>CM069432.1:20346353-21596353 GCA_035610365.1 Aquatica leii | reverse complement strand
TTAGAAATGAAATTTTATACTCGTGCATAAAATGATAAAATTGTGTTTTACCTTGTTCCCGTTCTGGAGCGTTGTCTACCATTTCAGTATATATTTGGAAATTCCAGCAATATCTGTTATTATCATCGCATAAAGCCCAGATTTTAATTCCGTATTTATCTGACTTCGACTTCATATACACTCAAAAGGGACATTTTCCACGGAAAGGAACAAGTTGTTCATCCATACATACTTCAGCATTAGCGTTATTCGATTTTTTGCAATTTGCAGCGAGAACATCGTGAATGTTACAAATAGCTGCTAATTTATCTGTTGCCCGTCGTTCTTCTCGGGTGTCCATATCGTCAAATCGAACGTATTTCAAAAGGTTTCTCATTCGATTACGAGACATTGCAGCACAAAAAATTGGTCTATGGAGAGACATGTGTTTCGTACTTCACAGCTCCAATATTGGTTCTTGGCGTGCTTTCAAACCACCAGCTAGAAGCAGTAATCCAAAAAATGCATGTAACTCATCCGCATCTACTGGCTTCCACGTATCGCCTACAATTCTTCTAGCTCGAATGTTTGCTTCTCTAAGTATTATGTCCATAATGTCTTCCGAGATAAATAAATGGAAAGCATCTAGGCATGTTGAAATATGTTCACTGAATTCTGTTAATCCTGGCGGTGTTTTTAGAATATTTCGCTGATTTCGTCTTCTAACATGAGGCTTATCTTTTTTCCATATGGAACTATCTTTACCCACCACTATATCTTTATCATTGGGCGAATTATCATCACTGTCATCGCCTTCCGAACTTTCAATCGGGTTTACATCAGATACACTTACTTCTTCAAATTCGGCATCACTATCGTCTGATAAAATTTTATCTTCAATTTCATTCAGTAAATTAATATTGCTAGCTATTTCTTCCACTTCACGCTGAGACAAATATTTTCTAGCCATAATTCAACAACAACTATTTCCAATCAAATGTAATAACACAACAGACACACTTTTTAACTGATTCGAACAAACTTACCGAATGTAATGACTAAAGACGGAATGGTAGTAAACATGATTCAGACGAATAACACGTTGAAACAAACAGATTAGATGACAAATGCATACAAAATATTAGAATTACTTTTTAGAACGTCGGTTACCAAGTGGGGTCAAATATGACCTCAACGACAATTTTTTTTACGTCGCAAAACAAATAACAATTGAAAAATTTGTTATATATTATTAAACATTGTTGAAAAAAACTCAGCTAAACAAATATTGGGACAGTTGTAAAAAAACTTAAGGAAAGACAACAAAAACAACACGTCTAGGGTCAAAAAAGACCCCAATGGTATCGGAAGGTTAAACCATTCTTGTTGTATTTTATGGGATACAGTTTGGTACCAAAAGATTCTTTAATCGATAACTTTTAGACTAATAGTTAAATTTTATTGTAACTGGAGCCATCCTAATGGATCATACAATTTAGCAATGTCCGATAAAATTGATTATGTTGTAAAACGCAATTCTTGTTGACTTATATAGATCTTAAACGTGGTTTCAAACCCAATGTTTTTTAGTTCCTTCTTCATCTATTTTCATTACATCCATCCCTCTGAGATGAACTGGTAAGGCTTGTATTCTGAATTGTTGCTTGCCTATTTTCTTAACATAAATCCTCCAGATTTGCAGATTTTGGTGATATTGAATATTTGTCTTTTTCATTGTCCGATAATTGTAAAAGGGTGCATTCGGCTAAGTAGGGCGCCGACGAGGTACCGTATATAACGGTTGTTTGTTTATATTCTGTTATGGGCTTATCTTGCAAAAATCTCTAAATTATTCTGTGAAAATCCTGATCGTCGTCAGTAATTTTTATTTATCGGTACATTTTCTCAATATTTGCTGAAAATGCTATTTTGTGTTTCCTCCATCTGAGTAAAATGCTCATTAAATCCTGTTGTAATCTTGGTTCAGAATGCATTAATTAGTTCAAACTGATACTTGATGTAGTTTTAGCGGATGCATCAAACACGACTCTTAACTTTGTTGTTTTGCTGTTTTCTTTTATTACAGCTTGATGTGGAATGTAATATGTTTTTGGCCTTAGGTTAGTTTTTCCTCCATTACTGGTTTCATACAACTCAGGGATAAGTATTTTTGCATACAATTTTTGTATTCCGTATATAATCTATCGTTTTCATTAAACTTCTTTTCTGATTGTCAAAATCTTGCTATTGCCTTCTTTTTGATTCTCCGAGTTTGTTAACATTATCGTTAAAGGTTATTTTAACAGTATAGGTGCCATCGGTGTTCCTCAAATGAGTATTCTTCTAATGAATTTTACAGTCTTTATTTGCATTACTTATATTTCTGTTTACCTCCACTTCCTCTGATTCCCAAAATTTCGTAAGTTGTTGATCTCCTACACATGCTACGCTTATAACTTTTGCTCTTGTTGATAATGCATTAATTTTTTTTGGCAATATCCATCCCAATAATGTTCGTTGTAGCAAAAGCAAAAATCGTTGAATTATTAAAAATATATCCTTAAGTACATCTATTCCTAGTACGATATCTATTGGACCAGGTATGTTAAAGGCAAGATCAGCCAATACCAAATTCTGAAATGTATACCCGTCATAGTATTTATTTTTTCTTATGGAAGCACCTTTATTAATTTTGCAAGTAATAATTCGCAATATGCTGAATATTGACTTGAAAATCGTGGATCAATTCTTACTTGTATTCGTCGTCAAACTACGTATGATTTTTGTTTTCCAATTTTTTTGCTATGACTCATAATAAAAATAAACCAAAAAATTATTACGTTGCGTTTTATTTAAAATTGATAAAAAGCGACAACTAAATGACTTGATTTATATTTTAATTTATTATTTAATATGAATTTCTATAAGTAGCATTTACGGCAAAAATTTATGTTTTGTACACATTTTAAAATGATTGGTTTATATATATAAATAAACTGCATGAAGAATAAGAAACTATATAAGCTTTATGTAAATCTAATCTGAGAAAACTACTTAAACTGGTAAAAAATACGTTTGTTTAAGAAGCAAGAAAATCCTAGTAAACAGAACCGGGGTCGGGATAGAGTGTATATATTTACATAAACTGACAGTTCGGAATAGATTTTATTTGACGTATAGTATACATTGCCACGTTTAATATAAATAACGTTCGTTAATGCGTTAAAATATCACAAAATAAATACTCAAGTTCAATGCGCTTAATTTGCAAACCAAAAATATTCAACAATATTAATTTTTTTTTCAGAAAAGCTTTAAACTTTTTAATAAAAACGTTTTTAAAAAAGCAGTGGGGTTTGATAAATAAACAAAAGGTACGCAAATGCAAAAAAATATGTTCAAATTATATAGTAATAGTACTAATTTTTGAACACTTTTAACATAGACTAACATAAAATAAATACAGTTAAAAGTTTCATATTCAAATTGTATCCTGGCATAGTACATTTTATATTATTTTATACTAGTTTAAGATGATTTCTAAGTAAGCCTGGTATATACATATTAATGTTAAAATTTTCAATAGAATTCAACAAGTTACACTTCAACGTTAAAAACCTATTCAAATAACTTTCATTGTTTAGTCGCTACTTTGAACAAATCGTTAAGGTGCCGTACATAATAAGTGTATAAGTGTTGACACTTTAAATTTTTATAAACAGCAATAACTAAATACGTGATATTGTTTTATATAACACTTTCACAAGTTGTTGAAATTAAAAATATAACAAAAAATTAATTTATTTAAAAAAGCAGTACATTATACACAGCCTCAAAATTTTTTTTTTAATTGTTATAGCTGTTTTTTTAAACAATATTTTTATAACAAATTAAATAGCTGAAAAATGATTTGAGATACGTCATAACTCTCTTTTTTAATTTTGTTAAACTGTGGTAAAAAAAAATTAATTAATTACTCTGCACAGCAAAAAATTATTTAAAATTACACAAATTGTAAAATTTTATAAAACTTTCCTCAAATCATATGTCTTATTTAAAATAACAAACAAAAGTTATTAATAATTAATATTTAGTTAAAAAGAATAGGATCATCTTTAAAATCATTAGTTTATTAGATAATTAATTTTTTAGTACGCAAGCTTTTTATTCACAAAATTATAACTTAATTTATAATATACTTAATACAATTGAGTAATTGAAATTACTCCAACACAACCTAGATATATATTGAAACGTTCTCAAGTTCAAAAGCCTTCTCGAAGTTGTTATACATTTTCCAGAACGTATACCGTAAGATATGGAACATTCGAGAAAGATTTCCAAAATGTATAAATGCGGCACGAACAAATCAGAAGTTAGTTATGCCCCGTAATTCGAAGACGGCAGTGTTAAGAAGATTATTCAGGTCTAAATAATCTACGGAGTATAACCTTGTACGTGACTTTAAAGTGTTAGTGTTTAAATAAACAGAAGTTATGCGTAGGACAGTTTTTGTTATGTTAGTAGATTAAATGTTACAAAATCGCAAAAGAAGCTTTTCAGTGAATTAACTCAAAGATGTTTTAAACAATATTTTGGCGTCAAAATTAAATATTAAAACAACACAAAGGTACTACATGTATGCTGCATTTCGTGTCATGTCAAATTAACTCGGTGGAACAAAAACAAGAATTCTTCGTCCTGTCACGGTAATTTGCCGTGAACTAACAAATTACGCTACACTGTTACCTCTGTCTTGTAGAAAGTAAGTAAGTTTTCAAAAAGGAATAAACACAAAAGTATCGTATCCAGACATTCCATTTGTAAGCAAACTGTTAAAAAGAACTAATTGTGAGCTTTCAGCTTTAATGCATTTAAATTCTTTTGCAAACTCCACGAATAAAAGAGATACAAACAATGCTTTAAATGTGTCTGAATGACTTCAATCGATATTTGAGTGTATCTAAAGAAAACTCAGAAATTTTGAGATCTCGAATAAAAAATGGATGTTTGTTACATTCCACTACAAGAAAGAAAAAAAAAACTTACAAAAAATTAAGTTAAAAAAAATTTTTGCAACTACACTGATGTAAATGAACTTTTATTGAAACGAGTATTGAAGATAACCCTGCATAATGTCAAATCTATGGTAACCTTAAAGTTATTTCTTGATTACTTGGACTGCAAGGAGGGTTTACCAAATATTGTTGTTTTTTTGTGTCTGTGGGATAGCGGTGCAGTTTATCACCAAATAAAAAAATGACTCAAAAGGACGAACAATGTTCTTGAAAATTTTAATATAAAATTCAAGTCGTTATTAAATTCTAAATTGTGGATTCTATCACCTCTACACATTAAATTAGAATTGATTGAACAGTCTGTAAAATCACAAAGGCAACTGTTCTAAATGTTTGAGGAATAAATTTCCAAAGCTGTCTTATGCAAAAGTTTGTAAAAAAATATTTTTTGGTTTACAAATTAGGAAGCTTTTAAAAGATAAAAGTTTTGAACAGCTCACCATGGCAACGTACCAAAAGCTGTGTAAATAGTAACAAATTTTTACCAGTTTTGGCGAAATTGCAGAATTACGGTTCGGTAAAACAATTTTAAAAGAAATATGGGGAGAAGTAGTGATGACTATTAAGTACAACAGATGGTGACTAATTCTTGCATTCAAAACGAAGAAAAACCAAAAATTGTTTATAATGATTGTGTTATAAATAATAATTATTGTTAATAAAGTTTATTGTTGAATGTTTTACCTTTATACTCACCTGTATTATCGCTGTAATCATCTGGTCCTTAGTATGGAAAGATTGCCAGTGTAATCAGATCCTAATTGGCTTAAATTAAAAAAATAGACAGATTCGATTGGTTGTTAAATTTTGAGTTGGGTTGTCATCGACGATTAACTCTATTAAGCTTGTAGCGATTATGTTGTTTTAAAGAATTGTTTGTTTACTTGCAGAATGAAGCGATTTTTTAATTAAATTGGCGTTTGCAGGTAAAATTTAAAATGGCGTCGGCTATGGTGCTTTCAATACGTTTAAATTTTTTTAACGAGTTTTTTGGGGGTTTTGAAACGGTTTTCCCAGTAATAATAATCACGAGTAACATAATTTTCTACAGAATTAGTGTTATTAATTCAATCACTTTTAGAAGCCGTATTATTGGCGTCAATAGTTCACACCTATGGTTTCCGCCTTATCTCTAGAATCCACTTTTGGCGTAGATGGCTCGAGCCTTATTCAAAATTGTTTTTGTCGTATTTTATAGTAAAACTTTAAAATACTATTCAATTTTCTGATTATCAATTCAGCATGTTGTAAATTTGAATTTACCGTATCACTTATCTAATTTGTAACTATTAAGAATCAAACTGTAGACTAAATCATTTTGCTTTCAGTCGTAAATTTAAAATATCTTTAATTTTATGTAATGCAGTTTATCTATCTTTAGTACGCCTATATTAGTCAAGTTTCTTAAGCGTTTGAACGTAATCAAGGCCAGATTTAAGCACATAAAGCCTTACATGTAAGTTTACATACCACGCACGTCTCGTCTATAAAGAAATAAGAAGTAGTAAAAAACGACCCTGACTATTTGCAAAATTCTGAATTTCACTTTGAATTGCAAACTCGTATTTCTAATTTTAACGGCATCCTTGATGAATTCAGCACCATTCAATTAAAAATTGCAGAATCTGAAAATTATCCAGAGGAATGTCAGTTATTCGGATTAGAATTTGAAAATAATTTTTAAAATATTTCTGGAAAAATCAAATCTTTATTATCAGAATATGAAAACAAGTTCGACTCAAAAAATATTACCATGCTTCCGAATGTAAATGATCAAAATGCAGTTGTTAAATTTCCAACCATATCTCTGCCAAAATTTTCTGGTCAATTTGAAAACTGGTTGGAATTTCGAGTTTCCTTTAATTCGATGATTAATTTCAATAATTCATTAATGCAAATTCAGAAATTTCACTACCTAAATGCATCACTTTCTGGCGTTGCTGCCCAGGTAATTAAGTCATTGCCGATCTTAAAGCTTTTCTACTTCCACGGCTTGGGATATGATCTGCCAAAGATTTGATAAGTCACTCGTATTAAATCATATTAAGTCATTGTTTAACATACTTCATATTAAAAAAGCCACAGAAAATAGTTTGCGTGAACTAATCGACAGTACCTTTAAAAACTTGCGAGCTCTTGAAAATTTAAAATTAGCAACTGATGAGTGGAATACTCTTTCAGTACATCTTTTGAATGAAAAATTAGATGATGAAACTGCTACTAAATGGGAAGAAGCAAATACGTGCGATAAGTTGCCTTCACTCGCGTCATTTAAAGAATTTTTAATAAAACGTGCAGATTTTCTTGATAAGATCAACTCAAAAAAGATTCGCGTAGGAGTTTCCTTAACTTCTAAACATAACATTTTGAATGGTCCACGATCCGTTTTGTCCACGGCCGAGATTTGTATTCACTGTAAAGATTCCCACAAAATTTACGAATGTAGTGAATTTAAAAATCTTGAACCAAACGTTTTAATCGCGCTAAAGAACTTAAACTATGTATCAATTGCCTAAGAAGTAGCCACCCAACGAGATATTGTAGATCTCATTCTTGCGGCAAGTGTAATGGACGTCATCATTCATTACTTCATTTCTCTAAAGACTTAAACTCTGTCAATAAAGCCAATAATAATCAACAGGTCACCTTGACCAGTCATATACATTCCCAAACTTGTCTTTCCACCGCATTAGTCGAAGTCTTTGATAAAAATAATCAGGTGTATGATTGTTGTGTACTACTTGACAGCGGTTCACAATCTAGTTTTATAACAAAGGAACTTTGCTCGAAATTGAACCTCCCTATTGAAAATACGTTTCTCTCAGTATCAGGTAACGGTCAAACTTATACTAAAATAAATTCAAAATGTAATGTCAGATTTCGATCAAAAAATAATAATTACAGTGATACTATATCTTGCTTATTAATGCCCGAAATTAGTAGTCATTTTTTGATGTTTCTCGTTTGGACATTCCTTCATATATTCAATTAGCTGATCCTCTCTCTAATAAACCACATAAAATAAACATTCTCTGAATGCTAAATGTTTTTGAAAACCCATATCAATAGGGCAGATTAAACTAGGTGTTCGCAATTGGGTTTGAATTAAGCAAAGCACTCAATTAATTAATACATTTAATTATTAATTATAAAACAAAAAATGTAATCGTGTTACAACAGCATTCGTTTTCAACGATGGGTATGCAGGAATGATCCTTCACCACGTAATACCCAAAAAAAAGAAGGGGTAGTCCATAGTTATGGTTGTATCGCACAGATGGCAATACTCGTACACAAAAATATAATATTAGCACATACAAGTGTAAACACTAGGCTCTAACCTCCCCATGCTACAAAAAATCAAACTTGGCTGGGTAGTTTCTGATCTAATGGCTACCAGTCCTCTAAGAAATTCAATACCAGCGGTTTCAACACTTAACGCCACTCAGAGCACGCTTTCTAAATTTTGGGAAATCGAAGAATGGCCAGAAATATCTCTTGATAAAATTGCTTGCGAAACTCATTACGCTATTACTATAAATCGAGATAAACACGGTAGATTTATAGTATCAATTTTCCTGCGTTGTTCAACCAATGAATTAGGAAACTCCAAGCATATTGCCATAAAACGTTTCCTTTCTCTTCAAAGAAAATTCAGTACTGATCCTGATTTTCATAATATGCATTCCAGTTTTATGATGGAATACGAATCACTTAGTCATATGTCAAAGTTAAGTGAAACCAAAGTACCCTTGTATTATTTGCCCCATCACGGTGTTCACAAACCTGACAGCTCCACTACTAAGCTTCGAGTAGTTTTTGATGGATCTGCGGTTGAGGCAAATGGCAAATCTTTGAATAACATACAATGTTTTCTATATTATATCGTTTTCGACAACACAAAATCATCATATCATCTGATATCGCTAAAATGTACCGGCAAGTTATGGTTTCTCTTGAGCAAAGATTGTTGCAATGTATCCTTTAGGTCCCGTCAAATTCTTCTGAACCTTTAACATATAAATTAAATACTGTGACATATGAAACTTCTTCTGCGTCATTTTTAGCCACTCGTTGCTTGAAACAGCTTGCGATAGACAACTTTAAAACATTTCCTAAAGCTTCCTTAATTATTAATAATGACTTCTTTGTCGATGATTTGCTCACTGGAGCTGATAGTGTTGACGAAGCTATAACTTTTTGTGCTGAAATAGTTCAAATTTTAAACCACGGCTGTTTTCCATTAAGAAAATGGAATTCTAATGACACGCATGTATTAGATTATATTTCTTCGTCAGAAGATCGTCCGACAGAATTAAAGATTGGTAATGACAACTGCAAGACCCTCGGCATATCATAGTTTGCAAGTTCTGATTCATTATTATTTCAAATATCTTTAGATGAAGCACCAAAGTCAGTCACAAAACGGTCAATTCTTTCCGTTACTGCCCAAATATTCGACCCGTTAGGCTTACTTGGATCTTGTACTGTAATCTCCAAAATGATTTAAAAAAAACTTTGGTTAGAAAAATTATCTTGGGACGAGTCTGTTGCTATGAGCATATATACCGAGTGGTCCAATTTTGTATATCAATTACATATTTTAAATGATCTCACCATTCCACGTCGTATAGTATGTGATGCACATAAACAAATAGAATTCTCAGATTCTTCCGAAATGGCCTATGGTGCATGTGTATACTTACGAAACATTGGAACTGACAACAATGTTTCCGTTCGTTTAATAACGTCAAAATCCAAAGTTACCCCTTTAAAATTTCAAAGCATTGCTCGTTTTGAATTTTGCAGCGCAGTACAGCCAAACTAGTTCGAACAATTCAACTTTCGTTTGTTGCAATTTTCTTATGAACAGATTCAACAATCGTACTAGATTGGATACACACTTTAACTCATACCTTAAAAGCCAATTGAATGCAGACCATTTTAGATAATTCATGTCTGCACGATTGGCAACATGTTCCTTCTAAAGACAATCCGGCAGATGTTATATCTCGTGGCATATCCCCGACTAATTTAAAATCCTGCTCACTTTGGTGGCAAGGTCTTTATTGGTTACACGCCCCTTCTGATTTGTATCATAAAACCCATCAGCTGTAATATTATTGAACTGAAACCAATCAAAACCATTCTTACAGCCATCAATCTACCTCCAATTATTTTAATTGAAAGATTTTCTAAATACGTGAGGCTAAAGCGTGCAGTGGTCTATACTTTTCGGTTTATAAAAAATTGCAAATTATCTGCAGAAAATCGCACGTTCGGTGCGCTAACGCCCCTTAAATTAAAGCCCGCATTTATATGCTTAATAACACATATTCAAGGGATAGAATTTGCTAGTGACCTTAGTCTTCTTTTAACTTTTAAATTTTTTAAGGGTGATAGCAAAATAGCTACATTGAATCCATTTGTTGATACTGAAGGCATACTTCGTGTTGGAGGTCGATTAATCAACTCCAATTTAAAATACAGTCAAAAACACACCATACTGCTTCCTTCTCGTCATCACTTTACTAGAATATTATTTCGGTATGAACATCTAAAATCACACCATGCTGGTCCTTAGCAGTTATTGTATATCGTTAGAAAAAGGTTCTGGTCCATTTTGGGCAAACATACAGCTAAACAAACAGTTCGCAATTACATACGATGTTACAAAGCATCCAAAACCATTCTCACCTCTAACGGGTAACCTGTCCAAGGAACGGCTTACACCTACTTATCCCTTTTATGCGTCTGGCATTGATTATGCTGGCTCTTTTATTATAAAGGACAGAAAGGGTCGTGGTGCCAAACTTTCTAAGTGCTATGTTTCATTGTTTATTTGTTTTGTTACGAAAGCTGTGCACCTTGAACTGGTGACAGATTTAACCACCGATGCTTTTATAGCATCTCTGAAACGATTCACCGCACGTGGTGGAAAACCGTTAGAATTGCACTCTGACAACGCAACCAATTTCGTAGGTGCCAAAAATGCTTTGAACGAGCTTTATAGTTTAATCAAAAATAATTTTAATACCATTTCTGACTTTGCCAGCAATGAAGGAATCTCTTAGAAGTTCATACCACCTTGTTCTTCTCACTTCGGTGGGATCTAGGAGGCAAGTGTTAAAAAAACAAAATTTCACCTAAAAAGGGTCTTAAGGTGTGCTCATTTACGAGGAATTTCATACATTACTCACGCAAATTGAAACCATATTAAATTCTCGACCATTGAGTCCAATATCTTCTGATCCAAACAACCTACAGCCCTTAACTCTGTCTCACCTCCTAACAGGTCTTCCAGAAAACAGATTGCTACGAATATGTTCAACGTCTTCGCTTAAGGACACAAGGAATATCTCTGGCAACTTCAAAATCGTCTTAAGAAAATAAACAACGCAACAGAAGTTGAAGAAGGTACCTTAGTTTTGGTTATGGATGTCAATTTACCACCCTTATACTAGAAAATGGGCAGAATCATCAGCATCTACCAGGGCGGCGATAAGCAAGAACGTGTTACGTTCCATTAGGGGAGGTGGGAAAAAAGAAAGAAAAAAAGTATTAAGTTAATTACCAAGATGTCACGCTTACTTTTCGGCTAGCCTCACCGTAGATGGTCGTCGGGTAAAAGAAAATCGAAAGGAAAAGAATCTTCTTTGATAAGCAAAATGCCCGAGTGCGCCACCTCTTTTCGAAATTTAGTCGACGATAATAAGTCTAGGCAGAAAAAAAGGAGATCCTAGACCCGAGGTCCCCCAAACGAAATATAGCGAGAATAAACAATAATCATTTATTAAGTATATATAGGTTAATAGCAAATTCCTGGAAGGAAAGAGTCAACTCGACGGTTACGTCACTGGTATAAATCACAATATAAAATAACTTACACAAACAAATAGAATATAAGGTTAAAGCAGGTCTAAAATAGACTCTGCAAGCAAAATAATTATGCGCTAAAGTTTAAATTATGTTTTCGCGGCTACCGTAACCGGTAGCAGATACACCCGTGACTGCGCGTGAGAATTAGAAAAAGTAACACCGCCCGTGGTCCTTGACATCAAGTTTACGACCGGTAGTAAAATTGTCAATCAATTAGGTTACGACCAATAATACGTTGCGAGCTCCCAAATCTCTACCATTTACAATTCCCGCACATTATAGATTGAAATTTTCTTTTACGTTAAATATAGTAAGTTACGTTCAATATAGTAATTAAACATAATTAATTAGATTAAAAATTTACGTTAAATATAGTAATTTACGTTAAATATAGTAATTAAACAGAATTAAATAGAGTAAAATAGGCGTACGGTATGCACAAAAGACAAAGTTCAAGACAGAAATATATCCAATTACGAAGTCCGTACTGATTTTCTTTCATTCAATCCGTAGCGTGAGTTGCCCTATTCATATCTCGTTATTAGGCGCAAGCAGAAGTCATGACCCCGAAGCGCGTGGATGAAAGTGGGTCGAGGTTCCGCGGCCTTACTTACGCTTAAATATACGTATAAATACCTTTACGTTCCGAGTTTTTTTTGTTTTTGTATAACTCCTTCACCAGGTCACCTCGCTTTTAAACCCTCGGCACACTCCCTAAGCTATAAAAAAGCGCCATCAAACTACTTGGATCTTTTGCTCCGCTGCGTTTGTTATTTCATAGTTACAGTGATACAACTCCGGCAGTTCGTAAGAAGCCACACCGAACGTCAGCTCCGAAAGAGAACTCAGCAAGAAAGCTTCAAAAAAGCTCAGAAGAAAACTTCGACAGACAAGAAAAAAAAGCTACTTTATGATTTTACTTCGAAATACGTAGATATTTTGTTTTACGAAGGTGACATTTGATCGGATTCATTAAGGATTTCAATCCGTCTCTGCCACGTCCATTACAACGCAAACCACCAAATAAAATGAATTCCGTAGATGGCCAACTACTCTCGAGCGCCCTCTACGAGCATAACTTGAAGAATATAGCTCGAGGTCAAGTATTTCACACGGTTAAAGGCAAGGTTGCCTAACTATCAGGCGAATTTATGCCCATGTACGAATTTACACGTTACAAACGTGTAGCTTGCGTGAAAGTTGTAAATGGAGTGATAAAACGTGCCATTAAAAAACTGTGTCCGTTAAATGTGTAAACAAACCTCTAGAATTTATCAATTACTTAACAACGTTATGAACACTATTATTTATTAGAATAATATTCGTTTATCAGAATAACTTTTACAATTTTACTTATATTTGAGTTCGCCATTTTTTTTGTTTATGTTGTTAAGTTTACGATTTGAACTTGATTTTATTGCGTTTATCGCTATTTTACGTTTACTTTTTTTTATTATTTTAAGTTGTTTATTTCATAATTTGAAATAAAATGAACACCTATTATATTTAAAATAGAAATTCACTTAATTTTTTAATTATAAATTGTATTTGTAATATTATTTTAGGGTTTGAAGCTCTTAGCCTTCAAGGTGGGGTGCACGTTTAGTTTATTTTTGCGATAATATGTTTAAGTTTATGCGTCTGTAGATGCTACACCAACATTGCGCCATTGGGCGTTTGCGTCAATTTTAAAAGGTTGGTTTGATCAGAAGGGGGTTAAAGTTTAAGTTAAATCTAGGAGGAAACAGACATGTAACGAAGCATGTTAGAATCAACGTTAAAAAATGTATCCAAGTCTATAAAATACAGTCCACTTATGTCAACAAGAAAATCTCAACAATATATTTTGCTGAATTAAGTACAAAATACAAACCATGTCGTTGATTTGAAAAAATGTGGCACACTACGAGCGTTTTTTAAAAAAATATAAAATATTTGAAGCAAAAAGTCTTCCAAAGTCTTGACAAAGCTGCTGATGAAGTTTTTCGCTAAAATAAAGTGATCCGATCACGGTTGAACGAACAGTTTTGAGTAGTAGTGACAAGTTAGTAACGGTGGAAATTCTTTTCATTATAAGTAGAATAAGTGTGTCAGTTATGGAACACTATTAAAAAATAGCAGTTTAGACGTAGTAGTTTAGATACAGTTTTAAGTCACAGTTACTCACTCGTCGCTTACGCGGATCGGTTAGTAAATGTTCCTCGAGAATAATAGCTGCCGTTATTGACTCGTGGTATAATCTACTGTTAACAAATAACTAAGTAAATGCTCATCTAATAATGATTTAAATAATGTGTTATTCCCATTAACTTTTTTAGTTAAAATATATTAGCTAAAGTAACTATTTTGCCTAACTTAAAACTGTTGCAAATATAAGACAACAACATTGTACAATATATGTAAAGCTTTAGACATAAAATAGTTTTCCAAATACTAGAGACAATTTAAAGACAAAGTAAAGTTTGACTGATTTACGATTGTAGAGAAAATAAAGTATCGATTTTGCCAGAGTTTAGTTGAACTTAATGGTGATATAAATAAATTTATATACGGTTTATGTATTTTTTATAATTTAAAGATCTTTCGATTATTATTAATCCTATTGTTAAAAATTTTCAATTATTTTTAATGTTTTTGTATATTGATTACACTACGCGAAGCTTTAATAAATTAAACATTACAGCGATGTTAAACTTAAATTCAAATGTTGAAAATAAATCAACGTAAAGCATAGTTAAAACCAAATGACATCGCTTTAAAATGTATTTATTCTAATCTTAACTGCAATATATTATTACCAGTAAAAGCTTTTTAAATTCATGTGTTTTACTTATGCTTAAGCACATTCTTAGTATAGCTGAAGGACAAACTATTTGTAATTAATTAGTTAGTTAATAAAAATCAATTTTAAAGTCTAATTTTTGTTATTGTAAAAAAAATCTTAAAATAATGAATGCTTTTGGTATAAACTACAAATACAAAAATTTATTATCTTCTCTCATTGCCTTAATAATGAACTAAAAGCTGATAAGTAATTATGCCCCTATTCAAGACGGTCACCCATTGTTCACATTCAGTTAATCAGAATTACGTTGAGGCTTTCGAACAATCTAAAACGATCTAATTCGTTCGATAAGACCTGCAAAGACCAGGTCGCAAGCTAGATTTTGTTGAACCGATCATTTTATATCAATAAGCGACCCATTTATGTTCTCTACGTTCTTTGAGTTATTACCAATTGTCTTTTTAGATCAATTGCTTTTAAACATTTTTTAAGCAAATGTCTTTTGTAATATTTAAAAAAAATGTGTTTTTTAGTTCTATAAATTTAAAGTAAGTAAACTGCAGTTTTAGTAACAATTTTAAATCGTTTTATAGGAAAAATTTATTTATCTATAAATTCATGTAAGTACTTAAACTTTTTAAGTTTTTCAGAGCTTTATTAACATGCCATTTAACTTTAGTTCAAAATGTGTCAAAAATAAAACTTGAGAAACTTTTAATTATGCGTCAACTTAATTTTTTTAATCTGGAAAGACATTGATAATTTTATTAATACTTGTTAGTTGCCGCTGAAATTTGGTAAATCTATTTTTGAGACATAATTTTAAAATATCAGTAAAAAACGTATGTGGGTGGTTATTAAAATTCGAGCTTGAACATGAGGATCTGATTTGGCTGAAAAACTGTAAAAGGTATAGATCTGAAGATCTAGTAGGTTCATGCAATCGATCAGTGACGATTCTTTCATTATGTGCTGGCGCACCATTCTGCTGCCACCACAAAAACGTACGTAATTGTTGAAGAGAAACTTCATCAACATAATTTAGTACTTAATGGTTTAAAAAATTCAAACACCGTTGAGCCGTCAGTGTCTCATCAAATACAAAAATTGCAATGTTGCGATTACTCCATAAACCTACTGTATCGTATGATGCAGGAACTGCTTCTTGTAAACTGCAATCATACTATTTTCAATCTAGATTTTGCAGCATCTAGCAGCTCAACGAATTTTTTGGCACTTTGAGGTGGCCAACAAACCAAAATAAAATATATAAACTTTGAATTAGATTTATTCAAAACATAATAATCTTGATGTCTTTCTACTACGAAGGTAGCATAAGCAACTCTGGGGGTACGCGCCGCTTACAACATAAGAAGGGGCAAAACACCCGTACATATATTTCGGCGAACGAAAACCAGCGAACACAATCAATTCTTAACATGCCCCCGGCCTTGAAAGGCAAAGCTTTCAAAAAAAAAGAAATGACTATAGTACGCAAAACAACAAACAATAGATACATTAAATATAGATTTTGTCCAAATAAAATTATACTATAATAACTAAATTAATGTCACTTTGTTGCACTGACTGGGTCTATAGGCAAACGACAAATTTTAGTAAATGCGCGGCGCACTACTCCTGACACTGTGCGTATGGACGCCACTCGATTTACACCATCACTACCGGGATATAATTGCACAATGCGACCTAGCTTCCAGCGTAGTGGTGGAAGGTTGTCCTCTTTGAGAAGAACTAGCGTGCCTTCTTGTAGCTCGGAACCATTTGATTTCCATTTTACGCGTTGTTGAAGTGTTGAAACGTATTCTTTACTCCAACGTTTCCATATGCGTTGATGTAACTGTTGTACACGTTGGTAACAGGTAAGTCTGGATTCTTTCAGTTCGCTGACGTCCGGATCCGGTAGAGACGTAAGAGGTTTCCCAATGAGAAAGTGAGAAGGAGTTAAGGGTTGGAGATCATTGGGATCAGAAGATAGGGGGGATAGTGGACGGCAATTAAGAGCTGCTTCTACTTGAGCAAGTAAAGTGGTAAACTCCTCGTAAGTTAAAATTTCATTACCTACGGTTCGCTTAATGTGATGCTTGGCTGATTTAATTCCAGCCTCCCACAAACCTCCAAAGTGAGGACTATGCGCGGGTATAAAATGCCATTCAGTTCCTTGACTAACAACAGCGTCAGACAATGACAAACCACTTTTATTTAAAAATGTGGCTAATTCTTTAAGTTGAGAATTAGCACCAGAAAAGTTAGTCCCATTATCGGAGTAAACACGCAGGGGCTTACCTCTTCGAGACACAAAACGTCGAAAAGTCATAATAAAAGCTTCAGAAGACAAGCTTGTGACTAACTCCAAGTGTACGGCTTTCGTAGCAAAGCAAACGAATAAGCACAGATAGGACTTGTAAAGTTTGCATCCACGACCCTTGCGATCCTTAATTTAGAAAGGTCCGCCATAATCAACCCCCGTAATATGAAAAGGGGCAGAAGGCCCAACACGTGATTGAGGTAGGTTTCCCATAATGCGTGGTAGAAAGCTTGGCGAAAGTCGAAAACACTTAATACAGTCATGGACTACCCGCTTGACAAGACATCGACCTGAAGTTATCCAGAATCGATCTCTTAGCGAAGATAGCAATAATTGAGGGGCCGCATGAAGCATTCGTAAATGCTCTCGACTAGCAATAAGTTTAGACAGGTGATGCTTGCCAGAAATTAAAATAGGATGTTTCCTATCAAAAGAAAATTGGGAGTTACGAAGACGTCCTCCAACACGAATGACACCATCACTATCTAGAAAAGGATTTAAACTGAGAAGAACCTCTTCAACGGTTTATTGGCTTGTAATTGTTTTATTTCATCTGGAAATGTTTCTATTTGAGACAGACTACTGTAATATAAGATTTCAAGACGTTTTTTATTTCAGGAATGTTAGAACTTATGGAGAAAGATTCAGGACATGCAACTTCTTTCTCTATCAACCATGATGGACCGTGCCACCAAACGTCAGCACATCTCAAAGCTTGAGGAGTGATACCTCTAGATAGTAGATCGGCAGGATTATCTTTGGTAGGCACATGTTTCCAAATAGCATTGGACGTGCGTTCTTGTATGTCGGAAACGCGATTGCAAACAAAGGTCTTTAAGAGACTTGGCTTAGTTTTTAACCAACTAAGTACTATAGTAGAATCCGACCATAGATAAACTGCAGAAGTTGTTACATTTAAAGCTTTAATTACTTGCCCAACTAGCTTGGATAAAAGAGCAGCGGCGCATAATTCGAGCCTTGGAATGGTAGTAGGTTTTAAGGGCGAAACCTTGGTCTTTGAGCACAAAAGGTGTGACTGCATAAGACCAGTTTGATCAATAGATCTGACATATATGCAGGCTCCGTAGGCGTACATTGAGGCATCGCAGAGCCCATGAAGCTGAACGTCAGTTGCATCTTTACATAAGACGTATCTAGAAATTTTCAAATCATTGAGGATAATTAAATCATTACGATATGAACACCACTTTGATAAGACATCGTTAGGAATAAAGTCGTCCCACGACAATTTTTCCAACCACAACTGTTGTAAAAGGATCTTTGCACCGACTGTGCAAGGAGAAAGTAGCCCCAACGGGTCAAATATCTGCAAAATTTCAGAAAACATAGATCTTTTTGTCACCTTTTTGGCAGTTAATTAAGATATAGTAAAAATGAAAGTGTCCGTTTGGAATGACCAACCCAGACCAAGAGTGCTAGTGTGATCATGAGACCCAAGATCTAAAATACCCGGGTGCAGTTCTGAAGTAGGAACTTCTGCAAGAACATTAGGATTGTTAGATATCCATTTTCGAAGATTAAAACATCCTTTTCGTAAAACACGCGCAATTTCCGAGCAAATATTCCGAGCGTCGTCTAAGTTGTCAGCACCAGTCATCCACATAAAAATCGGATTTAATTATTTGAGAAATTAGTGGTTTAGTGATCTCACATTCTACGCCAAGTTGATGCAAGCAACGAATAGCTAGAAACGAGGCAGAAGCCGTACCATAGGTGACGGTATTTAAATCAAAAACCTGGAGAGATTCTGACGGTGAGGATCTCCACATAATTTTTTGAAGATACCTTTGAATGGGATCAATCAATATTTGCCGATACATTTTTTCAATGTCGGCAGACACAACATAGGTATGCTTACGAAAGCGAATCAGAATCGAGAATAGATCCTGTTGAATGGTTGGACCAACCATTTGAATATCATTGAGCGAATGACCCGAAGATGTGGGAGAAGATCCATTAAAGACGACACGGAGTTTTGTTGTCAAGCTCCCTTCCTTTATTACTCCATGATGAGAAAGGTAATACGATTGTTCAGAAGATTGGGATTTTGAGAGGGACATATGTCCTAAATTTTGATATTCTTGCATAAACAAAGTATAGTGCTTTAAAAGTTCTGGATTATGATGAAATCGACGTTCGAGAGATAAAAATCTTTTCTGAGCAACATGAAATGAATCTCCAAGAACCTCGCTTGATTGTTTTAAAGGAATAGAAACGACAAACCTACCATCGGCATTTCTACGAAAAGTATTTTGAAAATGAGTTTCGCACGCATTTTCTTCGGGTGAATAAACTTTCTCGACAGGATAACCTTCAAGTTCCCAAAATTTCGAAATTAAACCAGAAAGATCATCTTTGATACTGACGTTGCATTGCGTTTGGGTAAATACTAGGGGGCTTGTAGAACCAGAAAGAACCCACCCAAGTCTAGTTTTTTGCGGAATCGGTAGATTAGAACCTAAATAAATTTGACCCACACATAACAGATTGAAAAACTGCGAGGAACCAATTAAAAGATCTATCTCGCCAGGCTCATTAAATCGGGGGTCAGATAACTGAATATTCGATGGAATCTGCAAGATATTCCAATCAACACGAGAGCTGGGCGTTACGCCAGTTATTTCATCCATGATCAAGCAAGGGAGTGAAACTTGAAACTTGGAATAATTCAAACGTACTATTACGTCACATTTTGAGTTTATGCGAGAGGTGGAATTGCTTATTCCAGTAACAACGAAATTAGCGTCATAGATACGCACATTGAGTTTTTTGCAAAGAGAAGTTCGAATAAAATTCGATTGAGAACCTGAGTCAAGCAAAATTCGAACAGAGTGCGGTCTACCGCCAGAATCAAGAATTTGACCAGACGCAGTAGGCAATAAAACTTGAAATGCATTTGCGCATAATGTTGTGACTGATTGAGATGGTCCAGGCGTTTCAACATTTGCGAGACCATCCGTCTGCACTTGAGAATCGACAACACAAGAAGGTGCAGCATGTAGAAGAGAGTGATGCTTTTTTTTGCAAATGCGGCAAGTATACTTTGACGAACACTGTGGCAGAAAATGCCCTCTATGAAGACAGTTTATACACAGCTTTAGTTGTTTGGTTTTGGATAACCTTTGTTGGGAAGATAATTTTAAAAATGTATCACATGAGCTCAAAGAGTGTAAATCTTTGCAAAAAGCACATGGATATGCGTTCACCACAAATGATTTAGAAAAATTAGGTTTTGATTTTTCTCGCGCAATCTTTGATGGAGGTTTGGAAGGTAGACTATCTAAAAGATTGGCTGTATTTGTAAGAAAAGTCTTGAACTCAGAAAGAGATGGCAAATCCGAACTGGAGTTGTTCCTAAGAGTTTCCCACTCCCGGGACGTAGTGGAGTCTAGTTTTCCTGACATGATATGGATAATCATTATTTCAAATAATTGCTCCTCAGTTGCAAGAGATTTTAAAGCTGTTATATGTTTAAACAAAGCGTCGGAAAAATTGCGCAATTTGGTAGCGGATTCTTTGATACAAGGATCTGAATCCAAAATAGACTTTAGATGGTTTCTTATCAACATTCGTGGTTGATCGTATCTAGCACAGATTGATTGCCAAGCAATTTTGTAGTTACAAGAAGAAAATTGTAAGGACTTAACTACTTGAGATGCGGCCCCAACTAAACTGGACTTTAAATAATGCAGTCTTTGGATGTCATTAAGGTTTTCATTCATGTGGATTAAACTATTAAATATTTCTCGAAATTCGAGCCAAGTTTCTAGTTCACCGGAAAATTTTGGAATAGAAATTTTTGGTAAGTTAAACGTTAAACTTTTGTTTGAAAATTCTATTGAATTTTCTGATCGCCAGGTATTTGAGGAAATAAGATCGATGTTATTTGATTTAGCTTGTAGCTTGTCTAACAACGTTTGAGCTTTAGAAACGGCTAAGTAATAATTATACTCAAATTCAATGTGATACTCGCTTTCAGCATCCTCGTCTTCAGTCGAAATGATAATTTCAGATTGAATTTGTTCAAATTGAGATAACAGCGAA
This sequence comes from Aquatica leii, assembly GCA_035610365.1. Lineage (NCBI taxonomy): Eukaryota > Metazoa > Arthropoda > Insecta > Coleoptera > Lampyridae > Aquatica > Aquatica leii. The sequence goes on along the minus strand of CM069432.1, from coordinate 21,575,241 downwards.
AGATTAGCGTCTAAACGACTTTTAATTTCTTTAATTTGTTCGTCTGAAATATCATTGATATTGAGATTAGCAATTTTTAACAAAAAAGTTTGAAACCGAGTCAGCTTTGATTTTAATTGAGAACGATGCTTTTTGGCAACTTCTGCCATTGTTTAAATCAATTAAGAATTATTAACTATAATGCGAAATAAATAACACAAGATAAATTCTTATCGTTACAGTGAAACGGTGAAAACTAAAATATGTGCGACAAACAAAAAAAACATGCACTTAATAATAGATAAATAGAATTCTTGCACCCAAAGTGAAACGATATTGAATGATTCAATCGTACACGATAAGCAATGCAGCTGCAAGTAAAATAATATACTATGCAAGGTCAATTCACAGCGACTCGCTGAAAGTGAAGAAAACCAAATGGCATTTACAATACAGAAATAATTTGAATTGAATTTTTACGTACATACATACATATATAAATGTAAAATATGCGTATAAAATATTTGTTACAAAGATCACTTTAGTTATTCAAAATAAAGGGCATTCAGGTAGTAAAAGAAATATGCTCATTACTTGGATAAGTTTAAAAGTAATACGACAGAAAGGATAAAATTGTAATGCATAGGAATATTGATATAACTTTCTCTCAAATAAAACAATTTGTTGATTCAAACTTACGTTTTTCTGAAATTGGTTGGAATTGATCTACTTAATTAGATAATCCGGCTCGAAGGACCACGTATCGTATGATGCAGGAACTGCTTCTTGTAAACTGCAATCATACTATTTTCAATCTAGATTTTGCAGCATCTAGCAGCTCAACGAATTTCTTGGCACTTTGAGGTGGCCAACAAACCAAAATAAAATATATAAACTTTGAATTAGATTTATTCAAAACATAATAATCTTGATGTCTTTCTACTACGAAGGTAGCATGAGCAACTCTGGGGGTACGTGCCGCTTACAACATAAGAAGGGGCAAAACACCCGTACATATATTTCGGCGAACGAAAACCAGCGAACACAATCAATTCTTAACACCTACTTAAATGTTAAAACCAAACCGGTACTGAGGCGCATTCAAATGTGGATTCTTTCTGTCCAGTAGCGTTCTTAACTAATATCAAATTTCCACTCATTTGTCTAAATAATTTTTGTTTTAAAATCTTGATCATTTTTCTTTTCATCAAGAAGCCACTGACAAAATTGTAGTCGACGCTCTTTATTCCCGGGTGTTAATGTATGGGTCAAATAAATTTTGTACGGTTTGTGCATTTTCAATTTGATAATACGTTTGCTTAACATTTGCACTTGCTCCTCTTATTGACACATGATCGTTATCATTTATCTGTGAAAATGTACACATATTTTTTTTTAAATTCAGCGACATGTATTTATTTCCTTACAGCTTGTAAAATACTTTTTTAATTCTCTGCTGACAGTCTACTTCTATACTTCTTCTTGGTTTCTCGAATGTTTCGCATTGTCCTCTATTGGTGTTCAAAATAGGAAAGTATTAGACTGACGATCTCTAGGTATCTTTGTGCACTTACAAAAGAATTTCTGTGTGATGAATAAAAAATACGCAGCATACAGCGTTTTCCTTTATTGGAAAATGCCATCCTTGCTAATTGACTTTTATTTTGACGTTTGCTTCCATGAAAAACACTGTTACGTGCATTAATTTCTGATGTATTACCCTGTATATTCATTACCTTCAAGTTAGATTTCTGTTTATGACGCCCTCTGCCGAGTGTAGTTTTCTTGCGTTTCCTGTCAAGACGTCAAACCGTTAACTACTTAAAATCGTGCTTGTGATAAAAATGATTCTGAATCTGGCAAAATCGGCGTTAATGAATATAAAAATCTAATTTGAGAACGCATTTCGAGTAGGTTATTTATCGCAAGGTGAGCTTTTCCTGTTAGTTTTTAGAATTCTTTGGTAATTTACTTCTTAATTGGATAACACGTTCCGCTATTCTGGCTACATGTTTTGATGCATTATCGATCGATGAGGGATTAATATCGACAAATAGCTTCACGAAACGATTAGTATTCTGAAAAGCCTATGCCCAAACTGAAAACGAGGTCTCGACAAGAATTTGTTTCCGAGAGATTACTTCTTATGCATCAGTCGATTGCGATACCCACCTTTTACTAATTGCGAGGAACAGCGTTCGATACATCGGGTTCTTATATCTAATTTCTTTTCGTATTAACAATTTTATAATTTTCTACTTTTCTGAGTCATTGTGTTGACACGATTTGCTACTCATAATTATTTTAAGCCTACTCAAAGAAGAATCCGTTTTCTTCGGGCAAGTACTGGATTGTGGGTAAGTTTTATTTAATTATTTTGTCACTGTCAAAAGAGGTCACTCACGGAATTTAGCTTGTTTAACTTACTCAATTATAATATTTGTTTGAATACCATTTAGGTATTTTCAGTAATTATTTCTGTGATATCGCATGGTGTGAACCTTAGTTATTTAAGGTGTAATTTTCTTCGCTTATCGATGTTACCGAACCCCTACCACGCTGCGCCCTCCACCTCCGATCTCGTGGCCTCCGGCAGTAACTAAGGCTTTATAAACGAACCATGGAACTACAAGAGTCAATAGTCGTTTGGCTCGCAAGACTCCTTCGATTAATGGACACCTAAGTCTGGGTGCCCACCAAACGATAAAACCTTAAATCGCGTTGAGTACGTCATATGTATTATATTCAGTGTACATATGTATTTCTTTAAATATATTATTTAAACCACACCGATCTGTTATTTTTGTGTCGCGTTTATGGGTCGCCACCACCGTCGCCACCTCCAGCGTCGCCACCTCGCTCGTTACGTTCCTTACCTAGGCAACGGTAACAATTAGCGCCCAGCACGTGGAGCTCACTAGAAAGCAACGCGCTTCCAACCCACGACAATCTACCGACGAGCAACCGCAGCGCAAGATGCCTGAAACAAGATCCACAAAAACCTCCGGACTGGATGCCGGGTCCAATACATCCAGTGGCGCCCAACAAAACAACGAAGATACAAAACGCGCACTCGCTCTTATAAAGGCTAAACTAGCTAATAACGAAAAACCAGCACAATTCAAAGGCGAATCGCTTGAAAACCCGAAAGTACTTATTGACGCTTTACAAAAGCACTTCGAAGACAACGAGATCGCGAATCCAACGGCACAACTAGAAATCACGGCTAAGTGTTTAAAAGACAACGCCGCCAAGTGGTGGAAAACATACGAGCTTTTGTAAACACGTTCGAAGAATTCGCGGATCTGCTACGAGAAGGATTCGACAACATTACCATAAGAAGTAAATTGACTGCACAATTCTACGGCAGAAAACAAACGACCTCAGAAGGCGCAGCCGAATTTCTACAAAAAAAAAAGAAACTGGCCGACCGATTAAACATAGAGATAAGCAAACATATCCCACTTCTTATTACGCAACTTCTACCGATGTTACAAATACATTTTATCACCACCAAACGATAAAACCTTAAATCGCGTTGAGTACGTCATATGTATTATATTCAGTGTATATATGTATTTCTTTAAATATATTATTTAAACCACGCCGATCTGTTATTTTTGTGTCGCGTTTACCGGTCGCCACCACCATCGCCACTTCCAACGTCGCCACCTCCAGCGTCGCCACCTCGCTCGTTACGTTCCTTACCTAGGCAACGGTAACATTGACACCCGATATGTAACTTATGTATTGTGTGTTTCTGATACTTCCGGAACTTTTGTATTTAGAATGTACCACAAAATTTCTGGAGCTCGTTGTTAATACTCTACGTTATTTTATGGTAACATACCTTTTTCTTTTATTGTGGTTACACGAACATGAGGGTAACAAGGATTACGAAACTAAAGTTCGTTACAAGCTTGGACCTTCTATCTTGATCAAGACAAAAGTTTTACTTATAACAGATCTGACGCCCTTTAAATATTATTTACTTGAACCTCCCCTATCTCCGACTGTGTGAGTTGGTCGTGCAAAGTTCGTAAGATTTATAAGCTTGTAACAACACGATTAAAAACTGCATTTAAACAACTTATTGCTTACCCTAGATTTTCGCATCTTGTAGTTTCTTTGTCTTTGTCATTGCCATTGTTAGTTATATATCAGTTAGATTAATAAGGTTTTTGTTGAAACGACCTAATCAACATTTTTAAAATAAGACTTAGTTACAAACGGTAAAACAATAACTGTTTTTTAAAGTAAGAATACAGCTGCAGTCTAAAAACTTAAATTATTTATTAACAAATTTAGCATTACTAAGACAAGAGTTCTAAAAATTATATAAACACATAACGATCAATTTAAAAAAAAATAAAAATTATAGGCCGCATGCCTTAACCAATTTATTTTCGAAAATAACAATAAAAAACGAATAAAAAGAAATTCGTTTGTTTTGCCAATGGGATAGCAAGGAGGATATAAAATTATACCACTTTGCCTACTTAACCGACTTTATATCTCTTACCGTTTCCGATATACAAATAGCGAGGCTCTAAAAATAATCACCTTGTATATTCTTTTATTTAAATAATAATTAGTTCTCCAGATATTTAATAACAAAATTTAATTAACGTTATCTTAAACGTAAATAAAGAGTTTAAACACCCCATACAGCGCCTGTTAATGTGAACTTTAGTATTACGCTAAAATCGAACAATAATTCTACAGAACGTTGCGTTATTTTTATTTTGTTGTTTTTCTAAGCTTAATAGATTTTATAAAAGCGTCAATCTAATTTTACTAATACGCAAAAGAATAAATGATTTTTTCTACAACTGATGCTGGTTGTATACGCTTTCATTATTATCTATAACAGTAAGTTGTGAAATAGCACTTTTTTTAACGCACGTAAACAATATTTCATTATTACCTAATGAGTAAATAATAAAAATATATACATTTTTTAATAACTCTAAAACAGTTTTAAAGAAAAAGTTTAGAAATTTTTTTACGTTAACTTGTTTTTCCAGTAAGGATCTTGAATGTCAACTCAAATCAGTAACGTTGACAGAGAAGACCGTGATAGGCCAATGCACGTTGTTACGTGCATAAATTTAAATAATGCATTACCCTGTATATTGGTTTAATTAAAAATTACTTTTATATTTCTCGACGCCATCTATCGGGCTCGTTGGTCTCTTCGTATTGAGTAGGCGATATCCGGCGAGATACCGGCATTTTGACTTTAACATCGTGCATGTTATAACCTATGTCTGCGTGAATTAAAAATCGTTTTCTCAAATCATCCACGTGTAGGGACACGATGGAAAATAGAAGTTTCCTTAATTAACTGAGTTAATCCACGCAGAGTAAGTGGCTTTTGTTCTTTCTTTGATTAAAGGTAATTTTTATGTCTTTTTGTTTAGCGCCATGTGCTACCTCCTAAATAGGGGTATTCTGGTTGTAATTTAAAGTCTACCAGGGAAAGTTGTGACTTCGTTGCGATCGTGGGGTATTCGAATCGTCACCGGCCGTTCCTTCCACAATCTGGCCCATGATTTCTAGTCGATACCGAAGTACAAGGGATTAGCATCGACAGATATTTTTTGATGGGACGATTATAACTATTTATAAGGCCTACGGTTAGAATTAATGAAACCACAGACAAGGGGTACAACAGCATTCGACCACCGGGTTGTGTTATGTGTGCTTGCTTTAAAATTTAAGTAACGATTTTTGTAGATCTGGATTTCGTGAGGCATTAGTTTGACACGATTTGCCACTCAATTTGTTTACAGGATAGCTTGCCGGGGAAAGCGCTTTCTTCGCACAAGTGGAAGTTCCTGTGTTTATGGTAAGTGATTTTATGTATCTTATTCGTTGTCAGAAAGGTCGCTCACGAAACTGTTGTGAATATTAATTCCGTATTTATTAACGTTATTGGATTACCATTTAGATAGTAATTTTCTTGCTTATTGTGTGTGACGTATGCTGTGTACTACCAATAATTATTATGATAGTGTAATATTAATGCGGTACTTATTATCATTATTTCGTGTATCTCGCATGCTGTATACAAATGATATTTACTATAAACTTTTCCTTGCTATTCATGTCGACGTAATTTACCTATGTATTGTGTGTTGCCGATACTACTGACTTGCTGTAATGAGAATTCTTATATCCTGTGATAATCATCAACGATTCTAGATTAAAGTTGTTATTGTGGTTACTTGTTCTTTTATGACACCATACCTTTCTCTTTGGATCGTTGTTATCTAATAACAAACGTTGGCTGCTCGAACAGCCGAGTATAAGGATTACGAACCTAACATCGTGTTACAAGTTTATACCGTCTGTCTTGAGCGGGACAGAAGTGACTTTGGATAAGCTCTGGCGCCCTTAAGCATATTTTCTGTATTATCTGTGAACCCCCCCCCTCTCCCCGACTATTGTGAGTTGGCCGTGCAGGTTCGTAAAATACCAAAAGCTTGTAACAACGTTAGTAACTCAAACTATGAGATGCGTGAATTTTTAGTAGAGCTACGTCGCCGAAGAAATGCCTACAACATCCATTAGACATTCTTACCTCCAAATGCCAAAACCTCAGCCAAGACCAGCTTGCTAAAGTCAAAATGTTGATCCAGCGGTATCAAGATATGTTTGCGTTGGAGAGTAGTTTCAAAGAAAAAACTAACGTGCTAAAGCACAAACTTAATATCGGAGACTCTCGGTCGCTAAGACAACATACACGCCGACTTCCTTTGGCAAAACGAAAAGAAACTAAACAAATGATTACGAATATAGAGAGAGAAGGTGTGATTAAACTTTCAAATAGTATATAGGCATCCCCAGTAGTGCTAGTAAAGACTGATCAACAAAATTTTGAGTAGACTACAGACAGCTTAACGACGCGACCAAAAAGGACAGCTACCTTTTATCGAGGATATAAGACACTTTAGACACTGTGAGGATCCCAATGGTTTTCTACGTTTGATTTAAAGGGTGATTACTGGCAGGTAAAATTGGAACCCAAGGCAGTTCACTGTGAGCTTTATCTGTGTAACGCACCTACAACGTTCGTTTGATAGAGACCATCTATCGAGGACTGTCTTAGAAAACGTATTTGATTTATCTAGGTGGCGTGATTGTGGTTGGAAGGTTATTGAAAAAAATGTTCCAACGACAACGTGAGGCAAATCTAAAACTGAGCCCAAAGAAGTGCCATGTATTTAAGAAATTTAAGAAATTGCAATACTTTAACCACGTCTCATCTAGATGAAGTAAAAGCTGACTCAAACAAGGTTCGAGCAAAGTAAGCATGACCAAAACCAAACATCAAGTTTGCAGTTTTCTTGAGCTGTGCACCTAAAACAAGCCTTTAGTCGGTTCGCCAATTTTAAGTTATGCAAAAAAAATTGTTTTAGATACCGATGCAAGTAATCTGAACAAGAAAATTATCATTGCGTATTTTATTAAAATTTTGTGCGGCCAGAAAGAAATTATTGCATGACTAGGAGAGAACTGTTAGCAGTCGTTAAGTCCGTAGAACAATTCTAAAAATATTTAAATGGACGAAACTTTTTAATAAGGACGGAACACGCCGCTGTAAAATGGCTATTGCAGTTCCATAATCCGGAAGCGCAAGTAGCAAGATGGATCAAGAGACTGCAAGAGTATGACTATGACACAGAACATCGTGACGGAAACAGTCGTTGAAATGCTAAAGGCCATGTTGGTCAGACTGCAGTCATTGTTTGCGACTTGAAGAACATACCGAATATCTCCGAAAAACTGTTATAGTTGATAGTGATAGTTGAGTAGAAACCTGAACAGTTGCGTCGCAAACAAGAAAACGATCCAGAAATAAGAGTAATAGTGAATTGGGAAGCAAATAACCGGAAACCAACCTGAGAAGAAATGAGTGCTTTGAGCAAAAACTTCAAAGCGTACAGTCTTCTTAAACGATTTCTAGAGACTGTTAAGCGCACATAAAATAGACTTCAGCTAGTAGTGTCAAAGAGCCGAAAGTCACAACTGTTACAGAATCTGCACGCTGGTACACCAGGAAGACACTTTGGCGTAAAGAAAACATTAAGGACAGTTTAAAAAAGATTTTACTAGGTGAAAGAGGACGTCATATAATGGTACTGTAAGTGCATGGTCTGCGCATCAGAAAAGGGTACAACAACAAAAAAGCGCAAAGCACCAATGAAACACTATGACTTAGGAAATTCTTTAGAAAGAGTAATGATTGACATCGCAAGGCCGTTCCCAAATCTGATTCGGGAAACAAATACATCTTGGTACTAATTGATTACTTTAGAAAATGAACGGAGGCTTACGCCATACTCAATCAAGAAACAGCCACAGTCGCAGACGTTTTAATTAAAGTTTTTTTGCCGGTTTGTAGTTCCGTTGGAATTACATTCCGTAACTTTTAGTCGCCGCTGTTTCAACAAGTTTACCAACTGTTGGGAATTAAGAAGACGAGAACGACGCTTCAATCTGATAGCATGGTTGAACGGATAAATCGAACAATAGGAAAGTACTTAGCCAAAGTAGTGTCTAGACACCAAAGAGATTGAGATCAGAGCTTGCACCTTTTCTTAATGACTGTTGATTATCTGTTCACGAAAGCATAGACCAAACACCATCCTGAGTCATGCTCGGTCGCAAAATACGATTGCCATGCGACTTCTAATTTGGACAAAACCAGAAGAAGAAGTCACTGAAGAAGACTACGTCAGCAAGTTGATAAAGACCGTAGACAAAGAATATGAAACGGTCTGTAAAAACACACAAGTTGCCAGCGACAGAATGAAGACTAGATATTACATCAAGGCACAAAACGGTAGGTTTCAACCGGGCAACATGGTGTGGTTGTATATTCCGTAAAGGAGACGTAGTTTGTTGCCAAAGCTGCAGAGGCAATGGGTGGGCCCTTATGAAATTGTGCAGCGTATTAATAACTTAATAACAGACAGAATCAGGAATCAACTTAAAGGAATAGACTGTGATAAGTTTATTAGCATGTAAGGGGTTTTGAAAAGTGTAGGAACCGAGTAACAACAAAACACAAAAAAAATTGCGCCATCGCAGACATTCTATTATCGAATTTGAGTCGCTCAAATGAGCTCTTCAGAGTATTTTTTTGCCTAGCAGTTCGTCACTCTGCTGTGCATTCTCGCTTCGTTTCTTATAGACTAATATGTTGTTTTTACTGTGATTTTTTGCCATTCTTTTCGATTCTGTATCTTCTCTTTTACTCGAGTTATTTCCATTTTTTTTATGTCGTTTATAATCTGGTCTTCCCATTCTAATTTAGGCCTTTCTCGCTGTCCGTTGTTGGGTGGGTTCCATTTCATTATTTTCTTTATTACCGTTTAATTTGGTTTTCTTTATATATGTCCGTACCATTTCATCCTCTTAGTTTTAATTACTTTTGTTATGGTCTCGTTTTTGCAATATTGCATCTATTTCTTTCTTCTTCTTTTCCTGGGTCTCATAAATTTTCGTATTATTTTTCTTTCGAAAATCTTTATCTTCTTTTCGTCATGATTAGTTAGACAGATGGTCTCTATCTTGCTTACGTTACTACGGGCCTTATCGTTAATTTATATATTATTAGCATCATATTTTTGCTTATCTTTCTGCTTTTTACAATTTCTTGGTAATTATATAACGCATTATGTCCAGATTTTATCCTTTGGGCGACTTCTATATCTGCATCATTTTTATTATTATTATACTTCATACTTATTGTTAAAAGCTTATAGGTCTTACGAACCTTGCACGGCCAACTCACACAGTCGGAGGTAGGAGAGGTTCAAGTGAATAATAATTAAGGGCGCCAAATCTTTTATAATTAACACTTCTGCCTCAATCAAGACAGACGGTCCAAGCTCGTAACGAATTTTTAGGTTCGTAATCCTTGTTACTCTGATGTTCGGGTAACCTCAATAAAAAAGAAAGGTATGTTACCAAAAAAAGAAAGATTAAACAAGTATAAGAACTTTAATTTAGTAACGTAGATTAGTAACAAGAGTATATCTAATTCTCAATCCATAAACGCCAGAAGTATCCTCAACACACAATACATAAGTTGACTCGAAGTGAATAACGAAGAAAATTTCTTAATAAATATCGTTTGTACACAGCATGCGATACACAAAAAATAATTAATGAAACTACCTTAATGGTATTGAAACAATGATCGCAATTACGGTAATTAACATAAATAAAAGTTCCGTGAGTGACTTTTCTGACAGCGACAAAATAATTAAATAAACTTACCCACAATCCAGTACCTACTTGATCGAAGAAAACGTTTTCCCCGGTGAGTGGGTCTGGAATAAATTTGAATAGCAAATCGTGTCAACACAATGACTCACGAAAGCAAGATCTACAAAATTGTTAATTACTGCTAAAAGAAAGTACACATAACAGAACCCGATTATCGAATGCTGTTGTAAACATTCAATGAAAGTTGGTTTCGCAGGTGTTTGCCGCATGAGTAGGATCTCGAAGAAAAGTTCTTATCTCCTGTTACAAGCTTTTGTGGTTTTACGAACCTGCACGGCCAACTCCCAATATTCGGAGAGAGGGGAGGTTCACACTAAATACAGAAAGGATGTTGCAGGGCGCCAGAGCTTATCCCAAAGTAATTCTCTGTTTTGCTCAGAACAGGACGGTATAAAACTTGTAACACTACGTTAGGTTCGTAATTCCTCTACTCAGCTGTTCGAGTAGTCAAAAGTAATTAGTCGGTAACGATAATCACAGGAGCAGGGAAGAGAAAAAGAAAGACTACCAAGTATAATCGATTTAATGGTTTAACGTTGGAATAATAATAGAAGATATGATTGTTAATATATTCGAGGTAGAATTAATACCTATCACACTTGGCTTATACGCCAACCTTAAAGTCTACAATGAGTAACGATTCACATTAATAATTAACGTACACTTTGATTAAGAAGTACATCAGCAATTTTCTAACTAAATGCCTGTAGTATCGGCAGCACACATCACATCAATAAATTCCAATGAACTAAGTAGCGCAGAATAGTACGTAGTAAATATCGTTTACATAATTAGGAATATGGCATTACTGGCAATAAGACAAAAATAATTAGTATGACATTAACATTAAATTATCACAATAATTAAGGGTAGGACACAGCATACGTAGTATAAGCAAATTTACCAACTAAATGGTATTACAATTACGGTAATCAGTACGAAATTACTATGAGCGAAAGTTTCGTGAGTAACCTCGTTGACGACGAAAGAAAAGATATAAAAGCACTTACCACAAACACAGGAATTTCCCCTGGTGTGAAGAAAGTATTTTCTTCGACACGTACCCTGCAAGGAATTTGAATCGCAATTCGTGTCAACCTAATATCTCACGAAATCCAAATCTACAAAATCATTACTTAAATTTTAAAGTATACACATAACACAACCCGAAATCGGATGCTGTTATACCCCTTTTCTGTGATTACACAGGTATCTGCTGCCTGAGTAGAATCTCGACAGCTTTTAGTTACACTCGGTACATTCGGTTACTGCCATATGTCGTATGCCTCAGAGAATATTTATTTGACGAAATTGTTATTCGAAATGGATCCCTCATTAACAATTAACCATTAGGAACGAAATGCTCGCACGTGGTGGGAACGGCTATCAGATTACGAGAAATTACAACAGAGTTTTACTAAATGAGAGTTATAATCTTACCCGGTGACGACGCAAACGAAATATACGTGTTATACACTTATAGATTGGTCCCCAAGACGGTGGATAAGTTTAGACAACGTTCAATCGCACATTCACCGGCCATTTTCTCTAGTTTTCAAATTGAAGAACTCGTCGTAAATGACAGTCGCGCGTAGAAACGATCGTTAGGGGGCGTCCAAACCGTAAATTAATTCCACGTTGGGAATACATAGGCGTGCGCAAAGAAAATTTCGTCCGTAGCAACATAGGCGTGCATAAAGAAAATTCGACCGTAACACTCCGTTTTTTTTTTAGTTTTAAACGTAGGCCTTATAGAGTTATACTCGTCCCATAAAGGTATCTATCGATATTAATCTCTCATTATTCTTTATTGAATAGAAACATGTGGCCAAAGCGTGGCGGAACGGTTATCAAATTAACAAAGAAATTACAAAAGAATTCTAACAAAACGGATGTAAATATTTTACCCTGTGACGAATAAATTACTGCAAACACGCAATGAATTCACAATTTGATGTCTATTACAGAGGATGTTATTAGAAAACTTGCAGTTTCTACACGAAACAGGCCATTTTATGCAGTTGTCAGCTTAACGACTTCGTCGTAAAAAATGACAGTCACAAGAAAAGATCGGCAAAGGGCGTCAAAACCGGAATCTAATTTTAATTCAATACACAGGGTATTACGTTATAAAAATTTTGCACGTAACATTATGCTTCCCAATTTTGATTTCTTTTTCTTCTTCTATTTGCTGCTTTTTTCTAGTAATTTTTATATATTTTGTTTTTTCTTGTTTATTTCCAGTCCTGTTCTTTTTGCTTTATCTATTTGGTCTATAATCACTTCTAAACTTCTTTTATCACTGGCTATTACTGCTAGATCATCAGCATACGCTATTATTTGTACTATTTTGTGTGTAATCAAGCCTCTCTTAACCACTTTCTTTCCATTGTAAGTTTTATTAAATTTCGTATCTTTTTGAGGATGCACTGGTTCTTTGCTTCTGTCATTAGCGTCTTTCTTTTTATGCTGTTTGAAGTCTATAAATACTATATGTATTTCATTACCCTTTTTGTATGTTTTTTTCGATTATTTGATTGAGTGTATAAATAGCGTCTATTGTTGATTTTCCTGGCCTAAATCCACTTTGATATTCACCTGTGTACTCTTAACCGTTTTTGTATAATTGTTGTTAGTATTTTCTTTACTTTTTCAGTCTTTTCTTTTTTGTCAACTATTTCAAAATCATCATCAACATCACTTCCGGAAACACTGCTTTCATTTTCCATTTCATAATCTGGTTGCTTTATTGAATCATCAGAATCGATTATTTCTGCTTCTACTCCACCTATAATTTTATACAGCATCTTATAACGCATGTTTTACGGAATTATGTGTTTCAGATTCTTGTGTGACTAAATGTTTGTCTTGTGCATAAGTCTCAACTTTTTCCGAAAGCACATTCCCATTTGCTTTGGGAATTTTAGTCTCGATAATCTAGAAATAATAAGAATATAGTGGAACCCTGACCAAACTCAATTCAATTTTTTCAATAAAGTACCACTCTCTTAATTCGTTTAATTTTCAAGCTATAAAGTTTAAACTATAGTGCAGACTGGTTGATATTTATTTAAGAAGTTCCAATTAAGCAATAAGTTTTTTGAAAGTTTGATTATTTTGAAAATGAATTTCTTAATGGTTCCATACGTCACTAAGTGGCACTATGTTAAAGATTTAGGGTTGGATCTTTTTGGTAAAATAAAAATTGTTATTCGTTAAGTAACGATGTTAACTCGATAATCGCAAGTTTGTGAGTTGGTTCCTCGTTGCATATGTGGGTCCAATTAATGTGCCAGAATTGATCAAAAACGTTGAAAAAAAAGCCACAAAAAAAATAAAAGCTTGTTACCATCGAAATCTAAATTAAAATATGAAAAAAATATTTAATTTTTGAGTACGTAATAAGAAAGCGTAATGAAAAGGCGTTATGAATCCATAACGCATTCTCATAACGCCTCCGGGTTTTGCGACGTGTGACAAAAGCTGGATTTTGTTTATAACAACAACATGGAAATTATCCAGAATGGAAAATTGTAATACAAAATTACGTAAATTTGCCAAATTTAAAATAAGAAGCTGTTAGTATAAAATTCAATAAATTTGAAAAATACAGAGCTAAAACTTTGATTTAAAAACCAAATGCCAAATCCACTCTTGAGAATAATAAAGTTTTGAACCGAAAATATAATGTAAAATAATTAGATATGTTAAAACTACAACAAAAAATTTTAATTTAAAACAAAATGGTTAAAGCTTATAAATAAAAGCTAATATAAAAAATTATTTAGACAGAGATAACATGTCTATTTTTGATCTAATTTCTTTGTTTTGTTATATTACAAATAACATGTAACTGATGTTCAGTATAAGTAAAACGCTGTCATACTAACGTAAAAAAGTTAAAATGAACACAGCATTTTATAAAAACAAATTCCAAACTTTTAATTGTGCCATAAATATATTGCAATTAACTTCGCTGGATTATACGTCGATCAATTTACAAATTACAGATAAACAAGAAAATTGACCAAAGAACAGGCACTGAACCGCATGCGTTTCCAATTCCTTGCTGATCCTACACATCACGTTTCTTCAGAGACATTGTGATGTGTTATACAAAACAACTTTAGCTTTGTGACCTCAATGGATTAAACCTGGTAATTAAGCCGAAGTAATTAATCAGTTTTAGAAATAAATAATCAAAAATTGCCTAATAACGTAATAAACTTTTTTGTACTGCCAATATCGCAAACGTCAATATTTGTTAGTAAGTGTAGTTACATAGTAGACAAAAAAAAGGTCTAGAGCGGCAAAATAAAAGTAAGTGTTTAAAATTAATTATTATATTAGAACGAGTATGTGACAGGCGAAAGTCATTTAAAAAATCTTGAAACTAAAAAAACTGAAGTTAAAGTCAATGTCAAATTTGACAGATTTAGTAACAAATAAAAAACGTTTGTTATGCTATGCTTTATTTTCGATGCTTGTTACGTAAATTATTATTAAAATTGTAACAATATAATGTATACTATTCGTTTTTAAGTTTTTTTTTGGTTTTTGGCTTCATTTAATCTATCTTATATTTATTTATATATTTTCCAACTCATCGTAGCTACAGTACATACAATACAAAAATGCAGTCGCTAAAAACTTATTTATACTCAATCCCATACAAAAATTACAACGGTTTGAAAGGATGACGTCTACTGTTCCAGATCGCACGTAAATAAAATACGTATGAATTTTTTAACGCAAATTTGGCATCAGATCCGGATAAATAAGCACAGTGTCATTGAAAACAATGCGAACGGTATGACAATTGCATTCGATAAATATGTACGATGCGGAACGGTGACCACCGACCTTAACGTGGCAGTTTTCAAACTGTAAACCATTAGGTGTTCTGAATGATAATTACTGTAATGTAAAACTATTTACAAAAATAATAATTCCATCGGTAAGAAATAAACACAAAAAAATCAGCCCTAATCCTTTCTAATTCTTTACGAATAAACGAATTCTACTTACAAAACCAAAATTTAGTTAAAAAATTAAGCAACATGGTAAATAATTTTATTTATTTAGTTTAATCTATTTTAACAGTGAGCACTTTACGTAAATAGTTTTCTGGGGTTTAAATAATTACTGTATTTCTCTACTGACTAATTTATTTTGTAATGATTGAAATTTTTTCTAAATTACTTTCATTAGCCTAATGCACTTGACTATAATTCGGTTTAGTACCTTCACACACTTTTTGTATATTATAGTTGTAATTCATAATTTAAAACTGCGTATACACTTTTCTTATTTTTATTTATTGTTAATTATTAATCGATTTCTTTTAAAACTTTTGAAAAGACTATTTTTTATTTAACATCGGTCAGCGGCGTACCCACGGGGGGATGAAGAGGATAGATCCCCCCAAGACAGAACCATAAAAATTAAGAAAGTATCTATTAAAATATTAATCTACTTCTTTGTGACTTCTTATGCGTCGGTCTACGACGATTAATGTAATAAGTAGGTTTTATTACTTTAGTATTTAAATGCACGTGAATTTATTTAAAAAAAGTAAGTATCTAGATAGATATACCAAATTACTAGTACATGAAATGTATGTACGTATATACATTATTTCAATTAATCTAAAACTAAAATGATTATTTAAAATTATTTTTAATGCTTTTACTGCTATACTTCAATTAAAATATACATAAAAATTAAAGTACAAATTGAGGTAAAAGAAACTAAAATTGACAATGTTTTAAATATGCATTTAAATTTTAATAATACATGCACAATTTTTTAAAAGGAAAAACATAGTACCTCCCATGTGAATGGCTAACCCCCCTTCTTATTTTAGTTATACTTTAGTTATAATTCCCCCCCAACACATCAGTCTGGGTACGCCACTGACACCGGTTATAAAAGAACAAAGTTTATAAATATTATCCAATTCGCGTCTGTACTATAAAAACACGTTTTCCGGAACTAAACGAGTAAATGTTAAAATCAAAGTTAATACTTCACACTTCCTTATGAAACGAAGAAAAAATACTACATTCAATTAATATCTTAGCACTGATAAAATCCTTAATAAAAGTAGAACAAACAAACGCTTTCTATAAGAAATAAATCGGTTTTCCTGATATTTACTAAAATAATATTGTATCACGTATGTTTTTTATTTTTTTAAACACAAAACTGATTCATTAAACAAATTAAGTTTACTAAAAAACAAGATTTTTTCGAGTATAATAATTTTTAAAACTTTTATTTAAAGTGATATTGTTATACATAAATCAATATTAACTTGGTAAAAAAAACTTGTTTTTTTTTATAAAACTAATGATAAAAATCAATCTAATAATGTCCAACTACCTAACAACAAAAAAGTGTAATCAATAACATGTACATTTATATTTAATCTTCTATTTACTGAAATATAGCACAATTTATAGAAGTACCTACTTTATTTTCATCGTAAGTGTAATTGTAATTTTAACAAAACATATATGAAAAAATTATGCAATAGAGAAAAAATTAAGAATGCCTTTATGATTTAAATCAGAATATGATATGTATGTAACTTTAAATTAATATTAACAAACATAAAAAAACTAATAAAAATTAATTTACAAGATTAGTTATAGATTTTTAAAAAGACTGCTACTTCCGTTTTATCTATGACTGTGACAGATAAAACTGTATCTATAGAATTATTACTTGCAAATCATAAATGCCACAAAAAAGTTAAATCCCAAAGAGTAAAAATCAGTGCAAAAAATGATTTTGAAATATCAAAATGGTAACAAACCCTCATTCCCCTTAAATATAGACAACAAACTGTACACAACGGCAACAGTAGGAGTAAATTTACACAACTACCACTAAAAAAACAACGTTAGACTACCAAACGGTAAGAGTGTGTCACCTCAATATATTGTGCCGTAAACGTGTATTATTTGACGCGACAATCAGAAGCATACTCTAAATGTCCCTCGAATCTTTATCTCTTCTGTATATAGGTATAAAACTCAATTTTTTTGTATAGAGTGTACGTGTGTAAATAAAATAGCGTTTTAAGACGTGTATATTTTTTCAAATGCAACAATCTCCCGACAAGTAGAGCCTAACCGATGGTGCCAAAATACAGAAAAAAGTCGCCCACAACACGGGCAATAAAAAAAAGATGAAGAATGCCACATTTCGAATAACATCCGACACACTTCAAGAACTGATCATATCCATAAATCAGCCGATGGCACCAGTTGGGAGATCTTTCAAAAGGTGCACCGCTAGATTCAACTTCTTCGACAATATCATCGTATACAAGCAGTGCCCAAATATCTGACAACGTAGTCACAAGATTGAACATGCTTGTCAAAACCCAACAAAATGAAACAGAGACCACTGAGTTCTTTATAAACGAGAAAAGAGCGCCAACAGTGAAAACTCCAAAGAACGATTGAATAGGCGAACCCCTACAAGTAAACATAATCTACGATCTACTGCAACGCCGGGTAAAAGAAAGAATCGTCAGGAGCACAGTAATCTTATTCAAAGATTTTTGCGACGAGATAAAAAAATGGAAGTACATGCCGTTCACCACTAAACCACCAGTACAAAGGCGTGACTTCTATAAAAACGCTAGTCACACAAAAGAACTATGCAAAAATCAGAGTATCATCAAAAACCAGTGCCAAAAGTGGCGCCCACAAGCTAGTGCCGCGCATACCGATTTTTGTCTTGTCAAAACTGCGGTGGTAGTGCATAGTGTTACGTGACAACTACATGCCCGTTCTATCGGCGCCATACAAATAGACAATAATATCGAAAGTGCATACATCTACACTGAGAAAGGAAAGCATCGCCGACCATACCCTGTACAAACCAGTAAGACGACGACGATACAAGTTCGATACTATCAAAATCAACATTGCGCTAACAGAGGGAAAAAGTACAAAACTTGCTGCGATCCGTTTTTATTTATAATTATTTAATTTATAAACAATTGCATAAAATTACACAAGCATTTCTTGCCAAATACGTACATTTAAATAAAAAGTTATATTTAGTTTGATTTACTATAGCAAATTCCCAATATTTTACATGTAATAAAACTGTATGCTAGAGATCACAAATTCTATTTGATATTACTGATGCCGTGCACTATATAAAACCGACGTCCGCCTCATAAAGTAAACGTTAAATTTCATATTCAAACCGTCTTCTTCTAGACCCATAACTCCTTTGACTCAAGATGTAAGATTGATTAAACCGTTTTATTTTCCCTCCGTTTTATTTTCTGCCATTTTTTGCTTCCGATTCCGAATTTGATTTTTAGTTTACCGTTTGTTTCCGCTAGAATTTATTATTTAGTTTTAACTATATATATAATACACTTAGTTACGATACCTGTAAATAACTGATCAAGCGTAGTGAATGTCCGTTGCGCTTTCAGTTAAAATTTTCCATTTGCCACTGACAACAAATGTAAAGGAACACCGTGGCGCTAACGGTCAGTATTAAATACTCCCCGCAACTTCAAGACAGTGTAAACGGTACCCCATAGCGCTACTAGAAAACGTGTGCCACTATCGTCACTACCGATTAATAACCCCGACGTCAACACAGCGTTACGAGATCTCCGTGGCGCCGTTCTCGACGTTAATTCCGTCATATCATCCCGTTAGTATTGTAAAAGGAACTCCGTAGTACAATAACTCAGTCTTTGATTAGCATAGCCTACGATTACACTTCATCGTAAACCTCGTCAGCTTTAATTATCCCATTAATTGTAGCTACTTACTTGCAGTTGATGAGATCGTAACATCACTCTCTGTTTCAATGTAAAGACCTCCAAGAAAGTATTATTTGAAAACCGGCATTAACCTTAAATAATGTTCAATCACCAGCAGTTATTTAATTATCTTAAGATTTAGAAACCGTTTTCCACGCCCGTGACTAAACTTATTTGTTATAGGCACTTAGTGACAGTACCAGTAGAAAACACCACATGCCGCCGCCGGTTGTATTAATTTATTTTTAATTTAATTATTGTTCATATGTTTTTTACAGTTGTTATATTTGTTTTATCTGGTAATAAAGTCATGTTTGATCCTAGCGTAATTCACTTTTTCGACTTGACGCTACCTAAAAGACCACAGCAAGCTGCAAATAAAAAGGCATCAACCGTAGTAGCCCACAATCTAGGTATCAACAAGTATAAATAACACGCATACAAATAAATATCCAAAGTCGCGCGTTGCTTACTGAGTTCATAGTTCAACGCAAAAAAACGCACTCTGCTAGACGTGGATTTTATAAAAAACGCAAGTATCGTAATAAACATACCAAAATACATGAGAATTCTAAAAACAGTCATCTAAATACCCGTTTGCCTCGCTACTTCAAGTGACGACATCGACACAACAGTATTCCTACGCAGCAGAAATTCTTACGTAGTATCCCATATCTTAACGAGCTTCTTTTCGGTGAAAATTCTGTTCACTTAGTTGAAGAAACAACAGAAGAAGAAACCACGATCGTAACCCCAGCCTGGTAGCCGAACATCAATCGAAAGATTTACAGCATTTTTGCCCACGCCATACATCAAGATCCGGTAAAAGACTAAAATCCGCTACCGCCACAAAAACTGTTTCTCTATTCGCAAACACGAAAACTGGCATAAAGTACCATTATCTACATGGTTCATGCGGAAGAAGTAGATTTGTGTCTATCTGAAGCCACACATCTCAGTCTACACAAAAAAACTGGACTCCATAAAACACTCAGAAAACATAAGAAGATGTTTTCTCTAGGGGGAGAGCCATACGCTATTAACACAATAGAATGTCAATCTGTATCAATGCTACCGTACCGAATCCTGCCAGCAAAACGTGTCATTATTCAAACCGACATCGCGACAGTGGTACGTCAAGCCATCATAGAAAAATGCGAATCACTATGGGCCGCTCCGGTTGTGAAACGTATTGACTACCAACGACTGAATGTTGTCACAATAGCTGACAGCTATACACTAGCAAGGATTGACGATTTGTTACATGCTTCTCGAGCATCTATAGTATCCATCACAGACTTACATCCAAGATACTGGCAGATTACGGTCAAAACAGAGGACCGTAATAAAACTGCTTTTATCACCTCAGGGCTGATATCCCGATTTAAAACTAACCTGCCAAATGTGGCCATCTTAACGTACACGGACATTATTGTTCTATCTAAACCTAGACACGCACATTGCAAATCTTATTAAAGTATTGCGCCAAGTGTCACTTCGTCTGCCAACGCGCTAAGTACCAAGGACACGTGTTAACACCGAAAGGGATCAAAACAGACAGAGAAAAAACATCCACAGTCAAAGAACTATCAGCACCAAGAAATATCAGTCACATGATCTTTTATCCAAACATGTTCCTGGTATTGAAGCTTTGTCCCCAACTTCGCTAAATCGCTGTCAAATCTCCTACACTGCTAAACAAAAAAAAAACAGAAAGCCAACAAACAGCGTTTGAAGAAGGAAGCCCTTGATGTTGGGCTTTAGCTAAATTTAGAAGGTGTGTATAAAAAAACCATTCGTCTACCGACTAACTATCAAACTCTTCAATGGTTGCTAACTTTAAACCAACCAACAAGAACATTGGCCGTATGAGCCGTTACTATATAAGTGTATATCACATACTCCTATACGCCTGGGAAAATAAATGTAGTAGGGGATACCCTGTCTAGGCCGACATGTACCCCAAAAAAAAATCTGAATGCAACATTTGCACAATAAGAGCCTCTAGTGTACTGCGTTAGAATCAGGTCAACAACCAAAAAATCAAGAAAATTATCCATCAATTTGAAAATCTGAGAAGCACCAATTATCGTCATTGGATCGACCGAAGCTACCTGATATCACAAGGAATCTTCTATAGATGTTCTCGAGACAGACACCGAAAAACCCTAATTAGTGGTCCCCACAACAAAAATAAACGAAATACTAAAAGAATACCATGACAACTCAACGACTAGACAATATGGAGGTGACCGAAGTTATCAACGTATAGCGTTATTTTTAGATCGATATGAAAAAGTTCATTCTGAAATACGTAAAAAACTGCTTAAAGTACCAAATTATAAAACTACCAGCCTCAAACCAGCAGAGCTTTTGCAGACACCAGTACCAGCACAGATATTCAAAAACAAAAAAAAAGGATACTCATTGTAGAAAACGTATACTCAAGATAGGTAGATTTGATTGAACTTATTAAAAAAGATGCAGAAACCTGTCGAAGAATTCTCATTAAGAATATTTTCTATCAATATGACATGCCACAACGAATAATCAGTGATAATACATCTCAATTTGTTAGCAAGATTATGCAACATATAACCTATTGTCTCAGCATCAAGGAATCACTTGTCCCGGTATATCACCAGAAATCACGCCCCATTAACTGTTATTAACAAAAACTCTGCGAAAAGTAAATCTCCCACAAGAAAAAGTACAAAATCGTGCAAAAAAGTATGCCGAACAAAATAGAAGGGAAGAAAACCTGTATCAACCAGGTGATGTGTTTGAGTAACTTCCCAACCCATTAACAACGACGCTAAAAGAACTACTCTAAATTTGCACCACAACGAGATGGTCCCTATAAAAGTGTGAAGAGTTAAATCAGTCAATGTACAAACTTAAAAATTTTGATATTACAGAGACTGCTCTAGGACCACATCACACTAGCGCCCTGTCCCAATTCCAGAAAACGCGAATGAACAGGTGCCACTGCCAGTTCGCCCAAACTGTACACACTCACCTATTGATGATAACTATTAGTAAAAAAAACCAGCGTTACACTACGAAACGGTAAGAGAGAGCCAATATGTCGTCTAAGAATTAGTCTTGTGTACTGTGCTTCTTTTGCGTAATACATGGTGCAGCCTTAATATATTGTGTCGTGAACGTGTACTGTTTGACAAGACAATTAGTGACATACTTGAATGTCCATTGTATCTTTTTCTCTTCTGTATATAGGCAAAACACTTAATTTTCTTGTATATAACTTATAACTGTGTATATAAAATAACGTTTTAGAACGAAATCATCTTCAGACAAAATTAGTTTTTTTTAAAACTAAGTTCTCCACAACTGATTTAATCAATAATGAAACATACGCGAAGATTTTGTAAATTTCGAGAACTTTTATCCACGTCTAGAACGTTCACGAAAGAATGTAGAGGCTTCTCGAATGTTTGCAGAAACGTATAAATACGGTACAAACAAATCGTAGTTCAGTTATTTCCCGTAATTCGAAGACGGTAGTGTTAAGAAGATTATTCAAGTCTCAATAAATAAGTAGTTAACGCGTGTGAGATAAATCTACGGTGTATAACCTTTTACGTGACTTTAGTGTAAACAAACAGTAAGTGTTAAATAACGGACTTATCTTCGTGTAAGTGATAGTGTTATACATAAATTATGGTATAAGCGTTTTTAAATTTCCTTAGATTTAATTAGTTCGGTTAGTTTAAACGTGTATATATTTGTAGTATAAATAAATTAGTTTTAATAATAATAATAATAATAAAACAAACGTTACAATAATAACGTTTCTGTTGCATACGACAAATTACTCTATTTTACAAAAAAACTAATATATTAGTTCATTGAAGCTACTGATCCTTTACAAAGAGCGGTAACAAAATGTTTCAAGAAGCGCGGTTTGTTCATCCTGTCATGGACGATGAAAATAAAGAACGTGTTCACAGTCTAAGAAATAAACACAACTTATGAGCGGGCAATAATTTGAATCTTTCATGTAAATAAATACAGAACATTCATTAAATTTATACGTTTCATCTTCTTCACTTTTCACGTACTGAAAATTCTAAACTCTGTTAAATAATCTACAAAAAATTATAGAAAACAACACATTGAAATTTGTTAAATTAATTAAAGATCAACAAAGTGACAACAATAAAAATCCATTTCGGCTTCGTTTACTATTAGATATATACATAACCCTAATATTAAAGTAATTACAAAAAAAATATCTACATAATACATAGGTATTGTTAATTAATTTGCATATTTAGTGGATGCATAAAAAAGAAAAAAATTATTTACACAATATAATTTACGGGTAATTTCCGGAAAAGTGCTGATTTTAAATGAATTATTATTGTTGGACAAATGCTTTTTAAAAAAATATTTTAGTTCTTTGTTTTACGTTTCCATTATTAATGATGATTTTCAATATATTAATGATTATAAAAAGTATTAAAAACTGAATCATATGAATATGAACTACTTAATTTTTTTTGAATTTTCAGTATATGAAAAGTAAATAAAAAATTGTAACGTAAAAATGTAATTTACTTTATTTATTTACTTAAAAGGTTAAAATGTTTATTGTATTTTTATAAGTTTTTCTTAGATTGTAGCCACGTCTTTCAATGTCTACCTGTACATGTCCATTTTCACTGTCCATTACTGTACCAAACCTTTCGAAATTAACTGCGTTGCTTATCATAAACAAAGGGAGAAATTGCTTTCTTGGTACTTTATCATCTTTATTATTTGCTTAGGTATTCTACTACCGTACACAGTCTATCTATTAAATCGCATCTTTGTATGCAACCCATTAATCCTCAAGCATGTGCATTACGTTACAACCGTGTAATTAAGGGCACACTTTGTAATAACGTTTCAAACAAAATTACCCCAAACTAAGCAATTTCAATAATAGTTAATACATAAGATGAATATTAATAGGAACCGTTTATTATTAATTACAGTAACCAATTCTTAGATATACAAAATTCAATAAAAGATTTTAATAAAGTAAATTCAGAAACTGAAAAAAATATTTTGATATTAAATAAAAAACCTTGCTTCTAAATATTTTCGTTAAAACATACCAAAAATATTGTTTACTTCAATAACAAAACGATATTTTCGAATATTTGTTTTTTTATGTTGCAGTAAGGATATATTGTTACCGATAACAAATTTGCAGACTACCGATGTGGTTGATTCTCTTGAAAATGTTTTTTTTATTATTTCAATGTATATTGATCTAAAAAAATGTTTTTCAGTCGATGATTCATTGCAGAATTCCCATTTGTGAACAGTCAATTATGAGTAATACATTTTTATAGTCTCAAACAAGACGTTTGAACCATTTTACTTTATACGTTTACCGACAAGTTATTACTTTCTTAATTTTTCTTTAATTATGTTTTATGACTTTGGCATTTATAATAACGTGTTATACAAGGTTAAGATTTAATGTGATAAAAATTTTTATGAAGATGTCAATTTTTAAATAAAAATATCGTTCATTGATATGCAAAACAACGCGTGTTCGCACAAATATGTTGAAAATGTTTAGTTTGATACGGCTTACGTTTCGTGCAGGAATAGAAATAGAATTTGAATAAATTTGTTTGAAAATGTTAGTTACTTTTAAATAAAACAAAAGTTATTTCATAAAAAAACCAAAAGATACATTTACTTCAAAATTTGATGTTATTGATAATAATATCCAATCTAAAAATATAAATTAATTTTGATTGTTTAAGAATAGTGTGCATAAACACTGTGTTATTTAAAGTTCATGGATTAAAATTAGGTTTACAAAGATGTGCTGCCAAGGTATCATTGTTCTTATTGCTCAAAATTAGACACATTCAGAATTAAAAATAAAATTTAGGATAGTTAAAAAGAAACAAATTTGAATAAAACCTCGCATTTTTAGTAGTCTTTCAAGCTACAGAAAAAATGCATTGTAGAAAACCAGACGTGTTTAAAAATTAAGACTCTTTGTGCCGACGCCAACGGAACAGAGTACTGTACTCATAAAGAAAAAATTAACCTTTTACATGATAAGTTTCCAAAAATGATGGCGCAAAATTAAAAATTAACTATGTACCAATAATTTTGCCTATTTTGCTTTCTTTTTGCAGTGTATATATTTATTTTACTACGGATTTTGACCTACGTAACATTACTGTTGTATACAAAAAAAAAACATTAAAATTAAAAAAAAAACAAAGCAATGTATTAGTCTTTTATCAGGTTCCCACAAGGGCATGTTAATTGTAAGGACATGGCTACGAATAAACGGACAATTCTAAACAATAAATTATGGAACACACGACAAAAATGAATACTACCGCACAGGGGAGGGATACCCCAGGGCCGGCAAGGGATGTGGGAACTCCCGGGTCGTCATTCAGAGACCCTGTTTTCGAGGTAGGCAACCAGGCTTCGAAAATTAGTACCCCTACTGGAAGAGAAACAAAAAATACACGCCTTGAAAGGAGCTTCTCATGGGGTGGAGAAAAAAAAAGAAAAGCGACAGATCTGTCTACTCAAGACGCAATAATATACCGGAGAAGGCCAAACGTAGCAGTTATGGAAATTATAGATACCATAGAAGCAATACAGTCAACCTATAATACTTTAACAAAAAACGTTTCAACGAATACCAAGAATGAAATAAAAACAGTTATAGATAGGCTAGGAAAAAAATCGAATATTTCAATAAAACAACAATCCAAAACTACCTAGCACAGGAACAATGGGAGAAAACAGAAAAAATGACGATAGAAACTGAGTCACAAACGGACGCATGAAAAGCACACAGCAAAGAAACGAAACAAATTGCCATACAAATGACGCACTGGACAGCAGAAGGAAAAGAGATGATAGACAGCGTAGAGAATGTAAACACATACGAAGAATGGAAACAAGTAGTCGAGGAAGAATGGGGAGATAGTGCTTATGTATACACAAAAATAGTAGAAGGACACCCACTACAAGAAACTACAGGAACAAGTACACTATGGGTAACGGAAAAAGAAGTAGAAGAAAATACTGGACTACAATTAATGATAGAAAAAGTATATCCAGAAATAAACAAAGGAAAAGAGGAAATAGAAACCATGGAGAGAGAAACCAAAACGAAAACAAAAGATAACACCAACATAAAACAAATAAAAATAATTAGAATTATATATCAAGACCATGAGGAGGACGTATGGAAGAAGCTAGAAACAATAAAATCTGAAACGGAGGAGGACGAAAAAATAATGTTACACAAACTAAAAACGATGAGCGTAAACAGACTAAGAAAAATGGCAGAGTGTATATTCAAAACAAAAAAAAAACAAGAATAAACATAATAGTACCAAAGGATACCCAAACACAACAAAGTATAGGTAAGCAAGTCAACCAAAAGAAGACCTACGCGTTAGTTGTAGAACAAAAAGAAAAAAAATACGAAGAACTAGTAACAAGAATGAGAACGCAGTTAAAAGATAAAGAAGAAACCGAAAAAATACAAACCATAAGAAGCACCAAAGAAAGAAAATTATTAATAACGATAGATAAAGATGAAAAGGCACTAAACAGAATAAAAGAAGAATTAGAAAAAGGAAACGAAGAAGTTAACGTGAGGAAACTCGGAGAGAAAGTAAAAACAAAAAATCTGATTATTAGAGGGATGGATGTAATGACGACAACAAAAGATATAGAAGAAGCAATAAAACAATATGGCAGTGTAGAAAACTTAAAAATAGGGGAGTTTAGGCCCAATAGAAATTACACAAAAACGGTCACAATTCGAGTTCCAGAAGACGAAGCTAATACAATGATTCAAAAAAAGAAAATCAGAATAGCAATGTCGCAATGTAGCCTAGAAGAGGAGCAACGAGCCGTCAGATGCTACAGATGTTGGTAGTATGGGCACAATGCCAAAGACTGTAAGGGAAATGATAGGACAAAATTATGCCACAAATGCGGAAAAGAAGGGCACGAATACAAGGAATGCCAAGAAGAAGAATACTGCCCACTATGCGAGGAGGAGGGTCACAATGCCGGTAGAGAGAATTGCGCAAGCTAGAGAAATTATATAAAGAAAGCTCGAAAACAAAGCAAGAAGATGGGCGAGAAGACTTAGAACTAACTGCAGATAAAGAACTTGTGATATATATAAACTGTGATATAAATGTTGTGACGTCCAGAATCTACGAAAATAAACTGTGATATTTTTTACATATTTTATTTATACATATATATATATATATACATATATCGATTTATTTATTTGTCTACACGCTTATACGTATATCTACAAATTTAGTTATATCTATACAAAACATATATACATATATATTTTTTTATTTCTTCTTCTTTATTTATAAAGCAATGAAAAAGGATAATGAAAAAGTAACATGCACTACACAAATAATTAAAAAAACAGAAAAAAGGAAAAACAAAAGTGAAGTAGAAGTAAGAAATATAAAAAAGAAAAAGCAAGTCAAAATAAAAATTGGAACATGGAATATACGATCAATGATACAACCAGGAAAAATAAGAGATATTGTACAAACTTTAGAAAAATATAAAATAGATATCATAGCAATACAAGAACTGAGATGGGCAGAAGAAGGTGAGATAAACAAGAGTAACTACACGATATTTTGGAGCGAAGGAAAAAAACAAGGTAGCAATGGAACAGGGTTTATAGTAACCCAAAAGCAAATGAAAAATATTATAAAATTTGAAGCTATAAATGACAGAATATCGAAGCTTAGAATAAGAGGACAAATAAGTAATATCACCCTCATATGTGTATATGCACCAACAGAAGTAGATACAAATAAGAAAAAAGAAGATTTTTATAAAAAACTTATAAGAGAATGCGAAAAAAATCTACAAAATATGATACTCTAATAATATTAGGAGATCTGAATGCGCAAGTAGGAAAAGAAGATCACATAAAAACTGTACCGGGAAAAAACACAATACACGAAAAAACTAACGATAATGGAAACAGAATCTGTAATCTAGCAGCTGCAATCAATTTATACTTAGCAAGTACTAAATTTCCCCATCCAACCAAACATAAAATCACATGGAATCACCCAAATCATGTAACAAAAAGTCAAATTGACCATGTCTTAATAACAAAAAAACGATTAAAAAACATAGAAGATGTTAGATCGTACAGAGGAGCTACTGCAGACACAGATCATGTTCTAGTAATTGCAACCATGAAAAAAAAGAAAACTATAGCACAAGACAACGTTAAAAACCAGATGAAGAGCAGATGAAAAAATTAAAGATGTAAAGATACAACAAGAACTACAAAAAGGTATAACACAAAAACTCCAACAAAAAAGAGATGAGTAGCGAAACACAGACAAATATAAATACACCAACAAATACAACAGTAGACTTAAAAATACACAAACCAACTCTAGAGGAGGTGAAAATAACAATAGAAAATTTAAAAAATAACAAAGCAGCCGGAAGTGATAACGTAATTGCGAAGTTCATCAAAAACGGAAGTAAAAAACTACATAAAAAGATACAAGAATTAATAAGTCAAATATGTATGTAAGAATATATGCCAGAAGAATAGAGAAAAGGAAAAATAACCACAATACACAAAAAAGGAGATATGGAACAGTGTGAGAATTACCGAGGAATACAGCTGTTAAATGTAACCTACAAGATACTCTCAAAATTAATCAAAAATAAATTACAAGAATATGCAGATACTCAAATAGGAGATTACCAACAAGGATTCAGGCCGGGGAGATCAACAACGGATGCAATATATATATTACAACAAATATTGGAAAAAGCTAATGAATATGACATAACACTACACATATTATTCATAGATTTCAAGCAAGCATTTGATAAAATAAAACGAGCTAACATACCGACAGAAATAAAAAAAATGGAAATACCACAAAAGATAATAAACTTGGTTAAAATGACATTAGAGAACACAACGGCAGTAGTGAAGGTGGGAAATATAGCAACAAAAAGCTTTGAAGTAAAGGAAGGAGTAAAGCAAGGGGATACTCTATCAGCTTTAATATTCAATATAGTGCTAGACGATGCAATTAAAAGAACAAAAATAGAAGGTACAATAAACGTCAAAAATACACAAATTATTGCTTACGCCGATGACGTAGTAATCATAAGTAGAACTAAAATAGGAATGATAGATGCTGCCATAAAAATAGACGAGGAAACAAAAAAAATTGGGTTAAGAATCAACGGAGAGAAAACAAAATACTTAAAATATAGTAATAGTAACAATGAAAAATTTATAAAATTTATAAAATCCAGATTTATAAGACTTTGATAAGACCAGTAGTAGTATATGCGTCAGAGACATGGACAATGACAAAAAAAGAAGAGGAGGAATTAAGAATTTTTGAAAGAAAAATAATAAGGCATATTCTAGGACCAATCAACACGGGAGAGAACGAATATAGACCAAGAATGAATTTCGAGATAAGAGACCAAATGAAAGGTGAGGACATCGTTAACTATACAAAATCACAACGAATAAAATTGTTAGGCCACGTAATGAGAAAGGATAAAACGAAAACAATAAGAATAGTAACTGAATGGAAACCAACAGAAAACAGGAAGAGAGGCAAGCCGAAGATCAGATGGATTGACGATGTTGTAGACGACCTAAAAACGTTAGAAATAAAAAACTGGAAAGTAAAATGCCATAACAGAACGGAATGGTCTAGAATCGCAGTAGAAGCAAAGAATAGCAAAAAATTAATATAAATAAAAAAAATAAGACAATCGGGAACTAATCCATCCCAAATAACGGATTAAGAAAGCTAAAAAGTAGACATAACTGCACGCGGTTAAAGTTCTGGTTATATATATAACATTACTGTTGTTATTAGTCGGTTATTGTTATAAACAATCCCAAGTCCCAATGCAGTGTACTTGAAAACGAACAAAAACTTAGGCTTTATTCATTAAACATTTTTTTGTTCACATTTATTTTGCGACTTCGGTTAAAAACTAGTTTATTGAATCAAATCTAAAGATATACAGTTGTACCTTCGTTAATTTCTGTTGAAAAACTATCGCAAAAATTTGTAAATAGAAAAATTTAATTTTGTTACGTTTCAATCAAGTTTTAAACAAATTTTTAAAAACCAAACAATACCAAATTTATTTAAGAAATAGTGTAAAACGTGTATTTTACAAAATGCTTTATAACAAAGAAAAAAGTATGATAAATAGAACTTTTTTTAGCAATACGTGTTATTTTTAATAAAGATTAAACTAGAAACATTTTCAAGCTTATGTAAAGAATAATAATTTTAACCGCATTTAACTATTAAATACTTTTTTTTTGCATATGCAAATTTTATTTATTTTTATTAAAACATAAATTTCGCATTCCTATTACGATTTCAGGTAGCTTATCCTTAAAATCTCGTATAGGTATTCTACGCAGGAATATGAAAGAAAAAGTACCCAAACTACATATTAATGCAAGGTATATTTTACAGTTACGTTTTATTCAGTGTATTTTATGTCAAGAATAGATAATTCTTAGTAATAACACTTAATTAAAACCTAATTAACTGCAGGGGTTTGTATTTGATAATAAACATTTTGTTTCAATTAATAGAAAATACAAATTCTTATTAACTGCGGTTTATCAAAGTTTAAAAGTTAGTAAGATATAATTTGAAATATAATACAAGACAAGTTGAACTCCATATACGTGTTGACTTGTGTATTTACAGTTTAACTTACAAAAAATGTCCATAGTACATAATTACACAAACCAAACAAAAATTCACAGATATAGCTAACGAACACAGTATTAACAATATAATGAACAAGGTTTTTCAAGGATTTTCAAAAATAAGAATGCATACATAAATAATAAAAAGATTAAAAAATTAAAAAAAGTCGTATGATAATTCACCAATTGTTTGTATTAAACATTTGTCCATGAAATGGCTGAGAATTCTTTTTCATAACCTCTTCATCGCTGGAAGATGATGAATCAGCAACACCAATGACATATGGAGAATTTTTTGTGATAACAAATGATGAGCGAGACCGCTTATTATCAAGAATTGTTGCGTGCTGATAAAAAGTAGTTTCCAGTAACACATCTAAGGAGAAACCCAATCGCGTTATCTTAAATCCATGCACTTGAACAAACATCATAGCATGTAAATGGGCCGGCCTCATAATTAGTATTAAAAACTCTAAATCCAAACACTTCCGGTTGTTGTTTCTTATTTATAGTTTTAGTAGTATCTAATAGTGCAAATTGATTGCAAACTGGAGGGTATATCTTTTATAGAAAATTTTTTAGAGAAGCACAAAAATGAGTATTTTGGGCTAATCTTTTCAAATCGTTAACAAAATGCTCAATAAACTGTCATAAATTCGCGGTTTTCTTCCACCAGTAGTCCATTGTTGGCACCAACATTGAGACGCGATGTTTTGGTTGTAAAGTTTTAATGTCGTGAATGGCCGTACTTATTTATTTTCTCAAATCTAAGCTTTGTTTAGGCATCAGGTATTAGGAAATATTTGGGTTGTGTTAGTAACGCTTAGGTTCTTTTTTCCAAGCGATGTACAGTAAGAAACACAACGTAAGCAACAAAATCTCAAAACATCGAACTTTATTTGACAATATATTTTCAAGGCAAAAAATCATTTTCGCGAAGCTCAAATAGTCATATTGCGCTCACAAGCATGTTATGCGAGAAAAGGTCGAACAAATTGAGCCTCATCGCAACTGACTGCCATTTTCTGCTGGCTTAGATACGGTTGAAAGCATTCGGATAAATATAAAATTTAAAATTTCCTCTGGACACAATCAATTTTAAAGCCAAAGTAGAACTTTCAGAAATTTTGCCAGACTTTGATTGAATACGGTCGGATTAAATAATCAATTTATATCGCGTAATTCCTGGCAATTGTTTCACCACACTCTAGTTAGTTGTTTTAAAAAAAAAACATAAGAAAATGATCTGACCTTTCAAAAGAAAAACTCCCGTATGCAACTTTTTTCATTTTTGCACAGCGTCAGGGTTTTTAAAACCTTCGTTTAAAACTCTCCTCTTTCTTTGTACGCAATTTTGACTTTATATCCTAAAACGTTTTTTTCTGATTGGGCAAATTCACGAACGTTCTCAGTACCATATCTGCCAATTCGCTTTTCCTTTTTTTACTCAATCTGTTAAAACCGGCGTTGTGTCCGTTTCTACCCTTAAGATGTTACTACGTTTTGTTATTGGGCGGCGTTGCATGCTACAAATGAAATAAAAATTTACTGATGCTACTATTTTTTTCTTATTATTTTTAAACAGGTGCGATACTGATTATAAAAAAGCATCAAAGAGATGAACTTTACTTTAACATGATTATTTTTTCTAATCTTAACAGATTTATAACGCCAATAATAGTAATAATCTTTACAATTGCCTGACTGTTGATACAATTTCAACATTCAAAATTTACTCAAAATTTATTTTACATGCTTTCGTTCTATGCTGATAACTCTACAGTAAAATCGTTTATGACTCAAACTAGTAATTACTGATAGTTTTTATTATAAAACTTTATAAATCGGATTTATTAAATTACGACTTCGTTTACGCATTTTAAAATTTGAACATAAATTATGGGTTTAGTCGAACATGTGTGTGTCGGTCTAGTTGATTTTGGTGACCACCGCGGTTTTTTTTGAGGGTAAGGGTAACTTTGTCAGTGTAGTAATATCTGGAATTATTTGTCTTGTAAACCATCCTGCATCGAAACCGCCACAATTTTTGTATTAAGATGATTTACTTAATTTTCTTAGATTAATTCCGACAGCGGAAGATCAAATCAACGTACTAGAAGGACACCTGCAAACTATGGTGAATTTTTGTTAGTAGATTAACCTGTAACCCCCGTTATGATTATGTGTGTATATAAATGAGATATTTATTTCTATGTTAAAAAAAATTGGGGCTATCGACGGATGATGTGCGTCACTTAATGGAAGTCGTAGCAAACCTTTGAATTTTATTCCATACCAGGTAGTTTTAGTATGGATTTTTTCTATTTCAAAATCTACCGGCCAGATGTTTTACGACGGCACGGCGCGTGCCCTATATCCTATTCACTCTTATACGTTCGGCGATCGTATAGCAGTCTTTGTTTTTTAAAGGCGATACTTTTTTCCAAAATAAGGATTGCAAGATAGTAGGCGACATATCGATATAATTAAAATACCGATACAGCAAACCTATTTTACCAGTGACAAATGAAGTGAAATTGGACACCACCGCAAGTTCCAGATTTGTTTCGTCTAAGCGTTTCATCGTTTCTTTACACAATGTAACGTCCCGTTAGAGTTCATTACATTAAAATTCAATTTTACATTCGTTTATTTTTTGCAACTAATATTGCACGTAAATTTATTCAGTTTGGCAACGGCGCGTTGTTTCAAATCTACATGGGATGTAACTTAAGCTGGCACTTCCGTTTGGGCCACGCTTGGCCGTGCGTGTCGTAGTGATGCGGGGAAGTCAAATTTTCTTGATTATGGCGTAAAAACGCATACAATTTAATTTTTATTCATTCCATCTAATTATCGTGATTTCAAAATGTTACGCAATATTTAGACAAAGGAATTTATTTTGAAGGCCGTTGCTAAGCAGCGTGAGTACATCATGTCATTTAAAAAACCATTCTAATTATTTATATTTAGGGTCTTTTTTTTATTCTGGATCTTTTTTTACTGGGTCTTTTATTTTATTTCGGTTTTTACTGGATCTTTTATTTTGGTTTTGTCTTTTAATTACTGGATTTTCCGTCATTGGATTTACACATTGGTTTTATGCTTGCTGGTGTGTTTGGAAATCTACATTCCTTTAGAAGAATTTTATCACTTCAACAAAGTATGTGCTAAAAATAGAAGATATACGATAACGTCATATCATATGGTGAGTCAACTGGAATTAAGTTACTACATTTTACATTCAAATAATTAAATTTTGTTATTAAAACTTTTCGGGAAACATACTCGATAACAAATTAACTGTTTACTATTTTTGCATTTAATACCAATTAATAATTAGATGTAAGATTTTACGCTTTTTATTCATCACCAATTTAAAGGTGGTTGGCGCCCTAATATTTAATGCAAATATGTTTAATCCAAATATTGTTCATTTTTCTTTAATGTAAATAGTGTATTATGTTATAGTTAATAAATTAAAGGAGTTCACGTCTTGTGTATTTACTTGCATTCAGCTCACACCCAGAGGTCTGTGCTTTCGATTGCTGCCATGGTTAAATTATTATTTTGCTTTTATTAACTGTATTTTGCTTTTAATAAATGTATTTTTACATTTTTTATTATACGTTTTTTATTCAGTGAATTATTTTTTATTACAATATAACGGCGACGTTTTAGTAGCCGTTATAAACGTAACGATTGTGATGTATAGGCTTGAGAGCTTTTTTTTTTATAAAAAAATGAATTTTAGAGATGTTTTGCGCGTTGCATTATACGAAGAACTCAGAAATGCAATCAAAAAAGGTTTTTCGGTTTTACCGTGTATTTAAGAAAGTAAGGATAGAAACATATTCTTTCATACAGGCAAAAGAGCATTTTACGCGAAAACAGCGACCCGTTTGAAGTAACTACGTAAACAAAATGTATAAAAAAGATGTAAGTTATGTAACGGTGTGTTTTGCAACTCAGTTTTATTTTGAATTAATACAATATGCTTATACTTTTACGTATTAATTAAAGTCATTATTCAATACAAAATTGAGGCTATCGAGGGATGATGTGCGTCATTTAATGGAAGTCGTAATTTTATTTCATACCAGGTAGTTTTTGTATGGATTTTTCCTATTTCAAAATCTACCGACCAAATGTTTTAGGACGGCACGGCGCGTGCCCTATATGCTCTACACTTTTATACGTTCGGCGGTCGTATAGCACTCTTTGTTTTCTTAAGGGCGTTTCTTTTTTCCAACATAAGGATTGCAAGATAGTGGGCGACATATCAATATAATTAAAATACCGATACAACAAACCTATTTTACCAGTGATTGTTGTGTCGATCGTTATCTTCGACCATTAAAATCTGATAGTGATAGGTCGCTAAGTATAACGAAAGTGTTACAGCATCAGGCTGAATAAAGTAAACCCAATGAGAATAACAAATAAACTATTACCCTAAAAAGTTGCAAGATAGAGGAAAGTTGCACATATGCATTTTTATAGGAAACAAAATTTATTATAAAAAAGTCCGCGGAAGGGTACAATTACCTTCTATAGTTTAGAAGATACAAGTGTGCAAGTTACTTACATTACATTAAAATTCTGTAACTCTTAAATTATTAGATATAATTATACCCTCCCGCGGACTTTTATGCAGTAAATTTTGTGCTCTATAAATATGTTTATGTGCAATTTTCATCTATATTGTACCGCTTTTGCAGCGTACAAGGATCTGATTCTGCAATTACTATAATTATTTTTCAGTTCTGCTGAGTGAAATTAAGACTTATTATATTTTTAAAACATAAAACAAATCATAAAGAATATCGTTTAATAATAATAAACATTGCCTCCAAAAAATACAAAAAAAGAAGTGAAATTGGGCACCACCGCAAGTTTCAGATTTGTATTGTCTGAGCGTTTCATCGTTTCGTTTCACAAGCCTTCGAATCAAGCTCCCTATAAGTGTTTTCAACACTAAAAAAACTTTATTTGGCTATGTAAGCTATTATATAATATATATAAAAATAAATTTACATTACATATTTTCTTTTATTTTATTTATTGAGGAAAATTATTGTTTTTTAATAATAAGTTAACAACATTTCCAATTTGTAATGTGGGATAGTTAGATTGCTGTATTTCAGAGATCTTAGATCTGCTGTATTTCAATTGTCATATACCAGTTTTTTAAACAAGATATTCCTTATGATTCGTTTTGAAAAAGATGAAAATTTTTTATAGTAAACTTTGTCCTTTATAAAAATGTTTATACGAAACTTTCTTCTATCTTGCACTGTCTTACAGTAATAGTTTATTGGTTATTTTAAATTATTAAGCAAATCATTTCAATACAAAAACTGTGGCGGTTTCGATGCTGGTGTAACATTACGACATTGACAAAGCTACCCTTAACCGCAAAAAAAGCCGCGGTGGTCACCAAAAGCAACTCGACCGAAACACATATGTTCTACTAAACCGATAATTTATGTTCAAATTTTAAAATGCGTAAACGAAATAATTTAATAAACCTGATTTATAAAATTTTATAATAAAAACTAACAGTAATTACTAAATAATAAATCATATTTCACTGTAAAGTTATTAGCATAAGAAGAAATTTGTAAAATAAAATTTTAGTAAATTTTGAATGTCGAAATTGTATCAACAGTCAAACAATTGTTTATTAGCGTTATAAATCTGTTAAGACTAGAGAAAGAATTTATGTTAAAGTAAAGTTAATCTCTTTAATGCTTTTTTATAGTCAGTAGCGCATTTGTTTAATATTAATAGGAGAAAAAATTGCAAAATCGGTAAAAAAACGAGAATTTAATAAAAAGGCATGTCGATTATTTATGTTTTTATTGCGAGTCCAATCTGCTATAAGTTTTCTTTAGTTATGACAAGGAATCGCGAACGCGACAAACTGCTGAAAAAAACTCAATTTTTAAACTGTGGATGCACATTTCTAACATTGCAACTTTTACATTTGAAATAATGTGGCAACGTAGCTTGAATCGTGTTATAATCTTAGAAGCTGTAGAACTGTGAACCGCCATAAAACTCGGGTAAAATCCAGTAATCATTTAGTTTTTTGTTTTTTTTTAAATGCGCATCAACTAGTTAGAGTGTGGTGAAGCAATTGTCAGGAATCACGCAATATAAATTGTTTATTTAATCATTGAATGATTTATTTAATCCAAGCGTATTCAATAAAAGCTTGGCAAAATTTCTGAAAGTTCCACTTTGGCTCTAAAATAGATTGTGTCTAGAGGAAATTTTACATTTATCCAAATGCTTTCAAACGTATCTAAGCCAGCAGAAAATGAGTCAGTGGACGTGAATGACAATTTTTCGACCTTTTCTCGCATAACATGGTTGTGAGCGCAATATTATTATTTGAGCTTTGCGAAGGTGACGTTTTCCCTTGAAAATATTTTGTGTCAAATCAAGTTTGATGTTTTAAGATTTTGTAGCTTGCTTTGTATTTCTTGCCGTACATCACTTGGAAAAGAAAAGCTAAGCGTTACTAACACAGCCCAAATACCCATTTTTGTGCTTCTCTATAAAAATTTTCTATAAAAGATATACCCTCCCAGTTTGCAATCATTTCGCACTAAACTATTACATTTTAGAGTTTTTAATACCAATCCAATGTCGAGCACAATTTCCGTTTTTCTTGGAGAGATAAAAGGCAAACAAATTAAACTACAAAAACAGAAAAAATTAGTGACGCCGACCTATTTACATGCCATGATGTTTGTTCAAGTGCATGGATTTTAGATAACGCAATCGGGTTTCTCTTTAGATATGTCACTGGAAGCTATGATTTATCAGCGTGCAGCAATTCTTCATAACGAACGGTTTCGCTCATACCTTATCACAAAAAATTCACTATAAGTCATTGATGTTGCTGATTCATCATCTTTCAGCGATGAAGAGGTTATAGGAAACAATTCTCAGGCATTTCATGAACAAATGTTAAATACAAACAATTGGTAAATTATCATACGACCATATATATTGAAAATTGTAATAAACCTTGTTAATTATGTTACGTAGGTAATATTGTGTTTGTTTTTAACACCTTTCGATAATTGCAAGATTTGCGATATCTGTGAATTTTTGTTACCGAATTCAATTTCCTACCATCAAAACAAAGTCGACATTCTCCAGATTTTTTTAACTAAGACAATTGGACTAGCCCAAGATGACGTAGAAGGTTTAATCACGTGTAATTGAAGCATTTCATCTATCTCTTCATTCACCAAATCCAACATTGTCGGAGATAACGGATTTCAATCTTGTGTGAAACTAAATGAGTGCGACCTAACCAACCACTAATGTCTTTAAACTGCTCAACGGATTTATTTGATTTTTCCCTTTGTTGAGGATTTAAATCGGCGGCACTTCTAACTGAAAAAATGACTTTCGAACAAGATACAGTAAAGGAATTACTATCAGATATTATACGAAAAGTTTTACAAAAATCCGCACCTACTGTCAATCCGTTCGAAATCGTATCAGAAATCAGAACAGTTACATGTTTTAAATTTCCTATTTCTACAGGCAGCCATGCAACGCCTAATATAGATTGCGGTTTACCCTACAGGTAAAGTAGAGATCTAACCCGTCGACCAAGTGTAACGCATGTTTTCCTAAAATAGTTTTACTAGCGCCAGATTCTAATAAGGTTTTAATTGTAACACCTGAGATCTACAGATCAATAAATGGGCGGTTATCAGTTGGAAAAGAAATAAAACTGCTAAAACATGTGTTTCAATAAAAACGTTTAATTTTGGCAAGCCAATCTCACCAAGTCGTACTAGTCCGTATCTCTAAGAATGCGACGTCGGTACAGGTCAAAACTCTACTGTACTAGGTTTCGCGTTTTTTTACTGACATGAAGAACAATTTGTGTAAATAACATTTAGATTTCCACAAATAAAGAAAAAAAGTTTGCGCTGAGCAGAACATGTATTATACGTATGTCTTTTTGTATTGCAATTCCAACACATCCTGTTAAACTTTTGCACAAAGCGAGTTTTCTCTATGCTGTGAACTTTCGAAACTAATCCTACGAGATTGAGAAGTTGATGGTTTAGGTAAATTAATTGACATTTCGTGAATGTTTTGAAATTTTAGGATGATAAGCTAAATCATCTAAAACAGTCTGACTTCTTTCGTCATAATACAGTTTAGTTCGTATTCTTGGTTCTTTTTTCCTTTGGCATAGAGTTTGCAAATGTTTTACCGAAAGAACAGTAGTTAGACCGAAGTGACTTGAATAATAATAAGGATTTTTCAATACATATTTGAAAATAACAACTTCTGAAAGTGGAGTAGATCTTCTTTGAAAAAGATTAATCATCACTGCAATTTACACACAACGTTTTTCATCATAATGAGAAAAAAAAAGCTTTACGAATCCACTGAAACAACTCATGCCAAGTAGAAATAGTATACCAAATTAATGACGGACCATCAAAAAAGTCTACTACGCTAATTATTTCTTTTGAAAACTGTGTAAACAGTTCGTGTAAAAATTTATAAAAGAAAACGCAGTTGTTTTTAAAGGAGAGTCTTGATGTAACTCTAAAACAAATCATATCGGTAGCGAACAGTTAGCGCGTGGCGTAATGGGTGTTTTACTCTCTGAAGGATCGTGAAGTTTTATGTTTAGGATTGAAATAAAGCCGAGTTCGCAAATTTTGTTTTAAAAATTGAATTCTTTACGTAAGATGGGTTTTCGTAAAATTTGCGTTTAAGTGATGTTTTTAGTATCGTGTGGTCCAACCTAATCAATTCGCATTTTGCGACCAATTAATTATTAATATACCTAAGTCAATTTGCCATCGCCTCCTCCAGTATGTTTTCCAGCTCGTTACTGCCTAGGATTATCGACTAGCTTCTGGGTTCAGTTACCCACAACTTAATCAAAATACAAAATTACTTCAGGTATTTAAAAATTTATGTTTAATGCAAAAGATCTAATTGCAATAATATTTAAGTTCAGTGTAACTTAAAGGCTTTGAATTTATCAAAGTGTATTTTTTTATTAGTATTCCTAACGTCCATTTGCGTAATTTCGTCAATTATATAAAACAATTTTGTTAATAAATTTAACCGATCGAAGAGTATTGCTTTGTATATATTACTTTAATTTTAGGCTAGAAAAACTTGCGTCATTTATTAATTAAGTTTTTTATAACTGTTTTAAATCATATACAGTGTGTCCGAAAAGTATGAAATATATTATACAGGTCGATAAATATGCACTTTACACGAAAAAGTTGTAAATAAAAGTTGTTTATCACTTAGTTATCTACCACCTGGGAGATATCAATTTAAATTTTTGCTGTAAACAAAATCGCAACGAATTGTTACGGTCGAATTTTCTTTACGTACGCCTATGTTGTTACGGACGAAATTTTCTTTGCGCACGCCTATGTATTCCGACGTGGAATTAGTTTACGGTTTGAACGCCCCCTAACGATCTTTTATGCGTGACTGTCATTACGACGAGTTCTTCAATTTGAAAACTACATAAAATGGCCGGTGAATTGGCGAGTGAACATTTCTTAACTTATCCACCGTCATGGGGACCAATCTATAAGTGTATTACACTTATAATTCGTTTGCGTCGTCACCGGGTAAGATAATAACTCTCATTTATTAAAACTCTGTTGTAATTTCTCGTAATTTGATAGCCGTTCCGCCACGTGCGAGCAATTCGTTTGTAATTGTTAACTGTTAATGAAGAATCCAATTCGAATAACAATTTTGTCAAATAAATATTCTCTGAGGCATACGACATATGGCAAAAACCGAATGTACCGAAGTTAACTAAAAACTGTCGAGATTCTACTCAGGCGGCAGATACCTGCGTAAATCACAGAAAAGGGGTATAACAGCATCCGATTTTCGGGTTGTGTTATGTGTGTACTTTAAAATTTAAGTAATGATTTTGTAGATTTGGATTTCGTGAGATATTAGGTTGACACGATTTGCGATTCAAATTACTTACAGGGTTACGTGTCGAGGAAAGTACTTTCTTCACACCAGTGGAAATTCCTGTATTTGTGTTAAGTGCTTTTATATCTTTTCTTTCGTCGTCAACGAGGTTACTCACGAAACTTTCGCTAATAGCAATTCCGTACTGATTACCGTAATTGTAGAATCCATTTAGTTAGTAAATTTGCTTATACTACGTATGCTGTGTCCTACCCTTAATTATTGTGATAATTTAATGTTAATGCCATACTTATTATCATTGTTTTATTGTCAGTAATGCCATATTACTAATTATGTAAACGATATTTACTACGAACTATTCTTCGCTATCTATTTCACTGTAGTTTACTTATGTACTGTGTGTTGCCGATACTACTGGCATTTCTGTAATGAGAATTCTTATATGCTGTGATAATCATCGACGATTCTAGATTAAAGTTGTTATTGTGGTTATTTGTTCTTTTATGACAACATACCTGTCTCTTTGGATCGTCGTTATCTAATAACAAACGCTGGCTACTCGAACAGCCGAGTAGAAGGATTACGAACCTAACACCGTGTTACAAGTTTATACCGTTCTGTCCTGAGCAAGATAGAGAATTACTTTGAGATAAGCTCTGGCGCCCTGCAACATCTTTTCTGTATTTAGTGTGGACCTCCTCTCTCTCCGAATATTGTGAGTTGGCCGTGCAGGTTCGTAAAACACAAAAGCTTGTAACAGAATAACACTTACATTTTTTTAAATGGCAAGGCACGTCTTTATTATACTCATTTGATAGTCTTTTTTTCTCTTTTCAATCATATGAAACTTGAATACCTTTACATCAAAAGAAAAAGAAAAACAAGGACATGTTTAACAAATTTATTTTACTGAGCAGTATTAATCAGGTACGTAATATGTAGTATTGAAACAATTGAATGCACTGTCACAATAGCAAATATTAAACTTTAAATATCTTTACATAAAATTGTTATAACAAAAAAATGTATTTAAACTAAACTTACAATAAATGTTCAAAATGTAAACCATTCATAATTTGACAGTGGTAAATTCGATTTTTAAAACCATCGATTGCTTTTGAAATCATATCTCGAGTTATAGCTCTTATCTCAACTCTAATGCGATTTTTCAAATCTTCAACATTATCAGGTCTATTTACATAAATTTTGCTTTTAATATAGCCCCAAAGAAAAAAATCTAGTGGATTTAAATCCGGCGAGCGAGCAGGCCATTCTATCGTACCTCTTCTGCCTATCCATGTATTTTAAAAAGTATTATTAAGAAAGTGGCGGACATCAATTCCAAAATGTGGAGGTGCCCAGTCTTGTTGAAGCCATATTCTGTTATGAGGTATATCTGGATCTACTTCATGTGGAAATAACTCGGCCAAAGCAGGAACTAACTCAAATCTTAAGAAATCGAGATAAATATTCGCCGTTAAACTACCTTCAAAAAAATATGGCCCCAAAATTTGAATTCCAATCATTCCTACTCAGACGTTGACTTTCTGCTGGTATTGGGTGTGTCCTTATAGATACCAGTGAGGATTTTGTGAAGACCAGTAACGTGTGTTTTGTTGTTAATTGTGCCGTTTAAACAAAACGTGGCCTCATCAGTAAAAAGGTTGTTTTTATGAAAATGTACATCTCGTTCAAGTTTGTTTGTTATTGTTTCACAAAACTCCAGCCTTCTGTCCAAATCGTTTTCAAATAATTCTTGAACTACACAAGCTTTATAAGGATGAAATTTGAAATTTTTCTTTTTTTAAAAAGTCATGTACAGCCGATTTATTCAAATTATGGTCTCTAGCAATTTGCCGAACAGAAATTTGTGGATTTTCCTCAACAGACAAGAACACATTTTCTCGTTCCACATTACTTAATGACAAAGGTCTACCAGTTCTACTCGCATCTTTCACCGAACTTGTCTCTTGAAATTTCCGCCAAATTTTGCTTACCGTGGACTGCGAAATGTTTAATTCTGGATGCAAGTTATTAAATAAATTACATACTTCGTCTTGGATTCTTCTTCTATCTCCATATCTCAGAATCATTAAAATTTCAATTCTATGTTTCTCAGATAATTGAGCCATATTTCAAGCACTAACAAATAGCAAAGTGTGACAGTGTTCTAAAGTGCATTCAATTGTTTCAATACTAGATATTACGTACCTGATTAATACTGCTCAGTAAAATAAATTTGTTAGACAAGTCCTTGTTTTTCTTGAAAATTTTTTGATGTAAAGGTATTCAAGTTTCATATGGTTGAAAAGAGAAAAAAAGACTCTATCAAATGAGTATAATAAAGACGTGCCTCGCCATTTAAAAAAATGTAAGTGTCATTCGTTGCGATTTTGTTTACAGCAAAAATTTAAATTGATATCTCCCAGGTGGTAGATAACTCAGTGATAAACAACTTTTATTTACAACTTTTTCGTGTAAAGTGCATATTTATCGACCTGTATAATATATTCCATAC
This sequence comes from Aquatica leii, assembly GCA_035610365.1. Classification (NCBI taxonomy): domain Eukaryota; kingdom Metazoa; phylum Arthropoda; class Insecta; order Coleoptera; family Lampyridae; genus Aquatica; species Aquatica leii. The sequence goes on along the minus strand of CM069432.1, from coordinate 21,531,864 downwards.
TTTTCGGACACACTGTATATGTATATACCGTCGCATTTTTTACGTTTGTTTGCTTAAGTAACCATGCAGTCTCATTAATTTTTTTAAATTTAACTAGACTTTAACGCTTGTATTGTGTGTTAAGTTGTCACTTATTTTTATTGTTGATCAATTTTATTTAACTGTTTTTTAAATAGTATTTTATCTATTGTTGTAATAAATTTGTATATGTTAAATGTGACAACGTCTTTTAATAACACCGCGTGCGCGTTGAATCTGTGTCAAACTTTTAGATTTTGAATAGTACCCTCAAATATCTACCGCTTGTAAGGATTGTAACCAACTTAACCGACGTTTGGATAATTAAAGATCTAAAGCTAATTTTATCGTGTCATTAATTGGCGTCTACACTGATTTAGAGTATTTTACTTTTGATTTTGTCATTTCCGAAATAGTCACAAATTTATATTTTGAGGGAATCTACCTTTTACCACTGAGCATCGAAGAAATCTTATTTATGTTACATTCATTCAAGCAATTTTCGTTTCTTCAGTTTTTGTATGTAACCGCCAAACGTGTTAAAGTTTCCTTCTTTTATGACATGGAAAACCGCTGTTAACTGAGAACAAACACAACCTTTAATAACAGACATACTGACCAAAATATAAGTGACTCGTACGTTGGGTGCTAAATTTGAGAGAACAAAATCTGTTTTTAACAAGAAAAGAGATAAACCAAGAATACTCGACAAAACTGCCAAACATGATTGTCTCAAAAAATTACTGTAAGGGCGTTAAACTTTACAAGTAACAAAAGATCGTACAAGAACTTAAAGATAATGATCCTGACAAGAGAATCGCGTTTTGTGGAGTTATCATCTATAACATTCATGCAAATCTTTGCAATTTGCGGAAAGTGCACACTCAACACCCTCAAAAACTTTGATGGAAAATTTTGGGAAATGCCATCATTGGCACTATCTTTATAGATATAAATTTGACTGGTGCACTTTATCTTGAGTTAGAAAATGTCATCGAACCGTTAATAGTAATGGATCATAATTATCAGATCACCAGATTTAACACCATTAGACTCTTTTCTATAGGGTCATTTAAAGTCGGTCGTTTTTAAAATTCAACCAGAGTCGGTTGAAGAAATGCGGCGTAGAATTATGAAGAATGTTGCACCCTCACAGATAAAACTTTTGAAAATGTTTGACAAAGGTTGAGATCAAAAATCATTTCCAACACAACAAAACATAAATTTTGTTGAGGTAATTTTGGAGTTATTGTGAAGTGCAATTATTTAATAAACCGTATTTGTTTTTATAGACTAAATCCTTTTGGTGTTAAAGTTTAATGTTTATCAGGGGGTTGATTTTACAAATGTCATTTAAACGCCAATAGTCGCACATTTTTGCATTTGTTTAAAAATTAAAGCAATTGAAAGTTTTAAAAAAATTTAACTTATAATACAGTACCATTAAGTTAAAAAAATCACTTATGGGCAATTCTCTTTGGTTTAAATGTTTTTTAATTAATTCAAGTCATTGCATATTGATTGTTGCAATGTTATTTTTGGGTTTAGGTACTCAGACGATCATTGCATCTGTTTTATAATCAATGTTTTTTATACTATAATAATAAACTTATTTATATAATAAGTTGGTCAATTTTTTCTTTCGGCCATTAAATTAAATCATTACATAGAAAACTGCAATATACATGACAATTACACAAACTTTTATAGCCAGGTTCATTCTATGATCTGCTTATATAAATTAGTAGTATTGTGACCTGCGTTTGGAATTTCAGCAGTAATCTTTTTATGACAGACCCCATAAATAGATTCAGCTGGCTGAATTTGCGTTTTCTTTTTTTTTCTCCCTCTCGATTTGTTAGCTCGGCGTAACCATCGTTTAAAAACGATTGGTTGTTTGAGTAATTTTTGTTAAAGGACACAGTATTTTGAATTTGTTTTAATGTAATTTTAGATTGAGTTTAATAAGTTATTTTACGATTTTAAATTCAAAGTTACAATGTAAATTGTTGATAAAGTTTTGTATTTTGTTACGCCGTGAACCATCTGATTTCGCGATTTTGTTTATTAAGTATTTCACTTGGTTTGTTGAGAATTCCAGTTGTAATTTATGTTTCCTTTCTGAGATATAATCGTAATTAATTATATTTTCGTCGTTTGTTTATTTTAAGTTGGTTCAAAAGTTCTTTGTTCAAGTGCATTCTCAGTACAGTCGTACTTTGATTTCTTTGTGTCAATCGTTTAGATTACGTGGAAAAATTAAGTCATTATCTTAATTTATTAGGCAGTTTAAATTCTTGTAATATAATATTTTGTCAATTTGACATTTTCACGTATAAGCGAAATGCCGTGTCCAAATGCTATGAATATGACGTAATGGGGACTGATTGCCTCTTTATCACACTTCTTAATGAGAGTGTTTCCGTTCTTGAAGTTTCGAACACAGCCTTTGTGGAAAGGGTAGTCGAAAAAAGTTGATATATAGATGTGATTTTGGTAAATGAAGAGAGTAGTGATGGGCATAACCGGATGATTTCGATAACCGGTTTATCCGATTCGGATAATCTTGGTATCCGGATTATAACCGGGTACGAAATTATCCGTTAGCGATGACTAAGAAACCGCTTTGTATCGGTCTGAAATGAGAATGAATTACTATACTACATATACTAGCGCTATTAGCTCAGTACAACCATTGAATATATAATTAAGGTACAACTGAGGCAATTAAACGGCAATAAGAACCATTTATTTTCGTTTTTTGTAATTTTAAATATACCTAGTATATTCTGAATTTATCATTATATACTACAATTTAAAATAAAAACACTGCGTTTTTAAACACCAATGCGCTTTTTTTCCATTTGCTTCTTTAGATATTATTAATTTTTCATTTACTTTGGTAGACTTGTAGGTGAACATTGAAATCATGATTAGAGCATATATTGGACTATCTGTTCGACACGTTTTATTATTAATTATTTTATAAACAGAACAGAATGGTAGTATATAAAATATTGAATATATTTACACAAAACAAAATGTTATCGCACTTTTGCGATTACTAAATACGCTCAGACGCTTGTAATTATAAATACCCAATCTTATTCCATATTTTTAGGTTTAAGAAAACATAAGTTCCTTTTTTTACGAATCTGTATCCGTTCGAATTTACACTTGCTTCATCGTTAACTTATGGTTGACTGAAGAAACAAAGAAACAACGGCTTCATGTACCCGTCATCTCAAAACATAACTCGGATAACCTGTAATTCGTATGCGCATACACTATACGTGTAATCGGGTTATTTTTAATCCGGATTCGCCCATCACTAGAAGAGAGTCCGAAGTTAGTTGGTTGACAGTCGTCAGAATGTAGTTATCGCGGGTGATAATTCACCTTTTCTTGCAGTTACCGCGGAAGTAAATGAAAATGGTTCAGTGATTCTTTAAGTGGAAAACAAAACTTTCCTTTTCGTAATTACGGTTCATTGAGATCACTGTTGTCTGAATTAGTTTAGCATGTATCGTTACGTGAATTTGTGCGTGAGTTTGTTTCGCAATCTCATATCTTTCGCCTTGGGGGCGGATCAATAATAAATCTTCCGTTGGTGTTCTATTGTTTGGGGATTCCATCGAGCCCGTTTCCAACTACGGTACTCCTGGAGCAGCCAAAGTCAATCTAAGGTCATAGCTTCCGAAAACCACTGTGATCCGCAGTTCACCTGGTTTCTACAATTAAATAAAGGTATTTATCGATTTTGGTTATTATCGTGTAGTGACCCGCGATTGAAATGTAGTAAAAGGTTTGAATTTGAGCCGATTGAATTACGACTAACGTTAAATTTGTTTATTTCAAGTAACACTTAAAGGTGTGCGCAAAGTTAAAATAAATTAATTTTATTTTGTGCGTATTTAAAAGTAAATCGTATTCCCGAATATGAAAGATAATGTAACGATTTGTAAAGTATAATTTGTTTGTACGTTTAGTTCGAAACCAGTTCGGACATATATTTTATAACTTGTATTTTTAGTTTAATCGAATTGTTTGTTATTTATGCGGTCAAGGCCTTGAAATTTAGTTGTGATTTATTTTATTTGAAAGAAAGTAGAGTTAACGCTTTTATAGTGGTATTTTCTGTTTATATCTTTTAAAAATTTTTGTGTTTAGATTGTTCGTTTTTGTTTGTTTTACTTACTTATGATTATTTCATTTCTTTTATTCAAATTTGTTTGATATTCACTATTACTTGTTATCATTTTTTTTTAATCTATTCAATCAATAAATGTTAATTTGTTAAATGTAAAGAGATTTCATTCATTTAGCTGCCGCATGCGTAATTTTTGTTTTTAAGTGTATTTCAGAATAGTTACAACTCAAGGTAAGTTCCGGGGTTGTAACCAACCAGATGAGTTTTCGGATAATCAGGGATTCGGAAGCTACCCTCATCATGACCTTGATTGGCGCCCTTACCGATTTTTGACTATTTTACCGTTTTAGTTCGATTTTATGTCGATCTCGTTTCCAATTTTATCACGGAATTTTAAATTACAACCCACCCTTCTCCATTGAGCTAGTGGCACAACATCGTTTATGTTACCTCATTTCAGGCAGTGACATTGTTTTAACTTTGGCATGTAACAGTATAACAGTTTTCTATTGTGCAGAATTTTTTTTAAGAGAGCTTGAAATTTATAGTATTTAGAATTGTTAATATCCTTGTATGTATATGAAAAAAACCTCAACAACGTGAACGGTTTATGATTCTTTTGCTGTAAATCAAAATATAACAGCGTAACATTTTTGGAATTTCTTAAATTGTTTTTCATGTTCATGTTAAAAAGCAAATTGCTGAGGGTATTTTCATAAATCTCTCTAATTTCAAGTTATTTACATGACAATTTTTTATTTAAATTTAATAAAAGATGAAAACAAAAGTTGACAAATTTAAGTTTCATTTTTATTTGTTACATTATTGTTGTCACCAACTATAAAAAATTTAAAACCGCATTTTTTTCATTTAAAAAGAGCATAAAACGCGCAAATTAAAAAAATAGCATAAAAATAGTCGAATTAATTAAACAAAAATTGTAGAGATGAAATTGACGAAGCTATAGAAAAGAAAAGTAGAAAACAGAGAAGCCGGTTAAAAAAAAGAAAAAAGAAACAAATCTTTAAAAATTTTTAATTTAAACAATTTAAGAATAATTAAAATTGTTAGTTTTAAGTGTAGTAAAAAATTAATGAAAGATATACACAGTGCAGCAAAAAAGTTATTTTCGTTCTTAAAAGAAACAATAAAAATATTATACTAAACCAAACGAAAATATTGTCGTTACTCTCAGAGAATAACGTTTTTACACACTAAGGTAAATACAGTAATTTTTAGTGCCATATAACACATAAGATTTTATATAGTATAGAGTTATAGATTTGTATAGTTTATTGCTACAAACTTACTGTTAGGCAGAGCAAAATATTTTAATTTCGAAATTCGTCGATGAATTTCGGAGTCTTCCAACTCTACCGGCGATAATAACTGAAGAATAACAAAAAAAAAACCCAAAGGAACACTTAGATGTCTACGTATTTATTTTTAATTAAGCTAAGAGAGGGATATCCTCAGCCAGCCCATATCTTATTTAAAAATACTTATTGCCAAGTCTTGCAATGGTTTACTCTCATTATCACACGTAAGTCAACTGAGATAATGACAAAACGTAGATTTTAATTTTTTTTATATAACGTAGTTTTGGTTTGACTAAAACTAAAATAAAAAATTATGTATAAATTGAGTTATTTTTTGTAATTTTAAAATTTTAGTAAATTAGAAACCTTACATTTTTTTATAATTAGAATTTTTTTTTCGCTCTGTAATCTTTGCAAATCGAGTACAAATTACTACAGTATGAGTTGCAACGATTATATTACATGCACATAAGTAAATAATTTATTAATTCATTATATAACTACTATGTCTACTATATGTCTTAGTAATAACCAGAACATTAAGAAAAAATATTAAATTTAAGCTAAAATTTTAAGTAAATTATTCATTTTTTTCTTGAACATTTAACGTAATATATTTTATATTTTTTAATATCGTTAAACTGTCATAAAAAATTAAATTTTCACGCTTTTGGCGCTTTTAAATGTCTCGCTAAAGAAATTAATCTGTAATTTGACTTTTTTTTAATATTAATTTTTTTATTCAAATTAATAAAATATATATATAAAATTTTCTTTGCAATTTTATGAAAATATATACTTAACGTTTATTAAACTCTTTTCAAAATTGGTATTATATTTTAAATCAACTCAAATATTAAAAAAAAACCGTCTATTGCAAGTTAAAAATATTTTTTAATTTGTATTATACGTCAATAAAAAGTAATTTTAAAAGTGAATTAATAAAAGAACACAATTTGATTACAAAACAAAGATTATGTGATTGTACTATACAGTATGATTAAATAAACTTAAAGAAGTTATATTTTATTAAAAAAATATAAATAAATGTATTTGTGTTACACAAAATAAAATATTTAATATACCTATAAAAAGTATTCAAACATTAATGCAAAAAATCTATGTCAAACAAAGAGTTCACCATTAAACATATTAAAGATTTTTTTATGGTAAATTTACTCTAAAAAAATCTTTAATATGTCAAACAATTTTACATTGCAAAATGTTTAAAACAGATAGGTATGTATTTAGTATATTTAATAAAATAGTTTTAGGGTATCAATAGAGTCGAATATTTTACATTAACGTAATATTGTTTGAGAATTTTTTCAAAGTACAATAAAAAAGTTCAATATGACTTTTCTTTTTGTTAAAATGTTGATTTACCTTTTTTTATTGGATAAACTATGCTTCTATTTCATATACTACCAAGTTTATCTGTTAGCGGATTAATTTTATATCAAACTTTATATGTTTTCATTTACATATAACTATTAGTACAATTTTTTATTATGTAAAATGTATAAAAGCGCCGAGTACAAGCATTGGACCCTACTGGAAAGCCTTTGCGGCTTTAATTATAACATTTGAAAAATATTCAAACTTCTGAAAACTATTGTAATATCGCACTATTGGTATTTCGTAAGCCTGCGTTACAGTTTACAATTAAATTTAATTTTTTGTTTACTAACATATTTTTTTAAATGACAATATACTGTATAAAAAATACGATTATCACCTACTAGAATCTTTGAAACCACTCCAAAACATCACAGGTAAGTTACCGTGTGTAAAAAAAATATTAACCAAAGCTACGTAACAACGTGCGTGACCTGTCGATAACGTGCAACCATTAACAATAGAAAAAGCATAAAAAACCCTTTTAAAAAATTTGTGGACTCTGAAACTACGCTTTATTATTGACAAAAATGAATTGAGACATAGTATTTTCAATAAGGTTTCGATTTACAGTCATAAAATTTAAAATCGCTTATTGTTTTTCAAATAACTTTATGAGAGTTTCATTAATAAATAATGATAATAATAGTCTCACTTTTTTGACATTGATTTTGTTTATTAAGATACGATACACAGAAACGCGTTTTCGAGTTATTGTTTACACCACGACCGACGATATAATACTGACTAGTTAAATTTTATGAGAGTATTGAAACATTCGCAAAGTTTTTGTAAATTTCGAGAACATTCCTGTACTTTTTATTCACGTCTGTTTGCAGAAACGTATAAATACGGTACAAACAAATCGTAGGTCATACTATGATAAGAATGTCCGTGTCAGTATTGTTGTAACCGAAGTTGGCAACGCATCGTCCACTTTCGTAAAGGGCTTCATGAGGGCGTTAGATAAATCGCAAAACTCAAACAAGCAACCCAAATCTAACTAAGAACTTCTCAAAAGTTAGGTTATTAATTTGTGAAACAAGCCTTAATCCAAACTCTGAAAAGGTAAGAAAGAAAACGATAACATGAAAAAGCAAACGAAAATCGAACTACTACAGGGTTAGATAATCAACTTGTAAACCAAGCCAGATTCTAAGCTCCGTATAAGTGAATTAAGAATAAATAGTCTCCTTGAGCGTGTTTTCGATAAGTAACTAATGACCGGGAACCAAGGAGGGGATAGCTAGAAACCATGATCGCGATTGAAGTTATTGGAGTGTTTGATGATTTCTATGCTCTCTCGGAATTTGGTATACACCTTGAGATGAAAGTGTAGGAAATTTGTCTTTGGTAGAAGGTAAAATCTAAAAGATTTTGCCTGTCGAGTTGAATATGGGTTTAATACCATTCTTACGAAGAAGTTTCTGATCTGTAACCTTGTGAATTTAGGGTAAAAAGGCTAGTTTCGGATTAGATTCGGGAGCAGAAATGTCCTTAGGTAATCGAATACGTGGATGAAGACGACGATTCATAACTCTATGAATATCTCGCTTCACATAATCATTGTTCACTAAGGTTCTAGTAAGATGAGAGAGTTGCGACTCTAGATTCTTAGGTTGGCAAATAGAAAAGGCACGATAAACCAAAGATTCAATAACAGAACGTTTCTGTGCAGGATGATGATGAGACGAAACATGAAGGTATCTGTCCGTATGGGTGGGTTTGCGATTAACGGAATGGCTCAAAAGTCTGTCGGGATTACGAGTCACATAAAAATGTTAGCTACAACAGGTAATAGAGGAGAACCCATAGCAGTACCAGAAACCTGTACGTAAAACTTGTTATCAAATTGGAAGTAAGTAGAGGATAGACACTTATCAATAAGATGAACCAAACTCAACTCCTTATTATGTTGATACAGAATCTGTTTGATGATAATAAGCGAATCCTTAATAGGAACTTTAGTAAAAAGTAAAGTAACATCAAAGCTCACGAAAAGATCTTGGGGTTCAAGTTTTATAGTTTCTAGAAGTTGAATAAAATGCTGAGAGTTGAGGATGTAAGAAGAGGTTTTACCTAGTACTGACGATAAGTCATAATGGAATAACTTGTTTGTGAACTTTGGAAAGTCTGTATAGACGAGGTAATTTAGAATCTGATGGGGTAAGTTGACGTTTAGTTTCAAGAGGTAGATTGGAAGATTTGATGATTTGGCTGACCTTACGTTCAATCCTCAAGGTGGGGTTGTGAGTTAGAAGAGCGTAAGTTTCCTCAGACAAAATTCAATGGATTTTTGCAACATAATCAATTTGATTCAAAACTACAGTAGCGTCGCCTTTATCGGCTGGAAGAACAATAATATCAGGGTTCTTACGAAGACTTTTTAGAGCTAACTCTTCCGACTTAGAAATGTTGGATTTAGAAATTTTAGATGATTCAAGGATTTTGCCAGTGTTAATACGAATGGGATCTGAGATGTGGCGAGGAAGATGTCTTATAGAAGACTCTACAGCACATAAAATATCTTCTTTAGGAATACGTTTGGGAGCAACTGCAAAATTCAAACCTTTAAAGAGCACCGATTCCTGTTCTGGGGTGAGGACCAAACTAGATGAATTGACAATCGTCTTTAAGGACTTAGTAGTGGACGAAACTTTACAATTCTTGAATTCCAATAATTAGAACTTTTTGAGATGACCTTCAGTGGTTAGTCGTAGAGTAGTATCAGACTGCTGGTAAGTAATGTTGTCAAAGAGATTCCAACTATCCGGTGATAGAGTGTTGGCCAACTCAAAATGAAGATAAAAGAGTTGTTTCAAGATGGTATCTAACTCTCGCCTAGTTTGCTTAATCCGTTCGCGTATCAACGCAAGACTAGCACGGTGTAGGATGTCTGAACGTGTCTGAATGTGGAACTTAATTCTAAGGAATGCTGGAATGATGTTGTGGTCACGACAGTAAGAAAGGTTAAATTGCATCCGTGACGATCTTTATTATTTATATACGGAGACTATTTCTTCTTAATTCACTTATACGGAGTTTAGAATCTGGCTTGGCTCACAAGTTGATTACCTCACTCTGTAGTGGTTTTTTGTTAGATTTTCGTTTGCTTATTCATGTTATTGTTTTCTTTCTTACCTTTTCAGAGTTTGGATTAAGGCTTTTTCACAAGTTGATAACCTAACTTTTGAGAAATTCTTAGTTAGATTTTGGTTGCTTGTTAGAGTTTTGCAATTTATCTAACGCCCTGATGAAGCCCCTCACGAAAGTGTGTTACGTACATAAATTTAAATAATGCATTACCCTGTATATTGGTACAATTAAAAATTACTTTTATATTTCTCGACGCCATCTATCGGATTCGTTGGTCACTTTGTATTGAGTAAGCGATATCCGGCGAGGACCGGCATTTTGACTTGAACATCGTACAGGTGTTAATCTATGTCTGCGTGAGTGAAAGTTCGTTTTCTAAAATCATCCACGTGTTGGGACACGATGGAAATTAGAAGTTTCCTTAAATAACTAATTTATTCACGCAGAGTAAGTGGGTTTTGTTCTTTCTTTAATTAAAGGTAATTTTTATGTCTTTTTGTTAGCGCCATGTGCTAGCTCCTAACTAGGGGCATTCTGGTTATAATTTAAAGTCCACCAGGGAAAGTTGTGATTTCGTTGCGATCGTGGGGTATTCGTATCGTCACCGGCCATTCTTACTACCATCCGGCCCGTGAATTATAGTCGATACCGAAATACGAGAGATAACCCTCGACGAATATTGTGTTGGAACGATTCTAAATATTTATAAGGCCTACTGTTGGAATTAATTAAATCACAGAAAAGGGGTATAACAGCATCCGACTTTCGGGTTGTGTTATGTGTGTACTTTAAAATTTAAGTAATGATTTTGTAGATTTGGATTTCGTGAGATATTAGGTTGACACGATTTGCGATTCAAATTGCTTACAGGATTACGTGTCGGGGAAAGTACTTTCTTCACACCAGTGGAGGTTCCTGTGTTTGTGGTAAGTGTTTTATGTCTTTTATTTCGTCGTCAACAAGGTTACTCACGAAACTTTCGCTAATAGTAATTCCGTACTGATTAACGTAATTGTAGTACCATTTAGTTAGTAAATTTGCTTATACTACGTATGCTGTGTCCTACCCTTAATTATTGTGATAATTTAATGTTAATGCCATACTTATTATCATTGTTTTATTGTCAGTAATGCCATATTACTAATTATGTAAGCGATAATTACTACGAACTATTCTTCGCTATCTATTTCACTGTAGTTTACTTATGTACTGTGTGTTGCCGATACTACTGGCATTTCTGTAATGAGAATTCTTATATTCTGTGATAATCATCAGCGATTCTAGATTAAAGTTGTTATTGTGGTTATTTGTTCTTTTATGACAACATACCTGTCTCTTTGGATCGTCGTTATCTAATAATAAACGCTGGCTACTCGAACAGCCAAGTAGAAGGATTACGAACCTAACATCGTGTTACAAGTTTATACCGTTCTGTCCTGAGCAAGATAGAGAATTACTTTGGGATAAGCTCTGGCGCCCTGGAACACCTTTTATATATTTCTTGGAAACCTACCCCTCTCACCGACTATTGTGAGTTGGCCGTGCAGGTTCGTAAAACCAAAAAGCTTGTAACAAGTGGGAGAAACTTTGTCAACTTCGGTTACAACAACACACTGTCCAAACCCGGAAGACATTCTTGTCATAGTATAAATTCCGACCGTGGAAGCCTTCGCTATTAAACCGTAGGTCAGTTATTCCTGTAATGTGAAGACGGCAGTATTAAGAAGATTATTCAAGTTTAAATAAATAAGGAATTAACGCGTGTCAGATAAATATACGGTCTATAACCTTGTGCGGACTTTAGTTTAAACAAAGAATAAGTGTTTAATAGTTATCCGCGGACTTTGTGTAAGTGATAGTGCGATATAAATTAATGTGTTTTTATTAAATATCCTTAGATTTAATTAGTTCGGTTAGTTTAAACGTTACATATTTTTCTGTGCAGGTGTTAAACTTAAAATTATTCATTGTTTATAAAATCTTAAGTTTTCGCGGTTAAGTTTATGATTATAAGCGACTTTCGGCTTAGACCGCGTCGTTGTTAAACTCCCAGGCTTAGGCTTGGTTCTAGTCTCTCTTTGAAAGCCAAAACAAGAAGTAAAACTTGGCCTTTGCAGTATTGTCGTTCGTAAATCCAAAAATGTTTCAAAAAAGGTATCTCTATTCGCAACTCTTTTTCATCACTAAAATAGTAATGGTAACAATAATATAAAATTAAATAAAAGGTAAGAACTTATAATCAAACGGTCAAAGTACTAACCAAAATTAAACTACATGGAGCCAAAGTAGAAAGCAAAATAGACAAAGAAATTCTACGCAACGAGTCATTTCTACCCGTTCATCAAATTATACCGACAGCAGCGAGTTTGCTTACAGTGCAAAACTAAGAAGTTTTTTAAAATACGAATTGTGAAAATTTATGAGTAACGACACGTAACACATTAGTTTATAAACGTGTAACAAAATGCTTACCTTCTGATGGCGAAACTATTTCGAATGTAGTCTCTTGACCTCTATCCACGACTAACAAATATTAAGAGTGGGGTGAGTACCGATTTTCAACTAAATAAAACAAAAACAAACTAAGTTTCCAGGAAGCGCCACTAGGTTAAGCAACCAATCACGGAGAATGCTAGAATCAATCCAGAACTCTTATCAACATAAGAGTTAGACAATGGCACAACAAGCAGAAAAAAGATAATAAAAAAAACTACTAGAATGTAATCGCGATGGCAGCAGTTTCTTAAGTATTTAATAAAACTACCCTGTAGTAAATATCGTTTACTATTTATATAAAGAATAATAATAAATTATGAGCAATATTGAAAGAAAAAAAAAGAAATATCCTGCAGTTTGTATAATAAAAAAAAACCTTGTATAAGTTGGTAATTGTATAGGTTTTTCAATTATATAGCTGTCTAAATCCCACTTAGAAGTCTTACTAGCTCAAATAACGAAAATGCGATTACCAGCCAACTAATTGACTTTACGCCACTAATTACTCTACCCACAGGTAATCCAACAACCTTCTTACAAGCACTTGTGCACAAGAAGTAAAGAATTCCTTCTTGATAAGTGTGATACTCTATCACGGAGGTCAATAGGTTACGGTACAAATTTGACCTGCATAGTAAGTTGCAAAAAACAATTATAACAACGAATATATTTATTTCAACAAAAAAAAAAGATTAAAAACGAGGTAAAACTATAACAGAAATGTGGCAATTAAGAGTTAATCAATAAATATCACAGCTAACAACAATAATGTAATACTTTTAGATTAAGCAACACTTTGTACATATAAACAAATCCATTGGCTTAACATTGCATTTAAAAGAAGTTGGTAAATACAACACAAATGTCAAATATCACAAGCTTAAGCAAAACAGAGCGCACTAATGAACTTTTACATACAAAAAAGTTTTATATTTAGTTGTGACAACAAACGTAAACAAATTTCAAAACACATTATAATAATGAAGATATTTATTTCAATAAAGACAAAAAGTTTCAAAATAATGTAGAACTATAGCAGATAAATAGCAATTAACGGTTTGTGAACAAATATCACAGTTAGCAAAGTTAAGCAAAATAGAACGCACCGTTAAACTAATTACAAAAAAAGCTTAATTTTTACGTTCAGTCGTGCGTATATACTACTGACCTCACAATAAAAAAAAATTATATAAGAAACACAATTTTGCGTTCCCAAATATGCAATTAGCTAATGGCACATCCAACACAAATCTCCTAAAATTGCTAAAAATTAAACTGCTATAATATACACCGTTACTACAAAGTAATGGCACAGCATAAATAACAAACAGCAGGGTACTCTCAATAGCGGGAAAGATTGGCACATATTCTTGCGCACACGCCATTTTAGTCTAGATTTTTATATCCCGCCAAATTAAGCAAATGGTTCTTACGATTTTTTATTATTATTTTCTACTAGAAATGTGTTTCGGTTAGTATTAGCTATTTAATAACAATTATATTCTATTATTTACTTTACTTGAATTGATTCCACCAATTTTTTTTGTTATAAGTAGTTATTATATTAAGAAATTTCGGTATAAATTAATTGAGTTAATTACATATTTTGAACAATGATTTGGTAGTAATATGCCAATTTATTCTTATACAAAAAAAATAAGTTTAAATTTATGCATTAGTTACGTCATCACACAACTTTGCAAACTGAAATAAGCATATCCTGCATAAAAAAATAAGTTCATTAATTGTTTTGCCTTCTCATTTAGTTAATGTATTTTAAGTTATCCATTGTGACGTTAAAATTTTGGTATGACATTTTTTTAATTGTAGTTTGATAATGTGACCAAAGAATTAAATGCTTCGGAAAAAAATAAAGCCGGACTTGACACACATACGTTCCTGATGTCTATACCCGAATGGCGTCTACAAGGTCAAATATTTTAGGTCTCCCACTTCAAAGGTGCCGCCCGAGAGTTGCACTGCTGTTTGTTATTTATGCTGTGGTAATGGTTCAGTTTCATACGATATGTTAAATAAAACCAAACTGCGCTAAGCTTCCCAATATTAGTAGGGATCATAGAAATCAAAGCGGTAGCTTCAATTTTCCCATCTAACATAGGTTCTCAGAATACGCATCCGACACAATTCTCAATAATTCCTGCGTGTTTTACTAGTTGTTCATAGAAATTTCCCAATATACACAAACATATACAGGTATCCCAAAGTTGCTAATAATACCACAGAAAAATTAAATTGCGCCGTAAAATGAAAATGCATCCTTACCCAAGCAAATTTCTAACAACAACCACATCTGAAATGTGTACCCTTCTTAGCAAGCGGAAATAAAAATTTTTGCAGATTTGAAGTTTATTAACGAAAAAACCTCGTCCAAGTTGAACCATAAGTAAGTAAAAAGCTTCAAAACAAAAAAACAAAAAAAGTAGAAAGAAAATGCTTAACATGGATTTGTTAATTTTAGATAAGAATACATTTCAACTCACCCAGATAGAAATTGACAATTAATTTTAGAACAATCCAATAAAGAAAGAAGTCCATACAATATACTAATTAACTTACTAGTTTTCTTATTTGTATATCTTGAATAAATCTGCGTTTGCAAAATCGTCTAAATTTTAGCTTGACAACACTATTGTACCAAACACCATGTACAAGTGAAAAATATTATAAAAGGAAGACATTTATCAATCAATTTCTTAAAAAAACGATTTCTTGTGATAAGGATTTTAAGCAAATTTGAATTCGTGGACATGTAAGCAACTAATCGGGTAATGTTATCACTTTACTAAAGTAACAATCAGGACGCATGCTTCTACATAGGAAAAACGTCGCTTATAGTAATCAGAATTTAAGTTTATGTTATCAATTTATTCTCAGGTTTGTTTCTATACACAATAAATAGTTTATTTTGTATGCATTTTTAAGCTGAATTTTCACAAACGGTTGTTTAAAGTAAAAAATTTTATTGTTGTACTCTAAAAATAGTTGTTTTGCATATTTATCTTATTTTTGCAGTGTTATTTATTTATTAAAATAATGTGACTGATTTATGAAACGGTATATTATTTTAGCATCTGTAAATACGTTATCTTCCTGAATTAACTTGGAAAGCACGTGCCTTCTTAGAATGACAAATTAAATTAACTACGTCTTATGTGGTAACGTTGTTTTGTATTTGTTTTTAGTGTCAACAAATTTCTGAAAAGAATTGTGTAGTTGTTAGAACAGTGAATGAAGCATAACGTTGTTTTTCATTTCGTTTTGTTAACGGTGTCAACAAACTGTTTAATGCGTCAGATCCGTTGGCTCAAAATGCTGCTTTTTTTAAACGCTTTATAAAAATTTTTTTTCTTGTATATACGCTTTGATTTCACCTTCTAAATTAACAACCTATGAATCACATACACGCAGTATGTATTTACTGCTTTCTAAAAAATAAGCATTTTTCCTGAATTTTGTATATTGTTATCATTCCGTTATTGTTATCAAAAACCTCAAGTCACAACGTGATTCTATTAAGCAGCGTGCACTGCATAATTAAAAACGCAGGCATTCGGCCAGAAATAATACCGGCATTATCTGCAATATACCAGATGTGTTTTTATTATGTCAATAAACAGAAATATTCTACATGTTTCTGTAGAGACCATCCTTAGCTAAACATGCCTGTACACCCAAATTATCTTTTATAACTTTTTTATCAGCATATGTATTCATTAACTAGTTAACTTTAATCTAATTTATATCAAATTTGAGTAGAAATTTTGTAAATTTGGTAGTTTATTTTATTGTTTTGATCGCTCTAATACAAATATAAACAAAAATATATAGAAATTATTTTTTTTTTTTTTGCTAGTTCAACAATAATTTACAATGTTATTCATGGCATTGATATGAATAGTAAGGTAAGAAGTAGCTACAATAAAGTTATAATTAATAGGAAGTGGTAGTTCCCTTACAGTTAATTTAACAGTTGCTTACAGGTTAATCACAGTCCGATTTAATTAGGTACAGGTCTTGAGGCAGTTGGCGTTTTAGTCTTTGATGAATGTTTTGTCTGCCTATGTTATAATGAACAGCGCCTTGACAGTTGTGAATGGTCGTAAAGAACTTTTTAGCACTCGCACTGATGTAGCTGTGAACTGTAGTTACGTCTAATTCGTAGTGAAGCTGTTCATTGCGAATGAACCATGGGGCGTTCACTGCAATGCGTAAGATTTTCTTTTGGAGTCTTTGTATTTTTTCCAGGTTAGCTTTTGCTGTGTTACTCCATACTGGCGATTCGTAGAGCACCAGTGGTCGAATAAGCGATTTGTACATCATGATGGTGCATTTTGGTTTAAGCGATTATTTCCTATTAATGAGGGGATACAGCTGCGCCAACCTCGCATATCCTTTGTTTAATTTATGATTTACGTGGAGTTTCCATGCGAGCCTCGTGTCGAGTAGTACCCCTAAGTACTTTATGGCAGCGTCAGCCGGATTCCAAGGAGCGATGCTGTCGTTTATTACTAAATTGGGAGGGTTTGTGATCCTTCTTAAGGAGAATATTTTTGCTTAGCACTTAGTTGGGTTAATGTGAATATTCCATTTCGTGTACCATGTACATATTGGATGTATTGCTATCTGCAGTGTCTCTACGGCGTGGATAAGGTCAGTGTGTTGAGTCAGAATTCCAGTAACATCCGCGAAGGTCGCTAAGGTAGCCTCTGTGGTGGGGATGTCTGATGTAAATATATTGAAGAGCACCGGCCCCAATACACTTCCTTGTGGGACACCTGCGCAGATGATCTTAGTTTCTGATATTGTGGTGTTGATACGTACTGCGAAAGTTCGATTGTCAAGAAAGGAGAAGATTATTGCTTTGAGGTAGTTGGCGACTCTGATCTTGATTAGCTTGCTTTTTAAGCCATCGACCCAGACCTTGTCAAAGGCCTGGGCGACGTCTAGGAATACAGCAACAGAATAGCTTTTAGTTTCAAATCCCTCTTCTATTTTTTCGAAAAATCTTTGGAGTTGATGTTGGGTTGAGTGTGCTTTTCTGAAGCCAAACTGGAATGGTGGTAGTACAGTGAGTGGTAATAGTTCTTTCATTAACTGGCTGTGGATGATCTTCTCTAGGATTTTTGAGAGCGTAGTGAGCAGGCTTATTGGCCTATAACTGTCTATCGATTTTTTATCTTTACCTGGCTTGGGAAATAGCAGTATGTGGGCGTGCTTCCACGCTTTTGGGAAATAGCCTTGGCCGAGACACGCGTTATATACTGTGGCGAGGTGTGCTAGGGATTTATTAGTGAGGTGAGTTAATATTAAGTTTGTTATTAGATCATATCCGGGGGATTTTCTTTTTGGGAGTTTACTAATTATTTCTTTGATGTCTTGGGGAGTAGTTGGAGTTATTGGTTCGGATATCACAGGCTGAATTTTTTCTATGTGGTTGATTATGTATGCGGTTTCATGCGGAGCACAGATATATTTAGGTGTGAAAACTCTCTCGTAGTAAGCTGCAAAAGCTGCTGCTTTTTCTTCGTCGGTAGCAAGAGATATGTTGTCAACGCTTAGTGTTGGGATTACCTCGCGCTGTTTTAATATGCGCTTGGTGGCTTTCCACATTCCTATGCCCCCTGGTTGAAGATCCTCGATATATTTCTGGTATGTATTGATTCTCAGCTCGTCCAGTTCTCGCTTTAAACTGTGTGTTAACTTGTTTAACAGGCGTTTTGTTTCAGGATCTCTGCTTCTTTGACATTCTCGTCTGGCTTGGCTTTTCCTTTTAATCAATTCTGTGATTTCGTGTGATAGGTAATGGTGATTGGGTCTTTTTATGATTTATGGGGGGAAGGGTTGCTTTTAGTACACTACTGGTTATTGATGTTCTTAAGTTGGATATTGCGATGTCTATGTCTTCGTTGCTGCTTAAGTTAGTTGGGCACTTCAGTTGCTTGTCTAGGTTAATTTGGAAGTCATCCCAGTTTACTAACCCGTTTATGAGTTTAGAGGTTGGCTGTGTCCCTTGCGGAGTGCCGATAAACGTTATAATTACAGGTAAGTGGTCTGAGTCAAGCTCTTCTACCACTGTTTGAAATACCGGTTTTGCGAAGTTTTTTTGTAAGACAATGTCCAGGATGTCTGGTAGGTGATCCTTACGGTATGGATAGTAAGTGTATTTATCCGGAGCTATTACCTGAAAAGAATATTTGGTCGCGTAGCCTTCCATCTTTATTCCTCCAGGATTATTATCTCTGCATCCCCATAATTGATTCTTTGAGTTGAAGTCTCCTATCATTAAGAGTGGTTCAGCAGCGTTGAATGTAGCTTTAAGGTCTTCCTCTATTAGTTTTTGATTCGGTTACCTGTAGGTGCTTACTAATGTGAGGTATTGGTCATTTAGCTTAATTTTAGCTCCAATTGTTTCTAGGGTGAGGTTAGCAATGCTAGAGATGGGGTGGTGAATTATTTTCTTTTTAACGAGTATAGCTACTCCGCCAGCTGCAGTTCGGGCATTTCTATCTTTCCTGTACACCAGGTATCCTGGTATTTTGAGTGTGTCTATTTATGATAGATGAGTTTCGGTAATACATGCAACATCTATATTGTGCCTGGCAAGAAAGGATATAAGAAGTGTTCGTTGAGTTAGGATTCCGTTGGCATTCCAGTTTAGGATCGTTAGTTTTTCTATGGGTTTTTGGGAAGGAGTGTGCTGGTGATTAAAGTTTTAATTAAGGGAAGGTAAGGAGTTATTAGGTCGATGAGGATTTTTACTATGTAACTAACATCAGGTGGGGTCGCCGAATTGTCTGTTTGGTTTGCGTTGTTGTATTGGAATTGGTTGTTGATGAATTTCGCGCTTGATCTGCGTATGAGCGATTAGGGTTGGTAAAATAATTTCTGTTGTGACTTAGAGTAGGATAAGTGTTGCTGCTATTATTTTTTGTTCGTTTTTGTAGGATCTCGATGTGGTGGCTGCAGCCACGGTAACTAGCGGGATGCGGGCCTCCGCAGTTGGCACATTTAGGTGTTTCATCTGATTGTTTTTTACATTGCTGATGTTGATGGTTGTCTCCGTATTTCACGCAACGTGGGTCAAGTGTACAGTAATTTTTGGTATGATTGTAGCCTTGGCAGCGATGGCATTGGGGTATGTTTGTTGGTTTTCTTCTCAATTCAACGGCGACGATCGAATGGTGAATACTTTTAAGAGTGAACATTTTTTTTGGCGTGCTCATTATCGTTTAGATCTACTGCGCAGATTGATAGCGGTTGTTTATCTTTAGTCAGCAGGCGTGTGACTTTAATAACTGGAAGTGAGCTGCTTAGTTCGGTAAAAATTTCTTGATTTGTTAGAGATAATGGTACATTTTTAATTACAACGTTAAGTGGTTTGCTGTTTGGGTTTTGGTAGGTGTGATATTTGATACTGTTATCGTTGAAGTGTTTTGTTAATATTCTAAAGTCATCCTCTTTAGTTAAGTTAATTCTTAGTGTGTTTGCGTTATAAAAGGTAGTGAATTCGCCAGTTGATAATTTCTTGATGTCTGCGGTTAATTCAATGTGATTTACTTTGTTATGGAGATAAATAGGTGGTATTTTTAGTTTTGTTATCGAGGTACCAGATTTGTCGTCTGCATTTCCGTATTGATTGTAGTTATCGTCGAGTTTATCGTTTTGGTCAACCTCCAGGTTAGTAAGTAAGCTGTATTTGTTTTGTGTTGGAATCGTTGGCTCCCACGAGTATCGCTTTTGTACCTCATTAAGAGGAGGTGTTAATGAGTCAGATTTACGCTTATTTTGCGTTTGAACTTCCATTGGGATTCCATTAGTTGTTAGTTCAGGTATTTTACTAAGAAGTAAAGATAACTTACGGTTTTTGCCGCTTGAGGTTGTTATTTCGTAAGTAACTGTTTATAATTGGTTTATAATAATTGCACTTTAAGTTTTCACACACTTTCGACTGCGATGAAGCACGTCTTAGCGTCTATTAGGGGAATAATTATGTTTCTCAGAATACCAGTTGTTTACGTAGACTGAATTTCATAACATAAGTGTTATCGTGCATAGATATAATTTTCTTTCAAGGTTATTTTACATGTAATAAAAAAAGACCGTATGTCTTTTCCAAGTCTCTGAAACTGTATCTTTATAGATTACTGTAAAAGAATATACTAATCTGTAGCTTAGAAATCTGTAATATTAACAAAAGCAGCGCCAAATATCTCAATTTTGCGTTTGCATCCAAAACTACTCGAGTTTTGCATCCAAATTAATGTTTCCAATTTTAGCGCAGTCATTGTCTAACTATAATGTATATAAACAAGGATATTACTGTAGAAGAATTAAAACACAAATTAGACAAACTCAAGATATTAAAAAACAAATACACCACACAACAGACAAAAGTTAATAAACAAGGGATAGGAAAAGTGATTTCAAGTAAAGAGTAAAAGTTGAGCCTATAGTTCAGCATTTAGCTTAATTTAAACTTGTGTGATTTTGTGTACGTTGTTTTGATCCGATCGAGTATCTTAATTATGTGTATTCAACGCCAGAGTTTGGCAAACGTAAATCGACGATTGTAAACTTACATTCTTCGAAAGTTCGAGAGTATGTTACTGAAGTAGCATGATTACTAGGTACCTACGATAAGAAACTTTAAATCTGGGGTAAGTCTTTTACTAATTTAAACGTTCACTTTTCGAACTGTCTTGACTGTCTTGTTAATGCTTCATTGAACTTACTTTGCATTTTTAGGGATATGTTATTAATTGCTCCTGAGTCAGATATATAAAAGACTTTCTTATTTCTTTGGAAAAGAATCGTAGTACAATACATTCGTTAATGATTAACCGATTTAGCTTATGTAACATTTATTTTTTAAAATAACGTCGTTTAAATAGTTTTTTAAAATCTGCTTTTAGACCAAAAAACTAATAAAAATAAAACGAAAATTACATTAATATTCGAATACGCTTTGTAATTAAAACTTTTAAAGCATCAATAAAAATCTAAACGTCAAAGAAAACTGTTTAGCTTAAACTACTGTTTGTGTTAAGTATTTTAAATAATTACAAACAGCTGCTTTAATTTGTTTGGCTATCGGAAAATTTAACTGTGCCGGTAAACGTTTGCACGATTCTAATAAAATCTTTGTGCGTCGCTAAAACGTTTAATGTAAATAAATGAATAAGACGATATTGATTAAGAAGCATCGAATATGCGATCTATAAATACTTGACCTTTTTCTTTATTAATGCAAGCATTTAAGTTAATGCAAACGTTAAACATTGTTTTTACTTGCTATTTTTAGCGCCATACTAGTGCTCGCTCGTATAATCCTTGGGCAGATCAGAATAATGTGCATGTAGTAAGTTCAGATACATCAATTTCAAATTATCAGCGCTTGATATAAACCTTTAATAAAAAGTTAACAATATAATTACGACACGAAACTTTCGCAAGTTCGTGTTTATATACCGGAAAGTAAAAATGAAAACTTTTTTGTTAACGAAAGTCTGAAAGTTAGTTAAGCCCAAATTTTATTCTAATTAAATTTTAACAAACCACTTCTTTTTTGCGTGCATTTGAATAATTTCTTTCACTAAAACTAAACTTTTATTTTCGTATTTTACGGTCTTTTATTATATTATGTTTTAACCGGCGTTTGTAAGCTTTCGTTGGCAAAATATAAAGAAAACTTTGCAGTATTATTAAATTATGTTTGTAATTTACGAACAAAATTTTGTGCCAAATTTAGATGCTGCATCTCCCCGCTACAAATTATAATAAAAACTAATGATCTCGCAAATTGTATTTTTATGAAAAAAATTGATACCGCAAGAACAATCGAGCAAAAATATTCTTGGCAAGTTTGGCATATTCTATTTTTAATAGTTTTCTATTTAATTAGTGCCAAGAATGCTATACGCCAGACAATATTTAATTTAATTTTAATGTATGTTATATGTAATTTTTTTAAAATTTTTTATAATTAAATAATATTATTAGTCGTAATCTATAAATGTATCAGAAGCTACATTAGAAAAAAATTGTGATGTGACCAGCAAAAGAAACTGCAGCAACAGCTAAACTGCCAGTTTCTATTCTTACAGCCAATACGTTAAAACAAGTGTAGTCAGGACAGAAAGTAAATGCACCAACACCATATGAAATAATATCAATCAACACAAAGATCAGAGGTATTCGATTGGATTCAAGGATATAAAATTTATTTTACTAGTAGAACTATACAAAGAGAGACTTAAAGAAAAGGTCTGGTTCTTTTAAGAAAAGAGTAGCATATCAAATTGTATTACCTACTAAATATAGATAAAACTATAAGGCTATAGCACCGTAGGTCGGTAGCTTCAGCATGAAGGTGTACATAACGGTAAATGTATTTCTATCAGAGATATTTGTAACCGCCTAGTTCACCACTACACTTTTTAATTCTCGATGATGATAACAATACCTAAGTTTTCTTAACATCAAATAATCAGAAGAATTTTTCCAATTGGAAAGATAGGAAAAAAACAAATCCCAAGAATAATTCAAAAAAAACACAAAAAAACAATAAATCAATATTAATGGTTACTCCATTTTGTACACCTACCAAAGGTTCTTATCAGCAAGATAGAAAATCGTAACGAATTCAAATCAAACATAGAATTTATAGTAATATTCTTACCTAAAAAGTGTAACCAATTAAATATGTGCTAATAAAATATTTTGCTTTTGTGGTTCTTTATGACAACTTCGATAAAAAATAACTTGGAAGACATAAATTATTTAATTTAAGGCGTAATTCTCCTACTAACATACGCAATCCTACGGTAAAATACGACATTGTCAACTATACAAAATCTATAAAAACCATAGAAGAACGCTAAGTATTAGAAAAACAAATTGCGGACACCAACTTAAAATGTAATGTAAAAATTAAAAATTCGAAAACTAATGCAGCGTTTGCATTACAATTATACAATTTTTTAAAAGAGTAACAAAACTTGTCATTAAACCTTGTTTCTTAGCCACTATTTTTCTAGAAAACACCTGAGATTTTTTGAGTCCTCTTTTTGGTTTATCAAGATAATCAAACCAGTAGTAGTAGCACATATAATGTCCCAATGATTACTTTCTGTAGTGTATTTGGATGACTTTATCTTTTTCGGAGACATTTTTAAGAATAGTGTTGATAATGTGTTGACATTGGTATTCGCGGCTAATAACAACAAAAGTCAATTTACCCCAAAACAATCTTGTAAATATTTAAATTTTATTCTTAACTCAAAGTCCATGCATTTGACATTGTCCAGTGCAAAAACTTTTAAATTATTTTTGGCGATGGATCAAATGCTAACATTCAAAACATGCAACGTTTGCGAGATTGCTAATCTCTATACACCCTGCAGTTAAATATGGTTAGGCTTATCCAAAATTATTAGAAAAAGAACAATTTTAGCGCTTAAATCTTTTTGTTCCAGTTACATGGTAAGATGAAGATTTCAGATAGGTTCAAAATTTTTATTGATGGAGAAAATATATACAAAGATCTTTATGAAATGGAAATTTTTACTGATGTTTTCTTTACGAATTGTGTAGGTTTCTGTATGGAACGCACTGCTAATGGAGTTTGGAGTCAGTTGGAAAAAAATTCTAGATTAATAGTTATTGGCGATTTTTTTTTGCTTATAAATGCTTTGCGAAGGACTTATATGGTTGACAAATTCGAGTTTGGGACTATTTGCCCTCGCCGGTTCACCTTCGCCAATTCGCTTTAGGGACATTTAGCCGTTGGTCAAATTCGTCGTAGGGACGATCCGCCGTTGGGGGATGTTTTAGACGAGTTTATAAAATTAATTTGTTTTTAGGCATGCCAACACACAGAATTAATGTATTACGTAAAAAAATACTACAGAAGTAAAAAGATTTTAAGAAGTAAAATAGGATATGTACATATTAACTATAAATTGACCTACATATTGTAACTATGTGCTAAACCCCTCAGATATTCTAATATATTAGTGTCACCATTGAAATTTCTAACTAATCTTAAAATGCAGTTATCGGCATTCCTGTACTTCCTCAACTTTAAGAGTGGTGGATTACCAGCAACTAGCTGTTCATAATATGTATCCCGCCCCTTTTGCACCTTGCGCAGGGCTTCAATAAACTTCTAAATTGATGGGCGGTTCATTCCCAATTCTAACTTAAGCCTCCGATGAGCGGGTTCTGCGTGGTTGTTGGTCCTGTCCTGTCCATCCAAAGTTCTTTGGTAAAGATTCCACATTTCTATTGGAAATATGAGCTGACGTCTACCTTTACCACGCCTGATGTAAGAAGAAATATTAAAATTCAGTACATGGTGCAAGTAGCAAAATAAATCAAATCTTTTTAAAATTATGACATACCTGTTCCTACGCCCTACATAACTATCCTCGAACCAATCGAGAAGCGGTTGGAGGTTTTCGGGCAATGAATTCGAAAGAATGTCTATGGCGTCATCCAAGTGTGCAGGAGGCACAAAGGCTAAGAAAGTCACCAGTCTAGCGCTTAAAGCAAACTACGGTTCGTTGTTGTAATTTCGAAGAAGCCCTATTTCGCCCAATTTTTTTCTCATATTTTGCGCGAGATGAAAGAAACATCCGTATATTCGTACATTTGGGAACGAAATTCTCATTGCTGTAAATGCAGCCTGCTCAAAATTGCAGTTTATTGCTTTTGGGCGTAAGTTCGGAACTAAACCCTTAAGCAACTCGAACATTTACTCGTAAGTTGCTCGCAGTTTGTTTGGTAACAATGCATAGCATATTGGATGGGTCCCATTATTAACAACAGCCATTATAGTGCATACTTGTGAAAATAATGAAGGTGCAATGGAAAATGCAAAGTTTTCAGGTACATCCGGTTGACTTTGTACGTTCAGTAACTCTCTGGCAATGTTAAATCAGCTAGATTTAAAGGATTTGGTGGTTCAACGTTATCCTCATTACGCTTCCGTCTAACTAATTTTCTTAAAGCACAATTATTTGGAAGTGTACCTTGCGCAGCTTGTGTTATATTAACCAGACATTCATTGATTACCTAAAATTTTCATATGATCTATTTCGCCTCAGAAATTTACGTGAAATTGTGGAAATATGGTAGAAAATTAATTACCTGAATTGTTCCTTCCGTTGTGTCAACAGCACGTTTTTTCACTTTTCTGACTACTTGTGCAACTTCCACATTAACGGCGGAAGAGTCATGGGTGTGGTTGTTAATTTTCTTTAGCACTTCTCCATTTCGGGTATGCACTCTTGCTTTAAACTCTTGTCTTCTTTCACATCTCCAAAACTTAACACCAACGTCACGTTTACTAAATGTGTCAAACACATAAATGAAACCGCTTTCTGCAAATTTCTCCCTTCCTCTTTTGGACAAAATTTTATTATCCATTATGACAACTTTCAACCACCTGATTTACTCAAAGAATCGGTACAACTAAATGTTTTTATTCTATGCTTTTGTATTTTTAGCAATATCGAGATGTAATTATTGTTAAATTAAGATTACGTTAATTATCGAAGGATTATTTGAGGTAAATTGCGCAAAAACAATTTATTTAAAATAAAGAATGTCATAGAAAATTTATTTAAAGTAAAGACCCTCATTATAAACTCATAAAAACACAATTTTAAGGAGATACTCATTGCCAACTCATAGAAAATCTATTTAAAGTAAGGACGTCCATTACCATACGAGAAATATAATAGCACATCAAAAAGCAACCATTTGTACGGCGAATTGGGCACACGGTGAATTTGACCGACGGCCAACTGTCCCGACAGCGAATCGACGATGGCGAATTGGCGATGGCAAAACGGCAACGGCGAATTGTCCTAGACCCGTCAAATTCATCCCAGAATTGACATAAAAATTTTTTTAACGCTTTAAAGGATGCCTATAAAATCTCTGGAAACTGTAAAATTGCCACGTCAATGGTACGCGGACACCACTGGTTGGGTATTTCGGATTAATTTGATACCTACGACAGAAGGAAAGTTTTCGCCGGTAGTCAGTTTCTGTCTTAAAGTCGCTGTCAGTGGTTTCATTTTAATAGAAATAAAGATTTTCTACGTATATTTAAGAGGTGGGGGTAAGTCTTATAATTTATACTTAATTAAACGTGCACTAGTAATACTTTGTAATTACTATTTTGTCGTGATTTGTAATTTTACGGTGTTTTTTTATGTAGTCATTTTGAAATTATTGACCGAGTTAGCTTATGTAACCGATATTTTTTTCTGTTTCTTGCTTCTTATTAAAACATAAAAATGATTACCTTGTTATTGCTTGTAATATCAAAAACATGGCACTTATTACTAATCAAAGAAAAAAAAAATATATACATTGTTAGTTTCTCTCGTTGACTGTTGTTTACTTTTCTCCTTTATTTCTTTTTGATAGTGGGTTCAAACGTATTTTTGGTATCTCCAAGCTGACAATCTTGCCAGTATAAGCAGGGACGCCTGTTTTTTGTCTTTTCTATTATAGCATTTTCAACTATGCTCACTCACCGACATCTCAGATAATCGTAGTGACGTACTCATTACTAACAGGACCTACTAAGAAAAATTTTGTGACCTTCTTGCAAAAAGAAGGAACAAATATTTGAGGATCTAATTTCAAATATTTTAAATTGCTTATTAATTTAATTTAGAAAATGAGTGTTTTATAACGCATTAAATACATATACAAATCCCCAATTTCTTTAGTGAGTTCTCACATTGGAGATAACCTTTTAATAAAAATGTTTCATAAAGGGAGTTTTTAAGGTGAGACGTTTTAGGCCTAGATATAATGTTACTTGGGACCCAGTTGTTTTCTTAAATTTTTTTCTGGGTTAAGATACAGAACCAGATTTAGCCTTAGAACTGTTGATCAAAAAGACAGTTACTCTACTTGCCCTTACTTTCGCTCAGCGGGTACAGACGTTTTCCTTGATCAAAATATCCAACATCGATATTAACCAGAAAACAGTAAACATTTGGTACCTAATATTTTTAGAGCATCAACTACTAAGAATTTTCGGCTCTTGACAACGCTGCCATTCTATGAAAATGAAAAACAAATTTGTGTAGCAAGAGCAGTAATTCCTTATCTGGAAAGAACCAAAGCTACCAGAAACACTGATGGTTTATTTATTATTATCAAGAGACCCTATAGTACCTCACAAACACTTAGTCGCTGAAGTAAAGATACTCACAAATCAAGTGGAATCTATGTTGCATTTTTTCTGCTCATTTGACCAGGCACGCTAAGACCTGTGCAGCAAAACGATCAGGTTTCAGTATGAAAAAATCCGACAAGTTGCAACTTGGTTGCTGGAGCTCTAGAATGTTTGCTAGGTTTTACAACAGGCAAATTTTTGATGAGAAAAGGTTTACTGGGACTATTTTAAGTTTAAATTCTAAATAGTAAAGTTACTTTAGTTTTTTCTTTAAGGTTTGAAATGTCATTTGTCATTTTATTCTCTAAAGTGGAAATGCTTTAAATATCTACCATATGACCATATAGTAAAAGAACCTATAATATCATTAATAATTAAACGAACTTATCTAGTGAAATTCAATCATAACTATATGAGGATCCTTTTACGTAATGATCAGTCCCTATCCCTCCCTTGCCCTTACCCATTTATAATAAATTGGCTGTGACTCCAGTACCGTCGTCGTGTTGTTGTAAAATTGCGCTGCGTTTATGAAATAAACAAAGAACTACTATAGAACTCTAATATAATTATGATTGAATTTCACTAGGCAAATTTGTTTAATCGCCAGTAAGTTATATAGTAATTTTTAAATGTTTTCTTTTTTACTTTAATCGTTTAATTTATACCATATGTCTCACTAAGTTGGAACCACATGGAAAACATTATTTATTATTAATTTTAGGAAACAAAGATATTCTTTTTAAAAAGTTTTGCATGTTCTAAAATCTAAAACACAATCATCAGATATCAATTTTTTTAGTAGTATACATGGTTTGTTAAAAATGTGAAGAGTAACATCAATTACATTCTTATATCTATTACGTGGCTCGGAATTTTGAGGTCGCCTAAATGAACCATTTCTGATTTATAAGTAGACCATTTGTAATCTTTTTAGGAATTGGATCATCATAAAATAACTACAACTGTTAAAGGATAAACCCCAGAGGGGTAAAATATTTGAGCTATTTTTTGAAAGCATAACTCGTTTATTTATGATTCTATTAGAAGCGGACCAATAATAAATGTAAAACTGTCTACTCGAAACGACTAAATTAATCCTATCGTACGTGTGTGCTATCAGCATCAAGTCCGAATTAGGGACATCAGTTAACATTGATGGACCATTAGATATCTATTTGCAAAGATTGAAACATCTTGCGCGTAGAGCTTTTGAACTTATTACGTGCTTGTGATAGGTTGTCGACGCCAGTGAGGAAATCGTTGTTAATGATGCGTTAAACTTCAGGAATAGAAAATTTGCCTTAATGCATAGTTGGTGCAAACAAAGTATAGCAAGGAATAATGAAGATGAAATTCTATAAGTAACAGTATTAAGACTAAAAGATTGCAATGGTTCTGATAGAAAAGGTTTCCAAATAATACGCTTAAGCGACTTCCGCTTGGGTTCAACCAATAGTTGTCTATATACATTTCTTTGATTTCAGCAACAATAGCATAAATGCGCTTTCAAAAGCAAACTAAAATAGAAAATAAATTTTGTTATATGGTTGGACCAACTATTTGAATGTTATTCAACGATTTGCTTGAAGTAGTGGCAGAAGAGCTATTAAAAAACAGCTCAAAGCTTTGCAGTTAATATAATTTATTTTAATACTCCATAATGACGGAAGTAATAAGAATGTTTGTCGTTTTCAGTAGTTGACATGTCCTAAATGTTGGTATTTTTGCAAGTAAAATTGTTTTCGGTCAATCTCTTGCGACTTGTCAAGACATGAAACAAAATTTTTGATTGGTAACATGGCATTTGTGATTTTAGCAACACTTTGAGCAGGATGTGCTTCACAATCACTTTCTTCGGAAAACAATGTTTTTCTTATGTGTAGCCTTCGAGGTCCCAAAATTTAGAAATCAGGAAAGATTGCTCAGAACACTTAAATGACGATGAGACAATGAGCAGACATTGGGGCATTAAATTGGCCGGAAACTACCTATCCAAAACCAGTTTTTTTAAAAAACAGTTTGGTATCATTATTTTCTATGGTGGTTCCCGTTGGTAACAATCACGTCACGCCGGTTAGTTACGAAGTCGGTGAATGAGCGTGATACAAAAACTTATAATAAAAGAAAGAAAAAGTAGGCGCCATTTTTCGTACTGATAAGATCATTGGCTCGAAGACAACCAGAGTACGTCTAAACCCACTAAAAAAGTCAACTATTTCCAAATAAAACGAAATCTTATTCTGAATTATTAAGTATACTTACTTATACATTACTTAAGAGTAAGTACTAGCAACAAACTTTTACAATGACACAATAGTTGATTACGAAAATTAGAAAAATCAATCTAAAACTGAAATTGGATATTGCCTTAATCCTTTGTAAAATTTAATTTTTTTCGTATTGTTCTAAATTTTTTTTAAATTATTCATGTAAATAATAATAAGAAAACTGTTTAGAAACCAAACGAAGCAATAATTGTTCTTATAAAAGAGCCAGACTGATATAAATAATGTTCTCTAAAAACAATTTTTAATTACGTAATACTTGTTATTACGTTGTCTTTGTTAACCTTTTAGTTGCACTTGCAAATAAGAGGTTTTGTAATGACAAAGCTATTAAAAGCATTGGACTCTTAAGATTTCAGTAAACGTTTAGTTCCCAATACGTAATTTTAATAACTTGTTTAATTACTTGTAAAATTAGTCATGAACTATTTACCCATATTACTTACTGTCAAGGTTTGTACAAAACCATTTCTGCAAATAAAAAAATATGTACATACATTTTATTGTACAATATTGTCAGATCCTGTATTAGTTTCGTCTTAAATGCAATAAAAAAATTATTTTACTATAAACAACGTTAATATATTTATAAAACTTGACCAAAAAAAAAACATAAAAAAATTAAACAACTATAAGCTTCTTTAGGTTTTTGATAAGACAGTTCCATTCATCATTAATAGTAGACAAATAATATGGAAATTTAGGTGGTAATTAATAAACATCCATCAATTACTATTATGTTACAAATAATGTATACTAACGACAGTGCATGTTTTTCCTGATATTATTTTAGGTTTACTGTACATTATTACAAAAAAATTAATAAACTACTAAATATAAACATTGATATAAACATAGTTTTTAATTTAATTAATTTAAAAAAAAACAATAAGACAAAAACCTAAGATTTTAATATTTTAGCGTTAAAACGCATTACACTAACACTCGTACATACTTATCTGTTTTTATATTTTTCATAAATATACAACAAAAAAATATATTTTGATAAAAACTGCTAAACCAGTATTTTATATGTCACTAACAGGCATTTTTTATAATTTACATCCGCGATCAATAACAACAAAATTTGCAATTTTTCTAGATAGAAAACGGTTTATAATTTTTTGCACATTTTTTAGAATAATTAATTGCACTTTTGAATTAAAATAATGAAAATGTATCTTAAATTAAGTATGTTAAAACAATCAATTCAATCTCAATTCCAAAGAGTAATTTGTTTTACAGGCACATGTAAAATTCAACAAAATTGGAAAATTGTAGCGTAGTAGAAAATTATTACAATAAAATAACAACAAAAAAACACTGTTTGTGGTAATTGTAGCAAAATATGTCGTTGATCCTTGTATTTTCTAGATCTTTTATTAAGTGTATATGAACCAGTAAAAAAACTGCATTTAAAGTTTCTCTGAACTAAATATATTTAAAGTATTAGTTATTAAAAAAACCTCGAGTCACTTAATAAAAAAAAAGGAAAAAAAACAAATAATATAAATGAAGACACAACAAATCATACGAAGAAAACCAAAACATAACTAAAAGTTCTCTAATAAGAAAAAACACAAGAAAAACTTTTAGAAAACAGGTCTAAATGTTACAAAAATAAAATAAACACAACAAAAAAAAGTTTATAAACATTTCAAAGACAATAGTAGAAACAGCTTAAATATACTTAATAAAAAAATAAGAAAATCTATTAAAAACCAACCCAAAAAAATAAACAGTAAAAGTGAAAATTTTAAATATAAATACAAAAACAACTTTTTAAAAATAACAAGTTACAACACATCCAAAAAACGTAAACAAACAACACAATACACAAAAAAACAAAAACAAAAAAGAATTTGTTCAAAAGTCAAAAGCCAAAAAAAGTCGTTTAAAATAAAACAGAAAAAAGAAATGGAAACGTAAAACGTTAAAGTAAACATTAAATAAAAAATAGAAAATAAAAACATAGAAACGGCTTACTGAGGTTGAAGACGCTCTGGCTAACAAAGATAGAAAAGACATATGGTTACTTAATAAAAGTGAGGGCCAGGATCTAAGTAGCTCAAAGACATAAAAGAAATGATTCAACAGTGCGACGAAAATGCACCTGCTGCAATTTACTCCAAAAGAAACTTTACTACATTGCGGTACATAGATAAACAACAATAAAGATCACCAACATAATATTTATGGATATTTGCATAAAGCAAAGTTGTTAGCTGACGCCGTTGTTAACGGACGACGTCAAATATTTAAAGTCGTAGCTATTTATTTGAAAATATCGTCAAAAAATGATTGATTTTGTACTTGTACGAAATTTAACGACATGATCACGTAGTTAATTATAACGTCAAAGTTTTTTTATGCAGCCGGACCCAAGTGATATCATACCTCATTTTTCTGAACATGACACAAGAAGGTGAAAAACGATTGGCTGACAATAAATAGTTAATACCAAATACCGTAAGGATATTTATACCCGTAAAACTAAATCAAAAAATTATTTCAAAAAGACCTCCAACATTAGACTAGTTATTTTGAACTGTTATCAATAATTAGAAGATTGACAACTATTGGTACAAAAACATTCCAATTAGCAAACTAATTAAATTAACTTCTGAACGTATTTGAATTGATACAAAAAAGCAAAAATGTATTAATTATTCAAAGAAAGTAACATCAAGTAATTCTGATAACCTTCAACAATAGTGTTTTGGACTCACTGTCGATAAATTAAAAAAAAACATAAATTTTGTAAGAAAAATAACTGACCTATCCAATCAATTAATATCAAGCTCAAAAAAACTGGAGAGAGTTCATATCAGCGGAGTCGACCAAAACACCATATGAACCATAGACTACGGAAAAAACCTCAACCCGCTTGCATAGCAACACGCAAGTAAATTGAGATTGAAAGATCTTAGAAAAAACTTACTAAAAAATTAGCACTTGTTTTTGCAAGCGGAGAAGATAAAAATCTCCGCTAGCTGATGGATAGTTCCGGAGCCAGCGATTTTAACCGGACAAAGAATATTTAAGTTATTTATTTGATAGCATGTTAAACGCCAACTTAGGTGTTTCTTTTTGGAATTCAAGATGACGACGACACTAAAAGCATTACGTTTAGTTTAGTATATTAGTCAACCTACTACTCTCGCCAACTTCAGCCACATAGAACTGTAGCCCTACTACAATAACGATGTCTACAACACCCCAAGGGCAATTAGAGGGTTTAAAAGAAATCTCCCGAGCTGAAGAATTTTTTTTTCTTGGAGTAGAGTCAAGTCACGTTGCTATCTAGGCGAAGGGACGTAAGTCGCAAAATTTCTTATTGCTTTATAGAGACTTGAAACTGGGTGTTAAATTAACGCTTCTTTCGCCCACCGTTGACACTACGACACACTCGTGACAACAGCATTGCCTCCCGCAACTAGGTTATGATATGAGGCCGTAACCGCCATCTGCGCCACCGTTGGTCTGACCTGAGGAGTGGTAGTCCATTCGCAAGCCGCCGTCCGAGCCTCACGCGGTTACAGCCGTGTTCAAACCTTGAGACTGCCACTGTCGTTTCCTTCGCGCAACTACGAGTCTACAAGCAATCGCACCACGTCATCCGCCTTGGTTGCGTTACGACGCCACGTCACCCGCCTTGGTCCCGTTACGACGCCACCGCCGCCTGCTTTTACTGGTAATTCATTGCCGTCCACGTGTGTAGTGATAGTGGGGATCTTAGACTTTATCTTTTAGTATCATCATCATTTAGACATCATCAGTTTATGTTAGTTTATCCAATATAATTGCACACATCTCCACTATCTACGGCTCACCACCAGACTATCGTTGACTATCGTTTACCAAAAGTAAACTTATTTTTTCCCACCGGTAACAGTTATGTTACTGTAGCGCGTGTTATCGAAAAAAGGCAGCGAACGCGGTATTGGACCGTCGCGTGTGAATCGGCAGTATTTCGATACGACGAAGGCGCAAGATTGATAATGATAAACGATAAGTTGATAAAATTATATTAAAAATAAGAACGAATAAACAACAAACGTATATACAATTTAAAACTACAATAATAATAATCCTAATAATAATAATATGTATAAAAGACTAGTACGAGTATAATACGCGTTGCGGCAAACGGCGATGCGGAGCGGAGGTGCGATGTAGGTACCAGGTCTCAATCTGCCTACTCTCGGTAGTCTGCTCTCCGTTGACTGCCACTTAAAGTAAGTGCCGGACGGCCAGACTCAGCCGCCCATTAAGGTAAGGTGTCTTAACCAGCACTGATTTCCAAAGTGGAATGATCTGCGGTTGTCGGGCTTCCTCTTTTAAAACACCGGCTGTGGAGTTTCTTTCCCAAATTCTGGAGGCGCCGGAATTTATTGAGTAGGCGGTATTGAAAGACAGCGTCGTTGTTTGGAGTTTTGAGTAGCCGTATGGGTTCTTGAAGTTTGGTAAAAGGCCCGTTTCTTCACTTTAGAAGCATGAGAATCCTCTTCGTTTTCTTTTGCTAGAGCGGCTACCAGTGACTGCAAAATCTGCGCCATGAAAGCAATTTTAGAGCAGCATGGTTGTGCGCCCTCAAAATAAACGGGATGTGGGTTCACGTCGGTGAATAGCGTCACTAACTTCTCAGAACTGGTTACTTTCGTAGGTTGGTGAAGTTCTTGTGGGTCTCCTTCTGTCGAGTGTGTTTCCACTGGTTGCAGACTTGGTATCGTTAAGACTGTCTGCATACATAGTCGGTAGAGTTCCTGAAGGCAGGCCAAAGATAAGTTCACGGCAACGTGTGATGTAGTGGCAGATTCTGGTTTTTGTGTTTCGGCGGTAAATATTAGAGATAGTTTGGTTGATGCTTTGCTTTCCAATGTCGGCTCGAAAGCGGATGAAAGATTGGAAGCGAATGCCGGATGCTGGAGGGGCTCCGACATCGTTTCGGACTTGGTTTCGTAATGGTGGTGGTTTAATGCATCAGCATTTGGCGTCGGTTGATATCCAGCAAACTTTTCCAGAAAGAAATCCTTGAACTCTTGGAAGCGTGTAGCAAAGTCGGCGTAAATGTTCCACTATTCTGCTGCTCGACCTTTCAAAGCTCGCCTCGTCAAGGAAAGACGCTGCTCCTCGGTGGTTGGTTCTTCTTGAAATCGCAGTTCAAGTTGACGTATGAACGCTACCGGGTCTTCGGTCAGGTCTCCGCTAAACGTTGGCAATAGCCGGCAAGTGATTTAACTTAGTAGCAATTAGCGAAGTGTTGCCAATAGATTGTCGACTTGGTTGACATTCATTGTGGCCGTTGATGATGTGGGCAATGTGCGCTACTGAAGTTTACCGGGTCCAGGCCGGGATTTAAGGTAATGTCGTCTCAGCGAACGATAATTGGAGTTGGTAGGTCATCGCCTTGGCGGACGATGCGATGGTTGGATGCAATAGTTGTCGTCCCGGCGGACGCTAGTTGAATGCGGTAGATGTCGTCTCGGCGGACGCTAGTTAAATGCGGTAGTTGTCGTCTTGATGGACGCTGGTTTGATGCGGTAGTTGTCGTCTCGGCGGAGGCTGGTTGAATGCGGTAGACGTCGTCTCGGCGGACGCTAGTTAGATGCGGTAGTTGTCGTCTCGGCGGACGCTGGTTGAATGCGGTAGAAACTTCTCAGGTGTGGGTCGGTGCGCGTTGCTTCCGAATGAGCCCCAGTTCTAGGGTGCCAATTGTTACCGGGGGAGAACGAGTTGGTTTGCGATAAGCTACGGTCAGCAACGGTCCGGTGATGGGCCGTAGGTGGTGAAGATGATTATTGTGGAATGATAATATACAATAAACTATTTACAATAAATAAACTAAAGCTAATTGTACAATATAAATGTCGTATCTAACGTGGTCACTGTCACTATACCCGATGTTGAGCGATGGGCCAGCAACAACAGCAGTGGTGGGGTCGTAACGAGACCATGGCGGGCGGCGTAGCGCGGCTGCTCGTAGGTTCGTGGCTGCGGCAAAAAAAGGCGATGGTCGACGGCTACAGCGCGTGCTACGACGGCAGCGGCAGCCTCAGGTGCGAACACGGCTGTAGGTGGCGTGCGACGCGAACGGCGGGTACCGGGCGGACTACTGCTACGCAGGTGAGACCAACGGCGCAGATGGCGGTTACGGCTGGATACGTAGACCTGGTTGCGGGCGGTGATGCGATCGTCGTAAGGCGACGTAATTACAACGGTGGTGGAGGAGGCGAGGGAACCGTGAGCTGGATACCCAGCCTCAGGTGTCCATTAAGCAGTGTAGACTTTTGCAGTTCACGTCTTTTCGACTAGGGACTAAGAGAGAGTGATTTTTTCAGCTCGGGAATCTTCGTTTAAACCCTCTAAATGCCCTCGGGTGTTGTAGAGGTGGTAGCGGTAGTAGGGCGACGGTTTTGATTGGCTGAAGTAAGCGCAGGTAGTGGTGGAATCGTTTGGGGAAGTGGCAACGGTAACATTTATAAAGCACTGTTTGCGGTAAGTACGAAATTTATAAAAGAAAACGTATTTCATTAATAAGTTAGTTGACTGTCGGTCTTCGTATTGTAATTATGCTTTAAAAACTCTCAGCTTTGTGCTAACATGGGGTAGTTTTAGTACGAACTAATTTGGTAAAAGTTCAGTTAAAAAACTATGCTTTAATCTTCGCTCATTTAACGGTTCACAACTTTTATCAAAAATTAGTCTTAGGTTCTTTACGGCGAATTATGAATACGCAATTTGACAAGGTCTTACGGTGGATTCTTTAACGTCGTTCATAGCAGAATAGTAAATTTGGGCTTATATCTATTTTACGACGATTCCGTTGTGCTTTGGGCAAATGTACATTTTGTGATTTACAATTTAAGACAATTAATCTAATCTAAATTAATGTAATTAATAAGTACAATTTTGTATTTTGTTTTTTTAACTAATTTTTGCATTTACCGTTCAAT
This sequence comes from Aquatica leii, assembly GCA_035610365.1. NCBI lineage: Eukaryota > Metazoa > Arthropoda > Insecta > Coleoptera > Lampyridae > Aquatica > Aquatica leii. The sequence continues at coordinate 21,494,920 of CM069432.1, read as the reverse complement.
TGCGAATTAATTTTGTGTTTGAATTTTGATTGTGCATTTCATTTTTATTTTATTTTTATATAATAACTGTTAAATTGATCAAGTGTAACGAAACTTTTGTTCATTTTTTTCTATCGCATGTTTTTTTTGTTGTGTTACTTAATTACACATTTAGATCAATGAGTTTTTAAGGTAAGTTGCTTAACGCGCATTCAACCGATAACGTGACCTCTGTTTAACACGGATCAGAGGTTAGTTTGACGTTTCAACACCTGTTTAACCCCATTTCTAAATTTTCCAATTGGTTACAGATTTTTAATTTAATCCATTCTATTACTACTGAGCCAGGGCCGCGCGATCTATGTGTGCAATGTGTGCGGGGCACACAGGCGCCAGGTCTGAAGGAATTGGACAATCAAAATTCCAAATCTCCCACGATAATTTAGAAATTTAAACAGTGGCGGTTGGTGGTCAACCATACAGGGTCATTTAAAAAAACACATTTATCGCAAAGTCAAAAAAAAAACATTCTTACATTAACACGTTTCTTATTTAAGATCAGTTATATTTAAGATTAAGATTTAAGATATTTGTCTATCTTTACAATTACCAAAATGATTTATAAAAATTTACAGTTTTTATTGGAAGATTTTTAAATGCTTAGCATAGAAATGCACACGATTCATTCATTTCATAGTATTGCCGATTGTGTAGAAATGATTTAATTTTTTTTACGTAGAGGAACATCGCTCACTTTCCACGGTAGTCGCAGGTAAAGTCAATCAGTTATTTTATTTATTATATGTATCTATTTTTACAAACATTTTTATCCATCAAGCATTAATTTCAGTCAATGAAAGATTTTTCTCATTAGAAAATCACATAGACGCCCTTCAATTTCTATCCCATTTAGACGAAACTCCTGAAAAATCGCAAATAAGGCTAAGACTTTCGTGCAAAAAGTTGCAAAAAAAACTGAGATTTAACGATAATTTAGATATAGATGGAGACGATTCATACGACGAAATTGTAAAAATCCAGCCCATGTCAAGAGATTGAAAAAAGGATATATTTAAAATTTTACAGTTTCTATTGTATAATGATTTGATTGCAGTATATCCAAACTTAGCAGTTGCTATTAGAATTCTACTCACTTTACCCTATCTATTGCCACTGCAGAAAAATCCTTCAAATGATAGCTAATAAAAAATTATTTAAGGTCGACCATGGGTCAAGAATAGTTATCAAATAGATATTCACCATATAAAAGTGAATTTTTGGTAAAGTGCCGATTTTTTAATTTTTATTTTTCTTGTATTATTGTCATCTGAATAGATATTTGTTTGTTTTTACTTAAACTTTTGCGCACAGGCGCCACTAAGCATCGGCGCGGCACTGTACTTAGCACCGAGTAAAACTTCGTTACCAATCCAATGCAAGTTTCTTTTATTAAAAAATTGCATGTAACAAATTTTTATTGAACTGGAATGTTGGTATTGTAGGACTGAATACATATTACCAAAACTTTCAAAACCTAAATTACTATCAAAATTTATTAGATTATTATATTATTTATCATTGGATTATCAAGTTATGCTGAACTAATTCTGTTATAATTTTTTTAAAATTTTAAATATGTAAAATTAAACTAACAATTCGTTTTACGAAATTGATGTTTAAGTTACGATTTATTATAGAAATACATATATGTATATTATATAACTAAATTTATAACAGAATCAACGTGCAAGTTAAATTATTCCAAATAATAGACATTTAAAAAAAAATAATGCAAAAAGTAGGAAAAAAACGTTTCCATTTACAGCTGTTTTTATATTGCGCTGCATAGTTAAGATGCTGAGGACGAACACTCCCTAGGCAGCTCTGCTTATGCTAATTTCTTGTAAATCAATCTAAAGTAAGCTATTTGGTGAACTTTAGGCATTCGACCTAGCTATTTGTATTTTGAACAGTTATTACATTTTTCGAATTTAAAGAAAATTTTTATTGTAATTTTGTATTGTATATGAAAACTGCATAATGAAATGTTCAACTGACACACCATTTTATTACTTTTTTGTTTATTCTAATATTAAAATGTACCTACAGATAGGTTACTAGTACCAACAATCGTACAAAATCCAAAGATTAATTACTGATGTCATGATCATGTACGTATCTATTGGAAAAACCAAATCTTGTAGCAACCAACAATCCATTCTTAGTCTCTTGTTAGATGTTAGTTGCACAACTTGAAAGATCAAGTATCTATACTCAAACAATTAAGTGGAAACACTGTAGGGTTTCTCTAGCACAAAAAGCTCTGTAGTGATTAATATTTAATAAATCTAACTTATGCATTTAAAATTGTGATCGCTAATAGTATAAGAAACGTAGCTTGTTAACGTTGGTTTGATTTATTATTGTACCAAAAAATGACAAATTTGCTATCCAAGCCCGTTCGACTAAAAGACAATTTTCCGTGGTAATTAGTGCCGGTTTTTTTTCCATAAAAAATAGAAAAAAAAATTTTACTTATAACAGACAAAGAAATGTTAAATTGTTTTAAAATTAAATTAAAAAAAATAGCTTTGTGTGAGCAATTTAGAATAAGTAATCACGGTAAAGAATTCTTAATTACATTAGCAACACAAAAATTCAAAGTATGCAGTGCGTAACGGTAATTCATCTAAAATTAGTTTTAAATTTTTTATATAATTGTTTTTGGCACTATTTAAATCTGTTATGTCTCTATCCGATTTTCTAAGAATTTAAAATAGACATTTTTCTAAAATTAACAAACAGAAAATATAGTTAGAAACGTATTTAAAGATCGAAAATATTTGTTAAGGTTCTTTGATTTTCATTACAGTAGATAATAACCCGCTTTTGAAACAGTCAGTTCGATAGGGAACGAAGACATTTTCCGGATCCGGTGAAATTGTTCGGGTCTCTAATTTGTAAACCACAAATGGTATTAATAAAGGACTTGTTATTCAATTACATCGAATGTCATTGTAGTAAACATTTTTGCAGTCACAAAGCTCATTAGCAAAATTAAATTAAATCGTAATCCGGTAATTTATATTTACCATAAAAATATTAGAATTTAAAGTCTAGTTCAACCCTTGGAATAATTACAACTAATTAAATTTTAATTGTTTTTCTATGTAAATATTAAACTTTCGTATTAAACCAAAACGACTTTTATTTATCTATAGCGCTGTAGCTTTCAAATATAAACAATTTGCGTGTGTAAAGTTGATAATTTAAATTACATAATAGTAAGGTTGAATTAAATTTTTCGTGAACACTAATATGCATTTATTTCGTTTTTATCCATAAAATTTTGCTTTCTATCTAAATAAAAAGAAACACGCATTCGAAGGTTTATAAATAATGTATGTCTATAAAACGGACACCTTTAAACATATTTGTTTCTCTGTGCAGTAAAGTAATATAAGTAAATTCAAGTTCTTTTGTTGACGTAAAATAAATACATTTTTTGGTAGTTTTATTTGACTATAATATATACTCAAAAATTAATTATTATTACAAAAATTACGTATTGACTGTACGTTTAAAACAAAGCTAACCATAAACCTAATTGAATCAGTTACTTAACGTGTTAAGTAACTTGAAAATATGTTACGTACGAAATTTTCATTACGAACGACTCTGTATATTGAATTGAAATTAGATTCCGGTTTTGACGCCCTCTACCGATTTTTGCTCGCGACTGTCATTTTTACGACAAACTTGCGAAGCTGTCGATTGTCTAAAATGGTCGGTGCGTCTTAAGTAATTTCTTCCAATACCATCCGGAATAATGGAAATCAAATTGTAATTACATTAAGTGCATAAAATATTTGAGGCGTCACAGGGTAAGATAATTGCTGTCGTTTTATTAAAATTAGTTTGTAATTCTTTCTTCCTTGAACAGCCATTTTCTATCCGCTTCGAGCACATGTACGTTTTCAATAAAGGAATGGTGAATTCTTACTAAGAAATAACGTTACCGCACACATACGCTTTGGAAGGCGTTTTCTACGCCACGAAAACGAGGTCTCGATAAGCCTTACCGTGGGAGATGTTACTACCTGTGTATTAGTCGATTGTGTTATCAGCTACCTGTTCTAAATTACTACTTACATTATTCGATACACTGGGGTTCTATAAAGTGCTTAATGAAGAAGTCGATTGTGTTATCAGCCACCTATTCTGAATTGCTACTTACAGTATTCGATACACCGGGTTTTTATACAATACTTAATGAATTATTAATCAAAATTTTTTAGCTTACTATTCTTTGTGAGTTGGTGTGTGACACGATTTGTGTTTAAATAATTATTACAGGCCACTGGAGGGGGAAAACGTTTTCTTCACGATAGTGGAAATTGGACTTCGGGTGAGTGGATTTAATTGATTTTTTTGTGTATATCGTTGTCACGAAAATTACTCATAGAATTTTGATCCATATTAACGATCGCATATATATGGATTGCTTATCTACCAATAAGGTAACTGTAATCATTCATTTTACTGTATCGCATACTGTGTGTGGGTGAAGGATATTTACTTCGACTTACTTTACATGTGTATTGTGTGTTGCCGATACTGCGGGCATTCACGTACAAAATCTTCTATAAAATCCTGTAAACCGTATGTGTTTCGAAATCAAAGTTTGCTACACTTGTTAATGCTTATTAGTAGTTCTAGTATTTATGATTTGAAAATTCAATGTATAGCGGTTAATCTGCTACTGTACTAAGTTAAAGCTGTGATATTTGTTAATTATATTTAAAAATCTTCCAAGTACGGATGAATGTAGAAAGTTCATATATTCTTGTTATTGTTTGCCATTCACATCTTGAAGTGATTAAAATCGTTAAGCTCTCTTGTTAATTTTCTCTCTCCTGTGGTTATTGTTATCGACTAACTAATTTGGGCTACTCGAACAGCCGAGTATAAGGATTACGAACCTTTAATTGGGTTACAAGTTTGGACCGTCTGTCGTGAGCAAGACAGAAGTGTTACTTTGGATCAGCTCTGGCGCCCTTAAGCATATTTCCTGTGAACCTCCCCTACCTCCGACTATTGTGAGTTGGTCGTGCAACGTTCGTAAAACCGAAAAGCTTGTAACAAAATTTGTGCCCAACCAACCGCCCAATAAAAACAAAAAAAAAGAAGAGAAAAAAAAATAAAATTGTGATAATTACGTTTCTATATTTATCCTGAAACTTATAATCAATTATAAAATGGTAAAACGTCGTTTTTACTGCTTTTGCAAGTTTGAATTTTAGTAGCCTATTAAGAATGGTATGAACAATAAGAAAAACACTCAGACAATTTTTGTAAACAATAAAAAAGTGTATATTATTGTTATGACGTATTGCTGACAAATTACCAACGTGCTGACGTCTGGACGCATAACTTTAAAAATAACTATTTAATAAAAATACATTTGTGCAATTACTAGACAATAAAGAAAAAAAAACCTATACACAGGCGTATATAATATTGTTGTGTTATTAATATTATTAAAACTAATTTATTTTATTTATACTAAAAACATGTACACTGTTAAACTAACCGAGCTAATTAAATCTAAGAATATTAAAAAAAAACACTTACACTATAATTTATGCATAGCACTATCACTTACACGAAGATAAAGTCCGCGGATAACTTCTATTTATTTAAACACTAACGCTTGTTTACATTAAAGTCACGTACAAGGTTATACACCGTAGATTTATCGCACACACGTTAATCACTTATTTACTTAGACTTGAATAATTTTCTTTACACTGCCGTCTTCGAATTACACTCAAACCTGTTTTTGTGCGGTGGGTAGGGACCGCATAAAAGAAAACGCATAAAAAAATCGCACAAAATTTCACAAGCAGTAGCTGTAAAATATAGTTTTTGGAACACAATTAAAAAGTATTTTTTTTATGCGGTAAATAGGGACCGCATAAAAAAAGTCTCACGTTTAAAATAACTCAAAACCTTACGAAATAACTAGTACATACTTGGAATTTCGCAAAACGTTTTGGAATTTAATTTTGAAAATACACCTGCGAACATTTTTAAATATTTTGTGCTTATTTTACACATACAAATTTTTTCAAAACGTATGCTTTGATTTACCTATTTACATGGAAATTCTTGTAATTGGCTGACGCATACTTATGTAATGTGATGAAATACATTCACATATGAAAAATCGAAAAAACTAAATGGCCGATCAATTCTACTATTTTTTTTATTGATAACTTCGTCAATTATGTTCAATTTGATTGAAATTTTCACTTACCGCATAAAAAAAATTGCACAAAAAAAGACCGCACAAAAAAAATCGCACAAAAAAAGACCGCACAAAAACAGGTTTGAGGTACTTAGATCAAACAAGTTTTGATTTTATTATATTTTATTAAATTTTAAATTTAATTAATTAATGAATATATAGTACATCAATTTGAAAACTTGAGTTGGGAGTATATTTACAACAAAAACTAATATCAGCAATTTCATAAACTCGTTTTGAGAATACGAAGGGGGAACAAAGTTGAAATGATCAGTGGCACACACTCACTTACAAATGGTCCCCGATCATACCAACATTTGGAAAAATAATTACAAGAATTGTTTAAAATGTTCACAGTTTTTTTCTAAACAGAAAAATAGTGAAAATTCTGCTTTTTGCCTCACTTTTTAGAATGTCTCAGTAGTGATGAAACGACAAACGTTGATAATTCGTTGCTGCAAGTCGTAGATCTGCTGGGTTCATCTTCATCATCATAAAAAGAAATCTAGCAAGGTCAAATCATGCGATCGCTGTGACCACTCGATTGCTTTTCTACGACCAATCGCAGCTAGCCATCTATTTGATCTTCCAAAGTTTGGAAAATCGACGGCTTCATTGTGTTTTCAAGCAAATATACCAAAATATCACCTGCAAGGTTTTCATTCAGGAACAAAAATCCAAAAAAATTATTTCCTAGAATGCCAGCCCAAACATTTAGTTTTTAAAGATATTGGCTGCAATCCTCTTGCACAATACGCGGGTTTTTATTACTCCAATAACGACAATTTTGTTTGTTAACCTGCCCGTTTAAAAGGAATATGCATTCATCAAAAAACCAATGTTTTTTAAAACGTTAGGATATTGTTCAAGTTTTTCAATCATAGGTTTACAAAACTGAATTTGTAGTACTGTTTTTCGGGTGTTGCCGCATCACAAAACTTTCTCTTAACGTTTCGCTGATCATGCTGTCAGCTTCTTCAAAAGATTTCTAAAGACTGATGTTATCGTCTTGCGTTCCTCGTTATACACCGTCTTACGGCTCCGCTCCGCTAATCCGTGTCCGTTCTGGTCTGTTGATTTGCGTTCATAGACGTCTAATGACTTCTTGCATGTTCTTCACGCATCGTAGATCTACATGTGTTGCTTAATCTGTATCCATCCTCACGGTTGAAGTTCTTTAACCCTGCACTGAATGCTCCTCCCCTGTTTGACCGATGTAACTCTTGCCGCACATACACTCTAATTTGTATATACCTTTGGTGTGTAGTCTTGGGAGTTGATCTTTATTAGAAGGTATAAGCTGATCTATTTTCTTCACTGTGTTATAACGTGTAGTGATGTTCTTCTTTCCTAGAACCCTCTTTAGTGACAGTGACTCTGGCAACGTAGGGTAAGTAAGCATGTGTTTCTGACGATGTCTCCACAGGAAGCTTAGCTTGATTCTCCTTCTTAATGATCAGCGAAACGTTAGAAGAAAGTTTTGTGACGCGGCAACACCCGAAAAACAGTGCTACATAAAACAACGGCCGTGAAACTTTGCATTCTAAAACTGAATTTGTTTATCAGGATTATCGTCCACGAAATTTAAAGCATGTGCATTTTGTGAAGCAAAAAACTTAGGTGCTCTTAAGACTCTCCAAACCGATTTATGTTACACTCCCGTTAATTCGGCAACTTTACGAAGCTACGTTGTTAGTCACATGGCAACTTGACTCAAAATTCCAATTTGCGCACAAGAAGTCGCACGTAAACATCGCAAACATTTTATCCAAATGCCTTGCTGAACGCAAACACATCAATTTTTTTCAAAAAACCATAATCATAATGTCAGTGACATTTACTACTCCGAAAATGCAAGCTGCAATGTCTTACGAAACGTCAGTTTGCTTGCTGGGTTCACGAACGACAATACGGCAAAAGCCAAGTTCTACTTCTTGTTTTGGCTCTCAGGGAGAGACTAGGACCAAACCTAAAAAGTCTGGGTGTTTGTATACGACGCGGTCTAAGCTGAAAGTCGCTTATAATCATAAACAATATAACTGCGAAACCTTAAGATTTTTATAGGTTTTTGTTTTGAATTTGGACCGTGTCATTGTTGTAACCAAAGTTACCAACGTTTTGCCCACTTTTGTAAGTGCGTGAGAAGAATTGAAGAACTCAAACAAGCAACCGAAATCTAATTAAGAACTTCTCAAAAGTTAAACAACCAATGGTTTGCTGTATTGAACTTGCAGGTAGGAGAGGCAAAAACTCACAACTTGGTTTACTTTTTAAACGGCGACGTTTTGTTACGAACTTTGTCTGTGTAGATATTTGCTGTTTGTAATTTATTGTATTATTATGCGTACACTAACTATAAATGTGTTTATTCAATCGGACAGCACATCTTGGACCCGTCTTTTATTGATCATGATGAAGTGCGCACAATTATGTCACGAAACGTCGCTGTTAAAAAAGTAAACCAAATTGTGCGTTTTTGCCTCTCCTGCGTGAAAGTTCAATACAGTCATTAACTAATATTACAAGAAAAAAAGTTACCAGTTAGATAATCAACTTGTGAACTAAGCCACATTCTAAATTCTAAAAAAGGTAAGAAAAAAACGATAAACTTGAAAAAGCAAACTATAATCTAACAAAGAACCACTACAGAGTTAGGTAATCAATTTGTGAACCAAGCCAGATTCTAAAGTCCATAAAAGTAATTTAAGAAGAAGTAGTTTCCATATATAAAGAAGAATATCATCACATCTGGTTAAGCTCAACTCGAAACACACCCCGTGTTTTTGATGAAGGAGTAATGATGATAATTTTCTAGCGACTTAATTGCTAGCGACTAACTCAGTTGGATTCTGAGATTGGGTCGTAAGCTTTGTGGTGCTAAATTATAAAATAAATTTAAGAAGGCGCCAAAACGGCTAGAAACTAAAATTGCAAACACTGTTTAAATCTATTCAACACTGAAATAGAATAAATGACAAAATACTGATTATAACGCCAAATATATTTATTTCTAACAATGAGAGAAAACGTGAAAAAAATTATGTAAACAAGGCAGAATTACATATATAGTAGCAAAAATAATTCCCTAAATATCACAGTTATAGCGTTGATATAATTCCTGGAGGGTAAGCAACACCCCACACATACAGTTATCAAAAAACAATATAAAAAAATGAAGTAATACGTAATTTAGGATTTAAACGTCAATTTAATGCAAAACCTGTATCGCATTTAGCATAAATTGAAATCGTAGAAACAAAAGTTTGCATGCCTTAATTGTGATAGTATTTATATCTAAGTTGCACGTATTTTACGTTCGACAAATACACAAACTAATGACAAGAAAAAAAGATACTTACGATTAGCCAAAACATGGAAATAACTATCTGCATGCTTCAATCATTCTCTAAAATTGCTAAGAAATTAGATATAGGATCGTATCACAAGTAAATTGCTTGTTCGCAAACAATGAATCGTAATTAAATGCGTCAAACATTCGAGTGGTTTTCACTATTCTTGTCGCAGGTATACCACCAAGGTTATTTGAACTTCACATAAAGTATAACTACAAATTACCTCCAGATTGTTTCGGAAGTTCTTTAATTAACCAAGATCCCCTTTGAGTACGTGCTTCCAATTATAGTCTCTAGCGGAAAGTAACGGATCACTCCAAATTGGCTAACACGTGGCGGTATCGTAAGTAGCTATCACAATTACGGGAAAATCAACGTAAATCACAAAAATAGGGATCAATGCTTACCCCAGAAAAACTTTCACAAAAGCACTTAAAAAACGACATCTATTTATAACATAGATGAGTGTGAAAATTTAGAAGTAAAATCTTCACTGAGCGCTTACGTTAGATCATATGTATATCTGAAGCGGGCTATAATCAGCGGAAAAATAATTTAACTCCTTCGGAAAAAATCTAACCGTCAGAGGCCATTTCACAGCGCATGACTATCCGTGTAGCAAAAACTGGGCAAATCTTATGCGGAACGAAAATCATACCAAGACACTTTTAACATAACAAGTTATTAGGGTGTTTGATGATTTCTATGCTCTTTCGGATTTTCCTATTGAAGAAAAATAGAGATTTTGCAATTATCAAAACGTCATCAAAATTTTGTAACCTGTAGTAAAATAATGTACGGCAACCGTAGACTTAGAAATATGCTTTTTACTTATATAACGATCATGTTCGGAAATGCGTTTAATGACGGAACGACCGGTTTCATCAATGTAGACTAAACCTATAACGAAGAAAATCTTTTAACTTACTTTAACCATTTTATAACGTCAAAAACTTACTTTACTTTAAGGGTGCCAAATTTGTAACGACAAAAAAATCTTACTGAATAATCGTAATTAAAATAATAATAAATAACTAATGCACCGGGCTAGCTCTTACGACTTTATTAAATATAAACACACTAACATAAGATTAGATTAGAGCAATGAGTCTTGTTCAAATTATAATCAGGGACGGGGTATTCTACTCGTACACTCAAATTTACAATTCTAATTTGACATATGATTTAAACATAATTTGAAACATAATTTGGACGCCACAATATTTTTTATATTAAATTTATAACGGTTAAATATTGAAACCAAAAACGAACATGTAAACAAATCTTAAAACTAACAATTAGGTACATACTTGTATTTGAAGGTTAATTACTTGTTTCTATTCGTAAACTTTAGCGCATGGGCGTGGTCTCACGTGACTTACTTGAATTACGCAATTTTTATCTGATTTATGCAACATTACGAAATTCTTGAAATGCATAATAATTTCCAAATTTTCCGTAATTATTCTGATTTGATCTAATATCCGTACAGATCCTATAACCAGAACATCGTAAACGTATCGTATGATAATTTTCAATCGAAACATCCAAATCAAATTCCATCAGACGTAACCATGAATAATTATCGATTTTCACACATGAAAATCCTAATTCGTAACGGAAATTTTTCGTAAAAGCGACGTTGTGACTAACATCAAACGTGCTGCGTAAACCATATCGTAATTTCACATTTCATACCTCAAATTCGTAAAAACGCATACGTATCCCAACCAAATTTTTGTAACCATAAACGTATTCATACGTACACAAATCGAAATGCATCGAATAAATCAGAAACGTAGTCGTATATCGTAACTCATAAAAAACTTTGTCCGTGCGTACGCAAAAAAAGAAAAACGTACACCGTAAACCATCGAAATTGTACGTATCCAAACAAATCAAATTGAACGTATCCACCAGCGTATATCGTAGCTCATCGTAAAAAAACTTTTTGTTCGTACGTATAGAAAAAAAGAAACTAAAACGCAAAATCAAAGGTTACACACCACGTGTAAGAACAAAGAAATCACTTACCCCTTTTAGATTACGGGTTTCTTTAAACAAACGAAAGCGTAGAATTTTAAACGAACGAAAGCAGATGGTATTGCATACAACTAAAGCAGAATTCCACCGTACAAATTTAACATGTGGAAATTTTCTGCACGCTGTGCAGGACAAACACGTCCTCACGCCATGACGAACGCCCCAAGATGGTTGATCACTTAAGAAGAAGAACTTATAACGCATGTGCAGCGCGTTAAAATGTATTGCGCAAAAGCATTTATATTAACAGTGAACGCAAATTTTTTAATTAAAAGCAGAGGTAATCAATCAAAAAAATGTGCACGTTACAAACCACATGAACAAGAAATTCGGTGTACACTATGAAATAAAAGTGTAGGAAATTAGTTCTTTGGAGAAGAAAAATCTGAGAGACTTTGCCTGTAGAGTTGAATATTTCTTATAAAGAAGTTTTCCTATTTGATCTGTAACCTTGTGAATGTAGGGTACAATTCCAATTTCGGAATAGATTCGGATTCCAGTGAAATCATGTCAATCTAGTATGAATTTTTGATAATGTTTTTACTAATAAAAATATTTTTTTGGTAGTAAGAAACTTTAGATTAAAAAAAAAATAAAATTATTAACAGAACTTAACTTAATTGCAACATTAGGGTACTTTACAATTGTTGTTGGATATAAGGCACGGGCAGGATTTTCTTCAGACTGTCTCGTAGTACAAGAGTTTCGTCTCTAGTGGCAGGAAAGTAAAAATGCGCTTTCTTCTTTTTTAAAAAATTTATCAATATATCGGAGTCTGATCAACTTCCTCTACAATGCAAGTCACTGCCTTTCTTCCGCCAAAGCACAAAGTCGTTTAGCTTTAGATTACATACCTCAAGTCATCCTCTACTCCCGAATTTTCAGTCTTCTCATATGGATCTATGTCATGCGAGCTGTTGCCGCTAGACTGCCAATCCGCTGCTTCTTCTAAACTATCGCTTTCAAGCTTATCTTCGTTTTTCTTCTTTTTGAGTTTTTTTACGGTTGACGCTTTTTTCAAACGCCCTGCAGCGTCCAGTCAGTTTTTCTCAGGCGTTTTAGTTATAATTCGACTACCAACATGCATACAATCATTTCTTACATTATCTACTCTAGAAGGAGAATAGAGAAACGATCAAGCTTTCTCTAGAGATACCATTGTTGATCCAGATTTAATAATTATTGGTTGACAAAGCCCATTAGACGGCGTTAGTTGAAAATTAAATGTTTGTTCTATAAATGGTTCTCTCGAACAAAATTTATTACTTCGAGATTACCATGACCATCATGATTGTCAAGAATCAGTAAGTTTTTGTTATGTAAGCTGCAGAGTGGTTTTTAAAGTGTTTCAAGTACTTTACAAAATTATCTTTTGTCATCCAACCAGATGAGTGAGAGGCTCCTGCAGAGTCTAATGCACTTTGAAGTACACGCTATTGCCAATTTACTCGAGAAAGAACATGATTGCCACATGCATTTATTGCAAAACATATTGTAACAAGCTGTCTTCTCTCGCCCGATATCACTTTCGATACTTGTTTAATACCTTCTGTGCAATAATTATCGTAGCTTTATGCACCGTTGTTACCCTTGTCTCATCTATGTTCTAAATTTTTTCAGGCGTAAACTCATGAGTGCCAACTGCATGTTTATTGAAAGTTGTACTGGAAGCTAAACTTGTCGGTTTAAAACGGTGGAACTTTTTTTTTGTTTGCCTCAGCAAACTCATAAGCAGGTTGTTGAAGTTTTATGATCGGTAACCCATAATTAAAGCGAGACGCATAAAAAAGATAATCGACTAGCTAGTTCTCTTTTACTGCAGTAAAAATCTAAAAATTCTTTTCAATGTTATAACATTTTTAAAAGATGTTCCGTTTTTTATTGCTGTCAAAGTAACGGAGACATTACTAGGATCTGGTAATACTCACATCCTTGCTTCCTTCTTAGGTTTGTACTTTTTTTAGACGATTTTAGTAAGTAGGCGTTTGTTTATTTTCTTAAGTTTAAGAATGAAATGTTTCATTTTTTTAAGCAATTTAAGAACATGGTTGAAAACCAAACAGATCGTACAATCAAAATTTTAAGGAAGGACAATGGTAGGGAGTTTTCTAATAAAAATTTTGAAAAGCTTTTAAAAGATATTGTACGTAAATCCAATTCATTCACACCAGAACAGAAAAAATGGAGATTGACAACTACAAAAAAGTAGCATCTATACAATCTAAGCAATGAAAAGTAATACACTTGTTTGTCATCAGTACTAGTGAAACAATTAAGACAAGATTCTTGTCTTCTTAGATTTCTACTAATTCAAATTTTATTTTCGAAACCAACAAGAACCTAAAATAAATAGAAATCAGAGAAAAAAAAGATTCTTTTTACTTAAAAATCGATAGAACCAATAAAGTAGTCATTAGATAAAAAGGATTATTTTTCTAAAGTTCAAAAAATTGTTAGATAAAGGAGAAGTTATCGTCCCTAGACACTCTTGTAAAAAGGAATAACGGTAAAACAGAAATTTGTATTGTTACATGCCATTACTCTGTTACATGCCCAAGATGGAACGATGTCACTGCCTGAAATGAGGTAACACAAATGATGGGTGCCGCTGCTCAGTGGAGACGGGATGGGTTATATTTTAAAATTCCGTGATAACTTGGAAACGAGATTGACATAAAATCGAAAGAAAAAGGTAAAAACTCAAAATCGGTTAGGGCGCCAATCAAGGACACGATAATTATAGCTTCCGGACCCCTGATAATCCAAAAGCTCATCCGGTTGGTTACAACCCCTGAACTTACCTCGAGTTGTAACTTGCTAAATTTCTGAAATACACTTAAAAATTTAGGTACGCGGCAGCTGAATGAATAAAAGCTCTTTACAGTTTAACAATTTAACATTTATTGACTGTATAAAATCAAAAAAAAATAATGAATATCAAACAAATTCGAATAAGAATAAAAAAAAAAGGAAATAATAATAAGCAAGACAAAAAAATTAACAAACTGAATACAAAATTAATATATATAAAAAAAAAATAATAATAATAGCGTTAACTCGTTTTTCAATACAACACAATAAAAAAAAATTAAATTCAAGGCCTTGACCGCATACTTAATTCGCAAACTACAAACAAAAATAATAAAATACAAAAGTCGTAAAATATACGTCCGAAACTTTGCTTCGAACTAAACGTTTAAACAAATTATAGATTACATTTCGTTACATTATCTTTTATGCATGAATGAGATTTACTTTTACATACACAAAACAAAATTAATTAATTAAATCGAACTTCACGCAAACACCTTCAAGTGTTTCTTGAAATAATTAAAGTTAGCCGTAATTCAATCGGCTCAAATCAAAGCTTTTAAATCATATCGATCGCGGTTCACTTCACGATAATAACAAATTCGATAAATACCTTTACTCAGATGAACTGTCGGCACAGCGGCTCCAGAAGCTACGTATTTAGATTGAACCCGGGTCGGTCTAGGTGTTCAGTAGTCGAATACAAGCTCGGTGGAACCCCCAAACAATAGAATTCTGTCGGAAGATTTATTTCACTATTTAATTGAAATCCGCACAAAAGCGAAGACAGGATTTTTCACACAAAACATCGAAAATAAATCCAACTCGAACGTGAGATTGATTATGGATACCATGAAGTTCCTTAAACCGTAAAATTACGAATTTGGAAAATTACTATTTCCCCTCACACCACTCAATTTTCACGGCACCATTTGTTTAACTTCCGCGGTATTGCATAACGGTAGGGTAAAACACCCCGAACATTTGACTACATTCCGGTACCCGGTATTCTTAATCGCGACAAAAGATTCTTCCCCAAAAACCAAATTTTTCTCTTTATATCACCTCGTAATCCCACTTAATTCCCAAACTTGCGCCGTAAAATCTTTGTAAAAGATGCAACACTAAACAACGTAAGTTAACAAAGATGAAAAATATAATGGCCAAGTGCGTTTTGTCACGTAGACCTTTGAAAGAAAGAAAGTCTTCCCACAGAAAACGCTCACTCCGCTAAATTATCAGGTTGTTCGCAATCGCGCTCGTAAAAGAATTCTTCAACATAAACAAAAGTATAAATACCACGAAAAATTGATCAAATTACATTCCCAAAGGAAGTTGTAAATTATCTAGCCTTGTTATTTTACTGAGATAAACAAGTAAAACACTAAATCAAAATCAAAACCACTGAACTTTATGCATTAAAAAAAAATACCAGTAATAATTGTGAAATAATTATTAAATACAAATACACTTAAATCAAACGTAATAAAATAACGAGTAGAACGTTTACGATGCTAACGTTGAACTAATCAATCAAAAAAAAAAAAAAAATAGAAAACCGCAAATTCAGCCAGATGAATCTAATTACGGGGTCTTACATAAAAGATTCACGACTAAATTTCAACGCCGGTTACAACTCATGCATTTTATAGAAGTCGTAATACAAATTAAAATTCACGACTTCACTGCTTGCGGACCCCACTGAAAGTAAAATGCTTAATTTTATCTGCCATTAATGGGAAAGATCGCTTCCGAAGCGTGCAGTGATTTCACATGCATGCTTTATTTCTCTGTAAACGGCCGATTTGGTTAAAACGCTGATCGCTAAATTGTAAGTAATTCTTCCTAATAAATTTTTATTGCCGGTTATTTCAATAGCATTTTTATCAATTTGTTGTTATTAAGAATTGCTTAGTATACTAGCGTCGGCCATGTTGCTTTTATTACGTTTAAAATTCTTTTAACGAGTTTGCTGGGGTTTTAGAAGTATTTGTATTTACCGTAACAATTATTTTAATTAGTACCTAGCTATCAAGAATCGAATTGTAGATCATACTAAATAATTTCGTTTTTAGTCGTAGATTTAAAACATTTAACTGTATGTAACGCAGTTTGTATTGAGTACGCTAATTTTAACCATTGAAGTTTCTTTGATTGTTTAAACGTAGTCAAGGCCAGATTTTGACAAACCACGCCATACATGAAAATTTACATACTACGCAAGTCTCGCGAATAAAAATTTAGAAGTAGTCAACGTTTACTGCTTGTTACGAAGAACTTTGGTGGGGTAAGTTTTTGGTTAATCATTGTTATTAATTATATTAATTGATTATTAATTTGTTTGCGATTGAATGTAAACAAAATAGTTGATTGATTACGATAAAAGTTACGGTGTTTGTTAATTGTTCGATTTAATAACAGTATCAAAATTACAATATCGCCACAAAAGTTTAGGTTGCATAACAAACGACTTTGTATTTGCAAGAATACACTTTGTTTTATTGCGTAAAAAGTTAATACATTCCTTAAGAAGTTTTCATCCTTTACTTCTCCTACACCAGTATTTTACTTCTTCATTATTAAAGATAAAGTCTACGCATTTAAGTGTATCAAAAAACTTCGGCTTGAAAATTATTAGTATAAACTTTTATCCAATTTACTCTTTTATGTAAGTCTTAAAACTCGTTAACAATTTTATTGCAACAAAAATTTTTGTTTCACAAAGAAAAATACACAATAAAATTATAATTCGGGATCGATGGGTATTCAATTATTAAATGAAAGTGTTTTCTGTTCGTTTTGAAAATTTTATATAGACTTTAAAAGTAAGACCAAGCAGAAAACTTGCCAAAGTATTTTTAAATTGCCTTAACTTTATCGAATAAAAATAGCGGCGTTAAATTGATTCATAATACTAACATAACGTAGTGTTAGCTTACTTAAAAGTATAAATATTTATTTAAATGTAGTATTAAAATTTATACTTGAATACGATTTTACTAAATAGTAGTAAAAACGTTTGCCGAGTAGTGGTAATCGCAAAAAACTGTGTTAGCATCTTCAAACTAGGTTTTGTTATTTTGTAAATGTTTTTGTCAGCACCTACGAGCAAGAAGCTTTTGAATAGATAGACGGTAGAGCCTAAATGTTTAGAATTTTTTGTCAAGTAAATTTATGTGAACGGCACATATAAACTTATTCAAACAAATTTGTAATTATTCCAAGGTCAAATTTTAATTATCGTTTTTTCTACAAATGGCTAGAATTACAAAAAAAAAGATAAATTGCCATACAATCAAAAAGCATTATCATACATAGTCAGCAGCGTCAAGTATTCAACTATAAACAAAAGTTTCTACTAATAGAGAAAAAAACACTGACCAATTAATATTTTATTTAAAAGCATACGTTAAAGGTCAACCCTTAAATCTTTCTATGAGCAATTTATTACTGACCGTGACTGAATGAAATAAACGATGGAAAACTACAATTACTTCGTCGCTTGGTATTGATTTTTCAGAAAGTATTTAACAAATGTTTTGTTTGTAAAATGTATACACCATACATTTTTAAATAAAGATATTTAGAAAAATCAACATACATTTAAAAATAACTTTATCTATTTGCTCTTCATACGCGTGTGGAAACGCTAATATTAATACTTCTCCCCTATTTAAGTTCTATTTTAGTTTCAGTTAAGGCGATAGATTTAAATAGTAAATAATTGTTAAATTAATTGTGTAATAAATATTAGAATAATTATTTAAATGTTAGTGCCATATAGTTTTTGTAGTACTGCTAATCAATAACTAAAAAAATAGAATCATAAGTTTAAAGAATAATTCCTGTATTTGTAGTTCTATCAATGGTTTTAAATTTCTAAAACATAAACCTTATACCACATTTTCAATTAAACAAAAAAAAATCAATACTAAACTTTATACTAAATACTAAAATTTAGAATAATTAAATAAAAAACATTAGAACTATAGAAAACAATAAAAACAAAAAAGAAGACAATTTAAGGACGCAATGAACATATCATCGGCTTAGTAATTATAAATAATACAATTTTCCAGTCTGAATAATTCCCGTGTTGTCGTTATCACACGTCGCAGTAGACATCTTCAAACTGATTGATTGCGCCGTGAAGTCACGCTTTTATAGACCGACCTCCAATCGATAAAACTGGTTTCGAAATCTTCGGTAAAGGAAAACTAGAATCTCGGTTAATATTAAAAGGGTTTTTAATTATTACAGTAAATGCATGCATTCGTGCACAGAACAACCCGCCGTCGATGGTAACTGTTCGCATTAATGGTTATTCACTGCTGATGGAAGTTGACACCGGCGCCGCAATTACTATCGTGTCGAGATAAACTTATTGCCGGATTAATCAAGTGGCAGCAACTCCCTTAGAATTTTTTAAGGGTACCATTCGCGGAGTCAGTGGCAACACGATTAGCGTTTTTGATTGCTCTGACATAAATTTACAATACCGAATTACCACATATCGTGTCCAACAACGAATCTCCGAGCCTACTAGGGAGAGATTAATTTGATCGCTTAGGATTCTTTGTCGGAGGAATTAATTACGTCGACTGTCCCAATCAAATTTCAATTATGCTTACTAGACATGCACCAGTTTTTGAACCAGGTCTGGGCAAATATAAAGATGAACCAATCCATCTTAAACTTCACCCTAATATAAAGCCACTTTCCTGCAAGCTACGTCGTCCGGTTAAACATAGTGGATAAGGTTGACACAGCTATTGATAAGCTAATCGAAGATGGTGTTTGCGTTTCCGTTAATCATACGACGTTTCGATAAGACTGCGCCGATTATAAAGTTACCATCAACAAAGCGTTCAATCCTCATCCACATTCAATTTTGGTAATAAGACATTTGCTGCTTAGCTCCAACTAAAGGTTAATTATTAATCATCGCTTTTGCAAACAGTAGTTACGCATCGAGAAGCTTTTCGAGTAACCAGGTTGCAGTTTGGAGTACAGCACCAGGCGAATTCCAAGTCGTAATCGACAAATTATTAACTGGAATTGATGGTATTGCTGCATATCTTGACGACGTAATCATAGTCGTAGGAATCGTGACACAGTTATCGTCTTCGACTGGATAAATGCGTCCTCTTTACAAACGAAGTCAAGTTCTTAGACTATATCATTTCATCCAAGGGTTTTAAACCTGATCCAGAATTATGTGCGCTGTTCGTAAGGCTCCAGTTCCCTCTAATAAGAGTTACAGGCGTACTTGAGAATACTAAATTTTTTTCATACGTTTTTGTCAAACAAAGCAACCGTAGCTGAACCGTTACACCGTTTATTTGAGAAACAAAGTAGATAAAATTTGACAACAAAACATCAAAACGCCTTTGAGTCATGCAAACGTCTTTTATCGGCAGATTCTGTTCTACCGAATTTTAATCCAAGAGTGGCAATTGTGCTTATTTTTGACGCATCCCCAGTCGGAATCGGTGTCGTTTTGTGCCATCAAAAACCTGATGAAAGTGAGTTACCGGTGGCTTACTTTAGTCGATCATTGTCTTCAGCTGAACGAAACTATGCACAAATCGATCGATAGGCTGTTACAAGCTTTTGTGGTTTTACGAACCTGCACGGCCAACTCGCAATAATCGGAGAGAGGGGAGGTCCACACTAAATACAGGAAGGATGTTGTAGGGCGCCAGAGCTTATCCCAAGGTAATTCTCTGTCTAGCTCAGGACAGGACGGTATAAAACTTGTAACACTATGTTAGGTTCGTAATTCCTCTACTCAGCTGTTCGAGTAGTCAAAAGTAATTAGTCGGTAACGATAATCACAGGAGCAGGGAAGAGAAAAAGAAAGACTAACAAGTATAATCGATTTAATGGTTTAACGTTGGAATAATAATAGAAGATATGATTGTTAATATATTCGAGGTAGAATTAATACCTATCACACTTGGCTTATACGCCAACCTTAAAGTTTACAATGAGTAGCGATTCACATTAATAATTATCGTACACTTTGATTAAGAAGTACATCAGCAATTTTCTAACTAAATGCCTGTAGTATCGGCAGCACACATCACATCAATAAATTCCAATGAACTAAGTAGCGAAGAATAGTACGTAGTAAATATCGTTTACATAATTAGGACTATGGCATTAACGACAATAAGACAAAAATAATTAGTATAGCATTAACATTAAATTATCACAATAAATAAGGGTAGGACACAGCATACGTAGTATAAGCAAATTTACTAACTAAATGGTATTACAATTACGGTAATCAGTACGAAGTTATGATTAGCGAAAGTTTCGTGAGTAACCTCGTTGACGACGAAAGAAAAGTTATAAAAGCACTTACCACAAATACAGGAGTTTCCCTTGGTGCGGAGAAAGTACTTTCTTCGACACGTACCCTGCAAGTAATTTGAATCGCAATTCGTGTCAACCTAATATCTCACGAAATCCAACTCTACAAAATCATTACTTAAATTTTAAAGTATACACATAACACAACCCGAAATCGGATGCTGTTATACCCCTTTTCTGTGATTACACAGGTATCTGCTGCCTGAGTAGAATCTTGACAGCTTTTAATTACACTCGGTACATTCGGTTACTGCCATATGTCGTAAGCCTCGTATAATGTTTATTTGACGAAATTGTTATTCGAAATGGATCCCCCATTAACAATTAACCATTTGGAATAAAATGCTTGCACGTGGTGGAAACGGCTATCAGATTACGAGAAATTACAACGGATTTTTACTAAATGAGAGTTATAATCTTACCCGGTGACGACGCAAACGAAATATACGTGTTATACACGTATAGATTGGTCCCCAAGACTGTGGATAAGTTTAGAAATGTTCACTCGTCAATTCGCCGGCCATTTTATGTAGTTTTCAGATTGAAGAACTCGTCGTAAATGACAGTCGCGCGTAGAAAACGATCGTTAGGGGGCGTCCAAACTGTAAATTAATTCCACGTTGGGAATACATAGGCGTGCGCAAAGAAAATTTCGTCCGTAGCAACATAGGCGTGCATAACGAAAATTCGACCGTAACAAGGCGTTTGCTATCATTGCTAGCGTTTGCAAATTTCATCACTTTATTTTTGGGTTTTTGTTTGAAATAGTGACCGATCACAAACCGCTTCTCGGGCTGTTTGAGTCGTGGCGTCAGACGCCAGAAATTCTATCGCCGAGAATGTTACGATGGAGCGTCATGCTAGCCGTTTATAAGTACCGCATCAGTTACGTCGACCGATCTGGCAGAGATATTTTTGCTTGAACGCGATGGAAAACTTCCGATAAGTGCAACTGATATTGCTACCGAAACTCGAAAGGACAGCGACTTATCTAATGTCCACTCATAGGTAGTCACAAGGTGGTCACACACTAACGCAGTGCCATTAAATTTGCGTTGTTACTCGCAACAACGAAACGTTATAAGTACATACAAAGGGTGTTTGCTTTATGGAACCCGAACAATTGTTCTTCCATCAAGTCAATAATACATTCTTAATTTGTTATATGTCCCACATCCGGATATGACTCGAATGAAAGCAATTGCTCGAAATTACGCATGGTAGCCAACTTCTAATAACAATTTCGAAGAGTACGTTCAAAACTGCAGTGCTTGTCAGATGCATCATAACGCACGGCCGTCAGTACCATCTGTTAAATGGTCAAAACCGCCTACACCTTGGTATCGTATACATGTGGATTATGCCGGTTCTCTCAAAAGTCGCGGTTTTCTATTAATTGTTGACGCATTAATACTATTATCACGGAGTACTTGCAATTTTAGTTAGCGACTACGACAAAAAGTGTTTCAACACCCCTCAGTTCGAATTGTTTTGTAGATCAAATGCAGTTGGACATGTCCAAATAGCACCCTATCATCCGAAATTTAATGGTCAAATAGAACGCATGGTTCAGACAACCAAACGATCATTAGAAAAAATAATGGTTAGTCACTCAATCGAGTAGGTTCCTTCTATCTCAACACGTGTCGCCCTTATCTAGACACATTAAGCCCACTTAAATCATTCCGACGTTCACTACGAACTAGGCTTGACACAATCAATCCCGTAAACAATTCAGATTTGAATTGACAAAAATCACCCAATACTAAATGGTCGGGTTCATTTAGCGTTGGTGATGCACTTTACGCTCGCAACTTCCAAACCGATCCTCGATGGATTCCAGCAACAGTTTTAGCGCCAAGAAGTGCAGGTACGTACAATTTTAGCACATCAAATAGAACACATTTCCATCGACACACTGATCAGCTACGACCAAACTTAAGCGAACAATCATCAGTAGCAACAAATCAATAAAACAATGTAGATGATCAATCTATAAAGATAAAAATATAAATTGAGTTTCCACATCACGGGAATGTCAATTCGTGGTCAAAAGAATTCGACGAAATACCAAATAAAGATTTTGAGATGACATTAGTTTTCTCGTATGAATTCTTTCGCATACGAATTTACACAATACACATCGGAACAAAACTCAGAAACAATTTTTTTTCTTTTCTTAAGCATTGGTACAACGATCAATAACGTTTCATATTTAAAAATTTTAATTAGTGCTGTTTGAAATTAAATCATCTATATAGTCCAAATGACAGAATGAAATTTGATTCTCTTAAAAAAAAATGTGCGACCACAAAGTTTCGGAATTACTCAAAGGATTTTTAGTGATTAACTCATACTTAGAACCTTCGAGAAGTTTGTCTAAAGAGATGGATTTGTTCTAGCACCAGATAAATCAAAAACACGAAGAGTATCCGCAAGCACTTCAAGTTTAATCTAGTCAAAAATCGGAATAATTAGTAGAAAGTAAACTTTTTATAGAAAATTGAACATTCATAACGTCTGTAGTTTGCCCTGTGGCTGTTATTTTTAGAGTAATAGTAACTCTATCGTATTCCAAGCGTCGGTCTTGGACAAGAACCGGAGGCACAGATGGGTCATCGTCGTACAAACAGTCCCACGCGGGTAGTTCAAACTTCAGACAGGAACCCGAGGCACGGCCCGAGTTCAAGGGTTTTATCAGTGTCGGTAAATTGGGACCTAGTTATGAAAGAAAAGAAAGGCCCAGACCTATTACACGATCAGGGTAAGAGCTTATCCACCTGGCAGTAAAAGTGTCTTGTGGTAGCCATACGCGGTCCAATACCCCCAAAATCTATATGAATTGCCTTGCGCCTTAGACTCGTAGAACAAACGGCGATTTACCAATTCCAGTATCCCCAGTATACTGGTGTATATAAAAGGAAACCGCTTGGAGTTAAGCACTGAACTGCCGATTTCTGGGTCGTAAAACACCCGGAGAGAGGTACAGTATAATGCGCCTACCGTCTAACAGGAACCCGGGGTGTGAAAACCAAAAGTTAAGATTTGCTGTAGTACTTGCGATAGATTATACGAGGAGGAGGAGGACTAGCCATTTGACACGTTTCTTCTATTGGGTTATTTTCTCGCGTAGCTGTATATAACGACCAGGCCTTTGTCACGAGTTCTGGATGCCCACCAAGGATGTTTGGCGTTATAATCACCTACAGCAATAAATCTATAACCAAGTATAATTGGTCCTAACCAGTCTTTAACTGTAACACTACTGACTTGAAAGTTCTTTATTTCGTAGTGTTTGTTTGCGTGATGTTTTATGCTGTTTTAATTACTGCAGTCTTGCCATGAACTGTTCCATCAATATGTTGCATAATTTGGAATTGTTTAAATAACTTTTGATAGTAAGGCGTGTCTAAGATATGAACATTATATCGATATTATTTGTAATTAAAAACAGTATGACTTCTTGGCATCTTTGCGCCAAACTGTTAACATTCCAGAAACCAATTTTGAAAAAACTAGCCACTATCAGATTTTGCTAGCAAGACAGCGATAATATTTAGCATGGACTCAAACCTTTCCGTTAGTTTACTCACAAGTTGTTCGAGCTGACTAATTCTATCTTTGTCTTGTACAGGTTCAGCTAAATTAAGTATTTGGTTGTTCTGACACAGTTGTGCTTGGTTACTTTTCAGTGCATGTGAATAAACGTTTGGTTGTCTATAGTTTGCTTGAATTGTTATAGCTACGGATTTATTAACAAGGTTTGTTGAATGGGTCTTTTATTTTGCGCACGTTAGATACTGCTTTTCTTGTAGCTGCTTTTTATGATACTTTCTTTGTAACTACCTAGATGATTTTCTCCGCAGTTGCAGCATAAAACCTCTTTCTTCTTTTTTTTTTCAAGAGCAATTTTCAGTTAGTAGATTTTCTTCACATTTGAAACATTTTGGATTCCTATAACAGTAGTTCTTTGTGTGTCCATGTTTCTGGAATCGTGTGCATTGTGGGTATGCTCAAAATTATTTAGTGTGCCCAACAAGTGTTTTGTATTATAAATGTCTTGATTACTTTTTTCTGTTTAATCTCTATAAAGAATGATTAAATCTGGAACCTATAGTTGGTACTCCATTATCCAATGTCGTTCTTGTTATAATGGTAATACGTATTACTTTATGGTTTTCTTTTTCTGTCTTTTTTGTTAATTTGGTTAAATCAGTTGTTGGATGCATACCTTTTAGTTCTACTTTGAAGTTTCCGTTTTCTTTCATTTGGTAGGTGAAACATTGGGTATTCGTTCTTTTTAATTCTTCTATGATAGGTAAGCACTTTTACAAATTTTCTGGTTAAATCTTAACTTAGTTGTGTAACGTGTACATTTTTGATTGAATACGTCTGTTTTTAATTAACATTTTTGTATTCACTGTTTATGTAAATTCTTTTGCGCAAGCATTTCACGCACTGACATGCGTTTTAAGCCTTCTTCTTAAGTACGAAGACATCTTACGTTTCGCAATGAGGTGAAACAGACATTTTTTTGCGTGCTGCAAAAAGTGGAATTACCACTTATTTAATTTGTGTTTGTGAATTTTTGGCCTAATGGTGAAAATTATTTAAGCCGGCGTTCGTTGTAACGTCCGCATTTGTTCGTAGCACTGCGTTTGTTTGTAGCATTTGCATTTTGTTGTATTTACGAAAAATAGAATAAAAAACCCGTAAATTCGAAGGGGTAAGTCAATTTTGTTTTGATCCGCATCATTGTGTAATTCATCGCAATTTACGTTTTAGTTTTTTTCTGGATTTTTGGTTTCGTTCTTATACGATGTTTTTGAGTTTGAAAGTCTTATGAGTACGATTTCGAACTTTATACGTCTGCGATTATGGAAACTACGATCTACGATTGTCAATTTTATTGATTTCAAAGGCAAGATATCAATCAAATCTTCGTGAAAGAGAATTTATACGATTTACGGAAATTGCATCATTTCAATGAGTCATGACCACACCCGAATAAGTTGCGCGATTCGTAAGTGGTAAAATTAAACCTTCAAGGACACGTATGTAAATAATCTGTAATTATTAGTTTTAAGTTTTGTTTTGGTTTCAATATTTAACCATTCATATAAAAAAAATATTGTGGCGTCCAACTTATAAATTTTTGTATTTATCAAATTGAAAACTAGTAATCTTAAGTAACGTAAGAATTCCCACGACTCTAATTAAATAAATATGAAAATTCTCATTGCTCTTATGTAGTTTGTTTTTAATGTGTTTTAAATAAATATTTTTGTGAGCTGGCTGGTGCATTCATTTATGTGTTATGCGTTTGTATTATGTTACATATTTGGCACCGATTTTTGTGTTTGATGTTACATATTTTGGCGACCACAACGTGTAGGCTAGAGAAAATTCTAACGTTACTGAAATTTTGATTTGATTTGTTTGTATTTTTGTGTTTTATGTATTATGATATGTTTATATTTTTGTGTATTATAACTATGTTAATGTGTTATGTAAGGTTTATCACTTGTTCGATGAAGGTAAAATACGATTCAACTCAAGTTTACGATACGATTCGAATTAATACGTTTGATATGATTGATCTTGACTTTGTTTCTGATTTTGTTTTTACATTGTTGTACGATTGGGTTTGTGATTTTGAATTGTTTTCTGTGTACGAATTCAACATTTGTTTTGATATTTTGAATTTTTGAAAATGGAACCAAACCATTTGAAGAGTAATGAAATTGTTTTCGAACTTTTGTGTCGTGGTTTACAACCACAGGATAATCAAATGTTACGTAGAGCTCAATTGCGTGGACAATTACGTAAGGAACGTAATGGACCTTCTGTTTCGTTTATTCAACCTTATGATGATTACGAAAAGAATGTTTCTCAAATAGAAGAATCTTTAACTGATCTTTGGGATTTACTGAATTCTGAAAATGTTACTTCTTTGGTTTGTACTCGTGTTAATACTCGTCTTTTGCATTTAGAAAATAGAATTAATCTATTGAAGCCTTCTGGTAAGGAACAAATTTCGAAGAAAAATGATTTTAATACGCAGTTATTAACTTTGCAAGGTCTTCTTATTGAACATTCTGAATCACAAATTGAAAATGATTTAAGTAAACTTAATATGTCCGCTATGCCTTCGAATACTTCTTATGTACAACAATCTACAGTTAGGTCAGTACCAGTTTATAAATGGGGTATAAAATTTTCTGGAAATAAAAGAAAAGAGAGTGTTATGTCATTTTTAGAAAAAAATGAAGATTATTGTGAATCTCGACATGTTTCTGAACAAGAATTATTCATTTCTGCTAACGATTTATTTTCTGATAATGGTTTGTTATGGTACCGTAGTATTAAACATAAAGTTAGCAATTGGTCTGATTTAGTCAAGTGTTTGAAAAGAGATTTCCTTCCATCTAATTACGAGTATGATTTATTGAATGAAATTCGAAATAGAACACAAGGTCCGCATGAAGATGTTTTCTTTTACATTATGTCAGTTGAAGCTTTGTATCGTCGTTTAGAAACTCAGCCTTCTGAATCCGAAATTATTGATCAAATTTTAAGAAATTTGAACCCTTATTTTTCCGAACGTGTTAGTTTATATGATGTCGATACTTTGGATCGTTTGAAAGAATTATGTCGTAAAGTTCAAGATGTCAAGTCACGTATTGATAAATACCATCCGCCTCCACAGAAACGTTCAGTTTTGTTAGAACCAGATTTAGCTTATGTTGGTTTACGTAATTCGTTTGATATTGTGTCATCTGTGAATAATTCTGATTTGAATGTTAAGAAATGCTTTAACTGTGGTCATCCAGGTCATATGCATAGACAATGCCCAAAACCGGCATCAATATTTTGTTTTGGATGTGGTAAGAAGGATTATTATCGAACTACTTGTCCTACTTGCAACCCAAAAAACGGGTTGAGTGGTATCGTTTCAACTCAAAGTCGATCCGTTTACGTAAATACCAAATCCGGGGCGATACCAAAAAGTTCAACCAATCAAAGTTTTTCTCCAAAAAGCAAACACAACCAGCCGAAAGAAAAAAAGAATACCCGTCAGTAAATAAAATTCGTACGTCTACTGAAGAATGGAATGTTTGGTTAAATAAAGTTAAGTTGTTTATGTCATCTACGTCTGTTTCTCCGCTTTGTACGTCTGTTCCATTTGACAATAGGTTATATCTTACGATACATATTAATGGTAATTCTCTTAAATGTTTGATAGATAGTGGTGCATCTTCCACAATTATTGGTTCGACTGGTCTTGAATTTCTTCGAAAACATAATATCGATTTTGAAATTAAACCTCGTGTAGTAAAAGTAACTACAGCTGATGGTGTTATTCAATCGTGTAATGGTGAAATTTTGCTTCCGCTTACTTTAAATGGAGTAACCCGTTATGTGACATGTTTGTTAGTTCCTTCGATAAAACAACCAATTATTTTAGGAATGGATTTTGGGTCTATATTTCAAATGAGTGTAGATTTCAAAGATAGACGATATTGGTCTGCGAATATTTCTTTGTTAAATTCTGTCACGAATCCGACTACGATAATCGATAGACATTTGCTGTCATCTCAGCAAGAAGATATCTTAAGAAATACTATGTCAAAGTATTCCAATTTAGTATCTGAAAAACTAGGCCGCACTCATGTATTAGAACACAATATTGATACAGGTGAAGCTTCCCCTATTAAGCAACGTCAATATCTTTTGTCTCCGGCTATGCAGCAACATCTTCATAAAGAAGTTGATAATATGTTAGATTTAGGTGTTATTCGTCCATCCAATAGTCCATGGAGTAGTCCTGTTCTGCTTGTTAAAAAGAAAACTGGTGATCTCAGGTTATGTTATGATGCGCGAAAATTAAATAGTGTCACAAGAAAAGATGCGTTTCCACTTCCTCGTACCGATGCGATTTTGAACCGATTACGTAATGCACAATTTTTGAGTAGTATTGATCTTAGAAAAGCTTTCTGGCAGATTCCGTTAGAAAAGTCCTCTTGTGCTAAAACCGCTTTTTGTGTTCCCGGCAAAGGTTTATTTGAGTTCGTTGTAATGCCCTTTGGTTTGTCAAATAGTCCGCAAACAATGCAGAAATGCATGGAGCAAATTTTAGGTCAGCTTATGTTAGATGAAAAAGTTTTTGTTTATCTCGATGATATTATTATTGCTTCTGAAACATTCAATGAACATGTTTCCGTTTTAAATGATTTGTGTAATCGTCTAAGAAATGCTGGTTTTACGATAAATTTTGCCGATCTTCTTTAAAATTTTTAGGATTTGTTATAGATAGTAAAGGTTTACGTACTGATCCAGATAAGGTTTCTGCAATAGTAAATTTTCCGACACCTCGTAATACTACTGAAGTTAAACGTGTTATTGGTTTGATTAGTTATTATAGACGTTTCAATAAAGATTTCGCTCAGTTATCCGCTCCGATCACTTCTTTGATTAAGAATAAAAAGAAAGGTGAATCTATTCAATGGTCGTCAGAGGCAGAGTCAGCTTTTCAGGAAATAAAACTTCGTATTACGTCTGCTCCAATTCTTGTTTCGCCCGACTTTAAATCTCCATTTTTCATACAGACTGATGCTAGTGATGTAGCATTAGGTGCTGTTCTGTTTCAAAACATTGATGGTTCCGAACATCCTGTAGCATACGCTAGTCGCACTTTGACTACAGCAGAGCGCAAATATTCTGCTACTGAAAGAGAGTTATTAGGTGTTATTTTTGGTATTGAACACTTTCGTGGTTATGTAGAAGGAATGCCTTTTACTGTTATTACAGATTGCGCTGCATTAAAATGGTTTCATAATATTAAAGAACCTACTGGTCGTTTGGCTAGATGTTGTATGCGTCTCGCACAATTCGACTTCAAAGTACAACATCGCCCTGGTAAATTAAATGTAATTCCGGATGCGTTATCCCGTTCTGTTTCGATTGTTGATATAGACTCATTTAGTCCTGATGAGTGGTATTTGAATATGATTGATAAAGTTAAGAATTTCCCTGATGAGTACCCTTATTTTAAAGTTGAAGGTGATCATTTGTACAAATTCATACCGTCTGTATATCCTTTAGAGTCTAATATACCTGATTGGAAATTAGTAGTTCCTACTGTGAATAGAGAACAAATTTTGCAACGTTGTCATGATGATTCGACAGCAGCACATTTTGGTGTGAACAAAACTTTGTTACGAATTTCTGAATTTTATTATTGGCCTAAAATGCGTCATACTATTAGCAAATACGTTAAGAAATGTAAAATTTGTGCTAGTCAAAAGACTACAAATGTTAGTCGTCCAGGTCTGACGGGTAAGGAAAAAATAGTTAGTTTCCCTTTCCAACTAGTTAGTATGGATCTTCTAGGACCATTGCCTAGATCTAAAAAAGGCAATCAGTATCTTTTTGTTGTTACAGATTGGTTCACTAAGTATGTTTTAGTTCAACCTTTACGTACGGCTACTACGAAGCCTATGATTAAGTTTCTGAAAGAACAAGTCTTTTCGATATTTGGTGTTCCTCAAATTGTTATGTTCGATAATGGTTCGCAATTCGTTTCGAAAGAATTTCGTACATTTTTGGATTCCCAAAAAGTTCAAACAGTTTGGATGAATGCGAGGTATCATCCACAAGTAAACCCTACGGAAAGAGTAAATCGTGTACTCGTTACTGCTATTTCGTCTTATATTAAAGATTCTCATCGTGAATGGGATAAGCACATATTTGACAAGCTATTCGTCTGGCATGTCATGATGTTACTGGAGTCTCTCCTGCATTTTTAGTTTTCGGACGTCATGTTCCTCCCACTGGTGATTTTTACGCCTCTGTTAATCCCAATGAACCTTTAGAAATCGCTAATAAGTTGTTTTGGACCCGTGAATTGGCCCAATTACCTGAAATGTATGAAGAGGTAAAAGTTCGTCTTCATAAGGCATATGAAAATAATGCTAAATATTATAATTTACGTAAACGTCCGATAAACTTTTCTGTTGGTGATATTGTATGGAAGCGTAATTTTGTGTTGTCTGACGCTTCTCGTGGTTTTTCAAAAAAACTCGCCCCTAAGTACATTCCATGTAGAGTTATTAAGATTCTCTCTCAGTTGGTTTACCAATTGGAAGATATGAACGGTAACAACCTTGGAAACTTCCATGTTAAAGATTTAAAGGAAAATTATTGTGATTTTGCTGAACAATAAATATTCTGTATAGTTATTAGTCCACTGTAAATAAGTTCTTTTTATATTAAGTAAGTTGATTTAACGATTGTTTGTGTTTGCCTATTTGTATTTTTAGGTAGTTGTTTAGTTGTGGGTGTATAACATTATGAGTGGATCCCGTGAAGCTCAGAAGTTCCCTCTCCTTAAATTGCCTATTATCAAATGTGTCAGACTATAGTGATCTTAAGTTAATGTTATTTTTATTTGTACAGTTCTGCTCTAGTGTTAGAAGAAAACGTGTATTGAAGGTTATTTGTTTATCTGAATTATTTTGTTATTCGCTACGTTTCGAAAGTTTCTTTACGATAAATATTTTTGAAAGTTGGTATTCGATCATCTGTTATGTTCTTCTTTTGTTATGGTATCTTTAGGACTCACTTAGTATGTTTTACTTGAAAGGAGGCCTCCATAAATTGATGTTTGAGAATGTTTGTTGTGTGTATGATTTGAGAGTTTTTCTGTTCCGATTGTTTCGTATGATTCCGATACTTGTGAAGTTAGTCTTATTGATACATACGAAGACATCTTACGTTTCGCAATGAGTTGAAACAGACATTTTTTTGCGTGCTGCAAAAAGTGGAATTGCCACTTATTTAATTTGTGTTTGTGAATTTTTGCCCTAATGGTGAAAATTATTTAAGCCGGCGTTCGTTGTAGCGTCCGCATTTGTTCGTAGCACTGCGTTTGTTTGTAGCATTTGCATTTTGTTGTATTTACGAAAAATAGAATAAAAACCCGTAAATTCGAAGGGGTAAGTCGATTTTTGTTTTGATCCGAATTGTATAATTCATCGCAATTTACGTTTTAGTTTTTTTTCTGGATTTTTGGTTTCGTTCTTATACGATGTTTTTGAGTTTGAAAGTCTTATGAGTACGATTTCGATCTTTATACGTCTGCGATTATGGAAACTACGATCTACGATTGTCAATTTTATTGATTTCAAAGGCAAGATATCAATCAAATCTTCGTGAAAGAGAATTTATACGATTTACGGAAATTGCATCAGATTGCATCATTTCAATGAGTCATGACCACACCCGAATAAGTTGCGCGATTTGTAAGTGGTAAAATTAAACCTTCAAGGACACGTATGTAAATAATCTGTAATTATTAGTTTTAAGTTTTGTTTTGGTTTCAATATTTAACCATTCATATAAAAAAATATTGTGGCGTCCAACTTATAAATTTTTGTATTTATCAAATTGAAAATTAGTAATCTTAAGTAACGTAAGAATTCCCACGACTCTAATTAAATAAATATGAAAATTCTCATTGCTCTTATGTAGTTTGTTTTTAATGTGTTTTAAATAAATATTTTTGTGAGCTGGCTGGTGCATTCATTTATGTGTTATGCGTTTGTATTATGTTACATATTTGGCACCGATTTTTGTGTTTGATGTTACAGTTGATGCTAAATGTTTTAAAAAAGGAAATGTTTTCTACGCCGCTAACAAAGGTTGGTAATGCCTTTGTTGGTTTTTCTTCGATGTTCTCCTCATTTACATTTAATTCTTTTGAGCCACTTTTTTCAGAGGATAATTTTTATTGGTTGTTGGTGCCGGTACTTGGCTATTAGTCGATGATGATTGTCTGTCTTTTGGTTCTGTCTGTATCTTCAAGGCTGGTTCTGTACCTTTGTTTGTATTCGACTGTTTGCCATTCATCTGTAAGTTGAGTGCGGTTGCTGGAAAGTTGCTAACTGTTGTAAATTGTTACAATTTAACTGTTTGTGTGAGATTAAATGTAGTGTTGTGTGGTGTTGTTTGTAGGGGTTGATTAGTTAATTTTTGCAGGTCGATTTGTTTTAGTGTATTCGAGTTTGAGTTGTGGTTATTTGTTGAAATATTTAGCGGTTAAGGTATAAACATTTTAATTTTAATTTAATTATAAGATGTTACATAAAGCCCAAAGACCACAAGTTTAAATTTATTACTCTTATTACTTATTTTGTGAGACTCAAGCGTAAACTTTTTTTTCGATATAAAATTCTAGATAGATACGTAAAACCTTATAACACAATTCAAATAAATCAGAATAATCTGGCGAAAATTGAAAGCTAACGCTACCTAGATTTTCTAGAAATTTTCTATAAAAAAAGATCTATGACACTGCAGTAATATAAAAAAAAACATAGAAATATTTATTACCTACGTATAAAACCATTAGAATAAAGTTATAGGTTCGATCTGCCATTAAAAACGGATATAAGTGATGACTAGCGCAGCACTGATAATGATTCTAAATAAAACTTGATTTACACTTTGGCTAATGTGCTCAACCTATCCATATTATTACTGCTCTTGCTCTCGAGCTATTATAAATATTTTTATGATTGATATTATAACCCATTCTAGATAAAATGTATTTAGTTTTACATAACAACATTACATAGTTACGTAAATCGTATATTTGAACTAAAAAAGTAATTGACAAAAGGTAACAAAATGCGTTATCAAACATTAAATGCAAAAAATAAGAGTTTTGAATCAAATAAAATTACAAATAGGACACGCTTGTATAAAAAAAATAAAGTTTCAGATTTAG
The DNA here is from genome assembly GCA_035610365.1 of Aquatica leii. Taxonomy (NCBI): domain Eukaryota; kingdom Metazoa; phylum Arthropoda; class Insecta; order Coleoptera; family Lampyridae; genus Aquatica; species Aquatica leii. The sequence continues at coordinate 21,461,256 of CM069432.1, read as the reverse complement.
TATATAAAAATTATTTTTGCAAAAATTCAGGGTATGTCAATTATATATTTTAAAGTTAAATTTAATGACAGAAAATTTAGCCTTTTTTCAGCCTTCGTCTCTGTTAACGTGTCACGTACAGTCTGTAAATTTTTAAAATGAAAAGAAAGTTTGTGATACCTCATTTCAAAGCTATTTTAATTTTATATTCAATAATGTCAATGTGAGTTTTTTTTTTTAAATTTAATTCATTAATTATCGAGAAAGTAAAATTAAAAATTTTACCATAAAACTGAAAAACAAAACAAAATTAAAAATTGCGTAATAAGTAACGATCAAAAATTAAATTTTTAGTTTTTTACAAACAAAATAAAAATTTTATAATGTATGTTTTAGTTTTTGTTTGAGTTTCGTAGGATAAGGATATGCAGAAGCGTAAATAAATGATAATCGGGTATCATTATACACGAATTATATCTGGCGGTGAAGTTCAAGGCCGTAAGTTATTGTGCAGTCCAACAGAATATTGCGCTATTCCAAAAAAATACAAGGTTAATAAATTTGATGCCATACAGCTTTAATTTGAAGAAATGCAAACGATGTCTACAGATTTGCAAAATGATATACAGGGCTAGAAAAAAGTTCGACACCTATTTCACAACCTGGAAAAGAAGAAACCGTGCCAGATCAATACTTCACCGAAAAAAAATTGCCAAAAAAACAGAGTAGATAAGGAAGAAAAACCGGAAAAAAGGTAAAAAAGATACCTCACTTACCCCTCCGCAAAGTAGCATAAAAGTCTTAGAACAAACTAATTCAAAGGCACGAGAAAAAGCACAACTCAAAACTAAAAAATTATCGCAGCTTCCACCAATCGTTGTGAACGGCATAGAAAACTTTAACCAGTTGCATTAAATGATTGCTGCTATGATGGAACACTATCAGATAAGAATTTCAAACGATAAAATTATTAAAATGAATGCACTTGATAGAGAATGCACCAACAAATATGCTAAATGAGCGTCAGTATTTGTGGCAATCGTAAGAAGACAAACAAAATAGACCTATCAAGGTGATAACTAATAAATTGCACCCCTCATGTTCCACTGAGCAAATAGTTCTCTCTCTAAGAAAAATAAGATACAAACTGCTTGAGACAGTATCTTAATAAGGTATAAAAGTAAGCAGCCTCTGAATATGTTTGTACTAGCCTTCATACAAAATAAAGACGTTGAAAAAAAAATTGGAATCACATATCATGAGAATCAGAATAAAATTTCTACATATTAAAAAATCAAAACTAGTACCTCAGTGTAAAGTTTACGGGCATACACAAAGGTTCTGCGTTAAAAAGTCAAGATGTGTCAAATGCCCAGAATAAAAAAAGAACACCCTTCAAACTATAGGAGTTGCATGGTAGAAAAGAAGATGGAAAGAATACAAAATATGCAAATCAAGAACCCCACTTTACGTTAGCAACAAAAAAAGACTTTTCCACCCAATACACAAAAGCCAAGCAAGACAGAAACGTTCTTAAAGCTAAGACCAAGCAGTAGCAGAAAAAGTAAATAAGCAAAAATCGTCAATTGATGCCACCCTGCAACAAATATTGAAAAAGTTGAACTAACTGCAAGTAATCCTTGAAAAAGTGGATGTTTGTCTCATTGCTAAAACACATTTTGACAAAGAGTCATACATACGAATCATGAGTATAAGGTCTACCACACAATTGGCCCAGATAATGCAGCAAAAAACGGTAATGTAGTAATCATAAAGAAAACTATTTCACATCAACCGGAAATGTGTTACTATACTAGAGAAATACGGGTTACATCTGTTAATGTTAAAACTAAAACTAATGAAATTATCATTACAGCATTATACAGCCCACCGAGATATGCTATGAAAAAACAATACAGTCAGGAATATAGATTCATAGTGAAAGGTGACTACAATACAAAGCACACACACTAGAGATCAAAACTAAACGTAAAAAAATAGCAACATGTAAATAAATAAAGTGTGCAACACTCACAAAATCTCATACCTCATAGACTTCTTTGTAGTCAGAAATATCTCAAAGAGTTAATTGCACATTCAAGAACAATAGGATATAAAGTTAGATCATTCCTTCGTACACCTTAAGTGACAGTATCAGCGAGAAAAAACCGTTTATCACACCTGTCAATAAACTGACTGGCAAAGTATAAAAATCAATCTCTATTGTTTTATTTGTTTATTTAAAGTTAGAAAAACAGATAGATAATGAAGTAGAACTGTTTGTCAAAAACATCTAGCAAGCGGCGTGCCGAAATACCCCTGAAGTCAAACTTAAAACAAAAACCAATAACTACCCGAAAAAGATTAAGGAACTAAGTACTGAACAAAAAACAAAAAAATATGGCACCAGACCAAATCACTCGTTGATACGACTGCACTAAATAATGCTACCCAGTGAAATAAATAAGTCGGTGGTGAATGCCTAAGAAATCTTACTAAGAACAGCAAAACTAAGGTACTTAGAGACTACAAAAACTGATACTCTATAATCTTTCAATCAAAGATACAGATGGAAATTGGGCACCCAATAACCTGCACAAAATGCTCAGATTCGCAAAACATTTAAAGATGATGTTTCAACTAAATGATGGAGATGATCCCGACGACAGTACTGAACCAAGAAAGGAGTATACTGTAGAGCGACCTCCCCAAAAGAAGTTAAAACTAACATCAATTCGGAAAATGTCCTAGTCTTAACCTGATTACCAGAGAAGTCTTGTAGCAAATCCCAAGTAAAGCTATTGTAAAACTGACCAATCTTATTACCGCTTCATTCAAATGCACGTTCTTAAGATGTGGAAAGTAGCTAAGTTTATTCCCAAACCAGGAAAGCTTCGCCATAAAGTTTTATTATTGAGGAACAATAAACACTAGCGTTAAATATATTTGTTTCACAATAACCCAGCAACTACAATAAATTAAATATTAAATACCAGTACACGTGTTTCGACAGTTATTTCGTTGATGATGACATTTTCAGCAACTGTCGGCGCCTCAAGCTAAACTAAAATAAGTCTGTGCATATAAACTACACTAGCAAACGGAAACAATATCTATCTGTTGCAAGACAATTTTACATGTGGCAACACTGAAATAAGTAGTTTTGAGTTTTGTAAAAGTTACGTTATAAGAATTGAGTACCAGTTTATTTGTGTTTTTGTAATTTTATAACAAATAAAATAACTTCGTACTGTGCACATATTATACAGGTTATGGGCCCAGGCCAGTAAGCTTAAAAGTTATTGTGATAAAAGTGAAAGAAAAAAAACAAGAAGATAACCCCAATCTTCGAGCGTGTCGACGTTTTTTGTTTTGGCCCGCATTCTTGTTTCTACGGTTATGCTAAAAAGAAAAAGATTGTTCGATGTAGTCACAGAGGATTTACCAAAGCCTTCTACCGGGAAAGAAGAAATATCGAAGTGGTCGAGAACTGACGCAAAAACTCAGGAAATGATCGTCACCAGAATCGAGCAAGGGCTATTGACCCATTTATTATCCTGTGAAACTGCAAAAGAAATGTGAACAAAGCTAAAGTCCGTATATGAAAAGAAATTGTTACGTGCATAAATTTAAATACTGCACTACCCTGTATATTGGTTTAATTAAAAATTACTTTTATATTTCTCGACGCCATCTATCGGGTTCGTTGGTCTCTTCGTATTGAGTAGGCGATATCCGGCGAGATACCGGCATTTTGACTTTAACATCGGGCCTGTTATAACCTATGTCTGCGTGAGTTAAAAATTGTTTTCTAAAATCATCCACGTGTTGGGACACGATGGAAAAATAGAAGTCTTCTGAATTAACTAATTTAATCCACGCAGAGTAAGTGGTTTTTGTTCTTTCTTTGATTAAAGGTAATTTTTATGTCTTTTTGTTAGCGCCATGTGCTACCTCCTAAATAGGGGCATTCTGGTTGTAATTTAAAGTCTACCAGGGAAAGTTGTGACTTCGTTGCGATCGTGGGGTATTCGAATCGTCACCGGCCGTTCCTTCCACAATCTGGCCCATGATTTCTAGTCGATACCAAAGTACAAGGGATTAGCATCGACAGATATTGCTGATGGGACGATTATAACTATTTATAAGGCCTACGGTTGGAATTAATTAAACCACAGACAAGGGGTACAACAGCATCCGACTACCGGGTTGTGTTATGTGTGCTTACTTTAAAATTTAAGTAACGATTTTTGTAGATCTGGATTTCGTGAGGCATTAGTTTGACACGATTTGCGACTCAATTTGTTTACAGGATAACTTGCCGGGGAAAGCGCTTTCTTCGCACAAGTGGAAGTTCCTGTGTTTATGGTAAGTGATTTTATGTATCTTATCCGTTGTCAACAAGGTCGCTCACGAAACTGTTGTGAATATTAATTCCGTATTTATTAACGTTATTGGATTACCATTTAGATAGTAATTTTTCTTGCTTATTGTGTATGACGTATGCTGTGTACTACCAATAATTATTATGATAGTTTAATATTAATGCCGTAATTATTATCATTATTTCGTGTATCCCGCATGCTGTATACAAATGATATTTACTATAAACTATTCTTCGCTATTCATGTCGACGTAATTTACCTATGTATTGTGTGTTGCCGATACTACTGATTTGCTGTAATGAGAATTCTTATATTCTGTGATAATCATCAACGATTCTAGATTAAAGTTGTTATTGTGGTTACTTGTTCTTTTATGACACCATACCTTTCTCTTTGGATCGTCGTTATCTAATAACAAACGTTGGCTACTCGAACAGCCGAGTATAAGGATTACGAACCTAACATCGTGTTACAAGTTTATACCGTCTGTCTTGAGCGGGACAGAAGTGACTTTGGATAAGCTCTGGCACCCTTAAGCATATTTACTGTTTCTATGAACCCCCCTACTCCCGACTATTGTGAGTTGGCCGTGCAGGTTCGTAAAATACCAAAAGCTTGTAACAAAATCAGTCTTGAGTATACACCTACTACAACAGAAATTTTTCTGATTGGATTTTGGAAATGAAAGTGTATCAACGTACATCTCCAAATTGGAAGAAATCAAAAATAAACGGAGGAAATTTTTATCTGACAAAATGATCATGACAAAAATTTTAATGTCCTTACCGGAACAACAGACAGAATAAATTATACAAAATGGAATTTGTGAAAGAAAAGGAAGATTTCTGTTCAAGTGTGAACGCAACCTATCTTAGTAGTGAGAGTGAAAGTAGGTTGCAATGGAAACAGAACTAACCTAAAGAATTCAGTGTGTCAAGCTGTGGAGGTTCTAAAGAATTTAAGTACAGGGCATAATGTGTTAGCTCATCAAAATATTCAGTGCATTAAACAGTTTCTTAGGCAAAACAATATAAGCTTTAACGTTGCTGAAAAGGACCTTTTGTGCGAAAAGTGTTTATCGGGTAAACAGCATCGGATGCCAAATCCCGTGAGTGGCTCATGTGCACTAAAAACATTAGAATTGGTTCACGCCGATGTATGCGGACCAATGGAGACGCCTTCAATAGGTGGTGCGCGATATTTTTTGGTAATAAAAGACGATTTTTCAGATTATCGGTATGTATATTTTATGAAGTATAAATCCGAAGTAAAAACACATATTAAACATTTTATTGTACGAGCTGAACGTAAAACAAACAATAAGGTAAAAATATTGAGAACCGACAACGGATTGGAGTTTGTAAATCATGAAGTAAAGGCATTATTGGAAAAACTAAGTATTTGTCATGAACGATCGGTTGTGTATACCTCACAGCAAAACGGTCGAGCTGAACGAGAAATACGTACCTTGGTGGAAGCTGCACGAGCGATGATCAGCTGGATGAACAAAAGCTTCTGGGCTGAAGCTGTAAATACGATCAACAGAACGGGTAAAACTACGATAGTAAATAAAACTCCATTCAAATTGTGGTACAACAAGGAAACAAACCTACAAGATCTTCAGATTTTTAGATCAAGGGTGTCTGTACATGTTTCCAAAGAAATCAGTTTAAAATTGGATCCTAAAAATAAGCAAGGCATTTTTGTCGGATATGGTGAAGAAGTTAAAGGGTACTGTGTCTATTTCCCTGAAAAGAATAAATTGGAATATAATAGAAATGTTATATTTCTACCTGAGAATAAACATGAGGAAGAGGAGCGAATAGAAACTCGTTTTGAGGATGAACCAAAGATGAAGATAGAAGATCTCAGTCAGGATAATGCAGCCGAACAAATGGATAATAAAGTGGTTGTACATGAACCTAGTGATGCCTACGTCGATCGAAATGAAGAACAGCAACAACCTACTGACAGAGCATAAGAAGGCCGAAGAAATTTGATGATTACGAGCATGATTTAGATATCGGATTGTTGGCCCTGGATCACCAAGATGAAGAACCCAATACGTATGAAGAAGCGATGTCAAGCAGCGAGTCTGACAAATGGAAGATAGCCATTGAGAAGGAGGTGAGTGCGCAGATATAAATAACACATGGGTGGTAGTGGAAAACTTTCCGAATGATGTAAAACCTTTAGAGTGTAAGTGGGTATTTAAGAAAAAGAAGGACGAAACTGGTGTTGTAGTAAATTATAAGGCACGATTAGTAGCAAGAGGTTTTCAGCAACAAGATGTATCCTTTTTAGACATTTATAGTCTAGTTGCAAAGTTACCATCTTTGCGAATTTTTTTGACCATATGCAATCAATTAAAAATTCAAATTCACCAATTGGATGTAAACAGTTAAATAAAAAAAAACGTTTATATTTTAGTGCCTAAAGGTTTTCACGAAAAACAGGACACTGTATGTAAACAAAGAAAATCATTATATGGTCTGATATGTTCACCAAAAAATTGGAACAAAAAGTTTCATGAAGTAATGTTGTCACTAGAATTTGTACGATCGGAATATGAATACGGTATTTATGTTAAAGTCAGGAAAGAATGCAAAAGTTTTATTTTAATATATGTAGATGATGTGTTGATAGCAGGAACACAATATGAAGTCGATAATGTTAAGAAAATGTTGGATCAACATTTCAAAATGAAGGATATAGGATTGGTTAAACCTTTTTTTAGACATGCATGTAACTTAAGATGTTGCGAAAGGCGAAATATCAATCAATGAAACTCAATACCTGAAGAATCTTTTGACCAAGTTTAATATGCAAGATTATAAACCTTGTAAAACCCCAATGGATTGTAAAAATAATCATGAAACATTAATGAAAGATAAATCTGAAACTATTAACCTAGAAACACATAGCAGTATGGCAATAGGATCATTAATGTATGCTATGCTGTGTAGTAGACCTGATTTAAGTGTATCAATTAGTATTTCAAGTAGGTATAAAAATTGTGCCAGCTATGATTTTTGGCAAGCTTTGAAACGAATTTTACGATATATACAGGGTACTTTAGAGATAAGTTTGGTTTTTAAAAATAATGGAAATGATGACATTGAAGGATATGCTGATGCAGACTGGGCCGGTGACAAAACTGACAGTCAACCACTGGTTATATTTTTAAGATATTTGGATGCACTGTATCATGGACATCTCGTTCACTTTCTTCAACTGAATCTGAATATTTGGCTTTGAATTCCGCAGTAAGCGAAGCATGTTGGATTCGATATTTAGTTAACGATTTCAAGATTAAAGATGATTTTGTATGTGTTCTAATATACGAGGATAATCAGTCAGCAATAAGGGTATGTAGTAATCCAGAGTTTCATAAAAGACTAAAATCTGTCTACATAAAGTTTCATTTTATTCGCGAAAAAACCAAGGAAGTACACCGTACGTATAAAATATATTCCCACCACAAAACAATTAGATATGTTTACTAAACCTCAAAATTGTACAACGTTTAAAAATATGTGTACTAGTATAGGATTAATATAAAGTTTCCACGTATATTATTGAGGGGGTGTGTTGAAGGACAGTGTTACATGTGGCAACACTGAAATAAGTAGTTTTGAGTTTTGTAAAAGTTGTTACGTTATAAGAATTGAGTACCAGTTTATTTGTGTTTTAGTACTTTTATAACAAATAAAATAACTTCGCACCACTGTGCACATATTCTACACTATCCATCAAAATTAACAATACCCAGATTCCACATGCTGAGTGAGCTAAATACCTGAGCATCAATCTTGACGCAAGGCTACGCCGGAAAGTCCATGTAAAGAAGACAAAGTAGCGTGATCTAAAATACAAAAAAATGTACTAGATGCTTGGGAGAGATTTTGTTTAGACATACTACGTTCAACTTTGAGGTTGTGCTAATAAATGCAATACTCAGATCATTCAACGATTCCAAAATAAAGTACTAAAAAACATTGTTGATGCACTTTAGTGCGTCCGCAACAGTGACCTTCACCAAGTTATTAGAATGGAAATAGTTGATCAGACTATCCGCAGCAACGGTTCCTTCATCGTGTAAACATAGAAGCGATCCAGCTCCTTTATAACACCAGCAAAGTGAGAAGACTTAAAAGAACAAAACAGTATGCGTTAGCAGTGAAAAGCAGAGCTTTGTGCGGCAGTGTACACGTTAATTCCAGAGTGTAATTAAAATACCAAAAACTGAAGTACACTACTGAGTAACACTTTAATTTAAGATTCAAGTAGAAAAATTAAGACAGAATAAAATTGCTCGTTAATGTTCAGACGAGATTAGGGGATTAAAAATATGTATATCGAAAAAATATATTTTTATAGTTGGCGACGATGACGTTTATTAATTTCCATAACTTTAACAACATAAGTGTAATAAACTGTTAATGAAAAAATAAATAGTTTTTGAATTGATTTTTATTAAAATTAATGAGAATTTTACAAATGGTAAGCATCTGCGATTTGTAGCACGTTACGTGCGCGTTTAATGAATGTGCTACAAATTTTAAAGAATAATATTATCAGAACTGAGCTAATTACTTTTAACATACAAAACACTTATATTTTTGTTACTATTTATTTGAAAAATTAGAGTAAAATAATTTTTTTAAGTATCGAATATCTCTGAAATAGCAAAGATGAGAGAAAACTGAAAAAATGGCAATCGATACAGAATCACAAACATATATAGGTACAACAAAAGCAGTATAGTAATGTGGAAAAGAAAGATATGTATATAAAAAATGTAAGAATGCCGAATATTGAAAAGCGGGAGTAAGGTGGTCCAAATAAATACAAAATACGACGGAGTTCACATTCTCATTTAAAATGTCTTGGTTATTTTGTGTTGCTGAATCTGTATCTGAGTTTTTGGAATACCTTTACAAAACACCCTGTATAGACAAGTATGGCAGGTATGCATATATGCATACAATTGCAGAACATGCCCACATGTTAAATTTAAACTTGTAATGTACTGCTTTGTTGTTATTTTGATAACCCGCTTTTGTTGTAAACTCATATGCGTTAGTCGTAATTTAAAAAAAAAAATTGTAATTTGTATGAGTATGTTTTTTCGTTTCTTTACGCATCGTAATGTTACTTTTGAAATTTGCGTTTAATTTTTTTTTGGTACGTACGACGTTTTTCTTTTGTACGTACGATTTTGTTTTCTTACATACGTACGATTACGATGGTTTCATTTGTACGTTAACGTATGGTTTCCTGTACGTTATGATTATAAAAGCTTTATGATACATGCGTCTTATTACGATTTACAAAGTTCTGGTTATTGATCATTGATCTAGAGTATAAGGAATCATTTATTTAAGTCACGGAAGACGATACCCCTTGTACCGCAAAATAAGTGGTAACAATAGTTAGCCTTCAATGCATGTAAATAATTTTGAGTTAAATATTTAAGTAAAATAGAGGACCTAAGTTACGCACGATAAATAAACGTCAATATTACCATTGACAATCAGAAAGTGCATCATCAAGTATTAGTAGCCGGCATGTCAGGTTTAAATATATATTTTATATTAAATTTATCCTTGGTATAGACATAATAAAACAGTTTTCAATAAAAACATAAATTAACCTACGCAAACAAAAACTTAAAGATATTACGTTGTCGGAAAAGAGAGTTTTAGTTAAAAAAAAATAATTAACCTCAACATAGAAACGTTGATTCTAAAAAAAAAATTATTAGTGGTGTACCCTGTCAATATTATCGATAATTAGATACCCTAATAATAAAAATAAATCATAAAAAAATTGGCTTTAAATATTCATCGAAACTGTTCTATCGTATAGTGAAAAATAAAAGCCGCAATAAATTAGTAACGCATGAGAGATATGTAAAATTCGACAATCAAATTTGTTTTTATTGATTAAACGTAAAATCATAAAAAAATATGCTTATAGGTGTACGATTAAAACGTCAAGCAAAATAAAAAGCTCTAATATTTGTGGTTAAATCGATTGACCGCATCAACAAGATCCGTTTCAATAAAAATACTCTTTGCTTTACACGCATCAATTTTCAATTGAACAGATAAGATCAAAACGTCAATTTGGAAAAATTTATTTAAATAAAGTTTCTCTACGTCTCAATGTCTCTCAACCTTGAGTTCATTGGTTAACGTTAATTGTTAAAAAAATCGTATAATAAAATAAAGACCAAAATTACAAAAGTAATCTAGTTGTATATAATGGAAAACGATAAAATAAAAACCAAAGATGTTTATCCCTACTACTATTATGCGTAATCCCTAACTCCAATATCAGTTGCATATAAAAAAGTGAAAAATGGCCATTTATAATATAGGCAAAATTTTCTTATAAGGATAATTACCATTTTATTGGTAGTACTAAAAAAAAGTATTAACTTGATATATACAGCGTGTTTCTGTAATACAACTACAAACTCAAGGAGTAGTTTTCTTGTGGCGTTAAAAAAAATTTTTTCGTTTAAGGTCTATAGTGCCCTAAGATAAATACAAAAAACGTTTATTTTTGTATCTTTATCTGAAAGCTTAGTAATTGAACACATTGGAAGAAAAAGTAAAAGATTCCATCAAAACATCCAACGCTGTATAAATAAGTTTGTAGAAGAACAGCCAACTTTTTCAAAGAACTAAAACCTGACAAAAATGTTAGAAATCGTTACATGTGTCTCAAAGTGCAAGATAGCAAACAAAAACAGTATTGTGCTTAGTGCAAAGTATTTGTAAAGAACACTTAAAATTAATGTATAAAAACTGCTTTTAATAGTTTATAATTAAATTGATTGCATGTCGCTTTTGTAATAACCATTGTTTTTTTGACCGATTTCTCTCAGGTCCTGATGAAGCCCCTTACGAAAGTGGGCAAAACGTTGGCAACTTCGGTTACAACATTGACACGGTCGAAACCCGGAAGACGTTCTTATCTTAGTATGATTTTAGTTTCACTTTTAAATCATTAGTTGGCTTTCCAGTATATTATAGAAAATTTAAAAGCAAACCATCTTGATCAAAACTAATAGACCGGTAAGACCTGTTATGTTAAAAAACTTTGTTTTGTTGCGCCGTATGAATTTTACTCAGTTGTAAACGTCATCAACGAGTTTGAAGTGACTCAATTTTCCATTTCTAGTGATATTCCCATTTAAGAATCTTGGAACAACTATGTTATTAATGACGTAAGTCAATTAAAATTTTATTGTTTGTATGTCGCTGGGGTAAAAATGCATTTTGTTACGTGCAAAATTTTTCTAACGGAGTACTCTGTATATTGAATTAAAATTAGATTCCGGTTTTGGCGCCCCCTGCCGATCTTTTCGTGTGACTGTCATTTTACTACGAAATCGTTAAGCTGTCAACTGCATAAAATGGTCGGTGCGGCTTAAGAATAATTTTCAAAGGACATCCTTAATAATGGGAATCAAATTATAATTTCATTACGATCGTAAAAGATTTGAGTCGTCACCGGGTAAGATAGTTGCTTCCGTTTTATTAGAATTCTGTTGTAATTTTTCGTTAATTTGATAGCCGTTCCACCACGTTCTGGCCCACATGTTTCTATTCGATAACGAATTATGAGGGATTAACATCGACAAATACTTTCATGGAACGAGTATAACTCTATCTTTAAGGCCTACGGTTAAAACTAAATAAACCGAAGACAATCACGTTTCTGCGAGCTCCTACTCATGCGGCAAACACCTGCGAAACCAACTTTAATTGAAGGTGTACAACAGCATTCGACAATCGGGTTATGTTATGGGTACTTTCTTTAGCAATAATTAACCATTTTTGTAGATCTTGATTTCGTGAGCCATTGTGTTGACACGATTTGCTACTCAAATTTATTTTAGGCTCACTTGCCGTGGAAAACGTTTTCTTCGACCAAGTAGGTACTGGATTGTGGGTAAGTTTATTTACTTATTTTATCGCTGTCAGAAAGGTCGCTCACGAAACTTTAGTTAGTGTTAATTCCGCAATTACTGTCATTATTTTATTACCATTAAGGTAGTATCATTAATTATTTTGTGTGTTTCGCATGCTGTGTACAAACAATATTTACTACACAATTTTCTTCGCTGTTCGCTTCAACTTAACTTACATATGTATTGTGTGTTGCCGATGATGATGGCATTTATGTACTGAAAATTCGATATATTAGTGTTAATCATCGACGTTACTAAATTAAAGTTGTTATAGTAGTAAATCTTTCTTTTATGGCAACATACCTTTCTCTTTTGATTGTCGTTACCTAGTAACAAATTTTGGCTACTCGAACATCAGAGTGACAAGGATTACGAACCTCAAATTTAGTTACAAGTTTGGACCGTCTGTCGTGATCGAGGCAGAAGTGTTAATTTGGATTAGATCTGGCGCCCTTAAACATAATTCCCTTGAACCTCCCCTATCTCCGACTGTGTGAGTTGGTCGTGCAAGGTTCGTATGACCTAAAGCTTGTAACAATTTCTATTTTACGTGATTTAATTTTTTTTTTATTTTAACAGTAAGTTTGGTCACCCTCGCGTGTTTGTTACCTCAGGAAATTTTTAACTATTATTTAATTATTTCTTCATTGGGTCCATAACGGATTCCGGCATTAAATCGTACTGGTTAAATCTAGTTATGACATGTGTAATATTCGTTAGATGGGCAAACCGTTTCAATATTTTCCGCTGGGGCAACTAATCCCAAAGACATTTGTCAGATATCAATTCAAAGATTCTTAGAAACATAGCGCACTTTGTGTATATCAATCATCGGATGAATTGTTAGCAGCTTACTTTGATACCACGCTTATATATCTATTAGTTTATTTTTCAGCATTTTAATGAGGATATGTAGCGCTAATCAGATTTTGGAATTTTGGAAAATACCCTCTTTTATTTTTTTTGTATTTATTTACTGGTTTTGGTGTATGCACTATGGACTAGAAATATGCATGCTCACGATTAACTTACGCAGACTTTTTTGTAATTTGTTAAAATTTAAAAATTTCTTACTGTGTAATCACTTTATATTTGTAATAATTTATTTTTGTGTTCACTAAATTTTTTGCGATTTCTGCAACTGTCGTTTGCCAACGTCAGCGCGTAAAGACGAGTTTATCGTAAATTGGTCGAATTTTGGTCGTCACATGGCGCACTTAGGTTCGATTTCCAACCAGAAGCAATCTGTTTATTTGTGGTTTAAGTACGTTGTAAGTAATTAGCGTTACAACGCAAAAAGATCGGTAAGGGATACAATTTTTGTCATCTATCAACATATATCTTATGGATACCTTTTTTTTAGAGAATCCTTCTTGATGCATTGTATTTAAGTGGTAAAAAAAGCGACGAAAAAATATTCCGAGTCGACTGTTTAGAGATCGTTTCACACGTGGTTTTCTTGCTTATTTTAGCTCTTGTTTATACTCCCATATGTCAATGTAATTACGAGGTATTTGCCATCGGGGTTAGTAATCATTCCCGATGCAGAAATTGTCTGATTCTTAAAAAAAAAGATGCTAAGAGCGAGAAATGTTTTACGGTTACATATCCTAATGTGAAGTATTTATTGTTTTCTATTCATAATATAATAAATAAGCGAAAACACGCATACCGCGTGCTGTATTGAACTTCTACTTCGACGAAGAGATAATTCTATTCAGTATAATGAACACTCTTTGTGCACGTTTACTGATTTAACTGTTCTAATTGATACGAAATTCGTTACAGTGTAAGAAACACTCCTGTGGATGTAGATTGGTAGCAGTGGCGTAGCCACAAGGTCATGTCAATTTTATTGATTGTGTTACACTGGTTTTCGTGTAACCAAAAAATTAAGCAACGGTTAACACAGTTGTTCTCGGAAAGAGAGTCGCAGGCCTTGTAATGCTAAACTATAAATTGAATCTAAAAATGCGTCAAAACGATAAAAGATTAAATTAGGGAGATATCGTTTAACTCTACCCGTCGCTGAAAAAGAACAAATAACACGACAGAAGAAATAACACAGAATGTATAATTATTTTATCACAGACAATAGTTTCAAAGAAGACGAAGAAGGTACATAAATATAATTACGTAAATTTTCCAAACGCTAATACATGGGTACCAAATATAAGTTGCGCCCTATGATGGGCAACACGTCGTGCAGTAAACTGACCTAGTCGGTCTAAACTTTTACATTCGAAGAAGCAATGACTTTATATTCGTAAATTTAAAATCGCAAAAGTATATAAAAAAAAATGAAGACTTAGAGACTCAACGCGCAATGCATACGATTTTGTGACGCACAAAATGATCTTATAATTAACTGTGTTAACCTAACATGTACGTACGGTCAACAATCGACATGACCAACGGAGTACTAATCATAAAATTAGAAATTGTAATACTCACAGTTAGGTTTTATCCAGTAGGGAATTAACTAATTCCGTACCTGTATCACCTAAAACGTAATATTAAACATAACACAAAACGTAAATACGGCGTTATCACAAGTAAATTTCGTTTTCAAAGCATAGAATCATCGACTTAATGTAGCAATTGATGGTAGCCGTTCCTCTCAAAAGAAATCGCAAATGCAAAAGTTTCCAACGCCTTGACGGTGTGAATAGTTAAGTTATAGTAACGTGACGTCATAGAAATTTTTCCCCAAATTTTCCATCTGTTTGTTATCTTTACCAATAAAGGAAACGTGTGCGGAGTATGGAAATCCGACCAAATCGACTTTCGCTTAGATAGACACAAAATTAATTTGCATATTTACGTGGAATCACATGAAATAACTTAATGCTGAAAGCCTTGTTGAGCCTAGAAATACCGCTAAACCGAGATCGTCTGTATTGCACCAAACATTACCGAAAAGTGAATAAATACGCGCTTATAAAAATTGACAATCGCCGACGGAATGTGGGTGTGCCGAGGACAATTTCTATACACGAAAAATTTTAATTTACCAACTTTTTAACATAACAATTGTTTATATTAGGAATCTACCGACAACTGCATTGTAATCAAAACTGCACATGTGATACATTTTCTCTTCTTTTTTTTCTTTACGATCAATTGTGCAGATACTTTGTTGGAATGAAAGAAACTTCTTGTCTAGATTGTTTTATTGCTTTACGCACATTTGACGATTGCGGGTCTGGGATAGCCGAAACGTTTGTATTAATTTTGTCTCGGAACGTACTTTTTACATACAGAACATCTGTCCTTGCGACATATGTGGCTACTTTTTCAATCTGCCATTTCCATTTTGTGTAGAACGAAAGTCAAATACATGTGTTAGTGTATAACCTGTGAGTTTCTCCATTATTAAATATTTCAAATAATCCACACTGATTTTAAATACTAAATGACGCTTTAAAATGCGGTGGATTTTAGGAATCCATTGGGGTAAGGATGCATTGTTATTTTAAAATTGTTAAAATAAATATATTGGTTGTTATAATCTGTGTTTTCTCATTCGGGATTAAACGTTCTTACAAAGGAAGTACCTTAAATAATTGGCAGGCGGTTATGGTAGGTGTGACAAGAGTCGGTGAAGCATATAAACTAATAGTGTATTGAAGCATATTTGATCTATAATATAATTAGTAACATTCCATACAATATAAATTTTCAAGTCCAATTAAGTAAATTCTGAATCCAGATTACGTTACCCTATAAAACAATTATACTTATCTTAGTAGGCGCAAAAAAAAGCAAAGAAAATGTTGTTAAACGTTGGTATTATTTTAACACAAATTATTTGTGCTTTCTTTATTATTGTAATTAAAATATAATAGCATTATAAACTATTTAGACCGATTTTGTCTTGCGCTTTAATTTAACACAAGTTTTTTTATCATAATCTATTCTGAAAAATAATAATTTAGCTTGTTTATACTTGCAAATTACTTTAATTACTCAATAAAAAGCCTAAAGTTACATATAAAAAAAGTGGTTATGAAATATGCGTTTTATCTGTTTAAACTAAAAAAGTGTTTTAAAATTGCATTTCGTATAAATTTTTCTGCTTAAAAAATTTCAAATTTAGGAAAAGTGAAGCTCTTTATAACAAAAACTATTTTGAACTCAGATTCAATTAAGCCTTACATATTGCTGTTCCGGCAGGTGTATAATATTTCAATACAGGCAGTATATAATATTAAAAGTTTTTATTATTAGTTAAAATTACTTGAGTTTTATTGAATACCTTCTGAAAGAGTTCATTCAAATTGAAATTTCTGCGCAATTTATTTTTCATTTATTATTATTTAATCGTTTTTTAAAAGCTTTGAATATAGTTAGTATTACAATTTATAATTATTTTTCTCGGTAATTTTTAAGTTTAAACTTGAATGATAAAACTTATTCACCTAAAATTTTGTTGTAGTACAGTCGATAAGATCAAAAACGTGTTAATTCTTGAAATAGCTCCTAAAAATATGAGCTATAGCTCATTGGAATTGGAATGCCGTATAGAAAAATGTACTACAATTTTTTTAAGAGATAAAAAATTGCAAATGTTATAAACACATTAAGATGAAAAAAAACATATTTTGTTTTTCGCAAATAACTCAGAAACTATAAAAGATAATCGAAATCTGAAAAAAGCATCTTAAAGAGGAGGAAATTTCCAATAGTAAAGTTTCAACTTCCGGAACACTATCTCCATTGCTAATAATTTTAAATTAACGCTGAAAGTAGGCCTCCGCGTGACGATTTCAGGATGCGCGTGTTAATTAAAATATTTAAAAAAATATGGTGTATTCTCAACATTTGAGGAAATACTATTCCGTTGGAAAAATTCATCATTCATCATTTTTCTTCTGAAAGCTTTTTTTATATGTATACTCAAAAGAATCATGACAAAACATTTTTTAAATGTGATTATTTTGCTTGGCTCAAGCTTGGATAACCCATCCTTGGCCATTCTATGAGAATCCAAGTTTGGCCCAAGCTTGGATAACCTAGCCTTGGCCATTCCATGGAGACCCAAGCTTGGTCCTACACTGGTTGACCCATCCTCGGCCATGCTAATGCTTACCCAAGCTTGGCCCAAGTTTGCATAACCCTCCTTGGCTATTCCATGAAAACCCAAGCTTAGGCCAAGACTGGTTGACCCAGCTTCGGCCATGCAAATTATTAGCCAAACTTGGCCCAAGCTTGTATAACCCATCCTTGGCCATTCCATGAGAATCCAAGTTTGGCCCAATCCTGGATAACCCAGCCTTGGCCATTCCATGGAGACCCAAGCTAGGTCCTACACTGGTTGACCCATCCTCAGCCATGCCAATTCTTACCCAAGCTTGACCCAAGCTTGCATAACCCATCCTTGGCTATTCCATAGAAAACCAAGCTTGGGCCAAGACTGGTTGACCCAGCTTCGGCCATGCAAATTATTAGCCAAGCTTGGCCCAAGCTTGTATAACCCATCCTTGGCCATTCCATGAGAATCCAAGTTTGGCCCACGCCTGGATAACCCAGCCTTCCTATGCCATAGGGACCCAAGCTTAGTTCAAGACTGGTTGACCCAGCCTTGGCTAAGGCTGGATTATCCAAGAAAATAGCAATAATAATTTTTTTCAATGTTAAAAATTTTTAAAAATTGGTTAATAAGTTGAGTTATGATAATATCGAAAGTGTAGAATTGAAACTTGAGCCGTTCGGTTACGTATGGCCAGATTCGGGTATTTTCGTTTAGCGCAGCCGCCATCCTTGTTTACATCATCTGTTAGTTAAATGTAAGATTTTTCTCATTGCTAGAGTAGTAAAGGTGATGAATCAAATCTCCGAGATTCAGTTATACAGTCATTGAATGTTAGTACGTTTTAACTAGAAGGAAAAAACCTTCAAATATAATTTATTTTGTTTACTCCGCAATTATCACGAGGCGAGGCTACTAAAAGTAATTATGTCTAATTCTTACCTTAGAGTTTAAAGATGGCGTGCGTTAAATAAACCAAAAAAGTTTTGAATAAAAAAACTAATTTAGATGTTAACCGGCAAAGTTTAAATAATCAAAGTGTAAACATCAGCTGTGTGAGTGACGTTAATGACCCTAGTGATACAGAAAACCAAAAAATATCAAACAAAAGGTGCCAAAATGAGTTGAAGTTGGATGTAAACTAGTGATGGAGAATAATAACTGTACTAGCTAAATGTTAATATAATTTAAATCTATCTATCTAAATAGTAATTAAAAAACTTTATGTAATTTAAATAGTATATAATACAAGTAATAACAATAAAGTGTAAATACGTTCATACAATTATTTATTCCATTGTTTTATTAATGCTTAATTCTTGGCATTTAATTTTGAGCTAGTCTTAGCAATTAAGCGTGGCCCAGTACTGGCAACTAAGCATGGCTCAGGTCTGGCAACTGAGCATGGCCCAGGTCTGGCAACTGAGCATGGCCCAGGTCTGGCAACTGAGCATAGCCCAGGTATGGCAACTGAGCATGGCCCAGGTCTGGCAACTGAGCATGGCCCAGGCCTAACGACCAGGACTGGGCCATGATTATCATTCCAGACTTTTTCCAAAGCTGGCCCAAGCCTGGCATATAGGCTTGGCCCAGGCTTGTACAGACTTGGGCCAAGCCTGGGCCTATGGTACTTTCCTCTATGGGAAGTCTTTCATATCAACTTTACATTTACCAACCGGATTATACATAAACCGCAAATCGAGATCAAAATTGATAATCGATTTATTGGCAAAACTGGGAGTATGTGCTTCTTACTACAGCGTAGCATTATATGAACTATCTGCAATAAAAACTGAACAAAAATTAAAAACCCCTGCTTCACTCAGTATGTGTATGATAACGCATAATCATAATCCATGTACAATAGACGGGAAAAACACCATGCATATTATGGAAAGCATTTGCTGCGTTGCTCCTAAACATGCTGTGTGTACTTCTGAAAAAATACCATAATTAAGCAGATTACTTAAAGCATCGGACATTGCTTCCGTAGGTACTGTAGAACTGAAAGAATTTCCCGGTCAAGAAACTTCTTTAAAACCCGTAAAGTACTTAGACGTATCTGGATTTAGATTTGAAGATGTTGTTCCGGTAATGACGACTGTAACAGCAGACATTTGGGTTTTGTACATAAAAGTCCGAAAGTTGCCAAGTAATCGTGGTTTATTTGACAAACTTGCGAAGTTTCTATCTTATCAAGTTTCTAGAATCTACTGTTTGCCATTTATAGATAAAAATCCATCAGATTTCAGAACAATTTATACAGCCCTGCATTATGCTGCAAGCCATTGCGAAGATACTAGGTGTTAAACCTGCTTTATAACTTTTGATTGTCCCTTTTATATCAAAGCAAAATAAATACTTTGTAACACTAAAAAAGAGAATTTACAAAATGTAATTTCTCGTCTAGAAGGCTTAAATTTGCTTATGTCCTACCTGAAAGCTATTGGATGGTTCCGGTGTTTTTAAATTGTTGTGCACAGCCTTCACCCAAAATGTTGTCGTGTGTGTGTGAATGCTTCCAATATTTCATGCGGCAGAGCATTCACATTATTCAAAAGAAGCCCATTTTTATCTACAAGATATGATAAGTCTAAAAAATGTTATGGATCCCACAAAGTTTATTACGTTTACCAAAAACGGCATGTTTACCGTAAGACGTACGGAAAAATCCTGGTCTGGGATTTGGTCCGACATGACTATAAAGCAAACACTGATGTGCGTTTGGAAAACTGGTGCCTAATCAGCAACTCATGGACGGTGGTCGGTAACAGATAGCGTCTTAACACGATTTATTCAAGGTATGCCGTACGATTATGATATAATGGACCAATTAGAATATTTTGCCAATTTGAGATGTGCTTCTTTTGACCAGCATGTTAATTTCACATCAGCTTGCCAAAAAAGAGATAAAGAAGATGTTCAATCTTTCAAAAATTGACTTGTATAACATGGTCTCTTCGATGAAAGACTTGGTAAGCTCATATCTCTTTTAACCGGGTTAGTAGGTGATTCGACGATTGATTGTCATAAAGCTATAGAGAAAGTCAAAAATAGTTGGAGCTGATGCAGAATTATACAAGTTCAGCAAGAAGTACTGTGTGAAGTACCAAACCATTTTGTGTCATCGATAACAAGCCCATCACCGTCAACACTTCACTATTATTTTAACGGTTTGTAGCAGCTATGATTAACAACAAAGATATCGGCAAAACCGCTTTATTTCACAAACTAGCTCTATTCCTTATGAGCTTATTTAATGACAAATCCTTATTTAAGAAAAATAATAAGTCTAAGTTGTATAAATCACTGCAGTCTACAGATTTTGTAAGACCTGATCCTTTAAGCATATGAGTTAGTAATCGATGGCGGATTTCTGTTGTACAAAGTTACTTGGCGTAAAAATGTCACATTCCAGCAAGTCTTCAAAAATTATACAGCCTATATCTACAAAAATTATTCAAACAATGCCGCTATTGATAATTAATTTAACACTTAATGACAAGCATATTGCAATGTGGAAGCCAAACATTTTAATAACACTAGATGTTATTTATAAAGCTAACAAAAATAATAAACTAAACAATATATTACTATTTGCTTATGCCTTCACTGGTTGTGATACAATTAGCTCCATCTTTAATAAAAGTTTGCACAGCTTGTTAAATTTAATCCAGAAAGATTCAACTTTGAGATAAAAAGGTGCAAAATTGTATGAAGCTCAATCGACCATGGACGATATCAAAAAAGCTGGAAAACGAATAATGTTAAAATTATTTGACGCCGATCAAAGTTGAATAAATCAGTGTAGAATTGATCGTTTCTCTGTCGGCGTCACCAGTACAAAAACGGTTAATTTGGCAACATTACCACCAACCGCCGTAGCTACACACCAACATTTTTTAAGAACATATCAAATGTAAATATGGCTGAATAATCCTTTAAGACTTAAAGATTGGGAATGGGAAAGAACAGAGATTTTGTTTCTGCTTATATGAACAACAGAACTATTAGTACTATCAGAATTATAGGAATTAGTTGCAGTTGCATAATATCTCACTGCAGCAAAAATTGCAGTTCTAGAAAAACTGAAATGAAGTGCACTGAAGGGCTGTAAAGGTGAAAATTGAACGAATGTGCTATAGCTATAGCTGAATCATGACAATTTAAAGTTCCATACTTTAATGAAAGTTTTTCATCAATACAAAAACAGTAATACCGTAACAAATATTAAAAAAAAATTAACATTTTTTGGATTTTTCATTTTTTTCCAACTTGTAAAAAAAATAATCAGATTTAAAAAAATTTTTTTGACGTAATTTTCTTGAGTATACATATTAAAAAAAGCCGTGAGAAGCAACAAATTTTTGTGTTAATTATTTAAACAATTTTCATTGCTTGCAATGATGACCGAGGTCAGAAAAAAATTTCTTAATTAACAATCGCCTAATTTGTTTAAGTCCTCAAGTATTGCGAATACACCATATTTTTAAAAAAATTTTTTTAGTTAACATTGACTACTTAAAAAAATTGTTTTATATGACTCCATTTAGAGGCCGCACGCACCCATATCCCGGAATAGTCACACGGAGGCCTACTTACAGCGTTCATTTAAAATTCTTAGCAATGGAGATAGAGTTCCGGGAGTTGAAATTTTTTTATTGGAAATTTCGTCCTCTTTAAGATGCTTTTTTCATCTTAATTTGTTATTTTGAATCCGATGAGCTATCGCTCATACTTTAAGAAGCTGTTTCAAGAATTAACACGTTTTTGAACTTGTCGACCAAACTATTGCGAGAATTTTTTAACAGCAAAAACTCCATTTTGTTTTAGAATGACATGACATTGTTTGAAGTGTGTGTAAAATTATTTTTGACATTTCAAACATCATAAATTTTTATTAAATCTAAATTTAAAAACATAAACACACAAATGAGTGGAACAAAACCATCTTTAGACGAACTTCAAAACCAATTAAATTTGGAAAGAGAAAATCGTAATACAGAAATAGAAAAATTAAAAAACAAGATTTTAGAGCTAGACCCGCAGTATGAATTTCCAGAAGAAGAGTGCAAAAGCAGCGCGATGATAAACATCTTAAGAGAAGCCAAACAGATTGACATGTCTTTAAACGAAAGTAACGTTTTGCCTTGCACAGATGCAATAAACCCATTTGAAGATGTAATTAATCAATTTGAATCTGATAGCACATGTGTGGGAGTGAAACCAATTTGTCATAGACCAGTGTCTTTTAAAAATGAAAGTAACCTTGTTAGTAGCGATCGGAGTTGCGATGACATTGAAACGGTGGAACTGTTACAGGAAACAATTGCAATGGAACGATGGCAACATGAAGAAAAAGTTGAAGCTTTAAAAGAGATTATTTTGAAATTAACTATAGATAAAGACTGTACAGACAACGGAGCCGAATGCGAATGCGATAAAATGAAGCACATTGTAGAGACGGCTAAAGTTTTGGAAACTTTTAATCAATAAAAAGTTATGATACTTTATTTGAGTGTTATTAGAAAAAAAATGTCTACCAAAACGAGAGCTAACTATGCGCGAGAGAGAAACGAAAAATTTGTAATCAAAAATTGATGTTTTTTTTCTCAACTCAACTCTACATCAAAAGCACCTTTCGATTAAATATTTTGACACACCTCGTGCAGACATTGTTGATCTAGATTAAAACAACCAACAGTACTTGAATTGATTCGACTTGGTTTGTAGTAACAATGGATTGAATGATTCATGTAATTTTTAAAATAAATACCAGCTCACCAATACATAATAACTCTTTGTTTATAAAAAAAAAATTTAAAAACAAAATTTGTTTGCACGCCAGTACCAAAACATATAAACTATATTAGTTTTGTAAATATAAAAAATTGCAAACAAACAAATCATTTCATAATTATGAGAACAATACGATTAAGACCATTGAGCAATTTAGAAACACTTTTTTTGATGTCGTTTTCTCAAAATGAATTTTGACGTTTCGCTCAGAATGATAGGTTTTTTAAAATGTGTTAGCAAAGTATTTGGTCACATACAGAGTGAATGCAAAACGTTCAACTTTAACGATTACTTGCTATGCTTGTGGTACACTTGAATTTGTAACGTGCCAATGTCCAAAATGCAGATCATCATCATCTGTGTCCCAACACAATGCACCAATTACAGCAAACAGCGTTTCATCTACAAAAGTATTAATTGCAAATTTTGAAGAAGTTAATGCTCTATAGATCTTATAGGATTAGCATTTGTTGATTCTGATGCACGTGCAATTATAGCTGGTCAGAGATTGTGCAGACATTTGTTAGAAAAGAAAGTACCATACACTGAATTATGGAAATTATATTGGCAGGTGGAAAACCTAAAAATGTTCCGGTTTTATTGTTCCATGTAACAGTAATTTTTCATGAATATGTCATATCACAACAATTCATATTTGTACCTAAACATATTTAGGTATAGATTTCATTTTTCCTGCTAATATGTAACAGGATGCTTGCAAAACCAAAAACAAATGATCAAAATCATTCCGCAATAAATAAAACCGAAATATCATTAGCTTGTCGTGGTAATAAAAATATTGAATTGAATGATGCTGAAAAGAAACGTCTCAATGATATAATAACACGTCATCAGCAAGTATTCATTGATAACCAAGAAACGACGCCTTTTGCGGATCATGCTAATAAATTAACCGATGACAGGCTAATTGCAGTACCTCTATACAAACTATCTTATGCAAAAAAATAAATACTGTAAAGTGAAATTGAGAAAATAATAGATAGTGACATCATCAAAAAATTTGAATTGTTTTAGTGCCGAGGATTTTCTCATAACTTAATTGCTGGCGACTATCTCAGTATGATTCGGCAAGCGGGTCGCAGGTCTCGATGTGCTAATTATAAATTAAGATTAAAAAAGCGCCAAAACGGTTGAAAACTAGAATAAAAAAACACCGTTTAAATCTATATAAAGTTGAAAGAGAAGAAATCACAACACACAGGTTGTGACACAAATATATTTTTTTTTATCACAAAAACAGAGGTTAGAAGAGAAGCTAGGTAGATTTACATGGATGCGATCAATTGCTAGTACGTAGGTAAAAATCACAGAGAGTAATTGTGAATGCAAGCCCTCTTTGATTGGGCAACACGTCGTACATAAAATTAAATTTGTCGGCCTAACTTTTACATTCCAAAAGAACAAATTTACATTGGTAAATATAGTGCAAATATGCAGTACCTCAATAATTAAAAGAACCAAAACGCACCGTTTAATAATATATTACACACAAAAAAATGTATAGCCCAGAATTTCCTAAAATTCTCTAAAATAAACCATCACGTAAAGATTAATCCTGGTATTTTACTAAGTGGGCCTTCCAATACGGTTATAATTGTAGTAATTAATCAAAGATTTCCATATTCCCAATCAACGTAGATGCAACACCCTTTTTACTAGGTCGTATTTTGTGACGTAATCATAGGAATTTTCTCAATATGAACAAACCGGTGTCAATATGTTCGCATAATGGAATAAATGTGGGTATCTAAAATTGCCCAGGAAAAACAACATAAGCAGCTAAAGTACTACACCATAACGTGGATGCGTGTGAATATTTAGAGAAAGCCTCACTGAGCGCGTACGTTAGATGATTATGTACATATCGTACCACAATCACCGAAACAATAGTTTTCCTCCCCTGTATAATTCCATCTTTCAAAACAACCAAATGACAGCCAAGACTCTGGATGTAGCAAAAAGTGAGCGTTCCGGAACAAAACTTATACAGTACAAAAATTATACTAAAACACTTTTATTATAATATAGTATTACAGTGCCTGACCGATATCCACTTTCAAAAATTGATAATCTATTAGATGTTACCACATCGACAATGTATATATCAATAATTGATTTAAGTTTTGAATACTGGCAAAGCTTAGTGAAACCCAAAGATCGTGACAAGACAGTTTGTGTCTATATCGTTTTAAATTTTAGATTAAGAAATTTGCCGGCAAAATTTCATCTATTAATAGACCGATATAAAGCAGGTTTAGGTGATGTAAGCGTACTTGCGTATCTAGATGACCTGAATGTTATATATTTTTTTTAGAACATTTGGTAGACTTAAACATAGCGCTATATCCTTTAAAAACTTTTAAAATAATCACAAATCGTACTAAATGTACTTTTGCTTGTGCAAGTGTTTTAGAACAAATAACGCCTAATAAAATTAGTCCTGATTCGGTAAAAATTTTTGCAATTGTACAACGACCTTTACCACACAATTTTAAACAGGTGTTCTTGTTTTGTAGTTCGTTTTTAAGGTTTGTACTACTAAACTTTGCCAAAGTGGCACGACCATTAAGCCAACTAAGTCACAAAGCTGTTACCTGGTATTGAGAACCAGAGCAGGAAGAATCGTACAAAACCAATTCTAAACCCTGCAAATCCAACTATACCGTACAACTTACTAACAGATACCAGTTCATACGCTTTTAGTGCCTGTCTACTCTAGAGAAGGGGACATTCGCACCAATAAACGAAAAACTTTGACAGTTGTCTATGCAGTGAAAAAGTTTAGAAGTTATTTAGATGGATCTGCGGTAATTATGATTTCTCATCCTTTACCATTACGGTGGTTACTGTCATTACATTCTCCGAGTGGTCGTCTGGCATGATGGGAGTTTATCTTACAGTTGTTTGACCAAAAGATAGAGTACACTCCTAGACGCAACAATTTATTTTCTGTACATACTGTCTCTGTATTAATGCATAGAATGCCTATTTTTATAAATTAATTTATTTAAACACTTTGTTGTATGTTTAATTATTTTAATTTCCGACTGTGCCATGTTGTAGTTTTACTTTATTATAAATTATGTTTATTTAATTATTTAGTATTTAATGTAGGAACGTCTCTAATAAAGCAACCACGTTCATTTCACTGCGTAATCTCTGGTGTCGCCATCTATATATTGCATTACATATTTATTACAGATTCCGATAGACATCTTTTGTGAAAAACAAAAGTTACAATCGAACACCAATCTACCCCATAAGAATACGAGGTTGACCTTTAGTGCAGATTAAAACTATATCTTTGTAAGATGAGGAAAACGGAACCATTAAGGTTCCAGTCGTAGATGAAAAAAAGGACACGCCAACTACGAGTACTACGGTATCCACACCAAGCACGCAAAGTCAATCAACCATGTACAGCGCTTTGTTATAATTTCACTGTGGTATTTGTTACATGCCAAAGTTAAAACAATGTCACTGCCTGAAATGAGGTAACATAAACGAAGTTGTGCCGGTTGCTCAGTGGAGACGGGGTGGGTTATATTTAAAAGCTTCGTGATTGAATTGGATCAACTTGACGAAAACACAAAATCGAAAAGTAATAATGTCGAAATTAAAGGGCGCCAGGAAGGAGTAAAGCTTAATGGACTTCTGGCCCTTGCCAACCACAAGTCCGCTTCTGAAGGACACACTTTAAACGGACTTACCTTGATAGAGTGTATCTCACTAAAATCTGTAATAAATTAATAAAGTTACACACGCGGAGGCCGACGGAATTAAAAGCTCTTTACATTTAACAATTTAACATTTATTTGAACACAAAAAAAAACAAAATGAATAAAATAATAAAATAATGGTATTGAAATTAACAAAATTAATCACACAAAACAGAAACAAAAGGTACGTAAATGAACGTTTGATCAAAACAAATTTGAAGTTATTTGGATAAATACACAAAATAAAATAATAAAATACAAAATACAGAATTTAAAGAAATAAAACAGCACAAATTAATAAATCTTAATTCATCTAAAATCACGGCCGTGTGCGCGTCGAAATTACTCAAATATAAAATGAAATAAACTTATAAAACTAATATATATAATTTGAATCGAAAATTCGGTCCCGTTTAATAAATTTTTAACTCGGGATTATAACACAGTTCCGCTAAATACGGACAATAATTAGTTACATTAACGTTAACTTCGAGACACTTGTAATTTTTACTTGAAATTCAAAGCTTTTAACACTTAAATCACGTAAATAATATCTTTACGATTAAATAAATGGTGCAACATAAAGACCTTGAATTCGTCGTAACTTCAGGAAAGAACTTGTGGTTAGTTCGTAGTGGCCAGGTGAAAGGTACCCCAAACAATTTCTACGCCGGCGGAAGAATTTTCTTTTTAACACTTAAATAAAATCCGCACAAATGCGAAGACTGGATGTAGCACAACCCAACGATTGCATATCCAACTTGAAACGTGAGTTTTAATTTTGGAAACCATGAAGTCTGCTTAAACCGTAAATTACGAAATTTGGAAAATCAAACTTTTCCACCACTACACTTAATTTTCACGGTTCCAACTTCCGCGGTAATACATAACGATAGGGTAAAAGTACCCTAACCACTCAACTACATCACGGTACCCGGTATTTCTTAATTGCCTCCGAAAACAATAATCATCTAAAACAAAATTTTACCTCCTTTTTTAAAACTTCGTATTCCCACTTTATCTCAAAAACTTGCGCCGTAAAATCTTTGTAAAAGATAGAACATTAAATGAACGAACTTAACAAAGATGAAAACTATAATTGGCCACGTGAATTCTATCACGTAGACCTACGACAGGAATATTTCTCACCAAAGATGCTTAGCTCGCTAAATTGCAGGTGGCTCGCAATTGCGCTTTATAAAAGAACTCAACATAAACAAAGTATAGATACCAAGAAAAATGGATCAACTTACATTCCAAAAGGAAGTCGTAAATTATATAGAATTGTTATTTTACTGAGATAAACAAGTAGAACACTAAATCAAAATCAAAACCACGGGACTTTATGTATTCAAAAAAAAACAGTAATAATTGTAAAACAACTTGAAATACCAATAAACTTAAATCACACGCAATAAAATAACGAGCAAAACGTTCTTGATGCTAACATCGAACCAATCAATCGAAAGAGAAGAACAAAACAACAAAAAACAGAAAATTCAGCCAGCTGAATCTATTTACGGGGTCTGACATAAAAAGATTACTGCTGAAATCCCAAACGCAGGTTACATATTCCGGACAATATTTAGGTAGGGTCTTATGAAATATATTAGAATAATTTGTCATTTTTTTCGTTTTTCTATCTAAGCGTATTGCTTCAACGGATTTTTTTGCCTACAAATTTACAATTTTTTTCTCCACAAGTATATTGTACCAATTGTCACTTTTACTTTATCAGTGGGTATTTTTTTGTCACGTTTCGAAAGAAATTTTTTTATTAACTTTACACTGGACATGCATTTTTATGCAGATTTGGAATCAACGATTTGCTTCAGGTTATATTGAACGCAGCCAGTGTGGTTACTATCATTGTTGGTTTTAAAATTTTTGTGGACTTCCAGAATATGGTGCATCCATACAGCTTAAATAGATACCCCGAAGTAGATTTACGTTCGAAACTGTCTCCACCCCAATCTGCGTCCGCGTAACCGTACAACGTTTCGACACCTTCGCACTTTTTGTATACTAAGTTCAATTCCACTGACCCTTTAATGTATCGTAGAACCCGTTTTAATATATGCCACAAGTCCTTGCTCGCACATTTCTGAAACCGACTTAGTATGCTCACACACGCGCACAAATCTGGCCTCGTACCCATCATGGCATACATTAAGCTTCATTTGAATTGTCGACATTGTGTCTCGATGTAACTATTTTCAGGTTCTTCTTTCATCAGAATTTCTAACTTATAATTTGCATCCACAGGCGTTGAAATTGAATTACAACTATCCATACCAAAATTTTTTAAGATGTACCTCAGGTAGGCAGTTTGATTCAATTTTGTAATGCCTTTCTCAACATCCTGTATGATGTGTATTTCTAAGTAATTTGTAGCAAGCCCCATATAATTTATTTTGAAATTATTTGATAACAATAATTTTAAGCTTACTATCTCATCTTCATCTGTCCCTAGAACATATAGTTTACTGCTTTTTGATAAATGGGTATACAGACAGTAATCGTTTTCTGACCTTTTAAATGCGCGCTTTTTCATCACTTCATCAAATTTATCATTCCAACATCTAGGGGATTTTTTCAGTCCATAGATTGATTTAAGTAATTTGCACACTTTATTTCCAATTACTTCTTGCCCTTTAGGAGGCTTTATATATACTTCCTATCGTATATCTCCATATAAAAAAGCTCCTCGTACATCCATTTGATATACTGGTTTACCTATTTGCACAGCCAAAGCGATTAAGATTCTTACCGTTGCCAATTTAGCTACAGGAGCATAAATTTCTCTATAATCAAATTTTTTCTTTTGCTGAAAACCCCTTACTACCAGACGGGCCTTGTACTGAGTGATATTTCCATTTTGATCTCTCTTGATCTTGTAGATCCATTTGCTATCTATCACCTTTCTACCGCTTGGCTTTATAACTTATATCCAAGTATTGTTTTCTTTCAGGTTTTTAAGCTCGTCTTGCATGGCTTTTTTCCAATTTTCTGAATCTTCACTTGCAATTGCCTCATTGTATGTTCGTGGTACATTTTCTTCACTTGTGCTTAGTAAACAAATTTCGTAATCTTTAAACTTACTTGGCCATCATACAGTTCTTCGTTCTCGTGAATTTTCTGCTTCTTTACTTTCTACAGTTACGTTTTCACTTGAAGTTTCAGTTACTTCTTTCACATTTCTCATTTTTGGTTCTTCTGTAGATGACAAAGCTTCCTTGGTTTGGATTACTTCTTTGTTCGTGTCACATCTACTTTCAGAATTTTCTTTCTTGATCGAAACTACATTCACATTTTTCGTAACTTAGATTCATGCATCTCGAAACATTCTCATTCACAAATATTACGTCTCGACGAGATATTACTTTGTTCTTATGAGGTAACCACACTCGATATCCATCTTTATTCCTACAGTACCCAACAAACTGACCCTCTTCACTCCTCTTGTCTAGTTTTTGCCTCTTCTGCTTGGGTATGTGTACGTAACATTTTGATCCAAAGACCTGTAGGTTATCAATACTCACTTTCTCCTTTTTGAACCATATTTGATACGGTGATTTTCCTTCTATTGATTTCTGAACTGTCTTATTCATGAGCAGCTGTATTGACAGCTTCGGCCCAAAGATATTTAGGCAGATTCCGCATATAAATCATAGACCGCGCGCTCTCCACGAGTGTCCTATTCTCTCTTTCAGTGCCACTATTTTGCTCAGGCGTGTATGGCATAGTGGTTCTAAAGTTGATTTCCTGTGTTCCTGTGTTGCAAAATCGTTCTCACCTGAATATTGTCAAACTCTTTACCACCATCGGTTAAAAATTCTTTCACTTGATTTCCTGCCACTAAAGCTTCTTAAGTAAAGATCTCCAAGCACCTTGAAAACTTTTCTGAACTTAGAGAAATCATCCTTGAAACATGCAAAGTATTTTGAGCCACTTAATGATGGTATCTGCATCGGGCCACACACATCAGAATACACCAATTCACCCGGCTGATTTGGACGTTCTTTTCTCACCTTGAATAAATTTCTTGTCTGCTTTTCCCATTATGCATCCCTCGCACAATTCTTCATCAACTTTAACGTGTTTGTTGTGCATACCTAAAACCCTTTTAACATATGCTTTACTCCGATGTCCCAATTTCTCATGCCAAGTTTAGAGACTTTCGTTTTTGACCGCTGAGTGTGCTTCAACCGAATGTTCGACAACCACTGTCCTCATTTCTAGAAAGTACAACCCTTTACTGGTTTGTCTCCCACTTAATCTAACTTCTCCGTTCTTCAGAAACTTACACGCATTTGTGTAGGCTTTTAATTCAAATCCCTTATTAAGCGTTCTTCCTACAAAAAATAAATTTTGGCCTATGCTATGTAGTACATACCAGACATCCGCTAGATGATTTCGATACCACCTTCCCTTCGCCCAGGGCTTGGATTCTTTCATCGTTTCCAATGCGAACCTCTCTCGAAGTAGTAAATGCTTTGTACGTGCTAAAATAATGTTTATACCCGGTCATATGAGCACCGGTCTGCCAACCAGTCCTCCGATTTGACTTCATTTCCGCATATGAACGCGTCACCTTTTTGGTTATTTGATTTATTTGAAGTTTCACCCACATTGAAACTGTTTAGACAATTTTTGGCTAAGTGTCCCATCTTTTTGCACTTGAAACATTTTCGCACTACAGTTTTGTGAGCTTTGGTTTTCGCTAATAACGTTACGGACATCTCAATCAGTCGAAGACGTTCCGTCAAATTATTTAACGATCGCTCCTGCAACGGTACGGACACACTCTTGAATTCGAAGTACTACTGAGGAAGTGTGGAGATGATCCTGGTCATCAGCAACAGATCTGGCAATTCAGTTTTCACAAGTCTCTTCAGTTCATCATTAAGTTCGTGTAAGTTTTTATGTAGCTGGGCAATATGGGTGGTGATATCTTCGGCTGGGTTCTTATCACTTGTGAAGAACCTTTTTAACAGCCTATCTAGCCGCTGACTAGAACTTGGCTCATAAATTAATACCAGTTTTTCCCATACACCTGTCGCACTACTACAGATCGATGTCAAGTCTACATTGGCACCGTTCATGTTGCCAACCAAAATTAGCTGAGCTAGGGCATCCTCCTTTTCCGCAATAACAACTCAATTTGCCTCCGCCATTATGACCAATTTTCTGCCCCTTCTAATTTTTCGACGCAAGGTTTTGATTTGGTTTGTTTGCGTCTAAAATGTATTTCCGTAAATTGCAAAAATCTATAAATCCCTGTGTATTTTTTATTGCTTGCAGTGTTCTTCGCCGTGCAGTTTTCCTCCGATTTATTGAAATCTTCAAAGTTAACTGTATTAAATGCATTTTGACGCTGACAGTGACATACAATATGACGTATATGTATAAACGATAATGTACCATAAGCTATTTTCGCTGTAATGATGATGTGATTGATCAGTTTGGAACACATGAGACATAGTAGCAACATCTTGATTTCTAACATGAAGTTTTCTATTAAATATGAAAGTCAAATCCAAGACATTTATCCGTCGTTGGTGAAATATCTTAAAGATTTAACAGCACACTTGTCCAGTCTGCAGATTTAATATAAATATCAGAAAATTAAAATTTGGCGCACCTTGTGTTGTGAAATCGAATGTAACCTACACAGTCTATTTGTAATACTTTAATGGTATATTTATTGTTTTACTTTCCAGCTTTTAGGAGATTTATATTCTACTAGCGCTAGCAACACTTTAAAAATGTAAGTAATTACATACTTGTACAGGGTGTTGCATAACTTGAAAGTACAAGTAGTTGTTTGACTTATATTTATTTATGTTTTTTTACATGTTGATGTTGAAATAAATGTACTTTTAGTTAGTTTAGTTGTGTCCTGTTTGTCTTTCTAAAGTGTTGTCAGGTGAAAACGAGCACCTGGTGTATTTTTTTCTTGTTTTTGCGCATTTTTAACATATTATAATCGGCACATCGAAGACGAGCTAAATTCAATTAGTTGCTTTATCCACCCCTTCTTCGAAACTTTGAGCTGCGGTTACCTTTCTTTGCTGTAGATTAAGTTACTGGTAATTGATTGCACTACAGTCGAGTGCAGTGCCAGACATTAAATTTTTGTTCTTAAATAAATTACTAAAATTAATTGAAGTGTTGTATTGTACATCGCAAATTACATAGTAATATTACATTGTTTTATAATTTTTTGAAAAAAATTTTAAAACCATGGCCATCGTAAGTAAGAAACATTTTATTGTTAAAACAAAAAGTAATTAAGTTTGTGAATAATTATTTTATACAAACTTTGTGAATCCTATTATTAAAACTTACTTGATATATAATTTTATATTCTTGTCTATAATTTGAAGAAAAAGCATAGAAAGAAGTATATAAAAGTATGAACGAGAAGCAGAAATTTTGTTAGAAAAATGAGGATTTGAGTTAAAAGTAATGGCGCAATCTGTGTGGGAAGGTTTGTGATAAACATCAAAATTAAATCTTTCGTTAACTAGTAAAATTCTAAAGGTCTAAATAGAAAATTTGTTTTGGGTAAGACACACTAGCTTTATGATGTCTTATTAAATGTCATTTGTTAAACCTTTTTTTTCATAATTGATTCTTGTTGTATATCGTTCGACAATTACTTGCAAGATAATATTTTTTAGTATTTTCATCTCTTTTATTATGATAAGTAATTTAATTTAAAGCAGCAACAACATTAAAATAACATTTTAATTAAATTTACTTGCATGCTATTCTTAACTAAAGAGTGTTGCTGTTAAAACTTTTTGTATTAGTTAATTCAAAGCTTTAATTGATTATTAGTGTAAAGCCAAAAGTCAATATCTAAAACGCACCCTGTTTTCTGATTCGCATTACGATAAGAAACTTGCAAATTTATGTTCAATTGCAAAAGCATATTTAAAGCACACCTAGAAAACGCCTTCATTACAAATGACGTTTTATTAGTGTCTGAACGCTGTTATAAGTACAAACAAAGTAAAACATTTTACGTTTAATCACTGTACTAATCCTTGCTTTATATATTTCAGCTTGAATACTTAATTAGAGGGTGTTTTAAAAAACAAAAAATGTAGCGACACAAAGTATTAAATTAGTGTAAAAGAAGATAAAGTGGTTCGCAGAACTGCGAGTCTCTAAGGAATGTATAAGCTAGTGACAAAACATCCTCCGGCGTTTTTCTAAATTACAGAAAAATTCTTGTAACAGTAAATGGCATTTTACCATTCATATTCATTTACTAATGCACACAAAACATTTTTTTTGCAAATTTAATTGTAAACATGTTTATAAGTTGTAGGATTTAGTATCCACAAATTCAAAACTAATTTTTTTACCGATAACACGTAGTTCACTAACAAAATTGTTAAAAAATCACTTAGCAAAGAAATTCAATAATAAATTAATACCGAAAATGCAACAGAGTAGAAAAAACTATTTATCTTCTGATCTATAAAAGCTTATGAATTACTAATTCTTTAAGAACAAAGAAAGACTTTTGAGTCTCGAATAAACTTTAATTATTAAAATTAGTGCAAATTGTATTTTATTTAATTATTCAAATTAGGTACCTATCCTAAATTAATTTTACGCAACTTATAACTCAAAAACTACTTATACGAAATGTATGCAAATTTATTTGAAACAGTTATCGATCACGCTTATTCTAACAGAATTTAAAGTTTTTTTATACATTTAACAAAACTTATAGATAACGTAAAAAATACGTTTCTTTAATCACGTACATGCACTAACTTTAATTCTGTCATCTAACAGGTATCGTGTTTGTCACTTCGTTAAAATTGTCATCTTTCTTCTATGTTCACGTAAACTTAATACGCCTAGTTAAATTTAAAGAATTATTTCTTAAAACATCCACGTGTTGTGGCGTTATGTATCTTAAAATTAGCTTTAAGTAATTTATTTAATGCTTTTTTTTATTCTTTTTCGAATTAAGTGTAATGTCCATGTCGTTTTCTTAGCACCGCGTGTTACCTACAAATGTGGGTCATGATCATCTACCTATAAAGGTTAAGCACCCTTTTAGTGGGCCTGGAACATTTGGATCAATTCTGGAAAATTTCTAAGGCGAAGCATCAAACTTATAATTAACTCCTATACGATGTGCGTATGCATTGATTCCTTTACTACAAAGCATGGACGCTTAACACCACCTTTAAGAAAGTTGTCAACAGCATGCGATCCGCTATTTTTTAGTTGTCATACATGTTATCTTTTATTTCTCTTGTAGATTTTGTGAATCACTAGTTTGACACGATTTTTTTGTTAGCTTAATTACAGTTGGGCCATTAAGAAATCGTTTACTTAACCTTCAACCGCACATGGGGGTAATTTCATTATCCCGTAATAACATTTTTTTCATATCTACCTTAATCTTTATTCAATGTATTACAGCTGTTAGGTAATCTTCATCTATACATTGACGAACAATTATAAGTATTAGTGTTCT
This sequence comes from Aquatica leii, assembly GCA_035610365.1. Taxonomy (NCBI): domain Eukaryota; kingdom Metazoa; phylum Arthropoda; class Insecta; order Coleoptera; family Lampyridae; genus Aquatica; species Aquatica leii. The sequence goes on along the minus strand of CM069432.1, from coordinate 21,425,822 downwards.
AAGAACCATTGTATTTTTATTAAATCTTGTAATTATCTCTTGGGGTAATCGGATTACCCCGCTAGATTTAAGTATGACGAAGTTATAATTCAAAAGTGTTTGATGTCAGAGCCATCTCATAGTGTAATTTTACTATGTATCTAATATAAGTTATAAGGGGCGTCAATGCAATTGTGGGAACTACATTAGAGTGAATCTCCTACTGCTGATGAGCCCTAAAGGTCGAACTGACCGTCCAGTAGTTCACTCTGGTGGCGTTTGCACAATTGCATTTGCATTGCTTACCCCCAAAGTCCTTTTACGTTGTAGTTTTATCCCGACGAATTATTCAAAGCTGATTTGAATTTTGCGGGTGTTGCACTAATTTCAACGTGTTTACCGCCGGCGCCGTTTATAGCTATTTATAGTATTACTTATTAGTTTAACAAAAATGACTACTACGTGGAAATTTGATGTAAATTGTCTTTACAAATTTTAACTTGAAAATGAATTAATCTCTCGAGGTATCGATACAGGTAGCCTAAAGTACTCCTTTTTTTAGTGGTAGAATAATTTCGCTCAGGTTTGGTTAAAAAACCTAATATAGTTAACAATAATTTCTCCTTTATCAGTCGTTTGACTCAACACCGCACCTAACTCAAAGTCTAAAACATTCGTTTGCAGAGAAAAAAGAAGAAAGCAATCGGAACAAAGAAGAATAAGTACCAAAACTAAATAGTTCTGTAAAATAATGAAAGCGTTTTGACACTCTTAAATCCGGAGAAAAGGAATTTTTTTTCTAGTAAAATTAGTTAAAGCAGATATCAAAGAAGAAAAGTTCTGGATGAACCGACAATACCAATTCGCCATTCCAACCAATCTACGCACCTCAGACATTTTCTTAGAAGTAGGAATATTGCACCACTCTTTTGTTTACGATTCGTTACCAACTTCAAACCAACTCTGCTAAACGAGTTAATACAGTAGTAAAAACCATGTTGGCGCTTATGTAAAAGAACATCAACGCTCGTGGTATGTTTATTTGTCTCGGGCACAGCAAAACATGAAGTTATTGGGATGTCACCTTACATTGCTTTTTGTGGTCGTAAACATAATCTCTATGGAGAATTATTAAATAATCCTCCTTCACCGACGGAAGAACTTCCTAAACCCAAAAGTCCAATACATCCACAAAACGTATTCTACAAAAAAACTTCGTTTAGATACCCTACAAAACTGGTCTAAGTGGTACACTAATACTAGGTATCGGTATAACTTACGTCGTCATCCTGTTCGTTTCCAGGTGAGAGACCGTGTCTGGAAACGTAACTTTGTGTTTTCTGACGCTAGTAAACATTTCAATGCTAAGTTGGCATCGAATTTTATCGGGTTTTTCCAGATCAACAGCGTTTCATTTTCTTAGACATACGAGTTAACAGATCACAATAGACTTTCTCTTGGGCTTTAGCATGTTAAAGTTCTATAATCCGCTTTTTTGGACAACGAACCTGATTCTTCCGTAGACTCTACTTCTTGGTTCTTTTGGAAAGTTTCTTTTAATGAATTCTTTTTACTTGTTTACTCTGTATGTAAAGTTACTTTCAGATAATTCTATCCCCCATGTCGGCTTTTGGAATGTTTGAAACACTTTTTTTTCTTCTACAGTTAGTGAGTTAGAATATTACAGATTTTACCTACTTAGAGCGTTTGGTTGGGCTGTAGGATTGGGTCAATATCTTTATCTCTTTAGAGAAGGAGAGATGAACAAGGCGCAACATGTGACCTATTATTTTCTCTGTCTTTCGCTATGTTATTCGTTTCTTTCTACCTTCTGGCTCTGCTTTGTTTTGGATTCGCTGGGTATCGTATCTGAGAGTGATTAATAAACCACAACCTTCTTTGCTTTTGGATCAAATTACTCTTGGTTTTTTAGAGATACCATACGCTTCATACGCTTCTGTTATAGTTTTGGTTGTTGATATTTTTAAGGTTTTGGAAACTTTCTATCTCTTTTGTATTTGTGGTAATCTAATGAGATTACACAGAGTTGGATTTGGATTAGTTTTGGATTCTAGGGAATTGTTTCATTACGTTGTTTCGTGTTAGTTCCATTTTTATATCATTTACATGTAACTGACAGTGAATAAATTAAAATAGTTCCGATTTTTCACAATCAGTTTTAAACCGTTTCAGTACTTGCAATTTTTATCCCATAATCAGCAACCGTCTAAAAACGGATTTATTAAAACCGAATATTTTTTGAATAACTAGAATTGGTTAAATATCGATTAAATAAGATTGAATTATTTTCAAAACAGTGGAATCGTTCTAGGAAAAACGAATACTTTGTGATTAGTCAGCATTAGTCGTTGCTATATTTTTGATTACTGTCGTCAACGCTTGCGCTGCAAATTGATATCTTTTCACTTGTTCGGTTGTAGTTTGATAAGTGATGCTGTGTGTACAATTACGAAATGGAACAATAAACGGTAAGTCGAAACATTTTATTATAATCCATAAATGTAATCGATATTATTATCATTTCTGTTCTTTATGTATCATGTTTTAATTTGTATAAAAAATGTAAATTAACACACATGGTTGCATTAAGGTAGATTATTGCGTAAATCTGATGATACTTTAGGATTTATAATTACAGTTCAATTCTTGAAGTTTTCTATACGATTATGTACAGCTAAAGGTATTCACAGTGTTTTTATAACTTTCTAATGATTGCTAAAGTGATATTTATATTAAGCTTGTGTTGTTTTTGATTAAAAAATGTAATTAATTTTGTGTAACTCTATGATTATGTATGTATATAAATGAAATATTTATTTCTATGTTACAGATGCGGTTAAAAGTTGCTACCCAACAGTAACTGATGCAGTTTTCGAAGCTTCCGTGAAAAGACCACATCCAGGAAAGTTGCAATATGTAAAAAACTCAATGTGATATTGTATTTAAAAATATTTATTGTGCAATAAAATTTGAAACGTGCATTCGAAAATGTATTATTATATTATTGAAAGAATTGTTTTAGTTCATTATTGAAACAAAAAAATCATACATGTATCGATCATTTAGTATCAATTAAAGAACGAAGCTTTTAAAACGTAAACCGAATGCAACATTTAGTTTGCAACAGATTTGAATTTAAAATACCGAAACTATACTGATTCAAATAAGTGAAACAGCGATGAACTTATAGCTATTTTATTGCAGTTAGGTTTCTTTTATGTTTGAAACAAGAGTGAATCTTAAATTTTTTGTTTTGAAACTGTTACTAAACATTATCAATTTTGTGTTTACTGGGGTCCTTGGCGTATGCCTAAATTTCTATCTTCATTTAGCTTTCGTTTTGTTATCCACACCCCAGGTTTTTATTTTGCTGAGGAATTAGTTACTTGCTCTAAATTTAAATTACGCTACCGTGTATATTGTGGTTACTTGAAGTTAGTCATTGGCTTTTTCACGCCATCTAATAAGTATCGTGTTTATCAGTTCCGTTCTGGTCGTCATTTTCCTTCAACGTTGTCGTAATATGCCTAGTTAAATTTAAAGAATTATTTCTTAATACAACCACGTTTTGTAACGTGATGTATCTTAAAAACAGTTTTAACTAGATCCTTTATTCAACGCAGGGTGGGTTTTTTTGTTTTTTGGATTAAGTGTAATTTCTTAGCACCACGTGTTGTTTCCAAATGCGGGTCGCGATTATCTACTTATAAGGGTTAAGCGCCCTTTTAGTGGGTCAGGAACATTCGGATCGAACGTGGAAAATTTTTAAAGGAAAACATCAAACTTATAATTAACTCCTATACGATGTGCGTATGCGATTAATACCTTTTTTACGAAGCATAGACGTTTAACATCACCTTTAAGAAAGTTAGACATGTCAACAGTATGCGATGAACTCTTTTTTTAATTGTCATAAATGTCAGCTTTAACTCTTTTTGTAGATTTTGTGAGTCACTAGTTTGACACGATTTGTTTGTTAGCTTAATTACAGCCGTTGGAAAATCATTTTTTAAGGTTAACACCGGATTTAAAAGAAATTAAATTTTAATTATTATTTAAAACAAGATCTTCCGCCCATTAAAAATATTCTTATCACTTGGACCTCCTCTCTCTCCGACTATGAGTTAGACTTAATTAACATTTTAATTATTTCTTTTTTGTTACTAGCTAAGCTAGTAAATATTAATAGATATTCATAAAAAAGTTTCAATCAACAAAAGCAACATTTTTGTTTGCATTGTAGCAGTTAAAAACATAGTAAAAATAAGTCATTTTGTCATTGTAAGCGCAACAATGAAAAAGTATAAGTTTTTTGCACTTGCAAGTTTAGAAGTAAAACTAATAAGTTTTCGTACAGTCAAAAGATCAATTACACTGGTCTGAAAAAAAATATTTTTTATCGAGCCCTGACACTATTCCGGGTGATTCTTATGTAAGATGACGTCCTGAATCCAAATATATCTTCAGTTTTCTTCCGTCACCCACTATTTTCGAGGGAGCTCCAAATCTCTAATTTTACCACTTTTCGATAAATTAATTATAATAATTATTATAATAATAAATATATGGACATGAATTTAATTTAAATGGGAAAAAAAACTATTTTAGCTATAAACAGTAATAAATAAAAAGATATTTATCGTTACTTGGTGCTTGCTTTCCTTTTATACCCTGAGGTACAGCTCTCCCGTTTCAAAAACCAGCAGTACTCCGCCAACATGCTTGCATTCCACTTCCCTGAAAATCTCTTCTCCAGCTTAGCGATGTCTTGATGAAACCGTTCCCCGTGTTCATTCGAGACTGCTCCTAAATTTTCAGGGAAAAAGTCCAGAAACATGTTAAGTCCTATGTCTTTGTACGCTAAAAGCAGTTCCTCGACGTGAGCGACATAATCTTCACTTTTGTGGTTACCCAGGAAGTTCTTACAAACGTTTTGAAATGCAAGCCAAGCTCGTTTGTCTTTTCGATTTAAGTGTTCAATAAACGTCGAATCTTGGAAGAGTTGTCTAATCTGGGGACCAACAAAAACGCCTTCTTTGATTTTAGCTTCGCTAAGACAAGGAAATTTAGTTTTCAAAAATTGAAATGCGCCACCTGTCTTGTCCGATGCTTTCACAAACTGCTTGATCAAACCTAGTTTGATGTGTAAAGGTGGTAAGTAAATATTTTCCTTCGGAACCAAAGGATTGTGGGCGACATTTTTCTGACCAGGAATAAGATTTTTTCGTAGAGGCCAGTCCCGTACGATGTAATGTTTATCTCGAGCTCGGCTATCCCATTTACAAAGGAATCAGCAATATTTTGTGAATCCTGATTGCAGGCCCGTGAGTAGAGCAACAACTTTTAAGTCAGCGCAAAGTTTCCACTTATAATCATGATAACTAATTTTATCAAGGATTCTGAAGATGTTTTCGTACGTTTCCTTCATATCAACAGAGTATGCAACTGGAACTGATGGGAAGTCATTCCCATTTGCCAACAGGACAACTTTTAAGCTTGTTTTTGATGAGTCTATAAACAGTCTCTATTTGTTTGGGTCAAATGGCATCTGTAGCTCTGTCATCAATAAATTTGCATTAGGACAGAACACTAAACCTTTATCTTCTGAGAAAAGACATTTCAGGGTTGCTTGTCTGGTCCTGTAAGAAGATATTTTTACTCCCTTTTCTAAGAGATTCCACTGTTGAAGTCGCGATCCTAGGAGCTGAAATTTAGTCTTGGATAACTGCAAATCCCTGACAAGATCATTTAATTTCGATTGAGTGAGCAGGTGAGGTTGCCGAGAAACTAAATCTGCGAAATACTCTTCATCATCATTGAACGTATCATTCGAAGCCCCAGCTTGTAGCTCAGAGTCTTTTAAATCAATTTCCGGCTCTAGAGTATAAGTGTTTGGGGGCTCTGGGATTGGCAAAGCATCGTTATGAGGAACAGGTCTTAGAGCTGACGGAATATTAGGATACTGAATTGTATGCTTACTTTTGCTCGAAAACCCGACGGTGGAAGTCATACAAAAGTAACAATCTGTAAGATGACAGCGAGGTTCATGCCAAACCATGGGCACAGCAAATGGCATTGATTTACGGGTACCTTTCAGCCATTTGGTCAAACTACTGTAACAAGTCGTACAGCAAACTGATGGAACCCAAGTCTTGTCCTGGTCGCCAACTTGACAATCAAAGTACAATTTATAAGCTGTTTTAACAAGCGGAGAAAGGGGTTTTCGTTGCGCTTTTAAAGTTAATTCCCCGCAGACATAGCAGAAGCTATCGGGACAATTTTTACACTCGCGTGGCATAATTAAACAGTAATTCAACGCCCGACATTAACCACAAATCACACTTAGTCACTTGAAAAAATCCGGAGTAAAAGTAGTTTTACTGTTTTACACAAATGAACAAAAATGAACACAAAATCCAGCACGTTCAAAACGTCGACAAGTTAACTCTGCAACAGCTATAGATGTACTGATCGAAGATGAGAAGAGTAATGCAAGTTCAAGCCTGTCGAAAATCCCTGTTCAAACCTGCATGTGGTATTGAGATCGCCAGCGTCGTGCAGTGAATCTTCCTAACTGTTTATTGATATTTTTTTTACTGTTCTTATATATTTGTATTTTATTGTTGTTTCTATATACATTTTATAGCAAAACTTTTGCCATATACTTTGGTATAAATTTTATTACCTGCTTTGGGATGATTAACGGCTATAAGTTAAAATTCTAAAAAAAATGGAAAAAATAAAATAAAAATGGGGTCCCCTCAAAATAGGTGGGTGATGGGTAAAAACGGAACTCATTTTTGGGTTCAGGAGGTCATTTTAAATAAGAATCGTCAAGAATAGTATCAGGGCCGATTTTCATGCAGACCAGTGAAAACAAAAAAGAGGTAGTCGTGCTTAAACTTCAAAATGCAAATACCTATGAGTCATATTATAACGTTGCATCTAATCCAAAAAACACTTTTTTTAACTTATATCTATACGTCTAAGAACAAATTTAAGTTACAGTGCCAAACTTATGTCTGTTGCATCTTGTAAACTTAAAATGTGCAAAATTGCAATATCTTATATAAAAACGTTTTTTACTCCGCTATATTTATTGAAACATCGTGAAGCCTCGAAATTATTTAAGATTATCCAAAGCAATTACCAAAAGAGACATAATGTTCTAGTCTTAGATAAGGTGAGAATATGAAAGGTATCATAAGGAAATTAGAGTTTAGTTTAATCAAAAATTTTAAGAAGAATTTAGCTAATAAAATAAATTTATAGTAAGCGTGCTAATGTAAATTAATAAAAACAAATCTGAACCGCGTACGGTATACGGTTACAGTGATATATAAATTAATTAAAGTGATGTTTCTATTAAATTGCAAATTTGTTATTTTGTTTAACTTGTTGTATTGTGTTTTAGTTAATTCTATAATAATTAATAACCGTGTAAATAGTTTAAAAATATTCACAATTTAAATTTCTTATCTTTTTGTACTTACTATTGTAATAGCCTCCTAATAAAACAGATTTTGTTTATTTGATTAATTTTTATTTTATAGTTTCTGAAAATCATAAATAGGTACTGCTACTTTAAATTAGAAAAATGTTTATAAAATCAATTAGTAAAAATCTAAACAAGCTTGATTGCTTAAATTTGTTACCAACCTTTTTAATTCAGTGGGTTCCGTTAGTAACAAACACGTGACCACGGTTAGCTGCAATGTCGGTGAGTAGGCGTAGTTAGGAATATTATAATAGATAAAGAAAATAGGCGCTATTCCGCTGTAACAGTAAAATCCTCAGATCAGGGATACCAAAAGTACACAAAAACCCACAGTAGAAAAAGTTTGGACAAAAGCAAACAACTGATAAGGAAATGTCATAACAACTGGTTAATATATTTTTCATTCGACAACAAAATACCACTTTTGTCTTTCAAGAGGTAACAAATAACAATAAAAAAATAATCAGTAAATGCTACATATGCTAAATCGGTTAAACAGTAAAAATTTACACTAGTTAGTAGAGATATGAATATATTAATAAATTTCACTAAATAGCAATTAATAATAAAACTATAACATAGAAAGCAAAATCATTTATAAACGTTTAAATTAAAAGTTTTTATCGTAAGTACCTAGTAAATATGCTATTTCAGTAATATTATTTTTCAAACTTTTAAGTAAACTTCCAATCGTTGGCTTATATTTGCCAAACTGTGGTTTTGAACACAAATAATTAAAGATACTCGATCAGAATGAAGTCAATGTACACAGTAAATAAACAAATTTGAATGAGCCGAAAGCTGAACTATATACTTGACTAAAACTAAAATATTAATAATGATCTTAAAATTTAGTAATAAGTAGTCTTAGAACAAAATTAATAAAGCTGAAGGTATAGTAATTAGAAATACAGATAAATATGTATCACAGTTACGTAAGTCAAGTAAAACAAATCAAAAACAACACTTGACAGATAGCTGTTTAAGTCTAATTGAAAGAACCCTTGTGGTTATCAATCCCATCTTAACTACACTTGGTTGAATCGTCTATTAGATGCGAAACACTATTGCCAGAAAAATAATACGTTCACGCTTTGTAGTTGTTTGAACAAAAGCCTCGAGCCACCCCCAAAATTTACTGTGAAGAGTTTTCAAACAAAATGGCGCCCGATAGCCGTTACCTGTGAGTATTGAGAAAAAAGAAAATACTTTAATTCCGTAAATACACATAAACGACTTTATTTCATTTAAATTGCTAAAAAGGAATAACGACGATGTGAAATACTAAAATCAAAGTACTCGTAGCAAATGTCAAACGGGAAATAAAATTTGGTGAAAAATCCCGACCGCGGATACACAATGACGCCAAAATATCTAACCAGTGGTGTCCGCAAACCAGTAGCGTTTTAGAAATTTTATTTAAAATACAAATTTTGGAAAACTAATGATTAACGATATGTAACAAACACAATTTTCAGCGACAAAGTAAGAGTATTATTTTTTCACACATTAAAGCCAAGTTTACATTAATAGAAAAGTACAGTTACAATAATATCGTAATTATAATTAATTTTTGTTAATTTATTTTAGTTATTATAAAAAAACATATTCGAAAAGTGTGGAATACAGCATTTTAAAATAGTAAATTTAGTCATATCACAACAACATAGGTATTTGCTTTTATTTTTATTTATTATTAACAATGTTCTTTTTCTAAAATAATTCTATAGAAGTCTTATGTTGTTGATATTTATGTTGTCTACAGCAAATGATATATTTATCATACGTTAAAATTACAAGTGTTTCTTTTTAAAAACATACAAATTTATGTAATGTATATATAAATAAACATAAAAACATTAAAAATTCTAGTTATTTTATTAATTTTATATCAGAAAAAATAGAAAACAGTTTTAGAGACACAGAGTGAAAATAAATTAATATAAAAACAGTAAAAACTGTAAAAACAACTTAAAATTAATTTAAAAAAAATATATAATCAATACTGGTAACCTCGGTTACTGCTAGTTCTGTATAAAACAACAAATTTTTCAGTTAAGTAATTCGTTGTAATAAAGTCCGTGTCAAAAGCCTAACCAGCATCTGCGAAATATGTCTAAACATTATTGTTCTCTTAAGTTTCTTGCTTTAACAGAATATTAAAGCACGAAATTTTTGTGTTTTTTGTAACTAACTATGGAATTAAAATACATTTCTCAAAAATAAAATAGTAATTTATGTAATTAAGTTAATTAAACTTTATTGTTGAACAAAGAAGTTTTTTTTAATTAATGACAAGTAATATTATTTAAATTATCAATCCACCAATAATAAATTCAAACTGGCAATTTAAATAATATTAATAAATAACCAATAACAATGTATCCCCTTAACAATTTGATAACAAGTAATACAAAAAATAAGGTTCTGATTGATTGCAGTACAATTGCACAAACATTTTTACAAAAAAATTAGTAAAAGATAATAATTTACGTACTAATAGACTGCATAAAAAAAATTCAGTAATTTTGTGCATAAAAATGAAAAATCACAAATTTGACAATATTTATCAGGTCAACACAAACCTACATTTTTTTAAATAGAGCATTCACCAAGTGCTGTTATCGAAGTAGCTAGTAAAGGGAGAAAGAAAATATTTCTTAAGTGAATCCATCATTTGCAAAATTCAAAGCATTTGGACGTATTTTGTTAATTTTGGAGGTTTTTTTTGCCATACTGATGTGGCTGTGGCTGATTTGCCAAAAACTTATGCAATATCTATATTGTGTTTACTTTCCAACACTACCCTAGATTCAATCCCTTGATAAAACGGTCTTCAAATTTTTTTTAACATTATTGAGACAGCGAACTACTAAAACATTAGAAACAAAATCCTTCTGCAAATGAAAGGTTTACAAAAAGCCATTTTAAAAAAGTTTTTCAACTGGTTTGACAGGTTTTAATCATTGCCAATATTTAGAACAGTTTGAAGTTCACTGGCATGTACCCATACAATCCAGCAATTACACTAGAGTGTGCATATTCACCATCTCTTCTCACAAATAGAGAGAGAGTGGTTTGATGACATTGCGTTAAATAATTTTAGAAATAAAAAATCAAAGCAAGTTTTGAAATCTGCTTAAATAGTTTTCAAACCGGATCGCTCTCTCTGCTGATCAGCTTGATGTCGAACCTACTCCAAGCACCTCGCAGGTTAATTAGCCGTCTAAAACCCCAAGTTAATGTTTGTATCAGAAATTTCTACTTTGTTTGTAGTTAATTTGTGTAATAAAAAAAATTTCAATTCAATAGTTTACACACATTTAATTTTTTAGTCGGGATTTTTTACCTGGTTCCGGCAAGTTTTAACAGGTTTTACTGTATTTACATAGCAAACAATTTAAATATTTACAATACCATCTTTACTAAAGTACTCTAACGAAAAAAATTTATTATGTTGTAAAAAATAATATATCTAAATATAGTTTGTCATATACAAGAAACTATACAATTACACTTTTTAATTAAAGTAACAGCAATGCAAAGTTTCACAACATACTATATAAATTTTAAGTTTTACATAACGTTGTCATTGTACGTATGATTATTTACTGAAATTTTACATGTAAACCAATAAACAACTACAAATGTTGTACATAAATGAATTCGTAATACTGGCAACATTGTTAAGAAAGTATTTAAATATTAGCACAATTAAACGAAACTATTACAATCTTGTTAGCAACACTTTACAGTGCACTGCACAGTAACGTAACAAACTAATCAGGTTAATTATCTTTAAGAGTATTACAATTAACGTTTCTACTAAGCATAATGGCTTAGGTGGACGATATTACCCTAAGACATCTATCATTGTAAAGTAAACCACAAAAGGACTGCCCAATGGTATTCAAAACCAAATAAAAAATTACAAAAATAATTCTTGTTTTTGATACAAGTTTCACAACTTATAACTTATTTTTACTTTTTATTTTTATTAATAGAAATTTGCACTTTATTTGTCATAATTGTGATCATTTATTATTTGAAATTTTAATGTTAAATTCTCGTTGACATTGTGGACCGTTAGAAGTTATAGTCTATTATTATAATAATTTAATAATAAAATCTAAATTTGTGCATCTCAAGCTTATAATTCCGCTAGCCTTTGAGATAGAAGATTAGGGTAAGTTGAGCAATCGCTCATTCTGGGTAACTCAAGACTTCGATTTATTTCGGGGTTGAGTAGCTGTGCGTGCTTTAATTAATTCATGCAGAGCGCTTGTTGGAATTTAGGAGAGTATATCTTCCCTTCTTCAAATAAATACGGTTCACCTTTCAGCTTCCGGGTGGCCGAAACATTTGATCCTTTTCGAACCGGATATTCAAGAAATCAGTTTCTATTACATTCATTTCAACTGTAAGTTCAGGTTAATAACGTTTCCGTTATTTGTATATTTCGTACTAAATTAAATAACACGAACAATGTCCGAAATGATTTAAATGTCGTGGTGGTAACGAGGTCACAGGTCATTGCCGACGTCACTGATATCGCTGATCGCTGTTCTAACATTTTCAAAAAAGATGCAAAGGTCATCTATTTATGCTCAACGAATTGTTAGTTTGCAAATCCAACTTTAGAGAAGTTCAGCGACAAACATTAATTAAAAACTGCACTCTGGCTAAGAAAGATCAGGTTCCTACCGATCAAATTCAAAAAAGTTTTAGATATTTGGTTTACTCGATTAGAACTATCTTTGCTAAGCTTCAAAGTGCTGATAATGGTAGCGTAGCATCACAACAGTTGTGCGCTTCTCTTTCTGACCCCCTTCAAGGTTTTCTTCCGAAAATTATAATTCCGCATTTCGATGAGAAAATCGCGACATGGACAAATTTTATCGTTGGTGCATAATAATAAAAGTTTAACTTCTCTCGCAAAATTTCATGATTTAAAAACGTTTCTTTCTAGAAAATCAGAATCCGTTATTGCCAGTTTTGCATTAACCGTGGCAAATTATGAAATTGCTTTTCAAACCTTAAAAAATCGCTACTAAAACAATAGGCGTCTAGCCGGATTGTACTTAGATAACATTTTAAATTTTAAGCTCCTTGTTTTACCTGCTTAAAAAAGTCTCAGATCATATCTTCAAGTACACCAAAAGGCAGCCAGTGCTTCAGGAGCACTTCCAATTCAAAATCTTTTTGAATTTGTTCGCTTCTAACTCTTTAGTCAAATCCTTCCTCGTTAAGTTTTGGAAAATCAAGAAAGTGCCCGTAGCAAAGATCCGTAATCCTGATGAAGAATGGTGTGAACGCTTGTTTAACAATACTCATGCTCGAACCTCCGAAAGTCGATGTCGTCGCTCTACCTATAAAACCCAACGTTGTCAAAGTTGCTGCTAATTCAAAGTCATCGTTCACAGCCTTTTTAAATTTAGTAAGGCGTTTAATTCGAGATCCTTCTCGTTATACCACTTATCAACAATTTATGTCTGAGTATCGAAGCTTGGGTCACATGTCTGTTGCTACTTCTCCTGCATTATACGTGCTATCCCACCACTGTGTTTTTAAATGCAGTGAAAAGGGAGCTAAGATTCATGTTGTTTTTATCCATTCGTCTTCTCTGTATGGTAGATCTTTAAACGAGCAACTTTTAAGTGGTCCTAAGTTACAAAAGGACATTTCTGCTATCCTGATAACTTCCAGTTGTGACATTCGCATGATGTATAGACAAATTTTGTTACGTCGTAAAGATCGTTGTTTAAAACACATTTATTGACGCGAATTCATTCATAATCTTGTCGTTGAGGATGAACTGAATACTGTAATGTACGGCTTAACTCTTTTAGCTTACCTGCCTCGGCGATGTCTTCAACAATTAGTTGAGTACAAAAGTTCTCTCTACTCGGCGGCGTCCATTGTCATCCTTAAAAATACTTTTACTACTGTTGATAACGTGCTAACTGTCGTTAGCACCGTCAAAGACGCACTAATTCTACGCACCGAGTTTACTAATCTTTTGGGAAAAAGAGGGTTTAATTGCGAAAATGGCCCAGTAATGTCCGTTTTGTAACGTTTTAGAAAGTCTTCCTAAAGATCATTTAAAAACGCGTCTTATGTTTCTGATTGAGGATAAGTATCTCAAAATCATTGGCCTGTGCTGGAATTATGGTTTAGACACTTTTTCGTTTCAAGTTCAACCCTGCAGCTGCACTAAAAGAACATCTAACATTGCTAGAATATTTGATCCTCTAGGGTTCTGCTTTTCCCCCTGGTCTTTACAATGAAGCTCGTTCTACAGCGCATATGAGCCGAGGGTTTTGATTGGGATAACGTTCTTAGTCCCATTTTTGCCTCCAAATGGATTAAATTGGTAGACTGCTTGCCTTAGATCTCTCAAATGCACATACCAAAATGCATCTACCCTTCTTCTGATCAAATCTTACACGTTGTTGGATTCTGCGATGCTTCTTAAAAGGGATACGCTGCCGTTGTTTACGCCTGTTCTAGTTCCGTTGAGTCGCGACAAACACAATCTTTCCACTTTATAATTGCTAAGTCCAAACTAGCCCCATTAAAAGTTCTGTCAATTCCAAGCCTCGAATTCTGTGGAGCGCTTTTGTTAGCGCGCCTTTTCCATTCAATTAAACCGCTTTTTGCTTTTACGACTATTAAAGAACCTCGCCTTTATACTGACGCTCAAATAGTTCTTGCGTGGCTCTCACTCTCTCTGCATCCGTTCATACCTTTGCCGCTAACCGTATTATAACTATTCTTGATCTCACTGAATGTTGATACTGCCAAAAATCCTGCTGATTTATCCTGTCGTGGTGCTACCCCTGAAGTTATGAGCAACGCTTTTCTCCGGATTTCCGGTTCAACATTATAAGTAAACTTCCGCCGCAGTAGCCTTCTCTGTCCATTCCGACATCTTTGGATTCTTCGCTACCTAATCTTAAAATTAGCGCAACTCTTCTTAGTGGCGTTGTACCTTCTCATCCTTTACTTCCAGCCATCGAACGATTTTCTTCTTTTCTATAAGTATAAACGAACGCTTGCATGGATAGTTCGTTTATTTTAAACCGCTCAAATTCGCAACCTAATTTTTTCTCCTAACAACAAAATTCTACCTCTTTCTTCTGCCAAACTACAAAAAGCTACGCATGTTTGCGTCCGTATAGAACAAGCCGCTTATTATAGAAAAGATATTACGTTGCTTCCTGCTCCTGAGTTTCTCCACCGTACTGTTGTCCTCTCGTCACTCGCTGTTGTTACCTCAGCAAACTCATCTCTCCAATCGTTTGTGTTCTTACCATCATGTCGTTCTCAGACCGTTCAAGCTCTGTTACAATCCAAATTCTGTATTATTGCGCTGCGCAGTCTGCTAAGAAAACACATCCGTCAATGCATGACGTGTCATCGTTTTAGAGCTAACACGTTGAAGCCAACAATGGCGCCTTTATCAGCAGGTCGCGTAAATCCGCAACGAGCCTTTACCGTAACCGGCGTAGATTATGCAGGACCCTTTACTGTTAAGCTTAATACTTTTTCTTCGTCTCGTACTACTAAAAGCTGTGTCTGTTTGTCAGCAACTAAATCTGTACACTTGTAATGTCCCGTTAGAGTTCATTACATTTAAAATTCTATTTTGTATTCGCGTACTAATTTGCATTTAAATTTATTCAGTTTGGCAACGTCGCGTCGTATTTCGAATTGACCGACCAATCGATTTTTGTTCACACTTCCGTTTGAGCCATCTTTAGGCCTTACACGTCGTAGTGGTGCAAGGAAAAAAAATTATTAATTATAGCGTAAAAACGCATACAAATTAGTTTTTATTATTTCCAACTAATTGCTGGTAAGTTTACCTTTATTCCAATATAATGTTTCTATTGAATTCAACATTTTTTGTGATTTCACAATGTTACGCAATACAATTAGACAAAGAAATTGATTACAAGACCGTTGCATCTAAAGCAACGTAAGTGATTTCATGTCGATTAAAAACCATTCTAATTATTTATATTTAAGGTGTTTACCTGAATTTTTGTTATTCGTTACGTTTGGAAGTTTTTGCGTTCAGTATTTTTGAAATTTGGTATTCGATAATATGTTATATTTTTTTCTTACGGTATCTTTAGGATGTGCTTAGTATGTTTTATTTTTGAAAGGAGCGCTTTATGATTTGATGTTTGAGAATGTTTGTTGTGTGTATGATTTCAGAGTTTCTGTTCCGATTGTTTCGTATGATTCCGATAACTGTGAAGTTAGTCTTATTGATACATTCGTTTCCGATTTCAAGCTCTTCTCCGAAAACTTCAATTCAGACTACGACTGATATGAATACTTCTATTTCTCAATTAATTTCTTTATGTATGGCTTTGGAGGCTGTTCAGCCAACCGAGTCTCAAACTAACCTGAATTTGACAAACGATTCAAACATAAATTTAAATTGATTCTTCTTTACTTCAAACTTCGGATTGGGATTTACCATTTTTAATTAAATGTTATTGATGCTCACTTTTGGAGGTCAGTACAATCTAAGTGATTGGATGCCTTACGTTTTATGTTTCATATTTTATTTTATGTTGAGAAAATCTCAATGTTTATTGTATACCACAGTGTGGATATATTAGATTATTTAGTTAATGCGCTGACCAAAAACTTATATATTATTTGCATTTGTTTTACTGCTTTATTTTAATGTATTTGATTACATTTTATTGCCGATTCTGAGATTTTTTTCTGTGGAACTCGTCTTCTTGAATTTGAGTTTTTAATTGCTTAAGTTCAATTGTATAGACGATCATTTTGAGTTTACCTTTGAGCATATAATTATATGTGTAACTTTAAAACTCATTTAGAGCATTAATACCTATTTTCCTTGTTTGAAGTATTGGTGATAATTTTCATTTTAAAGTTTCGTATGTAACTTTGTTATTTATTCATTTGCCCTGTGAGAGGACGGGAGTAGAATTTTCTCACAGCAATACCTATTGCTTGTCGTAAGAGCTGACTAACCTTGGGAACTTTTGTTTAGTATTTCTTTTTCAATTCTATTTTTAATCTCTTCTCTTTTTGAGTTATTGAGTGAGGTGGAAATTGTTTCGAGTGATTTTGGTATTTGTGGAATATATGTCAAACGATGACGCGGATTCGCGCGACGCCCCTCTTTTATCTATATCCTTCGTTACATAGTACTGTCGAACTTATTAGATTTTACTACTTTTACCCATTTTGACTTCTAAGTTAAGGTTTAGATTAGGATTTAATTAGGTTGTTATTTTGTTTAGAAAATAAGTTTTTGGAATTTGATTTTTATGCAACGATGTTGCGAGATTTGCTTTTTGCGTTTCTTGTTGTTTATTTTGCGTTTGTTGTTGATTTTTGCGTTTGTTGTTTATTTTGCGTTTGTTGTTTTGTTCTGCACTTCACAGTTTTTGTTCTGCACTTTCACAGTTTAAAACCTTTCTTCAGTTTGGCAACGTTGCGTCGTATTTCGAATCGACCGACCAATCGATTTTTGTTTGCACTTCCGTTTCAGCCATCTTTAGGCCTTACATGTCGTAGTGGTGCAAGAAAGACAAATTTTATTAATTATGGCGTAAAAACGCATACAAATTAATTTTTATTCTTTCCAACTAATTGCTCGTAAGTTTATCTTTATTCCAGTATAATTTTTCTATTGAATTCAACATTTTTAGTGATTTCACAATGTTACGCAATACAATTAGACAAAGGAATTGATTTCAAGACCGTTGCATCTAAATCAACGTAAGTGATTTCATGTCGATTAAAAACCTTTCTAATTATTTATATTTAGGGTTTTTTCCTTTTTATTTACTGGATTTTCCGTTATTGGAGTTTTTTATTTACTGGATCTATTCGTTTTATTTACTGAATTTTTATCATTAGTTTTATATACTGCTGTTTTTGCTTTCCAATCTACATTCCTTGAATTCGTTATTTTGTACTAAAAATAGAAGATATCAGATAACGTCATATCATATATGGTGAGTCAACAGGAATTTATGCTACTACTTATTACATTTTAAATTCAAATTAATTAAATTGTGTTATCAAAAACTTTTCGGAATACATACTCCGTAACAAATTAAACGTTTATTACTTTTGAATTTGATATTAATTAATAATTAGGTAAACGATTTTATGCTTTTTATTTATCACAAATTTCAAGGTGATTGGCGCTCAAATATTGTTTTATTCCAAATATTGATTTAATTCAAATATTGTTTTAATCCAAATAATGTTCATTTTTTCTTTAATGTAAATAGTTAGTGTAATATGTTATAATTGCGAATAAATTAAAGGAATTCACACTTGTGTATTTTATTTCCATTCAGGCTCACACCCAGAGGTCTGTGTTCCGACTGCTGCCGTGGTAAAATAAGAATTTTTGCTTTCGATAAATATATTTTTATTGTATGTTTTATTTTTTATTACACACTTGGAGTTCACTTTGCCTTTATCTACAGAAGCTTTCTTTGCTTGTAAGGATAGGTTCATCGCGCGCCGGAGAATACCATATAGCATTAGATCCGACTGTGGTCGCAATTTTGTTGGCGCAACTAAAAATCTTGCTGATCTATATGTGTTTTTGTGCAAAAACAATCATTCCTTTTGCAAACTTCTTTAACTTCGTAATATTAATTGGGTTTTTAACCCTCCGTATACTCCTCATTTCACAGGGCTCTGCAAAGCAGCTATTAACCGCCTGTTATATCGAAAAATTGGTACCGCGACTCTCACTTTCAAAAAGTTTGGTACAATATTAAATAACCGTTCGTTATGCATCCTTTCATCCGATCCCACTGAAGCTGAAAACTATTTGAGTCCAGGTCAGTTTCTTATTGGTGAGCCTATATTCAAACAATGTTGGCGACATCCAAACAGTATTGTACAATCTTTTTGGCGTCGCTGGTCTGCTGAATATTTGCATACTGAAACTTGACAGAGAAAATGGTCTTGGTCCTCAAGGGGTGATGTAGTACTAGTTGAAGATCCGCTTTCTAAACCCGATTAACTTTTTCTTTTCATTCTTATTTGTTGTTCTTGTTTGTTCTTATCGTTTTACAATTCATTTCTTTTAATTTTCCCGATAAAATTTAGCATTGCTTATTTTAGGTAGGCGGTTTGTTGGCGCCGGCGTTTGATTTTTAGTCGTTTCCGCTAGATTCGTTTTCGGTTCTGTGACATGCTGTCCCCTACTTAAGTTAACTTGACTTTAAAACAATTTTTGAAAAATTTAATGACAACTTGACTTAACTTCGAGTCTCTTTTCTGACCATTCTGGTAACGTTTGTTAAAATAAATAATTTGTGTTTAATAATTAAATCTGAATTTGTACATCTCGAACCTTTAATTCCGCCAGCCTTTGGTATAGAAGATTAGGGTAAGTCAAGAAATCGTTTAATTTTTTTCTATTTTATATAAAGTAAGATTTTAATGTAATTAAATAATTTTAAAATTTTTACGTTAATAACATTTAATGCTACAAAATTTTGTAATTAGAGATAAAAGAATTACTTTTCTAAATTATATACGCTATAAACTACTCAAAAAGTTTAATAATTAATTTATAAGATTGTGTGGCTATGAGTTTGTTACAAAATACCCGCAAATTAGCTTCGCTATATAAAACTGCTGAATTGTATTCTTTTTATGCGTTCCGAAAAACTAAATGGTTTTGAATTCACGCCCGATGCTTTCGTTAGCGTCAACCAAATATAATTGAAAAATGTTAATTTGTTAAGGTTAATAATTAGCTTTGAAATTTTAACGGTACGATTTATAAATTTTTGTTTAAAACATTCTGTTGACTAATTACGTTACTTATTTTTAACGACATAACGTAAGAAAAAGTAAAATAAGTTTTACATATTACTACTAATTTTTTTCTGGCTAATTATAACTAATTTTAGTAAAAAATAATGATCCGTAACCGTATTTGAAATAGTGACCTAAATAGCTGATTTATCAAGTCAATGCAGATGTATTTTAGATTACACAAAGAACAATAAAATAATAGACGCAGTGCAACATTGGTCTAGACAGATATTTCTAAATTTGTATCTATTTTACATTATTCATGTAATAATCTATTTTAACAAATTAGAATTTATAAATGATTTTAATAATCTAATCCGCTTTCGACGATTTAAATTACGCTCCAAATACTATAAAAGGTTAAAGTTGCCTAACGATTTTCAGAACGAGCGTTTTGCATCCTACGTTTTTCTTAACTTTATCTTCATTAAAGTCAAATTTCTTAAGTTTATTAAAACAGTTGAATTAGTTTACATCTAAATAATTAACTATAGAACAATTCCCGACTTGCGAGTATACTTTAAATGTTGAAAGTTGTTTCTTATTTGTATTAAGCTTCAAACCAAAATGAATCCATAAATTAATTCAAAAAACCTATTACGTTTTTAACGTAACAAACTTCTCAAAACTTTAAAGTGATAGAACCTTTTTAGTGTTTACTAGAGCGATAAATTGCAGGAGGCGTTAAATTTTAATTAAAATAAAACAAGAAGAGTAAAACACAAGATTTAAAGTTCCAATCAAACGCGTTTACAAATGCCAATTAAAACATTGTTTTACTAACCGATGATTATTGGATTTTGTTATTCTCTGTTTAAAAACGTTTTAGTTTCACTTACCAGAATCCAAAAGTTGAAAAGTGCACTTACCTAAAACAAAAAAAAAACGGTAATTAAGAAAAACAACAAAGATGTGCCAGAAAAATAGTATTATAAATGTTTAACACAAGTAAAAGACATTTTCTGATAAAACTAAGTAACAAAGTTTGTTACAAACTAAGTCATTTTACTAAGTTTCGCTTTTAAATTGCAAATTTAATCAAGACCTGAATATGTTAAAATTTTATTTGACGTTGCTAAAAAAATTGCAGCAATACGTCTTGGTAAAAATGTTTATTATATTATGTCTCAATTTAAGCGTCTTACTTTATTTACTCGGTAATATAAACGTGTATGTTTATTTGTAAATAAGTACGTTTATACTGAGTATATTTGCAGTAGTAATTGAATCTTTATTTAAAATTCACACGCCGTGGTGTTTGAAGAGTTTCATTAGCAGTAAAAATGATAAGCGGGTAATTGAATTTTCTCGACCATTTTAATCACTAATTCGATTAGATTCGACATTGCTCTTTCTTTTTCTCAGTTCTTTTACATTAACTTGCGTTCAGAAAACGTAAAATTGTTTGACTTATTATTCACAAAATGTACAATTTATTGTGAAGTTACAAAAAACATTCTTTAGAAACAAGTTTTTTAAAAGTAAACTCCCATGCTTTATGTAATTTATTTAAATTTAAAAAATTAATTTTTTTTATAATTATAAACTGTTTTTTATTTTTACTTTTAAAATGCCTAAACAAACACTTGATGAACATAACAGTTTTAATTCAGGAGTTATCAAAGCCAAAGAGACAAATGAATAGCGCATTAAACTAAACAAAGCAAAATAGACTCGTGAATTTTACTAAAAACAAATACAAATTCCAGTATCAATCTATTACTTTTCAATAATTTATTTATAATTTATCAAAGCAAATTTTGTAAAACAAGCACCAAAACAATTCCTTTTTTTTCTTTGTCACAACAATTTATTTTTTTTCAACTGTTTTTTTTTAACTTTTTCTATGGTAATCTAAGCAACGAAGACCAAAAACAAGCCAATAGCGGAAATGATTCATCTAGAAGCCAATTTTGGTACAGTTGTCCATAACAATATTCTAAAAGTACTGGTAAGAGGGGGGGGGTTGAGCTAAGAGGTGGGGGGGGTTACTAAATTCTGGTTAACCTCTGCACCTTCACCAAGACAAGCTGAACGTTCTCAAAATAAAATGATTTTAGAATCAATAAAAGAATACATTTCTTTACATTGAAAGGAATGATAATTGACAATTTTCGATGAACGAATTATTGGAACAGGTTACGCGAGAACCACCACATGTAAAAACCTTCAAAGAGGGAATGAGAGAAAATCATGGAGACCAAATAGTTTTCAGCTATAATACCCCTAGAGCATTGATAATACCGAGATAATTTTGTCATAGAGATTGTTGATTCTTTAAAGAAACACGCTTGAAACATTCTCTACGACAAAATTTTGAGTATTTATCAATGCTCGAGGGGTATTCGGTAAGATAATTTTTTACTACTTTTCATGTTTTTTATTCAATTAATACAAATTAATTCTGTTTTTTGATGTATTTTCTAAAAGAATTTTGTTGTTACAAATATCAATAAATCGTTGTATAATTATTATGAATTGATTTACTATCTGACAATTAATTTGACATTTGAATATATCATGTCTGCTTTGCCCGATAACACCACACCCGTGGTGTTATCGCTGCAATCCGTTGATGATTGGTTGAATTTTAAAAAATGCAATAAAATTAAATTTTTTTATTGGTTAATTGATACAGTAAAAAATTATCAGCTATAATACCCCTAGAGCATTGATAATACCGAGATAATTTTGTCATAGAGATTGTTGAAAGCGTGTTTCTTGGTAATATCACGAGGCCGAAGGCCGAGTGATATTACCTCAAAGAAACACGCTTGAAACATTCTCTACGACAAAATTTTGAGTATTTATCAATGCTCGAGGGGTATTCGGTAAGATAATTTTTTACTACTTTCCAAGTTTTTTAATCAATTAATACCAATTAATTGTGTTTTATGGTGTATTTTCTAAAGGAAATTAGTTAATTTTGTACTTACAAATATCATCAAATCTGTGTATCATCATTATGAATTGATTTACTATCTGACATTTAATTTGACATTTCAATATATCATGTCTGCTTTGCCTGATAACACCACGCCCGTGGTGTTATCGCTGTAATTCGTTGATGATTGGTTGAATTTTACAAAATGCAATAAAATAAAATTTTTCTATTGGTTAATTGATACAGTAAAAAATTATCAGTACAATTCGGACTTCCTTTTGTAATTTTGATAATAACATCATAGTACAACGCAAAGTGTAAAGATAAATAGACAAAACGTGAGAAAATTGCACGAAAAGCTGCTGAATTTATCCTAAAAGTGCTTATCCTCTTACAACCAATTTCTGCAACGATGCTAAACAACTAACAACTAAATCTTTAAAAATCTTCATAAACTGCATTACAAAAATCAAAAGAAGAGGTAGAAAAAATATGATAATTATATCTCATGCTTTTATTGCTGCTGTTTCTAACCAGCATCGCTCTGTTCGTATACAAAAAATTTTGATAAAAACACTTATTTCAAAGTAAATTAAGTGCCTCCTGCTACGACGCTCAGCAGCTAGAGCTCTCCACCATTCCCGACTGGAAAGGCTTCATGAAATTGATAAGTAAAGTTTTAGGGTCTAGGTCACAGGCGTACTAGACGCCAGAATAAGTCGGCCTATCAAAATAATACACAAAACCTCTAAGTGAAGTAATTACGTTTATTGACCACTATTTGTGGCGCGAAATTCAAATATGAGTTTGGTCGCTTTCAAAATTGTGTACATTGAAAAAAGGACAAAATTTGAAAGTAACATTTTTAAAAATTAACATAGATAATGCGTTGGTTAGATTAGTTCACATGAAATGTAGGTATAACATACTCTATTAGGTAAAATGTTACATAAGGCATCTTACACTTGAACATAGTTGAAAGTTACCTTTGACAACAAATTTACAAACTAAAGTTAAAGTAGATCTGTACACAATATAGAGATAAAGTTTTGCAACGATAGAAAAAAAATATAATTATAGGTTCACAGCACTTATGATGTAAAAATTCAAACTTTAACGAGGTCACGTATTTCGATGGAAAATTAACTTTCCTAATCGACTTTGTGGCGTCGAGCCGACTGGGTTAGACTTTAGGGGTTCCTTAAGTTGTACACTTATAGTACTTGTAGATGAATTAAGGGTGCTGCTGTAGTTACTTTTATCTGTTAGGTTAGGTACTGTTTCCTGAAACTCTTAAAAATGTTGGTTTCAGTCTATCAATTAATATTGTCTGTTCCTTGTTGTTTATTTTAACTGTCATCGTTTTTGGATTTCGTGAAATGATTGCATAGGGTTCATCATAAGGTGATTGTAATGCTCTTTCGGTATGAAAGTTTTCTAATAGTTCTTGTGATAAATCGTTTTGTGTGATTGTTTCAAAATGTGTTTGCAAACGTGCGACGAAATCAGATGCAATTTCTGGTTCACTTTTGGCGATGAACTCTCCTGGTGGTGGTGGTCGTGGTGGTGGTATCATGTCTTGTTTTAGTGCTGTACAGATACCGAATAAGACAATCGGAAATACTTCGGTCCAAGAGTTATTATTGTGGCACTTGATTGCTGCCTTTAATTGTCTATGTACGGTATGACTTCTCCATGTAGGTCTATGTGTACATTCTGATATCGTTGAGATGGTGTATTAGAGGTTCCAATAGGTGTAATTGTGTGCCTGGATATTTTGTTTCGCTAACATTGAATGCATTGTTTGTCCCATGTCTGGCAATTTTTGTTCATTGCTGGCTAAACAAAACATTCCTTGATAAGTTTCGTTGTAGCTCTAACATTTGGATGTGGCATGTAAATGTCAAACCCAAATGTGGTTGACGTCAAGAAATATTTGAGTTTGGTATCAGTTTCTTGTAGTTTTTTTAACTGTTCATAGTTAATTGGTACAATAGTAACACTTACTAAACGGGATAAAGTAACGGCAGGAACGTTATCGATACCAGCAACGTGATGGATGTTCGTTGTAAATTGTCCAATGTAATCTAAATAACGGAACTGTCTAGGTGAACATTTCTGTAGGTTTTGTCGGAAGGCGTAAACTAAAGGTTTATGATCTGAGTAAACTGTGAAGTTACAAGCTTCTAAAGCATGTTTAAAATGTTCGATTGCGGCATATGCAGCTAGAACTTCGCGGTCGTAAGCGCAGAATTTTTATTGCTGTAAGCTCAATTTCTTCGTAAAAAATCCTATTAGCTGCCAATTGCCTTCAATGAGTTGCTAAAAAACAATTTTAATAGATTTATAGCTGGCGTCAACCATGAGTGAAATTGGTGTATTAGGGGAAGGATGCGCTAATCATGTAGCGTTAATTAATACTTTTTTATCTCAGTAAATGCATGCTCGGCTTCTGTTGTCTAAATTACTGGTTTTTTATTCTTACCCTTGAGAGCGTAAGAAATCGTTTAGAAAACCTTAGATTTTGCTGCCTGCGGAATAAAGCGTCGATAAAAATTGACCATGACCAAAAATCGTCAAAGTTGCTGAACCGTTGCAGGTTTGGTTACATTTTCTATTGCTTCAATTCTGCTACGTGATGGTTTAGTGCCGCATCTATTAATGCTGTAGCCTAGGAAAATAACTTTTTTTCTTTTCCCAAAACTCATTTATATGGATGTTCAAAATGTTGTTGTTCGTTATCCGAAGCTATAGGTATGTCGTCGATGGAAGCAAAGCAAAAGTTGAATTCGCGTAGAATCTCATCGACGAATCCTTGAAATGATTGTGCTGCGTTTCAAAGACCAAATGGCATGCGAAGAAATTCGAAGTGACCAAATGGTGTGATGACTGCTGTCTCTGGCACGTCGTTTGCGTTTACAGGAATCTGGTTAAAAGTTTTAATGAGATCTAATGTAGAAAATATTTTCTTCCCAAAAAGTGTCTGCAAAAAGCTCTCGATGTGAGGTACAGGATATCGGTCTGATGTTCTGGCATTTAATGCTTTGTAGTTATCACAAGGACGAAATTTGCCATTCTTCTTCTCCGATAGACGTAAGGGTGAAGACCAATTACTTTTCTATGTCTGTATGATTTCTTGTTGGAGCCTCATTGCAAATTATCTTTTTGCTGTTTCCTATCGAGCTGGTGTTAATCTACGAGCTGGGCAATTCACTGGCTGTCCTTGTGTGGTATTTATAAAGTGAACGGTAGAGTGTTGCACTGTTTTAGATAAGACATTGTTAATGTTTGTCACGCCAAGAAACTCACTTAATAGTTTGTGGTAGGGGTTATCACTGTTTATTGTTTTCATAGTTAACGCCTCGCACTTGTTTAATTTTCCCGTAGATGTTATTGATGTCTTTTTATCAATCAAACACTTAAATGTCTAAAATGTTAAAAAAACTTAAAAACTACTTGTAAAATTTAAAAACCATACTTAACAATTTTTGTGTTATTTGCTACAAAAAGTTTGTAATCGGTAGAGCTGAGTGTACCACGAACAAGTTTTTTTGGATATACGCTTATGTCTGTGCCCGTGTCTACCAAAAACTGTAGTTCTGTGCATTCGTCTGTCACGAATAAACGGCACACTTTCAAATACGTGGGATCCTTGACCATGTTTACGAATCCCTGCGCTCGTTTTTCTTGTATATTTGCAAGGTTTGGTGCGCTCTTGCGCTTTCTCCCCAAATTTATTATGCTACCAGCACATAGCTCGGTTCTCAGAGTTGCTTCGGTTTCTCGAAATTGATATTTGCCTGGATGCACTTTGCTGTCGAGTAAGTCGCTATGAGTTACGTTGCGTACCCAGTTCTGCAATCTCCTGTCGTAATTCAATACTTGTTTGATCCACTGTGCTCATTGCAGCTACTTGCATTGAACTGCCTGTGACGTCATGGATTGCATTGGCCAACGTTGCAAGTTGGTTAAGGTTTTTATCGATAGAAGCTGCAGTTAAAAATGTTTGCATCGTGGATGGAAAACGTCCTTTCCACAACGTAGTAAGTAACGAGTCTGGAACTTCCTTACCAGTAAAATCTCTCATGTGGCGTAGAAATTGAGATGGTTTGCAATCTCCCATTTCCGCATGTTAAAGATGTTGTTTGGTTTTCTGTTCTTGCAAAACAGATAAACGTATGATGAGCTGCTTTTTTAACGTGTCGTACAAATCTGCGGCTGATGGATTTAACAAAATATCTTATTAATTTGTTGTTGAACCAAGTTCGATACAACATAATTGAATTTTGTACGGTCAGATGTGATTCCATTTAGCTGAAATTAGACTTCCACTTGCATGAACCATAAAGCAAGATCAGTGGGCCAAAATGGAAGAATTTTTTTGGAGGCACGGGCAACGTTGTGTTGAGCTTCTTCAGTCATCTGAATTATCAGAAACTAATTTACGTTCGTGAGTCCGCGTGGCACTTAAACTATTTATACATTTACGAAAGTTGGTTAAGGAAAACCGTTTAAGAAAATCGTTAACACGTGCTGGTTGTATGTTGCATGGCGGCTATCACTGTAACGTTCCGTTTGAATTCATTACAATAAAATTCAATTTTACATTCATTTATTTTCTGCAACTAATATTGCACGTAAATTTATTCAGTTTGGCAACGTCGCGTTGTTCTAACTCGACTTGAGGTAGCTAAAACTTCCACATTCCGTTTGAACAATCTCGCGCAGTTCACGTGTGTGATGCGAGGAAGACAAAATTTTCTTGATTATGGCGTAAAAACCTATGTAATTTAATTTTTATTCATTCCATCTAATTATTGGTGAGTTTACCTTTATTCTGATATAATTTTTCTATTGAATTCAACATTTTTAGTGACTTCGCAATGTTGCGCAATAGTTAAGACAAAGGACTTTATTTTGAAGACCGTTGCTAATTGTAACGTGAGTACATGATGTCATTTAAAAAACCATTCTAATTATTTATATTTAGGGTCTTTCTTTTTATTGGATCTTTTCGTTTATTGGATTTTTATTCTGGATCTTTTTATTTACTGGTATTTCGTTTTTAACTGGATCTTTCATTTTGGTTTTGTCGTTTAATTACTGGATTTTTCGTTAATGGAGTTTATTATACATTGATATTTCATGCTTGCTGGTGTGTTTTGAAATCTACATTCCTTTAGAAGAATTTTATCACAACTACAAAATATGTGCTAAAAATAGAAGATATAAGATAACGTTATATTAAACATGGTGAGTCAACTAAAATTAAGTTACATTTTACATTCGAGCAGTTAAATTGTGTTATTAAAACTTTTCACTCATAACAAATCAAACGTTTACGACATTTGCATTTAATATCAATAATTAATAATTAGATGTAAGATTTTACGCTTTTTATTCATCACCAATAGGTGGTTGGCGCACTAATATTTTATTATAATCCTGTTTTATTTCTAATATGTTTAATTCAAATATTGTTCTTTAATGTAAATAGTATATTAAGTTATAATTAATAAATTTAACGGAGTTCACGTCTTTGTAGTTATTTCCATTTAAACCCATACCCAGAGGTCTGTGCTTACGATTGCTTGCCGTGGTCAAATTATTATTTTTACTTTTTGTTATACATTCTTTATTCCGTCACTGTATTTTTTATTACATCACGTCGGGGTCTAGGTTATAGGCGTACTAGACGCTAGTGTAGGTCGGCCTAACAAAATAACACACAAAACCTCTAAGTGAATTAATTACGTTTATTGACGTAATGCGCACCCGCGTTACATATCGAAGCTGTTGATCATCAATTTCATACTGTCCCGGTTCTGTCCTAGTGGCCAAACTTTTAACCTCCAGGATCACAGAAAACCACTATTTGTAGCGCGAAATTTAAATATAAATTTGATCGCTACAAAGTGATTAACAAAGAAACTACTTTGGTAACCTTTCTTCTATTCATTAGTTCACAACCTAACAAGTACAGCACTGTACACACATTACAATATGGTTTCAAAAGCAATCAGGAGAAAAGGGCCACAAAACAAATAGTTCAATGACCATCCCCTTTTTCCAAAGTTGAATTCGCTTATGTCTCCATCAACGGGCATCTTGTAAAACTTCAAAGTAAACTGCCACTTAGTCCTAGATATTTAATCCTAAACCATGCAAAGTTTCATGGGCCGCAAATTTGGTGACATGAAACAGTCTAATAAGAATGTAAATTTGTCATTATTAACCATTAACACAAGTTGATGGCAGAGCATAAAGTGCTATGTATGAACGAAAACTGTAATAAGCTATAATGGTGGAAAACGTTGTAAGTAATTCAAAATAATTTTTTAAATACTGCAAGAGGTTAAAAACCACAACCTAAAAGACATTGGGATTAAATTGACATTGTTTTAACCTCAATGTCTTTTACGTTGTAGTTTTATTCTGCAGTTTTATTCAAAACTACTTTGAATTAGGCGGATTTAAAATTAACTGACAACGTTTTCCGACTTTATAGTTATTTACAGTAACTATTCAGTCTCTGACAATTTTCTAAAGAACTCCTATAGCAAAAAAGAGCAACGAAAATATAGCAGAGCTAATAGCATATATCTGGCGTTCAGTGAGGGTGGGATTTCAAAGAGAAAGAAGTCATCACTATACGATGTTTTTGTAGTAAAGGACAACGCAGCTCTCGATTTCACCCAAAGCACCAATGTGGAAGACAGTGCCATCAGTATATTGCTTTCGTTCAGAAACATTAAGGTGTAAATTGTACGCTGGTTTTTTGATAATTACGATGATGTCAGTAGCACAAAACAAGCAGAGCAGAAACAAAAACTTCTGTTAACATAAACATTAATGAAAGCATGACCATCGCAGAATTGGCACCGCCATCAATCAACATGTCCTTGACGAAACCAAATCGTGAAGAGGTTAACACAAAATTGTTTTCGGTGCGACAACTTTAACAGCTTCCATTCGCCAAGACGATCCTCCTTCACCATTGCTTCTCTGGATGCGACACCATCTCGGCGATACATCGAAACAACAAAGTAGGAATATCTAAACTTTTCACAGCAAACTCTGGTTTCGTCCATGACCTTTTAAAAACATTTACAAAACCCTTAACATCACCTGACAATATTATAAAAGGTGGCAAAAAGAATTTTTCTTGCTAGTTTACCAAGCGCCTGCACATCAACGCAATCTAAGCAAACATCGTTACTTAGTATTTTGAAAGCAACAACAAAACCCTAACCAGATATTACTACTTTTCCTCCAACTAACACTTGCTCAGGGTTTATGAACGGGTAAATGCATATACATATAACAATTTGGGTATACAAGAGCACATCTCAAAAACCCAGTTTTTAGGAAAACGTCAACTAAAATTCTGCTTCTTTTAATTGCTTCCTAACCGATTAAAATAGTCCACTCGCATGTTCCCATATTGAGTAGCTCGCATCTTCACGCCTAGCATCCAACGATATAATCGACGTAACGCAAAAACTTTTTTTTTAAATGTGCCTTTGCAATTTTCACAGTGCGATATAGTTCTCAAATACTGGTTTCTTTAAATTACTAATTAATTTTCTAAAGATTTAACAGTGGTTGGGCAACCCCCTTTCATCCACTCAATACGGTCGAATCAAAGAAGAAGATGGTAGTTTGAATCCAGTTACGACACCAGACTCCGTTTAAAACAGATATTTTGCCAATATACAAAGAAGTGTGGGGTGCACTGCGGTTTGTTCTGTTAGAAGTATTCTGATTCACATTCAGAATATTAACAGCCATTGTTTTGACATATGCTTATTAATTAAATTAAAAAAATCATTTCCGCTCTCAATGTAAGAAAGACTGTACGTGAAAATTTAACGTTCAGTGAGATCTCTCTTTAAATATTTGCACATCAACTACTTCATAAATGGGTGTTTTTAGTACGTTTTGCATGTGTTATTTGTGAGAGGTTTTCTAGGGTAAAAATTAATTTATATTTTTACCACGCAATTTAACTTCATTGTATAATCTTAGCGACTTGAGTTACCGCCACGTGTTTGCCCCTTAAGAATAGTACATAAATATGAAATACATTTTGTTGGAATCGATAACTTGTAGTACGTACTAAAGTGAACATTGGTTACTACGGGTTACGAAGTAATTTAGGGTTAAGTCGTTGATGTACTTTGTGTGAAAGTCTATTAAATTTAGAAACACATCTGCGATATAAACAGAGAAATTTATTCAGAAGCTTGACGATTCATTGTTTGACTTACGAGCAACTTATATCTAATTATTTTTTTCCTTACACTTTAAGCAATTTTAGAGGACGTTACGAATATGTTATTAACTAATCGCATATGTCTAAATTAACGTAAGTAGATCTCTTTTATTCTCTATTAACTTGCATTGGTGTCAAGCTTAAAATACGTACGATGTATGTATAGATGTTGTCACAATTAATGCATGGAAATTAGTTTGTACAATTACGAGTTGAATTTATTATCAGTGCGATTTGCTTTTGATTGCAATATCACTAGATTCGCATCGAAACAAAGTTTTATTCTTTGCTTACCTATTAGTTTATACTTTCATATTGTACTACGTTATTGTCTGTGATATTTAGCGACGAACTCCCAATTGATAGCATCTATGTAATTCTACAACGCTTTTATTAACCTCTTTCTTTTTTGTTAAAATAAATGTTTTCGTTGTTATAACCTGTGTTTTGATATTTGTTCTTCATCAGTGCAAATAATAGTTTTTTAACAGTTTCTGGATTGTATTGAGCAAGCCGTTTGTCTTCAGTTACGGGTAAATACACATAACGCATTGCCTGCTCCGGTGCCTACAAAGCAGCATCCATGAAGACAGTTATTAAAATATAGATTTTAACAAAACTTGATGATAAAAATGTTCATAAACACTGTACCGTTATAATAAAAACATTGTTGTTTATAAAAAACGTATAGCACCCAAAAGAAAACATTCTGAAAAAAAAATATATTTTTACTTATCCCAATAGTAGTTTACGTAACAAGAGTCGAAAGTAAGAAATAGCATAACGAACGTTAATGCGACGCGAGGCCGCACGACCGAGCGTTGCATGTGAGTGAGTTATGCTATGATTCTTTCGACGAGAGTAATGTACATTATTTTTTGTGTTGCCTTTCATAAAATTACATTCTTTTTTGAAAAAATAAAAAAAAACCAACAGAAATATAATATGTTGGTACTACATTTATTACTAAATCTGTCAGATTTGACATTAACTTTAACATCGTTTTTCTTCAATTTTAACTGAATTTTAAGATTTTTAAAATTATTTTTCCACCTGTCGCATACTCATTCTAATATATTAATTGACTTTGAACACTTACTTTTATGTAGATTCCTAGTTTTGATTTTGCCACCCTAGAGCTTTTTTCGTTCATTACGTAACTACACTAACGAACGAATATTGACGTTTGCAATGTTGGCAGCACAAAAAATCTTATTAACATAAAAAAACAAATTATTATCATTTATTTACAGCCAAAAATTAATACTGCTCACAATCAGTTATTAAATATAAAAAATGAACAAGAGTACAAGATATAAATAATAGCTTACCTATTTATTAACCGTGGTACACGCAAAAAAATATTAGAATGCTGACAAGTTAATCAAGATATTAAATTTCTTATACACCTAAAGAATAAATTTCAGGTAATGTTTTGTGGTTATATAAAAGAAAGATTTTTTTATATATTTTAAAACTGCCATTAAAATTAATTTTAATTTGTAAAGCGATTAAATCAATAACTTTATTTTCAAAATATTACAAAATTCTTGAAAATATTTACAGCGACATTTCAATTTAATTAAATTTTTTTTGGCAGAAAATTGTATCATGTCTGAACGCCATTCACAAATAATGCAGTAGAGCCATGGCCATGGTTTTATTTTTAAACGAACTAAATTAAATTTTACGTGTATAGTATATGAAACTTTAATTGGAAATTTAACTACTTATTTTACGTAACGTCATAAATACGTTTGTACGCTCGCGATTTACAGTATGATATAATTTAGATTTTCTTCGGCTATCATATGTAGATGCATACTGAAAAATGTAAATTATGTGATGACGTAAAGAATACGATAAATAAGTTACGTGAACATACGGAATTTATCGGGTTTCCACTTATGCAGATCAATGAAATATTTTAAATAAATAGAATTTTTTTTGTTTGATTCTGAATTTCTAACGCCCGTTTAAATTGAATTTTCTGGTATTAACTTAAAAGTATAAAGTAAAAATTATTGGATTTTTAATGAACGTCGTTGTGATTATTTGCAAGTCATTCAGACGCGTCGTTTAATAACCTTGACCTCAATCTGCATCGACTATATCGAGCGCTTTATGAAATAGCTTTGAGATGATAAGAACATTTTCTAATTGAGAATTTGTATTTATCTAGATAATTGCGTTGTTCTACTCAACATTAATTTTACCATTTCTGACATTTTCCGAAATAACATACTAAAACTATGTAAAACTTAAATAATCGATTTTTCATTTCAAAGTAAAAGTAGCGGTTTCATGTCTTTAAGCAGTCATCCAAAAATTTATTAAAACATAATCAAAAAAATTTTATTACGTTTAAATTTGCTAAAAAAAACTTTTTTACTATTGTCGTTTTATAAGAAAATTCTTTTACGTTCGCGCGCTAAAAATATGAGTAATAAAATTTGAACGATGGAACTGGAATATTGAATGAAGTGTTGTTGCGTCGTAGAAACTTAAATGCAAAATATATAAATTGCCCTAAATATGACGTAGTCTGCAAAATTTACTGTAAAGTTTTTGGTTAGTGTTTTTCAATGGATTCATAGTAATTTCCGCCACGTGCTACCAGAAAAAAATTAAAATATTCAACTACCACTACTCTTTTAATGACCTTTACATTAATCCCCTAAAATTTATTATTAACGTCCACTGCCCCAGCCCCGCGTTGGGCGCCATTTTTGATTACCAACCTACTGAGTTCTGTTGGTAACAACTACGTCACTACAGATAACTAAGATGTCGGCAAGTAAACGTGGTTAAAAAACTGTAATAAGATAAAAAAAACACCTATGTGCCACTCCACTGTAGAGTTAGATTTTTTTTGTAGACTACTCAATCTACAAACCTTTGATAAACAGAATCTCCCCATTAGAAATTCAATTTGCTAAAAACCCAATAGTAAAATGACCTGCACCAAATAGAATTGATTCAAGTATTCGATGAAACATCTCCTACCGTGTATTTAGTCTTCTAAATATTAGTGATAACAACAGTAATCCGATTATGTTGTCACTTTTGTTTGAGCAATGTCAATATCTGCTCTTATAAAAACAATTCTTCATTGTTGTTTCTCTAACTGTTTCATTATTTTTATCAGCTAATGATACTGGTTGACTTAAGCTTCATTCACTATTTTGGTTAAACTTTCAATTACGTTGGTTTTGCTTCAAAGTCGTCACTTATAGCTTATTTAGTAGAGAGAGTCCGTAAAAGAACAGAAGTTAAACACATCAGTAAATATCCAAAGTGCTTCTAAAAAACTGGGAGAAACTACAAAAAAAATATGAAAATGTAGAAAAAACTTTTATGCAATGTCAGAAGAACGCAGACTAAAAAAAGTATTCAAAAAACTAAAAAAAATCTTGCTAGAGAATTGATGCCATCAACAACACTTTACAACCACATTGTAAATTCACCTATAATTAATCTTCAAGCAACAACACAATTTAATACTTTTATTAATGTTAACTATACCCGTTTAATAAATCTTTGACAAACCCTTGGAAATTCGTGGAAATCATTGGAATTCTTTGGAAGCCAATGGAAATCATAGTTTGAAATCGTTACAACTGAACAGGCTAATACACATGCACGAGTCAATACAAAGTTTATTTAATTTTTATGTTAAAATAAGATATCGATATACAGAGTGTGCTATATTTTTGAACACAGAAGAACATACAAAATCTAAGCACCAAAGTAATTTGAGATTGTCATAAAAAAAAAGTCACCCTTGGAAGATCGAGTTGACAAAAACATTTTCTATTCGATTTATAGTACTTTTTGGACTCTTTAATTTAATGTAGCGGTCGTTGCATTTGGATTTCCAATAAGAAAGATACGACATAGGGCGTTCTTTTAGTCATCGTATTTTAACAAAGTTAAAATAATATAAAGTACATTAAAGAATTTTACAAAATAAACTAAAATAAATGATGTAATAAATTAGATATCGTAACGTAGTAAATAAAAGTAAAATTAGAAATCAGGGATTTTTAGGTGTAACAATTAATTTTAATTTGGTACAATTCAATCTCGCGTGTAGGCAACTTTCCGCTCACTGTCGTGTTTATGGTCAATTTTCAAGTGTTCTAATAATTTTTTTTTACCGCAAGAAGAAAAACATGTAATTTTGCGGATGCATTTGTATTTTATTTACAGCCTTGCCGTTGTGCACTTTGGGTGTCCGATTAAAGAATCTCTGGGTTAGTGCAAATTTTTTTTCTGTAAACATCCGTCTAATATAAATTTTTATAGAAAAAAATATTATGGATACAACATAAATACAATTCTAAAAGGTTTCTCAATGTAGATATTTATTAGATATATTTAAAATTTGTGAGAATTGTTTCACACTTTAGCTAGAGTGTTACACGTTTCGTAATTTACAAGCTCCCAGCTTGCGTACCCCTGTCATTTCTCTCTGCTGGATACATTTTATTTGTACTATTAAGTTTTCCTGCTAATGCTATTGATTCGGTCTCTTATCTGAATTAAAGATTTGTATAATGAGCTACGGTTAGCTTTCGTACGAATAACTAAGTGAAAAGCTTACCAAAGTTAAATGTCTTCACTTAAATTAAGGTCGCGTTACTTTAATACCGGCCCGTGGAGTCGCTAGAGCGCGGTTGAAGCAGTAAAGTTAACGTTAACAGACAATTTTCTTTATTTTATGTTCCAGGAACCAGTTATTTCATGCGTCAAGAATGAAAAACCTCTAATTAATATTACTGATTTTTATATATGCTTAACTTAACTATTATTTAAAAACTCTAAAAAGCGTTGTACATTGTGAATAGATTGCCACGTTCCAATGGGGGAGGTGGAGAAAAAGAAAAAAAAGAAATAAATTACTAAGATGTCACGCTTACCTCTCGGCTAGCCTCACCGCAGGTGGTCGTCGGGTAAAAGAAAATGAAGTGAAAAGAATACTCTTTGGTAAGCGAAATGCCCGAGTGCGCCACCTCGTCTCGAAATTTAGTCAAACGTAGTAAGGTTAGGCAGTAGAAAAGGAGATCCTACACCCGAGGTCCCTCAAAAGAAAGATACCCAGAATTAACAATAATCATTTATTATGTATATATAGATTAAGAGAAATTCATTGAAGGAAAGAGACAACTCGACGGTTACGCCAATGTTATAAATTACATATACATAAATTACAAAACAATTAAAACACAATGTTAACGCAGGTCTAAAATAGACTCTGGAAGCAAAAGATTGTGCTAAAATTAAATTACGCTTCCGCAACTACAATAAACGGTAGCAAATACACTTGTAACCGCAAGTGAAAATTAAAAAAAACAACACCGCCCGTGGTCCTTGACGTCAAGTTCACGACCGGTATAAAATTCGTCAATCATTCAGGTTACGACAGAACAAATCGTTTCGAGCTCCCAAATCTCTACTAGTTACAAATTCCCGCACATTACAGATTGAAGTTTCTTTTATTTTATTGATAGCAATTGAACACACAAATAAATAGATTAAGTAGGCGTATTGTATTAACAAAACTACAATTGTTCAGGAAGGAAGTACACAAAGCTACGAAGTCCGTTCTTACTCCATTTCACTTAACTGTAGCGTTAGTTGCACAATTTATTATACGATGTTGAGCGCGAGCAGAAGTCAAAACCCTAAAGCGCGTGGACGAATGTGGGTCGAGGTTGCGCGGTCTCCCCGGTTTTAGGCGTTATAACTTAGAGATACGCATAAATACCTGTTCGGCCAGAAATTTTTTATGGAATTACCCATTCACCAGGTTACACCTCGTTATTAATCCCCGGCAAACTCTCCAAGATACGAAAAAGCGCCATCAATCGACTTAGATTCCTTACACCGCTGCGCTTCCGTTACTTCATAAGTACAGTTAACGACTCCGGCAGTTTGTAAGAAGCCAAACAGAAAACAACCCCAGAAAGAAAGCTACTGTATGACTTTGGTTAGAAATATGTAGATATTTTGTTCTACAAATGCGACAATCGAGCGGATTTGTTAAGAATTTCAATCAAAGAATATAGTTCGAGGTCAGATATCTCACACGGTTAAAGGCAAGGTTGCCTAACCATCAGGCAAATTAAAGCCCAATTACGAAATTTACACGTTACAAGATGCGAACGTGTTTTTTATCGTGCGACTTTTGTATAATGGTTATCGAAGCCACGTTGAATAACACCTCCGTACGTCATCTACACGGACTGGGAAAAAACGGAAACAAACCAAATTTTTTTCTTAACCTTTACAGTTACTGTATTACATAAGCTTACAACACTGGTGAAATACCGAGGCTTCCGTTAGAACTTGACAAAAATAACGGAAAAATGCAGTCTCCCTAAAAAATTTTGCTTGCGGTGGGCGTTTCCTGCCTTCGACAAATTTTTAACCACAACGACAAAGACATTTACTTAGAGCGACAGAATAGTCTGAACGGCCTCTGAACGTAAATACTTTTACTGGTCTAAACGTGTCCGAGTTCTCGTCCTTGTTGATTTGATCTATTATAGCATTTATTTCTGACTTTACGACTCTGTCCAATATTATTTATGAGACTTCCCATAAAATCTGCCATTATACTCCAATGTTTATTGTTTTTCCGAATCAGTTATAGAACCGTACTTGAGGGTTAAAGAGCTGTAATGCCAATGTCCGCAGGCTTGCTACTTACAGGAGTTACGCTTCTAATATTATTGCAAAAATATTTTGGAAAAATTTTTGCAGCAAGAAGGGCGGTACATGAAACCTAACGCTCGCGTTCAGTGAGGCATTCATTTTTACATAATTGCCTTCATTCACATTATTAATAGATGCTCAATTGTGGTACTTGCGAGAGTCTTCCTGGGATTAAAAAAAAATCATATCATATTATATCTTCATAGCATCTTGGGTTACCTCCGCGTGTTTGGCTTTTCGGAAATTGTACATGTCGAGTCTGTTAAAGACATCAAGTCGATAATTTTGAATCACGTACAGTTGTGGACGTTAGTTACGTACAGCAATTGCCAGCCGTAAGTCGAAATATTTAGTTGATAGACAATTACCTTGAGAACACACCTGCGATGTTATAAGTGACAGTCATTTAGAAGTTTAAAGCTTTAATAATGGTTTCAAAGAACCGAAACCTGATAATTATATTTCCGTTGTATTCCGACTTCTAGCATTACTTGACATACTTAACTAAGATGTCTTTACTTTGAGTACAATATAAGCCAAATATAATTCTCTTGCATTTTTAGGAAATCATTGGAAATCAATATGATCCATTTCAAATCAATGAAAATCATTGGAAATCTTTGATAATCACTGCAAACCTTTGGAAATCATTAGAAATCTTTGGAAATAAAAAAAAATAAGTTTACCCGTCGCAATTAATTTGGCAAATTTAATTAAAAAACCGACATTGTATTTGAGAACGCCAATTAATATATTAATTCCCATTTTTTTCAATTTAATTTATTTAATCTTATATATTTAAATTTATCAAAGTTGACATTTTTCAAAATATATTTTTTAAGTACGTCTAGAAGATACTTTGCAATTTTTTAGATGCTTCTATTTTAATTTCGATATATTATGTATATACAATAATCTCATACTCCTTTAAAGTCGCAAACATCTGTTCTAAAAAATTTAATATGTACAATATTGCATTGGTTTTCATAGATAACATATCAAAGTGACATAAATAATGTCACTTTACTTACCAAAATTAATAAGAACGGATTTCCGGCCATTATGTATTTTGTCAATATTTCAATGCAATTTATGCCCACAATTATTGTTAGTGAATTAATTAATTACTTTTTTTAATTAAAATTTTCTTATCAATTATGTACCGCTTATCTTAAAATGTTTTAAGCAAAAACACACAATTGCATTATTAATTATTTCCTGGACCTATTATACAATAATGAAATAATCTATAATGTTAAAAGAATTATTTAGTGGAGCATAGTCTATTAAAATTTATTATTAATTTTATTTCTACCTTTCAATTAAAAAAAAATAGAATTTGTTTTTAAGTTGTTTTAACTAATTTACTATCTAAAAATTCTTAATAGTTTCTATCTAAAATAAAATTAAAATTTATGGTAGTGGTTTATCAATCAGTAGTTCTCAAGTATTGAATCTCTAGAAGTTGACTTTGAAGTACGAGTTTTAAGACTTTTTTAATCTTTTAATGTTTCAAACATAAGTTGTAATTTTTTTAAATCTTTTTTTAATACAGTGTAATTACGTGACGCTTCCATTACAAGTTTCGTAAAAGTGAGATCTGTTTTTCTAAGTCTATTATTATATACCAATACAATCGCTAAGTTTCAGATTGTTTTTAGTTTAGTTATAATTTTTTTTATAGATTTGTTAAGATTAATAAAACAATTTTTTTTAGTGCATCGTATAATAAGAAAAAAATAAAACTTGTTGTAGAATGTAAAAATTAGTGGCAACTTGCAATAATTACAGTATTAATAAATACTATATTCATAGGTGTATACATTTGTATAAGAAGTCTTAGTGTATTTTAAAAATAATTGTAAATAATTAAATAAAGTTGTCACAAAAAAACAGGTAATTAATGTATACTGTCTATTGCTAATAAATGAAAAAACTTAGTAAAGAGCACTTAGCTAAAAGTAAAATCAAATCAGCCACAACTTAGTTTAATTAATAAGAACAAAAGTTATTAATGAAATTTTTAAAAAATGAAAAAAAGAAACTATTATAGTTTGAGAAAAAAGTACACTAACAACAACTCAATAAGATTTTTTAGCAATGACTGAGGATTAAATTATTTGCAAAAGTTTAGAAAAAAAACTAAAAAATTGTTTTAAAAATAAACATTTACTTACGTTATCTTAATCAAAAAAAAAGAAAAAATAATGAAGTTAGAAAAATGGATTTTAAAAAATATGATAATAAAGTAACTGTCACCAATTAACGAAATGTAAAATACGCAAACTTTGCTAAATTGTTCCTTGTTATCCATCCTACGTAAAGCTATTTATCTTTCATGATTTTTTCGCTCAATTTAGGTAATTCATTATGAATCGGTATTTTTTTATCCCGTTTGTTTTTTAAGAACAAACCAATTTGAAAATGTTCATTTTTATTTCGTCAAAGTTTTTTGCTTAAATAATGAGAATTTGTGAATTGTGATAATTTAAATTACATAAATTTGAAAAACTTAATCTATATGTTTTTTTTAATATTCAAAGATATATTAACAAGTGTATTATGATACATTTTTTATTTATATTTTAATATTAATTTAATTGTAATAAGAAACTTGTATATAGAGAAATAAGTCGTTAATACTACTAATTACACATCTAACAAAATATGAAAATTACTAGTGCAAAGTAATCAGTTATAATTAAACAAAAAGAAAAAATAAAAAATATATACGTTATATATTCGTTCTAACAAAAACAAATAAACAAATACATATTTTAAGAGCGTATCGAAAGACAGGCCAAATTTTCTATAATTTGAATTTAACATGCACAACAAAATAAAACAATTCGTAATAAAAAAAAAATAAAACGTTGGAAACGTCATAAATTAAATAAAACAGCAAAATAAAAGTTCAAAAGAAATTTAATATTTCAATTCAAATAAAAAGCTCAACCAAATATACTTTAACAAATTGTTGTAAAAATAAAAAACCCAGGTGAGACATACAACAAAATTGTATGCATATTTTAGTGACTTAAATAATTAATTAATAAAGAAATATTCAATTGGTGAGAATTCTCCCGTTTAAATTTCAACCGCTTAGTACGAGTAGCTTTATCGGGTTTAGAATTCAAAAAATAAGTAAAATTTATTTATGACGGTTGTTTAGTTGCTTTCGTTTCAAAGTTAAAAACGGAAGAAGTTTTTATCGCTCTGACCACCCTTAAGGTTTACCCCTTTTCACTCCCTACTATTAGGGTAAGTACCACAAATGCTTAGTTTATGGCGCGAATTTGTAGTAAATGTAATTGTTAAAGTTACCAATTAAATTTTTGTAATTTTTTTCAAATTTTTCGATGATTTCCCACTCATTGTTTTTACTATGGTCTTTATCTTTTGCACACTTTTACACTGTTTGACAATTAAAATTAAGTCAATCACCATCACTATTGAGTTTTTTTAGATTTATCCATTTTCTAACATCCCGTTTTTCTTTAGTTGCTTCTACACAACTTTATTTTATCACAAGCTTTCCTGCTGTTTCTATCTTTGTTCCCCGTTTTTTTTTCTATTGATTTTACACATCCCTTATTTAACATTACTTAACACACAATAAGTAATAATGAATACAAAATAGGGCTAGTGAAGAGGTAGGATGCTACATTAAAAAAGAAAACGTACATACATACGGAAATACAGAAAGGATTCTAAAAATAAAAATAGAAGTAGACGAAGCGGTAAAAACAACAATCATAGTCGTATAAGAACCCAATAAAGACAAAAAATCTAGTACAAAAGAGGTTTTCTAAAAACAACTAACGAAAACAACTGAAGAAACTGAAGAAGTTAATCCTGGGAGATCTAAATAAAAGAGTTGGCATAAAATCCCATGAAACAGAAAATGCAATAAGGGTATATGGAAAAAAAGTCATAAATAATAACGGAAGAAGATTAATAGACTAATAATAACAAATACCATTAACAAACACAAAGATACGCACACACTAATGAGAGGAAATACGTAGGGAAAAATCCTTAATAGAAATGAAGTAGTTTTCTTTGCCTCTATATAATAGACTAAGTTATTATTAACAAAAAATATAGAAGAGAAATAAGAAACGCAAAAGTGAGAAGAGGACGTGACAGATATTTAGACCATTACCTGGCAATGACAAAATAAAAATAAAAAACAAAAATAAAGCGGAAATACTAAAGCAATTAAAAAACAGGAGTAATGCAGTAAAAGAAGTAATCCGGACTTACAAACTTAGAGAAGAAGAAACAGCCAAAGTATATAAAAAAAAATTAAGATAGAGATGAATAAAAACAAAGAAATTATAAGCGACATGACAATATGTGGAGAACAATTAAAGAGTCAATAACAAAAATAACAAGAGAAACATGCGGATATAACAAAACTATAAAATAAACAAGATGGTGTAACGAATAAGTTAAAAAGTAAAGATAGAAAAATAAAAAAGTGAGAAAAATAAACAAAATTATAATAAGCATAAAGCCCAAAAACTAAAAAATAAAGAAATGGTAAAAAAAGCAAAACAACAATCCTGGAAGGAATTTGGGGATAAAATGGAACGTGATAGCAAGCGTAATAAAAAATTATTCATTGTTTCTCAACCTTTTAGTATTTACGACCCAATTTTAAATTACAATTGTCGGCGCGCCCCCCCAGGTTATTTTATTACAGAAATCGTGTTGTAATTGTAATACTACTTTCCATTAATATGTATTTTAAGCCTCAGGTTACGCTACAATCTTAATTATCTTAAAAATTACAAAAGAGTAGGTAAATTTCTTGATATTTGGCAACTCCGATTTGCTGTAATGATAAAATAAAAATGCCTCTATCCCGCTTTCTGACTTAGGTCCGCTTCCCGAGAAGTTCCGATCTTCGGCGCGATTTAAGCGTGTATAAATCGGTCAGTCAGTCTCATAGAAAATATACCCTGACAGTCTCAGACGTGTTGCTCCTTAAAATGGATAAATTTTTAACTGGGCGTAAACGAATATTAGACGATTGTGAAGCATCAACAAGTGTACAGGCGGACGTAGCTTTGTCTGTGAATGAAAAAACTTTACTTACCTTTTACAAAGTTTCACAAAATAGCAACATGTAAAAAAACCTCACACCATTGGGGAAGAACTTGTTCTTCCAGCTGCAATTGAGATTGTGCAAACTATGTTTGGAGATAATTTTGCCAAACAATTACAGTCCATACCTTTATCAAATGATACTGTTGCCCGTCGAATTGGTGATATAGCTGAAGATGTACAGCATCAAATTTTCGAGAAATTGCGTGACAAATTGTTTTCAATTCAGCTTGATGAGGCAACAGACAGCAATAAAAATGCTCATTTAATTGCCTATGTTCGATTTTGTGATGGTACGTCAGCAATAGAAGAACTACTTTTCTGCAAACCAATAGAACTCAAAGCAACAGCACTTGCATTATTTAATATCTTAAATGATTTTATAAACGAAACGAACATAGAATGGAAAAATTGCGTTGTAATATGCACCGATGGTGCTCGTACAATGTCTGGAAGATTCCAAAGTATACAAGCACTTGTGAAACAGAAGTCTCCACAATGCATTTGGACACATTGTATGATTCACCGAGAAGCTCTGGTTTCCAACCAAATGTGCCCTGGTATGAATATTGTGCTAACGACAGTTGTAACTGTAGTAAATTATATAAAAATGAGACCCTTAAAATCAAGACTCTTTTCTGCACTTTGTAAAGACATGGGTGCAGAATATTCCGCGTTACTGTTTTATTGTGAGGCAAGATGGTTATCACGTGGAAAGTTTCTGCAACGTGTTTATAAACTAAGAGATGAAATTGCAATCTTTTTAGAAGAAGAAGGCCGACCGGAAGCTGAGATGTTTCGAGATGGTTTATTTGTCATCAAATTGAGCTACATGGTCGACATATTTGAGAAATTAAATATCTTAAATCTTTAACTCAAAGGAACAAACGCACATATTTTTGATAAGAGTGACAAAGTTAATGCTTTTTGTAGAAAATTGGAATTATGGAGCCAAAATATAAAGCAAAAAAATCTAGAAATGTTTGCAAACGTGAACGAATTTGTTAAGGCTTACAAGGCTGAAGAGAAACATATTCAAGTTGTTCTTGTAACTATTTAAAATCATTTAGCTATGTTGGCAAAGAATTTTAAGAAGTATTTTTTTGTTGACGACAACTTGATAGCATGTTGCGAGTGGGTTAGGGACCCATTTCAAAATAGCCCCAAAGATCTCTCAACTGCAGAAGAAGAAATGTTCATAAACTTCACGGAAAGTGGCAAAATCAAAAGGCAATTTAGTAATAAATCACTGT
Source organism: Aquatica leii (assembly GCA_035610365.1). Lineage (NCBI taxonomy): Eukaryota > Metazoa > Arthropoda > Insecta > Coleoptera > Lampyridae > Aquatica > Aquatica leii. The sequence continues at coordinate 21,382,233 of CM069432.1, read as the reverse complement.
TTGAATTTTGGGCAGGGTTAGATAATGAATTTTCTGCACTGAAAACAAGAGCATTTCGTATACTATTACCATACCTAAGTAGTAGCTGTTTTAAAGAAAAATACAGATCTCAGCCAAATATTGAAAGAGAACTCAGAGTGTCAATTTCCAATATTAAACCTTCTTTCGAGAAACTGCTTTGCGAGACAGGCCCAAGGAAGCCACTAATTAATATGATTAAACTTGTAGGTATGTTAGTATTTTTATCGTTTTACTTTGTCAGAATGTATTTTGTAGCTTTTTTTTATTAAATCAAAAAATAGTTTTCTTAATATTTTTTCTTATTTTTTCGATACGCTCGCGCCCCCCTTTCAAAACTGTCGCGCCTCTTTCGAGGGGCGCGCCCCACAGGTTGAAAAACGCAGGGCTATTAAAAACATTAAAAAAAGGAAAACAAAGCAGAAATATGTATATCAAATGATGGAGAAATTTTAGAGAAGGAGAAGGACACAGTGAAGAGATGGAAAGAGTACTTCAAAGAAATGCTTAATACAGAAAAAAGCATTACAACAGACAAAATAAAAGACTACTGAAAACAATGAATACTTAAAAAAAGAAGAGATAACGCAAGACGAAATAATAGAAGCTATAAAGACACTGAAAAGGATAACAACGGAAATGATAACAAATGTGGATAAACACGGGATAGAAATTTAAGAGAAGATCTGGAATGAGCAATATATACGCAGATAGACAATTATTTAGATGAGAAATTTAAAGAATTTAAAGAAAGTATCGATTCACAATGAACAGCAGTAAAACATAAATAAAAATTATACAAGAAGAAGAACTAGGTAGAACAGAGACAAGAAAGAAACAGGAGTAGATGACAGAAAGATTTTGAATCTAATGGATAAGAGTCGCGTACATAAAACAAAAAATGTAGCAAGATGCAACAAGCTAAATAGAATGATACGTCGAAAATGTAGAAAAGCACAAGAAACTTGGCTAAATAAAAAATGTCAAGAGATAGAACAGCTACAAGAAAAATAGGACACTTTCAACCTACACAAGAAAGTAAAAAAACTAGCGAAAAAAACGAAGAAACGAGAAGAAACAATTCTGGGAAACAAAAACAATAGAATTATGTTGGATACTGGAAGTAAGCTAAAGACGTGCGAACGGTATATAGAACAACTTTTTACCGGACACAAACTAGACAACATACGTCTAAGCGAAGGAAATGAGATTGGAGCAACATAAAACATTAACAAAATCTGATTGATAGAGTTGTATCTTTTAGTAAGGATTTTGGATTAACAATTAATACAAGGAAGACCCAATAGATGTTAATAACAAAAAAGAAAACAATAACATCTGAAGATCTCAAAATTGGGATACCCGTTCTAAGTCATTTAAATATTTGGGTACCAAAAGCCATTTAAATATATGGGTACCTACGTAAATAAAAAATGAGATGAGATGAGAAAAATGAGATGACATGAGAAATGAGAAAAACTCCAACATTGCACAAGCCCAAATATTAATAGGTTCTTCCATAGTGCAAGACTTAATCTGGAACTCCGTATCAGAATGATTTTTTTTCTGTGCTTTTGTATGGATGTGAGTGTTGGGTCCTCGATCCCTACTTCGAGAAAAAATCGAAGCTTTCGAAATGTATAGATATATAAGCGTCTTTTTTGCATTTCCTGGGTACAGAAAGTGAGAAACACAAACGCACTTACAAGGATGAAGCAGGGAAAATAACTGTTAACTATAAAATTAGAAAAATCCAATACTTTGGACATAGCATGAGAACTCCAAAATATGAAACTGTACGTCTAATCAATAAAGGCAAGATGAGGGGTAAACGCCTCATATCAAAAGAAGACAGAAATCATGGCTGAAAGACATGTAACGGTGGTTTGAATGTTCGTCAAGTGATATTTTTTGAACAGCAATTTCTAAAGCTCGTTTATCTATATGGATCGCCAACCGTAAGGAGACGGCGTGATAAGAAAAAGAAGTATCCCAAGAATAGAAATATAAAGTAGTTTTAGACAAAGAAATAATTTGCAAATAATGATCTTTGGGGAGATGCTGTCAACCCTTAAAATTACACGGTTTCTGATAAAGAAGTTATTTTGATTATAGTTATCACATGTTGTATCTCTTAGAATATCCAGCGCAGTTATCTTTGAGGATATTGAGTGTGATATTCTCGTACAATACGATGAGTTCCAATATCCCAATAACGGGAAAAGCAGGAAGCAGGAGAAGCAGATAAAAATGTTTCGTAATTTTGTTTTATCAAAGGTTTGTTTGGGTTTTTCACTCATTGTTTAGGTAAGCTACACATTATAAGGCCGTCGATCCAGCGGTCTGTAGAGTTCTGATCTGTGCAAGCAACCGGACAAGCATACACACAATTGTACAAAAATTGTAATTCCGTCAGGTCAGAACTGTGCAGGCGGCCGCATCGTCGGTCTGCTAATGTGTAGGGCCCTTTACAGGTATTTACACATCAGTATTTATTGTTTTGAAATGTGTCATAGTAAAATTTTATACGAACTAGTTTTTTCAAAAGAATTTGTAAATATGGTATAGTCAGTGGCTAAACGGGTTGAAATTCTTTACGCAAGTGAAAATCGGTGTGGCTTCAATGCAAAGCATCTGAATAAAAATAGCAGCTATGTTTACGTGCAACTTCTTGTAAGGAAATTTGAAGCCACTGATTCTGTAGCAAATAAGAAAGCAAAGCAGCAAAGAATTTTGGATGAAGGAATGCAAATTGAAATTTTTGATCAAGTCGTCATGTGTCCAACAAAGTTGCTTCGCAAAATTAACGGGAGTGTCACATGAATTCGTTCGGAAAGTCTAAAAAGTTTTCTCCTTACAAATGCACATTGTTCAAGAACTAGAAGACAATGATCTGGATACATGAATTTAGTTTTGTGAAACTGTTACAAGCTTTAGGTATTTTACGAACCTGTACGGCCAACTCACAATAGTCGGTGAGAGGGTAGGGTTCCTAGATAATAATAAAAAGATATTTAAGGGCGTCAGAGCTTATCCCAAAAGTGACTTCTGTCCGCTCACAACAGAATGGTAGCACTTGTAACAAGATGTTAGGTTCGTAACTGCTGAAAGAAACGAATAAAAGAGAAAAACTAAATCGTTAATAACAATTGCACTTTAATTACTCGATCAAATATATCTATATATTATATATCTAAATATAGTCGAAATTAAATAGCCACATCTAAGTAGATACTAGTGAGAATATACAACATCGAATCACAGTAGGATCGGCAACTTACACTACATAAGTGAAGAACATGGCGAAGAATAGTTCGCAGTAAATATCGTTTACATAATTAGTAATATGGCATTACTGACAAGAAAACAATGATAATAAGTATGGCATTAACATTAAATTATTACAATAAGTATTGGTGGTACACAGCATGCGTAGTATAAGCAAATTTACTAACTAAATGGTACTACAATTACGGTAATCAGTACGGAAATACTGTTAGTGAAAGTTTCGTGAGTAACCTCGTTGACGACGAAAGAAAAGATATAAACACTTACCACAAATACAGGAATTCCCAATGTGCGACGAAAGTACTTTCTCGACACGTACCCTGTAAATAATTTGAATCGCAAATCGTGTCAACCTAATATCTCACGAAATCCAAATCTACAAAATCATTACTTAAATTTTAAAGTATACACATAACACAACCCGAAAATCGGATGCTGTTATACCCCTTTTCTGTGATTTAATTAATTCCAACAGTAGGCCTTAGAAATATTTAGAATCGTTCCAACACAATATTCGTCAAGGGTTATCTCTCGTCTTTCGGTATCGACTAGAATTCATGGGCCGGATGGTGGTAAGAATGGCCGGTGACGATACGAATACCCCACGATCGCAACGAAATCACAACTTTCCCTGGTGGGCTTTAAATTATAACCAGAATGCCCTTAGTTATGAGGTAGCACATGGCGGGCTGCGGGAGCAAATTAGTTATTTAAAGAAACTACATAATTTCCATCGTGTCCCTAACACGTGGATGATTTTAGAGAACGAACTTTCACTCACGCAACCCTAGATACTACCAGGTACAATGTTACAGTCAAAAATGCCGGAAATCTCACCGGATGTCGTCTGCTCAATACAAAGTGACCAACGAACCCGATAGATGGCGTCAAGAAATATAAAAGCAACTTTTAATTAAACTGATATACAGGGTAATGCATTATTTAAATTTATGTACGTAACAAAACTATTATTAAAAAACTTTAATAATATCGTTTAAACCATTAAAGAAACATCTGTTTTTCTAATAAATGTACATTCTTTTTGAACGGATAGATCAAAAAACAAGATTGTCGTTGTTGGGATAATAAAAATCGACGTATTGTACGAGAGGATTACACCCAATATCCTCAGAAACTAAATGTTTGGGCTAGCATTCTAGGAGACAAATTTGTTGGCCCTTTGCTTCTAAATGAAAACCTTTCAGGTAATATTTTTGTGAATTTGCTTGAAAACACAATAGAGCATTTGATTCTTTAAACTTTGGAAGATCAAATAGATGACAAGTCGCGATTAGATGCAAATGTACTTCACCTTCAACTGGATGATGCTCCACCGCACTACGCCGTGCAAACTAGACAGTGGCTAGATGAACATTATCCAAGAAAACGGATTGATTGTAGAGGAGTAATCGAATGGTCACTGCGATTGCCTGATTTGAAAGCGCTAGATTTCCTTTTATGGGGCTCAGTCAAATCAATCGTATATAAGACGAAGATTTACAGTAACAAATTATTCACGTTTGTCCTTCTATCACTCATGAGACATTCCAAAAAGTGAGGCAATAAGTTTAATTTTGACTATTTGTATCATAAGTGGGAGAGTGGTTCGTAAGTGAGTGTACGTTAGAATTAGAAGTATCTAAAAGACATTAGCTGATTAGTATTTAATTTACGTAAACTTTCTTCTTTTATTTATTGTTTTGTAAACTTAGTATTTACTTGATTATTTCGTCAATGTTTGCATCGTTGGTACCATGTGTGTGAAACTTATTCAAAATATTTCATTAAATAAATGTGGAGACGCAGTTGAAACTCGCATGTAAAATAGATTAGAAATTGTATTTAAGTTACTCGTATTTATAGTAGGTTTACGTAGAAATTGGAATAGCCTTAAAATTAATTTATGTTTTGCGAGTAACAACTGCCAATAATTTCTCTTACACAAATATAAAATTGAAACAAAACAAGATAAATTATTTGTAAGATTAATCGACAAAAAATAGTAATGATAAAAGTTATTTCATAAATTTCAGCTTTATTTCAATAAATTACAATATCTTTTTTTTCTGACTTTTGATTGATGCGACTCAAGCTATTGATGATTCGTTCAAGTATTCAAGTATAGTTAACTGCCTTTTTTGCTTACTTACTTTAGTTTTCAACACATCAGAAAGGTACATACGCTATTATGAAACTTATCTGATATGGCTAGAATAATGTATGTATATAATAAATTGTAAAAATACGTAAGAATCATAGAAGCTTCATTTCATAGTCGTATGTAACTATCATATTACAAACGTAGTAGTTGCCGCCAAAAATGTAAAAAATTTTGCTTTTTACGACAATTTGCATTATTAAACAGACTTTGCGGTAATTACTACATTACGTTTTAAATAAGGTTCTATTAGTCAAAACAATTTTATGCTAGTAATGTCTATTTAACTTAGTAATCTCTAACTATTCTTTCAGCACAGTTTGAGAAGGGTACCAAGTTAATTGTGTTGAATCCGACCTACTCAAAGCCTTTGATATGTGGTTAGAAAATCATTGAATAAATTATATGCGCTAAAAACTTTTGACGTTTGCAGTACGATTGGGAACAATTTGAAATTTTAAATTCATGTATTACTTATGCAAAGGGTATTTCAAGAATTTGTTTGTTAATACATTTCATTTTGTTGTTAAAATACTATGATTTCCAACATCCTTTATTATTCATTAACGGAATACAACAGACCTTATTCTAACACTAACTTGTTTTAACCGTAAACAATTGGCAATATAATTTCAAATTAATTATTGTCTAATATGTAAAATATAGGTATGAAAATACAGATAATTTATTTTTAATTCTTAAAACATATTTCTTTTAAATATCATTAACACTTTTCTTCATTTTTTATATGCCTCAAAATTTTATGTAATATAAAAATGTTTTTAAACAAATAATAAAGTCTCAAAGCACCCTTCCTTCTGCAAGTTTGATAGAGAAATATTGTTTTCAGATTAAACCTGTAACGTTTACTGTTAATATAGAAAAAATTGTAATTACAATAGAATTCCTACGACCCTAATTATAATTTTTTAATTAAGTACTATTGTTTTTGTTCTATATTTTTTGTTTTATATTTTTTTTTTATTTAAATAAATTTATGTGAGTTAGTCTGGTGCATTATTTGAATTATTATTTTGAAGTAAGTTACAAACTAATTTTTAAACGTTTTTAATTTCTTGATAGATTTTGTACATAGAAGAGTAAACTTCAACATTACAGATAAGGCGCTTATAAACATCTACCTTTAATTTATTATATTAGATCTATTCTTTATGTTATTTTAAGTTATTTATTTAGTTTTTTATTTAATGTATTTTTTGTAAATTAATTGTTCTGTTTCCATATTTCAAATGTTATTTATATAGTTGTATTATATTTGTTGTTTATTTTTTTATGCAATACAGACGATTTGCATATTCAGTTTTAACACGTATAACTATTTTTTTGTTAATTTTTATAATTGTTCGCACATTCATGCTAATCTCTTCTTTATTAATAGACAACGTAGAGAAACTGAACCGAAACATCGATGCATACTTAAGTATACATAGAACAGACCGGAAGGAAGGCCAACACCAGGTTTAACAAACACATAGCAGACACGAGAAGGAATAGGATGAGATAGGCGGTAGTGGAACAAATCCAGGCCACAGGGCATGGTAATCGGCTTTGACGAAACTAGAACACTTGCCAAAGTCAGATACTTTTGACCAATAATCAACAAGAAAATGATAGAGATCCAGAAGGATGGTAACAATTTAAATAGGAAGAATGGAATAGAGCTTTCTTTTACCTGAAAGAATTTATTCGGAACCCGGTCAATCAAAACGTCGCGGATTCTAGTCAATTGCACTAGCAATTTAGGACATTAAAGACTGTTACGGACGAAATTTTCTTTACGTACGCCTATGTATTTCGACGTGAAATTAGATTCGGGTTTTGACGCCCTCTAACGATCGCTTTCTCGTTGGTTGTCATTGGGCGGAAAATCGTCACACGAAAATGATATAAAATGGTCTGTAAGCATTGAATAGTTATGTATATCCGTTACCATCTGGAAAACCAATTATAATTAGTTAATTATCTAATTTATTCGAAGCGTTACAGGCCATTTTGCGTTCCTCCATTTCGAACATGTTACATTCTCGATAAATGAATATTGTAAACCACTGCTAAATAAGTCATCACGTTACCGTACACGGGCGCTGGCGGAAGGGGATTTCCACGCCACGAAATTGAGGTCTTGCGGAGCCTTCCCAGGGCAAATAGTGCTACACGTGGATGACACGACGTTAATCATATAATCAACCACCTATTTTAGATCTCACTACATACAGTAGTCGATGCACGTTTTGTTTTCTTTTGAGATAGATTTCATGAATTACTTAATACAAAATTGTTTTAGCCGAACTATCAATTGTGAGTTGGGGTTGTGACACGATTCGTGTTAATATTTTATTACAGGCCACTGAAGAAGAAAAACGTTTTTCTTCGGGCTAGTGGATGCTGGAATTCGGGTGAGTGATTTGAATTTACTTTAGGTATATCGTTGTCACGTACAATTACTCACAAACTGTTCTATTACAATTTAACGTTAGTGAATACTTTTAACGCGTAGCTACCAATAGGGTATTTAAGATCAGTGAAATCATTGTCTCGCATATTGTATGTAGTTGAAGGACATGTACTTCGGATCCTTGTGTGTGGTGGGTTGCCGATGTTGTAGGCATCGAGATCTTAATTTTTTTGTTTCTATAATTCTCTAAATTGACTGTTACAAAATCAAATATTAATACCGTTGTTAATAATTAGTGTAAACTCTTCTAGTCTTTAGTAACTCCAACTGCGAGGTATAATGACTTTTGCTTAGCATAAATACAACTGTGATAAATGTTAATGATAGACTGAAGGCGATTAAAGTTGTTATTTCTTTTTCGTGTGCTTATTGTTCCCTACGAACCAATTTGGGCTACTCGAACAGCTGAGTAGAGGGATTACGAATCTTCGAATTGTTATAAGTTCTACACCTCTCTGTTGTGAGCGGACAGAAGTATTACTTTGGGAGAAGCTCTGGCGCCCTGAAACATCTTTTTATATATTTCTTGTGGACCTCCCCATCTCCGACTATTGCGAGTTTGGCCGTGCAAGGTTCGTAACACCCAAAAAGCGTGTAACAAGACAATGCACTGAAGGATGTGTAAAGCAAAGTTTGTGGTGCAGATTTTGTTTCGTATTTCAATTAGAGGATCAACGCGCAATGCATCGGTATGCTGGCACCTCATAAATTAAAAACTGAAACGCCGTTTTAGATTCACAATTTAATGAAAATTGGTGTAATCTTAATTAATAAGTCTACCGGTTTTCTAATCCTCTTTGTAAGCACCTTTCAAAGAACATAAATTAGCAACTGCAAAACATGATAAAACAGTTATGTAAACACTTACTTAATAGTATAGATTACGTACAAACAAATTTAGATTGAAGACAATAATCAACGTCATTAAAGTAACGAATAATAAAAACGTAATGATAATTGAGATAAATACTGTGGGAAAAGACCTTGTAGCTAACGCAGTTTAGAAGAGAAAAGTATTGACGTTATCAAAATTATGTGATGACTGATACAAGAGTTGCAAAGAACAAATGTATTAAAGTACTAGTTCACTTTATAATAGAGAACTAGTACATTTAGTTCACTGAAAACACCAGTACACCTGAACTAGTTCGTTCAAGAACTACACAGCACTATGCGAATCAGTGAGGAGGAAGAAGCAATTAGTGTAAATACTCCAACTCAAAGGTAAACAAAACACTTTTAGAAATCATCTAAAGAAAGTTATGAGATGATGACCGAACCATCAAGAAACAAAATTTATTAGTCAATCTATAACCAGCCCGGAAACCAAACTTCAAGGTTACACATGATAATAGTAACCCAGCTGTTATAAATATAATAATAATACAATGTTTCAACTGAAAAAAACAAGGATAATCGATGGAGAGGTTATGAACCAATTCAAAATTTCACGACTCATTGCAAAATACAATCAATAGTCGCAGCGTTACTGACAAATTTTAACACTGGAAAAATTTACAATGCCGTTGTGGATGATTTGAATATTTTGTACATTGTGGATTAAAGAATTTATTATGCTACTTGTTTATTGCTTGAAAAATATATAATTAAAAGTTCCCGGTTTCATAACAGGTCTTCGAAAAATAAGTCTAAAGCATTTCTTAGGACTTGTAACGTAGATGGGATTAGTAAAAATACTTTCATTGGCTCACTATCGATCAACCGGCACATTATTAAGCATAAATGTGCCGCGTTCTGTAATGAGTCTAAATCGATTCAAAATCTTACTAAGAACTATTCATTTGCACTCAATAATCAAGCAATTCCGGAAGATAAACTAATGCGAACACAGCCGCTTTTAAATAGACTCGTGAAGAAATTTAAAGATCTATTTGTCTCCTTCTCTAGAAGACGATTATCTATAATACAATATATAAAATCAAAAAGAAACAAAATATGGGATCAAACTATTACGTGCAAAAAAACGTAATACCCTGTATATTGGTTGAATTGAAATTATATTTCTGATTTGACGCCCTCTGCCGAGTGTAGTTTTCTTCTATTTCCTGTCAAGACGTTAAACTGACAACTACGTAAAATGGCCTGTGAAGTTTAAAATTGGAACGCTAATGAAAATAAAATATTAATTTCATTACGCATTTAAAGTAGTTTAATCATCACAGGCCGTCCCGCTACGTATTGGTCTGTATGTTTTGATGCATTATTGATCAGGGGTAAATGTCGATAAATACCTTCATGGGACGAGTATAACTCTATAAGGCCTACGTTTAAAACTAAAAACGAAGACAAAGACTTTTCTTCGAGATTCTACTCATGCGGCAAACACCTACGAAACCAACTTTCACTAAATGTGTACCACAGCATTCGATAATCGGGTTCTTATGTGTACTTTCTTTTAGTAGTAATTAACAATTTTGTAGATGTTGCTTTTGTGAGTTATTGTGTTGATTTGCTATTCAAATTTATTCCAGGGCGACTCAACGAGGAAAACGTTTTCTTCGAACAAGAAGGTACTGGATTGTGGGTAAGTTTATTTAATTATTTTGTCGCTGTCAGAAAAGTCACACAGAATTTTGCTTACTTTAACTTACGTAATTACAATCATTGTTTCAATACCATTGAGGTAGTTTCACTAATTATTTTGTGTGTATCGCATGCTGTGTACAAACGATATTTGTTATGCAACTTTCTTGGCTATCGACATTGTGTAAACTTATGTATTGTGTGTTGCCGATACTTTCGGCATTTATGAATTGAGAATTTGAGACTCGTTGTTAATAATCTATTAAATTAAAGTTGTTATACCTATTTTATCTTTTTTTATGGTAAGATATCTTTCTTTTTGTTGGTTACACGAACACCAGGGTAACAAGGATTACGAAACTGAAATTCGTTACAAGCTTGAGCCTTCTGTCCTGATCGAGATAGAAGCTTTACTTATAAAAGATCTAGCGCCCTTTAACTCTTATTTATTTGAACCTCCCCTATCTCCGACTGTGTGCGTTGACGGTGCAAGGTTTGTAAGACCTATAAGCTGGTAACAAAGCTTTTCAAAACACGTTTTTAAGTGCAAATTATACACACAATGTTAAAATTTACGCAATTGCAGAAATAAATAGGAAACGAGTAACACCACAAAAGATTGTCACTTTTCTCATCCAAAACAATGTTGGAGTTGGTAGAATCCTAATGACAGTACACTAGCTTGCCTTTACTAAAAAAATGTTGAGCTATGACTCTTATCTTATTAGTACAATACGTAAAAATCGCAAAAAATTACCAAAAGAAGTCGTAAATAGGAACCTCAAAAAAGAAAAACAGTAGCAGTGGAGAACAAAGATAAAATAACTGCAATAAAGTCATAAGACCAATGAGTAGTACTCATGCTGTCTACTAAACATGATGACACCTTTACTCACTTATAGTTCAAGATTTTGCACAATTACAAATTACGTGCAGCTACCACCACAGTTTTAATATTATGTTTCTCTAGAACTCGGCTTATTTTGTCTGTCGAACCCATACAGTATGGTAAACAAGCGGTGCTAGTAGGAGGTTTTGGATCTCTTTGAACACGTATCCATTTTGTTGTGGGAACTACAACAGTGTTTCCTTTTCCTTTTGTAGATTTTCATTATCTGATATACAAATAGCTTTTTTACCTAAAATATGTAAAACAGTATTCTTGTGTACTGGATGGTGGCGTTTAAGTATCTATTAGTGTGCGTTATCTTTTTTATAAACGGAATGCCCCGATTTTCCGTTATTTTTCCTTATCACGAGTACATCAAGAAAGGTTAGACTGCTGTTATGTTCTAACTCCATAGTAAATTTAATGCTATTATGTGCAGAGTTTAGATGTTGAAAGAACTGATTTAGTTTACCTTTGCCATGGAGCCATACAACAAACGTATCATCAATATATCTGAACCAAGTTTTTGGTTTTAACTCAACATTTTTATTGTCAATTTCAAGTCAATGACCGAAAGATGTTAAACACTCTAGACACAGATGACAAAAATATATAAAAGCTATTGAAAAGAAGCTGAAGTCAGTTTTTTCGAAGTTGTAAGTTAAGAAGGGTTTAAATAAATTAACTGTTTAATGCGTGTCTTAAAATAAATATAACGGCGTGAAAGTGAACGTGCTTTTAATATAAACAAGTTTAGATAAACAGAAGTTATCCGCGGACATTATTTTTAGAGTGATAGTAATATATAAATTAATGTAAGTGTTCTTCTTAAATACCGTTGCACTTTATTAGTGTCAGTTAAGAGTAGTTAAATTTAATTAGTGTAAATATTTAGTTTATAAATAAATTCATCAGCTAAAATAAAGGACAAAAATATGTAAAAGGTGCGACAGAGAAACGAGATTTTGTAAATATTGTCAAAATCAATTGAAAGTTATGTTGGAGTGGGATGTTGTGATCAACTGTGAAATTTGGAAGCTGTCATTAAGTTAAACGTTGTGATCAATTGTAAAATTTGAACATTGTGATCAAATAGGTGTTTCAGTAACCGAGAAATTGGGCGATACGTCATTTGGAGGTTATCACCGTTGTAGGTTATGATCAGCCCAAAATTTTAAAAATATCATGTGACACGATTCGTGCTAATATTTATTACAGGCCACTAAAGAAGAAAAACGTTATTCTTCGGGCTAGTGGAGGCTGCAATTCGGGTGAGTGATTTGAACTTATTTTAGATATATCGTTGTCACGAACAATTACTCACAAACTTTTGTATTACAATTTAACGTTAGAGAATACTTATAACGTGTAGCTACCAATAGGGTATTTACAATCAGTGAAATTACTGTCTCGCATATTGTATGTAGTTGAAGGACATGTACTTCAGATCCTTATAATTGTGTGTGGTGGGTTGCCGATGTTGTAGGCATCGAGATCTTAATTTGTTTTCTATAATTCTCTAAAGTGACTGTTACAAAATCAAATGTTAATACCGTTGTTAATAATCAGTGTAAACTCTTCTAGTCTTTAGTAACTCTAACTTCGAGGTATAATGACGTTGGCTTAGTATAAATACAACTGTGATAAATGTTAATGATAGCCTGAAAGCGATTAAAGTTAATTCTTTTTCGTGTGCTTATTGTTCCCTACGAACCAATTTTGGGCTACTCGAGTAGAGGGATTACGAATCTTCGAATTGTTACAAGTTCTGCACCTCTCTGTTGTGAGCAAACAGAAGTATTACTTTGGGAGAAGCTCTGGCGCCCTGAAACATCTTTTATATATTTCTTGTGGACCTCCCCATCTCCGACTACTACGAGTTTGGCCGTGCAAGGTTCGTAACACCCAAAAAGCTTGTAACACATGCGTCAATTCAGTATTAAAGCAAAATGTAGAATTATTATAAATACGTATCATTTCATTGTAATTTTAATAACTCTTAATTTATTTCTAATTTATTTAGTATCCTTTTATTGTAGGCTCAAACTTTAGTTAACCGATAAACAAAATTAAATTGGAAGAATAAAAATATTAAAATAATATTATTTCTTTAATCTCACATCCAGTGTAAAATAATTGATAATTTAAATTTTTTGCAATTACTCTAAAAAGTACGGTAGGTAAATAAAAACTAATGTTAGAAAGACAAATAAAGACTAAAAGCGTCCAAAGTTTTACAAATTTTTATTGAAAAACTGAACAAACACTTCTGAGTTTTTATTGATCTAAGAAATGTAAAATTAAAGTATATCTCAAGAAAAATTTTTATTTTAATATATCTGACAGTTTAATTTTTTTATTTGACTGCATTTACGTAAAGAAAATTGAAATAACAACTAAATGTTGTTAACTAAGTTAAAACTTAGGTGTTAAAATTGATAAGATTATTAAAAATCAAATATGATTATTTTATTGTTAATAAATGAAAACATAACTTAATTGCCGAACAGATGGAAACAGGCACCTCCCCACAAATGCTTTTGTAATTTGTTAATTTAAAGTACGCGAAAAAACTACATTAAAAGTCAGGTGCATTTTTCGAAATTTGTATTTCAACGTTTCGTTAACTGTTATCAGTGTTTTTAGTGAGTACACAATTTATTATTTTAAAAGAAGAAAAAATTAATTCTGGGGTATTCAAAAACTGATTTAAGTCGGTGCTATGTAATTGTTTAAAAAAAACTGTAATAGTGTTAGATAATTTGTCATAGTAGAAAAAAATCCAACTTCCGTAACTAGAAAAGCTGATATAAAAGATTGGTTAACAAGTAAATCGATTGAATTTCAGGAAGATATGCTTAAAACAGAGTAGCAGAAATGGCAAAACAAGTTGTGCTACAATTGCTACCGACAAATTAAAAGAAAAGTTGCTAGAAAAGATACAAATTTAAAATACAAGATGTTAAAACTCTATTTCTTGCAGCAGTAGCCAATGTTTCTGCAGATAAATACAAAAAAATATATACAGCATGTGATTAAAGTAAAACAAAAAATGTGGCAGACAGACTTCACGTAAGAAGTTATAGTTAAACATATTATTATTAATTTGGATAACGAATCTTCTACATCAGACTCCGATTCCGCATAAATTTTTATTTTTTTGTTCGATTTCTTTTTTAGTCGTGTTATGTAAAAACTTAATTATCCTATAAAAAATAGCAAATGTAATATATTTATCACTTGGGGTTGGTTATTAAAATTATAATAATATATTTTTTTAAATATTTATTACATGATATTTTACATACCTAACTAATAAACTACACCAAAGACATTCAGGGACACTCTGACGCGAATTGCTCTCGCAATTATACCAAAAGGGTTCCCTGAAAATACCATCAGTGCTTAAGAATCCGAGGTCATAAAAACCTCGATACTTAGATGGATTGACAAATTGGAGAAGGGACAAGCTTCTCCGTTTTTTTAGGAATACACCCATAAAGGGAGATTTCTGAAAATAACGTGCGCAAGCAAAACAACCTGAGAGTGGTTAGTCGGCAGGTCAAATATTAAGAAACCACTGGGAGAGGATAGGAAACTAGAGATTATCTATCTCAAAGACTTTCCTGCACCCAAGAAGGTTATCACTTGGGTCCCGGAAACAGCACTAGAACCGGCCACCCTATTGAAAAGAATATCGGTACAGAACAACATCAGTACCGAAACGTGGCGGGTGGTTAACTCTAAACCAGATCCTAAAGGAACCCAATACGTCCTGTTTATGGACAAGGGGTCCTGGAAGAAAGTGGAAGCGTCAACCAACTAATTGCACCTTGCATTTTCAAGGATCACTCTCAGGATGCTGGCCGTCTCCAAAAAGGACAGCAAAGAACCGGGTGCTACAAGGGATGTCCACGAGATAATGGACGAAAATCTAGAGCCAGAAAAGCTCACGGCAAATCTAATGCTGAAAGTGGTTCAAATAAATATACATCACTGTACGGCAGCCTCAGCGGCCCTCGGTGCTTATATCGTGACACACGACATTGACATCGCCTTTGTCCAGAAAACATGGATCCACAAGAGAACAATAAAAGGATTGAACTGTCCAAGTAGATGGCTGCTTGCTGCTCAGCTTGTGCAAAACCCTCGCACATTCATTATTGTAAAAAATGCACCAAATTTAATGCCATTGTGGGATTTATGTTCTAGAGACCTAGTGGCAGCTAAAATATCTGTAGTAGAGGAAGGCAACCGGAGGGACGTTCATTATCGGATCTAGTCACTTCCCCTACGACCATACAGGATCACCGCGGCCGGAGGAAATCCACAGGCTGATTAACAGTGGGGCCAACAAACCGCTGATTCTTGGATGTGATGCTAATGCACACCACACCTTGTGGGGGAGCACAAACACAAATCCAAGAGGTAAAAAACTTTTAGAATTTATTTTAAAAGGCAATTTAGACATAATAAATAACGGACATGCGCCTACGTTTATAACCGTGTCGCGCAGTGAAGTTATTGACCTTACGCTTGCTAGTCCAAAAGCAAGCAAAGTGATAAAAATGTAGCATGTATCAGATGAACCTTCTTTATCTGATCATAGATACATTCGATTCAATATTGAATCAGACAGGGAACTCGTAATAGAATACAGAAACCCGAGAAAAACCGACTGGGATTTGTTCAACGAAACTTTAGCGGGCCACATCAGGGACTCTTCCACAGTTGCAAGATCAACACACGAGCTAGAACTAATGACGGATAGTATTGTTAATTCATTAAAATCCGCATTTAAAGCAAGCTGCCCAAAAACTGTCAAACGAACCCCCAACAAAATAACTTGGTGGAACAGGGAGCTTGACAAAGCAAGGGCACGCATCAGAAGGTTATTTAATACAGCCAAAAAAAACGGAAACTGGGATGAATACAAAACCAGCCTCACAACATACAACAATGCCATCAAAAAGACAAAAAGAGACTCATGCAGAAGGTGTTGTAGAGACGTAGAAAACGAACCTACAAGTTCTCGACTCTAAAAAGCTCTGAGCAAAGACCGCACTGAAAACATTGGTTCTTTGCTGACCGAAAACGGAAAGTTTACAGACTCGGTTAAAGGTACTTTGCAACTACTGCAAAAACACTTCCCGGGTTCGTCGTTAACTGAAGTTCCTAAGTACCAGGACCTAAAGGTACCAAACAGACGGGCACCCAAAAGGAACTGGGACTTAGCAAAAAAATAATCAATCCTGAAAACCTAGAATAAGGAATCAATACGTTAAAACCCTTTCATCTCCAGGAGCCGATGGAATTTATCCCATCATGCCGCAAAAAGGATTTGCTGCTCTTCGAAACACTGTATGCAAAATTCTCAGAGCCAGCTCAGCACTTTCCCACATACCAAACAGCTGGCGGATTGGTCAAGGTGGTATTTATACCAAAGCCAAGGAGATCGACGTACGCCCAGCCTAAATCCTACAGACCGATCAGCTTAACTTCTTTAATTTAAACTACTTGGAAAAGTAGTCGACAAGTATATACGGGACGGAGCACTAAAGACTTCGCCTCTGCACCGAAACCAGTATGCTTACCAATCTGGAAAATCTTGCGAGCTAGCAATTCGCCAACTAGTAATCAGATGCGAAAATGCAATCCAATACAATGATATTGCATTAGGTGGTTTTCTAGATATTGAAGGAGCATTTGACAATACTACCTTCACCTCAATTGCAAGGGCAACGGAGAAAAAAGGAATCACATCTCTAGTCAGAAACTGCGTCAACTCAATGCTCAGGAATCGGACGGTAACAGCTACTTTGTACGGTAGCACTGTGGGAGCCAAATTGGCTGGTCGATACTCTTGATACTGGACTGATTTGCAATGCTCATCTAGAAAAAGTCACAACGAATGCCATCAGGGTTCTCATTAAAATCAAACGGATGGTCGGGCACACATGGAGATTGAAACCCACAATGACTAAATGGCTATATACTGTGGTAACAAGACCCATCATCACATACGGCGCGCTTGTATGGTGTGAAAGAACCCACCTGAAAAGCTATTCAAAGTACAGAGAATGGCATGTCTACTGATAACAGGAGCGATGAGAACCACGCCCACAGCAGCTGCGTGAAGAAACAATCTTAACTATGAGATCCGACTTTACAAAAAATTATCACATTTTAAAGATATTTAAAGTGATAATACCGTCACAAGACGAGTGGATAAAAAAACATTTACCCCGGGCGCAGTTAAAGGAACTATCTGGTACACAGATGGGGCCAAAAATCGCAACAGTACCGGAGCAGGAGTATATGAAGCCAAGCATCATGGGAAGCAATTTTTGCTGACTTTGGGTAAATATTAGTCCGCTTTTCAAGCTGAAGCTGCTGCTATTGACTGGTGTGTCAGAAACATTATCGACTCGAAATTATACACAAATAGGCCGATAGCGATCATGTCTGACAGCCAAGCAGCACTACTGGCGCTAAGATCACCAGTAATAAAATCCAAACTGATTATGGCATGCATAAACAGTCTGGAAAACTTGGCAAATCGCCAACCTGTGCAGCTCATATGGATACCAAAAGACTAGAATTTAAACGGTAACCTAATGGCGAACGCACTAGCAAAAAAAAGCACAACAGGGACATATATCGGACCTGAACCCGTTTTCGAAATCGCATACGAGACCGGAAAAGAAATAATTTGCAGCAAACTTGCAGCGGAGTATAAAAAACTATGGAAAAACTCTTCAGGGATGAGGCACACAAAACTCTTCCTTACAGAGCCACAATTAAACACTTAAACTGCACTATCAAGCATGAGTTCACAAAAATTAAGGAAACTCACAAGACTAATTATAGGGCACTACGGTCTTAGCAAACATATGCATAAAATGGGACTTTATGCCGCGGATGCTTGGAAGACGGCGAGACTCCGCAACATCTGCTGTGCAAATCCGAAGCGCATCAAATGCAACGCACAAAGATTATCGGAAAACCGAAGCTAACCGATGATGAGTTGAAAAAAGCCCCTTGGAATAAACTTCTAGACTTCATTGACGAAACAGAACTGATGAGGGAGTAATAAAACAAAAGTGCACAAAAGGACCAAGGAGACCGCAGTGCAGGGGCGCTAGACGAACCACCTCTTGAATTAAATTTAAAAGAAAAATGTAAAAAAATAAACTACACCTTGACTACGGTATAGGCAACTAACAATACACATATACATATTGCGTACACGTTTTACATTCATATTATTTGTGTATGTAAATCTGAAGGAATCTAATTCGACTTTCCTTTTTAGTAGAAGGGACTTATTTCCATCAGTTCGGCAATTAAAGTATAGTAAAATTCAAATAAAAAGTTTTACGACAAAGTGAACGTTCTAAGTAGCAAAATTAAAAAGAATCGTTTGATACTCAAAAAAACGATAAATCTTACTTTGTGTCATGTTTTTTTGGGTTCACGAACGGCAAAAACCAAATTCAACTCCTTGTTTTGATATCAACACCAAATTTTTTGTATAATAATTCTAAGTAGGTAAATAAACACTACGTTTTCTAGAAATACGTACTTTATGTAATATAGAAATGTATCTGGTAATAACATATTACGTTTCTGGTGTGGTACATAATAATTCTGCACTAAGTTTTAATTAAACATAAATGCATTTAGTTTAAGGTATATTTCAAATGTCAGTTGCAGTGTTGCAAATTACCAATTAATTTTGGAAATATAAAAACTACAATTTTTATGAAAAACAGAAAGCGCAAAATATAAATTATATATATTTATACATGTAGTAAGTCAATTTATTGCAAACTGCTTGCGTAAAATGTCACTTGTAACATACGTTGTTTAATATGCAGTTTTAAACAAACGAATTAGTAAAAACAAGATATTTAATTGAGAAACTTAACAAAACTACAACTTGGCCAAACAACACTCAACTACGTTAAAATTGAACTCGTAAAAACGTTTAAAATCGTACAGTCAATTATAGTATAACATCATTTATTTTTAATTTAAGTTAACGACATATATGATAAATTAAATTCCAGAAAACAACAAATCAAATTTTTATATACGTGCTCCTTTTAACGTTTTTCGGCAATTAAACAAGATTTATGCGACGCTATTAATTTTATTAAATTAAGGCGAAGGAAAAGACATAAACCACGTTGCATTTGAAGCAAATTCGATCGTTGTGACGCGATGCACAGAACACAAGCAGAAATATATTTGTAGAAACTTTATGACTTAACAGATATCTTTTAACGCCGTTATTTTCCATTATTCTCAGACTGAGAACATTTGATCCCGCCCAATCAACCAATGTAAGCAATTTAAGCAGCTCTCCCAAACTATTATTTTATCTTTTATAGACAGCTCGCAGTAAGAGCAACGATAATATAGATAATTTGTTTTTTTCATTACAATGTAAAATCTTAATATTTATTTAATTCTAAATGCACAATTACGAATTCAACTAATTAGAAAAATAGATATTCAAATTTTGGCTGTGTAAGGTCTATTCGAGAGTAATGGTGCGAAGTAATAACATTCTGCTGAACTTTAATTGTTTATTATTTTTGAAACGAATATACACAACATTTCGATTGCTGTGGTATCTGCAATCGTCATCAAGTGAATACTAACAAACTTAGAAACTACTGGAGCTTATATACTAAAGACATGTTCGATGAAGCGTTCAAGCGTACAAAATCAATTTAGCGTAACAGATTAATTAGCAAAATTACTTAGTAAAGTTTAAGTTGTTGTAGAGGTTCGATTAGTGGTTTCCATATGTTGCTTATCTCGACACTTGGCTGGCTGAAAATTTCTTTGTTGTTGTTGATGAATGCCGTTTCTTTAAATTTTCGTTTGTACCAATGTTCTTCTCTGTGTATGATTTTTGCTTCCGACCATTTCATTCGATGTTGGTTATCCCACGAATGTTGCGCAATGCCGGACTTAGAAGTCTCTCCTCTCTGTGTGTGCGTCTGATGTTCTTTCAGTCTGATGTCAAGTGGTCTTTTGGTTTCCCCCACGTATGACTTGCCACATTCACATGGAACTTGTTTTGGGAATCTCGACTTGTTTGTGGCTTTGTGTTGAAAATTATACTCCTAATGGTAGTCGATGATTTGAACACTGTATTCAAGTTGTAACTTTTCCTTATACGTTTTGCATTAAAATACATCCAGCCGACAAATGGGCCGCAACTGTTATCATGGATGCTACCACCTACGACCAAAAAATTGAAGACGTCTTAAATCAAGGGAATTACTGCAGACTGAAGAAAGATCCGACAATAAGCTTGGAGAGAAAGATCTATCAAGTCCTAAAACTCTACAAAAGACATCTAACACCAAGGATGAGAACGATGCTAACACCACACTACACCAAAACGCCGCATCTATATGGACTACCAAAGATACATAAAAGCAACATGCCGCTTCGACCGATAACCAGCTCTCGTAATGGAACCACATACCAGCTTTCCAGATTTCTACTACCAATTGTGCAACCACTACAGAAGAACAGCTCATCTTTTGTCAAAGACTCCAAACATTTCGTTGAGATTCTGAAAACAATAGAGCTACAACCACGGGATCAATTAGTCAGCTTCGACGTAGAAAATCTTTATACTAATGTGCCAGTTGAAGAAGCATTAAAAATCATCGAAACGAAGATCCGAGAAGATGAAAAACTCTAGGAAAGAACCACGCTGCCGGTAGAAAGAATAATAAAGCTCCTAGAATGTTGCCTCAAGAACTCGTACTTTCAGAAGAAAGACAGATTCTTTGCTCAAGACGAAGGACTGCCAATGGGTTAATCTTTAGCACCAGTAGTCGCCAACATCTACATGAACTGGTTTGAATCCCAGGCCATAGAGAAATCAAAATTCAAACCCAAAACGTGGCTTAGATATGTTGACGATACCTTCATAATTTGGAACCACAGTAATCGGCAACTAGACCTTTTTTTACAACATCTGAACAACATCAAACCATCCATCAAATTCACTATGGAAAAGGAAAAGGAGAACTCACTTTCTTTCTTAGATGTTCACGTAACAAAGAACAAGGGAATTATGGAAACGACTGTCTACAGGAAACCGACACACACCGGTCGATATCTTAACTTTGAATCCAACCATTCCATATCTGCGAAGAAGGGAGTTGTAAAATCTCTAATCGACAGAGCGTACAGGTTGTGCAACACAGAGAAAGGGCTACGAGAAGAAATCAAAAACATTAGAAACGATCTAAGGCAGAATGGTTATCCAGAAAAGACTGTAGGAGAGCTTTTACAGAAAAAGCAATTGAACACCAAGGAACAACCTAAAACAGAAGAACTGCCCAATTCACTGCTGAACATCCCATATGTCAAAAGTTTATCAGAATCAATAAAACGTATAGGGAAAAGCTACAAATTAAATACAGTGTTCAAATCATCGACCACCATTAGGAGTATAATTTCCAACACAAAGCCACAAACAAGTCGAGATTCCCAAAACTGTATTTACCAAGTTCCATGTGAACGTGGCAAGTCATACGTGGGGGAAACCAAAAGACTGAAAGAACATCAGACGCACACACAGAGAGGAGAGACTTCTAAGTCCGGCATCGCGCAACATTCGTGGGATAACCAACATCGAATGAAATGGTACAAACGGAAATTTAAAGAAGCGGCATTCATCAACAACAACAAAGAAATTTTCAGCCAGCCAAGTGTCGAGATAAGCAACATATGGAAACCACTAATCGAACCTCTAGAACAACTTAAACTTTACTATGTAATTTTGCTAATTAATCTGTTACGCTAAATTGATTTTGTACGCTTGAACGCTTCATCGAACATGTCTTTAGTACAGGGTGCGACAAAATGATCTGACGGTTTTCGCCGCCGCGCTGACGAGCGAGTGAGTGGTGGAGGGTGGTGGGGATACCGGCGTTCCAGTGCCTACGTGCGGACATTTTTAGTAGCCATGGAGTGGTGATCGGCTGAGCACCGTGCGTTCGTTGTGGAAGCATTTTTTAAAAGTGGCGATAGTGTTGTTACTGTTCAGCGTTATATTTGTGATCTGATAAACTGTTAATGTTAGAATTTTTTTATTTAAATAAATTGCTAGGAAGAATTATCTCTATAAGAAACTGTAAAAATAATTCGAATAATTCACATACGTACAAAATTATATAAGAAAAACTGTTAAAAATGGCGGATACATCCAATTCCGGTTTCTTTATCAAACACATCTTTTGATAGAACCGAGAGAATATGAAAAGTCAGCTTCATACCAAACTTCAAGTAATTAGGACTTTTGGTTAGAGAGTTATCGTGGGTACATCCAAAGATAATTTAAATTAGATGCAGCACTCTGTATATAAAGTCAAAAGAATTTAGAAAAACATTGTTACTTTTTTAACGTATCTTGCTTTTCTTTCAAGATAAAAAATTTTTTCTAAAAAAAATGTCGTAGACTGGATTCGAACCTAGGATCATATATCGAATTCAATTTCAGTTATAAATCATATATCTAACAAACTGCTTATGTTAGAAAAAATAATTATTTGAATAAATTGTTAAAAAGAATTAACTCTATAAGAAACTGTAAAAATAATTCGAATAATTTACATTCGTACAAAATTATATAAGAAAAACTGTTGAAAATGGCAGATACACCTACTTCCGGTTTCTTTATCAGAACCATCTTTTGATAGAACCGAGAAAATATGAAAAACCAGCTCCATACTAAATTTCAAGTTACTAGGACTTTGGTTCGAGAGTTATCGTGGGTACAACGTTATACACACACACAGACACCCAAATTTTTTTATCAAAAATACGTTTTTCTAATTCAGGAGACCTTGAAACGTAAAATTCTTCAAAAAAATTGTTTGAAAAAAATTGCGATCGCTATACTTTCCTTATAGGAAAGTAAAAATAGGTTTTAAAAAAACTCAAAATGAGAAACTGGTTGACAGCGCAAAGAAATGGTTTAAAAAAACCAAGAATTATGTATGAAATTATATAAATTTTTGTTATAATTAATTTTAAATTAATGTTTATAAGCTGTAATGTCATATTCTAGAAAAACATAACTTCGTATTTCTTAGACTTAACAGAAGACTGCCGACTCCCAAAAGGAACTAAGAAGAACCATCGTCATTGTCATCATGTTATCGTACCCACTGTCATCTACAGATTCCGCTCTATTGGAAAAAAAATTATTTTCTCCGTAACACTGAAAAACGTTCCTTTACTGGACATCATCAGTGCAGTTGAGACAACACGGTTAAAACCAGTACAAGCGAAAAACTTCAAGTAGAAAGTCAGGTGTGCACTAGAAAAAAAACATCATAGAAACATCACTAAATAGGAAGATAATGCTCTTACAAGCCTACGGAAAAACAAATCCATCAATAACAAATTTCCCTCTTTGGCCGATAACCAGTTTTCGTAATGGACCTACATACCAGCTAGCCAAGTTCCTACTACCGATCGCGCAACCGTTTCAACGCAACAGCCTATCTTTTGTCTAGAATTCTAAGCTTTTCGTTAATATTCTGACAACAGTAAAACCGCAACAACGAGATCAATTGGTTAGCTACGACATAAAAAATCTATGCACCAATCTTATTGCAGAATAAACACTAGAGAGAAAGAAAATCCAAAAAAACGAGAACTTACAGAAAAGAACTGCGCTGGCAGTTGAAGAAATAATAAAGATACTACAATACTGCCTCGGTAACTTATATTTCCAAGAAAAAGACAGATTTTAAGATTAGAACGACAGCTTTCCAATGAGTTCATCTCTATCACCTATCATTGCCAACATCTATATGAACTGGTTAAAACAACAGATAAAACTAAATTTACACTTAAGATATGGCTTAGGCATTTAAACAATACGTTTATAATTTGGAACCAGAATGATAGATCACTTCCTGTACCACCTGAACAACATCAAATTATCTATCAAATTCACCACAGAGAAAAAACTCACTACCATTCTTGGTGAAACGTGAAGAAAAACAATGAAAAGACCGACACATCTGCTTACACAAAACCGACACATACTGGTCAATATTTTAACCTTGCATTTAATCACTCAACAACGACTACCTTAAGAAGACCATAGAAAAGTTTCTTCATAAACACCAAACCAAGCCAGCAACCAGAATAAGAAGAACTACTAAAAGCGCATCTCAGAATCCTATATGTCAGACGCTTAACTGAGACGATAAAGCGAATAAGAAGCAGTTATAAAATCAACTACCATTAGAAGTATGATCTCTGACACAAAACTACATTGTTACGGACGAAATTTTCATTACGTACGCCTATGTATATTGACTTGAAATTAGATTCCGGTTTGGACGCCCCCTACCGATCTTTACGCGTGACTGTCATTTACGACGAATTCTTTAACTTGACAACTGCATAAAATGGCCGGTGGGGCTTGCAATTAAATTTTCTAAGACCATCCACCGTAATGGGGACCAATTTATAAGGATAATACGCTTATAATACGTTTGAGTCGTCACCGGGTAAGCTAATAGCTGTCATTTATTAAAACTCTGTTGTAATTTCTCGTAATTTGATAGCCGTTCCGCCACGTGCGGGCATCTGTTCCTAGTCGATAACTATTGATGAAGAATCAATTTCGAATAATTATTTCGTCGGACGAATATAATCCGAGGCATACGACATATGGCTAAAATTTAATGTACCGAAGCTAACTACAATTGTCGAGATTCTACTCAGGCGACAGATACCTGCGTAACCACCGTTTTCGTCGGGGTATAACAGCATACGACGACCGGGTTAGGCTTTATGTACTTGCGTTAAATATAAATAATCATTTTGTAGATTTCACTTTCGTGAGGAATTAGTTTGACACGACTTGCTATTTAAGAGTGTTTACAGGATTGCTTGCCGAGGAAAGCGCTTTCTTCGTACGAGTGAAAGTTCCTGTTTAGGGGTGATTTGATGTATTTTATTCGTTGTCAGAAAGGTCACTCACGAAACTCTTGCTAATATTTGTGCGGTAATTATTAATACTGTTGTTTTACCAGTTAGGTAGTAATTTTTTTTACTTATTTTGAGTTGCGCATGCTGTGTACTACCAACGAGTAATTAACGTTAATGCTATATTAATTTCGTAATTCGTCTCGATGTTTTATTATCAATAAGGTCATATTAGTACTTGCTTTGTATACTTTGCCTACGATGTATTACCACGACTTGTTACGATAGGTTAATATTACTGTAGTAATTTATTATCACTGTGTGATTGTCTGTAATGCCATATTACTAATTATTTTGTGTATTTCGCATATTGTACACGAACCATATTTACTACGAACTATTCTTCGCTATTTATTTCACTGTACTTTACTGATGTATTGTGTGTTGCCAATACGACTGGCATCTCTGTAATGAGAATTCGATATACCTGTGATAATCCTACTATTCTGAATTAAAGTTGTTATTATGGTTATTCGCTCTTTTATGACAACATACCTTCCTCTGTGACTCGTCTTTAGTTAATAACCAACGTCGACTACTCGAACAGCCGAGTATAGGGTTACAAACCTAACATCGTGTTACAAGTGTGAACCGTTCTGTCCTGAGCAAGATAGAAAAGTTACTTTGGATCAGTGCAAGGTTCGTAAAACCAAAAAAGCTTGTAACAACATACCGCTCGAGACTCGAAAAACTCCATTTGCTAAGTTCAGTGTGAATGTGACAGGTTATAAGAAGGGAAAACCAGAAGACCCGTAGATATTAAAGTGAAAAAAAGAATACATACGCAGAGAGAAGACATATCAAAATACTGCATCGCGCAACACTCCTGGGAAAAAAACACAAAATAAACAAGATTGAGGCAAACACCATATGTATATGAGAGACAGGAATATTTAACAAGACCATGATCTCCAATGGTTGCAATTTGATGGTTTTGGGAGACAGCAAGAGGTTGCGCTTGATTTAAATCTATTTATCAATTTCTTTGGATGTTGCAGTGTAGAAGAAGGTAAGTTTACCCTAAAACGTAAGACAATCATCCATTACTGCAATATGGGCTGCGGTTACCTCAAACCAAAAAATAGAGAAACATCTATTCTAAAGCATTGTTTCCAACAAGTTCAAATCGTTTCGTGACTTTCGGATTTTATCAGCTTTTTTTTTAGGGTTCCACCGACACCATCAAGTGCTCCCTTGCCTTGTCCCTGTGTGAACATATGTAATCTGGTTATAGGTAATTTTTGAATTTAAATCTAGTTAAATATGGATTTTAAGTGTGCCTAAACAGCCGATGTGTCATGTTCGTTGTTACTAGATAGACTACAATAAAATACAGGTTTGATTGCAGTATAATTTCGCAGGTACTCCTGTATGTATTGTTATTTGCTGTTTGGTCTACCAAAGTGAACACCTTGTATTTCTTCATTATACTTGCAGCAATAATTTTTATTGTAATCAACATGAATCAGAATGTCATTTATACTTAAATCCTTCCAGCTGCACAAAAAATGACTTGCCTTCCACCTTCTTGTTCCAACCACACTATTCTCTTCGGTACCATTCAAACTCGACTCCAAGATAGTTGCAGTGATTTTTGCCCTGCTAGAGCAGTTCTAGATTCAGGTTCGCAAATCTCGACTATTACAAGCGCAATGGTTAAAAATTTATGTTTTACTCCACATCCTTCGCAGTTTTCGGGAATTGGGCAAATAGACTCTTTACATCTTTTTTTGACTATCTCAAAACTCCCCTTCGGCTCGTCACATTTAAAAGTAGATATGTCGTCACTCTAACTCTAAAGCACAACGCTGTCAAGGTTGCTGCTAATTCAAATTAATTGTACAAAACTTTTTTAAATTTAGAAAGACGTTTAATTCGAAATATTTTTTGTTATGCCGCTTATTAACAATTCATGTGTGAGTCTCGAGACTTCCGACACAGGTCTTTTGCTACTTCGTCTTCATCTTATGTGCTACACCATCACTGTGTTTCTAAATGCAGTGGTCTTTAAACGAGCAACTTCTAAGTGGTCCTAAGTTACAAAAAATATTTGTGGTGTTTTAATTTAATTCGGTCGTCTTGTGTTGTAAAATTCGCCGGCGGCGTCCTTTGCCAACCTTAAAAATACGTATGTTTATGACGTGATAACTAGTGTTGCCACCATCGAATTCGCACTAATTCGCAAGCTTATTGATCTTGTAGGAAAAAAAGGTTTTAAGTTGCAGAAATGATCCAGTAACGTCTCCAAGGTTTTAGAAAGTCTTTCCGAAGATCATTTAGAAACTCTTCTTATATTTTTGATTGAGAATAAATTTCTCAAAATTCTTGATCTGTGCTGTAATCAACGTTTAGATACTTTTTGCTTTTAAGTTCAACTTTTTAATGACGACTCTTACATTGCTAGAATATTTGATCCTTTAGAGTTCTCCTCCTCCTTGTCTTTGCAATAAAGTTCGTTTTACAGCGGATATGGGCTAAAAATGTGAAGTGACGTTGTTAGCTCTGTTTTTGCCTCCCATTCGATTAAATTAACCTCATATCTCTCAAGTATTCAAGCTGTTGGATTCAATGGCATCACGTCGGTACTGCCAAAAAATCTTACTGATTTAACTTGTCGTGGTGCTACTCCTAAAATTATGAGCAGCGCTTTTCTCTGGATTTCAGGTCCGACTTTTTTAAGTGAACTTCTTTCGCAGTGGCCTGCGCTTTGTGTTCCGGCAGTCTTGAACTCTTTGTTACTTGCTATTACAACTAGCGCAACTCTTTTTACTAGCGCTATACTTTTTTACTTTTTGCTTCTAGTCATAGTACGATTTACTATTTTCTAAATATGCAACGAACGTTTGGATGAATATTTCGTTTCTTTCAACATTCACAAGCTAGCATCTCAACTTTTACTTCTTTTTCTTTCTTGTCGAACTATAAAAGACCACGTCTGCTTGCGTTCGTATAACACAAGTTGTATATTATAGAGAAAAAATTTGTTGCTTCGGCAAGGTAAACGGTTTCTTTCTTTTCTAAAACAGTCTGCAGTAACTGATGAGGAGAGGAATACTGTTTTTTTGCTTTTGCTTTGCTCGTGTCTCCGCTCTTTTGTGTTCTTACTATCGTTCTGTCTCTCTTCGTTTTGGTCCTCAGACCGTTCAAGCTCTACTACTGCACTTTTACTAAAACTGCAAATCTTAAGTTTGCTTTGATTTTATCTACAGAAGCTTTTTTTGCCTGTTTGGAAGTCCATAACGCACCCGAAAATACTATTTCACATTAGATTAGACTGTGGTCACAATTTTGTTGATCTTTCTGATTTTTTTTACCCAATAACAATTATTCATTTTACGAACGTCTCTCATTTCGTAGTATTAAATGGATGTTTACTTCTCTGTATGCTGCTCATTTGGAACCCTCTAGAAAGCGGGTATTAAATCCGCTAAGCGTTTGTTATATCGTAAAACTTATTTTCTTAAATCGAAACGGTATTAAGTAACCGTCCGTTACGTGCCATTTGATCTAGTCCCGCCGAAGCTGCAAACTATTTGAGTCCAAGTCATTTTTTTATGTGGGCCTTTGCTTTCTTCTTCTTTTCTAGACGCTAATTACTTTACGTTGGCAACATCAAAACAGTATTATACAATATTTTTGGCGTCGTTCTTTTTTTATTTTTATTTGTTATTCTAGTTTGTTTTTGTTTGGTTTTCTGTCGTTTTTATTTTTATTTTAAAACTAAGCATTGTTTATTTTCTTCTCCTCCACTTAACTTGACAAGAGTTATTTCCTTTCAAACAATTTTTGATCATTATCCTTCTGACATTATAAAAGTGGTGCTTAGTAAACCTGTTTTGCTTATTTTGTTCTTAAATTAGTCGGTGGGCTGTTAACCAAAAGTTTCTTCCTTTCCTAAAATAATAACACAATCTACTGTTGACTCTCGTGTGGCTGAAACATATGTTGAATGGCTTGGTATTTATGTCCCAACATACTGGAAACGTCTATTATGATCAGCTAAAGACTATGGACTTTGTCGCAAAGGTGGTGCAGGACTTTGTGGAAGTGTTATATCAAGTATTATTTGTAAATTTTGGTGTACTATGCTTTTTTTGATCCTTAACATTTTACTATTATTTTTCCATTGTTTTATTTGTCTTGCTTCTCTGGCCCTCATTGATTTCACCCAACTCTTCTCTTTTTTTTTAATATTTGAACCTTTACCTGAACTTTTAACCGGTATTACTTTTCATTTGTTTATATTAATCTTATCGTTTTCAAATATTTTCATATTTTTCGATCAATTAACTCGGACTAAGGAACTGTTTTTTATGACATTAAATTGATCGTAACTTTTTTTTTAATTTAATATTGAATTTCTATTTTTACAAAATATCTACAAGAAAAACAAATTACAAATACGAATTATTTGGTGACTCGAGATGAGAATAGAGAAACTGAAATGCAATGTAATTTTATTAAAATTTTAAATATTTTTTTAACTATCAAAGATTTGTAATTATATATATATGTACGTTTGTAATTTAATTAACCTTGTTAATAAGATAAAAACATTACGTCCCATACAGAAATCCTACGCGTATAAAATCTTATTATCAATTTTAATTTTAGTTAACCCTTCGGAAGCAAAATAGTTTAAAATCGAACCTCCTGTAGGATCGGGTATGATAAAGTGGTAGTCCCTAAAGTAACCGTAGATTTCCAGGCACGTCGCAGTTGAATATTAAATTAAAATATTACAACCAACAATCTTCATAATTTCCAAATAACGTTTTTCGTACAAATTTATATAAACTCAGATAACAACAATTAAAAAATGATTACTATTTTACAATCTAAATATTACGTTAAAAAAAACTTTAGTTTTAAAATTAAATAGTGAAACTAAAATAAATCATCTTTTTGCTTCATGTTTGATTCCGTTCTTTGCGACTGTTGCTTTTTGTAAGGTGTACAATTATAATGTTGTTTGTTTTAAAAATTTCCTGTAATTAAATTTTTTCTTAAGTTTCCGTTCGTTTTTACGTACTTTATAGGCAACATAATCTGTTGGAAAATTTACTTTTCCGACCTAAGCCGATAAAGTGTAGTAGAATTTTATAACTAAAAGTTGGCATTAATAGTTATTAATTTTTTAGGTTATCTGTCATTTGGTTAGATTTTTTTATAAATATATATAATAAAACAGTACCTAATAATTTTGTTTTTATATAAATTTCAATTGAATTATGTATTTGTCAAATGTATTTTAAAAGCAATTAAATTTTGTCATTACAGGTTTATTTTTTATTAAGATATGTTATTTAATTTTAACAAAAACAAATATTTAACGCATTTATATGAAGTTTATATTTGTGTATTACACGTACTGAAAGTATTTTGCGAGTATATAAATACGAAACGACATTAACACATAATCTACTATAGGGGAGAAGGGGGCAGGTTCGGCCACATAATTGCTTTTACTCTATGAAAAAATTCTAAAATATTTCAGAAGTATTTCACCATTAGAAATGGATTGTTTGATCCTCTTTGCTGTTATTTCACATAGGAACTTTGTTGAAGGTTTGTAGCAAAAAAAGTTAGAAGCCAATTACCAAACGTCTGCATAATGGCCGATCGTACCCTATGTGGGGGCACCATCAGCCAGGTAAAGGGGTAGTTTCGGCCGTTTTAAAATAAAACAAAAAACAAGTAAAAAAAAATTTATTTGACATTAAGGCTACTAAAATTATAGTAAAATGTAAAATATGAATCTCTCCTGGACTTAGCAGGATTTGTAAGTTTGGCGTGAATATCATCTCTGGTGCATATTTCTATGTCATCCACTTGAGGAAAGTAAAATTTATTAGTCTTAGCTCTGCGCCTAAGATACTTCACTTTATAAGAATTTTCAGAAACAATATTTTCTACACACCCAATATAATGCTGAACAATATTGGGAGAAGGAAATTTTACTAAAATAAAACTGTTTATGTCTATGTTATCATCTTCTTGTAAAGACCCAAAGCTTAAGTTATCGTCTGAGTCTTTGCTACATTCAAAATCTGAAAGAGACGACTCGCTACTTGAGCTATCAATAAATACTTTTTTTACTTGTTTCATCTTTTTCATTTTCACTACATCACTGGCAGATGGACTATTTACATCTTCAGAGGTTCGTTTTAATTTTCCCTTTTGTCCTTCAGACTTTTTCTTCTGTTTTTCTATTTTTGCTTCTTCAATTTCCTCTACCCTTCTTTTTTCTGGACTTTCGGTATATATTCTTGATTTTCCTTGGTTTACTTTGGGTCGTCTTAGAGTTGTTGTTTCTTTCTTAACTTTTGGAAAAGGCCTCACAACTTCGGGACTTAACATTTTACTTTCAGTTTGGCTTTGAGTTGGATTGATTACAGCATCTTTTGAAGTTGATGGTTGATTTCGGCAACCCTCTGTTTCAGCAATTTGATTGGGTATATTTACATCCCCATAATCATTTTGAAGATTTAACTCATCAGATACTGGCTCTTTTATTGATTGGTCTTTGTACACCAAAGTAGCATCAAAGTCCTCATCTACAAAAGGTGAGGAATTAAGTGGCCAAATACCAGTTTTTCAAAGGCACTGGTAATATTACGGGGCGAAAATGCTTCCAAAAATGGATTTTGTAATCCTGGGAATATGTTTTACTGAGACTGTTTTCCCAGGATTACTGGACATCCAGTCGTTTAATGAGACAGTGCATTTGCTTTTAAAGGCCCATAAACTCCAACATCAAGAGGTTGGAGTTTATGGGATGTGTGGTGGGAAAGAGAGGAGAACAATCCCATTTTCTCTTGCATAAAGTATAGCTGCCAATGTTGTATGGGATTCATGATTGTCTATTAGAAGCAAAATTTTGTTTTCTGTGTTGCATTTTGTATGTTTCACAATATGCTCCAATGTCTTAACGAACAAGTCTCCTGTCATCCATCCTGACTTATTTCCAAGTGCTGTACTTAAAGCTGGAGCATTCTCTAAATAATCTTCTATATTTCTTACCCTTGGAAATATATAAACGGGTGGGAGTGCATTTCCCGTAGCACTTATGATTCCTACACAGGTAACGAGTTCTCCTCTCTCAGCCGATGCTACAAGACCAATTTGCTTTTTCCCTTTCGGAGCTACAACCCTTGGTGGCCTTAAAACTGTTGTTACCCCAGTTTCATCTAAATTGAAGATTTGACTGGGAGTAAATTGATATTTCTTCAAAACGCTTTTGTAGTTCGTAAAAATTCTTCCACTTTAACTTTACTAAAACCCAGCCCTCTAGCTAAACTAGTGCTCTCTGGCTTTCTTAAAGACAATGTGTCATTTCTTTTCATAAAACCATATAGCCAGTCAGTACCTGCTTTCTTCTTCAAGTTCCAACTTTCTGGGTATTTGCAATTAGGCAGGATCTTTGCATAATCATATACTAGAACTTTGATATGTTCATATGTCAAACCGTAATTCATGTTTGAACATTTTTTTATATATTTAACCAGTAAATCTTCTTGCGACTCGGAAAACACTTGTCTTGTAGCATATTTACCTTTTCCTTCTGTATTACTTTCATAACCATCATCATCAAAACGCTGCAGATATTCTCCGACTGTCATAGTGCTACAAATTTTGTTGATTCGTGACTGCAACGTTTGCCTTTTTATGCCATAAACTCGAGCAGCTTCTCTTTGAGATTTACTTTTAGATAAAACGTCACGCAGGGCCTGACGCATAGTAGCCTCATCAATGTTGGGCCGATCAGTTTTGGATTTGTAATTACGAACCATCTATAACAAATAATAAATTATGTATTTTTATAATAGGTATTTTATAATTGGGGCACTTTCGGCCGCCTGCCGAATGTACCCCACTGGTTATGGCTGAATGTGCCCCTAGCGCCATTCTACACTTCAAATATTTATTACTAGACAAAGGAGTAAAACACAGGTTATGTTTATCGAAATATACAAAATATATATATGTATGTTAGTTTATGGAAACTGTAAGCGAAATACACGTTCAAAAGGAGCTATATATGGCACATTCAAATATAATAAAAAAACTTACCTTTATTTTGAAATAACACTTAATCAAACATAAAGTTTACCCAAATTTCACAAAACACTTACAACGATGGTACTCGATATGAAAACGCTGCTACCAACAGTTGCGCCCTAAATTCGGCGCGAAATCTTTAACATTTCAAATTTTATTCGCGATGGCCGATTGTGCCCCAATGCCGAACGTGCCCCTATCTCCCCTACACAGTTTTACCATTGTAAAAGTAAAAACGAATTCGACTTTAATTAAACTAGCCAAATCCTACACCAAGATATTCTTATAACCTGGTTACGATTTGAATACCAAAACATTTGAAAACTCAATTTTGCGTTGATATAAAGACAATTCAAATATGAAATTTTAAATTTAGATTTATTTTTGGTTGAACGTATATCTACCTACTCCTGACAGTTTTACTTGAT
Source organism: Aquatica leii (assembly GCA_035610365.1). Taxonomy (NCBI): domain Eukaryota; kingdom Metazoa; phylum Arthropoda; class Insecta; order Coleoptera; family Lampyridae; genus Aquatica; species Aquatica leii. Next base: position 21,348,322 of record CM069432.1, on the reverse strand, counting down.
TTGTAGTATATGTAAAAAAAGCGGTTTGTTGAAAGGTAAACGAAAACAAAGTGAATAAAAAGAATAACAAAAATGTCGAAATGTGTACGTGTACGTATTTTTTGTGTTTATTGTGATATGAAACAATTTGTAAGTTTAAAGCTTTTTATTTACTACTTTATTTTTCCATCTATTTAAGTTTTACTACTAATTATTTGGAAAGTTGCGTTTTTTATTCAGTAGTATCAGTCACTTTCATAATGAAATATTATACATGTTTTGTTTATGGTGTTGTTATTTATCATTTATTTTAACGTTGTCTGTTAATTAAATACAGTGACCTAGATTTTAAAAATATTTATCGACAAAAAAATTAAACGTTAGAACTGAGATTCACTTTTAATTTTTTATTTAAGGGTTAAACATAATTGCATTTTAAGTTAAAATTGTAAAATGATTTTAGACTCAAATGTAACAAAAAATATACCGGTACACATATGGCTATTAACGCAACCGTTTAAGTATAATTTTGTTTTCAAAGTTGTCATAATTGACATTTTTGTTGGTGCCAACTTTGTAACCTTGCTAATCAAAGTTAATAACGAACTGTTGTTGCTTTTCTAAAATTAATTTATGAAATTGATTTGAATTTTCAATATCTTCAAAACGAATAATCTTAACGATACTTTTAACACATTTTGAATTTATTTTTGGTACGTTAAACTGTAAATGTTGTAAATAAAAAATACAGTGACGGAATAAAGAACGTATAATAAAAAGTAAAAATAATAATTTGACCACGGCAAGCAATCGTAAGCACAGACCTCTGGGTATGGGTTTGAATGAAATAACCACAAAGATGTGAACTCCTTAAATTTATTAATTATAACTTAATATACTATTTACATTAAAGAACAATATTTGAATTAAACATATTAGAAATAAAACAGGATTTAAAATGAAATATTAAGGCGCCAACCACCTATTGGTGATGAATAAAAAGCGTAAAATCTTACATCTAATTATTAATTATTGATATTAAATGCAAATGTCGTAAACGTTTGATTTGTTATGAGTGAAAAGTTTTAATAACACAATTTAACTGCTCGAATGTAAAATGTAACTTAATTTTAGTTGACTCACCATGTTTAATATAACGTTATCTTATATCTTCTATTTTTAGCACATACTTTGTAGTTGTGATAAAATTCTTCTAAAGGAATGTAGATTTCAAAACACACCAGCAAGCATGAAATATCAATGTATAATAAACTCCATTAACGAAAAATCCAGTAATTAAACGACAAAACCAAAATGAAAGATCCAGTTAGAAACGAAATACCAGTAAATAAAAAGATCCAGAATAAAAATCCAATAAACGAAAAGATCCAATAAAAAGAAAAACCCTAAATATAAATAATTAAAATGGTTTTTTAAATGACATCATGTACTCACGTTACAATTAGCAACGGTCTTCAAAATAAATTCCTTTGTCTTAACTATTGCGCAGCATTGCGAAGTCACTAAAAATGTTGAATTCAATAGAAAAATTATATCAGAATAAAGGTAAACTCACCAATAATTAGATAGAATAAATAAAAATTAAATTACATAGGTTTTTACGCCATAATCAAGAAAATTTTGTCTTCCTCGCATCACACACGTGAACTGCGCGAGATTGTTCAAACGGAAGTCGAAGTTTTAACTACCTCAAGTCGAGTTAGAACAACGCGACGTTGCCAAACTGAATAAATTTACGTGCAATATTAGTTGTAGGAAATAAATGAATGTAAAATTGAATTTTAATGTAATGAATTCAAACGGAACGTTACACACCCCCTCCATAAAATTTGAAATCAGAAGGTTTCAAACTGCGAAGTGCAGAACAAAACAAACAAACGCAAAAATCAACAACAAACGCAAAATAAACGACAACAAACGCAAAAAGCAAGTCTCGCAACATCGTTGGACAAGAGTCAAATTCTAAAACTTATTTCCTAAACAAAATAACTTAACCTAATGAAATCCTAATCTAAACCTTAAATTAAAAGTCAAAATCGGTAAAGGTAGTAAAACCTAATAAGTCACAATCGAGGATAGCGGATTACACTTTAGGAATACCGTCCAACCTACCATTTTCCCGAAGCGGAAGATGAAACTAGAATTACAAGTTCGACAGTACTATGTAACGAAGGATATAGATAAAAGAGGGACGTCGCGCGAATCCGCGTCATCGTTTGACGTATATTCCACAAATACCAAAACCACTCGAAACAATTTCCACCTTACTAAATAACTCAAAAAGAGAAGAGATCGAAGATAGAATTGAAGAAGAAATACTAAACAAAAGTTCCCAAGGTTAGTCGGCTCTTACGACAAGCAACAGGTATTGCTGTGAGAAAATTCTGCTCCCGTCCTCACACAGGGCAAATTAATAAATAACAAGATTAAATACAAAACTTTATAATGAAATGCAAATCATCACCAATACTTCAAACAAGGAAAATAGGTATTAATGCTCTAACATGAGTTTTAAAGTTACACATATAATTATATGCTCAAAGGTAAACTCAAAATGATCGTCTTAACAACTGCACGCAAGCAATTAAAAACTCAAATACGAGAAGACGAGTTCCAGAGAAGAAATTCTCAGAATCGGCAATAAAATGTAATCAAATACATCAAAATAAAGCAGTAAAATAACTGCAAATAAAATAAAAGTCTTTGGTCAGCGCATTAACCAAAAAATTCATATACCCACTCTGTGGTATAAAATAAACTTTGAGATTTCATCAACATAAAATAAAATATAAAATATAAGGCAACCAATCACTTAGATTGTAATAACCCTCAAGGGTGAGCATCAATAAAATTTAATTAAAAATGTAAAATCCCATCCGAAGCTTGAAGTAAAAGAGAATCACAAAAATCTAATGAGGTTTCAAATCTTTAACATGAAAAATTCCTAACGGCTTATTATCAGGTGAAGATAATCTATAAGTCGTTGGACCCATAACTTCAACAACTTTCGCTTCAATAAATTTTGGAGCCAATTTAGAACTAAAATGCTTTGACGCATCCGAAAGAACGAAATTTTTCTTCCAAACCAAATCTCCAAGTCTAAGTTTTAAAGGTCTACGCCGTAAATTATAAGAATGAGAATTACGCTCGTAAGCTAAATAAAGATTACGTTTAACTTTTAAAAATAGGTGACAATTCATTAATATCTTGAACTAACTGTTCGCGAGTATTCAAAGTTAACTCCTCCTCCCTAAAATCTTTGAACTTACCATAAAAATCTCCAGAAATTGGAACAGTACGACCAAAGGCCAAAAAAGAAGGTGTAAATTTAGTGGACTCGTGCACAGCATTGCGTAACGCGTGACCAATTTTATGAATTTCAACATCCCAATCTTTATGACTGTCAGAAATATAACTACGAATAGCAGTACCAATCATTTTGTTAACTCTTTCTACGAAATTAACCTGTGGGTGATAACTAGCATTAAACCAAACAGAAGAAATTTTATACGACTGCATCAATTTATTGAACAATACACTTTTAAATTGAGGACCATTGTCCACCATACAAATCTGAGGAACACCATAAACCAAAAATACGTAATTTTCCAAATATTCACAAATACGTTTTGCAGAAGCATTGCGCATCGGATGAATCAAAGTAAATTTAGTAAACCAATCACAAACAACTAATAAAACTGTATTGCCTTGTTTCGAACGAGGAAACGGACCCACTAAATCAATTGAAAGACATTGAAAAGGGAATGAAACTTCTTTTTCTTTACCCATAAATCCAAAATGATTAAACTGAGAAGATTTACTCTTACAACAAACAGAATATAACGAATATATTTAGCAACATCCAACTTTAATTTAGGCCAATAATATAATTCTTTAATTTTCAAAAAGGTTTTGGTAACACCTAAATGCGAAGAAGAAGGGTCATCATGACACTGAAGTAAAATTGATTTCCGTAAACTTTTAGGAACTACTAACTTCCACTCAACTAAATTTGAATTAATTTCTAAATCAGGGTACAAATCTGGTTGATTAGTAATATTATCAATCATCTTTAAATACCAAGGATCAAAATCAGTAATAGAAAATTCGAATGAACTAATTTCCAAAGGCGCACGAGAAAGAGCGTCAGGAACAACATTAAGTTTTCCCTTACGGTGAATGACTTCAAAATCAAATTGTTGAAGCTTTACGCTCCATCGAGCTAAACGACCTGAAGGATCTTTTAAATTATTAAGCCAAATCAAAGAATTATGGTCAGTAACAACTTTAAAATGAGTACCTTCAATACAAGGACGAAATTTATGAATTGCAAAAATAACAGCTAAAAGTTCACGTTCGGTAATTGAATAATTACGTTCGGCTTTATTCAAAGTACGAGACGCATAAGCAATGACTTTTTCATTTGTTTCTTCCCCTTGGGTAAGAACACAACCTACTCCATAATTGGAAGCATCACATTGTAAATAAAATGGTTTAGTAAAATCTGGACTAGCTAAAATAGGTGCTTCTACTAAGCGTGATTTAATTATATCAAATGAATCTAAAGCTTCTTCAGTCCAAACAACAGTTTCTTTCTTCTTCTTTCCTTTCAACAAATTATTAATAGGAGCCAAAATAGTTGAAAAATTTGAAATGAATCTACGATACCAACTACACATACCAGTAAAACGTTTGATTTCCGTGGCTGTCTTAGGTAACGGAAAATTAACAATTGCATCAATTTTAGAAGGATCGGTTTGAAGAACATTCTTATTAACAAGATAACCTAGATATGACAATTCAGGTTTACAAAATTCACATTTAGCCAAATTAATAGTAAAATTTGCCTCCTTTAAACGTTGATAAACTTTTTCTAAAATTTCTAAATGTTCTTTAAAAGTACTGGAAATGATAATTATATCATCAAGATATACAAAAACAAATTGAGATAAAGATTCGTCAAATAAGGTGTCCATTAAACGTTGAAGAGTGCTAGGAGCATTGGTTAAACCCATAGGCATAACTCTATATTCAAATAAACCCCTACGAGGTACAGTAAAAGCAGTTTTTTCCTTACTTGCATCATCAAGAGGAATTTGCCAAAAAGCTTTCTTTAAATCAATAGACGTCAAATATCGGGCATCTCTAAATCTATCTAAAATATCGTTTAAATAAGGAAGTGGATATGCATCCTTCTTAGTCAAAGAATTTAATTTTCTAGCATCAAAGCAAACTCTATAGTCGCCTGACTTCTTCTTAACCAATACCATTGGAGAACTCCACGGGCTTGTACTAGGCTGTACTATACCTTGTTCTACCGTATCATTAATCTCTTTATTTGCATGCTCAAGCATTGCAGGAGATAAAGGATAATAACGCTGTTTCACTGGAACTGCATCACCTGTATCAATTGAGTGAGTAACTCTACTAGTTAAACCTAATTGAGGTCTGTCTAAAGACTCAAATAATTTAATAATTTTCGACAAATCGGATTTTTGTTCATCACTTAAGTCACTTAAAGATTTAATCATTTGAAAATTTGAAGTTTCTGCAGAATGTGCAAAGAATTCATTATTAATAAAATCTACAGTTAAACCAAAGGTTTGACAAAAATCAATCCCTAACATTAAAGCAGTTTCAATTGTGTCAGACACAATGACATTTAATGAACGGGTAATTCCATTAATAACAAAAGGCAAATTAATTGTACCTAAAATTCTTTGAAAAGAACCATCGGCTGTAGTTAATGAAGGAAATTCATGATTTCTATTCAATTTCAAATCATATTTATCAATTAAGTAGAGTACTGGCTTACCTAAAATTGAAACATTAGCACCGGAATCCAAAAGAGAAAGAAAATTTTCATTAAATAATAATAATATAATAATACTAATACAATTTTGAAGAAACCTTAAACGATTTGTAAAAATGTTTGACTTTTAATAGCCAATTATTCCAATCAGTTTTGTCAGTCCTATGAATAGGAACTGAGAAACATTGACTGATACGATGCTTCTCAAAACTTAGTTTTTTGAAGTACATTTATGACAGTTTCTAACTGTAACCCCAGAATATCCACAAAAATAACAGAATTTTCTTCGACTCTGCGAACAAGTATGAAATGAATGACCTGTTCTACTACAATTATAACAAACAGTAGTTGATTTGGCTGTATTAACTAAAATAGGTTTCGAAATTGACTTATTTTTAATAATCAAATTTTTATTAGAATTGGTTGAGTTAACCTTAGGTTTTTGAAAAAACGTTGATTTGGGTTTTACACCAGAATCTTTAGAATTTACTTTAGAATGAATTGTCAAAGTCGGGTTAATTTGAGAATCTGTTGGCTTAACAGCTTCCAAAACCTTACATAAAAAAATTAATTGAGGAATAGAAATAATAGTCTTCAAAGCAAGTTGAGACGCATAATAAAATTGCAAATTTTTTTTAATAATTTTTATCTGTTCAGTTTCAGGTACTGAAATGTCCAATTGTGAAAATTGATTCACCATTTGAGATATAAAAACAGTGGGAGACTCTTTAACTAATTGCTTTCGAGATTTTATCTCAGCTAACAAATTTTCATTCTAATCTTCGGGTAAGAAATCTTGTTTCAACTTAAGAACCAATTCATCCCAAGAATTAACAGTAGGGCGAATAGCACGATACCATGATAAACCAGAATCAGCAAAAAGATCAATTGCACCATCAAATAATTCCTAAGAACTAACTTTACGCGCAACTCTAAGTTCATTACAACGTTGAACAAAAGACAAAACTGAAATATCTTTAGGATTTCCAGTAAACTTTAACTGCCATTTATAAATTGGTAAACGACTACTCGACGATTGAAAAGTATGCAATAAATTTGAAAAATCGTTACTTGTAAATGTAACTGAAGGAATAGACATATTCATATTAGTCATAGTCGGAATTGAAGTTGTCGGAACATTAATGTCAACAGAAGAAGTAACTTGAACAGAAGTAGATTCATGCTCAATAGCTTCAATAAAATAATTAAAATCAGAAGATAACCCTTGTGTTGCATCAACACTCTCAAGCAAAACTAATGAATCAGTAACCATACGTATTAAATTATTAGAAATATCAAGAAATTCATCACTAAAAGTTATGTAATTCAACCTACGCAAAACATGAGTAAAGCGTGTGCTTAATCGAAGATATTCACTCTTCTTCGGTTTAATTTCATAAATATTCAATAATGCATTTAATTCATTTTCTTTATCATTTAAAATATTCAACTCGTCTTGTTGGTCAATGTCAACTTTAACATAATTTGGAAAAATCGTTAAATCAAATTTTTCAAGAGATAATTTAGCTTGTAACAACTTTCGTCTACTATCGACATTTTCATTACTAGCATCAACGCCTCGCAAAAACAATTCATGACATAGCTCGTCACTTCTGAGAGCTTCGACAAAATACATGATCACAATAAAATAAAATTCAAAAATAAATCTTAACCTAAAATACACAACACAATAAAATACAAAGTACAGAAATATTCAAAATTCAAAATATAGGAAATTCACAGTAATTACTTTATTCAAAATTCAGCCCCAAGTTGGTAGCGACAGTGTAATAAAAAGTAAAGTGACGGAATAAAGAACGTATAATAAAAAGTAAACTTAATAATTTGACCACGGCAAGCAATCGTAAGCACAGACCTCTGGGTATGGGTTTGAATGGAAATAACCACAAAGATGTGAACTCCTTAAATTTATTAATTATAACTTAATATACTATTTACATTAAAGAACAATATTTGAATTAAACATATTCGAAATAAAACAGGATTTAAAATGAAATATTAGGGCGCCAACCACCTATTGGTGATGAATAAAAAGCGTAAAATCTTACATCTAATTATTAATTATTGATATTAAATGCAAATGTCGTAAACGTTTGATTTGTTATGAGTGAAAAGTTTTAATAACACAATTTAACTGCTCGAATGTAAAATGTAACTTAATTTTAGTTGACTCACCATGTTTAATATAACGTTATCTTATATCTTCTATTTTTAGCACATACTTTGTAGTTGTGATAAAATTCTTCTAAAGGAATGTAGATTTCAAAACACACCAGCAAGCATGAAATATCAATGTATAATAAACTCCATTAACGAAAAATCCAGTAATTAAACGACAAAACCAAAATGAAAGATCCAGTTAGAAACGAAATACCAGTAAATAAAAAGATCCAGAATAAAAATCCAATAAACGAAAAGATCCAATAAAAAGAAAGACCCTACATATAAATAATTAAAATGGTTTTTTAAATGACATCATGTACTCACGTTACAATTAGCAACGGTCTTCAAAATAAATTCCTTTGTCTTAACTATTACGCAACATTGCGAAATCACTAAAAATGTTGAATTCAATAGAAATATTATATCAGAATAAAGGTAAACTCACCAATAATTAGATGGAATGAATAAAAATTAAATTACATAGGTTTTTACGCCATAATCAAGAAAATTTTGTCTTCCTCGCATCACACACGTGAACTGCGCGAGATTGTTCAAACGGAAGTGGAAGTTTTAGCTACCTCAAGTCGAGTTAGAACAACGCGACGTTGCCAAACTGAATAAATTTACGTGCAATATTAGTTGCAGGAAATAAATGAATGTAAATGTAATAGCGAAGGCTTCCACGGCCGGAATCTATACTAACATTAGAATGTCTTCCGGGTTTGGACCGTGTCATAGTTGCAACCGAAGCTGCCAACGTTTCGCCCGCTTTCGTAAGGGGCTTCATCAGGGCGTGAGATAAATCGCAAAACTCAAACAAGCAATCAAAATCTAACTAAGAACTTCTCAAAAGTTAGGTTATACACTTGTAAAACAAGCCATAACCTAAACTATGAAAAGGTAAGAAAGAAAACGATAACCTGAAAAAGCAAACGAAAATCTAACAGAGAACCACTACCGAGTTAGGTAATCAACTTGTGAACCAAGCCAGATTCTAAACTCCGTAGAAGTGACTTAAGAAGAAATAGTCTCCGTATTTATAAGAAAAGGATCGTCACGGATGATTAAGCTCGACCCTGATTGGGTTACGGTTGCTAGGGGGCGTGGTTTTGATAAATGACTAATAACCGGGAACCAAAGAGGGGATAGTTCGAAACCATGATCGCGATTGAAGTTATTGGGGTGTTTGATGATTTCTATGCTTTCTCGGAATTTCCTGTTGAAAAAGAATGGCGATTTGGCAATCAATGAAACATTATCAAAATCTATCTTGTGACCTGTAGTAAAATGATGTTCAGCGACCGCAGACTTGGAAGTATACCTTTTTCTTATACAACGATCATGTTCTGAAATGCGAGTAATGACGGAACGACCGGTTTCACCAATGTAGACTAAACCACAAGAACAGGAAATTTGGTATACACCTTGAGATGAAAGTGTAGGAAATTTGTCTTTGGGAGAAGGAAGAATCTGAGAGATTTTGCCTGTCGAGTTGAATATGGGTTTAATACCATTCTTACGAAGGAGTTTCCCTATTTGATCTGTAACCTTGTGAATGTAGGGTAAAAAGGCCAATTTCGGGTTGGATTCGGGAGTAGAAATGTCCTTAGGTAATCGAGTACGTGGATGTAAACGACGATTAATAACTCTATAAATATCTCGCTTTACATAACCATTGTTCACTAAGGTTCTAGTAAGATGACGGAGTTCTGAGTCTAGATTCTCAGGTTGACAAATAGAAAATGCACGATGGACCAAAGATTCAATAACAGAACGGAAGACATTCTAATGTTAGTATAATGAATGTAAAATTGAATTTTAATGTAATGAATTCAAACGGAACGTTAGAATGTTAAAAATCTATACGTTATTTGCTACATAAGATTCTAAATTCCTTTTTGTGTCGCAGAGGTTTTTTACACTGAAGTAACATTGGCTATCTTAGATCTTAATAATTCAGCCTTAATTACACACTCAATGTAAATATTTATTGTTTTTTATTTTACTGTCGATGCATTTTTACAAGCTATATTTTAGTTTTTCTTTATACATCTAATTATTTCTCATTGTTTTGTAAGATATAATGCGAAACGAAAACTTATTGCGTAAAGAAGTGATCGGTAGAAAATGTAGTAACCGTTCCAATAAGTAAAAGAAAAATCGCTTCTTCGTACGTACGTTCAAATATTTTTTAATTAATTCAATTCATATGCATATTGATTATTACAAATGTTTTTTAAATGTTATTTTTGGTATACAAACGATTATTGTGCTCGTTTTATAATTGATGTCTTATATTATAAAATTAATATATACCGGGTGGTGGCTTGGATAAGGATTCAATGCAAAAATTTTTAATGTTTTGTTTCTCTAATTATTTTAGAGAAAAAGTGTAAATTCATATTTTGTAGAAAAAAAATACTACATCCATCCATACTATTGTTTACGGTTTTTCAGAATCGAAAAAATGGAAGAAATAAAAATGTTTTCAAAAATCTGGGATGCCACAAAATTATAAAAACAAACATGAGCATTTATTGACATTTAATGCCGGTGCGTGAGCGTAGTTGAGAATGCTATAATAGAAAAGAGAAAAAAAAGGCTCCACTCCGTTGTACTGACAAAATCCTTGGTTCGGAAACGCTAAGAGTACATACGAACACGCTGTCTAAAAAGAAGTAGAATATAAACAAACAGCCATCAACAACAAGAAAATGAAAAGCTTTGTTATATTCATTTTTCCAACCCATATCCGATACCGCACTTGTATAAACTCTATGCTATAAATAGTGATTTTTTTAGATAAGAATCGATTAATACATTTGACCTATTAGCAATAATAAAATTATAAAACCGGAAGTGAAATCCATCACGTATTAGTATTTACATGCAGTCGCAAAAATATAGTTCTCAACAATCGAACCTGAACGTTTAAATTAGTAATAAAAAAGCAGCTTTTCCCAGACTAAATTTCTTTACGTAAGTAACAAGTAAATATACTGCTTCAATAATATTATTGCTTGACCTGGTAAAGAATGTAAAGCTTGCAATCGTCGCTGTATATTTACCAAAGTCTAACCTTGACCATGAATAAATACTTAAGAATAGTCGATCGAAATTAAGTCAAGGTACATAATAAGTACACAAAACTGAGTTATCGATTAATTATATTAATAAGAAGCTTAAAAGATTAAATAGAACATAATTAATAAAGCTAAAGGTGTAGTAAATAAATACACAATCACTCATCTAATTCACTATAAAGAATTTCAAGTTAATAAAGGAAAAATGGCTTCCATAGCTAAGAATCACCTTAATTCCATCAATATACGTAGAAAATCTAAAAGCGTAATAGTAATAACGACTACGAGAAATTAAATAATTAGAAATTACTTGCAGTTAAACGGACAAAGTTTCTATCAAAATCAACTCACAGCGAATTTCCAACAGAAATAAAAATTGTTGCAAAATCTTCCACCGTAGGTAAAATAAAACCAAAATCTCCAACAGTGATGTCCTCGTATCAGTGACGTAGCAAGAATTTTATTAAAACGCGAAAATGTGAAACGTTGTTACTAATGATACGTAACAAATGTTATTTCTATTTGACGTTAATAAATAATTATTAAATTCTGTTCTCTTTAAAATATATTCAACGCAAAAAAAGTAAAAATTATAAAGTGGTTTTATGCCGGAAATAGTGTTTGTCGAGTAAACGCCTTGTTTATTGTAAAATGTCTTAGCCGGCAAATTCCAAGTAGTAGAATGACTGACAGAATAATAGACAAATTTGTACTGACAGACACATAATTAAATAATTATAAGTATAATAATTACATTTAGAACTTAAATGTTATGTATTGAATTTACCATACACTCTGTATATAATATTGTAGTAAAGTCTGAGATGGAGGGGATAAAAGAAAAATGTCGTCTCGATGCACGTGTTGCTTCGAATGGTGCTTTTAATTACAACTCTCCTTAAAATATAAAATTGGCGACGAGATCGGATACAAAATACAATAATTATGACCACGTTCGAAGAATTGGGGAAAAAATTAAACCAATTAACAGATTTAGTTTCCAGATTAGCAAATATACACGTGGAGCACACACAAATTCCATCCCAAGGTAATGCACGATTTCATTTCGATGAGTTCAAGATAAATTCAAGCGAATCCATTGAAGACTATTACAATCGATTTAAGTTACAACTGGAGCTGTGTAACATTCCTACAATTAAATGGGCCTCTTATTTGCGTGTCCACATGGGTGCCGAGCTAAATTCCACCTTAAACAGCTTATCGTATCCAACTCCAGTCGACGAGTTGAATTTCGAAACAATTAAAGCAAAGCTTGTGGAGCATCTTGTGAAATCGAAGAACAAATACAGCGAAGCTATTAATTTTCGTAAAATTTTTCAGAAGCCAGATGAACCTATTTTTGAATTCATATCACGACTCAAAGCCGGAGCGCGATACTGCCAGTTCAACACATTTTTGGACTATTCCTTAATTATTCAATTTATTCATGAAGTGCAAAGAGATGATATTCGCGACAAAATAGTTAGTCGTAAACCTGACGTGTTTGGAGATGTTATTAAAATACCGTTAGAAATGAAAGCTACACGGGAAGCTGCAAGCATAATGAAACCTAACTCCGTAAGTACAGAAATGCAATATAAGTTTTCGCATGAAAGTAGACCAAAAATTAAGAAACAGACAAATTTAAGACAAAAATCACGCTCACGCAGTAATTACCCATCTTCTAATAGACAGAGCACAAATTCCAATCTTTCTAATAAAAACTCTATTCCTGGAGCATGTAATTCCGGTGGTGGTACTCACTAGCGTCGTTATTGCAAATTCCGGCATGCACAGTGTCACATATGCAAACGTACAGGTCACATCGCTAAAGTTTGCAAAAGCGGAGAGTCCGAAAACAAGGCACAACCAAGTGTAAATGAAATTCAGTCCTCTGAATCAAATTCAGAATTTCTCCAAGTTTCTGTTAATTCTATAATTAAGTGTACTCCAAGAACAGTCATTAATATTCTTCTTAACAACAAACCAATTTGTATGGAATTAGATACAGGAGGTGCATGTTCTATTATTAGTATTGATGTCCTAAAGAAGACAATTCCTAATGCAAAACTTCTCCCTACTACTCGTAAATTTTCCAGTTATACGAAAAATAGTTTTAAATGCCTAGGGTATGTTCAGGTTGATGTAACGTATAAAGTTCGAACCAAACTACTCAACCTCTACGTTGTTGATTTTCCAGCTGATAATATATTTGGCTGCGAATGGATCACTCATTGTACCGATCTTCTTTCCTTCCAAGAATTCTTTCCCACTAATAAATTGGAAGAAGTACAAACGTCAGCTGTTAAAAACAACATCTCAGTTCAACTAAGCAATCTCATGACGAAATATGATAATTTATTTAGCGACATAGCAGGTACACTTGAAGGACCTTCGGTTCAATTGCATCTTAAAACAGATGCTAAACCAATTTTTGCAAGAGCACGTCCCATTCCCTACTCTCTTCGAGATCTATATGCTCAAGAAATCGATAAAAAAATACAATACGGATTCTATTCTAAAGTTACTCACTCTGAATGAGCTTCTCCAACCCATATAGTTATCAAAGGTGATAAATTAAGAATTACCGGTGACTACAAATCAACTCTCAATCCGCAATTGATCATTGATGAGCATCCCATTCCTAAGATAGAAGACATATTCAATAAACTACATAATGCAAAAGTTTTCTGTAGGTTAGACGTTACTGACGCTTTTATGAGTTTACCCTGTAACAAAAATTCTTGCGAAATGATGACATTAAACACCCCTACTCACGGACTTATCAGGCCTACAAGAGCGCAGTATGGAGTAGCTAGTATTCCTGCCATATGGCAACGTCGTCTTAAAGAAATACTTCATGGAGTACAAGGAGCTGTTAATTTCTTCGACGATATTTTAGTTTTTGCTGATTCTTCTAAAAATCTACTCACCGTCCTTCAAGGAGTCTTTGAGAAACTACTGAAATCCGGGTTAAAACTAAAACGTTCTAAGTGTGAATTTCTGTTGGATAGCGTAGAATTCCTTCGCTATAAAATTGACGGGTCTGGTCTACATAAACTAGACAAACATGTAAAATCAATTGTCTAAACCGAGGAATCCTGATGAACTGCGAACCTTCCTTGGGAAAGTTACATACTATCATTCTTTCATTCCCAATTTATCTACTATTACATTTCCATTAAGGGAAATGCTGAAAGCAAACAGTTTCAATTGGACTAAAGAAAGAATTGAGTTGTTTGAACAATTAAAATCCGAATTGACTTCAGATAATGTGTTAACTCCGTACAATTCTCAACTGCCATTAATTTTAGCTGTAGATGCAAGTCCAGTCGCTTTAGGTGCAGTCCTTTCGCACATAATGCCTGATGGGAAGGAAAGACCGATTGCGTATGCTAGCAAAACTCTTACTTCAACAGAAAAGGTTTATCCTCAAATAGATAAAGAAGCCTTGAGTATTGTTTAGGGGGTGAAAAAGTTTTTCCAATATGTATACGGTCGTAAGTTTACAATCTTTACCGACAACAAACCTGTGTCTCACATATTTGCTCCAAATGCTCTTCTGCCTAAATTCACCTTATCACGATGTGCAAACTATGCTAGTTACTTATCTAATTTTAATTACGAGATCAGACATAAAAGTTCAAAAGAGAATATTAATGCAGATTACTTATCGAGAATTCCAAATTCAGAAAATCAAATACAATTGGATCATTTGATTGCTTTGTTCAGAAACAAATCTGTCAATTGCCTGTAACTTCAGACGAAATTGCTTCTGAAACTAGTAAAGATCCAAAATTGTCACAATTGTTAATTGCTATTCAAGAAGGAAAAAATTTAGCTACGTTAGGGTATTCAGGAAGAGAACTAGATTATTCTCAATCATGCAATTGCTTAATGCTCGGACACAGAATTGTCATTCCTTCTAAACTACAAAATAAACTACTTGAAGAGTTACACATGGCGCACATCGGTATCGTCAAAATGAAAGGTCTAGCCCGATCTGTTATCTACTTGCCCAATATCGATCGCGATGTTGAACAATTAGCTAAAAATTGCGAAGCTTGTCTTAAGAACTCTAAAATGCTATCTAAAAATAACACTCATCATTGAGAATATCCTGACAAACCATGGAGCCGTATCCACATTGATTATGCCGGTCCGATTTGTGGAAAATATTTACTTTACTTCATCCATAACTAGTGAAGAAACCTGCAAGTTGCTACATGACTTATTTTCCCTATATGGAGTACCAGACACTGTTGGATCGGACAACGGAACGTTTTTTACTTCAAATACCTTTAAGGAGTTTCTAAAGGC
Source organism: Aquatica leii (assembly GCA_035610365.1). Taxonomy (NCBI): domain Eukaryota; kingdom Metazoa; phylum Arthropoda; class Insecta; order Coleoptera; family Lampyridae; genus Aquatica; species Aquatica leii. Next base: position 21,332,923 of record CM069432.1, on the reverse strand, counting down.
ACAAGGTGTGAGATTTCACAAACGTATTGCTCCATACCATCCTTCTACGAATGGTCAAGCAGCGCGCTACGTTCAAACCATGAAAAGAGCTCTATACAGCATGAGAGCTACAGCTAGTAATCTTCGAGAATGTATCAACCTTTTTCTCCAACAATATCACCGAGCTCCTCATTAAACTACCGGACAACCACCTTCACTGCTGTTCCTTGGCAGAACCATACAATCTCGAATCGACACTATCCGCCCAGACTTAAGACGTGAAACACTATAAAAAAATAATGACGTTATTAATCTTCGGTCATTTGCTGTGGGAGATCCAGTTATGTTTCGTATATACAACAAGTCACATCCATGGCAGTATGGTACCATTGTATCAAAATTTGGAAATCTTTATTATGAAGTCGGACATCAAGGCATTCGCCACAAGCGACACGTCGACCAACTGATATTTCGTGGTAAATTAAGAAACCCATCAACTCAGAAGATCCAAGCCCCTGAGCAAGGAAGACAAATAAAATACTACGAGTCCTCCTCTGCAACCACAACTCCGAAAACTCGAACAGTCCGATTTTTAGAAGAACCTAGAAGCTTAGCTGAAACCCAACCTCAAACAGAAAAACCCAAGACTACAAGCCCAGCTGAACTCGAAGCCAGAGCTTCTATGCCACCAGCCTACAAACCTCAAATCAGACGATCCACAAGAGACTCACCAATATAAAATTCTAATAAATGTAAAATTTTAAATTTTGGTAAATGTAAAATTTGAAATTTTAGTGAATGTAAAATTTTAAAATTGTTGTTGTTTTTCAAATAGGTGTGGAGAATTGTTATGTATTGAATTTACCATACACTCTGTATATAATATTGTAGTAAAGTCTGAGATGGAGGGGATAAAAGAAAAATGTCGTCTCGATGCACGTGTTGCTTCGAATGGTGCTTTTAATTACAACTGTCCTTAAAATATAAAACCAAACAAAAACAAGAAAAAATGATAATGTTTTGACGGCAGTAGCTTAAAATTCCAATATAAGTTTAAGGAAAATAACAAAAAACTTTGGTTTGTATCAACCGATTGCTGCAAATTTTCAAAAAATCACAATATTTGCTTTTAGAGTTGTGTGAACATGATGGAAAGGTAAAATGCGTTGATTTTTTGTTTACGGATGAATACACGTTCACGCTGCATAACGAACCAAACATGCAAAACTGCATAGTACAAGCTACTGACAACTTACACAAAATAGTGCAATCCAGAACCCAATATCACCAAAAAGTTAATTTTTGAGTAGAAATATTAAGCCATCACATTACAACGTTTCTTGCAGTTATCAGAAAAAAATATAGCTCCGTCAGTGTTCACTAGAGACGCTTGCGAAATTTGGTTCCAGATGGATGTGGTAGTTCCGCACACAACGACCGAGATGTGCGCAAATATTTAAATGATCCCTCAATCTTTCGTCTAACGATATTTTTTGGAACATTTTTTGCTAAGAGTTGTTCTGAATGAAGATTTCAAAATACAGAAAAGCTGAAAAATTGTAATAAAGCGTTCCCAAAGTATTTGGAAACTTCGGAACGCTAATCGAAAAAAAAATGAATATTCTAGATTCCGATAACAAAAACATATAAAAAGTATTTGGAGAAAGTTGGAGTTTAGTTTTTGAATCGAGTCAGAAGAAGTGTTAAGAGGACTGTCGGTTTAAATAAATAAAGTGTTTAACGAGTGTGCTAATATAAATAAAAGTGTATCAAGTGAAAATAAATACCAGTGTAGATAAACAAAAATTGTGGACAGTAAATACCTATTATGGCGATAGTGATACATAAATTACTGTAAGTTGTTTTTCTTAAATAAACTAAACTAACTAAATCGTGTAAAAACATTCTTTCATCTGCATCTTGTATAAATTTGTTATCTTCAAGTATAAAATTTTCTTAGGCCCGATTATTGGTACAAAATCAATATTGTTTCGCTGACGACATCCTCAAATCAATAGCTACAATTTAGTCAGTAATTACATAGTTAACTTTGTCGTATGCAACCGGCCCTTAGTGTGTAACCTGCAGAAGTTTGTTTTAAGAGAACTTGCAATTTGTAGTATTTCAACACAGAATATATAGACCACAAAATTGACGCTGTGTGATTCTTCCGTTGTAAATCAAAATATGACTGCATTTTCAATAATCTCTCTAATTTCAGGATTGTGTTTATTTAAATTTCTTATGTTAAATAACATTGTTATGATTTCTCTCGTTGTATAGCCGTCATTTTCAATTCGTCTAATTGAAAATCTGCTATTACCATCGTGTAGAGAATGTCCTGAAACATATTACCGCCAAATATTTTGAAAATAATATCCATAGTGCGGCAAAAAAAAATAAGTAGCTTACGCAAACTTTTTTTTAATTATCTGTCAAATTATTACCAGTGCATTGTTTCTTAATTTGCATATACTTTAGATTTGTAGTCGTTAATTTTTTTTATAATTTAATTTATTTAACAAAATTTAAGTAAATACTCATAGATACCTACTCGTGCATAACTTAAAAGTTCGATATAACTAAAATTATAGTGTTATTGCTTTGCAAATAGTTGTTCGATGTGTATGTTCTTTCGGTGTTGCCGTTGAAATAAATGTACTTCTTGTTGTATTAGTTGTGTTTAATTTATTTAAGTGTTGTAGGTGAAAACAAGTACTTAAAGTTTTTATTTCGTCTTTTTATTTGAATTATAATGACACATTGAAGACAGGCTGAATTCTATTAATTACTATACCCACATTTTACTCTCCAAAACTTTGAGCTACCGTGGTCTTTCTCTACTGTGAATTAGTCACAGATAATATATCGCACTTCAGCCGAGTGCAAGGTTTACGTTTTTACCGTAACAAATTTAATGAAATATAAAAGCAAAAGTTAACAATTTTTAATTTAATTTTTAGTTGTCACATTAGTTACTAAGTATTACAAAATTCACTAAGTTTAAAACTACAATTTTTTCATTTAAAAATTTGTCTAAACTTGGATTCACGTAAAAAGTTGTCGAAAACGCGGAGTCGGTGTTAATAATTTAAAGTACATATTTTTTTAGTGTTGAAAACACTTATAAGCAGCTTGATTCGAAGGCTCGTGTAACAAAACGATGAAATGCTCAGATAAAACAAATCTGGAACTTGCGGTGGTGCGCAATTTAACTTCAGTTTTTGTATTTTTTAGTTGTAGTGTTTATTATTATTAAACAAGTGATTGCAGAATTATATCCAATAGTTTAAGAGTTACAGAATTTTAATGTAATTTTTGTGTAACTTTGCACACTTGTATCTTTTAAACTATTGAACGTAATTGTGTAACTTTCCTCTATCTTGTAGCGTTTTAGGGTAATAGTTTATTTGTTATTTTCATTGGGTTTACTAAGATTCAGCCTGATACTGTACCACTCTCGTTACACTTAGCGACTAATCGCTATCAGATTTTAATGGTCGAAGATAACGATCGACATAACAATCACTGGTAAAATAGGTTTGCTGTGTCGGTATTTGTATTATATCGATATGTCGCCCACTATCTTGCAATCCTTGTTTTGGAAAAAAGTATCACCTTTAAAAAAACCAAGGGTGCTATGCGACCGCCGAACGTATAAGAGTGAATAAGATATAGGGCACGCGCCGTGCCGTCGTAAAACATCTGGCCGGTAGATTTTGAAATAGAAAAATTCAGACTAAAACTACCTGGTATGAAATAAAATTCAAATGTTTGCTACGACCTCCATTAAGTGACGCCTTTTTTATAGTAAATTTTGTCTTCTATAAAAATGTTTATGTGCAACTTTCTTTTATCTTGCACCGTTTTAGGGTAATAGTTTATTGGTTATTTTAAATAATTAAGCAAATCATTTTAATACAAAAATTGTGGCGGTTTTGATGCTGGTGTAATATTACGACATCGACAAAGTTACCCTTAGCCGCAAAAAAGCCACGGTGGTCACCAAAATCAACTCGACCGAAACACACATGTTCTATAAACTCTTAAGCTTTCGCGGTTGTTATGTTTATGATTATAAGCGACTTTCGGCTTAGACCACGTTGTAGTTAAACACCCAGACTTAGGCTTGGTCCTAGTCTCTTCTTGAGAGCCAAAACAAGAAGTAGAACTTGGCCTTTGCTGTATTGTAGTTCGTGAACCTAAACAAACTGACGTTTCGAAAGACATTGCAGCTTGCATCTTTAGATTGGTAAATGTTGAGTTAAAACCAAAAACTTGGTTCAGATATGTTGATGATAAGTTTGTTGCACATAACAGCATTAAATTTACTATGGAGTTAGAACATAACAGCAGTCTAGCCTTTCTTGATGTATTGGTGATAAAGAAAAATAACGGAAAATTGGGGCATTCCGTTTATAGAAAGAAAACGCCGAATCTCACCACCATCCAGTACAGAAGAATACTGTTTTGCATACTTTAGTCAAAAGAGCTATACGTGTGTCAGATAATGAAAATCTACAAAAAGGAAAAGGAAACACAGTTGGAGTCCCTACAACAAAATGGATACGAGTTCAAAAAGATCCAAAACGCATAGAAAAGAGCAATAAATCCAAAAGCCAAAAAAGACTTATCACCTCCTACTAGCACCGCTTATTTACCATACTGGATGGGTTCGACAAACAAAATAAGCAGGGTGCTAAAGAAACATAATATTAAAACTGTCTTTACGACTAAGGATACCCTGAACACCTGGTTTACATCTGCCAAAGACAAAGAAGGGGCTCTAAAACATGCCGAAGTTTACAAAATTCTTTGTTCTTGTAGATCAAGTTATATAGGACAGACGGGACGCTGTATTGAATTTAGAGTAAAAGAACATATGGCTGACTGCAAACCGGTGCCGGAAAATTTCCCGACAACAATTCACCGACGGAAAGTTCCCCGACAACAATTCCCTGACAAACAATTCCCCGACAAACAATTCCCCGACAGGAAACTTCCCCGACAAACAATTAACCGAGAGGAAAATTCCCCGACAAATACATTTGAAACTAAACCTATATGTTTTCTTAATTTTTGCCATAGCTAAGACATAAAACTGAGGTAAATTGTAAAAATTGTAAAAATGCATTGTATTCAAAAATCTAAAATTGCTTTATTTTAACGAGAAAAAGGCTGTTTAATGTAGGTAAACCGTAATCATAATCGTAATTAAAATACGATTTACTTATTTTAAGAATTTCACAGAAATTGATAAATAATCGATACCTAATCCAGCCTAGAATGAAAGTAATCACTTAATTGTAAGGTATTGTAATTATCTTGTTTACTGTAATTATTTCGATTTAATGACTTAGTTCTTCAAATTACGTATTTTAAAAACAGTAACTTTCTACGACTTGATTATTTCGAAAAGTTCGTCTGATCGTTAACATTGTAAAATGGCACTTGAATTTGTTCTTAGCGAAAAGGGGAAGCAAAATGCATAATGGATATTTATATCAAAAAGACAAAGGAGTTGAAAAAATTTATTGGAAATGTGACTACTACTACAAAGTGAAGTGCAATGCTCGAGTTACAACGTTTGGTAATAGTGTTATAAAAACAATTGGTGAACATAACCACACTGCCGATATTAGAGAAGTAGAAAAAACCAAATTTTGTAATAAGGTACGAGAAAACGCAAAGAGTACCCAATACGCTCCACATCTTGTTATCTCGACGGCATCTATTGGACTTAGCCAGCCTACTGCAGCCTGCTTACCGAAACTTTCCAGCATGAAGAGAACTATAAGAAATATCCGTTCAAAGGCAGAAGCTGCTCCGATTTTGCCACTCCATCGAAGAGACATAGTTTTTTCCACAAGAATACACACTAACATACACTGGAGCACCGTTTTTGCTATACGATTCTGGGCCAGATGACGAAAGACTACTGATCTTTAGTACGGCAAGAAATATTACACTTTTATCTCAAACCGAACATTGGTATGCGGATGGAACATTTAAAACGGTGCCTCATTTGTTTTACCAACTATTCATACTACATGGGTTAAAAGAAAATATTTCGATTCCTTTGGTGTACGTGCTATTACCAGACAAAACAAAACAATCCTACATTCGTTTGCTGCAAAAGTTAAAAGAATTTATGCCTGGTGTGTCTCCAGCAACCATCCTCACAGATTTTGAAAGTGGCATGATAAGTACTTTTGCTGAAGAATTTCCAGCTTCAAAGCATCGTGGATGTTTCTTCCATTTTTCCCAGTGCATCTTTAGAAAAATTAAGGCAGAAGGTCTACAGAACCAATACGAAACCGATGCGGAATTTGCATTAAAACTCAAATTGTTATCAGCGTTAGCATTTGTACCCACAGCAAATGTAATCGATGCGTTTGAAACTCTTTGTGAAGAAAATGTGTTACCCGAGAATGCCCAGCCGATTGTTGACTACTTCGAGGACACTTAGATTGGACGCCCACAAAGACGCCAACGTCGGCGCTCACCACAAATTCCTCTCGAAATGTGGAATTGTTATGAGACTGTAATAGAAGGACTTCCAAAAACTAACAATTCTATAGTCAAGTGTCTTCAGACCATCCTAATATATGGAAATTTATAAAAGCCTTGCAGCAAGAACAAAGCTTGCATGAGCTTCAGATTGAGCAGTACGTTGGAGGTCTAGAAGGCCCCCCGGCTCGTAAAAAGTACCGAGATATTGCTGAACGAATTGCCACCCTTGTAAGCAACTATGACCAGGAAAACCTTTACACTTATTTGCGTGGCATAGCTCACAATCTTACATACTAACAATAAAACAGCGAAAACAAAATATAAAAAAGAAAAAAAAATATAAAAGAAAAAAAATTAAAAAATATATGAAACCTAAAAAAATTAAAAAAAATAAAAAACTTTTAAACACGCCAGCATTATGCTGCTTGTCCTAAGCCAAGAAAAAGTGTGAAGGGAAGAAGATAAACAACTAAAAACACATTTTAATGTGACTGGCGGTAATTTGTCGGGGAATTTTCCTCTCGGTGAATTGTTTGTCGAAGAATTTTCCTGTCGGGAAAGTTTCTTGTCGGGGAATTGTTGTCGGGGAACTTTCCGTCGGTGAATTGTTGTCGGGGAATTTTCCTAGACCCACTGCAAACACCGCAGAGTTACTAAATCAGCAGTAGCAAAACACGTTGTTACGGTAATTTTCTTTATGCACGCCTTTGTTGTTACGGTCGAAATTTCTTTGGCGCACGCCTATGTGTTTTCGACGTAAAATTAGATTCAGGTGTTGACGCCATCTATCGGGTTCGTTGCTCACTTTGGATTGAGCAGACGTCATTCCGATGCGACTTCCGGCATTTTGACTCTAACATCGTAACTGGTAATAGCTAGCGCTGCGTGAGTGAGTTCGGTCTCTAAATTCATCCACGTGTTAGGGACACGATGGAAATTATGTAGTTTCCTTAATTAACTAATTTACTCCCGCAGCGTAAGTGATTTTATTTCTTTCTGTAATTAAAGGTAATTTTTATGTCTTTTTGGTTAGCCACCATGTGCCACCTCATAAATAAGGGCATTCTGGTTATAATTTAAAGCCCACCAGGGAAAGTTTGTGATTTCGTTACGATCGTGGGGTGTTTGTATCGTCACCGGCTATTCTTACCACCATCCGGCCCATGAATTCTATCCGATACCGAAAGACGAGAGATAACCCTCGACGAATATTGTGTTGGAACGATTCTAAATATTTATAAGGCCTACTGTTGGAATTAATTAAATCATAGAAAGGGTATAACAGCATCCGACGTTCGGTTTGTGTTATGTGTACATTTGAAAATTTAAGTAATGACTTTGTAGATTTGGATTTCGTGAGCTATTAGGTTGACACGGATTGTGATTAAAATTAATTACAGGGTACGTGTCGCAGGAAGTACTTCCTTCGCACAAAAGGAACGCCTGTATTGGTGGTAAGTGTTTTTATAAATTTTCTTTCGTCGTCAACGAGGTTACTCACGAAACTTACACTAATCATAACTTCGTACTGATTACCGTAATTGTAATATCCTTAGTTAGTAAATTTGCTTATACTACGTATGCTGTTTATGCTTATTTATTGTGATAATTTAATGTTAATGTTATACTAATTATTTTGCCTTATTGTCGTTACTACCATATTTCTAGTTATGTAAATGATATTTACTGCGAACTATTCGTCGCCATGTTCTTCACTTATGACATGTAAGTTGCCTATCTTACTGTGATTCGATTTTGTATATTCTCGCTAGTACCTACTCAGATTTGACTATTTAATTCTGATTATATTTATCGTGATAGAGTAATTAAAGCACCATTGTTATTAACGATTGAGTTTCTTTTCCTTTTATTCGTTTCTTTCAGCAGTTACGAACCTAACATCTTGTTACAAGTGATACCATTCTGTGGTGAGCAAGCAGAACTGACTTTGGATAGGCTCTGGCGCCCTTAATTATCTTTTATATACTTCTAGAAAACCTACCCCTCTCTCCGACTATTGAGAGTTGGCCGTGCAGGTTCGTAAACAGCTAAAGCTTGTAACAACGTGTGGAACCAAGGACACACGCTGGACTTTGACCAAACTAAAGTGTTGGCTAGAACTCCTTTCTACTTTCCCAGATTAATGTGAAAATAGAAAAACATCCATGTAATATGAGTCGAGAAGACGGTTTAAGACTCATCAAATCTTGGCTACCAGTATTATATCCTCTAAGACAAAGATCTACCTTCTTGGAAAGGACACAAACACTTACTCCGAGTAATAACGAAGTCAGTCAAGCAGTAACGGAAAGATAAGGTTCGTTAATCACGCTAATCGCTATTAGTATAAATATCGTCATTTACATTTTTCTTTCAGTGACATTTACCACTCTGAAAATGCAAGCTGCAATGTCTTGCAAAACGTCAGTTTGTTTGGGTTCACGAACGACAATACGGGAAAGACCAAGTTCTACTTCTTGTTTTGGCTGTCAAGAAGAGACTAGGACCAAGCCTAAGTCTGGGTGTTTAACTACGACGCGGTCTAAGCCGAAAGTCGCTTATAATCATAAACACATGTTCTACTAAACCGATAATTTATGTTCAAATTTTAAAATGCGTAAACGAAATAATTTAATAAAACTGATTTATAAAGTTTTATAATAAAAAGTATCGGTAATTACTAGTTTAAATCATAAACGATTTTACTGTAAAGTTATCAACATAGGACGAAAGTAGGTAAAATAAAATTTGAGTAAATTTTGAATGTCGAAATTGTATCAACAGTCAAACAATTGTAAAGATTATTAGCGATGCAAATCTGTTAAGAATAGAGAAAAATTCATGTTAAAGTAAAGTTCATCTCTTTAAGGCTTTTTTATAGTGAGTAGCACATTAGTTTAATATTAATAAGAGAAAAAAATGTAAAAATGGGAAAAAAGAGAATTTAACAAAAAGGCATGTCGATTATTTCGCGTTGCAAAATGTTTTTATTGACAATCTGCTGTTAGTTTTCTTTAGATATGACAAGGAATCGCGAACGCGACAAACTGTTGAAAAAAATCAATTTTTAAACTGTGGATGCACATTTACAAAGATGAAATCTCCACTTTGCAACTTTTACATCTGAAAGGATGTGACAACGTAGCTCGAATCGTGTCATAATCTTAGAAGCTGTAAAACTGTGAACCGCCGTAAAACTCGGGTAAAATCCAGTAATCATTTAGTTTTGTTAAGGTAAATGGTGTAATATGTTTTATGGTGAAAGTTTTATGTCTAAAATTTAGTTTTGTTGTTTTTTTTTAAATGCGCATCAACTAGTTAGAGTGTGTTGAAGCAATTGTCAGGAATTACGCTATGTAAATTGTTTATTTAATCATTGAATGATTTATTTAATCCAAGCGTACTCAATCAAAGTCTTTCAAACGTATCTAAGCCAGCAGAAAATTGAGTCAGTGTACGTGAATCACAATTTTTCGACCTTTCCTCGCATAACATGCTTGTGAGCGCAATATTATTATTTGAGCTTTGCGAAGGTGACTTTTTCCCTTGAAAATATTTTGTGTCAAATAAAATTTGATGTTTTGAGATTTTGTTGCTTGCTTTGTATTTCTTACCGTACATTACTTGGAAAAGAAACGCTAAGCGTTACCAACACAGCCCAAATACCCATTTTTGCACTTCTCTAGAAAAACTTTCTATAAAAGATGTACCCTCCAGTTTGCAATCATTTCGCACTAACCTATTACATACTACTAAAACTATAATTGGGAAACAACAGCTGGGACTGTTTGGATTTAGAGTTTTTAGTACTATATCAATACCGAGCACAATTTCCGTTCCTTTTGGAGAGATAAAGGGCAAACAAATAATGAACTACAAAACTAGAAAAAAGTAGTGACGCCGGCCTATTTACCTGCCATGATGTTTGTTCAAGTGCATGGATTTAAGATAACACCATCGGGTATCTCTTTATTCTTGATAATGAACGGCCTTGCTCATAATTTTTTATGACAAAAAATTCTCTATATGTCATTGGTACAAATAAATCAAAAAAACAAAGCAATATGTGCAATATATAAAAACTTAAAAGTGACAACTTTATTGTAAAAATATTTTTAGTTTAATAACTACCTTGTTAAACAGTTTTTTACATTTTTAAAACTAAAAAGAAGAATTTAAAGGTGGACAAAAAATATTGTGTTAGTATTTTTTTAAGTAATAAGTTACTGCATCGGTCACAATCAAAATTTAAATTTTTTTAATAATTAAAAACGTTTATTAACCAATATCTCACCTAAACCGATGATTAGAAAGTAGTGAATAGACACTTACCTGAAACAAAACAAAAATGTTACTATAAATAAAAATACAAAATATAAATTATTATAGTATTAAAATTTGTCGTTCCAAGTTTAATGTTGTTTTAATTTAAAGCGATTCAATCTTGTAAACAACGTTAAAAACATGATAAAAATAAATCATTTATTAAAAAATAATAATAAATTGTGTCGGTTAAGATTACTTGTAGCAGATTAATTAAATAAAAAACGCTACTGTTACAACTTAATATTTTCTAAATATTTGAAATTTATTCTTATCCGAACACCAATCTAAAAATATATGTCTCAAAATATACTAAGTTACATTATTTACAACTCCATTGTTCTAAACGTTTCTGCTAAAGCCAAATAAACAAAATTATTATAATAAACATTATTTTTTTCAAAGTTTCATATAATTTTATTCCAGGTCTTTTTAGTATATGATCATATATGGTAGTCCTTTGTTTAGGTCAGAAACGACGCGCAATTTTACAATACAAAGAAAGACGACGGAGGTACGCGAGTCATAACCACCAGTGAGATAAGAATCAAAGTTCATTCCTTGTTTTGTGCTTAAACGTTTCGCACATCGCGTTTACCATCGTTTCCTAGTTCCCCGTTTCTTCGGTGGATGTTGACCGGCAACAAAAACGCTGTTGTTCTCTATCTCATTTTGATCACCTGCAGACAGCAAAATCCTCTTTTACGAAGCATATATGCCGATCTTCGTCCTTTATTGTATCAGATCCTCAGTTGAATGAGAAAGAGGATAACGGTACTTTTTATTTATTTATTATTAGAAGCCTTGACAGTTGTTTTGGTTCTAGGAAATTTTCTAACTGCTACTTTTGAAGGTACTACATCGATTTAAAATCATTCTGCAACTTAATTGAGACTATAAGTCGCCTTGGAACAACCTTGCTGCAGTTTACGCTTTCCTGGCGGACATATGAAGCGGCATCCTTAACGCAGGTTTAAAACAAAAGAGAACCATCCTGCAGAAATTTCCACCACCTGCGAATTTACAATGGTTGCAGCTACCAAACATAAATCCCGAAATAAAGGGAGTTTTTCCATTTGGGCCTCGATTGGTGTAGCTTTGGCAGGATTCAGAAAAGAAATTTCTGAACTCGTTTCCGAAGAAAGGAAAACATTTCCAACATCGAGAGATTGAGTGAAGTTGCTAGAATTTTATGCAATTTTCACTTTGTTCAGTCATTTTCAAGACGTAGTTTAATCTTAATAACTGGATATTTGGATCTAATTCCGCCGTGATGTTTCGCTTTTATAGACTGATTTCCAAATATCCGGCAAAAGAAAACTAAAATTTCAGTTAATATTAAACGGATTTTTTTCAATATATTCTCTAACTTTTCGCTTATAGTAATAAAAAACCTTAGCTAATATCTTAGTGTATTCAAACATAATTTGATGATCTGTTTCCGCCACCGGTGACTTCAAATCTTGTTTGAGACGACTACATCTTTGATGCTCCTTAATACGAATTCCCACGCTTTTACTTGTTTCTCCTATGTAAGCACGAACCTAAGAACACGGAAAACTATAAACGCCATCACATTGAAAAGGAATAACCGCCTTCACCGGACATAAGAGTTGACCCAATTTAGGAAGAGTAGAAAACCGAGTAACAATGTTGTGCTAGACCTTTGACATAGGGTAGATAAGCGACTGAAACTGATGGAGATATAGATTTTGCTGTTACTCTTGGTTTTGCAAACCTAAACTTTGTAATAGATTGTTTAATACTTTTTCTATTGTAATTGTTTGTAACTAACACTTTGGTTAGATAATTTAACTGATTTTGTTTTAGTACTTAAATCTTTTTGTTCCGATCACAATGGTAAGATGAAGATTTCAAATAAAATTAGGAAAAATATTCTTTGGCAGAGAAAGATCTTCGTGCCATATTAGAGTATTCTTTTAAACTAGAAATCTTTCTGTACGCATTATAGAAGTTCCTGTAATGCTTTGCAAAAGACTTATATAAATGTCAAATTCTTCTCAAAATTAACAATTAAACAGTTTTTTTTTAATAAGAAAGGTAGTACTGAATTCTCAAAATCTGGCAAAGATTGACAAATATATTTGGAAATAGTACACGTAGAATCTAGATTCACAATACTTAAATAAGGATTACTTAAACACAGAAGCAGATTCGGCTTCTAGATTATTGAATAAGAAAAAAAAATAATATGAACAGCTGTCTTCCTCGGCATTTCATAGAGTTGAACTTCTTTCAGCACGCCAATCATTGATTTTTTAAATTCTAAATTTAACAAATAGTGTTTTATTGTTTTCTGACATACTGATCCACCAGCTGCTCATAAAATTGATGTGTTCACTTTTTTATGGTTGGAAATGTTTTTTATGCTTTTTCTATCTTTGTTCTTCTATTAATAACTGTGCGTAATATTATAGATGACAAAGCAGACAGTATACTCGTAATATCTAAGTGGTCCCCTCAGCCCTGGTACCTCCCTTTTTAGAAAATTATCAGAAGATAATATTGTTTTACAACCACATACCAAACTTTCTTTTGTTGACAAGAAACTATACATCCTCTTTGGCGCACAATTTTCCTGAAAATCGCGGAAAACCTTAATGCTCCAAAGAATACCGATAGAATTTCTGGAAATTCTCTGACAATCGCTGTCGATCCTCTTTTTCTAAAGCCATTTGTCCAACTCCGGATATAAACTTCTCACAGTTCTTGCCATCAAAATCTATTCTTCTCTTCCGTTGTCCCATCCATGGCCTCCAGTCTAGTATTCGATGATTCCATCGTTTATTTGTTAGACGTGTATTATGGCCAACAAAAGTCCATTTTAATGTGGCAACATGTTCTACCACGTCTCCTATTTTTGTTTTCCTTCTGATCCATGTGTTTGTTTTCTTATCGGTTAATCTGATTCCTAGCAAACTTCTTTCCATGGATCTCTGTGTTTTTGAAATTTTATTCATATTATACTTGGTAAGTGTCTATATTTGACAGCCATACGTAATACATTACGTCAATATGATGTTTTTTTTCTAAAATGACGATTCAATTTTAAATATTTTAAATTATTTATCGATTCAATTTAAGAAAAGAGTCTCTTATAACGCATTAAAAACCTAGACATCTGCCATTTCTTGGTTAGTGGGTTCTCGTGTTGAAAAAATTTTTTTAATAAAAAAAATCATAAAAAGCGTTTTTTAGATGAGATCTAGATCTAAACCCAGATATCATTTTATTTGGGACCCAACTTTAGTCTATATTTTTCTTTATAACTGTGTCGAGTAAGAAGAAGATTACTCTACTGGCCCTTACCTTCGCTGGCTATGTACAGACGTTTTTCTTAATCAAAATATCAAACATTCATATCACCCAAGAAACAGTAAATATTTTTGTACCTGATATTATTAAAACATGAAATAATAATAATCCTACCATTCTATGAAGAGCAAATTAATGTAGCAAGTGAAGTAATTGCTTATCTGCAAAGGACCAAGGCTATTAGAAGCATTGATGGTTTATTTATAACTACCAAGAGACCCTATAGCAAAGCTACCTCATAGACACTGAGTCGCTGATCTAAAAATACGCTCAAATCAGGTGGCGTTGTTTTTTTCTGCTCATTCAACTAGGCACGCTAGTACCTCTGCAGCAGAACGAGCAGGTCTTAGTATAGAAAATATTCAACAAGCTGCTCGTTGGAGTAATGGCTTTAGAATGTTTGTTAGGTTTTACAACAGGCAAATTTTTTAGGACAGAAGGTTTTTCGAGAGTATTTTAAATTTAAATCTTAGGTAGTAGATTTTCTTTAGTTTTTTTAAGGTTTGAAATGTCATATGACAAACATATGGTTACACATATATTTATTTTATTCTCTAAATTAGAAATGCTATTTAAACATCTACCATATGATCATATAGTACCTGAACTATAATTAAGGATTTAAAGAACTTACCTAGTCAAGTTCAATCATAATTATATGACGGTCCTATTGTAATGATCAGTGCCTACCTTTTCCTTTTCCTTGCTAATTTGGAGTTAAGTAGCTTTAAAATAATAAACTTTAAACATTCTTGCTCCGGTGGCTGTGGTGTTGCATTTTTGACATAAACAAAGAACCACCATATGATCACTACGTAAAAAGACCCTTACATAATAATGAATGAACTTCGCTAAGTACGTTCGTTTAATCAAATAGAAATGTGAATTCGGGCTAAAAAAAAATTAATGCAAACAATTACAAAATAATCTAATGGTTGCTAAATTTTACGAGAAGCGTTTATCAGTAGTAAAGCGTTACCGCAGTGTTTAGAAATTTTGAAACGCTTATGAAGAAGAGTAGAATAATTTGGATTCTGATAATGAAAGAATATAAAAGTATTCGAAGGAAGATCTGGTTCAGTTTTCGAATTGAGTCGAAAGAAGAGTTTAAATAAATTAGGTGTTTAACGCGTGTGCTACGATAAGTATAACGACGTGTAAATGTACGTGCTTTTAATATAAACAAATACCGGTAGTGTTTTTCTTAAAATACCGTTGCATTTTATTAGTGTTAGTTAAAAGTAATTAAATTTTTCTTCTTCCATACTCCTTATACCCTTAAGGGTGCCGGATTAGATTTCTTCTGATACCTACTTTTTCCATCCCGTTCGGTCCAGTGCTAGATTTTTCATTTCTGCTATCGTCTTCCCTTTTCTTTTATTTTTTGTATCCAATTCTTTCTAGGTCATCCTACTCTTCTTTTACCTACTCTGCCCATCTCTACTATCTTTTTAACCAGTTTATCCTGACTCATCCGTATTATGTGTTTTTTTCTATTTTCGTTGTTATTGTTTCTTTTTGTGTCATTTGTTTTATTTCTTTGTTTTGATTTCTATCTATCTTTGTTTTTCCTGCAATTCTTCTGAGAAATTTAATTACTTCCGCATTAATTTTTACTTATTCTTTATCTTGTAATGCCCACGTTTCACTCTCGTCTGTAAGAATTGGTATCACCACTGTATTATACATTACTCTTATTTTGGTTTTGTTGTCTATTTCTCGTTTTCCAAAAATTGGGTGATTTAACGCGTAATAGATTTTAACACTTTTATTTATCCTGTTATTTACAACCCCATCTATCTTCCCATCTTCTCCTATTACACTATTTTTGTTTTGTATTCCTTTTATTATTTTCTTTTTATTTTCCTTCATACTTCTTACAGTATTCAAGAATTTACCGGAATTTCCTGTTATTTTCTTGATATGTCTGTTCGATTTCTTTTCCGCAATCTTTCTAGCCTTTGCTCTTTGCTTCTCGTACCACTTTCTTTGCTATATTCCTTTTACTTATGTATTTTTGTCTGTCCACTTCTTGTTTTGTCTCTTGATATCTTTTCCATGTAATTTTTTTGTTTTTGACAGATTTGCTTATTTATTCCCCAACGCTGTTTGTTTTTCTGGTTCTTATGAATTTTTGTTTTACAGGTTTCCTTTGCTATTGTATGTATGGTTTTTCTAAAAGTCCTCCACCTTTTTCCTAGTGTCTAATTTTCTTTCACGTGGTCCTGTTTATTTAATTCATTGTCTGTTTTTTCTCGATGTATTAGTATTCTTTCATATTCGTTTAGCTTTTCCCATACTCTCCGTGTCCTTAATTATTGCTGTTACTAATCTGTGTTGTGTGTCCATTTTCGTCTCTGGTATTGTTTTAATCTAATTTATTTTATTTTCCATTTCTTGTGTATATACTATGTAATCAACGATACTTTAGCGTTTTTCTCTACCACTACGAATGTATATCTATCTTCTAGCGCTTGTCTCCAGTAAGTATTTCCAATTTTTAGGTAATTTAGTTGGCAAAACTCTATCATTTTCTTCCTATTATTATTCATTCTTTCTTCTCCATGTTTACTCATGCAACCTATACCTTTATTATTCATTTCAATTCAATTCTTGCATTCCAGTCGCCCATGATCACTACTTGATCATTTTCTTCTCTAATTTTATCTAGAAGTATTTTTAGAACGGAGTAGAAGTCTAAAATGTCTTGTTCTTCTGCTCCTTCTACTGGTACATATAATTGTATTATATTTATTTTCTGTCTAGTGCTATTTCCAGTGTCTCAAACTTATTCCTTTAAATTTACTTACTGCTTTATCTACTTCCTCAGCTATAATTATTCCTACTTCCTCTTTTGTTCTTTGTTCTTCATGCCTTCCTGAGTAGTATTGGTAACAGTCCTAATTGGTTCGCTGCTTGGCTTGCGGTCAGAATTTGTTACTATTCTTTTCTTAACTTTTTATATTTGTTTTAGGTTGATCTTTCACTCATTTTTCTACTTTTGTGCCTTTTTCTTTAGAATTATTTTCTGATTCATTGTTTATCTGTGTTTCATTTTTGTCTTTTGTGTTCGTATTTTCCGTGTTTTTAATTCCTGATTGTTGTCTTTCCAGATGATTTTCTTCTTTTGTGTCTTCTTTTTTTAGTTGTTGTATTGTCCACATTAATTTCCTAATTTTTAATTTGTTATATATAATTCTTGCGTTGTAGCCCTTCTTTTTTGTTTCGATTATATTATGTATTAATTCCTTTCCTTCTTCCCGGACTCGTTTTGGATTATCACCATTTATTCATATATTCTTTCCCTTCAAATTCTTTATGGCTCTCTGTTTTTTAGCCAGTCTTGTTAATTTAATTAAAACCTATTTATTGTTTTGTTTTCCTTCTACTTTCCTTCTCAGTCTTCTAATTTCCTAGATTTCTGTTTCTTTATCTACTTCAACTTTCATGTCTAAAAATTATTCTAGTTATTTTTTTTAAATCTAAATCTTGTAGAGTTAATTTTTTTTTCTATTTCGCTATCTGAATGCAAGTATAAAACAGATAAGACACAAAATTTCTTACACCCGCAACCTACTAATAATATTTAAATTTTTGCTTGTAATAATGTTTATTCATCAAGAAATATTCCTTAAAATGCGCAATCTATTCATAATTAAAAATTATATTTAATTGTTATAATATTTTATAAAGCAACAATTTTGAATTATGTATCAAGTAAATAATAGTAGTATGTATTGGAAAAGAAAGCAAAAAAGTAATTTCCGAAAACTATTAGATTAATGACACAATTAAATTAAATCAATTAGACAGAAGAAGAAAAATACAGAAACACAAAATAAACTACGTTACCGACATAACAAGAAAATCAATCAATTTAATGATCAACAATGTTTATAACTTTAGTTAGTAAACGCTCAGTTTATTTATGCTTAAGTAAATAAATTAAAATAAATGTTTTCTTAAAAAAATGTATTTAAGTTTGAAGCAATATTTTAGAATGATTTTTGAACAGACGTCAAAAAGTTTTATTTGTTTTTAACTTTTTTAGAATTATACGTTGAGTAACACAAAAATCCAGCCGTTTTACTACAAGAAATTGGAAATTATAAATTATTAATAGCATAAAAAGCTTTGATAAAGCAAAATGTAACACGAAAACAACGACTAAAAAATGTATTTTTGCTTTGTGCAAAGTATCTACAATAAAACAAATGAAGAATATGCAAAATAAGAAATAACTACCAGAAGACATCAAAAACAAACTTTTAAATTGGTAGACGGATAAACAACATATAGAAAAGTATGAGGAGAACGAAAACACAAACAATAAAATGTAACAAAAAAGAACATCGTTAATTTTAGAAGCGATATCAAAATAATTAAGAATGAATATTGATTATTAAAGAGATAATAAACTCTAAGAATTTAGTCGATTTTTATTTTTACATACTATATAGTTATAGCTACAAAAATGTTAAAATGCTACAAAATTATTTAAGTGTAGTCATTATTAATTAATTTAGATAAATAGTCAATATTACTATACATTTTATGAGAAAATCAGACAAATAACATTGTAAACTTTGTGAAAAAAATTTTACAAGTTGAAAATAAAAATATTGTGATTGCCTAGAGAGTTAAGAGTTAAGTCACAAGAAAAACAAAAACTATATAAAATCTCTAGAAGTGTTTGGAGTCTGCCTCTAATGAGAAAATTAACTATATCGCATTAAATTTTAAGTTAATACTGTAGGGACTGATTTATAAATTAATTACACTTAATACTCGATTTTGAGACAATGGATTACTTTAACATTATTAGGTATTAACAGTAATTGGGCTCTTTATTTCTAATTACATTTTGACTTTTAAAACAATATTTGTATTTTATTGTCTCTTTCTTATTTCTCAAACATACATTAGCCAGATGTACCAAAACATTTTTTTTAATAGTAGATAATAAAGAATGTAACGTGCACACTTTTATTTTGTAACAATTTCTAGCCTTCAACAAGAGCGATAATACCTAAGATTATGTACGTTTTACTCGACCTCATTTACTGCTCAAAAATCGACGATAGATGATATTGTCCGTTATGTAACGTCAATACCAAAAATCGCAGTTTGAGATTAGATACACAAGCAGGCGAATCAATGTTGCTTGCTGTGCTTTTGATGAAGCAATTCGATGAAACGTTGCTTCGTTTAAGGTGAAATTCCAGACATTTGGGATATTTAAGTTTTGCGGTAAAAGTCGCTTCTCATAGAATTGCTTACTCGTGAGAATAAAAGATGTGTGACAAACTCACGTTAAATTGTTTACTTTATAAAACCCATTTTCCATAAAAGTAAAACTTTTTTTGATAACATGATAAAATCAGTCTCAACATATGTTTTGCGATTAGAAAATTGAATAAATTCTCTAGCATAAATTTTCAATTACTGTTTTTCCCAAATCGTTAACTCTATTACCGAAGTAGTAATCAATGAAAGTTTTACGTGTGATGTACAAAGCATAATAATTAAATCGTAGATCTTTATGAAGGTAAAGTGTAAATGCGTTGTAGTTACGATTGATAAACACGACATAACTTTAAAGCACAAGTTAACACGAAACCTTAAGCACCATGTACTAAATAGTTTAATCGATTTTGAATACTGTACTATGAAAACTCCATAAATAAAAAGTTTAATTATTTTAATATAAATATATGTAACGGCGCATCTATTTAAACGGCGTGTAACAGTTAATTAGGTGCTGGTTGTAAGAACCACCCTTTCAAAAAACCAACCAAAAAAACCAAATCACACGTTTCACACCGAGGGGTCCGTCCCGGTTACTTGCAAAAACAAACAATATGTGAACCAACAAAATGTAGGATGTTAGATAAATTGGACCAAAACAACCCGATGAAATGCGAATTGTAGCGACGCGAACAACACCGTCCGAACCGAGTTGATTCGCAAAAACGCGAGCCAGATTTCACAAAATCGGTTGTTTATTTTCATCTTTCACTAAAACTAATGAATCGTTTTCAATATTAGGAACATCTTTATCCCATTTAGAACGCTGCTGAATGGTATGCAGATACTTTATATGCCAACATAACCAAAAATCGGAATGCATGCGTTGCAATAATTGCCAACGACTTAGTCGATTTAGATTTATTTGTGACAGATCAGGGCCAGGTATGATGTTAGAAAAAAATTATGGATGTGGCGGAAACGGATTGGTAAGAAAATGAGAAAATCTAACGTAAAGACATTTTCATTTTAGAAATCCCTAATAAATCCGCTCGAATGTCGCATTCGTAGAACGACGTAGCTGAATATTTTCTAACCAAAGTCATAGAGTAGGTTAGTATTTACACGTGTTGAATGTTAGCGACGTACCAACTATTTTTGGTTGTTTTAGCGTTCTTTCTTCACATGGATTAACGGAGTCGTTAGTTTGCTATGGATTAACGAAAGCGCAATTTCTTTTGTGTAGTGTAATTCTACTGATGGCGTCCTATTGTGTAGTTTGAGTTCACCGAGGATCAGTTGGAAGTAGTGCCACGTGCGAATGGGTATTCCTTAGGTAATTTATGACTGAAAAGGTATTTATGTATAATATAAATATCCGCCGGCATAATCAAGGCACCACCTCGACCCTCGTCTCGTCTGGTCAAGCACTTCGGAGTTACCGACTTGCGATCGCGCTAGGATACGTTGTGTCAAAATTTAAACAACGTTACAGTTAAATTATTTTTAGGGTAAATTTACCCTAAAAACAATTTAATATGTTTTATGGTGAAAGTTTTATGTCTAAAACGTTACAGTTTTAATTTAAATGAATTAAGGACTGATTATGTAATATATGTGCATTTGCTAAATTTGTTCTCTCGTTGATACTTTAAGCCTAATCAATGTCAATTTTGTTTATTCACTATAAATATCAACACTTTAATCGTTAATATGCGAGAATGTAACTATCAGAGATTTGGAAGTACGCTTCGGATTGTAATTCTGTCGTAAAATCAATTTTGACTAATGATACCGGTCGTAAGCTTGGCGTCAAGTTCTAGGGGCGGTTTTTAAATTTCACTTGCGGAATTGTATTTATTTTGCTACCGTTTATTGTGTTGCGGCGGCGTATTTAATCTAGTAAAAGCGTATCTGCTTCCAGAATCTATTTTAGACCTGCTTTAGCACTGTGATTTATTTTTATTGTTATTAGGTATATGTAATTTGTACCAGTGGCGTAACAGTCGATACTCATCTTTCATCTTCAATGAAATTTCTCTTAATAAATAGCTATTAATTTTGGGTATCTTTGATTTGGGAATGTACGTTGGGGGATTGCGGGTCTAGGATCTCCTTTTCTCCTGCCTAGACATCCTGCGTTATATCAAATTGCGAGAAAAGGTGGCGCAATCGGGCATTTAGCTTACCTAAGAATATTCTTTTTACTTCGATCTTTAACCTACCACCATCTGCGGTGAGGCTAGCCGAAAGGTAAGCGAAACGTGGCATCTTAAAAGATTTCACTCCAGCATCAGCAAGCCCATTAAAATAGGGTGCGACAATAGGATTCAAATTCTATTTGATGGCAAGATTAGCAGCAGTTTGACGAGCTAAATCTTGGAGATGACGATTAACCCCTACAAAATTAGTTCCTTGATCACTGTAAATAGTAAAGCAAGTTCCACGATGAGCGGTAAACCTGCGAAAAGAAG
The DNA here is from genome assembly GCA_035610365.1 of Aquatica leii. Taxonomy (NCBI): domain Eukaryota; kingdom Metazoa; phylum Arthropoda; class Insecta; order Coleoptera; family Lampyridae; genus Aquatica; species Aquatica leii. Next base: position 21,311,051 of record CM069432.1, on the reverse strand, counting down.
TCAAGAATTCTTCTGAATAAAGATCCGATGCTAATTTCAAATGAATTGCTTTAGTAACGCAACACACAAACGTAAGCTTTCATAGTCCGAACGCCTCTAGTTCTAGAAAAACTTAAAAAAAAAGGTCCGGCGTAATACAAGCAAACATTCGAAAAAGTTTTAATGATGGAAAGGTAAGTCGGCATTAGGATTTGCTCGAAAGCAACGAAGACATTTTGATATGCATTTACCTAAAGTTTTTCTTGGAGATAAAATCCAAAACTGTTGCAGCAAAAGGTAATGTAATGTTTTGAAACCAGGATGCAATTTTTTGCTGTGTACTTGTTCAATCAAACAACTAGTAAAAATATGATTACTTGAAAGCAGTAATGGATGTTTGGCGTCAAACTCTAAATTTGAGCGTCTAAGTCTTCCGCCCACACTGATGAGATTTAGCTCATCTAGAAAAAACCAAGCTTGCAAAAAAGCTTAAGCAAGGAATGATCCTTTTTTAGAGAATCATATAAATTCCCAAATTCTGAGTCTTGCACATATTTTACAAAATCTAAGAGTGCTGAATGTAGCTCTTCTGCGGTGATATAAGAATGCGACGAATTTCTTTTCGCAGTAAAACGAAGAACATAAGCAAGAATGCGCTGAAGTTTTCTGAGTGACAAAAATTTGTTTATTAAAGTTAACAGAGGATGTGACTCTGTAGAAATATTTAAACATGTCTTGGTTTCTTCTAAAAAAAGCTTGTGTGTGTGACCTTGAAGTAATAAACGGTTGAGTGGACCATAAACTCTCTTCTTCCAATAACCAAACGTTACAATTCAACAAATCAGATTGTAAAAAACCACGAGATGCGTGATCAGCGGGGTCATCTTTAGAAGGAACGTAACGCCAGAATGCTGATGGAAGCAATTCTTGGATATACAAAGTACGGTTAGCAACAAAGGTTATCCAACGATTTGGGTATAAAAAGAGCCAAGTTAAGACTATTTCGGAGCCTGTCCATGTATAAATATTTGCAAAATGAAATGCTTGGTTATTTAAAAGCTTTGCGATGAAATTGGAAAGCAACGCTGCGCCTAATAGCTCTAAACGAGGCATGAATGTTTTTGTATGTTGCAAATTGTAAATAATTCAAACGTACACGGCGGCACCATAGCCAATTTGACAAGCGTCTGAAAATCCAGCTAGTTCCAATTTATGTTCATCTTTTGAAAATATAAAGTGAGGCATATGTTAATTACCTAAGCACCATAATTGCGACTGAAATTTATGCCAAACGATACGAACTTCTTAAGTAACGCCGCTATTAGAAAACCAAGAGGATCATAAATTTAAGCTATTTTAGACATAATTGTTCTTTTGCTGCATTCCTTGTTGATTTGAGTATATTTGTACCAAAATATATCTTTTGCAACATCCCACTGTAATCCAAGAACTTTAATAAAACTAGGACCTTCGTTATCAAAGCTACAGGTGATTGTAAACATAAAGAAACGTTTTTTAGAACATGATAAGAATTTCTAGCCCATTTTCTGAATTCAAAACCTGCCGAAACCAAAAGACTGATTAGTTTCATTTGTAATTTGGAAGCTTCTTCTAAGGGGTTTGCACCAGTAACCACATCATCAACATAAACGTTATTTTTCAATACTTTTGCGGCAAAAAAAAAGCGTTTAGATTCTAGGTTAGTTAATTCTAAAAGCGTACGCAATGTAAAATAAGAAGAGTTATTTACTCCATAAATTACAGTGTTCAAGATGAACTCCTATACAGGTTGTTCTGAGAAAAAGCGCCATAAGATGTGTTGAAAGCTGCGATGCTCTAAAACTATCAAAATTTGACGATACATCTGACAAATATCACTCGTTAAACTATCGTTATCGTGCACAACGCTATTAAACAAATCAAAAAATGTAGTCCATTCTTTGAAATTTTCATTATAAACTGGAAGCGAAATTTTAAGAAGTTTAGGCAATTGTGATACAGGATCAGGCGGTGCTGTAGTTATAATTTGAACCGTACAAATTTGTGATTGTACAGATTTAATTTCAAAATACATTTTATTCGCTTGCGCACGTACAATGTCTTGACCTTCAAACGCGTTATCATCGTTTGGAATAAAACTAATATTTTTATACACGTTTTCTATGCGATCGCAATATGCTTTAAATAGCGAAACAACATTACTATTGATTTTTGTTTTTAATGCTATCGTATGCGTTTCTTGTAACCGTACTAGAGCTGTATTGCGTTTATTCTTTGTTTTATTTAATTTCGATGCCATTTCGATGAAATAACGAAAACAAATCAAATGTATTTAAAAAATAAAAATTACAGATACGATACACGAACAATGACAAAAAAATAAATAAATAAATAAAAACTAAAGTGGTCTTTATCCGGCTCGAAGGACCAGTGTAACGGCGTGTAATAATTAATTAGGTGCTGATTGTAGAACATTTGGAAGGAATTGCAAATACATAGAACTAACAAGAAAGAAGAACAACGAAGAGCAGAAACAGACACTAATCAATAATGCATAGAGTACTACAAATTAATATTAACAACAGTGCTGGTGCGTACGATCTTGCAAGGCAAGAGACAAGGTGTGCGATGCGATAATTATCTCTGAAATAGAGAAACAAAACAAAGAAGCGTTATTGAAAGACACTACCGAGAAAGCCGGAATACACTTAGTGAATAGTGAGATAAATGTAAGCAGTAGTGGGACCGGACATGGTTACGTATGGGTAAAAGTAAAGGAAACGGTAATTTTCTCGTGCTACTTTTCACCAAACGAACACATGGACAACTTTAGGGATAATCTTGACAACTTAGCTAAGGAGATTAAACTAATAAATGGAAGAAAGTCATAGTTGCAGGAAACTTGAATGCGGCGTCTGTAACATGGGGCGCAAAGAAAACCACAGAAAAAGGCAATCTGGTAGACGAATGGGTTGCAAAACTCGACTATGTCGTTGCTAATAACAGGGATTTCCCAACATTAGAGAGAGTTGCGCAACAGTCGTTTATAGATATCACCGTTGTATCGGAAGGAATGACCGACTTATGCCGACAATGGGCAGTACTCGAACAGGAGACACTCTCCGACCACAAGTATGTTTACTAGAAATGGCACGAGGAAAAAGAATTGAATAAGGCAAATAAGAAAACTAAAGAAAAGGTATGGAACACAAAAAAGCAGAATTGGCACGATGAAAAAACTGATCGACTACATGAACCGGCTCTGTAAAGAAACGATGCCCAGAAAAATTTAAATAAAGAAAGACACAGTATACTGGTAGAACGACACTATAGCGGAGAAAAGAAAAGAGTGTTGCTCTGCTCGCAGAACATATCAGCGGAAACAAAGGAAAAATAACGAGGCAGAAACAGAGAAGATAGCACTACAAAACGCGAGAAAATGTCTAAAAAAAGAGATACAGAAAATCAAAAAAGACTGTTGAAAAAACCTATGCGACCAACTGGACGATAACATCTGGGGCATGGTATACCAAATTGTCTCAAAAAAAATCAGGAAAAGATTAACGGAGATAGGATGGACAAAGAATAAAATGAAAAAACACATTAGAATGCTTTTTCCAAACCAGAGGAAGACACAAAGGGACGAAGACTATAAGGGAGAATGGAGAACTAATAAAATAACTGAAAAAGAAGTAATAGAAGCAGCAAGTCAACTAGCGTCCGGAAAAGCAACGGGACTAGATAGTATACCCGCGGAAGTTGCCAAAGCAGCAGCTACGCTACAACCTAAGATATGGAGCAAGATCCTAAATAACCACTTAAAAAAAGGAGAATACCCAAAAAGATGGAAGACAGCAAAACTGGTCCTAATACCAAAAAGAGAATCAACAGGATACAGACCGCTGTTTATGCTAAACGTAGCAGGGAAGATCTTTGAAAAAATTCTTGCAGAAAGGCTAAAACCAATTGTACACTCAAAAATGTCAACAAGCCAATATGGCTTCATAAAAGGGAAATCTACAATCGGCGCAAATAAAGAGATAATAAACCAGGTACAAAAAGCAAACCAAAGAACTTGGAGAAAAAGAAAGATATGTCTAGTTGCAGCACTAGACGTTGAAAACGCCTTCAATACTGCTTCACATAAAGCAATACTAGAGGGTCTTTCAAATATGGAGGTGCCGCAATACCTTATAGAAATAATAAAAGATCACTTGGCGATCAGAGAAGTAATGGCAAAAAGCCCGGAGGGAAACGAAATTAGAGTAGCAGCCAAGGAAGGTGTACCGCAAGGATCAATTTTGGGGCCAACCCTATGGAACGTCATGTACGACGACCTGCTTAAAACTAAGATGCAGGAAGGAATGAAACTAACTTGTTTTGCAGACGATATCACGATAGTCGTAACTGATAAAAAGAAGACTCAAGCAGTTAGTAAAATGGAAGAAACATGCGAGATGATTAAAGAATGGATGAACAAGAGGAATATAAAAGAAGAACAAAAGAAGAATAGGAGAGATAAATATTATTATCTTAGAAAACATCATCAAAACTGAAAAGTGCATCAAAATGCTAGGAGTGGTTATAGACAAAGACCTAACGTTTATATAAAACACATACAATATGTAACAGACAAAGCACTCAAGACTGTAAAAGCTTTGCAAAAGATATTATCAAATGCGGGAAGATCCAAAGCATCTAAGAGAAGAGTTCTTGTCCACGCAGTAGACTCAATAATACTGTATGCGGCAGAGATATGGGAAGGTGCAACTAAGTAGTGAAAAACAATCACTTTGCTCAACAAGGTGCAAAGGTTAATTACAACCAGAATACCCTGCGCATACAGAACCGTGGCAACAGAAGACGTAGTGGCAAGGATACCACCAATACAATTGATGGCGAGGGAAAGAATAAATAAATGAGACAGTGAGCAGCTAACCACGGAATGGCAAAAGCAGTGGAACCAAAAAACATCATGGACACAGCGGTTAATACCAAAAATAAGAAAATGGCTCAACAGAGGACCTGGTGAAACTAACTATTACTTAAGCCAGCTACTCACAGGTCATGAAGAAAACGGGCTGTATTTATTCAAAATTAAAAAAAGAAGAGACGACAAATGCATAGACTGCGGAGAATTAGACGTCAAGGAACATGCTGTTTTTAAATGCACAAGATGGGACGAAGAAAGAGAAAAACTAAACCAAGAAATGCGAGTGAAAATAACCCCAGAAAACATCATCGAGAAAATGTGCAAATCAAAGGAGGGATGGAAGAGAATAGAACAATTTTACATAAAAGTAATCAAAACCAGGGAAACTGAAGGGAGATTGAGAAATGATAAATAGATAGGAGTGAGCGGTCAATGACACCAGGTATGCATAGGAAGTTATGCGAGAGCGGTTCCCTATGCATCCGAATAATGAAGAGGAGTGGTTTTAGCCGGTAGGCGCCTTGTCAGGACGGCAGGTGGAATCCGGCACACCCCGGTAATCGGATGTCTTTAGAAGATTTCTACTCCTTGCACACCAGGGAAAATATAAAGTAACTTACGTGGAAGTCCTGCAGATCTTCCTTGACTGGGCAGTGGAAGTTTGATTTTGGTTTCCTTTGGAGAACAGTGTGGGGAAGATTGCAAGCAAGGTTTTCGCGGTGTCGGTATTCAAACGCAACTTAACTCTATAAACGCCAAACGAATACTAACTATCTAAAATATTTCTCGTGATAAAACTAAGTTGTACGAACAATATACGAGTGAATAATAAGGAAGATTCTAAGAAATATACATGGGGATGACGTTAGGTAAAGTGGTAAGTTTCTAAAGATTACAAAAAAATAAACATTGTTGATTTCTCTTGTAGACATAAAATGTAGAAGTGTTGATTAGCAACCACTCTGATATTTAGCTTTCAAGTATGATATTGTACTCTTTAGTCGCTCTCAAGACCGTTTGTAAATATATTAGCTATTTTGTTTCGTAATTTTGTAATGTTAGCTGGCATAGAAACGTCACTTGTCAATAATGATTATCGATACGGCCATTCCCGTATTTTCCATTTTTTTTTGTTCCGAAGTAACGTTTAACAAACCACGTTGGGTTTTGGTAAAAGCCGTCTTAATTCGATGGGTAGGTTTTACTGGTTTTAAATTGATAATTACTAAAAATTATTAAAATTATAGCTCTAATTGGGATCTCATCCAATTGTTAGTTTGAAGGATCAAATTGGAATTGGTTTCATTGGTAAATGTGAGTAGATGGAGGAAACAGTTTAATCACTCTGTCTCAAATCTTAAAAATTGTTGATTGGAAGTCGGAAATTTCCATTTCTTTCGTTTTATGTTGATAAATATATTGAATTAGTAAAATACGTATTAATTGCAAATACCCATTTCTTTCGTTTCGTTTATGTTAAAAAAATGTAATATCTCTTGTAAATTATCTCTTGTAAACTACACGTTGAAGATTTGAAATTTTATAATATAAATGTCATACCGTTTGGAAGGTTTTTCTAACAAAATCAATGTACATTGACAGATCAGAAGGATAGAAAAGCTAACTTAACTTTTATCTATGATCGTCTTCAACACTAGTGACATTACTATAATTTAAATGTCCTTGTTTGCTATTGTTATACTTAAATTTCCACGTTTTATTATTTACAGTGGAATTATATCGAAGTTGTCGTTCATTTAAGAAGTTAATATTTTATTTAATAAAATTTTTGAAATCGGTCGTAGTCTTTATAGGTGTAACTCCCCTATACAAAAAAAAAATCCTAATTGTTCTTATTGTTTTAAAGTTACTTGTAGTAGATTGTTTTCTTGTTACAATATATTTGTTCCAAAATGAACGCAAAGCACATCAAACAATATACCAGTATCATGTGATGCTCTAGCTAATGTTTTCAGTGTTTATGCGAAGGTAAGTACCTATATACGTACAGATATTGATATTACCGCAAAACCAAATTATAATTATTTTAGTTAAACTTAGTTTATTACTAAGTATATAAACGTAGTTTCCGTACAAAAGCTCGTAAGTTTATAAAATAATAAATACTACACTATTTACCCAAAATCCTCATTATATTTATATTATTATATGTATACTATATTTTTTTTTATTTATTTTAGTAATTGCTTATTAAGATAACACAATTTAACAACTACCAACCGATTTCTTTTTCTTCATAAAAACTTTATTTAAATTTTTTACATAATTGTTCATTAAGCGAAAATCGCAGAGTTTTAAAAAGTCTTTAAAAAAGTTTAATTATTTTTTTAGGCACTTTGCGCAAACGTAAATTAATTTTTCGAGAATAATTAATACTGTTTGTATTAAATTTTTTATGCAATTTTGCTATTACATATTAACGGCGTAAAGAAACCAACAATATACATTTAAGTCCTGTTAATTTTAAATTGTTAACGGGATTTCTAATTGGTTAAATATTAATTATTAAAATTATTAGCCTACCAATATATAAATGTGTTATTTTTTTTAATTGTGTTTATTTACATGTTTCGAGCATATAATTATAAAGCTCATCTCAGAAGTTTTACAAAAAACATACAGGTTCAAAACATTTAACTTACTTTTTTTGAAAAATGTCAAATATGAAACTATGTAACTAGATAATTTAAAAAATGTAATTTTTACGAAACGTTGAATTTTAAAAATTAAAAAAAAAGATGGTGCATTTTAGAAATTGTTCTAAGAAAATTTTAGTTTAAAATCATAATTGAAACTAGTTTGATCGTTTAATAAAAAAAATTTAATTCATATTTTAATATAAATCCACTCTAGCAATTCAAGAAGAAGAAATAAGAGTATGATGATTATCTAAAACATGTTGTGCAAATGTAGATTTTACTGAATTTAGATTATTAATGTATATAAGTTTAACTTTATTTGTTGCTTAGGCTTACAAATTCGTTCGTGCTTCCCCTATTTACAATTACTACATAACATTCTATTTAAATTTTTTTTTAAATACATTTCATTATCTCTTCTTAACTTTTTTCCTCCTTGTCCATACTTCTTCCATCCACTCAGCTCCATTACCGTTTTCGTTTCTTTTTTTCATTCATTTCATTTCTTCTATTTTCATAACCTCTTCTCTTAAATCTCTGCATTTATCTCTCTTGTGATTAAGGTCCTCCGTCTGTTCTCCACATAGTCTGCACATCTTTTCTTCTTCTTTTTTCCAGTATTTTATTATTACCTAACGCTTCGTTCCCACATCTGAACCGTGCTATCATTTTTTTCTTTTTGTTGCTTTTATTCCCTATATCCTTTAAATATTCTGGCACCCCTTCACCCTTGATATCCTTATAATTCCTATTATATCTGCCCTCTTTTATCCTTGTCCATCTTTCTTGTTTTTTGATGTCCCTACCTCTCCTTATTATTTCTTCCCTTACCCCTACTCCCTCTTCTCTTAATCTCTCCACTTCTTCACTCGCGTATACTCTTCTCTGTCCTCCTCTCGAATACTCTTTCTCCTACACCCCAACTTGTCCCATTAACCTGTTTCCTTTCCTCACTCTTTCCTTTATGTGTTTTTCCTTTTTATTATCCTGCTTCATCGTGTAGCCCAGGTATGTAAATTTCTTCACTTGCTGCACGTCCTGATCCTCCCATTTCCACTCCTTTCTTTTTCTTTTCCCCTCTCCTTTTGTAAATACCATTATTTTTGTTTTCTCCGTGTTTACTTTTATACCTTTTTTTTCATGTATTTTTCCAGCGTTTATATCATCTCCTTCATTTCCTTAGCCACCAACACGATGTCATCCGAATACGCCAACGAACACACCTTCGATTATCCTACCACTATCCCTTCTGTCTGTTGTCCTCTCATTGTCTTCTCTATATCCCCCGCATATACTGCGAACAGGCTTTGGCTCAGTGGGCATCCCTGTCTCAACCCTCTCTTTGTAATGAATTTCTCGCTCTCTTCCCCATTCACTTTGACCCTGCTCCTCGTTTCTTCGTAGATTTTTTCTATTCTTTCTATTAATCTTTTATTGATTTTTTTCTCTTTCTGTATTTCCACAGTTTTTCTCTGTCCACTCTGTCAAAAGCAGCTTTTAGATGTACGAATAGTGCCATCATCTTCCCTCTTTTTTCTCTAGCTCTCTATTCGCCAACTGTTTCAGTATATATATGTTGTCTATCAATCTTCTTCTTTTTCTGAATTCCGCTTGTCCGTCTGGTATCAAACTTCTTTCCCCTATTTCCTTCTGTAGTCTTCCTTGTGGTACTGCCGCATATAATTTATATGCCGTGCTTAATAATGTTACCCCTCTGTAATTCTTGACTTTATTTCTTTCTCCTTTTTTATGGATCGGGCATATTATTCCCTCTCTCCGGGAATATTTCCCTTTCCATATTTTATTTAGTATTTCCGTAATCCTTTTTGCTAAATTTTCTTCACCGTATACCCACTCTTTGCTTTGTATCTCATCTTCTCCTGTCGCCTTTTCTTTTTTTAACTTCTTTGTTGCCTCTATTACTTAGTCTTCGTTTACTCTACCTCATCTCCTTCTTCCCGTTTTACTACTGCGTCTTTTCTTTTTTCTGATTTTGTTCTTCCCCTCTTAGCAGGTTCCTAAAATATATCTCCCATTCTTTAATTTGTATTCCCTTTGTCGTTATGTTTTTTTTCCTTTCTTTCTTTAGGTACTTCCATACATCTTCTTCCGTTTTGATTCTTTTGATCTGCTCCTCTTGTTTCTTTTTGTTTTCTTCCGTCTTTCTCTCGCATGTTTTCTTGTATATTTTTACTGCTTCTTTGTATTCTTCTTTTTCTTTCCTCCCTTTTATTCACTGTCTTAATGCTCTCCTTGTCTTTTTTTTGCTTCCTTGCATTCTCTATCCCACCATTTCTTCCATCCTGTTTTCGCCCCCTTCCACTTTCTAAATCTGGTTCTGTCTGTTGCATTCTCTATCATCTCTCTCATTTCCTCCACACTCTCTTGTAATCCCTTCCCATACCGTTTTCCCTATTCTCCCTTTTTATACCCTCTTCTGTTCACTTTTTTTTCGTTATGTACTCCTCTTCTTCTTCTCTCTCGTTTCTTTCGCTTCCTTCCATTGTCAAGTCTAATGGTTGGTGATTTGGCTCTACCTTTTCTCCCACTTTAAATGTCTTCACTTTTTCTCCAGCCTCTTCATTTGTCATTACAAAATCTATTATTGATTCTCCCCTTCCTCTTATGTACGTATATTCCCCCATTCCTTCTTCTTTTCTGTTCCCATTCATTATTTCCCACCCTTTTTCGTTGCACATTTCTAGCAGTTCTTCTCCCTCTTTATTTATGTCCTTTGTCCCGCTCCTTCCCGTCCCTTTTCTTTCTTGTATTCGACCCTATTCCCCTATTTTTGCGTTGAAGTCCCCTCCTACTATTATCAATCCCTCCTCTCTATATCATCTCTTCTATGTTTTTTCTTGTCTCTTTTTTGCTACTACTATAAACCGTCACTACGTTTATTTTTGTTTTTCCCCACTGTATGTTCCTTTCTACAACTACTCTTTTCTGTTGCACTTCCTCTTTCTTTTCCTGACTCAACCTTTTTTTTTACTCCCGTTATTATACCCCCCTTTGCTCTCCCTTTATTCTTCTCTCTTTCGGCATGTTGCTCCACCCACTCAAATTTCTCCGGCAACTCTTTTTCCCACCACTCCCATTCTTTTTCTTCCATCCATGTCTCCTGTGATCACACTACATCCTGATCTTTGATGTACTTCCAAAAATCCTGTTTTTTGTTTTTTATCCCCGCTACGTTTCAAAACAATACTCTGAGCTCACTCACCTCCCCCTGTACTTCTTCCCTACTTGCTTTTTTTCCTCCTTTCTCTTTTCTTTTTCCATCACTCATTATTCCTTTTCTTCGCTATTTCGTCAACTGTCTTTCCTTTATTGCCCCCTCCCCTTCGCCCTTTAGTTTTTTGCCTTTTGGTTAACTATTTTCTCTTCCCTTTTTCTGCTCAGGCCCTTATTCCTGTCGTTCCATATGTATATGTTTCCGTCTATCTCCATTTTCCTGTATCTACCCATACTCTTTTCCCTTCCGCTCTTTTTTCGATCGCTATGTTCATTATTTCTCTTTGACCTCTTCTTTCTTCCTATGTCAAATCGTAACATATATATTTTAGTATTCCTTAATTTCTTCTTCTCCGCCATCAGCTTCTGCTTTTCCTCCCATCCTCTCATTTCCGCCACAATCTGATTTTTCTTCTTTTTGTTTATTACTGTCACCTTTTTTACTTCTACTTTTACATTTAATTTTTCTTCCAGCATCAATGCTAAATCATTTTGTGGTTCTTCACTTCTCCACCCCTTTATTATTTCTTTTTTCCATCTTTCCTCCTCTTCTGATTTTTTCTCCAGTTTTTCTATTCTTTTCACCAGTTCCTCTTTTTCTTTCTTCCACTTCTTTTCCCTTTCTCCTATTTTTTTTTCCTTTCTATGATTTCTGGCCTTATTCCTTACATATTTTCTTCCATTTGTTTCATCATTTCCCTTATTAATTCTTTAAACTACTTCATTTCTTTCCTTCCTTCTTCTGTTCTTGAAGTTTTTCCGTTGATTTTCTGCGTTATCTTTTTAATGTCCGGTGATCTTATTGTTTTCTTTACTTTTTCAAATATTTGTTATCTTTCCTTTCTCTCTTCCTCGCTCTCTCTTTTATTCATTCCTTTTCCTTTTTTCTTTTTTTATTTCTCGTTCTTCTTTTCTTACTTTTTTTGTTTTAAAAGGTCCCACTTGTAGTGATTTCGCTTTAATTTCGATTTAAATGCAAGAATTTTTATTAATATAGGAGGTTGTCTTTTATCGCTGATCTTCTCGATTATACTGTTTATTCGCCTTAATCTTACTAGTTCGTCACAGTTTTATACTTTCCCACCACGGTTTCTATTTTTCACTTAATTTATTTATTCTTTTACACCCTTCCTCCGTTACCCACCCCTTTTTCTCTCCTTCTTCTCTCTTACTACCACTACTAACTCCAGTTCCTTCACTCACTATCTTCTCCAACTTCTACACTTGTATTTCACTTTTACGTTTCCTTAAATGTAAATACGACCTTCTACATTGAAAGGTACCGCACGAATCCCCGATTAATTCCCGAGATTATTAATGTGTTTTTAACTATTTTTTAAACATATAAAGTGTTCATTGAGTCTACTTTAAAAATATCTTTGTCATACCAATATAAAATTTGTTACAAGAACAAATTAATTTACAAACTCCACTTTTGAAATTGGTATTAAGTTAGTGTAAAATTTAACGCAATGTTTATAAAAGTGTTTGTAATAAACATTGTAAATAATATCTAAAGAAAAATCATTACTATAAACTAAATAAGAAATAGTAGTTAATTTATTTTTATAGTTTTTAATTGATAAAGGAAGTAGTCTGTTAAAAAAATAATAAAATGAAAGTAGTTTGTGAGAAATATGGTGATTTGAGTCAAACGGTATTAAATGGTTAGTAGTGGTAAGTTTTCTATAAATTTCAAATTCGAATAAGTTATTATTATTTAAAAAATTTAATAAATAAAAAAAAATAACTTATTATTTTTTTAAAATTCAAGTGTAAATTCTATTCTACTATGAATATTATTTAAAAACCTAAAAAATTATTAACATCATCATTAGAACCATTAAAAATACAAAAAATGTCATCAAAAAATCTTGTCCAAAATATTACTTTCTGTAAGAAAATTGGGTGTTTAGAAATATATGTAATTCCTACCTTGTTTAAGAAAATTTTAGCAAAAATAGGCAATAAAGGAGAATCCATTGAAAGACTTAAAATTTGTTTAAAAAATAAATATGAAACTGGAAGAAAACGTCATTTAAACAAAATTTAGTAATTTTTAATAAATAATTTGTTACAAAATCAGGAAAATCAAAAAGTGAAAGAAGATTAGAAATTATAAGGAATACATCTGTAAGAGGAACTGAAGGAAAAAGATTTTTAACATAAAAAAAAAGATAATTAAGAATTATAATTGTATCAGATTATTTAAAGAATTTATTAATTCATTCGTGTTTTTTATTGAGTATATAGAAATACAATTAATTTCAAAATTTAATATTTTAGTTAAAAATTTGTTAATTTTATAGGTAAATGAATTAATAAAATTTAGAACTGGTTTAATAGAAAAATTAAAATAATTAAAAGTGTTTTCAGATAAATGTAAAATATGAATAGTACTAGTAACAAACTTAGTTAAAGGAGATTTTTTTAATTTTTCAAAATCAGTACGATCTAAAAAATTTAAAGCTTTGTTAATGTATTCAAATCTATTAAGAATAATTGTACAATTACCTTTATCTGCTTTAGTAATTGTTATATAATTATATTGTTATCAATAATCTTTTGTTTAATAAATTTAATTAAATTTATCTGATCGAAGTTATTGTAATTTTGTTTAAAAGAATTTAAATTTTTTGGAATTTTAGAAATATCAAGATTGGAAGAATCAAAATTAGGAAATGATTGTAAAATAAACTCAACAGAAGCTTTAAAATTGTCAAAAGAAATATCATTTAATGGTAGTGAAGGGGAAAATTTAAGACCTTTGTTTAAAAGTTCTATTTCATTTGCCGTAAAATTGACATTAGTAAAATTTAAAGTATTTTATTCAAAAGTTGGTTTAATATTTTTTACAAAATTAAAATTATTTCCATTTATTTTTCTGTTTCTTTTTATATCAGATTTTCTTAATTTCTTTAAAAATTTCTGTTTCTAATGAACTATCTCTTCGGAATCTTTTTTCTTGTAATAATAATATAAATAAGCATAATAATTTAAATAAAAGTGGAATTTATAAATTAATTTGTTCTTGTAACAAATTTTATATTGGTATGAAACAAAGATCTTTTCAAACTAGACGGAATACCTTAGATATTTAAAAAATAGTTCAAAATACATTGATAATCTAAATTCAGTGAAATCTACATTTGCACAACATGTTTTAGATAATCATCATACTCTTATTTCTTCTAAATTATTTCATCTTTTGAATAACAATAACAAACAAATTTGTGAATTACTAGAGTTGATTTATATTAAAATATTAAATAATTTTTTTTGGTTAAACGTTTAAACTAATTTCCATTATCATTCATTATCCATTATCCATTATATTTTAAACTAAAATTTTCTTAGTATTATTTCTAAATTGCAACATCTTTTTTTTTAAATTTTTAAAATTTTAAATTTATCAAATGTAAGTTAAAAATTTTGAATCTTATATTTCTTTAATAAGTTGCATATGTTTTTGTAGCCCTTCTAAAGATGAGCTTTATAATTATATGCTCAAAACATATGTACATAAAAATAATTAAAAAAATTACCACATTCATATATTGGTAGACTAATAATTTTAATAACTGTTAATTTTAGTTATTAATAAAATCGACAATTAGACAAATAAAAATAATAATTGTGGTTATACCCTCACACTGGATTTAAAACTACAATTGTTTTAGTTAATTTTTGTCTTCATACTATACATTACTTTAATGGAATAACATATAAGTATGGTATACATAAAGCTGAAACAAGTAGTAAACTTCTCCACCGACATCAACGTTTAGACTTGTTCCTCGTTGCATTCTAATTCAATTAAAACATTACATTTATTCAGGGGTAACTATTATATTATAATGCATAAAATCCCTCCATAAACTTCTATTGGTGCTGTGTTTTTATTACATCACGCGAGTCAATAAATTTCTATTCTAAATTAGTCGTAAAAAAGTTATGCTTTATGTAACGTTATTTTTCCCTTAAATAAAATACATTCGTTAGTTTCACAAAAAAACGTAATTGCAATATTTTACATTAAACTTTGTATAACGCAATCAAAGTTGTTAATCCACATTATTTACTGGAAAAAATAAAAATAGTAATTGGATGCCGGGTATACCAACAAATAGAAGTCTTAATTAAGCTAGACGCGTTGCACTGCTAAAACCGATAACACTTATCTCGAGTACTAAATTACTTTGTTTAGTTATAGTAAGTTTGTAGTAGAATTACCCCGTGGAATGTTTTATGCTAACTAATTTGTAATTACATGCAATATTCAAAATTCTTGTTACATCTTATAATTAGTACTAGACACATTAAAGTTTCTTTGTATCAATTATTACAATAAGAAAATATTACACGCGAGTTGATATTTATACTTTCAGCTTATAAGTTGTAGCGTGTTTAATTTGCAGTGTAGGTATAAAAGCACGCAAAGTCTTGCAATATTAGCACTCCTATTAATTACTGTTTTAGGACGTTCCTTGAAGTTGAACAAAAATTTAAAAAACGATGTTTAAACTTAGATTATGTTTTTTATTACTAAATCGTATTCTGCGTCGACGTGAAGATTATATTCTTTATAAGAATTTTGAAAATCATTAAAATATACAAATAGTTTTATTAGACTACACAGTAAATTAATTAAATGAGCTTCATACGTACATTCGATAACTAAAAATTTTTTTAAGAAAGACTTACATCAATAAGTTCCACTGCCGGAGAATGCATTGGTAACCTTGTTCGTTCAATTGTAAGTAATGTTTTTAATATCATTTCAGATCGTCGTTATTATTACGCTTTTAGCAGTTTGAATTCAATAAAAATCATCTACTTGTATTGAAAGAGTTAAATGGATTGTCTTTCTACTCAATTGCTCACAGATATTGGCTACCGGACGCCATCTTGTTTTTGCTAATTTTAAGTTTTTTACAGCATTTCAGCGAAAGATCGCATTCCTTTCAACAAACTCGCTTACTAAAGGTGAAATTATTTTCCTGGTAATGGTGTCAACTTGATATAACAACTGTGATATTCATGCCCTGAGGTGTTAACTCAAATTAGTTACCTCTCGCGTATCGTTGTCGATGTGGATTACTTTCCTCACGCGTCAACGTTATAAATTTATATTATTCTTTTGTAACTGTGTTACGTAGTTTATCTATGTTTTATTAGCTACCAAGCCTTAAACCTTATTATTCTATTAAGTTCTCAGCTATTTTAAGAATATTAATATCATTATTAACATTTTACTTTAATCTGCATTTGAAGCAAGCTGCCCAAAAACTGTCAAACAAACCCCCAACAGGATAACTTAGTGGAACAGGGAGCTTGACAAAGCAAAGGCACGCACCAGAAGGCTATTTGATACAACCAAAAAAGCGAAGACTGGGATGAATACAAAACCAGTCTCACAACATACATTAATGCCATTAAAAAGGCAAAGAGAAACTCACGGCGAATGTTTTGAAGAGACCTAAAAAACGAACCTACAAGTTCTTGACTCCAAAAAGCTCTGAGCAAAAACCGCACTGGAAACATCGGTTCTTTGTTGACCGAAAGCGGAAAGTTTACAGGATCGGTTAAAGGTAATCTGCACAAACTACTGCAAAAACACTTCCCGGATTCATCGTTAACTGAAGTTCCTGAGCAACAGAATCTAGAAGTACCAAACAAACGGGCACCCAAAAGAAACAAATCCCGAAAACATAAAATGGGGAATCAATACGTTTAAACCCTCTCAGTCTCCAGGAGCCGATGGAATTTATTTCATTATTCTGCAAAAAGAATTTGCTGCTCTTCGAAACGCAGTATGCAAAATTCTCACAGCCAGCTTTCGCACATACTCAATAGCTGGCGGATTGTCAAGGTGGTATTTATACCAAACCCAGAGAAATGTACGTACGCCCAGGCAAAATCATACAGACCGATCAGTTTAACTTCTTTCATCTTAAAACTACTTGAAAAAGTAGTCGACAGGTTTATACGGGACGAAACACTAAAGGCTTTGCTTCTGCATCAAAACCAGTATGCTTACCAACCTAAAAAATCTTGCGAGCTAGCAATTCACCAACTTGCAAGCAGAAAATGCAATCCAATACAATGATATTGAATTGGGTGCTTTTCTAGATATTAAAGGAGCATTTGACAATACCACGTTCACCTCAATTGCAAGGCCAATGAAGGAAAAACAATTAAATGCTTAGAAATCGAACGGTAACAGTTACTTTGTACGGTAGCACTGTAAGAGCCAAAGTAGCTGGCGGGTGCCCACAAGACGGGGTGCTGTCACCCCTACTGTGGTGCCTCGTTATAGACGGCCTACTACAAGAACTAGAAGACGGCGAGGTATTTGCTTTAAAATACGCCGACAAGTTTGGGGCAACTGTATCAAACATAATGCAAAGTGCACTAAACACCGTCGAAAAATGGTGCAAAAAAGAGAGATTATCAGTGAACACAACTAAGAAAGCAATCGTTCCGTTTACCCAACAACGGAAAACGGATGACATAAAACTACCTACGATGTATGGAGTCACGCTTTCGATGACAAAAGAAGTAAAATATTTGCGACTTATTCTTATAACTAACTAGACTCATCTAGAAAAAGTCACAACGAAGGTCATCAGGGTTCTTAATACAACCAAACCGATGGTTGGGCACACATGGGGATTGACACCCATAATGACCAAATGATTATATACTGTGGTAACAAGACTCATCATAACATAAGGCATGTTTGTATGGGGTGAGAGAACCAAACTGAAAAGCACAACTGCAAATCTAAGCAAAGTACAGAGAAAAGCATGTCTGCTGATAACATGAGCAATGAGAACCACGTCCACAGCAGCTATGGAAGCATTGGTTTCACTTTCACCATTACAACTCGTTGTAATGATGGAAGCAAGTCAAGCAGCATACAGGCTGCTGATTCATGAACACACGTCAAGACAGATGAGGCCAAAAATCGCAACGATACCGGAGTAGGAGTATAAGGAGACAAGCACCATGGGTTGTAATTTTTGCTGACTTTGGTTAAATATGCGACTGCTTTTTAAGCTAAAGTTGCTGCTATTGACTGGTGTGTCAGGAACATTAACGACTTAAAATTATACGCAAATGGTCCGATATCGATCATGTCTGAGTACCAAATAGCACTACTGGCGCTAAGATCGCCAGTAATAAAATCCAAACTGATTATGGAATGCATAAACTGTCTAGAAATATTTGCAACTCGCCAAGCAGTGCAGCTCCTCTAGATACCAAAAGACCAGAAAGTAAAGAGAAACGTATTTGCTGACGTACTGGCTAAAAAAGGCACAACAGGGACGTATATCGTACCTGACTCCTTTTTCGGAATCGCCTACGCGACCGGAAAAGAAATAAATCGCAGCAAACTAGCGCGAAGCATAAAAAACTATGGAAAAACTCTTTACAGATGAGGCACACAAAACTCTTCCTTACAGAGCCACAATCAAACACTCAAACTGCACTATAAAGCATGAGTCGACAAAAGCTAAGGAAACTCACGGGACTAATAACAGAACACTGTGCCGCGGATGCTTGGAGAACGACAAGACTCCGCAGCATCTGCTGTGCAAATGCGAAGCATATCAAATGCAACGCACAACAATTCTGGCAAATCAAAACTAACTGATGATGAGTTGAAAAAGGCCTGTTGGAATAAACTTCTGGACTTCAGAACTGCTGAGGGAGGTGCACAAAAGGACCAAAGGGAACGCAATGCAGAGACACTAGACGAACCACCTCTTGAATTAAATAAAAAAATATATTTTTTTTTTACTTTCAGTTGAGTCTATAGTTCAGCCTCTAAATCATTTCATTTCGTATGTACCTTTGACGTTTCCAAGCCAAGGATTCTACTGTTACAGCGGAATGGCGCCTGTTTTTTATTTTTTTTATGGTATTCTCCATTACAGCCATTCACCGACATCGCAACTAGCTGTGGTAACGTAGTTGTTACCATATTAACAACTTTGGTTACATCATTAAAACAGTCCAAACTAAAAAAAATATTCTTACGTTAGTACAGTGCAAGTGTTTTTCTAAAATGCTTTATAAAATTGACGTTTAAATTTATTTTGTACGTGTTACAGCATCTAGTTTTATAACACTAAGCCACAAACTTTTTATTTTGTTACTGCAACCTGAATTTATGCTTATACTTTACATCAATAAGCCATACTAAAACTAAATTTTACCTATAAGGAATTAAAATGCTGCCGTATGTAATAGATGTGTTTCGTTGTAGTGCGACGTTATAAAAAAAATACAACAGAATTGGATAAAACTAAAAATCTGTTTTTGATCTAGTTGTGTCGGCAATGTCAAAACTAAGTCACTAAATTGTTAAAAAAAATGTCACTATTTACTTATTACAGTATCAAAAAGGAAAGACTACAATTTTTCATTCTAGATAATTCCCGTGTGGTTCTTTAAGAATATTAGAGTATTATTTTTATCTGTCTACGGGATATTTGAAAATTAGTTTTGTTGAACAAAAGCGAGTTTATAAAAGCAAAATTTCAAACCCCAATTAATCAGTCAGTTCATTTCAGGCTCTGACGATGTCCGCTGCAACGTGCGACAAAACTTGACTTTGTAAAAAATCGACCTCACAAGAATTATTGTAACGAACACATTTTTTCGATTGAATACGTCTGATTTTAATTAACATTTTTGTATTCACTGTATTTGTAAATTCTCTTGCGCAAAACTTTTACGCAATTGCGCAGCCGCGAAAGGACGTTTTTGTTCTCCATAATCTGCAGAAAATGTCCACATGTTAAAATTTGAACCGTGGATTCTGCTTTGGTTGTGAATTGTTATGCTGTACTTTTCGTCGTAATCTGTTGTGCGATCGTCGTTATAGAAAAAACACGTAATTAACTAAAGGTAAGTTTCTTTTTTCTTTGTTCTTACGCGTTATGTAACCTTGGTATTTGTGTTTTAGTTTTTTTTCTACGGTCGATATTTTTTTTACGTACGAAGTTTTTTTGGTAGAACTGCGTTCTCTGATTTATATGATGCTTATTGATTTGGCACGTGTAATTTCGTTTATTGGTTGCGAAAAGTTGGTTTGGATACGTACGCCCTTTACGTTTTTTTCCCGATTTTAATTTTTGAAATGCGATACTAAGATATGATTTACGCAGCACGTTTGATGATAGTCACAACATCGCTTTTTCAAAGAATTTCCGTACGTTTTAAGATTTTTATGGTTTGAATTCGATAAGTATTAATGTGTTTTGTCTGAAGTAATTTGATTTGGATTATAGCGAGTTGCGTTTGTTTTACAATGTTCTGGTTAATGGATCTGTACGATTATTAGCTCCATCAGGATAAATACGGAAAATTTGAAAGTTTAATACGCATTTCGAAGATTGCGCAATATTTCATCTTGCACGAATCAGATGTTGAACACGTCATAGACCGCACTTTAATCAAATCGCGCGCAACTTAAGATTAACTAAATCTGAACATTTGTACATAATCTTTTGTGCAGGTATATACGTAAATACATTTTTTTATTTAGTTAAGTTTGAATTAGATTTTGTATTATGTTCATGTGTTATATAAGCTTTTAGGGTTTCAATATTTACTCCCAATGAATTTTTAAAAACATATTGTAGCGTCCTAAATTTTGATCATTGCAAATTTTCTAATTAAAATGATAGAATTTGACAGTACCAATAGAGTTTCCATGACCTTACCATAATTTATAATTTAGTTGCTCTATATGTTACATCTTTGTGGCTTGTATTTAAATAAATTTTATTTCGTTAGTTGGTGCATTTTTGTTTGAAGTACGTTTATATGCGATTATTAGATTATGATATTAATATATTTATTTTTATTTGTAATCTATAATTAAAAATTGTAAAGCAAAAGTATTCAGTACTTACAATACATTTTTGAAACAAAAAGAAAAAAGTGAAGTTCAAGAATATATTTCTTAAAATAAAAATATTATTGGAACCAATTGGTTTGCAAATAAATTACGTTGCATTAATTTACCTTACAGAACCAAAACGCTTACCTAAGAAAACAAGACTTTTTACATGGGATCATTCAAGTCCAGTTAATTTAAAGAGAAACCTGAACAAACACCTAAAAGCTTCCGTACATTCGAAGTACGTTATTATGAGTTGCATTAAGGTGCAAAAATCTCGGTTACAAAAGCAATTTTATACGCCAAGTACAAAGTACTTAAAACATTTTTTTAAATTTTATAATGGTTCTAATTAAAATTTAATTTTTGGCTTCTCGCTTAATGCAACTAGTCTAAATTAATCACTAATTTTTAGTAAAACACACACCCGCAAAACGCAACGTTTAATAACTCCATTAGAAGTTTTTATGCTGACTACTCGTGACACACTATAACTGTCAGCATGAAGTTTTGTAACATTTACGAAACACTATTGTTGGTAACGTGTTAGCCTATTTATTGATTCTGTTTGCATAGTTGATTCAGGCATACTGACTAGTGGTCGTCCGATTAAAAAAAGATGTATGAAGTAAGAAATCATTTGAATCGGAAGAAAATAAAGGTTACAAATTTAACATAGCTTCTATTTAAATTAGTAGCGTGAAAAATTTAACGTGTGTTGATTTTGTATCACCTATTGCCTTTAACAAATATTTTCTTTACACTATTTACACCAGATTCCCAAAGACCTCCAAAATAGAGAGAATATGGTAGAAAATGCCAAAAAATTAATTGATTGGTTCATCTTCAGAATTAAACACACTAATAAGATTGTCAACATCGATATCTTTATCAATAATAAAAGCAGCTACTAGGAAAATTAAAGAATTTTTAAACATAAATTGTTTGAGACATCTTGTCATCAATATCGAAGTGAATTTTATAAAATATCATTAATGATCGATGAACCTGTAAAGTAAAGATCATTAAAAGACCAACCAGAATCTGAAAAAGCAAATCTATTAAACACAACACGTAGTTTAATCTTCCTTCATAACGCCATGATGTGGTAAAAAATAGGAAATACGTTAAAAAATTTAATATAAAATAAATTGATGCTTATGGGAAGCATATCTGTGCATTTACTACTACCTTACTAAATTACGTTGTCAACATGTGGTATTAACTCCTTTTGTGAGTCGAATACTTTCTTTTGGAAAATCAGCGCTCTAAAATATCTATAGTAAACTGTGAGAATTGTCAGGTTGTGACCGTTTTCAAGACTTAGTATGTTAGATTTAGTATTTAATGAGAAAGATAAGTTTAGCGGAAGTCATGTTTTAAAATTGGTCGTAAATAAATTAGTTCTATTTGTGATACCACTGCGATTTATTTATTTTTAGGGAGAGTTGCATTTTTACTAGTACTAGCAAAAGGTTGTAAAACGTAAACCTTTTACTTTTTGTCACATTTTGTTGTCGACCGTATATACTGCAAGTCAGTATACGTTTGTTTGTTATCAGAAGTAGTTTGTGTAATATTTAACGTTTAGATTATTCAAACTCGGAGTTTGATTGACTGTGCACTATTCAATTTATATCAATTTCTTATTATTAAAGTTGAATGTTAAAGTACTAAATTTTTCTGTTTTAGTGATTTACTTTATAGTACAATGGGTTCAGTATCTCTACAATTGAGTTGTTGACTTCTCATTACTGTCATCTGGTATGTACGATTGTTTGTTGACTTTATATTTTTACAGATGTCAATGTTAAAATAAATTTACTTCTTGTTAGTTTATATGTGTTCTTACTTGTTGGCTACTTCAGTGGTGTAGAGATGTAAATGAGAACTTGTAGCCTTTCTCGTTTTGGTGCTTTCTTAACATCGGTTTGTATTAGCTATATTATCCACGCCACTCTCTAATACCAAAACAAAGGGCACATAATTTGTTCGTATGCTTATTTTTTAAATCCGATACAGGATTAGTAACGTGTAACATAAAACATTTAATCGGTGCCAAATATGTAACACACAAATATGTAACATACTTCAGTTACCTACGTAACATAATTTACTTTAACATAAAACAAACGCATAACAAATAAATGAATGCACCAGCCAGCTCACAAAAATATTTATTTAAAACACACATTAAAAACAAACTACATAAGAGCAATGAGAAATTTTCAGATTTATTTAATTAGAGTCGTGGGAATTCTTACGTTACTTAAGATTAATAATTTTCAATTTGATAAATACAAAAATTTTATAATTTGGACGACACAATATTTTTTTTTTATATTAAAATGGTTAAATATTGAAACCAAAAACTTAACTTAAAACTAATAATTACAGATTATTTACATACGTGTCCTTAAAGGTTGTTTTATCACTTACGAATTGCGCAGCTTCTATTAAGGTGTGGTCATCATGACTCATTGAAATGATGCAATATGATGCAATTTCCGTAAATCGTATATTTAATTCTTTTACGAAGATTTGATTGATATCTTGCCTTTTAAATCAATAAAATTGATAATCGTAGATCGTAGTTTCCATAATCGCAGACGTATAAAGATCGAAATCGTACTCATAAGATTTTCATACTTAAAAACATCGTTTAAGAACGAAACCAAAAATCCAGAACAAAAACTAAAACGTAAATTGCGATGAATTACACAATTCGGATCAAAACAAAAATGACTTACCCCTTCGAATTAACGGGTTTTATTCTTTCACAAACACAAATTAAATAAGTGGTAATTCCACTTTTTGCAGCACGCAAAAAAATGTCTGCTTCACCTCATTGCGAAACGTAAGATTGAGGAGGATGACTTCGTACTTAAGAAGAAGGCTCAAAAACGCATGTGCAATGTGTCAAATGCATTGCGCAAAAGAATTTACATAAACAGTGAATACAAAAATGTTAATTAATATCAGACCTATTCAATCGAAAAAAAAATGTGCACGTTACAAACGCTAACTTTAAAAAAATGATACTTTATTTATTTCCTATAAACACATTTTTCATTTTGAATTTAAATCATTAGTATAAAAAAATTAGTAATAAAATTTAAAGACAAAATTTTATTAAATAATCGGTAAAATTTAATTTGTTTTTTTTTTAAACAAATAGAATTAGTAAAAATCTCAAATTTAAGTCACGATTAATTATCTCAAACAAATAAAAACAAACTTTTAAGATGTTATTATTTCGTGAGTTAGTTTTGCACATTTGAAAGCTTACCTCGCAGCCAACTTAGAAAGTTTTTTAATTGATCTTTCCATTAGCTTAATAGAGTTTACAAAAATAATAGTATACATCAGTGACAAAGAAGGAAAACTCTTTTAACCTATTAATAATGTAAAAAATTTACATTGTAATTTTATAGTTGTGTTTACTTGACGATGTTTAAACAAAGTCATTTTTTATATTATTTAATCTTTACGTAATATATGATTGATCGTTGGGTTAAAGTCTTATTCTAATAAAGTTGAATTACGATCGGTTTCAGTAGATTTTCCTGATTAATAAATAATTGAAAAAAATCAATGCAAGTTTACCATACACGAGCAGCAAGTTTCTGTGATTTAATTAAACAAAAATACTAGCCAAACAAGCTAGAGTTTACAATAACAAAAGCTAAATATTATTTACTTTAATAAACTATTTAAAACAACATTAATTTTAAACTAAATTATCATAATATTTCATTCAAAACAAATGCGAACAGGATAATCACGTAATTAATAACTAACTTTGACTACATGAAGTAACAGAAAAATAAGTTTACATAATTTGCTATATAGAAAAACATTTGTTTAATTAACGCTCTCACAATGTACTAGTCGATGCACGCCACTTAAAACGCTTGTTATACTTTTAGCTGTAATTACCAATAACAGTAAACACTTTTTTCATAACGCAATAACTTAAAAATCTAAAAAACATTTTTTTAAATGGAAAAAAGCAGAAATTAAACTGAAAATTAAACACAACCTACACAAATATAAGTTGAATTCCGGTAACCGAGATCAAAACTTTATGTGTTTATGGTTTTGTTTGTAGAACTTCATGTTTTTGAGATACTTTTTCTGGCATTACTGACTTGTTTGCCTATTGCACAGATCAACAATAAATGTTTATCTAGAATTTAAAATATAAGTTAAATAAGTTAAGTTAATCACACAAAATGTAATAAAAAATCAAAAGAAAATTCATTTATTAAACCCGCTTGGGGAGAACGGTAAAGAGCTTCGGTGCTTTGAGACTAAGTTTCTGACGTATATCATTTTATACTTTTGAAATATGTATATCGTTTATTTAAGAAAATTTTTTAAAAAATGCTATTTTTGATACACTTTTTTGCGTAAATTTTTAGTGCAATAATTTGCAGAACCTTCTCATAACGACATAGTCGTTACGTATATGTTTACGTATCTCGTATCCTAGGCGTTATGAGTAAATTACAACAAAGTGAAAAATAAAATAATATAGTAATAGAACTAATGAAAAATTCATCTAATATATCTGTAGTAATAATAATAATTTTATCAACTTAAAAAAAAAAACAGTAAACCAAAATTATTGGGCAAATTAGACACCAAACCAAAAGAAACCTAAAAAGTTGTTAGCAACTTTTTTGTTCCAACGGGTCCACGTGAACACGGCTAGCTAAAATAGTAGTTAGTAGACGTAGTTAAAAATAAAATAAACTCAATCGGTTACACACTAACACTGTATGCTACTATTAGCGTTTCTTTGATATAAGAATTCAGTAATAAATTGGACTCATTAGCAATTAATAATAAGATTACAAAACACGAAATAAAATCGATTACACATGCAGTCATGAAAAGGTAGTTCTTGACAATCGAACCTGAACGTTTAAATTAGAATTAAAAAAGTGACTCACTTAAGATCTAGTTCCTTACGTAAGTAGCAAGTAAACATAGCATTAATGAAAAAAATTATAGACAATTATTTACCACAGTTACAAAAGGCATCACAATTGACAGGTAGCAGGTTAAAGTTCAATTTGAGCGAACACTTGCGATTATCAATACCACGTGACTACATAAGACTACAAGATGCGAGACATCATAACGTTTGCCCATTGAGATTTAGTTTGAGAAAAGGCTTTAAGCCTCTTCTAATTCGGTATAAATAAACTCAAATTAACAAAAGCAAGATAACATCCGTAATTATTATCTATGAGAATTAAGTAGATCGAGAATCGAATAGTAATAACGACAATGAGAAATGAATAGTTATTTAACTAACAAGGTTGGTAATGAGGACGAGTAATAAATGAAACCTTTTCACGCGCGAGCGAGAGCGTTACTATTGTAGAGATTATTAATCGCATATTATCAAACGAGTTGGTTTTAAAGTTTTTCCGTGGATCGTATATTATTAATTTTTGTATTTTCTTATAATTTTACTTACTTAACACCTGTTTTAATTTTTTATATACGGTAATGTAATTTTTAAGCAATAGGCAGTAATCGCTAATGGGAATGCTACATAACCTTAATATCACCTACTTTCATTGTTATGGTTTCGCTTATATTTATTTTTTTTTAAATAGGTGCTGCTTACTGAACATCGGGATCAAACCAGCATATTCCCGTTTGCTCTACGCGAGGTTTCTGTCCTCGCTGAGCTGGCCTTGGGACACCTGCGTTATTCTTTGACAGATGTACCGCCCCAGTCAAACTCCCCACCTGGCGGTGTCCTCGAATTGGATCGCGACCGAGCATAATTGCGATTTTCGACGACGCATGCAGAGACGAGCCCACCGACAAACCGGGACGACGACAACGACCACTACGACATCACCGCACACGACGCCGTGCCGCCAAGCGCGAGCCGAAACCGCGCCCTGAACGCGACTCCATCTGCGCGATCGGCTACTAATCGCGCGGAGTGCGCTTGATGCGAGAACGTCGTAACAACCGCGCCCTGCGTTGTTAGCGGACGACGGCGCACGCGCTTCGTGTGATCGAGTAAGTAAGGAAACTACGAGAGTAGTGGTATCTCATTGGTGACAGAGGAAGGGGCAAACGCGCAAGGCGTCCAGCCGCACGAACCCGTCTCCCACCTAAGCTGCACCTCTCGTGTCTCCTTACAGTGCCAAACTAGGGTCAAACTCAACAGGGTCTTCTTTCCCAGCTAATTTTTCCAAGCCCGTTCCCTTGGCTGTGGTTCCGCTAGATAGTAGGTAGGAACAGGTTAAGAATCTTGTTAATCCATTCATGTGCGTCACTAATTAGATAACGAGGTATTTGGCTAAAACGTAATTATTTTGGAAAATATAAACATTTCGATCAAATGATCGTATAAAATGTTCATAATAAATGTGTACATATCTAATTGATAAAGATAATAAAATGACAATATAGACAGTTACAGATAAAAGAAAGCAAACTAACAACAATGGTTTTCTTAAAATTAGACGAATATGAAGAATCATCTTCGGTAGATCCTATCCCATATTATTGTCTGGTGTGCTTTGTGAATAAATATGGACCCTAGAATAGTGCTGTTTACCAGTTGCTTGATTTGATTAGGCTTTAGTTCGAGGGCCCTGATGATGATCGAGTTGGCTGCCTCGCTCCAAATGCCTCTGGCCCCAATGATGCATGGGCCGATATTAATATTCTTGTATGCTGGATATTGTTTTAAGATGATTTCTTTAATGTGTCGGTCTCCATACGTAGTCAATTTATATTCAGCAGCCACATTGAGATTGCGTGGACCTTCCCACGAGATTGAAGAGTCTACGATTGTAATATTGGATGCTTTCAGACATAGTAGAACCGGTTTACGTAGGCGGCCTTGAGTGTCTCTGAACCGAGGTTCTAACTCCGTGACAAAGCCGTTCTCTTCCGCAAACGTCTTTATTTTCTTCACAACATGATCATGTCTTCTGATACAATCATTGTGCACAACGGGCTGAAAGATGTGAGATAAGTTCTCCTGTTGCGCACAACCAGCTTTGCATGTAGTGTAAGTGCCTGTGTTTTAGACTCCACCAGGGCACGGAAGGATTTAAACCTTAAATGAATAAAATGAAAGCCGATCCGGACCAATGCGGAGGGGGTTTACTGATCTAAGCACCGCTGTAGGTGTTGCAAAGACCCTGGGCCAGACCATTGCCTGCGTAAGAAGATTCTAATTTCTCCGCTTAGTGAGCTTTAATGTTAGCTTTACCAATCCCGATGGGTTCATTCATATGTAAAAGTTTCTCAGTAAATTTAATAGTTTATTAGTGGCGAGTAATCGCCATAGCAAGTGGCAAGTCAAGATTACTGAGATTTCTTAGACGACGTTATAAGATGTCGGGAGCGTTGACACGAAAATTAAATAGGCGTAGAGTGCCGCATCCGGGCGGAATCTAAGCTGGTAGTCGATTCTTTTAAGAAGAGCAATATCTATATAAAAGTAATTTTGGAATTAGATGATGTTTAAATACATATATCTAGTTTCTGATATGGTTTAAGAGGCGCTTTTCTCAGGTTGATACCCCACTCCTCAAAGTTGCTGGGAAGCCAGACGAACGTGCCGTCCTGTCTGAAAGAAAACCTAAGGTAAAGAAAAATTGGGAGGGAGAAAAGGAAGGAATAGCTTTATCTTGTATGGTTAGAGGAAAATGGGAGAGATAAAGCTTTTTTTGCGATGAACGATTTCAGTGACACATGACATACATTTGCTTGCGTTGAGTTCGCGTTTATTAAAGAAGTTAGAGTAGATGTCTAATGCAAGTTGTGCACTGAAGCCGTCCTTAGCAAGAATAAGGAGATCGTCCGCATACGCTAGCACCGGCACATTTAGTCGATCCAATGGGAGGCCTTCATTGTGAGAGTTAAGCTCAGTCATTAATTCGTCCAACATCATGTTGAAGAGAGTCGGTGAAAGTGGGTCATCTTGCTTAACCCCTCTGTTAAATTTAATCGTGTCGGTAAAATTAGAGCCGCATTGAATTTTGGTAACTGAGTTGTTATATTGGTTCTTAATAAGTGTAATGATTTTAGGATGTATGTTAAATCTAGGCAAAGCTCTTATTATGCTATCGTGTGATACCGTTTCAACAGCCTTGCGTAGATCCAATGCAGCAATTGCATAAGAGTGCGTCTCAGCCCGGCTCTCTCTGATCAGGGTGTTGGCCACAAAAGTGTTGATTAGAATTTCATCGGAGAGTCAGAGTTACTCCCGCCGTTTACACGCGCTTCCTTGAATCTCTTCACGTTGACATTCAGAGCACTGAACAGAAATCACACTGCGTTATGTTGGTTTGTGTACGCTTCAAAAACTCAAAAACTTCTGCACCGATTGAGTTGAAATTTTAACATGATATAAAATCCACATCAAGGATTGTTTTTATCTATTTTTTGCATCAGTCACATATCTGCGACCGCGAGAAAACAGTTTTTTAACGATCAGCTGTGTACCAGTGACCGCGCCATCTGCCATAAGCGAGGAAAACACTCGCTGACAACCGCAATAGTAATGACGCAGTCACATGAGAAACAATTTCGTTCCCAATTACATTGTTTATTTAGAAAAAAATTTGCATCTAATTCTGATTATTATACAATCTGAATTAAATATTCACTTAAATCAAGAATTTTTGGTGTGATAGTGTTGTGATCGAACTGCGCCTTTCACCAAATCGTAAGTAGAGGTTATATTTTATATCAAAGATGGACAGTAAAAATATTATTAACTGACAGGCAAAATATAAGGACTTATTATAATTCAAGTGGATTTCTAACAGAAGTGAGTGGTTATATCTGTTTTATTACATCTAACACGTGGACGTAATTATATTATTTATTTTGGATTAACCTCACTTTTAATGTATATAAATATAATTACATTAAAACTAGCAATTATTAATTAATACGAATGTCAACCATTCAATCACAATGTGCCACTGCGAAGCGTGGCAGGGTACAGCTAGTAAAAATAATAAAAACCTTAATTCACCTCAACAATTCCATTTATTAGAAAAAATCATGCAGTAATCTAAACTTGCTGATTTCATTGGTTTAAAGTAGACTGCTAATAGAGGCTATAACCGGTCTACTTTGGATGCATTATATGTTAACGCAAGTATTAACAAAAGATCGACAAAAAATAAATCAAATTACTTACAACTGAACCAACAACATTTCTTTCAAAATGAAACCACTCCCACCAAATCTTCAGCAGAAAATGAATAGGCAAAATGTTTTCACCGAGAATACAAAATTACACCAAAATATTCGATCGATGACGCGTTAGCTACCAGTGCCGTAGTAGAAATTTTATTAAAATACGAAAACGTGACACGTTATTACTAATAACCCGTAACAAAGTAAAAAGTATAAAAAATTATAGCACCAAAAACAGACAAAAATATGCAAGATTAGCAGGTTAGATCCTGAGGTGCGGAGATAGTAGATTGTAGAAAAACTCCACTCAAAGTGGACAAAGCACATGTGCAATGTCCAAGACGCCTTCTCGTTTTGTTAACGTTTAATATACAAATTAAATCCGTAAAAGCAATGGCAATAATTACGACAAATTTTGACTAATTTGTAAGAGAGAGTTCTAATGCAGAAGTTTTTTTTAGTTTTATTATATCAGCTTTCCTTTAATGTTTCCATGTAGTTTGCTTAATTAAATCTATTTTGACTTAGCATCTCTACAATCCGACTGTCTTATTTATGATCAGTTGTAGTAGGTCGTATTTTTCATTACGCATGATGTGACCCAAATATTCCAATTTCCGCTGTTTTATGGTAACTTCTGTTTGTTTGTTCATTTGGGTTAATAGAATTTTCAATATTCTTCTGTACGTCCACATTTCAAAAGCTTCACCTTTTTTACACATAGCTTTACTCAGTGTCCACGCTTCTATGCCAGTCGTACACAAAGCAAAATTGTCATGTGTCGCTTGGTGAGTACTCTTCTCAGTTTTAAGAATGCTTGCCTAGCCTGCTCAAATCTGCATTTTTGGCTGTTGTCCCAATTTTCGTTTAAGCAACAACCAAGGTATTTGTATGTGATACTTTTTCAATGATGTCGTTACCTACCCTTATAGTACCATACGAATGATTGTGTTTGTTATCTTTGCTAATTACCATCCATTTCGTCTTCTTTACGTTCAGTTTCAGTTCAATTTCAGAACTTTTTAAAGCTACCTTGTCAAGTACAGCCTGTAAATCTTCTTGTCTAGTAGCTATTGTCTGCATATTTTAGATTATTGATTAAGAAACCATTAATTTTGACGCCAATGTCAATGTCTTTCATGATTTCACAAAAGATACTTTCTGAATACAAATTTAAGAGGAGCGGTGATAGCACGCAGTCCTGTCTGGCCCCTTTTAAGATTTTCGACATTTCAGTAATATCACTATCTACACGAACTACAGCAGTCTGATTGCAGTACAAGTTTGCAATTCTACAATCTAAACCACATCCTTGAGAATTTTAATGAGCTTATGGTGTTGTGCAGTATTAAAAGCTTCTTCGTAGTCAATGAAGCAAGTGAAAATATCGACGTTCACATCACAACAACGTTGTACTAAAACTTGCATACTACACAAAGCTTCACGTGTACCAAACCCGTTTCTGAAACCGAATTGGGTTTTGTTCTTCACATTTCCGGGGTAAATTCGTGCGTGTATGATTTTGAGAAATAGCTTGGGAACATGACTCATCAAAGTAATTAACCTGTGCACTAGAATCTGTCGTGTTCTGTATATGTCATTGAAAAGATCTAGCAATACAGAGAGTACACTATGCTCCTTGAGAACTGTGAATACTTCGGCGTAGCTTTCATCTGGACCGGGAGCCTTTCCAGTTTTAGCTAATTCCAATACCTTTACTATTTCATCTTTTGTGATATCTAAACCGTCATTGCTGTTGATGTTATGATTAGCACTTCTTTGATCATGGAAAAGTGTTTGTCTATAACTATGCCATTCTTTTAATTTTTATTCAGTTGACGTTAGTAGTTGCCCTGTACTATTTATTCGAATGCCCTTGTCTTTAAACCTGTGTACACCTGATGCCTGCTTCACTTTTTTGCGTAAGTTGAAAAAATGATGTTTTTGTTCTAACTCCTCTATTTGTCTGTACTCCGTTGTCAACTATTGATGCTTTGCTTGCCTTATTTAGTTACGAATTGTTTTTTGCAGTGTGTGACATTTGTCTGAACCGATATTTTTTACCATTCTTCTTTGATCCATTAAATCTAAAATTGTATCTGTCATCCACAGCTTTACCTGTAGTCTTCCGCTTGATTATAGTTGCTCTAATGTTACATTTTTAGTTATTGTCATGATGTTGTTCCATTTGTCTTCGACATTTGTGTCAACATTACCATTTGAATTCTGTAACTTCGCAATAAGCGCTGACTGTACTTCATTGTAAGTTGTAGGGTCTTGCAGTCTCCTAATGTCAATTAGTTTTGATGTTTTTTTTACATTGTCTGAGCTTGAGGTTAATAGATGCCGATAATAAGTTGCGGTCAAAGTAGACATCCGCACCGAGATATGTTTTGTGCTCTTTATACAATTTCGAAATCGTCTGTTTATAATAATGTAATCAATTTGGTTCTTTACATTATTGTTTGCATTGGATGTCTATGTATATAGACGTCGAGGTGGTAAGTATTCATGATCACAAAATCCTCCTCTTGACCATATTTGCGGTTATCTATTTATAGAACTTTACTTTTTTTAGACTATCTTTCAAAAATCTTCTACTATTAAAATAATATCTTTACAGCGTTTTTGATGTAAAACAAACAATAGAACAAAAATATTAACCTTAACCACAAGTCGTTTGATC
The DNA here is from genome assembly GCA_035610365.1 of Aquatica leii. Taxonomy (NCBI): domain Eukaryota; kingdom Metazoa; phylum Arthropoda; class Insecta; order Coleoptera; family Lampyridae; genus Aquatica; species Aquatica leii. Next base: position 21,278,442 of record CM069432.1, on the reverse strand, counting down.
TACGGTTAAACAAATAATTGACACAATGAAACACAATTTAGTACAACTACAAAATTACTTTCGATAAAACCGTCCTTTCTAAATCCAAAAACATAGACAAACAAATCCAAATTTTAACATAATTTTGACGTCGATGTTAACCTATTTGTGACCAGAACTATTTTTTGTTAAAAAATTATAAAATCTAGGAAATCGTGTCTCAACTGGAGTAGGATGACAAAAAAATGTTTAAAAAAATATTAGAGTTGCAGTTTTCGAAGTTTGATGTGTGTCATTTTTGACCCGTTGGGTAAATATTTGTGCATAACAGCAATTATGTATAGCTCACAATTTCCAACATTTATTTTAAGATTCTATAGATTAATGCTCAAGTCTAATAATGTTATTATAAAAAAAATACACAATAGAGTATAAGTGATAATCTGACTACCGCATAGGCAAACAACAATACACGTAAGCATATGGGTAGAATTCTTATTATTCGTGTATGTAATGCTGACTTGACATAAATCAACCCCTCCCTTCTGTAGAACATGTTTAGTATAGTTTTTTTAATTATGCTGATGATGCTAATTATTATTATACAATTCATATATTAAAATAAAATTTTAAAAATAAATTTGTAAAGTAGGCGGGTGTTCAATTAACTTACATCGTTTTCCGCCGTTATAGTTATTTATAATTATTGGTTACGTTCACTTAGTAATTCGTTTGTATTCAAAGTAGTGGGGCCTAAGATTAAATTGTCGAATGTAAACTTACACTCCTCGAAAGTGTCAAGGGTAATATTACAGCGTTAACAACTTTTACCAGCTACTATACTAAGAAACTAAAGATACGTCTTTTGTTTTATAATAAATTTATAATCGCTGCTTGCTAGACGAGAACTAAAGTTGTGTTTGCGACTGCACGTAAACGGTAATGTTTGAATGAATTTTTACCTTATGTAGTATCTTAGCTTATTACTTTTATAAATCGTTGGTGCAACAAAAGCGTTATCTTGCTATTCATTGGGAAAATATATATAACGAAATTGTTTGTTCTCTCGTTTGTTTTTATCCTATTTCATGGACAACAGATTTGTATGTATACTTGATATCTCGGAGCAAAGGATTTGTTTAGTACAACGGAGTGATGCTTATTATTTCTTTTCCTATTATAAGATTCTCAACCACGCTCACTCACTGACATTTCAACTAAACGAAGTGATGTGGTTGTTACCAACAAAACCCGTTAAGCCAAAAACGTTGGTAACACGTCTCCAACGACAATCAATTGTTATAAACAATTTTAGAACGTATAACAGCAAAGTGACCATCAATTATTAATACTCTCGTCAATACAAGCCTTACAAAATTACCCGATTGTTACACATTTCTTCATCTTTTCCTGTCAGATTTTGTTTCTATATTTATTTTAATTTCAATTTACTCATGAAAAAGTAAAATCTTCCTAGGACGCCATTTTAAATTAACTGAACACTGTCTCATTTTGTATTAATAATGTTTATATTTTATATAAAATTCATTTATACCATTCTTATTTTTTAAAGAATTTTTACTCCTCAATTCACCAATAAATGGTTGGCCATTTTAGGACCATTTTATTGACATTAAGTTGGTCATTCTGTTCTTTTTAAATTTCCCTCACTAAATCTTCAATCTAATTGGCTCTTAAAATATCAGATTTGACTTTTAATAGCTAACTTATATGTTTGTCAAATCTAATATTTTAAGGGTCAATTAGATAAAAACGCGTGAGAAAAATTTAAAAAAAAAACAGCATGACCAACTCAATGTCAATAAAATTAAACACCAATAACAATTTTAAGTTATATAAAAAAACATCATTTTAGAAAAAACATAAATATTTTAAATGACGTGTGGATACGTACCCGTGTTACAACAGAAACTGGAATAGATTAAATAAAAATACGAACGTTTGTTTTTAGAAGTAGTAAATATTGACGGAACCAAGAACAAACAGCAAATTAGGTTATATTTTAGCGTATCTAGGCCTAGAACATAAAAAATAAATGTGTAGCTTTTATAACTATTTGGAAAGTGAGTCCATTAAAGTACAATAGCAACAATTCAATTTGTAAATTTTATAACTAGAATAACAATATACGCAAACAGTAATTACAAATAAATTTTGAAAAAATATATTACACAGTTAATAATATTTACTAAACCTTAACCAAGAAAAGCTTGTACGTTTAAATTTTTGGTTACAACATAAACACATTCGAGCTACAAAAAAAAGACTGATTTTTAAGTTTTTAAAATAAGAATAAATTCGTAGTTATATACAGGTTATGTCAACATGTATTTTGAGTAAATATAAAATTATAGTTAAAATTAAATGATGTAAGTCAAATGTGTGTTAATCGATTTTGGTACGATCATCTGTTCTTTTGCGTTTAAACAAAATATTTGTTTATATAATATATAGTTTTAACATAAAACTAAACCTATTTTTAAACAATGATTTTCTATAATCGAATTCTGGATAAATTACAAGGCAGACATAAACACGAAAATCACGAATACTTTTCTAGTCACGTATTTCGTACTGAATATCACGCAATCTAAATTTTTTGTTAATTAATCTTTTCGTTTACTGTTTCATGTTTTTATAGTATTTTTCAAACATAGTTTTTTTAGATTTTTTAAATTTTGGATTACAGGACTTACAAGTATTTAATAGTATTTATAGAATAGTATAGTATGATCTAATTATATTTTTCGTGCAAGCTTGGAATACAGTATGTGGTATATACAGTATATAGGGAACAGGGGGGACATTGGGACACGAGGCACATATGGACGTTTAAAATTTAATGTTTAATTGTACTGCTGGACCATTAGAGCGCAGCACGTACATTTTCTTGTAGACGTCTTTCAGGATCTCGTGAACTGTGGCGCTGTAGTCTGTATATGTCAAAATATTGTTATTATCCGTCTTACAAACATTCGCCGGTACATTTTTTCTAACCTTCTTTGCTTTTATCGTTGTATTTGTTGTTAATAGGTCTTTAGTTATTATTATAAGTAAATTCATTTTTAATTAATAAATAAATATCTGATAATTTTTAATTTTTATTGACGTGAGTGCTTTTTAAATAGACTAACGTTTTTGGAATTCAGATAGACTTGTCAAATTTTTGACTTTTAGTTTATTAATTCCGATTTTCGACTCAAGGTCACAGTTCACGACATAATGAAACACCTCTAGAAAAGTTTTGATAGGCGATTCAATTTAAGATCCCAGCGCCTCTAGCGGCAAAGAACGAACTAACGTTGCAATGATAAACGTCATAGTTGCCTTTACTTCCATACTATTTATACTATTTATTTTTGTGTAGTAACAAGCTTTTTCTGAAAACCAAAGCTTAATTTATGTACTTTATAATCTTTTTTTATAGTTCCATAAGTTTTTTCAGCATTACATAAGATTTACTAATATTATTAGTGATTCTAAATAAGTTTGTATACAGGTTAGAAATTGCATTTACTAGTCGTTTTATTGTAGTTTAATAGTTTTGTGTTTTAGTTTCGTGCTATAAAACAACACAATAATTAGTTACAACTCAATTTACAGCCAGCATCGTTCGATTGGGTCCTTAATAGTACAATTAGTCACTAAGAAACATCAATTTTACTTTGCATGTAGGTACAATGTTTTCTCATCGCAAACTTCATCAGGCATCGGCTTTATTTAAATTTCTTTTGTAATAAAGCGATGATTAGCACCTTTACTGGGAAGTGTTTTGCTTGCTATATCAGTTGTAGTTCTAATTGTTAGATATTGTACGGAAGGCAAATGTAGTGTCGTAACCCTTATTTTTTTACTGTCGAGCAGTTTGTCTGAACGTATGTAATTTTATTATTGACGCTAATGTAGAATTAGAATAACAACTAAATATATACTTGTTTGATAAAAATAATTTCATATTTAAAAATGTTGCAAATAAAGTTTCTTATTCTTTTCTAACAGATTTTCTAAGTTATAATTTCACTACGAAGACTGCATGTCGTTCAACAAGTTTGTCAATTCCGTAAGTGTTAATTATGTGCATTTTTTTAAAAAATATATAAAACAACAAATTAAGTACGCGTATTAAGCCATCATTGCAACGGTAGTTCAAATCGTCGCCGCCAGTTAGCGTATCGCTTAGTTTGAATCGCCTATAGCGTCAAGCGATTCAATAGCTAATTACACTTTGCTATGTGCACATGTTCGGCGTTGTAAACAAATCGGAAATCGTTTGAGATCGAATATTTTCGATGTGGATGCTAGAATTAACTTGTAATTTTAGAAGTAAGTGGATTTTTTACCCAAACTATGTCGGAATATGCTGAAGTAATTGTTTTATTTTAGTTATTTACATAACTTCAATTTTATTATAAGCATGATGACCCCAGAGAAAAATGGAAAATGACTGAATATATTTTTCAGGCATTAACATGGTAAGGACTTACAAGAGGAAGACCAATCGTTCTGCTATTTCAGAAGAGAATATAACTGCCGCTATTAAAGATGTCTTGCAAAGAAGACTTTCAATAAGAACTGCAGCCACAACCTACAACTTGACAAAATCGACCGTGGATAACAGAGTAAAAAAAATAAAAACGACGCCTGGAAGACCCTGACTGATACCCTGACGCTTCTAACATACACGATCCAGATGTTTAAATAACATTTTCATCACCATTCGTCTCAACAAGTTTTCTGTCCAAGAAGAACACCTAGCCAAATATTTTATCCCAAGTTTGAAAATGAATTATGGTCTCACATATACATAAGCTCAAAAACTGGCATACGATTATGCCAAAAAACTAAATGTAAAATATCCGCCGAGCTGGAATAACGCGTTATCTGCTGGACAAGATTAGACGAAATTATTTATGAAAAGGTATCCAATTTTGTCACTAAGGAAGTCAGAAAATACGAGTATGGCCAGAGCCTCCGGATTTAATGAAACAAACGTAAAGTAATTTTTTGATAATTTATGGAAAGTTTTAGAAAAGTATAAAATACCACCAGAACGAACCTAAAATTTGGATGAAACAGGCGTTGCCACTGTTTTAAGAACAGCGAAAGTTATTGCCAAAATTGGGAAAAGCTGATTACATTTTGCGCTAAAATAAATGAAGTCGGAAATAAAATTCCTCCTGTCTATGTGTTTCCAAGAGCAAAGTTTAAAGACGTTTTTATGAAAGGTGCACCCACAGGAAGTCTTGGATTATTAAACACATACGAAACATGAACACATATTGATTGTTTTGGACAACCATGAGTCCCACAGCAGTCTCGAAACAATTTTATATTGTAGGGAGAATGGAATTGTTTTCGTTACGTTTTCTTCACATTGCACGCACTCCCTACAACTTTTTGACGTAGAACTCTATGACCCACTTAAAAGTTATTTGCAGCAAGCTTTCAATGATTGGTTGGTAAACCGTCCTGGCAAAATGGTATCCATTTATGAAATTGCAAAACTGACAAAAAAGGATATCAGAAAGGATTTACACCTGCCAATATATGTTCGGGGTTTAGAAAAAGCGGTATTGTACCTTTTCATAGAGATATTTTTAAGAAAAATAAATTTGCTGCTGCAGCTGTAACAAATTCAAGGGCTCCATAAGCAACAAACCACACCATCAACATCTGCGCTGGTCATTAGCACTCCATCGAATTCATTACAGCCGGAAATCATATCTCCAGACATAATAAGGCCCTACCGCAAAAAAAAGAAAAAGAGAACAAATATGAAATGAAATGAAAAAATTCTAACAGACACTTGGGAAAAAGATAGACTGGAAGAAGAAACGATAGCCAAGCAAAAGAAGAAGTAAGTGAAACATAACCTGTTTGATAATGCACAGCAACTATCAAAGAATTCAAATGATTCCGGGGATAAAGTGAGCTCCGCTGATGATGAATCTAACCAAAAATTTATGCAAGACGTAGAAGCTACCATAAATACTGAATGTAGGATGCCAAATATCTAAATAGGTGATTTTTTGCTGGTAAAGTATTGCACGAAGAAAATCCAAAAGTATTGTTGGAGAAGTAGAAGAAATAGTCGACGAAACATATTTAACAAATGTTCTCCGAAAGAAAGAAAATGGATTTACCTTTCCCCAAGTCAGTGATCAGATCCTAATAAAATTAGAACAAGTGGAACTAAAACTACCTAAGCCAAAAACGACTGAGACAAATGTAAGGTCTAGTTCAATAAAGCGGTTTCAAGTAGACTTCTGTGTCTATAATGTCAACTAAATGAAAATTCTGTGTTTAATAATGTCTCACTTTTATACGACTGCACCAGCCGGGAGTACATTGGGACAATTTAAATACTTCGTAAAATTTGAAAATCTGATTCATCTATTAGTAAATAAGCGCTAAGCCTATGCTGATAGATACACTTATCAGTGTCAACAACATAACATTATATAATTAATATATTGAGAGCCAAGCTATATCTTTGTAGTGTCTCAATGCCCCCTCCTCTCCTCTAGTAACAAAAATAGATTTGATTTTTAATTTTGTTTAATAAAAACAATATTTTTTTGATAAAATCATAAATCCCGTCTGCACGTCACTGAGTGATCAAATAACTCAGTGACGGCTTGGCGCTCCCAAGCCCGGATAAAAGACAACAGTTTATAAGTGAAGTGAGCAGCGATCTCGCATAAAAACAATACATACTCCAAAACTGTGAGTGCTAACTATTGTCATTCAAATAAAAATGAAAGAAACTTTTTACGTCAATAAAGAATATTAAAGCGTTCCCAAAGTATTTGAAGCCTTCGAGATGATTTTCCAAAGTATTGAATTCAGTCAGAGTGATTGAACCTTCAAATAGTATATGGGTGTTTCGGCCACACGGAAGTCGAACAGCGGACTGTATTTACTTTATTAGAAAGGAGAGGACTTCCGGTAGCAACCCACCGAATTATTAAAATTATTATTCATTATTAAAAAATAAGAATGAAAGAAATTTAAACGAGTCCTGGAAGCAGAGCTAACTGCGAAAGCGAACGAGTGAGATGACCACCGGCAGTTTTAACGGTGGCTATCCGAGAGAGACCATCAGGTCCTGGGTGTAACGCAGTCACTCGACCAAGCAACCATGACATTAGCGGCCGGTTGGAATCCTGAACTAGCACTACATCCCCCACTTCAGGACCGGGGTTATGTTGAAACCATTTTATTCATTGAGTTAAAGTATGCAAATATTCAGCAGACCAGCGACGCCAAAAGTACTGTATTATGCTGTTTTGATGACGCCAGCGTAGTTTGAAAGTAAAGTGGTTAGTATCTAGAAAGGAAGGAGAAGATAGCAAAGGCTCACCAATAAGGAAATGGCCCGGACTCAAATAGTTTGCAGCTTCGGCGGGATCAGATGAAAGGACGCACAACGGACGGCTATTTAATACCGCTTCGATTTGAGAAAATATGGTACAAAACTCTTCAAATGTAAAGGCCGTATTACCAATTTTGCGATATAAAAGACGCTTGGCGGACTTAATAGCGGCTTCCCAAAGTCCTCCAAAATGAGGAGCATAGGGAGGATTAAAGACCCATTGAATACTACGAAGAGAGAGACGCTCGCACAACGAATGATTGTTTTTGCGCAAAAAATCATACAGTTCAGCAAGCTGTCTAGCTGCGCCAACAAAATTGCGGCCACAGTCCGATCTGATGCGAGATGCAAAGCAAAGAAAGCTTCTGTAGATAAAGATGAAGCAAACTCTAGATGTACAGCTTTGGTTGCGGTGCAGACAAACAGACATAGATAGCCTTTTGTAGTACGAGACGAACAAAGAGTATTAACCTTAACAGTAAAAGGTCCTGCATAATCTACGCCGGTTACGGTGAAAGCCCTTTGCGGGTTAACGCGATCCGCAGGTAAAGGCGCCATCGTTGGCTTAAACGTGTTAGCTCTAAAGCGGTGACACGTCATGCATTGACGGATGCGCTTTCTTAGAAGACTACGCAACGAAATGATCCAGAATTTAGTTTGTAATAAAGCTTGAACTATCTGAGGACCAGAATGAAGAGAGACGACATGATAGTATGAACACAAAAGAGCGGGGAGATGAGCTTGCTGAGGTAATAGCAGCGGATGACGAGAAGAAGACGGCAAAGCGGAGTGGCACAGCCTTCCGCACACCCTAAGGAGACCCTCTTCATCCATAAACGGAGACAACTGTGCTAAAGAGGAAGGGAGACGTTTACCTTGCCGAAGCAGCGCAATCTCTTCTCTATAATAAGCGGCTTGAGTGATGCGTACACAAGCATGCGTAGCCTTTTGTAGTTCGGCAGGAGAAAGAAGCAGAAGCTTATCAGAAGAAAAGGTTGTGTTGCGAGCTTGGGTGTTTTGAAAGAAGCGATGTTCCACGCAAACGTACGGTGCAGTTTTTGAAAAGAAGAAAATTGTTCGATGACGGGGAGCAAAGGATGAGAAGGCACAAGGCGAGCAAGAAAGGTTGCGCCAACTTTAAGATCAGGTAACGAACAATCCAAAATGGTAGGAATAGCAAGAGACGGCCACTGCGGCAAAGGCTTACTTAGAAAAGTAGGACCGGAAATCCAAAAAGAAGCGCTGCTCATAACTTCAGGAGTAGCACCACGACAGGCTAAATCAGCAGGATTTTCGGCAGTATCAACGTGATGCCATTGTTGTCGTTCAGTGAGATCGAGAATAGTGACAATACGGTTAGCGACAAAGGTATGAAGACGATGTGGAGGAAGAGAGAGCCACGCAAGAACTACTTGAGCGTCAGTGTAAAGGCGAGCTTCTCTAATAATACTACTGGCAAAAAGAGGTTTAATCGAATGGAAAAAGCGCGCAAGCAGGAGCGCTCCACATAGTTCGAGTCTTGGAATTGACAGAACCTTTAATGGGGCTAGCTTTGACTTAGCGATTATGAGGTGGCACGATTGCATTTGTCGAGACTCAGCGGAACTAGAGCAAGCGTAAATAGCAGCTGCATATCCCTTTTGAGAAGCATCGCGGAATCCAACAACGTGTATGATTTTATGAAAAGAAGGAGAGATACATCTTGGTATGTGTATTTGAGAGAAGTAAGGCAAACCGTCGACCAATTTGGTCCATTGGGAGGCAAGAGCCGGGAAAAGAACATCATCCTAATCAAGCCCTTCGGTCCATATACGCTGTAGAACGAGCTTCATTGTAAAAACCAGAGTGTCTAAACGATGATTCCAGCACAGACCAAGGATCTTAAGAGACTTATCCTCGGTCGAAAACATTAGAGGAGTTTCTAAATGATCTTCAGGAAGACCTTCTAAAACTGCAGGAACATTACTGGACCATTTGCGCAATTCAAAACCTCCTTTTCCCAAAAGACGAGCAAGTTCGATGCGGAGAATTAGGGCGTCCTTAACGGTGCCAACACTGGTTATCACGTCATCAACATACGTATTCTTAAGGATAGCGACGGACGCAGCCGGGTAATGAGATCCTTTGTCCTCAACTAATTGTTGAAGACATCGCTGAGCCAGGTAAGCGGAAGGAGTTAAGCCGTACGTTACCGTATTTAGTTCATACTCGACGACAGGATTATGAATGGATTCGCGCCTATAAATGTGTTGTAAACAACGATCTTCACGACGTAATAAAATTTGTCTATACATCATGCGAATGTCACAACACAACGCGATCGGATTTAACCTAAAAGTTATCAAAATTGTAGAAATATCCTTTTGCAGCTTAGGACCACTTAAAAGTTGCTCGTTTAAAGACTTGCCATGAAGAGAAAACGAACCATTAAAAACCACACGAATCTTCGTCCCCTTTTCACTACATTTCGAAACACAGTGATGGGGTAGCACGTATGACGAAGAAGAAGTAGCAACGGACATGTGGCCCAAGTCTCGTTACTCAGACATAAATTGTTGATAAGCGGCATAGCGGGAACGATCCTGAATCAAACGCTTTTCTAAGTTTAAAAAGGTTGTGTACGATGACTTTGAATTCGCAGCTACCTTGACAGCGTTGGGTTTTAGAGGTAGAGCTACGACATATCGACCTTCTGAGGTTCGAGCATGAGTATCGCAAAACAGGCGTTCGCACCATTCGTCATCAGGGTTACGAATCTTTACCACAGGCACTTCTTCGACTTCCCAGAACTTGACGAGAAACTCTGTAGGATTGGACTGAAGAGAGACAACCGAAGAAGTTAACGAACCCAGACTTACAGGACCTACAATAACGTCGCCAAATATAGTAGGAAAAATTGAAGGATTACCTTTAATAATAGAGAAACCCTTTCGAATGACTGTAGAAAATAGATCAGCTCCGATAAGCATTTCTATCTTACCAGGTACATGAAAATATTTATCTGCTAGTTGACAATGTCTTAGACTAAAATAGACTTGTTCAGAAATACGAGCCGAAGGGAGGTTTTGAGATATTGAAGAAAGTACGTAAGGAGTAGCTGTGATAATTTCGGAAGAGTAACGAGATTTTATTACACAGTCAACAGTACCAAGAGTGCGGGAGCCCATTTGTCCAATTCCCGAAATCTGTAACTGAGAAGGGCTGGGAGTTAAACCTAAACCTTTAACCATTGCGTTAGTGATAGCAGAGACTTGCGAACCAGGATCCAGAACTGCTCTAACAGGGCGAAACTCACTGCAACTATCTCGGAGCAAAGCTTGAATTGTACCTAGGAGAACCGTATGATTAGAATGAGTAGGCGGAAGGCAACAAGACATTGTTTGAGCAGCTGTAAGATTACTTGAGGAAGTCGCCGCTTTCGAAAGTACAGAATTAGAATTATCTTCCTTATCCAAATGCAGTAATGAATGATGTTTACGACTGCCACAATGCACACACGATCGTTCCGATTTACAATCTGTTATTAAATGAGCTCCGAGACAATTAAAACAACGCGTGTGGTTACGCATGGCGCTGCCTCTTTCATCTATGGACATTCGTTGGAGTTCTAGACACCAAGTAATACTGTGGTCAGATTTACATACAGGGCATCGCTTAGATGATGAAAAGGAACGATTGTAAGTAGAATTTGCTTTATTAGGTTTAAAGGACGAAGCGGCTAAATGCGGCTTGGAAGTTAACGCAACCTCCTTTTCTTAAAGAGGAACTGAAGCAGCGGCTATAAGGATTTATGGTTTGACCTGGTCAAAGAACGTGATTTGAATTCAGCTGCATATAGTTCGAGACTACGCACTTGTCGATTGATGAACTCAATAAGTTCCTTATAAGTAGGAAAATCATCATTTTGTCGCCGTGATTCAAATTCACGAGAGGTAGATGGATCCAAATTACGCATAGCTAAATAAAAGAGAATAAATTTAAAGTGATTTTGAATGGGAAGTGCTGCTAAAGCACTGGCTGTATTTTGGTGTACTTGAAGATATGATCTAAGACTTTCTTGAGTAGGTGAAACAAGAAGCTTAAAATTCAGAATGCTATCTAAGTACATTCCGGCTAAACGCCTATCGTTTTGGTAACGATCTTTTAATGCTTGATAAGCAATTTCATAATTTTCCTCGGTTAATTGAAAGCTAGCAATCACGGATGCTGCTTCCCCAGCAAGAGACGTTTTCAAATAATGAAATTTAGCGAGAGACGTTAAGCTTTTATTGTTATGTACTAATGAATCAAAAAGACCGATAAAATTTGTCCATGTCGCAATTTTTCTATCGAAATGCGGAATTACAATTTTCGGAAGAAAACCTTGAAGTGGGTCAGAAGAAGAACTGCATGATTGTTGTGATGCTCCGCTATCAGTGCCAGCACTTTGAAGTTTAGCAAATATGGTCCGACTCGAGTAAACTAAATCTCTAAAACTTTTTTGTATTTGATCGGTAGGAACCTGATCTTTTTTAGCCAGAGCAGTGTTTTTAATTAATATTTGGCGCTGAACTTCACGAAAGTTGGATTCGCAAATTAGCAATTCGTCGAGCATAAATAGATGAAATTTCGCATCTTTTTTGGAAATATTAGAACAGCGATCAGCGATATCAGTGACGTCAGCAAAGACCTGTGACCTCGTTACCACCAGGACATTCAAATCACTTTCAGACATTATTTGTGATATGAAATAATTTAGTACGAATAATACAAATAACGGAAAATCCCGTATTGAAATCGGCGTAAATTCTTAAATAAATGCTTATCGCGTAATATCGTTATGAACTTGAAAAATTGAAAGGAATGTAACAGAAACGGAACTTTTAAAGATCCGGCTCGAACGACCAAATGTTTCGGCCACACGGAAGTCGAACAGCGGATTGTATTTACTTTATTAGAAAGGAGAGAACTTCCGGTAGCAACCCACCGAATTATTAGTCAACGACAATTTAAAATTACTTACGTAAAGTTTCTGGTTCTTCTGGAAAATCGAGAGCGCACAACCACCCAAACCCGCAATAAATGAAGGCCTCGATTCACCCAGAAATGAGCGATTGCTCGACTTACCCTGATCTTACTTTTCCCTAGTTGGTGGAGTTAAGTCTTTAGCACGCACAAACGGGCGCACGGTTTACGCACTAAACATCACAATTAACATTTAAGAAAAATTAATGAAATAGAATTCAAGACTAAGTAACGTACTGTCGTATTTATCAAAAACTTGTATTTACAATAAAACTTAAAAGAGGGGACAGCAAGTCACAAAACCAAAAATGCAACGCGAGGATAACGACTTAAAAAGAAAACGCTCGCGTTAACAATGGGAGTCCCCAGTAGTACTGGCATAGAAAAAATAGAAGGTTTTGCGTACAATGCAGACAGTTTAACGACTCTTTACCAAAAATTTTTTCCACGTTAGATTTAAATAGTGGTTACAATCAGGTTAAATTGCAACCTAAAAACCGTAAAAAGACAACGTTTACAATTAAAACTGATTTCTGACAGTTTGGTCGCTGTAACGCATCTGTAATGTTTGAGGGTTTGATGAAAACCATCTTAGAAAGACTGCCTTGAAAAACTTAACTGGTTTATCTAGACGACGTTATTGTGGTCCCAACTAAGTCGAACAAATCTAAAACTGAGCTCAATTAAATGCCACGTGTTTGAGAAGAAAGTGCAATATCTTGATCACGTGTTACTTTTGTTTGATTTCTGGGTTTTAGGGTTATTTAAAGGGTAGACCATTTGCGAATTGATGTTAACTACGAGTATGTTCAACAAATTGTAGTAAAGTGCCATGGGCCATCTGCGCGTATTTCTGGAACAGTTGTAGTTTGAAGCCAGTTTATCCTAATAACTACACCTCCTTTAGTTGTGTTATAGTCTATAATCATAACTGGTTTATTCTAATTGTTTTCTGTATCTATGTGATCATTATTATGCATACTAGAAACCAATAGCACATTTTTCTTCTTTTTAAAAATGTAAGAGACAAGAGTGCATAATTTTGAAAACCCAAACATGCTGGTATGTTTCGGTCGCTCACCTGGTTGAGCAAACTCTAATGGCAATTCTTACTTGATTTTTCTGATGGTTTCAATTACTGTAAAGTTATGGTCATGCAGCTTCTTTACAAGACGTACGGAGGTAAACCAATTGTCCATCGTAACATTGCGACCAGATCCAAAAATGTGTTCACAGAGTCGTAGAACAACATATAAAGAAATATTTAAAACCCTATATGGCCCTTCTCATATTTATTTTAGCTTCAAAGGAATATATTGACAAAAACCGCACTTTCCTAGAAATCCTGCAAGCAGCTTGTCCCTGATCATAAATTCTGAGCGATGGAAACCGTTCTGACAATTTGCAACAAAACGGTCAAAAACATTACTTATAGGAGTCAACTTATCTGATTCTCTTCGCATTGCTTGAGTATCTTTGTTGTCAAATCTTAGACAACGAATAAGGTATTTAAATCTCTTGGTGAGGTGAAAAATGTCGACAACAGACCCACCACTACCCTATAAGTCTTTGGCATTGAAACGATTTGCATGATAGATACCAGCCATATACCTAAATGACTTCAAAGAAAGCAATTAGATTAGTTGAGATCGCATCTCTTTTCGAGCAAAATTATTAGCAACAAATTCATTCATTGTGCATTCCACAATAATATTATCTCGACATTGAAAAAATACTCTCATATTTCCAGTGGTCCTGACAAGTTTCTTCTTGCTAATGAGGAACCTGACAAACGTTTGACTACGGAATATCCTTTGCCGTATTTTAACTGTTGTAGGTTGTGAAGCGATTTTTCTCTAACGCGTGACTTTATTCTTTCTTAAAAACGACGATGTATAGCTGTGACTTTTTCCTACAATTTCATTATCATCAAAAATATCCTGCTCACTGTTCTCAAGTTGCTCTTCTATATGATCCAACTCTTCTTCATCAGACTGATCTATATCTGAATGTTTGTCGTACGCAATTCCTTGTCTCTCTCTTCGTTGCCCAAAATTTCTAACATTTCTTGCAACAAAAGCACACATCAAACAACCACCAATGAAAGACCGAACAAAGAAAAATTATTATAAATCTATAACTTATTCACAGTTTAAGTCGTCCTTTTTTACTATCAAAAATTAAGTTTTAAATACCACAAATCGGATTGCGTAAATTACATTACATAAGCAAACATATCTCCCGACTAAAAAAAAACAACACTGTACCTATTTTAAAAAAAAAACACATACATATGTAACCTCATTTAGTGAATAAGATATAGTTGTTAAAGTAAAAAAATAATCAATTACTTAAATAAAAACGATTATAAAAGTTTCAAATTCTATAATAGCATTTAAAAAAATATATCTTCTGAAATACAAAATAAGAACAAAAAAGCTTTAACAAAGTTAATTTAAACGTTTAAAGCTTATCAAAATCTAAATTTTAAAGTATAGTACACGAACGTTACGTAAGCTCTTTAACAGAGCATATTTAAAAGTCGTTAAGAATTTAAGAACCTTTTTGAATTGCAAAATTTTCTTTGACTACCTTCTTTTTAAAACCCAAAAGATAAATGACAATCTACAAAGGTAAAAGATTAAGTGCTTAAATATTGGTTTGCTAAATTATGCGTACCAGTATTGTTTTCACAGCGATTATTATTCTTATAAAGCTTAGTAAAGTCACAAACAATTCATTAGTAAATTTCCTTCATGTTTTTTTTAAAAATGATTTTATTTATAAATCTAATTCTAGGTGTTCCGGATTTATTTTACATAGAAATTAAACATTTTACGAGCAGAAAACCATCTTTAATTTAAAGTTTATTATTATTTTATGTTAAAAGTTTAAGTTTCATACTTACTCTGTATCAGTTACTTTTGAAACTTAAAATTAGTAATAAAAATAATCTAAGAATTTTTATGCCTTTAATGAGTAACCTTAAGTTTGCACTTACTGGTTAAAATTTCCGCTCTTTAATCAAAACTGTGACAAGCTATGCAGAATAAATTCGTATGCCTTATAATTGCTAAAACGTTTAAATTTGTACTGATATTTCCATGTATAACTGACGTTAAAAAACAAATTTCTAAATATAAAAAATTCGTTATTCAACAAGGAACTCATATGTTGACTACATTTAAATTTTTGTGTTTCCACAAAAAGGTCTACCAGCATCCGTTCTTTTTAATGTTATTTGAAATTAAATTCAGATAAAACTGAAAACATATGAAAATACATTTTTAAAATTTCTCTTAGCTGTAACAAAAAAAAATTGTTGCTGAAAAGAAGATAGAGAAAACAATTATCCTTTATTTTATTAAAGATTACTTTGTGGTGTGAATATTTATTGTATTATACCTTAAACTGTTGTGCAATTAAAATAAATAAATATTTTACTAAGTAAAAAAATTGCAATCACAATTGCATAATGTTTTAAATCGACAAGTTTTTAAATAATTGACATATACCTATATATTCAAGGGTTAGAATGTAGAAATGAATACATAGAAAATTTAATACAAAAAATTTAAAATGATAGTTAATTGCTAACAAAAATTTTACTAAAACTTTTTAAATTTTTAATAAGAATATTATGAGGTACCAATGCTAAAACTACAGTACCTACAGCAAATAAATAAATAAATCGTTGTTCTTTCTCGAGACTTTCTTTGCCAAAGACGCTTGTTGTAGTCAAAATTGTAGGCTAAAACGTTAGATAACACAAAATACACTGTGGTATAGTACATTTACAGTATTTGATTGTGACCGTTTTGGTGATCTGCAGTAGTAGCTAACTAACCTACAAAGTTCTACACTTTAAAAAAGTAAAAAACATATCCTCCTCTTGCAATAGATTAGAAATAAGTCTATCCTGGGAAGTAAAACCATAAAAATAAAATCAGATTAGCTGTTGAAACAAAATCATCTATGAAACTGTAGCCAACGTGGATTTTAAAAATCTAAAAAATGTCTAAAAAAATTACGTTTACCGTATTTCATACAACGTAAATGTTTTTTTGCCGACTTGTCCGATAGTTCCATATAGTCGACATCACCATGTTAACGACTGCCCCAAAATATCGTAACAATAACAGCTCTATTCAAAATAGAGACTATCATTCAAAAATTAGAATAAAGCACTTAAAACTGTGCATGTCAACACCTAAGAAATAAGGTAGGATTTTAATAGTGCTATTATGAAAATACTGCGGTAAATTTGTTACGGTAATTTTCATTACGTACGCCTTTGTTGTTACGGTTGAAATCTTCATTAGGTACGCCTATGGGTTTTCGACGTGAAATTAGATTCGAGTTTTGACAACCGCTAACTATTCTTTGCGCATGAGATGTCATTTGGTAGAAAGTCGTGACATGTGGAATATGTGATGGCCTGTAATTAGCGAAGATTTATATTATCCGTTACCATCGGGGAAATTATGGAAAACCATTTATAATTATTTAATTTCTTAATTTCGTTAAGACGTTACAGGGTGAGCTAAAGTCATCTTTTAATATAAACTCGTGTGTAATTCGTTTTCCTTTTTGACAGCCATTTTGCGTACCTTCATGTTAAACCGTTAGATTCTCGATAAATGGATATCGTTACTATTATTAACTAAGGCATCACGTTGCCGGACTCGAGCGCTAACAGAAGGCGACTGCAAGCCGCACAATTGGGGCCTTAAGGAAGCATCTTGGGCATACTTAAACTACACGTGGCTGATACGCCGTGTTCGTGTTCACCGCCTATTTGTGTTCCAGCGCTATTCTGTATTCGATACCACTTTCCGGAGGGATGAACCTCGACACATATTTATATGGGGCGATACTAACTTTTTCTCTATCAGACAGGGTTATAACTAATTAACTCAACGAAAAAGGGGTACCACAGCATATAACACCCGGTTTCTATTCTTTATGTTGGTTTGTATCTTAATTAATAATTGTTATAGATGTGATTTCGTGAGACATTAGCTTGACACGGTTTGCGATTCAAAGTGTTTGCAGGTTGTGTGTCGGGGGAACGTACGTTCTTCACACCAAAGGGAACGCCTGTATTTATTGGTAAGTGATCTTATTTGTTTTATTACGTGGTCAAACGGGTCACTCACGAGACTTTTGTTATTGATTCTATAATTATCACTATCGTTGTTTACGAGTTAAGTAATAAATTCTACTTATGCCAAGTTGTGCATGCTGTGTATTACCTATTGCTAACCGTTGATGCTATATTAAGTTTATACGCTGTGTTAGGATAAGTTAACATTAGCGTAATACTGTCTTATATCTGTATTTGATTGTCAATAATGCTATTCTACTAATTTATGTAAACTTATTTATTAGAAACTATTCTTCGCTATAGATTCTTATGGTAGTGTACTTATGTACGGTGTGTTGCCTATGCTACTGGCATTTTCTTTGTAGTTAAACGCCATTATATTCTGTGATAAACCTTAGCGATTTCTACATTAAAATTGTTATTGTGGTTAAATATTCTTTTATGACAATATACCTGTTTCCTATGACTATCGTATTAACTAATTGTTTCTGACTACTCGAACAGCTGAGTAGAGGAATTACGAACCTAACATCTAGTTGCAAGTTTATTCCCATTCTGTTGTGAGCAGGCAGACGTGACTTTGGGGAAGCTCTGGCGCCCTTATATATCTCTTCAATTTATGTATCTAGGAACCCCCCTCTCTCCGACGATTGAGAGTTGGCCGTGCAGGTTCGTAAAACCAACAAAACTTGTAACAAATTATATCGATGTATCTTACATACTGAAGCGTTTCCAAAGTATTTGAAAATTTTGAGGCAATTGTTAAAAGAGATGGAATGATCTAGATCCTGATAAAACACAAATGTAAAAAGTATCCAAAGAAAATTGGAGTAGTCTATTTAAAAGTATTAAAACATGTTAAAAACACTTTGTCGGTCTAAATAAATAAGAATGCGTGTACAATGTAAATAAATACCCAAAAATTAGTTATATTTATAATAATCACATCTAAATTACGCGTAAATTTGACATCGTCTTAACACAATTTTCTTGCAATATTTTTACTCCTCTCGCTATAATTTTGAATTTCAAACGTATTTATTTGTGTCTTTTGTAGCTAAATCGTAGCGATTGTTATCTATATGTGCACGTATTATATTTATTATGAATATAAAAAATAGACTATATGAAAGAAAGCACTTATTATAATAAGTGCTTCAAGAAAAACGTTTATTTTTTTATAAACAAAACTACTGTTTGATTAAATTTCGTAACAAAAGTTTTGAACAATCTAAAAACTAATTTAGTATTAGGTAGATTTACTGAATCCTACTAAAAGGATTACTACTGTTAAACGTGCTCTCTCACCTCTGTGCTTTTTAGCAGGAGATTACATTTATAGAAAGTAAAACTATTTTAGTAAACACAAAGAGCTTAAACTCGTCATTAAATGTAAACATCACAAGCTCACGTTAAATCAATAACAGCTGATAAACGTATAATCAAAGCATTTTATTTAAAAAACCGTTAAAAAAATTATTGGTATAGTAAAAAACTATGCAATCGGCGTGAGCATAAGTTATAAACAACTCTTTTATGAGTTAAGTAAGAAAATATAACAAGTTGGTAAGCACTTAAATATAGATCAAGTTATTTTGAATGAGGTAGACAATATTGCGTTTGGTATAATAGCACAATGCCAGATTTCCATTGTCTTTATTTCTATTTTTTTAACAAAAATAAATGAATATGGATAACTATTCGATTACTAAAATATCTGCAAGTGTCATCATGTAAATATTAAAAAACTTAGAAACTACTGATGCTTATATATTAAAGAGATGATTAATGAAACAATGACGCGTACAAGAAGCAATTAAACGAAGCAAAAAATAACCAGTGGCAAAACTAGTTTCTTTAAGCGTCCAATTAACGGCTTTCACGTGTTGTCTTTTTTTTACACTTAGATTACTAAAGACCTCCTTGTTGTTGTTAATGACTGTTGTTATTAAATTTTTTTTTGTACTAATGTTCTTCTCTGTGTATAATATTTGCCTTAGCTCGCTGTATTTTTTATTGTTCTTCCCAGGAGTGTTGCGCGTTTTGTTTCAAGTCCTAGAAATCATTCAAAAGAAGTTGCAAAAAAACAATAACTTATAAGAAAAAACCATGCTACCAATTGAAAGAACAATAAAGCTGCTAGTTATAATTTGGAATTAGATCACTTCCTACATCACCTAAGCAACATCAAGCAATCTATCAAATTCACCATAGAAGAAGAAAAGAAAAACTACCTACCACCATTCTTAAATGTTCACGTGGACAACAATGAAATAATTGTGATAATTGTTTGTAAAACCCAACACATACTAGGTGATATTTGAACCATGCATCCAAGCAGTCAACAACAACAAAAAAGAAGTCTCCATTCGACAAGCCCACAGGTTATGTAACATAGAGAACGGACCTCAAGAAGAAATCAGAAACATTAAAACAAAATGGTTGCTCAAAAAAGATAATAGAAGAGTATGTTGCTTTACAATGTTTATACAACGTTTCCATCTCTATAACCATCTACATACTAATATTCACGCATAGTAAATTTATACTATAAGATAGCTATGTCATCGTATTCCACTCATAATAAAAAAGCTCTTTCAATAACACCGAACCAAAAAACCATCAACCAAAAAAAAACTACCAAAAGCGCTATTTAGCAGCCTATACCATAAAGGCTTATCTGAAAGAATAAAACGCATAGAAAAAAGTTAGAAAATCAATACAGTGTTCAAATTATCAACTACCATACCAAGTATATCCTCTGACAGAAAACTAGATCCATGTGAATGTATCAACACACGTAGAGGAAGTCAAAAAATTTTTAAGTCAGACTAAAAGAATACAGAATGCATACACAGAGAGGAAAAATATGAAAATCCGACATCGGGCAACATTTATGAAAAAAACAGAGAATGAAATAGGCTGAGGCGAAGATCATACACATTGGTACAAAAAAAAATTAAAGAAGTACAGTCATCAACAACAACAAGGAGGTCTTCCAGATAAGCAAAACTTTGTGTATATTTATTTATTTTCGTTAAAAAATAAAAAATAGAAACAAAAATAATGGAAGTGAAATTATATAATAGATTAATTCAGCAAGTTATTTATAATTATAATAAGTGTTCCGGTTGTTATTTTATGAACCATTTGTTATGAATAAATTGTTTGAAAAAAACGACGTTTCGTTTCAAAGTAAGCAGCTATAAAACATATAAATGCAGTATTGAAAAGTAATAACAATTAGGTATATTAATGTTTACATTAGATAATTTTAATTCCCATATAGTAATTAAGTTTCTTTAAACTAAATTTTAGGTTCAAAAATAATTTTTTGTGCTTCCGCCCTAGTCCGGTAAAGTATAGTAGAATTTTATAACTAGAAGTTGGCACTAATAATCATTAATTTTTTACATCATCTGTCATTCTGTCAAATGTTATTGAATAAAATAACGTTAACAAACGATTTCTAAACAAATATAACAAATTTGCTTATATCTTACAATTGTTAAAAAAAATAGTCCAAATTATTTTAAAAAACAATTAAATTTTGTCATTACAAGTTTCAATTTTATCAACATGTAACATTAAATTTGGTTAGAAATCAATACTTAATTTTTTTTTTAAATCTATAATATGAAAGTTAGTAGTATAGATTTTGTGCACCACACGTTCGCTTTGTTGGCCTCGGCTTCACCTCTGCCTCTAAATACGCTCGTACTCGCAAATTAGCACTTTCTGAACTAGTGATACAAATTTTATTACTACTTACTATTTTTTGTTTCTATAAACACAAAAACGCGTAATTGTCATTTAACGGTATTTATGCGGATAATAAGATTTTGTGCTTTTTGACACAAGTTGAAAAATAGTTATGGTTAACGAGCTCTTGTGTAAATTGAGCGTTTTTTTTAGGAGTGGACATTTTTAACCCGACTGAAACTTGTGTTTGAACAAACAAGTCTTAAAATCTGTTTAAAATGGTTTGACGTTTATATTGACAAGTGCGAAGCAACTGTCAAACATGGTTTACAATAGCGAAAAACTAGAATTTATGGGAGTTAGCAACAATAAAATTGATTTTAGCACATATTTAAATTTATTTTGCAAAAGAACAAATTTTAATTAAATGTTTTTGTATTTTAGTCTAATATTATTAAACATGTTCATCTAATAGTTGATTATAAGAAAATGCAACTGACCTACAAAATAATAATAAAAAAAATTATGAAGGGTCAAGTTAACCGCCATTAAACTCTACCCGATAACAATCCGTATCCTAAACAAATAAATAAATAAATAAACAGTATGATACCAAGACACAAGCCTTGTTTTAAAGTATCTTTCACACGTAAAATTGTTAAATCGAGTTGACCTGGGTTTATCGACCACGCAAAAATTTTATGATTTCCAAATTGAAATGTATTTATTAACTACAAAAAATTATGCTAAAAAATCACTTTAAATTAATCTAGTAATATTTTAGGTTTATATTATGTAACTATACGAGTATATAAACCAAAATCTCTAAACGCCGACGTATTAAAACAAAAATGCGTGGGTACATATGTTGTAATTGTGGTTCTAAGTCTGTGGTTTGGTTACCGCCTTTAAACGATTTATTTTTGATAAAGGGTAAACGTTGATATATATTCAAAACTCTAAAATTTTAAAATAAAATACAAATTGCATGAAATGTTACAATGTAAAGAAAACTTTTATATAATTGAATAAAGTTTAAAAATGTCTAAAAAAATTAAAAAATTTACAAAACTTTTCTTTGTCATTAATATTTATTTATTGGACGTATTTTTTTAGCATCGTCTTTCTCGGAAACTATCGGTGGTGAATTCTTTAGCGCACAGAGTCAACCCTAAAACTTTAAAAAAGAGGTAAGGTAAGGTGCTTCATCACCGAGAGAAAAATAGAAGAACTCCAACAAACAACCTAAATCTAACTAAGTACTTCTAAAGAGTTGGGTAATCAATTTATGAATCAATCCAGATTCTAAACTTTATAGAAGTGACTTAAGAAGAAGTAGTCTTTATATGTACCTCTCGGATTTTGTTATTGAAGAAGAATAGAGATTTCGCAAACACCGACACGTAATCAAAATCTATCTAGTGACCTGTAGTAAAATAATGTTCAACGACCGCAGATTTAGGAACATGCTTTTTTCTTACAGAATGATTATGCTTTAAAATGCGTGTAATAACCGGTTTTACCAATGCAGACTAAACCACACGAACAAGAAATTGGGTACTACTACTGTACTATACTGAAATGAAAGTATAGGAAATTTCAGATATTTTGCTTGTTGAGTTGAAAAACTTTATGACTATAAGGTAAAAATGCTTAGTGACTGGATTCGAAAGGTACTCGAGTACGATGTAGACAACAATTAATAACTGCTTGAGTATCTCGCTTCATATAACCATTGTTCCCTAAAGTTCTAGTAAGAAGGCAAAGTTCGGATTCTAGATTCTCAGATTGCCAAATAGAAAAAGCGCGATGAACTAAACGTTTAATAACAGAACGATTCTGTGCAGGATGGTGGTGAGACGAAGCATGAAGGTATCGGTCCGTATGGGTGGGTTTGGAATAAACAGAATGGCCCAAAGGTCCGTCGGGCTTACGAGTCACAAGAACGCCAAGAAATGGAAAAGAACCATTACTTTCGATTTCCATAGTAAATTTGATATCTAGGTGTTGATTAAGAAACTTAGACAATTTGAAGTAACCATGACACCAAACAATAAGCACCGTTTTAAAAGAATCCATGAAAATTTTAGATTTAATAGGCGATAAAGCAAAATACACAGCAGTACCTAAATCTGTAATAAAAAATTTGGTAAAAAGTGAAGTGACATCAAAACTTACAAGATCTTGGAATTCAAGTTTCTAAAGATTAAATAGAATGCTGAGTTGGTCTATCGCATATCTACCTCTTTTAAAGTACGATCGTATCGGAAACACTTTGTCAAGCATAACATTATCACTCGGTCTTCTACTATTTCTAAATTTTACCAATGTTTGTATACGGCTAAAGACGTTATTTCAGTTTAGTCCGACGGCGTTTATAGCATTCCCTGCTTTTGTGGTCGTACATATATTCGAGAAACGTGTAAAAGCGTAAGAATTCCTCAAAGGTGTAATCGTTCTTAAACAACTCTCTAAGTACAGGAGTACATACTAAAAACGAATAATCAAATTTTGCTTAAAAGAACTATGGTATTAATTAGTGTTTCTAATTACTGTCAACAACAAATTAAAGAAAAATAACGAAAAGAAAAAATATTAAAAAACTTTTTTCGACCGGATATTGGGAAACCAGTTTTATCAATCAAAGGTTACTCTATAAAAAAAGAATTTCAAAACCCAATCAATCAGTTTATTTGAGGCCCTGTAGATGCCAATGCGACGTGGTTCGGAAGCTTTTTTCCGAAGTAGAAAATTGACAAAATGGTGTAAATTTTTACAATTTACAATTTTCTTAGTGATAAAAACTGAAATGTGATAGAAAGAATTAAAACAAATAGAAAATATAGTTTCAATGAAATTTACAAGTTTGTCTGTTTTTTTTTAAATAAGTTTCATTATTCTTTATACTAAAATCCCTCATATTATTGAGATGTAAGGACATTATTCGCAAATGTTTTGTTGTTTAGCGTTATAAGACACCCTTAAAACTTCCAAATAGAAATATTAGTCGCGAGACTTTTAACATCTCGCATATTAAAACTAATAATAAAATGAAAGTGGAAGTGTTAATTAGTTAACACAACCGCAATTGCATAAATTTTCATGCATCTTATGAAAAAAATACCACTTAACATTAGGCTAGAAACTTTAATTCTGCAATTGCTTTATAAAACAGTGGTTACTCCAAACATTTTTTTAAAAGAATACGATTGCAAAATCTATTATGTTAACCTTGAAAATCCATTGTAAATATTGATGAAAGATTTTTAAAATCGTGTGAGTAGTTTCGGAGATTACTTCATACATACAAACTTATAAACTTTACCTCTTTATATTAGTACTTCAGTCGGATTTTTTTCACAATCTCATGGGTTTTCATTTTTTGCGCGAAACTCAATTTTTTTTACAATAAAACTAGACTAAGTTATTCCTTGAAATATAAGTTATCTGCCACTGAAAGTCACGTCAAAATCGGTCCAGCCGTTTCGGAAATCAGCCGGAACAATCGGAGATATCGACAAAATATTTTTTTTATTATAAGTACCCTTTATGCTTTCATATACATATAGTAAAAAGTTGTTATTTTGGCATTACAAACAGACACTTTTTTGCTGATTAAATAACTTTGGATATAATTTTTAACAGAACGGTTTGTTACGGTAATTTTCATTACGTACGCCTTTGTTGTTACGGTTGAAATCTTCATTAGGTACGCCTATGGGTTTTCGACGTGAAATTAGATTCGAGTTTTGACACCCGCTAACTATCCTTTGCGCATGAGAGGTCATTTGGTAGAAAGTCGTGACATGTGGAATATGTAATGGCCTGTATTAGTGAAGATTAATATTATCCGTTACCATCGGGGAAATAATGGAAAACCATTTATAATTATTTAATTTCTTAGTTTCGCTAAGACGTTACAGGGTGAGCTAAAGTCATCTTTTAATATAAACTCGTTTGTAATTCGCCATTTTGCGTCCCTTCATGTTATAACTGTAATATTCTCGATAAATGGATATCGTAACTATTAGTAACTAAGGCATCACGTTGCCGGACTCGAGCGTTAGCAGAAGGCGACTTCAAGCCGCACAATTGAGGTCTTAAGGAGGCATCCTAAGCAAACTTAAATTACACGTGGCTGACACGCCGTGTTCGTGTCCACCACCTATTTGTGTTCCAGCGCTATTCTGTATTCGATACCACTTTACGAAGGAATGAACCTCGACACATATTTATATGGGACGATACTAACTTTTTCTCTATAAGACATGGTTATAACTAATTAAATCAACGAAAAGGGGTACCACAGCATATAACAACCGGTTTATATTCTTTATGTTGGTTTGTATCTTAATTAATAATTGTTATAGATGTGATTTCGTGAGACATTAGCTTGACACGGTTTGCGATTCAAATTGTTTGCAGGTTGTGTGTCGGGGGAACGTACGTTCTTCACACCAAAGGAAACGCCTGTATTTATTGGTAAGTGATCTTATTTGTTTTATTACGTGGTCAAACGGGTCACTCACGAGACTTTTGTTATTAATTCTATAATTATCACTATCGTTGTTTACGAGTTAAGTAATAAATTGTACTTATGCCAAGTTGTGCATGCTGTGTAATACCGATTGATAAACGTTGATGCTATATTAAGTTTATACGCTGTGTTAGGATAAGTTAACATTAACGTAGTACTGTCTTATTTTTGTATTTGATTGTCAGTAATGCTATTCTACTAATTTATGTAAACGTTATTTACTACAAACTATTCTTCGCTATAGATTCTTATGGTAGTTTACTTATGTACGGTGTGTTGCCTATGCTACTGGCATTTTCTTTGTATTTAAAAGCTATTATATTCTGTGATAAACCTCAGCGATTCTACATTAAAATTGTTACTGTGGTTAAATATTCTTTTATGACAATATACCTGTTTCCTATGACTATCGTATTAACTAATTGCTTCTGACTACTCGAACAGCTGAGTAGAGGAATTACGAACCTAACAGCTAGTTGCAAGTTTATTCCCATTCTGTTGTGAGCAGGCAGACGTGACTTTGGGGAAGCTCTGGCGCCCTTATATATCTCTTCAATTTATGTATCTAGGAACCCCCCTCTCTCCGACGATTGAGAGTTGGCCGTGCAGGTTCGTAAAACCAACAAAAACTTGTAACAAATTGGCAGCCCAACTTTTTGGGGCCTCGATTATCTCATATCGAATTTCTCATTTCACTACATTGCTTTTAGCTATTTTCTTTAATTGTGATTAGCGTAGGATTAACTTATACTGTTGAATTTCTCTCGAATTAGTGTGTAACAAAGTGACTACCCGACTTTACGATTCTTTTTTTTTGAGTTTCTCATTCGTTATAATTCTTTCTGCTGTTTAGATTTTTTTCTCTAATTAGTATAGGATTACTAGCAGGAATAGGTAGTTTATAGTATTGACTTTCCCCTGATTTCGTGTGTGCGATCACCATTTTTCTAGATTTATTGATTCTTTTATTTTCCCTTAGTCTCCCGTGGGTTCGAGTTACTCTGCTTGAGCACGTAGTTATTGCTGCTAGACTTGACGTCTGAGTTACTTCGCTACCTTGTAATTTTTTTTTCTTTCTCTTTTGTACTGCGGGTTGACTTGATAGTAGTAATTGATTTAGGTTACTTGTAAGTATACTGGTGCTTGGATGTCAAGATTTTTTTTTTTTTGGATTAACTTGACTACGTCAGTTAATTTTTTTTCTTATTACTTGTATTATTATTAGGGTTTAGTCGTACGGTTTTACGTCACGATTAGGTTAGTTTCTTGGAGTTTTTGTCGTAGTTTTGGGAAACGTGATTAGAACTGTGCCACTATTTGATTTTTGACTTTTCTTTTTTCTCTCGTTCATTAGGAAAACTCGTCACTAAAATGGCTACTTGGCGATTAGAAGTGAATCGACTTAGGAAGCAGGAGCTTCAATATGAATTAGTTTCTCGTGGGTTTGATCCTACAGTAGTCGTTTCTACATTAAGGGGTGCGGTACGTAGTGCTTTACAGTTGGAAAAAGAAGCATCTTTTCGTATGGATACTGTTACTTCAGTTTTTGAGGATGATAAGTTAGCTGTTGAACAAGCTATTGGGGAATTACAAACGCTATTAAGCGAATTCGATGGGAATTTTTCTTCGACTATTTTCAAACGAGCTAGTACCTTGTGGGTACACATTCATCGTCGTTGTGTAAAGATGTCACCTGATGGAGAAGATGAAGAAAAATTACATCGTCAATTTGGACTTACGCTACAAACCCTACCTAATGAATTCACAGCTAAAGGGAAAAAAGCTACTAGAACTACATCGGTTTCTTTTGCTAATTTACCTTCGTCTAGTCCTAAACAGGCGGCGGTAGAATCACTACTTCAGGATGAAGAACCACCTCTTCTTACTTCTTCAGATTCCGATGCTGAAATGGATGTATCTGTTCCGACTACTTCTGCTCTTTCAAAGACTACTGTTACTAATGTGTCACTAGCTAAGTGGAACTTAACTTTTTCGGGCGAGGGTTCGTTTTCACTCACCGAATTCTTGATGCGAGTTGATGAGTTGTGTTTGTCGCGTGGTGTCTCACCACAAAATTTGTTTAATTCGGCTGCTGAAATTTTAACTGGGAAAGCTTTGTGTCTCTTTAGGGTAAATCGAAATTCTTTACGTTCTTGGCAAGATGTAGTTACTTTGTTAAAATCAGAATTCTTACCACCTGATTACGACGATCGTTTATGGGATGAGATTCGAAGTCGAACTATGGGACCTCAAGAATCGATCGGCATGTATGTGACGATGATGCGCAGTCTCTTCCAACGTTTATCGTTGCCCGCTTCGGAAGAAACTCAGCTCAAGGCGATACGACGCAATTTGACACCATACTACCAATCTGCCTTAGGTTTAGCACAGATTTCTACTTTGACCCAGTTGATCGATTATGGCAAGCGGTTGGAGTTAACAAAAATTTCAGTAGACAACTATAAACCACCTCCTTCGCGGCGTACCACTCGACTTTTGGAACCTGCTTTGGCTTATGTTAGCGACACCTCCGTTTCTTCGATTGCTTCTACTTCTAAGAACCGTTCAGTACGATTCGAAGAAAATAATATTAATTCTAATTCTTCTCGACGTGGTTTTCTTAATTCTTCTCGCGTTACTTGTTGGAATTGTCGTCAGATAGGACATGTCTCTCCGAATTGTGACAAACCTCCTACTCTTCACTGTTATGGATGTGGACAGGCAGGGGTTAGTCGTCGCAACTGCACTAAGTGCAATGCTGTTTCGGGAAACTAGGACACGAGTCTACGGACCGAGTCGTAGATTCTACGCTATCTTTAATCTCGGATTCTATCTTCGACTTGCCTGACAAACAACGTATTCTTTTGGACTTTATATTTGCCAGTGTTCGTGATGATGAGCGTCCTTATCTTAAGGTTAATGTATTAGGTCTCTCTTTCTTTGGTCTTTTGGATACCGGTGCTTCTCGAACCATTCTGGGTGGTCCGGGATGGCAACTTCTTCAGTCTTTGAATATTCGTCTTTCTCCTTCTTCTGTGTCTTCATGTAATTTAGCGAATGACGTTAAGTGTACCGTATTGGGATAAGTTCTTCTACCATTTTCTCTAGAGGGTAAAGTAAAAACGCTTAATACCTTGGTTATTCCGGAAGTTTCACAACAATTGATTTTAGGCATTGATTTCTGGAAAGCTATGAATTTTATACCTGATTTTCGGCAGGGACTGTGGAACTTTAATGCTAACCTTCCTTCAATTGATACTATCTCTTCGGATTCTATTGGGGCTATCTCAGAGCTACTTCCATACCAACAACAACTCTTAGACAACGTTGTTGCGGGCTCTTTTTCGAAACAATCCTCAGGACTTGGTCACACCTCTCTCGTTCAGCACCAGATACGTACGACTGCTGAACCCATCAAACAGCGCTATTATCCGCTATCACCAGCGTTACAAAAGGTTGCTAATGAGGAGTTGGACTCGATGCTGAGTATGGGTGTTGTGGAGCCATCGAGTAGTCCGTGGTCGAATCCAATTGTCTTAGTGAGGAAGAAGGATGATACTTATCGGTTCTGTGTCGATTTTCGAAAGGTGAACCAGGTAACTCAAAAAGATGCGTACCCATTACCGTATATTACCTCTATTCTAGATCGACTGAGAGATGCTAGATTTTTGTCCAGTTTGAATATTCGGTCTGCCTACTGGCAGATTCCGCTGTCAGAAGACTCCAAAGCTGTGACTGCTTTTACTGTTCCTTCTCGTGGTCTTTTTCAGTTCACGCGCATGCCATTCGGTCTGCATAATGCGCCTGCTACTTTTCAGAGATTGATTGATAGGGTGTTGGGTGTAGATTTGGAACCTTATTGCTTCGCTTACCTTGACGACATTATCATCGCTACTCCAACGTTCGATGAACATATTCGAGTGCTAGAAAAGGTGTTAGAACGTCTAATTTCTGCTGGACTTACCTTACGGCGAGACAAATGTAACTTTTGTTTGTCTGAATTGAAGTACCTCGGATACGTAGTCAACAAGAATGGTCTGTTGGTAGACCCGGACAAGGTAACAGCGATACTTAATATTCCTACTCCTTCGAATGTCACTGATATCAGACGATTTATTGGTATGACTAGTTGGTACCGTCGCTTTATTCCTAATTTTTCTTCTCTTACTTCTCCACTTTCGGCTCTTACTCGTAAAAATGTTTCTTTTATTTGGACAGATGAATGTCAGGTCGCTTTTGATTCTCTTAAAAACAGGTTAGTTGCTGCTCCTATTTTGTCGTGTCCTGATTTTTCACTTCCTTTTGTAGTACAGACTGATGCTTCGGATTTTGGTTTAGGTGCGGTGTTAAGCCAAACTACGGCGGATGGTGAAAAGGTTGTTAGTTATCTTAGTAGATCGCTCACGAAGGCGGAGCGACATTATTCGACTACTGAGAAAGAATGTCTGGCTGTGTTATGGGCTATAGAGAAGTTCCGTCCTTATGTGGAAGGATCTCATTTCACAGTGATAACTGATCATCATTCGTTGTTGTGGTTGAACCGTTTACAGAGTCCTTCAGGACGATTGGCTCGGTGGTCTATTAGGCTACAACAATACGATTTTTCAATAATCCATCGAAAAGGTAAAGATCATGTCGTTCCTGATGCACTGTCTCGCTCAGTTCCTGTATTAGAAACTATCCATCTGTCTGAAATTTCTTCTATTTTGCTTAAATTGCCGACTCTTGATCCTTGGTATAATAATCTTCTTAAACGTGTCTTGGATGCTCCTCATAAGTTTCTGAAATGGTCTGTTAGAGATAACGTTCTTTATCGTCGTGTTGTTACTTCTTTCTCTTCTGATTCTGCGGATGATTGGAAAATAGTGGTTCCTACGGAACAACGTTCGGAAATGATTCGTAACCATCATGATCCTCCGGTTGCTGGACACTGTGGTGTTTCGAAAACTACGGCAAGGATTTTACAGCGTTATTATTGGCCCTGCTTACGTGCCGATGTTGCTCGTTATATTCGGCGTTGTCGGGTATGTGCAGCGCACAAGGTGGAACAAGTAGCTCCTCCTGGTGTATTCGCTCCTCGCGCTAAGCCAACACATCCTTGGCAAGTTCTTTGTTGTGATATCGTGGGTCCTCTGCCTCGCTCTTCGAAAGGCCATAGTTATGTTTTAGTAATCGCTGACTATTTTACTAAGTTTCCGTTGTTCTTTCCATTACGTTCAGCTCTTGCTTCCTCTATTTGTAAAATCATCGAAGAACATATCTTTCTCCTTTTTGGTGCTCCTCAATACCTTATTACAGACAATGGTGTACAGTTTCGGAGTAAAGAATTTGATAAACTTTGCGCTACTTATGGGACAACGATACTCTTTACAGCTAAATACCATCCTAGAGCTAATCCCGCAGAACGAATAAATCGTGTCTTAAAAACCATGATCTCTTCTTATGTTAAAGAAAACCATATTATTATCTCTGAATCCAAGGTTACTCCCTCAGTGTCTCATTATGAAGCTATTCGTACGCATATCTTGAAACAACTTTCTAAAGCGTACACAAAGACACACAATAGATATAATCTTCGCCGTCGACACGTGCGATATAAAATTGGAGATTCGGTATGGCGACGTAACTATACTCTTTCTGACGCCACTAGGCATTTTAATGCCAAGTTAGCTCCTAAGTTCCTGGGACCTTTTATTATTAAAACGGTTAAATCTCCTTGGACATATGAGTTAGTCACCACTACTGGACAATCGATGGGTGTCTGGCATGTTAAAGATCTTAAACCAGATCAAGGCTCTTCGGATTCCGATTCGAATGAGACTCCACACCAGGTAAATCGTCGATCGGTCAACGTGTCGTTACTGTATCCTCGTCGGCGTAAGCGGCGTAAAGTGCGTGCTAGAGTATCTATTGCTTCTCTGGATGACTAATCTTGCTTTCGACTTATTACTATTTTCTTCGGTTCTTTTGAATTCTACCATTAGTGTTAGGCAAATGTAATGTTCTCGGTGTTAGTGTCTATTAGGTCTACGTAGATTCATAGTGGAAAACTATGGTTGGGGGTCACTCTAGTCTTTGGCTTGGGGTTTAGTGACTGATCGGACTGCTGGTTCATTACTTTACTCAGTCAGGGTAATACGACTTAGTCGACTGTAACCAGAGTCCTTTCTAATGATATTCCTTCGTTGGCTTTAGTTTGGTGTTGGGTGGTCTTTGTCAGACCTCTCCAAAATTTTGGTTTATTCTTTTTGGGGTTTAGTATTTTGGGGACTTTTTAGTTAGTTCGCCTAAGAAGGGCTACCCGTAGAGGGTTATTATTATTTTGGGTTTAGTTCTATTTTTGGGGAAGGATATCATACCGTCTTTTGACGACTTTACAGCACTATATCTCCATCCAAGTCTAGTGTGAGGGAGTTCTTCATACTATGTCTCGACGTTTCGGATTTCTTTGTTTACTTGTTTTCTTACTGCATTTGGGCGGTTGGTTGGGCAGTAGGGTAAGGTCACTCGGGGTCGGCTATCTAGGGAGAGATAGTCGAGCCGTACACTCCATCGTACTCTCTTTTCTCCTTCTGTCTTCCTGTCTTTCTTTCTCTTCTTTCGATTTGTCTCCATGAGTGGGGGGGCGCCTGTTGTGGGAACCTGACGGCTATGCGTCCGGGAAGGTTGGCTGTCTCCGACCCGGTAGCCCCAAGCTCTGGACCAGGCGTTATACCTTTCGGGGGCCGTACGGCGGACTTGGTGGAGCTTGGCGGGGGTGGCCAATTCTTCTTAACCGGCGCATAGGATGTTGTGGTTGTACAGCAGGCACCGCTTCCAGCTACAGTCACGCAATTGCGGGCTGTAGTCCTTTATATTTGGATTTTTGGGCAAAATTATGGGATGCTTCATTTCTTTCTTCTTTTATCTACTTTCAGGGTGGGGGGATTTCCTGGGTCTTGTTCCCTCTAGTCACGGATCAGAATCCATCCGGGGTGGGAGGAAGACTATTGTGGGCAAGCGAGTACTGGTTGCGGTGACGTGCGCTTGTGTGGACTAACGTTGGGGGGCCCAACGACGCGCTTTAACATCTGTCGCGAGGGCTTGAGGTGGGATTAAGACCTCGACGCCACACAATCGTCCGGCACTTAAAACGAGGAAACCTTAGTCTGCGATAGGATTCCTAGGGTGTTTCCTAGTCTCGGGGTTATGGGTACCGTTCCTTTTCCATTTTCCTATGATACCTTAGTCCTTTTCCTGAGGGGCTTCCTAGGGGTGTATAGTCAGGGTTGGATTTGTATTCAGGGGTTGGGGTTTCAAGGGATTTTAGGGCGTTGTCCTTGACCGTGGTCTAAACTTCTTTTCTTTCCTATCATTCTTCTTTTTCTCTCGGTTTGTTTGGTATTGTCGATCCGTAAGGTCTATGGGACTGCGTTGCTTTCTGGCTCTTTAGCGTAACGACTGTTGTCGACTGTCAACGAGTACCTGTGCTGATACTTCTATTCTGTTAGTTGAGTTTCTGGTTCTTTGAAGTATCATTCCGCTTCATGCGACTTTTGGACACATCTGGTTGGTGATACTTAGTAAACCGAGAAAATCTCTTTCGTCTACGTTTCTTCTGGGGTTGGGCGTTATTGTGTTTCGGGGTTGGTTTTGGATTTTAGGGTTCTGTCCTTGGCGTAGGCCTAAATTTCTGTCTTTATTTTAGCTTTGTTCTCGTTATTCTCGCTCCACGCTTGTATCTTGCTGGGGGGGAATCTGTTACGGTAATTTTCATTACGTACGCCTTTGTTGTTACGGTTGAAATCTTCATTAGGTACGCCTATGGGTTTTCGACGTGAAATTAGATTCGAGTTTTGACACCCGCTAACTATCCTTTGCGCATGAGAGGTCATTTGGTAGAAAGTCGTGACATGTGGAATATGTAATGGCCTGTATTAGTGAAGATTAATATTATCCGTTACCATCGGGGAAATAATGGAAAACCATTTATAATTATTTAATTTCTTAGTTTCGCTAAGACGTTACAGGGTGAGCTAAAGTCATCTTTTAATATAAACTCGTTTGTAATTCGTTTTCCTTTTGACAGCCATTTTGCGTCCCTTCATGTTATAACTGTAATATTCTCGATAAATGGATATCGTAACTATTAATAACTAAGGCATCACGTTGCCGGACTCGAGCGTTAGCAGAAGGCGACTTCAAACCGCACAATTGAGGTCTTAAGGAGGCATCCTGGGCAAACTTAAATTACACGTGGCTGACACGCCGTGTTCGTGTCCACCACCTATTTGTGTTCCAGCGCTATTCTGTATTCGATACCACTTTACGAAGGAATGAACCTCGACACATATTTATATGGGACGATACTAACTTTTTCTCTATAAGA
The DNA here is from genome assembly GCA_035610365.1 of Aquatica leii. Classification (NCBI taxonomy): domain Eukaryota; kingdom Metazoa; phylum Arthropoda; class Insecta; order Coleoptera; family Lampyridae; genus Aquatica; species Aquatica leii. Next base: position 21,244,349 of record CM069432.1, on the reverse strand, counting down.
CATGGTTATAACTAATTAAATCAACGAAAAGGGGTACCACAGCATATAACAACCGGTTTATATTCTTTATGTTGGTTTGTATCTTAATTAATAATTGTTATAGATGTGATTTCGTGAGACATTAGCTTGACACGGTTTGCGATTCAAATTGTTTGCAGGTTGTGTGTCGGGGGAACGTACGTTCTTCACACCAAAGGAAACGCCTGTATTTATTGGTAAGTGATCTTATTTGTTTTATTACGTGGTCAAACGGGTCACTCACGAGACTTTTGTTATTAATTCTATAATTATCACTATCGTTGTTTACGAGTTAAGTAATAAATTTTACTTATGCCAAGTTGTGCATGCTGTGTAATACCGATTGATAAACGTTGATGCTATATTAAGTTTATACGCTGTGTTAGGATAAGTTAACATTAGCGTAGTACTGTCTTATTTCTGTATTTGATTGTCAGTAATGCTATTCTACTAATTTATGTAAACGTTATTTACTACAAACTATTCTTCGCTATAGATTCTTATGGTAGTTTACTTATGTACGGTGTGTTGCCTATGCTACTGGCATTTTCTTTGTATTCAAAAGCCATTATATTCTGTGATAAACCTCAGAAATTCTACATTAAAATTGTTACTGTGGTTAAATATTCTTTTATGACAATATACCTGTTTCCTATGACTATCGTATTAACTAATTGCTTCTGACTACTCGAACAGCTGAGTAGAGGAATTACGAACCTAACAGCTAGTTGCAAGTTTATTCCCATTCTGTTGTGAGCAGGCAGACGTGACTTTGGGGAAGCTCTGGCGCCCTTATATATCTCTTCAATTTATGTATCTAGGAACCCCCCTCTCTCCGACGATTGAGAGTTGGCCGTGCAGGTTCGTAAAACCAACAAAAACTTGTAACAGGTTCGCCTCCTGGTAAATGGTTAAATTTAAAACTTGGCCAAATTAATGACTGCTTCTTTTAGGAGGTTGGATGGAAGCAACTACTTCAGTAATTTGCATAGTTAAATTGTAAAAATTTACACCATTTTGACAATTTTCTACTTTAGATATCTCCCGTGTGGTAATTTTTTTACAAAAAGAGCTTCCAAAGCACGTCGCTTAGGCATCTACAGGGCCTGAAATAAACTGATTGATTGGGTTTTAAAATTCCCTCTTTATAGACTAACCTTTGATCAATAAAACTGGTTTCCCAATATCCGGTGGAAAAAAGTTTTTTTAATATTTTAATAGATTTTTTAATTTGTTGTTGATAGTAACACTAATTAATAACATAGTTCTTTTAATAAATATTTAATAAACAATGCATTTTACAATTTTAATGAATTTTATACTTGTACTGCAAATTTTAAACTGTGATTTTACGTTTTAATGTCATCATATAGTTTCTATATGTTATATACTCAATTTATTCAATTTTTGTAATGTTTGACATGTACATTTGCACAAAAACATTAATAAATATTATTATTATTATTATTATTATGGAGTTTAGAATCTAGATTGGTTCATAAATTGATTACCTAACTCTTTAGAAGTACTTAGTTAGATTTAGGTTGTTTGTTTGAGTTCTTCTATTTTTCTCTCGCGCCCACCAATAGTTTCCGAGAAAAGCGATGCTAAGAAAATACGTCTAATAAATAAATAATAATGGCAAAGAAAAGTTTTTTAATCTTTTTAATTTTTTTAGGCATTTTTAAACTTTCTTTGGTTATATAAAAGTTTTTAACATTTCATGCAATTTGTATTTTATTTTAAAATTTCAGAATTTTAAATATATATCAATGTTTACCCTTTAGCAAAAATAAAGCGTTTAAAAGCGGTAACCAAACCACAGACTTAGAACCACAATTACAACATTTACCCACGCATTTTTGTTTTAATACGTCGGCGTTTAGAGATTTTGGTTTATATACTCGTATAGTTACATAATATAAACTTAAAATATTACTAGATTCGTTTTTTTTTATCTTTTGTAATTAATAAATACATTTCATTTTGGAAATCATAAAATGCTGAATTTTTGCGTGGTCGATAAACCCAGATCAACTCGATTTAACAATTTTACGTGTGAAAGATACTTTAAAACAAGGCTTGTGTCTTGGGAACATACTGTTTATTTATTTATTTATTTGTTTAGGATACGGAATGTTATCGGGTAGGCTTTAATTAAAAGATGTAGTTAAATGAAGTTGTTATTCTAAGAACGCATAAGTTTTCCCATTTAATTCTCAAGGATAACGTATTTACAGATGTTTAAATTATGTAATATTACAGCTAAATACTTGAATAAATAAATAACACTGCAGAAATAAAGCTAAATAAATAAAACAAGTATTTTTTAGGTACAATAATAAAATTTCTCACTCGGAACAAGCGTATTTTAAAAATTCAGCTAAAAAATTAATGCAAAATAAGTTTTTGTTTATGTATAGAAACAAAAAAAAAAGATAATATAAACCAAAATTGGCGTTTTTTCTTTGTAGTAACATACGTCCGGCTTGTTCTTTAATAAAGTGATAATATAACCCGATTGAGAAGATTATTCGTGATTCTAATAAGCGACGTGCATTGTATATGGGAGAAAAACAGTGCATCTATAAAAAATTGTCCATTTACAAAGAACTCTAACCTTTTGATGAACATTGACACAGTCTCTACTCCATACGATTATTTCCAATTGTTAGTTCATATAAGTTTTTTGCAATTAATAGATGATGAAACTAACAGTTACGCAAAGACTGTTTTTCTGAGCGAATCTACTAAAAAAAAATCGCAAGATGTTACAATCCCAGAATTATTGAGATTCATAGGCTTAGTGTTATCATACTAGTACTGTAAAATGTAATAAACTTCAAATTATTGGAAAAGACATTGGTTATTAAATTTCAATTTTATTCCAATTATATGGATCGTGATAAGTATTTACTTATATTACAAAATAATTGTAAAAAATGTTGGCTGTTTATTATCCTACAAAAATCTTGTCCCTTGATGAGTCGTTATTGTAGTGTGGCAAACTTATTTTCCGACAATACATAAAAAACAAACGCCACTAATATAAAATAAAAACCGGTGTGAAGTTAGCCATAGATTTCAGCCATAGAAATTAATTTCCAGTTTCACATCTTAAAAACGAATTAGAACAATTACAAATAGTTATATCTTTTAATACTGTTACTAAATAATAAAAACAATCAATATTTATCAATATTTAAAAAAAAAAAGAAAATTTTAACAACTCTCACAGATGAAACCATTTCCTGCATTAACGCTTATTTTTCACAATGACGTGCAATTCTGATTTTTCTGCAAATTCACATACGTATAGAAGATGCATTAATAAACAACATATCAAAAAATTAGGATGTAGTTATTTCTATAATTAAAAATAATTTGATTCAAAGTTGGGCTTGCGCGGCACAATGCTAAACGCTAACGGCACCAAATTAACGTCGTTTTTTCGCAATGACGTGCAATTCTGATTTTTCTGCAAATTCACATACGTATAGAAAATGCATTAATAAACAACATATCAAAAAATTAGGATGTAGTTATTTCTATAATTAAAAATAATTCGATTCAAAGTTGGGCTTGCGCGGCACGATGCTAAACGCTAACGGTACCTAATTAAAATCGTTTTTTCGCAATGACGTGCAATTCTGATTTTTCTGCAAATTCACATACGTATAGAATATGCATTAATAAACAACATATCAAAAAATTAGGATGTAGTTATTTCTATAATTAAAAATAATTCGATTCAAAGTTGGGCTTGCGCGGCACGATGCTAAACGCTAACGGCACCTAATTGAAATCGTTTTTTCGCAATGACGTGCAATTCTGATTTTTCTGCAAATTCACATACGTATAGAATATGCATTAATAAACAATATATCAAAAAATTAGGATGTAGTTATTTCTATAATTAAAAATAATTCGATTCAAAGTTGGGCTTGCGCGGCACGATGCTAAACGCTAACGGCACCAAATTAACGTCGTTTTTTCGCAATGACGTGCAATTCTGATATTTCTGCAAATTCAGATACGTATAGAAAATGCATTAATAAACAACATATCAAAAAATTAGGATGTAGTTATTTCTATAATTAAAAATAATTCGATTCAAAGTTGGGCTTGCGCGGCACGATGCTAAACGCTAACGGCACCAAATTAAAGTCGTTTTTTCGCAATGACGTACAGTTATTAAATATTTTGAGTTTTTTTCCATTACTTTTTTTTGATGCATAGTTGGAGTTATTTCAGTATAATATATTTTTTTACCGGTCCCTCTAAGTTTTTTGAAAACGAGACGTACTGTAGATTTAAATTTTGTTATGGTTTTTATTTTCCGTACATTATTTATAGCACAAATGATTAATATTGGTTTGCTAATAGCTTCTCTTTTATATAGATAATTCTGAAATGTCTATCCTCCTTTTGTACTATTTTCTACCACTATACCGTAATGTTTTAGCCAAGCACACAAATTTCTTGCATTATATATGCTTATTCTCTATTTCGACATGAGAATTAGCGATTCTTACATTAAAATCCGTGTAAGAATAAGCAAATTCTTACACGAATTTTAGTAAAATTAGTTTTTTCAAAGTTGGTATCTCTGCATCGTAAGTTGACGTTACATGAAAAAGAAATCAAAATTATTGGACCTTAACAATTGAAACTCAAATTTTGATGCCAAAATAAAATAAAAATGTATTATTAATTCAAAGTTGTGTACTTGTAAAGGTATAGAGATAATTTTGTATGAAATTTTAGGTTAACACATAAATTTCAATATGTCAAAGTGTAAGTAAGTGTTGCCAATTCAATAAAATATAAAAGTTTCCCAATGTTGTTTTAAAATTAAAATTGTACAAAAAATATTAAATATTGTATCAAAATAGAGAAAATACTATAAAGCACACGTCATAGAATACGTTTCAATCACTCGACCGCTTAATAAACTTGCCGCTGCGCGGCTCGTGTATGAAACTCGGTCTCGTGATTGAAGAGCGTTCATTCTGTAACTTGTGTTTTAATATACTATTCTATACGTTTGTAAATTTGCAGAAAAATCAGAATTGCACGTCACTGCGAAAAAACGACTTTAATTAGGTGCCGTTAGCATTCCGTATCGTGAGGTGCAACCTCAATTTTGAATCGAATTATTTTTAGTTATAGAAATAACTACATCGTAATTTTTTGATATGTTGTTTATTAATGCATTTTCTATACGTATGTGAATTTGCAGAAAAATCAGAACTGCACGTCATTGCAAAAAAACGATTTTAATTAGGTGCCGTTAGCGTTTAGCATCGTGCCGCGCAAGCCCAACTTTGAATCGAATTATTTTTAATTATAGAAATAACTACATCCTAATTTTTTGATATATTGTTTATTAATGCATATTCTATACGTATGTGAATTTGCAGAAAAATCAGAATTGCACGTCATTGCGAAAAAACGATTTTAATTAGGTACCGTTAGCGTTTAGCATCGTGCCGCGCAAACCCAACTTTGAATCGAATTATTTTTAATTATAGAAATAACTACATCCTAATTTTTTGATATGTTGTTTATTAATGCATATTCTATACGTATGTGAATTTGCAGAAAAATCAGAATTGCACGTCATTGCGAAAAAACGATTTTAATTAGGTACCGTTAGCGTTTAGCATCGTGCCGCGCAAGCCCAACTTTGAATCAAATTATTTTTAATTATAGAAATAACTACATCCTAATTTTTTAATATGTTGTTTATTAATGCATTTTCTATACGTATGTGAATTTGCAGAAAAATCAGAATTGCACGTCATTGCGAAAAAACGACGTTAATTTGGTGCCGTTAGCGTTTAGCATCGTGCCGCGCAAGCCCAACTTTGAATCGAATTATTTTTAATTATAGAAATAACTACATCCTAATTTTTTGATATGTTGTTTATTAATGCATATTCTATACGTATGTGAATTTGCAGAAAAATCAGAATTGCACGTCATTGCGAAAAAACGATTTCAATTAGGTGCCGTTAGCGTTTAGCATCGTGCCGCGCAAGCCCAACTTTGAATCGAATTATTTTTAATTATAGAAATAACTACATCCTAATTTTTTGATATGTTGTTTATTAATGCATTTTCTATACGTATCTGAATTTGCAGAAATATCAGAATTGCACGTCATTGCGAAAAAACGACGTTAATTTGGTGCCGTTAGCGTTTAGCATCGTGCCGCGCAAGCCCAACTTTGAATCGAATTATTTTTAATTATAGAAATAACTACATCCTAATTTTTTGATATGTTGTTTATTAATGCATATTCTATACGTATGTGAATTTGCAGAAAAATCAGAATTGCACGTCATTGCGAAAAAACGATTTTAATTAGGTACCGTTAGCGTTTAGCATCGTGCCGCGCAAGCCCAACTTTGAATCAAATTATTTTTAATTATAGAAATAACTACATCCTAATTTTTTAATATGTTGTTTATTAATGCATTTTCTATACGTATGTGAATTTGCAGAAAAATCAGAATTGCACGTCATTGCGAAAAAACGACGTTAATTTGGTGCCGTTAGCGTTTAGCATCGTGCCGCGCAAGCCCAACTTTGAATCGAATTATTTTTAATTATAGAAATAACTACATCCTAATTTTTTGATATGTTGTTTATTAATGCATATTCTATACGTATGTGAATTTGCAGAAAAATCAGAATTGCACGTCATTGCGAAAAAACGATTTCAATTAGGTGCCGTTAGCGTTTAGCATCGTGCCGCGCAAGCCCAACTTTGAATCGAATTATTTTTAATTATAGAAATAACTACATCCTAATTTTTTGATATGTTGTTTATTAATGCATTTTCTATACGTATCTGAATTTGCAGAAATATCAGAATTGCACGTCATTGCGAAAAAACGACGTTAATTTGGTGCCGTTAGCGTTTAGCATCGTGCCGCGCAAGCCCAACTTTGAATCGAATTATTTTTAATTATAGAAATAACTACATCCTAATTTTTTGATATGTTGTTTATTAATGCATTTTCTATACGTATGTGAATTTGCAGAAAAATCAGAATTGCACGTCATGGTGAAAAATAAGCGTTAATGCAGGAAATGGTTTTATCTGTGAGAGTTGTTAAATTTTTTTTTTTTTTTTAATATTGATAAATATTAATTGTTTTATATTATTTAGTAACAGTATTGAAAGATATAACACTTTGTAATAGTTCTAATTCGTTTTTAAGGTGTGAAACTGGAAATTAATTTCTATGGCTGAAATCTATGGCTAACTTCACACCGGTAAATAAAACCGTACATTTTGACCCAAAGAAATCGTTGATGTATGACCGTATATACAGGACAGATCGATAATGTTGAGGTCAAGTGTCACACTGCACTGGGACGTTTATGATAAACAGAACAGAAAATCCTAAAAGAAAAATTGAAAAGGAGTTATGATAAGAAAGTAGAAACACATGAGAGAAGCAAAATTTAAAACTGAAATGATTTTGATGCAAAATAGACTGAAAAAAAATATTATCTATTGCAGAATATAACGTTTTGACCAAATAGTGTTTTATTACTTCTAGAAAAGCAATGAAAGTGTACAAAAAGATTGAGATCCACATATTACAAATACGTTTGACGTTTTAGAATTTTTGCTTTTTCGTACCGGAAAAATTATTGTCTCAAGACGTTATAAGACAACCAAACCAGTAAGTTTGCTACTTGACTAATTAAAAAAAAATAAGAGCGTTGAGAAAAAAATGCCGAGTGTGCGGCAATGACAAAATTTGAAGAGCATATTTTTGTAATAGAAATACCAATAAACCTGAGCTGTGCGTAGAACCATGTTTTGAAGTATATTTTTCTTAATATTTGTTATAGTAGAATTCCGGTTTACACAGATTGCATTCGGAATAAATAATTTTTCTTTTTGAATAATTACAGTGTTGTCGTTATCACACAAGCTGAGCTTTCGTCACGCGTCGCAGTGGACATTTTCAGATTCCAGAACAAACTGATTGATTGCGCCGTAAAGTTTCGCTTTTGCGCACATGTGCGTTCTGGAACCCATTGATGCTCAAAATTTTGGATCGGTTAGATATGACCATACTGATAATATTTATGCAATACATAACACAAATAAAGTTACTTTCAGACAAAAAAATTATTAGATTTTCGGTTACCCGTGGTATTTCTAAAGCGAAGCGACCTTATTAAATAACAATAATTATTATTAAATCCTATAAACATAAAAAGTTTTTTTGTGAACCAAAATTTTTGTTTTTATTTAATTACATTTTTGTTTTTATTTTTAACTGAATGTTTATATAAAAAAATCTCAAACTAGTATTTAGCTTCTAACCTAATGATTTTAAGTGTGTATACAAACGTTTACTTTCAATTCCAAGCTGGTGGCGCCAATAATAACATTTTAACAATACGCTTTAATAATGAGATTGATAAATATTAAAAAAAAATATTGTTAAAACACGACAAAAATATCAAATAATCACATAAATAACTAAAGAAAAAAGTAATCATACTTGATGGTCATTATGAATTAAACTCGTGAGAATAATTGCCTGTAACATACGTTAACAAATAATGATTTTATCTTATCCATCAAACATTAATTTTTATACTTGTATGTATACAGTAAAATATGTAATTATTATTATTACAATAATAACTAATGATTTATTTATTATTTAAAAACACTAAAATCAAAACCAATTTAATTCGGTAGCTTATATTTAATTTTTTTTAAAACTGTAATTACAAATTTTTTTTTTTTAAATGTATGTATTGGACGGAAAGTTGGTTAACGCATAACTGTAAAACAAAAAATATTTTTATCAATGTTTTTATGATAAAATTGTTTATCCACAAACATAAAAATCATGTTATATCAATGATTATCTAGCATAAGGTAAAAAAATAACAGTTTTAGTAAAAGTTTTAAACAAAAAAATTATTGCAGTAAAGTCATATTCTTGAATATCTGAGTTAATTTAATTTTAAATTAAGCAAGATAGTGTTGTTGCACAAATTACCAAAACTATGATAAAAGTAATACATTCGCAATCATACTAGAGCACAGAAAGCACATTTTAAAACAACAACCCTTTTATGGGCGTTTATTTACTGTCATATACATAGGTAGAAACGTATTCCTTCAAGCAGTAAAGTTTGTTTGTTTTGCAAGAATTTGAACACAAATAGCACATACAAAGAACTGTTTACGGTGCACTTAAATAACTTAACTACATATATAACTTTTCTTAAGAAGCAGAATAGAAATTAGAAATTGGAAAATATAGTTTACGTAGATAGGTTTTAAAAAAGCTAAAACATAGATTAATTAATTCAATTATTTAAAACTAAAAGTTGAATAGTAAAAAGCTGCTTAAAAACCGACATTAATAAAAAAATCCTTTTTTAGTAGCACAATCAAGCATTAACACTTACATAAGTTTGATTGATTGTAATTAAATATCAAATACATTATAATAACCGCATTTGCAATTGATTTTGTCTCCTTAAACAAGTTGGGAAAAAAATAGTTAATGCGTTCTTAATGGCTCGAATTGTAATTATCGACCTTAACCAATGTGTACTTTATTGAATTGCGTGAGCACGTACAGTAAAAATAATATTACACAAGCATATTGTAATTGTTTTATAATAGTTGACGTTATCACCATAAAGATAGTATTTACATAATTTTAATTTGATGTTATGGATAATTTAGCATTGTTAAAAATGTGACGTGCTTTTTTCGACTTAATTATTTAATAAATTAATTTTTGATTATCTTTTTTACTAATAAATATTTGTTTGTATATTTGTAATTAACTCGATAAATTAAAAAAGCTGTTGTTAGTATGTAAATTTGTTGCTTATTTAGTTACAGTCATAACGATATACATTTCATTTATAAAGATTTGCCACGTTAAATAATTTAAATTTTTTTGTGAATTAAAAAAAAGCTTGTAGTAAATGAGAAAAACGCGTTTGTAGAAAACCCATAGTATACAGTAAAATTCCAAAAACAAATTGGGTTTCTAAATTTATCTAATTCTTCAGTCCTAAATCACTATTCAAAACGTTTATATTTTATTTTAGGTTTTTTCACTATATGATCATGTGATTTTGGTTTCTGTCAGAAATGTAGCACAATTTTAGAGCAACGAAAGAAAGGCGACGGTGGTGAAGAAGCCGGTGGGATAACAATCAAAGTTTATTTTTCGTTTTGTGCTGAAACATTTCGCACATATGTAGTATAAAGTTTAAATCATTTTTTCTTCGTCTTGTAACATGGGTAAATCCAAGCATTATTCAAAACCCCTACAGTAGTGTTGGCTCTAAAAAAGTTTCCAACCGCAGCAGCGATTTTAAATCAATCTGCATTTTCGTTGACACCACAAGTGTTGATCGCTTTGGGACAACCTTGTATGATAGCACTTCAGTTAGGCGCTGCCTATGGAGTGGTATCTTTCATACAGGTCTAAAAAAACAGAAATGTTTACTACCTGCTCTTTCCATGAGAGTTACACAAAGAGACGAACGTCTAGTTGATATCTAGGTATTGATTGGTGTAAACTTGGCAGGATTGGGGAAGGCAACTTCTGACCTCGTTTTTGAAGATATAAAAGTGATAAACATTTCCAAGATCGAGAAACTGAGTGACGTTGAAAGAATTTTTCGTGATGTTCACTTTGTTTAGTCGTCTTCAAGACGTGGTTTAATCGATAACAATTTAAACAACGCAAAATCAATGCAAGAGATTTTGTTGAATGCTTCAATTGATACATGGGTATTTGTTTCTGATCTGGAAAAGCGTATCAAAAATCTGAAGACCATGCGTAATACTATTAAGAGATTGCAATTGCAAGAAGTAAATTTATGTAGCTTTGCCGGTAGACTAAGATTTGATTTCTTAAATTGGCAAGAAATCACGCCTGACTCCATTATCTTAGATTGAATTTAAGGATACAAAATTCCTTTTACTAGCAGAACCATACAAAGAGTCATATCTAAAAAGAAAGTTTGGTCTGAAAATAAAAAAAACTGGCATATCAAATTGTATTATCAATGTATTAGCTTTAGGTGCAATTTCGAAATGCACTTGTTCAAAGCAACAATAACTCATATCTTCATTTTTTGTGGATAAATCTAATGGGTCTTTTAGCCAGCCTAATCATATATTCAAAGAAACAACAAATTTACAAAAATTAAACATTTTGAAATGGAAACAAAACTTGTCACTAAATATTGCTTTTTAGCCAATAATGATTTAAAATATGTCTATCTTCTGGTTCCTACAGAGAAAACACTTGAGATGACACACGATCTATGAGTTTACTGCCCTCTCTTTTGGCTTGTTTTGACCCGGTTTGTGTTTAGAAAGCGAATTAATCCACAGTAACACGTCCTTATTTTTTGTAGTTTGGTTCAATGATTTTGTATCAACGTCGTAATTTAATAGAATTCTTGCCACGCCACTGATACGCTAACCTCACTAGTGGAATATTTCGGAGTTTATTCGACATCTACGTGGAGAGAAGAGTTTGTTTTCTTGTCTTAAGCCGCTGTGAGTGGTTTGATTGTGATAGAAGCCTTATCCGCTTAGTTTGATTTTACTGAAATGAAGATTTTCTATGTATAATGACGGAATTATAACAATTTTCAATTTAGTTGACCCTCACAACAAATTTAGCGATTCGAGATCTTCTATTCAATCCCGTTACTAATCGTAGAAGTAGTATTTCCTTGCTATATTACGTCAATATGATAGTTGGTGGCTCTTTTGCAAATGAAGAAACAAATATGTTTGAAGATTCTAGTCCAAATGCTTATCGACCCAATTTCAGAAGAAAGCTTTAAATACATTGAGATTCACCATTTCTTTATTAGTAGGTTTTCATATTGAAGAAAATCATTTAATAAAAAGATTCATGCAGGGCGTTTTTAAGATGAGATTTTCTAGACCCAGATATAATTTTACTTGAGATCTAGCTGTAGTCTTAAATTTTTGTCTGCGTCAAGATATTACGCTACTGATCCTTATCTCCGCTCACCGAGTACAAACAATTTTCTAATAAAAATATCCAACACTCATACCAGCCAGAAAGCAGTTAATATATTTGTACCTGATATTATTAAAACATCAACTTTTATAAATTTCCAGCGTCTGATAACCTTAGCATTCTATGAAAAAGAGAAAATTTGTGTAGCAAGAAGGCTATTCAAAGCATCTACAGTTTATTTATAACTGTCAAGAGTCTTGTTATGTTAAAAATATTTTGTGCAGAACGAAAGTTAGACGCATAAAAGTCCCCGATTTTCTCCATTATTAAATATCTTAAATCATCCATGTCGATTTTGTGTACTAAATGACGGTTTAGGATGCGTTTGTGTTGAGAAATTCAGCGTGATAAGAATGCATTGTCATTTTTTTTGGCATTAGTAACTTTGGCTATCTACATGTGTCCTATTAATGTTGAGATATAGATACCTGTTTGTTCACTTTGGGAAACATTTTTATGATGACGCTACAACTTCCAAACTATTAAAAATCATGTTGAACCTACGTTAATTAAAGAAATCGAAACCATTGGTTAATTACTACAATTATAAATGAATTGGTAGGCCCATTCACTAAAATATTAGTATTAATTTGGGAAAAACTTGGCGCATTGGATTTTTTCTCATAGATCGTATGAACCTAAAAAATTAATTTGTGATAACACCATATGTATGTAATAATTTACTTATCAACATATTTTAGAAAATAATAAAAAAAACAAATTGTGAGTTTTGTATTTCCTATTCAATTTTTTTCTTATCTACATTGTCCGTCGATTGTATCCACGACTTTACGTACATATTGTGTTTGTTGTTATAATTAAGTATAAATTTTTGTTTTGTGCAATATATTATTAAACGGTGCGCTCTGTTTTGCCTAAACACAAGATATTGGATATTTGTGTTATATTTACTAATTGAAATTTCTTATTTTGAGAATGTAAAACTTAGGTCCACAAATTTTATTTTATGTACGACGTGTTGCCCAATCAAAGAGAACTTGCATCTACGATTACTGTCTGTGATATTTACATAAGTACTCCTAACTTCTCTTTTTTTGATAAAATAAATATATTTGTTGTTATAACCTGCTCTCTTTGTTACGTGCATAAATCATCAATATTCATAACGTAATACCCTGTATATTGAATTAAAATTAGATTGCGGTTTGGACGCCCTCTGTCGATCTTTTCTTGTGACTGTCATTTTACGACTAAGTCGTTAAGCTGACAACTGCATAAAATGGTCTGTGTCGTTTAAATACTATAAGTTTCTATGAACACCCTTTGTAATGGAAATCAAATTATAACTTCATTACGTATTTAAAGTAATTTATTCGTCACAGGGTAAGGCATTTACATTTAATTAACGATTTTGTAGCTTCCTATCTTCGTGAGTTATTGTTGACACGATTTGCTATTCATATCTATTCCAGACTCACTCACCGAGGAAAACGTTTTCTTCAAGCAAGTAGGTACTGGATTGTGGGTAAGTTTTTTTTTCATTGTTTTAATACCATTAAGGTAGTTCCATTAATTATTTTGTGTGTATCGCATGCTGTGTACAAACGATATCAATTACGAAACTTTCTTCGCTATTCACTTCGAGTTAACTTATGTATTGTGTGTTACCGATACTTCTGGCATTTATAGATTGAGAATTAGACATACTCTTGTTAATAATCGACGTTACTAAATTAAAGTTTTTATACCTGTTTAAGCTTTCATTTATGGTACATACCTTTCTCTTTTATTGTGGTTACCTGAACATCAGAGTAACAAGGATTACGCACCTAAAAATTCTGTCTGTCTTGATCGAGGCAGAAGTGTTAATTAGAAAATATCTGGCGCCCTTAATTATTATTCCCTTGAACCTCCCCTATCTCCGACTGTGTGAGTTAGCCGTGCAAGGTTCGTAAGACCTATAAGCTTGTAACATCTTTCAGTGTTGGATATGTTTAAACGGTATTTTTCATTACTAGCTTTCAACCGTTTTGTCGCCTTTTTAAATTACCTTATAATCAGAACACCGAGACCGGTGATCCACTAGTCAAATTCTACTGGGGCCGTCGCCTGCATTTAAGTTACGGGCAAATTCTCATAACATATTAAAGATACTCTAAAATCTGCTCATTTGACCAGGTACGCTCGGCAGCAAAATGAGCAGGTCTCAGTATGAAAAAAATCTGACAAGCTGCTGGTTAGAGTAACAAGTCCACAATGTTTGCTAGGCAAATTCTTGAGGATAGAAGTGTGACTAAGACTAATTTAAGTTTAGATACTAGGTAGTGAATTTTCTTTAGTGTTTTTCTTTAAGGTTCTAAATGCCATATGCCAAAGATATGGTTACACATATATTCATTTTACTCCCTAAATTGGGAACGCTTTAAATATCTACCATAATATAAGTAATTATTAAACAAATTTACGTAGTAAAGTTCAGTCATAATTATTTGACGGTCCTTTTACGTAATGACCAGTCCCTACCTCTCCCTTGCTCTTGCTAATTTAAACTTCGGTAGCTTAAAAATAATAAATTTTGATTCTTATTGCACCGGTGGTTGTGACTCCGACACCACCGTCGTTTTTCTTTGTGTAGTTGTAAAATTGACCCGTGTAAAGCTAGCCACAGATCCAGCCACAAAAATATGTGGAGTGTATATGGAGTGAAACAAAACGATAAACTATCGGAAATATAAAAAACTGTTAATACACGTAATAAATAATTTAAATATATACCAATTGTTTATATTTAATAAATTAAAAATTATTTTAACAAATTTACAGGAACTGCAAATTTATACATTAATATATACCAAAATGACATAGTTTATCGGATTATGGATTTGTCACTAACTTCACACTAGTGTAAAATTGTGCTCCTTTTCTGACATAAACAAAAAACTACCATGTAATCATTACGTAAAAGGACCTTCATATAATAATGATTCAACTTTAATAAATTAATTTGATTAATTATTTGTTTAAGAGAATCTGGGACAATCAATTAAATGTGTCAAAAACCATAAATGGAAATGGAAAAAACAAAAAAGTAAATCTTGGGTATTTTAAAAAACATTTTTTTTTAAAATTTGTTATTTAAACAGTTAAAACATCATTGGTTATAAGTATTTATGTCATATAATATTAATGAAACTAAAATCACTTAAAAAAATCCGAAGAAAAAATGTTTTTTTTTAACATATATGTAGTTTAAACGACTCGTCATCAGCGTACAAACAAAGAATGCTTAATTGGTTATATTTTGTATGCTGTGTTTTATATATAAATTAATATTACATTATATAAACTACCATCTACGCATGCACATCTGATTGTTAAACCAAAACATTAAAACGATTTTTTATGTTTACCTTTTTCGCATTAACTGTAACTCGTCAACTTTAAATTGTTTGGGCAACTTCTGCTGCTTAAAAAATTCCATTTACATGAATCAATTCAATAACTGTTCTAGTTTAATTTAAAAAATGAAAGTTGTGTTTTTAAATATTTTTAGGTTCGAGTCCTTTTAAACATACTTTTATTTATTTTTCGACATGTGTTTTACTAGAAATAACAAAATTCCAAAAATAAAAATTACACAATTTTTGAAATTTGGCATAACACAAAAAAATAAACAATAAAATTTAAAAAAAGTCTGCAAAAAACAACACTATAATTTGATAATTCATTAAAAATTTCCTTTACATTTCAATATCAAAGTGACAACGACTTCATATCAAGGCAATGTAATATTATTTTAATATTCAACAACAATTGCTTCCTTTTGATGTCAATGTACATAAGCAACATATAAACTATTCAATGTCTATTTTATTTGTGAAACTGCATTTGTGGTGTTGTGTATTTGCGACGAGAATTCAGCAAATCCCAGGCATTTTATTTTAAAAAAAAGTAAATTTTGTTACATAAAAAGACAAAACTAAAACTTTCTTTTTACAATTTATTCTAAATTTATTGTAATAAAATAAAATCTAGCAAACACAAAATTTGTTATCATTATTATTTTCAATATATTAGTGAACATAATATTGTATACTTATGGAACTTCTTTTAAAACAAAATTCCGTATTTTTTTTTATAAACAACATTTATTTAAATATTTACTTTTCTTATTTATATTGTGTTGTCATTAATAAAGTAATGTAAATAGTGTAATATTTAAAAACATTATTTGTGTTTAATTCATTTAAGTAAAATCCATAGCACGTATGTAATAACACCGGTATTGATCAAATCAATCTCGCTTCAAAGATTATTACTAAATTGAAATTTTAAATGCCCGTTTTATAAAGAAAATAGAAATGATCAATTTTCTAAGAAGTATTAGAAATAAAATCAGACATAAAGCAATAGATTTTTTACAAAATCAATTTTCTAGATTATAATCAATTTATTAATTAAGTTTATTCATCATGCAACAAATGCAATAAATAATATAAAACTATTCCAAAAAAATCAAATTAAACGTTTTTATATTTAATCACTAAAAACATTTAAGAAAACTCCTTGGGGAAATACTTAGTATGTGAACTCGCTTTTCGAAAAACGGAAAAAAAATTAGTGGAAAAATTTAAAAAACGATTTTAAGTACTTTTAAAAATCTATTTAGAAAAATTAATATAATTTCTAATTTATGTTATAGCGTAATGCGGAATTTCATAATACTGTTTATTTTAGTCTTTTGTCGATAAAAGGTTTATTCAAAGTTTTCGTGTTGAAAATAGTTCGTAAATTTCTTTTTGCTAATCAATACTTTATCAAGATGTATAAAGTACGTTGTAAATCAGCAAAACTTTTATAAAAGTAACATACTAACAAAACTTATATTTTTGTTATAAAAACTTTTTTTTAAATTATACTTTTATGAATGGTTAAATTATATAAAAATTACATTTATACGTAAATGCAAGTTTAATAAATTATTCAAAATAGTATGGCAATACTAATTTATCATAACTAATAGTTATATGTGGTAGTAATAGTCAAAACACAAATGAATCACATTTAAAAAATCACAAAATTGATTAACAAACGTCATTAATAATAAACAAAAAAAATTATTTAACAAGAGTATTTAATTAAAAACAAATTTTTGAGTAGTACATCAAAAAATAGAGTCTGCTAACAACGGATTAAATTAGAATTTAGGTTATCCTGTATGCTACTATTTATTACTTCTTTCAATTTAGTTGTAGCAGTAATTACACGTGTTTCACCCCTTTCCAGAATGCAATTTCTTTATTACTTAATGTTGTTGAGAAATAGTTCAATGTAGAACTAAAATTAATAGTTTCTGATAAATTAAAATTTTAATTTAAGTTTTAGATTAAAAATTGTGCTGAATACATATGGTCTTGCAACATATAATTACACTCTGAGTATAACCATTTAAAAATTAAATTTAAAAAAAGTTAAAAATTTGAACAACTTTAAATGTGTTAAAAGGGTGTTTAGCACACTGATAGAAAGGATTTCTATTGCTGTTTAACGGCCAAAATTATTCATAATCTTAACTTCAGTCCAACTAAAACAGATTTTCTCAGCTTTTTTTTTTAACATATATACACTTCATTTACTGTAACAAACAACTGTTTTTTAAAAATAAGCAATTCGCGACAATAAAAAATTGAGTTTCGCAGTTCCATCATAGTCATTATTTATTTATTAGTTCAATGCAACAAATAAGTCAATAGTTTTTAAAATCAAAAGAGACAACGGAACCACTCACAGAATGTGATCTACCACATCTTAACAACAATTTTAGACAAATCTTGTAACTTTTAACCTAAATTTTATAAGAAAACCAGCGAAATCAAGAAATAGAGATAATGGTATCGACTTAGCATCAGCATAGAAAAACACAGTAAACCAATACCACAAGAAACCAATGACGCGGATCAGCGTAATATAAAGTTACGATTAGAAGCGACTTTCGGCTTAAACCGCATCGTAGTTGAACCCAAGCAAATTTTTTGTTGTTGTATTTTTTATATATATTATCTTTCGTTTGGCTGCCAGAAGGGCTTTGGGCCTGTTAGACTCAACCCGTGTATTCGGGTAAGTTTTTTTCCTACAATTTATTTTTTTGTATTTCGTAAAGGGACTAATTTTGTGTTGTTTTTAAGCATTAAACATTCTTAGGGCTTTCCCAAAGTTTCTATGTATACACGCAGAAACTTTTGCATACGGGTAAGTTTCTAAATTTCAATTGCTTATCGCTTCTGCGTGTTTTGCATGTTAGCAAACTTTTATCTCGAGTTTAGAGGATTTACCTTTCTTACTCTACATAAATCATTTGTAGAGGAATCCCGATTCTTTTTGAACTTGGTTCGTAGTATATAAAGACAAAGGATTTTTTTTGTTTAGTCTCAAAGTTCAATTGA
Organism: Aquatica leii; assembly: GCA_035610365.1. Taxonomy (NCBI): domain Eukaryota; kingdom Metazoa; phylum Arthropoda; class Insecta; order Coleoptera; family Lampyridae; genus Aquatica; species Aquatica leii. Next base: position 21,225,844 of record CM069432.1, on the reverse strand, counting down.
AAGTTAGTCGTATTTTCCATTTGTGACGTTTCCCACTTGTGACTTTATTACTTTTGTTTGGCGAGATGGATGCTTATGAACGGAAAATTATTAGACTTGTTACAAGCTTTAGGTCTTACGAACCTTGAACGGCCAACTCACACAGTCGGAGATAGGGGAGGTTCAAGGGAATTATGCTTACGGGCGCCAGATCAAATCCAAATTAACACTTCTGCCTCGATCACGACAGACGGTCCAAACTTGTAACTAAACTTGAGGTTCGTAATCCTTGTCACTCTGATGTTCGAGTAGCTAAAATGTGTTTATAGGTAACGACAATTAAATGAGAAAGGTATGTTGCCATAAAAGAAAGATTAACAAGTATAACAACTTTAATGTATTAACGTAGAAGATTAACAAGAATTTATGTAATTTCTCCACTTATCAATGTTCGAAATATTAATAAGTATAATTAACAAATATAAAAACTTTAATTTAGCAGCGTAGCAAATTGACAGAAGTATGTTGAATTCCTCAATTCATAAACATTAGACAAATTAACAAGTATGATTAATAAATGTAGAAACCTTGAATTAACAACGTACAAGATTAACCGAAGTATTGTCTAATTTCTCGATTCATAAATGCCGGACATATCGGCAACACACAAAGCATATACTTAAATTACGTTGAGATAGCTAAGTAAATTTCGTAATGAATATTGTCTACTCTCAGCATGCGATACACTACAAATGACACTTGAAATTACGAAGGAATCTTAATAGATTGGAAACAAAATATCTTACTCTGTGACGAAAGATTTGTAATAAATTCGCAATCGCCTTATAAATTTGTATTCATCACAAGGGATGCCCTTAAAAATTTAGGAATCAGTTCAAGATTCTCGACACCGACCGGTTCAAGTAGTTGACAGCTTCAAAAATGGCATCGCAGTCACCAACAAGGTCGACGAGGGCGTCAAAACCAGAAACTAATTTTTAAGTCGACACACAGGGTACTCCGTTGTGAAAATTTCGCACGTAACAGACTACTTCACGATGAAGTACCAACCCCTGACGTTTCTGAACCAACTGAATCAGAAGACGAAGGTGCACAAGACATAATTAACCAGATAAAGATGGCAACCAATCAGATACTTCTAGGCAACCTCCAGATCTCTGTATTTTTATGGAGAAGGTGGGACAAAATGGAAAAAGCATGCCCCAGGCTAACAAGCTGGACCAAGACTACAAAATATGGTTACCTAATTGCCTGGTGTTGATGCAAGAAACGCAAACACGCCAAATCAGTGTTGGATGCTCTTTTTTGAAGACATTTTGGACATAATTATCGAAAATACCAATTTGTATATACAAAAAATAACACATATATAGAACAATAAATACGACGTTGTACTTACTAATAAAGTGGAAATGAAAGCGTTTATCGGTTTGTTGTATTTGGGCGGTTCTCAACAATACCAATACAAGGTTTGAGCGAAAGAAGTTGGGATAAACTTGCTTGCATACAGACATATTTGAAAAATTCAACAAACAGCTTCAAAAACATTATAGTGTGGGTAAATATGTGACTCTGGATAAAATGTTGTTAGGATTTCGTGGAAGATGTGGCTTTCGTATCTACATTTCAAATAAACCCATCAAATATGGGATCAAAGTGCAGATCTATGCTGTAAACCAACCTGAAGGTCCCTTTCAGATAGGCAATTCTGTAACAGCTGTACATTCTAAGAATGACGAACATCTCAAAAACTGGAAGGAATGTTACCATGGATCAATGGTTTATTAGCGTGGAAACTGTAAGTTGTTTGTTGCATGATCACCGCCTAATTGTAGTTGGTACAATACAATCCAGTCGAAAGTCTTAGACGAAAGAAGTTAAAAGTGTGAAAAGATGAAACACGAGCGAATATGCTAAATCTACCATGGAAAGTAAGGCTATTACGGCTAAATTCTCATGTGTCTCAGTCACAGAAAAGCCTCGACCGACAACTTCCACTGCTCGAACAAGGTGCAAATTCTGCAAAAACCAAAAATCAAGATATTCGTGCAAGTTTGTGGTTTAGAACACACAAAACCATACATTTGTTTAACTAAATTTTCGATTCAATATTTTGTATATCAAATTTATGTACACTCATTTTATATATTTTTTACACTTATTCAGCTATATATTTTACAAATAATTGTATGTTATTGTTTTTTTTTTTTTAAATAAATGGGTTAATGTTTTTATTCTTAGCAGTGCAAAATAAACCAGGGTAACAAATGCATACCAAAAACTGGGAATATCAATGTGTTATTAGAAAAAAAATAAAACACAGTTTGGGTCTGAGAGACCCAACCTGTCGAATATTGTGATTCTGAATCCACCCGTCAACCAGAGGGTCTCTTGTTTGTCTTTAGCAGATATAAACCAATTATTTAGAGTGTCTTTAGTTGTAAAGACAGTTCTGATATTATGATTTTTAGTACTTTGCTTATTTTGTTTGTCGAACCCATACAGCATGGTAAATAAGCGGTGCTAGTAGGAGGTAGTAAGTCTTCTTTATATCTTTTTAAGCCCGAATCTATTTTGTTTTAGAGACTCCAACAGTGTTTCCTTTTTCTTTGTAGATTTTCATTAGATACGTATAACTCTTTTAGCTAAAGTATGCAACAGTGGTCTTATGTATTAGATAGTGGTAAAATTTGGCGTTTAATTATTTGTTAGTGTGCGTTTTATTTCTACAAACGAAATGTCCCAACTATCCGTTATTTTTCTCTATTACCAGTACATTAAGAAAAACTAGACCGCTGTTACGTTTTAATTCTAATTTAATGTTATGTTTTGCAGATTTTAGATGTTAAAGTATTGATTTAGCTTGTCATTAGGCCATACAGAAAACGCACAATCAACATATCTCAACCAAGTTTTTGGTTAAAACCCAACATTCTTCATAATTTCAGTTTCAAAATACTTCATATAGAAATTGGCTGTAACTGGAGAGAGCGGTGAACCCATAACCCGCCATAACCGCTCCTTCTACTTTTTTTAAATAAGCTGTAGTTATTACTGAAATAAGTGTTCTTAAGACAGAGTTTAATAAACAAAACTTCTTTCTCAGTAATTCTCTCCTTGAGTCAAAAAAAAAGAGAAAGTACAACTAAAGAAGGCGAGAACAAATAAAAAGTAATACCAGGTCTTTGGAAATACCACGAGAAAAAGAAAGGTTAAAGTATTAAAATCAATCAATGTTAAGAGTACCAGAGAAGCAAACAAATCGTAAGCAATGCAAACTAATAGTAAAATGTGCAGAATCGGAAAAAAACATAGCATGCTAAAGTTTACAAAGAATATTTGATGTAACACATCTGCAAAGTCTAACAGCGGCAAAGCATAGAGTCTTTATGTGATCGTAGTAGACATCAAAAGCAAAAACAGCAAACTATTCAGTATCCAAAAATTGCAATTTTGGAAAAAAAAGATAGATGCAGTGATATTAAGCCAAAAGTACAAAAAAAAATTTTTAAGCTAAAAATGCTAATCCAAAACCTCCAGCAGCTAAAGTATAAAGAATGTACAAGTTCCTAATGTACCCTGTATGTTCATTACCCTCAAGTTAGATTTCTGTTTTTGACGCCCTCTGCCAAGTTTAGTTTTATTTCATTTCCTGTCAAGACGTCAAACCGTAAAGTACTTAAAATTCGTGCTTGTAATGCTATAACCTCTTAATTGCGCTAAGCTATATGCTTTTCCTATTAGTTTTTAGAATTCTATGGTAATTTCCTTCTTAATTTGATAGCACGTCTAGGCACGTTCCGCCACGGTTTTGGCTCTATGTTTCGATGCATTGTCGATCAATGAAGGGTTAATATCGACAAATACCTTCATGGAGCGAGTATAATTCTGTAAGGCCTACGTTAAAACTAAAAACGAAGTCTCGACAAAAACTTTTCTTCTAGATTCTACTACTTATGCGTCAAGTAACTGCGATATCAACTTTTACTTGTGCAACAGCATTCGATAATCAGATTTTTGTGTAATTTCTTTTAGTATTAATTAACAATTTTGTAAATTTTTGCTTTCGTGAGTCATTGTGTTGATACGATTTGCTATTCAAATTTATTCCAAGGTGGCTCAACGAGGAAAACATTTTCTTCGAGGAAGTACTGGATTCTGGGTAAGTTGTATTTAATTACTTTGTCGCGGTCAGAAAAGGCACTCACGGAATTTTGCTTGTTTTAACTTACGCAATAACAATAGCTGTTTCAATACCACTTAGGTATTTTCGGTAGTTATTTTGTGTATCGCATACTGTGTACAAACGATATTTGTTATGTAACTTTCTTCGCTATCGGCACTGTCTAAACTTTTGTATTGTGTGTTGCCGATACTTCTGGCATTTACGAGTGAATAATATACTACGAAATTTCAGAGACTTGTTGTTAATAATCTACGTTATTAAATTAAAAATGTTATACATATTTTATCCTTCCTTTATGGTATCATATCTTTCTTTTTGTTAGTTACACGAAAACCAGTGTAACAAGAATTACGATCTTGAAATTCGTTACAAGCTTGGACCTTCTCTCCTTATCGAAACAAAAGTTTTACTTATAAAAGATCTGGCGCTCTTTAACTCTTATTTATTTAAACCTCTCCTATCTCCGACTGTGTGAGTTGGGCGTGCAAGATTCGTAAGACGTATAAGCTGGTAACAATGTGACTGAAAAAAATACTTGCAAATCCGTACAGCATGCCAACATTAAACTGATATATAAAACGCCTAAATTCCGAAACTTGAAATTTGGTAGCAGATCTAGCCGCTATAACCCGTGAGGTACATTCCACAAAATGCTTATTCAGAAAATGTTCAACCTGCAAAGAACGATCTTTAGAATACTACTTAACAAATTCTGATAAGTTGCTGTACTATCAACAATGGATTTACAAAGCCAGTTCCTTTAAAATAGACGGAAAGCAAAAATCTGTACGTAAAACTGTAAAGAAAGAGCATACAGTTACAATAAAACAACTTGTTCAAAATCTGAAAGCGGCATTACAACTGTTTTTTGACATGTTGGGACTATAACACATCAATGCCAATCGACATATCAAAAACAACTTAACTATAAATGACGTTCTGATTTATGTTGGTTATAGTGAAAATTATTCCTGCAACTATAAAAAAGAAATACAAGCTATTTACTTTGGTGGAGAAAAATATTTACATATAGTTGCTCAATAATACTGCAATCAAACATGTATCCTTTTTTAGCTTATTTAGTAACAACAAACCATATTTGAATGGATGAAAACTCAAAATTACCTATAAATAAACTGCATGTGTTAAGTGACGGGCCTGTTAATCAGTATAAAAATAATATGAGGTTTAACATCGTGTCTCGTCATCAAAAAATTCTTTATGCAGAAATTATCTTTTTCTCATAGCATTATTCTGAACCAGGGCACGGTAGAAGAGCACTTCTTGGTGTCGGTGGAACCCTGATAAATACAGCTGATAAAGTTGTAGCCGAAAGTCACTACAACATAATCATAGATTTAAATTTGTTGAAAACTATCTTTCAAACCAGATGTCCGTCTATTTTCTCGTTTGAGATAACCAAAGTGACCAGTTTACGACTATTCCTACATAGTTTGCTGTGACTATGCTGGTCTCTTTTTCGTTACGGTGTAACTTACCCAAAATTACAGATTTACTCTCGTTAAAGAAGTTTCACCTCAAAAATATTATTCAAATGAGTAGATTAAATACTTAGTAGATAGGTAACTAACGTATATAATAGTTTATAATTCACAAATTTCCAACAATAGATACATTACAAAAACTAAAAAAATTATAAAAAATAAAATAAAAAGTTCCCAAAAAAATTTCTATGCTTCAAAAAATGCAAAATAGAATTTTTTTTTATATATAAATTCTAGTGATTAAATTAGGATTTTTTTCTAAATTCAATAATCCCTACAATTTAGAGTATTCTAACTTATCTATCTGAGAAAACTCTTTTGACGTTTTGCAAAACCCACATAATCCTAAATTTAAAATTTTTGAAAAAATTAAGTATTTGTTTATTAATTGTATATTATTTTTTGAGCGAATTTGTTTTAATATAAGCAATTTTATTGTTATTATTAATATATTTTATGTCGAGTCGGTTAAGGAAACTTTCAGTTTCTCTTTTGGGTTTTCTAATATTATTTTGTGTGATTTTCTAACAATTGTATAGCACTAATACTCAAGTGAAAACTGTGTATCTGATAGTTTCATGTTTCTATTATTTTGTCATGTACAACAACTATAAAATCTTTAGTCTTAGGAATAGTCATCATATGATAAGATTATGTATGTATTATTTAGTCAGATGTCTATTATTCAAGAATTTTCATAAATAAAATCTATATACAAAAAGTCAATAATGCAAGTACTTTTTTTTTAAATATTAATTTACCTATTTCTTTGACTAATACGGTCAACACATTTCTATTTTATTATCATGAAAAATAATTAATTTGCTAAAAAATATAATTAATTTAATTACCAATATATATTTAAAGCTTATTTGTCTGTTAATTTACAAAAGTTAATATATAATTTTTTATAAACTTAATTGTCACTATTCTTTACAATGCAAAACAAGTTTGTGCATACTGTATTTGGAAACATTTATTTTAATTATGTTTATTTTTAGTACTTAACTTAAACAGCTGGATTTAGTGAAAAAAACAATTTCGTATATATTCGAATAATCAAAGACAAGCAGTCAAAGCTGAAGTTGACAAATCGTATGTTGGTGACACGTCGCCACAACTCAACACAATAGAGCGACTTAAAAGCTTTTTTTAAATTGTTTTCAAAAATTGTATCTATAAAATAAGACAGTGTAAGTATTTATTGCATTGAGCGTTATATTCTATTTTATTCTAAATAATTAATTAAAGAAACGTCGTTAAATTGCTATTTATAATAAAACACAGATCCAACTTCTTAAATGTTATAATTTTTATTGGCAATATTAAAAATATGTTGTATAAGGTTTGTATATAAACGTTAAACAAATTTTATTTGAACTAGTTTATTGGAATACTCTAGTTAAAAATACGTTTATAAAAAAGTTTAATTTTTGCTGTGTTCACATTGTGCTTTTTTTAATAAGTAACAATTTTAAGTTAATAAATACTAAATTTCAAAATATAATTTAAATTTTTGATTTAAAATTTATAGAAAACAGTAATTTAAAAAAAACGTGCATGATTTTTTTTATCAACTCAAACATTTTTATTTTTTGTCAAAATCATTTGATAAATTGTTTTTTTTATTGAGTTATAATAAAAATCAACTAGAATTTTTAATAGATTTTCATTTAATGTTATAAATGCAGTAAAACAAATTGTGTACTTATAAAATTACGTTTAGTTTTGTGACGAAACGATGACCCAGAAAAACCCAATATAAATGGGTCCCAAGATTCGATGTCTAAAAATTTAATTGTCTGAAAACAAAATTTTTCAAAACTTAAAGCTTACTTGGTTTTTTAAATTTGTAAATTTTATAAAATATATAAATACGTACTACCAATTATATTTTTATTTTAGCATTAGACGACGTCTTTTTCGTCCAAACTTTCAACTCAAGTGACAGTTTTGTTTACGTTGTTAATTTGATCAAAACGTTATTTATCTTTTAATCTAAGTAAAGTCTGCAGTAACTTTTAACAAAAATTGAATAAAGTGTATAACTTTAGTTAGAAATATTTTAGTAAAATTGGTACGAATTTTTGAATTCCGAAGTTCACAACTTAAACTTATTTGCCGAGCTTTTGCAGTTCGAACTACTATAAAGCGCTAAAATTTATTTTAAAAGCGATGTTAGTATAGATTTAGTTCTTTAAATATAAAATTATTTCGTTTATAAAATATACGTTTTAAATAATTCGTTTATTTTTAACATTCGTCAAATTTTTCAAAAACATAAATCAAACAAAAAGCAGTAACATTCAGTAAGTACATAGCATTAATACACTAAATTACACTTACACAAATTTAAATGCTTAACTTATTTGGACACAATTGTAATTTAGCGTACGTTAATTGGGTAAGTGGTTTATTATCCTACATGGTGCATACACTCCAACATTCCGTCTTTATGCTTAATTAATATGCGGGCGTCAGCTTCATGCACTTATGTATTTAAAAGATACACGATCGTATGATTATGTGAAACAAAAATGATTTATGTATATAGTTTTTTTAGCATTAAAATACCAACAAATTTAAAAATATTTATATATATATATATCAAATTAGTGGTTGTATTAATTGTGAAATTAACCGGAACATTATTTAAAAAACCTTGTTATTAATATAATTTTTTTGAATAATAAAATTAACTTATAATCAGATATAATTAGGTGAAGGCTGTACTATGAATAAACCAATTTATTAAGTGCAATTTAAAATATATATATAACCTATAATTTAACGATTTTAAATTAGGGATACATTTTTTTCAAAAAACCTTTACAGAAAATCTCTTATACAACTCAAATGACAAATAAGAAAATAATAACAAACATTACTGCCAAATTGTAACTACAAAAATTTTGTACAAATTTTCAATAATTACTATAAACGCATAAATTGAACTAATGTGTCAGAGTCGATAATAATTATGGGAGAGATTTGATGAGTTTGAAATAATCAGTAGCATACCCATTTTTGAGCAAAAATATGCAAAACTAATTTTACTTTATGGAAATTTTAAAAGCGATTGTTTTAAATTAAATTTTATTCAGTTGAAAATTCTTTTGGATTTTCATTCTCAAATTGTATTTTGGATCAACTGATGAAATCAGTAAACTTTCTAGAAAAAGACGCCAAGGTTACATATAATTAAGTCAATATAAGCGATAGATATTCGAGTTTTCAAAAACAATTTATAGATAGAAATAAAGGCATTTTGTTCCATGTAAAAATTATTGAATAAACATACGATTAAACGTTGTTTCGTCTTCATTCAAAGATATGTTTTTTTAATGTTTTCCAAAAACTTTTGTTTTTCTTTGGTTCTACAATAATGCATACAACTTTGCCAAAAAACAAACTTTTTTGATTTGTAAAATTTTTACCAGAAACATCTAGTTTCATAATTTCGATTCAGGAATTCCACAGCTAATTGTTTTTGATAAAATAATCAACAACCAACAATGAAGTGTACAAAAGCTTATTAGTTAAGGCATTCCAAGTTTAATAATGTAAGAAGAAGGTATTTATACATAAATAAATATATGTATAATTTAGGGTTAAGGTTAAATTTATATATAAAAAATGTTAATAATTTGTCTAAGTATTATTTAGCAAGTAAAACCAACAATGAAGTTTACAAAAGCGTTTCGTGTACATAAATATTTTAAATAAATTGTTTAGATCCTCTGTCGACACGCTTATTCCATTTTTTAAAAAAAATTGTTGTCTGTACTATTAAACAACAATTCTTGCCCACTTCGTCGTGAAAAATTTGTCCTAGGCGGTTTGTGTTGTAGATACGTGTAGTATGCAAGACAAAGATAGAAATCATATGATTTTTTTTTTAATGGTAAAGGCTATATTTAAAACTCACTTGTTTGTATATGAATTAAACTATCTTTTTAATTAACAGCACATTTATATATAACAGTCTTGTAACGTCCCGTTTGAATTCATTACATTAAAATTCAATTTTACATTCGTTTATTTTTTGTAACTAATATTGCACGTAAATTTATTCAGTTTGACAACGTCGCGTTGTATTTCGGAAGCGTCTGCGTAGTTTACTTTAGTATTAGCTTAAACTTCACATCTTTGAACTTCACTTCCGTTTGAACAATCTCACGCAGTTCACGTGTGTGATGCGAGGAAGACAAAATTTTCTTGATTATGGCGTAAAAACGCATGTAATTTAATTTTTATTCATTCCATCTAATAATTGGTGAGTTTACCTTTATTTTGATATAATTTTTCTATTGAATTCAACATTTTTAGTGACTTCGCAATATTGCGCAATAGTTAAGACAAAGGAATTTATTTTGAAGACCGTTGCATTGAAGGTGTAACGTGAGTACATGATGTGATTTAAAAAACCATTCTAATTATTTATATTTAGGGTCTTTTCTTTTTATTTGGATCTTTCTTTTTATTGGATCTTTTCGTTTATTGGATTTTTATTCTGGATCTTTTTATTTACTGGTATTTCGTTAATGGAGTTTATTATACGTTGATATTTCATGCTTGCTGGTGTGTTTTGAAATCTAGATTCCTTTAGAAGAATTTTATCACAAGAACAAAGTATGTGCTAAAAATAGAAGATATCCGATAACGTTATATTAAACATGGTGAGTCAACTAAAATTAAGATACTGCATTTTATCTTCAAATAATTAAATTGTGTTATTAAAATTTTTCACTCATAACAAATCAAACTTTCACGACATTTGCATTTAATCAACGATTTAATATCAATAATTAATAATTAGATGTAAGATTTTACGCTTTTTATTCATCACCAATAGGTGGTTGGCGTCCAAATATTTTATTTTAAATCCTGTTTTATTTCTAATATGTTTAATTCAAATATTGTTCTTTAATGTAAATAGTATATTAAGTTATAATTAATAAATTAACGAAGTTCACGTCTTTGTAATTATTTTCATTCAACCCATCACCCTGAGGTCTGTGCTTACGATTGCTTGCCGTGGTCAAATTATTATTTTTACTTTTTATTACACGTTCTTTATTCCGTCACTGTATTTTTTATTACAGTCTATCTCCGTTATTGCTAACTTATTCATAAACAGATTTAAAACCACTACCACGCTACGTGAACCACATTTTTGTGATAATACACACCAAGATACGCAATCCTTCAGAGTTCCTAGATCACTGTATACAGCATAAACTTACACTCTTTCATTTTTTTGTCAATAGACTACAAAATTTTTCATTCAGTAAACAAAATTAAAAAAAAAACTTAATGCAATAAAAAATTGCTGCATGCAACGGTTTTTAGGACAAAATTGTGTCAAACATTCGAAAACAGAAACACAAATTACACGTAAAAAACGTTATCACGTTAGATCATAACAGAGAAAATACACAAAAATATGCCAAATAACCTAATTATCCTGCTTATACATAGCGTCTATCTAAAATATGAACAAAATTTGACTTTAAAACAGTTGTCAGTTCTAAAAATAATATACAAAGTTGTTTACGAAACCCAAAAAATCCATTAAACGTTAAGGCTAAATCAGAAATATATAAAGGTAATTGTCAAAACTGTGAATAAGTATATGTAGGACCAACCAAGTTTCGTTTAAAGAGCATTTGGCTCATACTAATTACAGAAAGGTAGATAAGTCTAATTTTTAAACCTATATGACCGACCATGCGCATCAAAATTATAGTATAAATATAACAGTTCTAATTTAATGTATTAATGTACTGTTGATGATAGTAGCATAGCTATAAAAACGTGTGCAGCTTTTTTTAAAAGTTAATGTTGTTGTTTTTGCTGTCTTTATATTATCTTAGTGATAATGTCACAGGATTCCTTCTTCGATTCCCCCTAATTTCATTAAAAAAATTACGCGTTTAAATTATAAAAATGATTTGAAAAAATACCATAACAAATTTTAAAAAATTAGGAACCATATGGAAAAAAAATTAAATACGCGACACAATCATCAAATTCAAAAAAGTGTTTTTGTACGATAGTTACTTTCTAAATGACTATTTTCTATTCTGAATAATTCCCGTGTTATCGATTTCTCACAAACTGTTGCAATTAATCAGTTAATTTCAAGCTCTGAAGATGTCCACTGCAACATGTGACAAAAGCTCAACTTGTGAGAAATCGTCAACGTGGAAACATGAATTCAACTTCCAAATATTGTATTATTTGACAAATTAATTTGATTGACGATGCAAGAATCGGTTCAAACTTTGATTCTAGTTACAATAGCAAAATTTTTTTAAATAAAAAAAAACAAAAATTGCAAAAATCGTAACACACAAAAATATTGCTTAATGAAAGCAATAAAACATATGTTGTCTTTTATTTGAATTTAATATCAAAAAAATCTAACGCCGCTTACAAACAAAATTACTGTGGTATAAATAAGGAAATAATATTAGCTTATTTCTTTGATATTAAAAAAAATGCAATATTGTCAATGTAGACCAAATACTGTTTGACTAAGATAATTTAGTCTTTCTTTGTTACTTTTATCGTTAATAGTAATGCCGTTGAGCCGCAGCCATATTTTTACCTAAAAGATTTTACTTTGTAGCCTTATAAACCAAATGTGTATCTAATAATCTCGTAGACTACTGTATTTGGCCCTTTGCCTTTTTCGATATTCGCTTACACCAAAGCGCATTTTATTATGTTTTTGAAAAATACGATCGCAAAATCTAAACTATAAGCAATATTGTGTAAAAGGCAAAGTAACCTAAGTTGCTTCTTACAACATCAGCTATTTGCCAGCAAAAACCCGGTCAAAATCAATCCAGATGTTTCAAAGATTAGCCGGAACAAACAAAGAGACAAAAATTTTAGAAAGCAATACAATTTTTCATTCTGGATAACTCCCGTGTTTCCGTTATTACACAAGCTGAGCTTTCATCACACGTCAAGTGGACCACTTCAGAGCCCGAAACAAACTGATTGATTGCGCCTTAAAGTTTCACTTTTATAGACCGGCCTCCGACCAATAAAACTGGTTTCTAAATCTCCGGTAAATGAAAACTAAAATTTCGATTAATGTTAAAAGGATTGTTAATTATTTCGATTAATTCCCTAATTTTTTGCTGATAGTAATTAGAAACATTCGCCAAAATTTTAGTGTTTTAAAACATAATTTGATGTCCCATTAGCTAGCAAGTGTTCCGCCACTGCTGACTTCGAAGATTGTTTAAGACGACTACACTTTTGATGCCCCTTACTACAAATTCCGACACTTTTACCTGTTTCTCCTATGTGTGGACGACCACAAGAGCAAGGAATGCTATAAACAATAATAATAACATCTTTGGTGCCTTAAGTGTCTTGATTAGTTTTAAAGTAACAAATGTAAAAAAAAAATGAAAAACTTTAGTTGAAAAACGACGTGCAAAAATAACTCTTGTTATTGTATGTATTGTTGTAATAACTTGTAATAAGGAGTACTATTGCAAAAAAAAGAGTACAAAATACTGTAAAACGCCATAATAAAACTGGAAGTTGTAGGGCAGAGAGTAACTTCTGAAACAGAAGACATCTCATTGTAATGTCTAAACTCGATAGAAATATTGCGAGATTAATAGAGGCTAAGGAAAAATATGTCGGTGTCTACAATTGAGGAGTGATTGAAAGAAGGTTGACATAATAAACGAGTTGCTGTTCGAAAACCTCTGCTACAAAAATAAAAGCGCGTAAACCGTCTACAGTGGGTCAGGTTAGATCAACACTAGATCTAGGAAAATTGGTATTAGGTTTTGTGGTCAGACAAAACCAACTTTGAAGTGAAATGTAAAATTTTTGTTTCGCCTACTGTAACAGAAAAGATGTTGCCAGCTTGCGTTGTACCGATAGTAAGGCATGGTGGTGAATTTGTTATAGTGTGGAGATGTTTTTCTTCGGGAGGGACCGGAGATTTCATAAAAATAGAAGGAATCGTAAAGAAAGAGCAATATAGAAAAGTTTTGGAACACCAAGCAGTTTGATCTGATTTAGTAGTCAGTTTATATTTCAATAGGACAATGACCCAAGACACAGTTGTAGTTTTAAGATGTTTAGATTTTTAAGAACATCAATTAGCTAGCTCAATCGTTAGATCTTAATCCGATCGAACTGTTATGAGATGTACTTGACAGCAAGGTAAAGAATGTGTGTCCTACATCCGTAAACCATCTTTGGACTCAAGTGCAAGAAGTGTAAATGAATATTTCACCAGATGTCATAGATAAACTGATATCTCAAATGCCACGTTTATGTGTAGCGGTTACCAGAGCTTATTGACAAAAAGTATATTTAAAAAATTATTAAAAATCGTTAAAAATACTTGAATGAAACCGTTTTTATATACACTGGGTTTCAAATAAAACATAGAAGGAGTAGACGTGAATGGCTGAAATTTTGTATCTAAAACTATTATATATAGACAAATAAATGATTACAATTTATAAGAAGCAACACAACGTTTTATTGAAAAAATGTCAATAATGTGTAACATCACCACGTGCTTGTATGCAAGAAGTTATCATGCATGCTGGAAATAAAGTGATTTATTACGTCCTGGGATATCTCATCCCAGGCTATTTGAAACTGTTGTCACAATTTTTCTATGAAATTTAGAGCGTGAGCTAGATAAAGCCGTCTTCAGTCCATCATGTCCCAGACATGTTCTATTGACGATAAAACTGACGATCTAGCAGTCCACGGTAGCAAATTTACGCCATTCTCTTCAAAAACTCTGTGTCATTACTGCCACATGTGGTCGCGGAAGATAGCTTCTGGACGTTTTTTAAGAAGAGGTAGAAGAACGACGTTGTCGATGTAACGTCGAGCATTTAACGTGCCTTGGATAAATGTTAAAAGAGAGCGGCCACCCCAATAAACGGCACCCCAAACCATTACACCAGGTGTTAAACCAGTAAGTCTTCGTTGTACAAACTGTAAATCATAGCGTTATCCTCTAGGTCTCCGCACACGTGTACGCCCGTCCGAGTGCCATAAAAAAACTTAAATTCATCAAAAAAAAATAACATTGTTCTATTCATGTAGTCAATGTTGTCCGAATTGGCACCATTGAAGTCTGACTTCTTGGTGATGAGGTGTTAGAGGAATACGAGAGTTTGGTCGATATGATCGCAATCCAAAAGAGCGGATTCGATGATAAATAGTACTCATAGAGACTCTGCGACCAACTGATCGTATTCCAACTGAACGTGATGGTTTCCAAGGGTCTTCAACGGGACTTCTTCTTAACAGACGATCTTCTCGTTCATGCGTGACTCTGGGTCGTCTAGTACCTCTACGTCGTGTTTGCAACTGTTCTTCCTGCCATCCTCGACATTTTCTTAATATTGTTGAATGATTACGTCCTAAGCTTCTGGCGATTTCACGATATCCCAACCCAGCTTCCTGCATACCAATGATTTGACCTCTCTCAAAAAGCAAACTCGTGGCATTTTAAAACTTACAAACAATGACAACTAATGACTAGATCTAAAAAAATCTAAAAAACTACAACGTTAAGGGTTCAGAAATAAAAGTAAAAGAAGCGTGGAGATGTTGTTAACGCCATGTATATTTTTTAAATACATCAATATTTTCATTCCAAATTTATTTTATTCATTTATTTGTCCATATATAACCGTTTTACATACAAAATTTTAGTCGTCCACGTTTACGCCTTCTATGTGGTGCATTTTATTTGAAACCCAGTGTATATGACTATCAACGCAATGCATGTTTTTATTAATTTCAAAAAATTTTACTGTAAAATAATTTAATTCTTCAATTTTGTAAATGATTCCAAACTTCTAGACGGCATAAAAGTGTGTATACTTTCATATGCATTTAGTAAAAAGTCGTTATTTTGACATTTTAAACAGACACTTCAACTTGATTTATTTATATAGATAAACCAAAAACATCAAGATTTTGGAATAAGACCTAATCATTAACCTGAATAAAAAACATTACAAAATTAAATGACTATTTTTTTTTTAAAATCCATTAATTGTTACAATACTGACATAGTTTTTCGTTCACTGATAGTTTTTTATGCTGACCTCATTGCTAACGTCAATATTGGTTCGTAAGTGTAGTTACGTAATGACAAAAAAACCTTAGAGCCGCAAAGTGATAAATTAAAATATACGTAAAACTATGTTTTCAAAGTCAAGTTAAATATTTTTTCTTTAAGTTCAAAAAAATTTTATAATTACAAACACTAGAATTTTAAATATTTCAAAGTTTGTAGTATTTGTCTTAATAAAGTCATGTTTTAAATTTTAATCTTTTGAAATTTAGATTTAATTTCGTAAAAAACAGCACGAAAAATAATGTCAAAAGTTTCATAGCATTTGTTTCACTTTCGACGTTAGTGACATTACTTAAAATCAGTAGTAACTTATATACTACTTGAAATCGCCGTAGTTATTAATTACAACAAATAGCTTGTACGTATTTCTACAACAAAAATGAGCTTTTTTCTGCTAGATTCCAAAAATAAATATACATTAGTACCTTCCTTCAGTTAAAAATTTGATTGACATATTTATAACAGAATTTTTTATAAAAACTAATAAAAATTTTGTATTTTTATCACTCCTTGATAAAATTGAAATGCGTAATAATTTGTTATAATAAGCTATAAAATATAGTATAGATGAAATTAAATATGGTTATTAAACCAATATCAAAATAAAATTTAAAAGAACGCGCAATTTTAAGAGACAAAGAAACAAATTTTGTTCATAGTACGATGACTAAAAATTCGGTCAAGTATATATCCTAAGGGTGAATTTAAGCACATAAAGGTGCCGCTTGAACTCTATAATTCTCAAACGTTTTTTTTTTAGAGATTTGTTAATATTCTATTCTTTACATTTGGATTTGCCTCGATGACGCTGTAAATTAATATCGAAGCTTTATTTTAAAAATTGTTTTTGATTTGTTAGCAGAATTACGTTTAAATAAAATAAAAATTTTCAAACCTAAAGTCAACTGTTTAGGTCGCAACTCCGATTAACGCGATTAATAATCTTTTAGTTAAAACTACTTCAATCAGAAGGAATTAATCTTTTTTTTTAATTGAATTAGTAAGGATTAGATTTCTGGTACTATATTCGTTTATTTATTATGTTAGTTTTGAACGTATCAGAAATATTTATTTGCAAAACGTAAAATTTACAATTGTTACATTGGACTACGACCAAATTAGAAAATAGTTTAGTAAACCGTAAAATTCGTAATGGATTACTTTTTCGTTGTAAGGATAAGCGAAAAAAGACTCGATTTAATAGTTTCTAAGATAAAAGACACTATAAGGGTTTATATATTCTTTTCTGTGACAAACCCAAAAGTAATTTGCATAGCATAGGACGCATTATGTTAAGAACTATGTATATATGTATGTATTGATCATTATAGATTACTTGATGTTGTTTACAACAGTAATAACTGTAAACGCATACTCAGGACTATAGTTATTTACATCCTTATACTTTTTTAAAAACAGTTTATAGAAAAATGGCCAAACACCTAATCAAGAATGTGTAATTAACAAACACAATTAGTTGTTCGACAAACTCTTTGTCAAACACACTGGCGGCGGGTGCGGGAAGTAGACACCGCAGTCGCGGAGGGGGGTAAGTTATAAGAGCACCCTATTGCAACAATTTATTATTTGAATATCTTAATTACTGTGGCTGAGGTATAAATCAATAAAAATAAATAAAAATCACTGATAAAACGAAATTACTATGCAACAATACTAGATGACAACAATTAAATTACTGACAAAAACAGCACAGGTAAAAACATCTAGGAATGAATTTTTTGTATTTACGTAAACCGAAACAAAGGGTTAAAAGATTTTCACTATTTTTGTAGTACATTCTGTAGGTAAGTTTCTAAAAATATTTTTCTGTGGGAAAACAGTTTGAAATCCAAAATCATAACCGCAAATTAGGAATATGATAGCAAGTGCGAGTGTGTCTGTCTAAGATCATATTCACATTGATTACGACTTGCTACTTCGGTCTTCTTCATTAGCTTACTGTTTTTTAGGTTTTTAAACAACTTTAATGTCAAGATTATTTATGTTATATTTTAGTCAAAATTATTTCTTATTAAGTCGCATATGACTATGTAATTTATTTCATACTTAGTGTTTTTGATGATAATGTTTACTTTATTTGTGGAATGTAAATGTATTTGGGGTTTATTGAACCCTTTTATTTATTTTATAATTACTATTTATAATTATTATTATTAAATTACTTATTCAACTTCTTTGGTGACCTACACTATTTCATATTCCAATACTTAATAAAATACTGTTTATTATTATTATAATTATTACATACAATACGCAGAAGAGTAGCGCCGCCACTGGTCAAACATTACGTTTTATTGCTACCGAAACAAGTAGAGAATGAATGCTTAAATATAAAGAACTTTGTGTAATCAAAAAGGTTTTGCCTAACAACTGCTACGTAATTACTAACAGAGTTTCAACACACCGGAGTTCCTTTTGAAGGTGATTTTAGTCCTAATACAAATGTCAACGACGACAATAATTCTGTCGTCGAAAACGACCGTTCATCAGAATAAGACGCTTTGTAGTAGTTTAGAATTCTGAAATTGAATTGAAATTGGCAAGATTAATTGCAAAACGGCTATGGTGAGTAATAGAACGTAACGTTTATTGTTCGAATCCGTAATTCCGCTTTTTCTTATGATTTTGTTACAGTTCGTTTCGTAATGTAAGCTAAAGGCTACATTTCCTAACGCGATTTTATAGGATTTTTTCAATTTAAATGTAATTTCGCACATCTAAGAATGTGCATAGTATATGCAACCTGTGAAATTAATTCGTTTAAAAATAAAAATATACATATTCCAAAAAATTAAATATAATCTATAGTACAATTACAAAAATAAATCAAATAAACTATCAAAGTCACCAGTATTTGTTTAGGTAAAAATAAATACTTGAATGGTATAGGTTTTTACATCCAAATTCAAAAATTTTTGGTTAAGTAATAAAAGCCATATTCTCACGTGTATACTTAGTAAAATTGAGCGTAATTGTCCTTTTTTTAGGTAATTGAGCATATTTTTATAAACGCTGATGGTAGTAAGAAAACAACACACTCTGTATATACATTTTTTTTTAATGATTATGAACATTGTTTAAAATTATAATTACAGCTTTGTTGTAACTGAAAACAAACCATGCGTGTTGTTATGCCAACCTACAAGGACTATATATTTTTTTTCTTAATGACGGTGCCAACATTTATTTTTTGATCGCTTTAATTTCACCCCCGCTCAATAAAAATTTTTTGAATAAAAAAACTTAAGTCTCCTAATATTGACAAAAAGACCTTAACTAAGCATGAACCTTCATAACTTCTCAAATTATATTTTGTCAAAAGGTCTGGTAAGAATGTGTGGAATTTGTTCATCGGTAGAAACATATTTTAGCTCTATAATACCTTCAAGTTTTTCTTTTGTGAAATGGAACTTATTGTTCATGTGTTTAATTCTTTTTAACTGTTCATGGGAACTAAACAGATTGATTGTTTTCATTAATAGTACATTTCTCTTTAACCAAGCTTAACTTTAACCTAAAACCACTTGTTGATTTCCTATCGGTAGTGTCGCCTCCCCAATCTACATCAGCAAAACCTGACAAAATATCATTATTGCTTCTCCCTCTTAAGGGAACTTTTGATGTATCTTAACATTCTTTATAGTTATATTAATAATTTTTCACTTGCACAATTTTGATACCTATAGACAATAATCCAATACTTGAATACTTGAGATTAGTTTTTCAAATTAAATCGACAAGATTTTGTCGGTTTAAAATAGATAAGTGAATAACGTGTGTGCTAAAATAAGTAAATAAAATGCCGGTGCTAGTGAAACATAAATACGTCGCGTACGTGTTTTTAACATAAACAAGTATCAGCTTTAGATAAAGTTAAAAAGTGTGGACCTAAGGATAGTAGTGCATAAATTAATGTAAGTGTATTTCTTAAATATCGTTAAACTTAATTTATTACGTGTAGTTCTAATTATGTAAATATTTAGTTATAAATAAATTAGATTTAAAAATCGTTACATTAGTGTCAAGTGTGGGGTATCGAAACACGTTGAAATTGTGTGAATAAACAACTATTTAATTTACGGCTCGCGTGTTTGTATATAGAATGTAATTTTACTTGTTCCAGTTCGTTAAACTAGTGTGGGGCGTTATTAAAATTTAGTGTTATTAAACATTATATTCGTGTTATAATATATGCTGCTAACGCGTCATCAAGGGAAAATGAAAAAAGCGATAAATAAAAATATGGAAAAAATACTAAAAAAATGAAAAACAAATTTTTGAAAAATGGAAGAAAGAATTGGCGAAAAGTATCAGAAAATGAAAAAAGTTCAAACTAGTACTGGAAATAAAATAAAACTATAAAGGAACAAAGAACATTAATGTAGAAAACCAGAATAAAACTGTTCAAAAAGAAATGCAAAGCAGCATTTTAAATTTAAGAGAAGCTGTAGATAATAAATAGAAGTAGGAGACCAGTTAAAACAGAAATTTAAAGAGAATTCAAGAACATAGAAGACAAGCTAGAGTAAAAATTAAGAGAAAGAATACAACTGCTTGAACGAAAGAATAAACTAAATAAATTGTCACGGTGAGGAAAGTGTCAAAAGCGAAGGTTTAATAAACCATAGAGAAGAAGCCACGCACAAATTTTGATGGTAAAGTTCCATGGTCAACCTACCACAAACAGTTTAAAACTGTAGCTGTGGCCAATGGTTGGAGCAACAAACAGAAAGCAACGTCTTTAATAATGGCTTTACGTGGAGGTACGCTTGAAGTATTGCAGATTGTTTCTAACCACCATCAAGCAAATTACAAACTCTTAATTTTACGATTAGAAATGAGATATGGAGATGGCCATCTTCAACAAGTGTACCAAGCAAGAAGACATCACCAGTAACAGTACGACTTCGAAGGGCGACGGGTGAAGAAATACCTACTCACGAACAGGTACAAGTGACTACTAATTTGGGAAATGGAGTACTCGACCATCAAGTAGTCAAAACTACAGAAAAAGTGATCCTGGGAACGGACGTTATAAAAAAGTATGGGTTCAACGATGTCGTGAAAATCAACAGTGAAGAACTTCCTTTTCATTCGTCAGAGATGTCAGTCGTGCGGGTCTTGTTAAGCAAGTAAGTCAAAGACTGAAAGTGTAGTGATGGCACGCCTGGATGGAAATCTCCGTGAAGACTACAATGCGCAATTAAACCAATGAAGGGCGACTTAATTGAAAAAGAACTATTCGTTGTCAGAACACAGTACGAAAACAACATACATGCAGACTTCCTTTGGCAAAAAGAGAAGAAACCGAACAAATAAATCTAAAACTCAGCCCACAGAAAGGCTACGTCTTTAAGAACAAAATGCAATATTTTGGCCACGTCGTATTTAGAAATGGAGTAAAGGCTAACTCAGGCAAAATTTGAGCAGTGCAAGCATAGTAAAAACTAATCGACAAAGATCAGGTCCGGAGTATCCTTAGGTTGTACACTTATTATAGACGATTTGTACCCAGATTTGCCAATATTGCCAAACCTTTGACAAAACTGACCGAAGAAAAAGCAGAATTTTAATGGGACGAAGACTACGAAAACGTTTTCCATCAACAACTTTAATTACTTAAAGCCATTTTCCTGCTTATTAATGTATTGATAAATCCGCGTTACTTATAGCAAAATGTACTGGCCTTTCGCTAACAATTAAACACTTCAGACAAGACCTCAAGGTGCTTCTTACATGAACATACAAAGTGAGTCTTTTAAAACTTTCAATTATTTTAATTTTTTGAGAAATTTAATAAGAAATTCAGAACTATACTTGGTTTATAATTTTAACAATTTTTGGACAAGAAAAAATAAAATTTTAATACGAATACTAATTAGTTAACAAAAATTTATGGTTTATTAAAGTAAATGTAATTTACAATAAGTATTCAAATCACTTTAACAAAGCAAATGTTTTACAAGTGTTGGAAATGATCTCTGTTATTTTCAAGACAATATTGAGCCTGTTCTCAAACCCTTGTCGAACATTTTCAAAAGTTCCATCTGTGACGATGCGATATTCTTCTACCGATCCACTAATCTGGATAAAGTATCACTGAAATAAAGATTTTCATCTATGCAATCGGTTCGATGAGATTTTTTAACAATTCAATATAAAGTGCACCAGTCAAATTTCCAACTATGAAATAAGAACCAATGGATAGCATTTCTCAAAATTCCTATTCAAACGTTAAGGTTTTTAAGATATTGAGTGAGTGAGTATTCCGCAAATTGTGAGGATTCTCGTCGCTCCAATACCGACAATTTTGTTTGCTGATATGCCTATTTAAATAAAACGTGCACTTATCACTGAAACAAATGTTTTTTAGAAATCGCGGATTTGCTTTAATTTGATGCATGATAGTTTTAAAAAACTCAATTCTTCTGTTTAGATCATCATCTCCAAGTTCTTCTACGATGTTCATTTTGTGAGGATGAAACTTTCACGTTTTAGTGCTCTTACAACAGTTCTTTGCGACAATACTGTTTGTTTCACATCGTGGGATTTATAGCAAACTGTCCATGTATTTTAATATTGGCGGCTTCATCGATTATCCTTAACTTATCTCTTTTTCTATTAGCAGCAGATCCCGTTGCTTCAAATTTGGCAACCAATTGACGTATGTGTAACTTTCAATTCGGTCAGGATGTCTGTTGTTAAAGATTGTAGTGGTTCTCAGTCTATGCCATAAATGAAGATAATTTCGAGATGTTTGGTAATGGTGTAAGTCATTATCAATAGAATGAAAATTGTGAATTGTGAAAAAGTGACAGATTTGCTTGACTAAGAACTTTAGATGTTCTAATGTGGACGATAGCTCTTAATGAAAAAAACAACACTCAAATACCAGTATTATTAAAAAAAGAGATAAGCACAACAAAAATCACAATAACAAAACATTTTTTTTTTCATTTTTATCACACCTTTAGTAAATAAATAGTATTAAAACGTACAACAAACCTGATATTTCATTAAATTTATTATTTCACATTGTTAAAGTAATAAACCAAGTAAAGCGATGAATTCTTTATTAATTTCCCAAAAAAATGACGTATTACAAGTAGAATCGTTCCGTTAAAAAAAAATTAAGAGTAGTTGCTGGAAGTCAGAGAGTTGATTTTACAAGTGTTGTCAAATTTTTTTTTTCCTAAGTTACAAAAGGACATTTCTGCTATTCCGATAACTTTTAGATTAAATCCGGTCGCTTTGTGTTGTGACATTCGCATGATGTATAGATAAATTTTGTTACGTCGTGAAGATCGTTGTTTAAAAGACATTTATTGGCGCGAATTCATTCATAATCCTGTCACTGAGTACGAACTGAAAACCATAACGTACGGCTTAACTTCTTCAGCTTACCTGGCTCAGCGATATATTCAACAATTAGTTGAAGACGAAGGTTCTCTCTTCCCGGCGGCGTCCGTCTCCATCCTTAACAATACTTATGTTGATGACGTGGTAACTAGCATTATCACCTTCGAGGAAGCACTAATTCTACGCATCGAGCTTACTGATCTTTTGGGAAAAAGAGTTTGAATTTTGAAAATGGTCCAGTAATGTCCCTAAAGTTTTAAAAGGTCTTCCTGAGGATCATTTAGAAACTCCTCTTATGTTTCTGACTGAGGATAAGTCACTCAAATTTCTTGGCCTGTGCTGAAATCACCGTTTACACACTTTTTCCTTTCAAGTTCTGTCCTGTAATGACGACTGCACTAAAAGAACAGTTTCCTCTTACATTGTTAGAATATTTAGTCCTCAAGGTTTCCTTTCTCTCATGGTCTTTACAATAAAGGTCGTTCTACAGCGTATATAAGCCGAAGGTCTTGATTGGGATGTTGTTCTTAGTCCCGTTTATGCCTCCGAATGAACTAAATTAGTAGAGGGCTTATATTATATATCTCTCAAATACACAAACCAAGATGCATCTTCCCTTCTTCTGATAAAATCTTACACGTTTTTCGAATCTACAATGCTTTTCAGAAAGGATACGCTGCCGCAACATACGCCTGTTCTAGTTCTGTTGAGTCTCAACAAATAGAATCTTGCTACCCCATTCTGTCAATTTCAAGACTCGAACTCTGTAGAGCGCTTTTGTTAGCGCACATTTTCCATTCAATTAAACCGCTTTTTGGTTTTACGACTAATAAAGAAGCTTGCTTTTATACTGACGCTCAAGTAATTCTTGCGTGGCTCTCATTCTCTCCGCATACTTTTGTTTGCTAACCGTATTGTAACTATTCTTGATTTCACTAAACGACATCAATGGCATTACGTTGGTGCTGCTGAAAATCCTGCTGATTTAGCCTATCGTGGTGCCACTCCTGGAGATATGAGCAACGTTTCTCTCTAGGTTGCCAGTCCAACTTTTTTATGTAAGCCTCTGTAGTAGTAGCCTTCTCTTTCTATTCCGACTGCTTTCAATTATTCGTTACCTGATCTTAAAGTTGGCGCAACTCTTCTTAGTCGAGTTGTAGCTTCTCATTATTTGCCTCCAGTCATCAAACAATTTTCTTCTTTTCTAAAAATGCAACGAACGTTTGCATGGATACTTCGTTTATTTCAAAACGCTCAAGTTTACAACCCAGTTTTTTCTTCTTACAACAAATTTCTACCTATTTCTCCTGCCGAACTACAAAAAGCTACGCATGCTAGCGTCCGTATAAGACAAGCCGCTTAATATAGAAAAGAGATTTTGTTGCTTCGGCAAGGTAAACGACTCCTTTTATTTTTAGAACAGTTGTCTCCCTTTATTGATGAGGATGAGTAGGAGAAGGCTGGGTTTCACCACCTTACCATCGTCTTCTTGTCACCCGCTGTTATTATCTCAGCAAGAAATTTCTCCGCTCTTTTGTGTTCTTACTTTCATGTCGTCTCTCTTCATTCTGGTCCTCAGACCGTTTAAGCTCTGTTACAATTTAACTTCTGAATTATTTTGCTGAAAAAACGCATTCTTCAATGCATGACGTGTCATCGTTTTAAAGCTAACACGTTCAAGATAACAATGGCGTCTTTACAAGCGAATCGCGTGAATCTGCAGACAGCCTTTATGGTAACCGGCGTAGATTATGTAAGGTTAAAACTCTTCGTTCGTCTTGTATTACTAAAGACTATGTGTGTTTGTTTGCCTGTACTCCAAATGTACAGGCGGTACATTTGGAGTTCGCTTCATCTTTATCTACAGAAGCTTTCTTTGCTTGTTTAGATTTCGGAGGCCTATGGGAAGCAGCTATTAAGTCCGCGAAGAGTCTGTTTTATCAAAAAATTGGCACCGCGACTCTCAGTTTCAAAGAGTTTTGTACCATAATAGCCGTCCGTTACGCGCCTTTTCATCCGATCCGATCCCACTGAACATGCAAACTATTTGCCTTCAGGTCATTTTCTTATTGGTGAGCTTTTGTTTCCTTATTTTTTTTCTAGAGGCTAATCACTTTACTTTCAAACAACGTTGGCGACATCAAAACAGCATTGTACAATCCTTTTAGCGTCGCTGGTCTGCTGAATATTTGCTTACTTTAACTCAACGGATAAAATGATCTCAATATAACCCCGGTCTTCAAGTAGGTGATGTAGTTCTAGTTCAAGATCCCAACCGACCTTTAATGTCATGGCTAAGTGGTAAGAGGATTGAGTTACATTCAGGACCAGATGGTCTCTCTCGAATAGCCACCGTTAAAACAGCAAATTGTTATTTCACTCGCTCCTTTTCGCGATTAGCTCCGCTTTCTGAACCCGATTAACTTTTTCTTTTCATTCTTATTTGTTGTTTTCGTTTGTACTTATCGTTTTGTACTTCTTTTCCTTTAAAATTTAGCGTTGCTTATTTTAGGTGGGTGGTATGCTTGCGCCGCCGTTTGATTGTTAGTCGTTGCTTAACTTAACTTGATAGTGGCATCAAGTTTTTCTAGCCATGGTAACGTTTGTTAAAAAAAACAAAGATATAATTTGTGCGTGTTAAGCCTTTAATTCCGTTAGCCTTTAGGATAGAAAATTGGGGTAAGTTGAGCAATTGCTCATTTTGGGGTGAGTCGAGGCCTCGATTTATTTCGGGGTTGGGTGGTTGTGCGCGCCTTAATTAATTCATGCAAAGTACTTGTTGGAGTTTAGGTGAGTACATCTTCATTTGCTAGCACAATTATTATTATTATTTCGGTGGGTCGCCAACAGCATTCCCGCCCTTCTTAAAAAAATACAGTTCACTTTTTGGCTTCCGGGTGGCCGAAACACATTCGTTTAGAAATGAAATCAATTGAAAGTTTTAAAAAACTCACTTTGTATATACGAGATGTGTATAACGTGACTAGGCTGCAACTTATCCAAAGAAAGAAAACATACATATCCAAGACTTTACAACGAGTGACATAATTTGGTTTGATATTCTTTAACTTTTATAGTTTTTGGTAAACAAACACACTCATTTTTATACGTTACCCAGAACAGAAATATCGGTTTTTATGTTTTTCTTTATGATATTTATAAAACGTATTATAATTGTAAATTCTGAAAAATTTATTTATTAATAGACAATATTACTAAAACTTATAATTATTAGATCATAAAAATTATAGTTTGTTACTGACTACGCAACCAGCCTCATTTTAAACATTTCTAGAAATAAAATCAATTAAAACACGCTATTGTATAATATTTGAATAATCCACGATTAAATAACAAACTTTAATTATACTGCCAATTTGTAAAACACTTAAACATAATTAAATAATGGACACGGATTTCTTTAAACTTGCCAAAAAACAATGTTTTTTTCTGTTTCTTTAATCTGGTTTTGTAATTTTAAAGCAAATTTAAGTAGTCTTAGTGATAAACAGTGACGTTACTCGAAGATTTATTGTCGATAATTTTTCTTTCTGTTAACTTCAGTTTTTAAAAAACTATTTTTACTAAATTAAACGTTAAATTGAATTAAATAATACTTTATTGATGTTACGTATAATTGATGATAACATAATCTTTTGTTTAAAAAGTGTGATCCTCAGTGAAATTAAATTACTTTTGGCAAGTTAAACCGTTCGCATAAAATTCTTATGAGTAAACATTAGATTAAAATAAATGTACGCGTTTAAAAAACCATGTAATAAATAAATTAGTAATAAAATAGTTATTTATTTAACGAGTTCCTGTGTAATTTTCACGAGTGGGCATTTGTAAACCCGAGTGAAATGAGCTTTTTGAAAGTACACAAAAGAAAAAACCCCTAATTTAGACAGGAACGGGTTGAATACAACATACATATTGTTATTCTCTCTCAAAAATAGTTGGACGTTTATGTTGACAGTTAGAACAACTTCGGACAACAGGTAGCTTATTTACATATGTAAGCGCATATCTAACTTTACTAAACGTTTGCAAGTCTTTTTTACAAATAATGGTGCGCTGCGATCAGTTTTTCGTTTTTGGTGATTTTTGTTTTAGAAAAGAATTATTCAAAAAATAGAGAAAAAACATGTTATGTCCATCTCAGCTACATGTTTCTGTACAATTTTTGTTGATGGTGACATTATACATGGCCCGTGTTTACAAAAATGTACTGGGTGGTAAAAGCTACCAAAATTACTTACAAACCTGGGTTATTGGAAATTGCGTAAGTTGAGTATATGGCAAGCTTTCAAATTTTATGGTGTTTTTAAGTCTACTATTAACGTCAGAATTTAAAAAAATATTATCAAAACAGTCGGAGGCTATACATTATTATCCTCAGAAAAAGAAGAAAGGCTAGAAAGGATTTTCCCCTTTCCCCGTACGATGATTTTGACAAAATATAAACAGATGTAAAGTGCCTTAATAAAATATTTTAGTGAGCTGCAAACATCCTTGGAGAATGTTGATCCATCGCTTATAGTTAACTATAACGAGAGTAATTTCAGTGATGACCCAGCTAATATCAAAATGATTTGTAAAAAAAGATGAAAACATTGCAATAGAATAATGGATTCTTCTAAATCTAACGTAAAGGTAATGTCGGCTTTGACAAGTGGCAAACTTCTTCTACCATTCGTTGTATATAAGGCTAAGCACTGTTATCAAGAATGGAAAAAGGATGAACCGAATGAATGCAATTCAGAATGAGTTGATTTAAGAACTTATTTGAAATGGTTTTGCCAGATAGACTTCTCATATTTCAGAATAAAGGATCGGTCAAAAGTTTTAATTGGTGACAACTTATCCAGTCACTTAACGATGGAAGTAATTAAGAAATATAAAATATATTTTACTTCTATCGAATTCTATACATTAAAAAGCATGGAGGAGAAGTCTGACTGAATGGAAGTCTAAAAATATAGGTCCAGTTCAGAAGAGAGTTTTCAAAACTTCTCAGGACATTCTTAGATGCAGTTAAAGCAAATTCAAAGAAACTCTGTAGAGCAGATCTTGCACTTCTTGCTTGCTTTAAAAACTTATAACTAAAGATAGTTTACAAAGAGGTGAAACAGATAGATCCCTAGTCAAATTTCTCAGAGTAAACGGAAACCTCAAAGTACAAAGAAGACCGAACAAGTGCAAACAAATCAATGTGTAACAAAGAAAGCTAGTCATAGCATATATAAAAGCTAAATCGACGATTGAAACCGAAAGCAAACCACCACATTGGGTGTACAAAAATTTAGAAAACGCCAGAACGTTCCATTAGATGATTGCAATACCGATACAGACTCCTTGCTATTAGCTCATTTTGCAGCTGTCAAGAATAACCTCAATTTATTTGATAAAAATTGGTTTTCGTACAAATCATCTCATTTAGACAAAGAAATAATTTTTGCAAAACCAAGCTATTGCTCCTCCGACTTTCTATACGTGCTTCTATAGAAAATTCGTTAAAAACCAAATTCTGTGTTGCACTACCCAAGCAACATTTTGTAACCGTGGTTACGTTGTAACCAGTTGCAAATTAGTAACATTAGCACCATGGTAAATAAACCGTTGCAGCAACGTAGCAGCAACTTTCGTAATTTACTGAGCTTTTAAATCTATTACAGAAATAACCATTTTACAACTATGGTTATAACTAAGTTTTTCTTATACCCTTATGTAACTACAGTGTCAATTTAGTGGCATTAAAACCTTCATTTCGGTTTCGAGTGTAACAGTCTTGAAACTATGGTTACAAGTGTGAATTTCTAAAACTACACTACAGTGTTAATCTATACGTTCAAACAGCAACAGAAGAAGTGCATTTTACGAGATTTTTATAAGACACATAGTCCATTATCATTATCCAATAAACAGTACCGAAAGTGTTTCTAATTCAAAACTACGTAAGTACAATTATTGGTATATTATATTACTATAATTTTAATCGTGCATTTAAACTACTGTTTCTAATTTAATCAACGTTGAAGAATTAGTTGCCAATTATAAGTAAGCAAATTTTAAATTGATTTTATTTTCTTCTAGGATAAAACAGAATTTGATTGCAAGGACATTACAATATTACACACAGTGATCAGAACGTGTAAATTAGATCGCCATTGCAAACACCTATAATCTTTAAAAAACCAGTCGAGATTATGATCATTGAACCGATTATAATGCACATGTGCATTTGTAGCCTAATACAAATATTTAACTAAGAATTACGTAGACGCATTCAACTATAACATGTGAGGAATATCTTAATCCGCCATGGTCTTTTAACACAAAGACATTTTTCTCTTAACAAAATTTATGCATTTACTATTTACAAAATTTATAAATAATAGACATAATCCGCTTTTCTTGAAAATTTGCAGTAAAAACCTGTTTACTGGTAGTACCTACCTGCAACAGATGTAAAAATTCTTTTAGGTATTAAATCTTTTTTGTTTGAATTTAGTTCTATAAGAAACTATAAAAATTTAAATAATGTACATTTATTATAACTTTATATATCTGTATCTTCTTATTAATATATTTTTATCTCTAATTTTGTTTTAATCTTTATGATGCAGTTAGTAACTAAAATCTTGGATAAGTTGCTTAACAACGCGGTTATAAAGTAGTTTCAAATAATGGTAATAAGCATGTTTTCAAAACAGTTACATAGCAGTTGCTGTAAACGGTAACTACAATGTTACAAATCAATTACAAAACCGTGATGATAAACCATTACAGAAACGATTCAGAATAGGTAAACATGATTTGTAAAAAACCGTTATAGCAACGCTGCAAAACAGTTACAAAGTAGTAATTGCAACGGTTTCAGACACGTTGTAAAACGGTTATAATATTACTGCAGTTGCCTTGCAACTGACCAAATCCGGTATTGACAACGTGTCAGGAAAGACTCAGCAACTATTTTGTAACTAAATACCTTACTGAAACCATAGTTGCAAGAGAGTTTTACAACCGTTTTGTAACTGATTTTTGCTACTTGGGTAATTTCTAAATGAAGAAGGTGAAAATTATGTCACATTTCTTGGAAAAAAGCAATATGGGGACAACGCTTTTTTTATCAAACGTGTCTGATGAAACCATTATTGAAAAATTTGAATTTGTTCAAGTGCTTTCTCCTTATTTACAGTTTCAAAGAGATAGCTACCCAAACAACACATTGGTACAAAAAACGTCTAAATGTCCGTCTAATAAACGTTCATAACGCGTTTA
The DNA here is from genome assembly GCA_035610365.1 of Aquatica leii. NCBI lineage: Eukaryota > Metazoa > Arthropoda > Insecta > Coleoptera > Lampyridae > Aquatica > Aquatica leii. Next base: position 21,195,336 of record CM069432.1, on the reverse strand, counting down.
AAAACGTTTTAATGTCTAATAAACGTCTATTAGCCGGACATTTAGACGTTTTTTATACCAATGTGTTGCTTGGGTATACTTTTTCCAATTTACCCGGTCATGTCATAGAGTAAATTGTAACTATATTGCTGACATAAAAATTTGCTTTTCTAGAATATTATCTGTATACTTATTTTGTTTATGATGAAATAATATTTTTGTTATAACAAATAATTTTCCAGCTTTTGCAAATAGATAGAAAAAGAAAATTTCTGGCCGAAGTCACCCTGCACAAACATAAGTTTTAGATAGTTTTACACTGCCGCCCAAAGTCACCCCACTCAAAGAGGTGTCTTCGGATGTTTTTTTAAAGAAAAAATGTAATAACTAAAAACAAATATTAAACATTTAAAACGGCCAAAATGTTACAAGATGTCTTGCCTAAATTTAAATGCCTTGTCTTTGTGTCTGCGGTCAAAAAAGTTGCAGAAACCGTCCGAAGTCACCCCATTCTACGGTACTTAAAGTATTTTATGTGTGTTTGCATGCTTGTTACCACAAAATAAGTATTCGTTAGCCAGATTTCTAAAAATTTTTATATTTTCTGAAAAAAAAATATAATGTCTTGGCAAGTTTTGATGCAAAGTAGTCAATTCCACAAAAATATTTCTCAGGTCAGTATAATCGTAAAGAAACGCTTCTAACCTACGAGTATCACAATGATGTGTTCAAAATGTACGAAAGACTTGCTTTTCCACACTATACTCAAAATAAATATTTTTTTTAACTAATTGGAGTGATAATTAACTAAAAACTACCAACAAAACGTTTCGTGCTACCATACAATGACGCTCGTTAGTCAAAAAAGTTTCTAAAAATATACGTATTTTAGTTTATTTATAAAATAATCTCATTCGTAATACAAAATTTAAAACCTTCAGAATTGAATTAAGTGGTGTGTTAATAAGTTAATACAAAAAAACGAAACGACGTGTCTAACAATATTTTTGGTAACTTCAGCAGTAGTATATAACACTATTTTTTCGTATTTGTTTTTAGGCTGTTAGAAGTAATGCGTAATTGCATTCAAAAACTTTTTAAAAGAATCCAAGTTCCACTCAAAAAATTACAAAACAATCGAGTAAAAAAAATCTCATATAAAGTTAACAAAAAAAAAATTTATTTATCTCACATATGTAATATAAAAATGTCTGCTATAAAAGCTAGAAAAAAAATATTGTGTATCCCTATTTTTTTTTAAATTATTATTTTCATTGCTTTTCCGTGTTCTGATAAAAATTCTTTTTGTAAAAAATTATTTGTTTATTTAATAAACAAAATGTTATAAACGAATAAATTTTAGTGCAATATTTTTTTTATATAGTAAAAAGATGAATAAAAACAACCATGCACTACTTTTTGGACGAAAACATTTTTTTTACTTTTTTATAAAATTTTTAGTATCTTGCGTTTTAAAGTTTATCGTTTTCTTTGAGTTTTTTATCGTTTCTATTCAAATAACCTAATTAAGATCTGATTTTTTTCTTAAAAATTATTTTCATCAATTAAAAAAAAATCTTATAAACAATGCATTTGTTTATAAAAATTATTTAAACAACCGCAGCGAAAAATTAAAAAAAAGTAAGTAGTTGTTGAAAATAAAAAAATGAACTACCTACAAAACGTTTCGTGCTACCGTACAGTGACGCTCGTTATTCAAAAAAGTTTCTAAAAATATACGTAATCTGGTTTATTCATAAAATAACATTCCTAATACAAAATTGAAAACTTTCAGAATTGAATTAAGCACGTGTGTAAGACAGTAGTATATAACACTATTTTTTCGTATTTGTTTTTAAGCTGTTAAAACTTTTTGAAAAAAACCAAGTCCAAGTCAATTTAGTAAAAAAAATCTCATATAAATTAACAAAAATTTTTTTTTTAATATCTCTAAAACCCTAATATTTTTTTAACTAATCTCACATATGTAATATAAAAATGTTTACTATAAAAGTTAGCACAAAAAATGTGTAAAACTATTTTTTTTAAATTATTTTGATTGCTTTTGCATATTCTAAAAAAAATTTTTTTGTAAAATTTTTATTTGTTTATTTAATAAACAATATGTTATAAACAAATAAATTTCAGTGCAATACTTTTTTTATTAAATAGCAAACAAATAAATTAAGACAACCAAAAAACACTTTTTTTCTACTTTTTTATATAATTTTAAGTATCTTGCGTTTTAAAGCTTGTCGTTTTCTTTGAGTTTTTTATCTTTACTATTAAAATAAACTAATAAAGGTATGAATATTTTCTTAAAAAATATTATTTTCATCAATTCCAAAAAAAAAATTTCTTATAAACAATGCATTTGTTTGTAAAAATTATTTAAACAATTGCAGTGACAAATTAAAAAAAAAATTAAGTAGTTATTGAAAAAAAATGAAACAATAGATATTCAAAAAAACTAACTATAAGATTTTCATTTTTTTTAATAGATTGTATATAAAAAATTGAAAAATCAAATTTTTGAATTTTTTTTCAACAGGGATCGTTTTTAAAGAATTTTGTTAACAAAAAAAATGGACCCGAATTAGAAAAAATGACACTTCTCGACTAGACTAGTAATAGATACCGTACGAACCTTAAGAAACAAAAACAAACGCATAAAATAAAATAAATAGTTATAATCTTTTCTTATAAAATAGAATTGAAGAAAATCCAACCTATTTTTTAAAAATTGTCGTTAAAACCTTTTGTATAAAATATTTATACAGGTTAGCTCAAAAACTTCACAGATGGGTTTGTGGCCAGCAGAATCTTTTTTTTTTGAAATATTAATTTTTAACAAACAATTTGAACTTACAAAAACACGAAACAAAAAATCAGTTTAAGGGATTTAAAAACAAAAAAAGCTCAGACAGGTCAAAACCGAGGTCAAAACGTACCAAAATAAATTGAGAGTAACATTTTTTTTGTAAATTGGATTATTTTTTCTAAAACAGTAACTAAAGGTTTAAGTTGGTCGTTTTTTTTTTGTTTTTTTTAGCTATAAAAAACAGTTGTAATAAGCGACGTATGTTGAAAGTTTTTTGAAAAATTACATTATAGCAATACCTTCGTGAGGCAAATCTGGTACTTTTATAACGCAAAATAGAGTACACGCCGTTTTTTGGAATCACGGATAATGTTATCAATCGGGTAGCTATCACTTTATTTAAGAACTAACCGGACGTATGCTAATACATAGAAAAAAGATGGTTTATAGTAATCATTATTTCGGTTTATGTTATCAATTTTCGTCTCTGGTTTATTTCTATACATAAATTCTATATAAATTTATTATTTTCCTCCTTGTATTTTTTTTCAAGAAATATGTGATTGTTAAAGTATAGTTGAGTCAATTTGGGTAACATTACCTCAATTAAATCAGTAAATACATTATCTTTCAGTTCCTTTGTTTTCAGTGTACTTGGAAGTGCAATTCTTAGAATAACAACTTCATCTAACTACGTCTTATTTGATAACATTATTTTGTATTTATTTTTATTGTTATTGTCAGCAAATTACTGAAAAGAAATGTGTAGTTCTTAGAACAGTGAATTAAACATCAAAATATTGTTTTTTAACTTTAATGGTGTCAACAAACTATTTAATGCAACGTTAATATCATTATTAATTTTCGATTCATTTGACTAAAAATTTTGATGTCCTAATGTGATTCTATTAAGTGGCTTGCACATTATCAGAAAAAAATTAATATTCAATCAAAACTTTAAATAGTCTTAACAATTTGATCAAGGTTGTAAAATTAGTGGACCAAATCAAATTTCAGAAAACAAATAAGTTATTTTATTAAAACAATTTCGTTTTAGAATAATGTTAGTACTACCTAATATCATTAATTTTTTAATAAAAATACGTTAAGGAAACGCGATTAAAATTTTTAAACTTGGTTAACACGATGTATAACCTACTAGACACCATTGTATCTAATCACATTTACAAAAATTGAATGGGGTTTAAAGGATTTGTGACAGTAAAAAGCAGATTTATTCGCTTTTGCATATTTACACTCCAACTTTTCCCAAAGGATATAAAAATGTCATTATCACGTAGTATTTCATAGCAACAAATTTATTAGTTATGTATGAGTTATAGATTGATTTATTACAATAAACTTGCGTAAAAATTTCACTAGCAATGAAACTAATAATTTTAATAGTTAATACATTTTTTTTCGAAATAATCAGTATTTATTCATGCAACAAAAACGAAAATTACTGTTTATAAAGTGTGTTAAGGTCAAAAAATATATTTAGACAATTACCATTGAGTAACATCGACAATATTTAAAATTGCAATTATTTATAAAAATATTTAACGTAATAATAACAACTTAATAATTAAATGTGTTATGAATGAGTAAGAGAATTATAAACAAGCTACGTTATGATTCGTAATATCTTGACCTTGACATTTTATTTTAATTGTCGTCAAATAACATGTAATTGCATTTTTCATTTATTTCTTTTTAACAACGTGCGGCAATACTTTATCTTAAGCACTTTTGGCAAATCAATTATTATTATCACAAACTAACCACAAAAAAGTGTAAACAAATAGTAACATTTTACAATGATAACACGATTATTTGTAAACATGGGATCGTTAAACTTAGGGTTTTTATGTCAAATGTCGAATAATACAAAGTTATGTAGGTATATAATTAGGGTTGTACAGGTATATTAGTTCATATCTAACATACAATCTTTATTGCGCTCCTTCGAACGCCATAAAAATTTATTTTCTGTAAACGTGGTCATAAACTTACTGTAAATTTTCCGTGTATGAGAATCTTTTATTGCCGATACTTGCTTATGCGTTTATTTCATAAACGAAAAATTTTCATTATTCAAGTGCTTTGCTTTTGATTTGTAACTAATTAATGTTTATGTTTCGCTTTTAAATGTAACATCTTCAGTGTGTTCTAAAATCATATTACTTACTCTGATTCGTTGTTTTCAAAAATGATTTCTCCTTCAGCCGGTTCATATTCTTTATTAGCTTTTGCAGTACCATCTTCAGTCCAATAAGGAACTATAACGCGCCCTCGAGCGCCTGAGCAACGAATCACTTTAAGTTCGTAAATCCCCACGCTTTCGACAAGTTCATGGTCGCGAGCACTAAATTTAAAGATTCCTCCATGATCGTCATCGAGAATAACAACAGTGGCCAAAGTAGGAGACATTAAAGAGCCAGATGGTTGCGCCAAACTTAACCGAACGTAAAAATGCTCATCTGGCTCAAACACGTCGTCATCGATAACTTCCAAAACGATCCGTTTTTCTTTTTCTCCAGGTCCAAATTGCAAAGTGCCTTTTGCAGCAATGTAATCACTTCCCGAAGTAGCGGTTCCATCTTCAGTACAATACTGCACCGTAACGTTCGAATCCAGATCTCCGCTTCTAGCTACGCGAACTTCAAAACGGCCGCAGCTTTCTAAAACGGTGTATTTACAGGGTTCGAAAAAGACGCGACTGCCTGAGGGATTAAATTCCGCTGTTCCGGATTCTCGTCGTATTTCGGCTTTCACTTCGCTAAGATCACTTTGTGCTCTTTCAGATATGCGTCTTAGTAAATCACCACTGCCCATAAGCTTTCTAGTTGCTTGAATACGGTAAAATGCGCGAGATTTAGGGCCTCGATTTAATAATAATTCGTGTGCCATCCTCTCTAGAGAATCTAAATCGCAATTAGGATTCTGTCGTCGTAATTCTTTTAAAGTAGTCACGTATTCTTGTTTAGCATCCTCATGAATATCATCGAGTTCTAATTCCGTTTGCCCCATCTCCATAGAATCGGCACCCTCAGCTTGTACAATTACACCTCGTATATTCATTCTATAGCTTTTACGAATATATTTATACATTCTTCGATCTGCAGCGTACGCTGTTAACACCGTTGTAGGAAAAAACATGAATGTAAGTACGGCTTCCCATACTTCAACCACACTAGGAGATGATACCGCTAGTATAATGTACAACCACACGTAAGCAAATACGGACCAGGCGGCAGTGACAAAAAATACACGCAAATGTTTTATCTTCCTAACTTCGCCTTTTGGTATTACGGCCACACAGATTGCAATTATCACGAATAAATTATAAGCGGCCGATCCCACTATCGTTCCAGGCCCTAATTCCCCAGCTTTAAATTCTTTAGCCCAAATTTCGATAACGGACAGCAAAATTTCGGGTGCGCTAGAACCGAGAGCCATTAGCGTAAGATTTGCTACAGTTTCATTCCATACACGCACTACGACAATATTTCGTTCACCGTTTGGTTTTCTAACCGAAACTTCTCGTTCTTGCGAAGTAATTACTTCTATTGCGGCCATAAAACGGTCCGAAATGATTGAAACCCCTATAAAAAGGTACATCAACGCGAGGGAATAAATAAAACCGCGACCTACTCTGTCTATCATAGTAACGTTTACAAGAGGTCTCCAACATGGTAACACTAACCCATCTACACAGGCGATGGTGTAGTTACGCCCCTCGCCCATGTCGATTACCGGGACACGTAAAACGCTTTTGAGTTCTACATAACATACAACCGACGTGAGCGTCGGGGTAAAACTAACGTCGACGCCGACGACGAACCTTTTCCAGCTGATGTCGCGCACGCTCCAACTTTCTATAGTATTGAGCTCTCGTTATTGCTAAATTGCATTCAGTACGAACTACCTGCCACAGCTGATGTATATGCAAACTTATTTGAAAATTAAAAACGCGCCACTAAAAATTACACGAGTTAATGCTGGCACGCCTACGACTGAAACCATCTAATCTTGCATTTTATTTAAACACATTCGTACTTACAACATAATAATGGTGAACAACTACGGTTATGATGACGCATAATGTACTAGTCTAAAAATACAAAAACAAGTGATTCTAATATACCTACTGGTAGGGGAAATTTGTTGATTACCGGAAGTTAAATTTATAAAAGTATAGAATATTGCCGGCAAGTTACATAATAAAATCACACGTTTATTTCTATACAAAATAATTACACACGCAAATCTACTCCTGGCAAATGCTTCAAACGCATTTAGAACCGAAAATTTTAATAACAAATGTAGCAATATTCGGTGCACTTGTAACAATTTTCGTAGATTTTTGTGCCTCGGTTTTCGCCTGTTTACAAACTTTCGCGTTGAAGTGTCGCAACACAATGAAATTTCTCGTTAAAACCAGACATCCTCATTTACATTCCTTCACTATAAGAACAGACGGATAAAATAAGTTTAGTTAGTAAGTTCAAGCCAAAGAACTATCGTTCAATGCTGCCAAATTTTAAAGTTATTACGAAAACAAAATTGTAAAACGTGTCTGGTCTATTTGTCTATGTAAATAACAATATCTAAGTTAGACACGTAGTGTTACGCGAATGTAATAACACATTTTTATAAAGAATAAACTGGGACATTAACATTGTTACCGAATAATTACAACTATAAACTTTTGTTAATCTTTGAGATTATTGCTTAACACTTCTATTTCTCAATGCAAACTACAACTCAAAAGTAATTCTATAAATTTGAAATAAAAACAAAGTGTTAGAACTTAGTAAATTACAATAATAGTGTTAATTTTTAATGTAACTTTATGTTAAAGTTGACAATTCCGTAAATAAATTCCAACGCTAATTAGCCAATGTCAAGTTCTCACAGACTTTTAAAGTAAAAACTTTAGATAAAATCTAAACTATTTCATGTAGAAGAAGCGTGGCATCAACAAAGTCTAAAAGTGCAAGTGCCGACTTAAATATTTTACATAGTTATGCAAGTTTAATAATAGTAATTCTTTTAATTAACAACGCCTACGTTATGTAATTGATGACGACTATATGAATGAATCACTTCTTAATTTGCAATGATATTATTTCTGCATTAAATATTCTACCAAAAAACCTTATTTGAATAGATAGGTGTAGTTTAAGTATATTTATATAATTATACAAAAACGTATTTTAATGTTTCACCTTGTTTTACTTTTGGTTCGTTTATTATTATGTTATGCACATTAAGAATTCATGAGAATTGGTGTTACCTCCTATAGAATGAAATACATGTTTCTATATTTAGAGTTTTGTATGATATAATATACCAGTGGTTAATTTCCTTTAATTAAATGTTAAATTGTTATAATAACAAAACATTTTAAAAGAGTAAGAGTGTAAGTGTTAAGCAAGTGAAACATATATTATAACAGCAAAAATGAAAAGGGAACAACAGGAATATTGCAAAAGTTTTTAACAACAATTGAAATTTTATTATGTATAGACAAAAAAAGAAGAAACATATGTTGCATTGTGCGAAATTTTAGTTTGAAGTACATTAAACGGATGACTAACTATAAAAAATTATGACGACACTAATTGCAACTGTTTTTAAGCACGACACAGCTTAAAGCCAGATTTGTAAAAATAAGACCAAAATACACACAAAAGTCAGAATTCACACAAATTCACACAAACACTATATTTTATAAAAGTTGGGAGCACTCTTCATAATTCTAACTGAATAATAGCATGTACATTTAAAAGAAAATAATTATTCAGTAAACAAAAATAACAATATTTTATTAAACAATTTTTAGTTCAAAACAGCAATAACAAAATACAAATAATTTAAAAATTACTGTGCTATCCCAGAACACGAATCATATAGAAGTAACGCAATGTTTTATTTGGATGCTGACTGCAAACCAACACTTAGACGCTTATTCTTTGGAAGACGATCTCTAGCTTAATTCAAACTGTTTTCCAATCCGCAACCAAACTTGGATACTACCGATTTCTTATTGTTATAGAACTGCATTTCTCGTTTAGATTCTATAATGTCCGCCATAAATTCTCGCATATAAGCTTTGCCAGTGAGTACTTTTTGGTGACCAGATAAAAAATGAAGGTTTAGTGATCAAGTAGTTTTAAAACTTTGCCTATCGCTATAGTTTATCTAGCCCAGCAAAATCATTTTTCAATCCTCGGCTGTAACTCGAAACCTAGTTTTTTCAGAACCCCTGTACATGCTCATACACTTTGGACTTGGTGTTGGGTAACGTTGTCGCTAGCTAAACGATAGATGTAAACCACTCTTAAGCTTGCCTTTGGGTGGTTTTAGGATACGGTATACGACATCATTAATACGCAGAAAACTTTCATAAGGTTCTTCTACACGCCCCTGCAGCTTCGGCGACAAATTACGTCACCTTTAAGAATTATATAACCACACCATACCACCCGGTTAAGACCATTGTTTTGTGTCTTAACATCACATCTGGTTTTTATTCTGCCGCTTGTAGTTTGTGTGTTTTTCCAAACCGTCTCATGTACCTCTTCATCAACTTGCTGACGTAATATTTCCTAACAATTTTATTTTTTTGACCTTGGTCTAAATTGGAGGTTACAAGGCAGTCATATTTTGCAACGAAGAATAACACAGGATGGTGTTTGGTCTGTGCTTTCGTGAAAAGATGATAGGTATGCCATTAGGAAAAGGTACAAGTACTGATCCCAGTCTCTCTGGTGTTTGAACACTGCTTTAAATAAGAATTTTCTCATTGTTTGATTTATCTTTTCCATCTTGCTATCAAGTTGAAGATAGAGAGTTTTCTTAATTTCCAACAGTCGGCAAAATACTTAAAACAGAGCTTACTCAAAGTTGCGCGTTGAAAATGTAATTTTAACAGAACAAACCGACAGAAACACTTCTTCACCATGGCATGAGATTCCGTTCATTTCGTGAAATAATCAATCGCCACCAAGATGTATTTGTTTTCCAAATCAGATTCGGTGAAAACGGCCCTGCGATATCAATCTACCTTTATTGTAGAGGGTTTTCTACGTTATTATGTTTTCTTGAAACTTGCGCTTTTTGCTGAACCATTTCCTGACTGCTGTACCATCGTGCAAATACCGCTACATTCTGACACTCGGTTCTTCGGTACTATCAACTGCAGTCTGTTCTACATGCTCTTGACAATCTAGAGATTCCACTATAAAGGAGTCAAGGAGTCCCACTGCGCTCAGTTTGTTTTGATGTTTCTGTCCAGTTCACTCACTTCTTCCCAGGTTAGTCGTCGGTTGTTTGATTTTCAGTTTAAAGGTGGATTTAATTTGGGATTGTTTCTTTTGTTTACGACGCAACTACTAAGGTTCCCACTTGTGATCAACCATCACAATTCTTCAGCGACATTCGATCTTTGTTTCTAGTCGTGAACAATTGCTACAGTCTGCAGGTCTTCTGCACATGGCATCGGCGTTCCGATGACTGTTTCCGGCACGGTGTTCTCTGTCGTAGTCATATTCTTGTAATCTCTCAATCCATGTTTTCATTTGTTTTTCCGGATTACGAAACTGCAGTAACCATTTCAAAGCGATTTATTTAAAAATTTTGGGTCTACACGAGTATTTATAAAAGTGTTTTATGAACTTAATGACTGCTAAGTGTTCTCTTCTAGTCACGCAGTAATTCTTCTCAAGCCTGGACAACACGTTGCAAAACTACACCACAATTTTTTTCTTATCTATTTCTAAAAGTACTGCACCTATGGCCAGATTACTTGCATCGGTGTACAAACAAAGTTTCTATCTTCTCTTGAATAACTTAAAATTGATGAAGTGATTATAGAGCTTGTTTTCGTTGATGAAAAGCGTTTTCGCAGTCTTCATTCAATCTAAATTTTCCTTCCTTTTTTGTCAATTTTGTCAAAAGTTTGACAATATCAACAAATACAATTACAAATCGTTTATAGTAGGTGCACAACCCAAGGAGACTTCAAACCTGATGCTTATCAATTGATGTTGACCATGCTTGCACAGTTCGGACGTTTGTTTAGGTCAGCACTTACTCTATCTCTAGATACAACTATGTCAAAGTAATTTACTTTTTTTTAAATTATGTGGCACTTTTTTAAGCTCATTTTTAGATTTTCCCTAAGTAGTCGTTGGAACACTTTTTTCAGGTTGTTTGAATCTTTCAAGCACAATCACGTTGTTTACATAAACTAAGATTGTCTTCCAAGAGAGTCCTTGTAAGATAGTTTCCATAAAACGCTTGAACGTCGCAGAAGCGTTACACAATCCAAATGGCATAACAGTGAACTGCCACAAACCAGATCCAATTGTAAAAGCTTTTTTGCAATCTTTCGGTTTCAATTCTAGCTGCCAGCAATCACTCTTCAAATCCAACGTGGAAAACCAATGCAATCCTGACAGATTGTCTAAAGTATCGTCAATTATCGGTAAAAAATAATTTCTTGATACATTTTTCTTTTTTACTTACACTACTAGGAACACCCATGAACTATTTGAAGGTTTAATCACACTTTTTCCATATCCGTAATTATTTAATCAGCTACTTTTTGTTTTGACAAAAGAAGTCGGCGTAGATGTTGTCGTTGGCCGAATGTCTCCGCTATTAAATTTGTGCTTAACCACGCCAGGTCTTTCTTTGCAACCACTTTCCAACGCAAACACGTCTTGATACTGCCGAATCAACGTTTTAGCGTTAGCCAGCTGGTTTTGACTGAGGTTTTGTCACTTAAAAGTAAGAAAAATTAATAGATGTTGTTACAAGCTTTTTGGTTTTACGAACCTTGCACGACCAACTCACAATAGTCGGTGAGAGGGTAGGTTCACAAAAAAAATATATAAAAGATGTTTCAGGGCGCCAGAGCTTATCCCAAAGTAATCCTTCTGCCCGCTCACAACAGAATGGTGTAGAACTTGTAACAATTCGAAGATTCGTAATCCCTCTACTCAGCTGTTCGAGTAGCCCAAACTGGTTCGTAGGGAACAATAAGCACACAAAAAAAGAATTAACAACTTTAATCGCCCTCAGTCTATCATTAACAGTTATCACAGTTGTAGTTGTACTAAGCAAAAGTCATTACACCCCACAGTTGGAGTTACTAAAGACTAGAAAAATTTACATTAAATATTTACAACGGTATTAACGTTTGAGTTCGGAATAGTCAATTTATAGAATTATAGAAACAAGAAAAGTTAAGATCTCGATGCAACCCACCAACCACAATTATACAGAATCGAAGTACATGTCTTTCAACTACATACAATATGATACAATACAATTTGATTTCACTGATTTTAAATACCCTATTGGTAGCTACGCGTTATACTTATTTACTAACGTTAAATTGTAATCCCACAGTTCGTGAGTAATTGTACGTGACCACGATATCTAAAGTAAATTCAAATCACTCACCCGAACTCCAGTATCCACTAGCCCGAAGAAAAACGTTTTTCTTCTTCAGTGGCCTGCAATAAAATATTAACACGAATCGTGTCACAACCCCAACTCACAAGTGATAGTTCGGCTAAAACAATTTTGTATTAAATAATTCATGAAAGCTATCTCAAAAGTAAACAAAACGTGCATCGACTACTGTATGTAGTGAGATCTAAAATAGGTGGTTATTAATATGATTAACGTCGTGTCATCCACGTGTAGTATAATTTTGCCCTGGACGGCTCCGCGAGACCCCAATTTTGCGGCGTGGAAATCGCCTTCCGTCAGCGCTCGAGTACGGCAACGTGATGCCTTATTTAGTAGTAGTTTACGATATCCATTTATCGAGAATGTAACAGGTGCAAAATGAAGGAACGCAAAATGGCTGTTAAAAGGATAACGAATTATGAACGAATGTTTACTAAAAGACGACTGTAGCTTACCCTGTAACGCTTCAAATAAATTAGATAATTAACTAATTATAATTCATTTTCCATTCTTTTCCAGATGGTAACGGATATATATCAATATTCAATAGTTACAGACCATTTTTATATCATTCACGTGTGACGACTTTCCGTCAAATGACATCTAATGAGAAAAGGATCGTTAGAGCGCGTCAAAACCCGAATCTAATTTTACGTCGAAACACATAGGCGTACATAATGAAAATTTCGACCGTAACAATGTTGTGGCTTATTTCTTTGATTTCTTTAGTTTCACTAGAATTTACGCATATCGTACAATTTGAGATACTGGTGTACATTGGCCTACCACAGTCTGCTTTTTCAAAGTGATCGCACCCGAGTTGACATTGAGGATCCTTACCGGCTCCGTCTTTTTTACTCGTACTAATATTCTGCCGACAAATAATCTCTTTTTCAATAATTTGCCTTCTATTGGTTTGTTACAAGCTTTAGGTCTTACGAACCTTGCACGGCCAACTCACACAGTTGGAGATAGGGGAGGTTCAAAGAAATTATACTTAAAGGCGCCAGATCAATCCTAATTAACACTTCTGCCTCGATCACGACAGACGGTCCAAACTTGTAACTAATTTTTAGGTCCGTAATCCTTGTTACTCTGATGTTCGGGTAACCACAATAAAAGAGAAAGGTATGTTACCATAAAAAAAAGATTAACAGGTATAAAAACTTTAATTTAGTACCGTAGATGATTAACACAAGTATATCTAATTCTCAGTGCATAAATGCCAGCAGTATCGGCAACACACAATACATATGTAGGTTAAGTCGAAGCGAACAGCGAAGAAAATTTTGTAGTAAATATTGTTTGTACACAGCATGCGATACACAGAAAGTAATTAATGAAACTACCTTAATGGTAATAAAACAATGATAGTAATTACGGAATTAACACTAGCAAAAGTTCCGTGAGTGACTTTTCTGACAGCGATAAAATAATTAAATAAACTTAACCACAATCCAGTACCTACTTGGTCGAAGAAAACGTTTTCCCCGGTAAGTGAGCCTGAAATAAATTTGAGTAGCAAATCGTGTCAACACAATGACTTACGAAATCAAAATCTACAAAATTGTTAATTATTGCTAAAAGAAAGTACACATAACATAACCCGATTGTCGAATGCTGTTGTACACATTCAATGAAAGTTGGTTTCGCAGGTGTTTGCCGCATGAGTAGGATCTCGAAAAAAAGTCCTTGTCTACGGTTTTTTTAGTTTTAACCGTAGGCCTTATATATAGAGTTATACTCGTCCCATAAAAGTATTTATCGATATTAATCCGTCATAATTCTTTATTGAATAGAATCATGTGGCCAGAACGTGGTGGAACGGCTATCAAATTAAGAAGAAATTACAAAAGAATTCTAATAAAACGGAAGTAACTATCTTACCCTGTGACAACTAAATTATTTTACAAGCGTAATGAAATTATAATTTGATTTCCACTATTGAGGATGTCATTCGAAATTTTCTTTAAGCGGCACAGGCCATTTTATGCAGTTGACAGCTTAACGATTTCGTCGTAAAATGACAGTCACAAGAAAAGATCGGCAGAGGGCGTCAAAACCGGAATCTAATTTTAATTCAATATACAGGGTATTACGTTAGAAAAATTTTGCACGTAACAGGTTCATTAACGCAAATTTATACTTTCCGTAGATCTCCGTTTAGACGTGGCATCACCACACGCTCAATCTTTCTAGACAGGATTATGTCTTCACTAACTTGCACGGCTGCTTTTTCTGCAAATGTTTACTGAAAATTTTGTCCATTAATCTTGCCATAGAGACAAATACTATGCAATTAATCTATAGGCCACGCCATTTGAATGCTAAATTCCGGTGCATGCCTAGAGAAAATAAACTTTTGTCTATTTTGGCCAACTCGTTTCAGCGCTCTTCTTCTTCACGCTATTTCGCGATGCGTTCTTGTGCTTGCGCCGGTAGTTCTGCAGCACAATAGAGTTTCAGACCATCTTGGTGCGCTGCTTGCTTTACTTAAAATTCCAAAACATGCGGTAAATCGTTAGGTCGAGCTAGTCGTAGAGTAAACTGCCTTTGGTTGTTTTGATTTCATTTTAAAACAGTCTATGACTTAGACTAGCAAAAAAAATTTTATAAGAACTCTAGAGCGCGTTATAATGCTTTATTCAAAAAAGCGACTATGGCTAAAATTCTTGATAACAAAAGCGTCAAAAAGATAATAGAAACGACTTGAAGCGGTCTTTTGTACAGGTCAGTCTGAAAACAGAACCAAAACCACTGCTTCAATAAAATGGTTAAAAATTAGCTTTACCAAAGCAGTCTTTTTACCGGTCACTAAATAGTAGTACTAGAAAGCACCAAATAAAATCTGGACTTTATTCTAGTGTTAAATTTAAAAAGTGTTCTATAATTAATACGTTTTTCAACTAAAATTCGTTACAGATTTCCAATCGAAATATAAACAGCGTTTTAAAGAAAGAGGATCACTACGCGTAGAAGCATAATTTGACCATTATTCTTGTATTTGAAACACAATTGAAAGCACATCAAAAGCTAAAAAACAGCCGATCTACTGGAAGAGAAAACAATTTTGCAATCTAAGTTAAGAAAAGAACGCAAACTGTAAGAGTTTGTTTAATTGTGTACTAGATTTCATAGCACTAGATATCAGCTTGAGTAACACCCCTAGGTTTGACCTGGCTGTTTCTAAACAAAAGGTAAATCACTTCATACAAATGATGTAAAGTGTTGTAGATTACGCAATAAAAACTACTAAAAACATCAATTTGTAATTTTAAGATTTGAAAAGACTCAACCGCATTGTAAGTAACAATAGAAATCAAAGTTTAAACCACTCAACCTTGAAGACAAGCACGTTTAAAAGATGATCAAAACACTAAAGAAGTTGCCAAATTCAAACCGATTCGTTTAAAACACAGGTGGAAAATAGATAAAATAAGCAACAAAACGGTTGCTCTATCAGCCTGCTTTTTATAATCAATTGTTAAATTATTGAACGTCACAGAACTGCCGTCTTATCAACTTGTTTTCCATAATAAATTGGTCGGACCCGTATTTTCTTGGTGGATGAAAAAACTTGACTCTTCATTTAGAAAAAAATGAATTTTAAAAGTCATATTTATTATATATTAGGCTTTGCAAGTTACAGAAAAAAATTACACAGGTTTTAAGTGAAAATTTGACACCAAAACAAAGACATCAGAAAGAAGTTAGACGAGGTTAAACATTGAAAGCTTAAAGTTACTAAAAACCGCCAACATTGTTGTTAGTTAATACACGAAAAACATTTGATGAAAACTGCTACAAGCCTCTAGTAGTTTACGAAACTGCACGGCCAACTCGCTGTAGGATTGAAACAATACGTGTCAGAAAAAGAGGAGGTTCAAGTGACTTTGTTCTAAAGGGCGCCAGATCTTTTTTGCAGAAATAACTCCTGCTAGATCAGCACAGGAGGCTCGAAGCTTGTTCAAAATTGTTAAGGTTCGTATAACTGGAAGAAGCAAAGAAAGAAACCAATTCGTTAACAACAATTGCACTTTAATTATCGGCAACTTAGACTACACTTAAAACAAAAGTGTAACAACAAGAACATGTAATCAGCATGCGATAGTAATTTAACGTAAACTAATTGAGTAATAGTAACAAGAAGCAAATCAATGCAAACGTTTCGGCACGATTAGTAAATATGATTATTCATGAGTAGCACCGTAGCGACAGCGAATAATTAAAATCAAAAATTGACTTACCAAGACTCAGCTGTATTTTCAGAAAATGTTTTCCTACTGACTTCCTGTAATCAACTTCTTGAAAATAATCGTGTCTACCTGGTGACTCATAAACTACAACAGGTAAAAAGAAACATTAAAAAAAAAGTAAGAGAACCGAAACGTATCGTATGTCTTTTCGCCCAAGATGGTATTAAGTATAAATTGCCTCCGAAGGAAAATTCAATTGTGTCTGGTGCATACGCCCTTCCGTACAAAGTGGTATTATTTAAAGGTCAATTGCCTCCGCATAGAAATTCTGCCCTTGCATCGCAGAGTTAATAGGACTAAAGTTTCCTATTATAACGTTTACCTTGTATATTTTTAACTTAACCAGAAACTAGCACAAGAACACCTAGATTTGAGAGGAAATTCCCTTTAATCAAAAAAAGAATAGAAATGCCTTAACCTGCGTGGAATAAATTAATTAATTATAGATATCTTCATTATACATCGTGTCACAAGACGTGGATTTTATAAGAAAACTATTTTAATTCGCGCAGACATAGGTTATGTCGGGAACGATGTTAAAGTAAAAATGACCGTAGTCGACTTCTCAATGCGAAGGGACCAACGATGCCCGATAGATGGCGCCAAAAAATGGAGAAGTAATTTTAATTCAACCAATATGCACGTAACAAATCTTTAAAAATAAAATCAAAAAACGACATACGTACATTTTTGCATAAAGGACAAAAACCGTAGACCTAAATTTTATGACTAAAATAGTTATAACCGTTCTGCTAACCCAATTGAACACTGTTTTATGTCAGTTATAGTTTATCAACTTTAGGTCTACATAATGGCTAACAAAATAATACAAATGCTTAAATACCAAAACGTAAGTTTTTAACGACATGAAACACGTAACATTTCCAGTATTTGTAGTCAAAAATTAAAAAAATAAAATTAGTAATTACAGTTGTTTAAAGAAAAATATTAAACTATGTATTTTATCGTATTATGTAAGAATTACAATAAATTATTGTTTTAAAAAACGTTTATTCATAAATAATGATATAATTATTTTTAAATCTACACTTAAAACTTAAAAAGAAATGTTTAAACGTTTATTTTAAATGGATTCTAGCGAGAGATCATTAAAGACAAATGTATTATAAAATTTTTTTAAGTATTTGGATTTTAAGCTTTCCAACAAAAAAATTAAATAGAATTTATAGTAAATTTACTTAAAGTTGTAAAGTGTATCCAAGCCAAAAACTATAGCAAACTAAGTGTCTAAAAAAACTAGTCAAAACTCATTTAATAAACTACTAAAAAAAGTAAAGAATATTAATATAATAACATTAGAATGTCTTCCGGGTTTGGGCCGTGTCATAGTTGCAACCGAAGCTGCCAACGTTTCGCCTACTTTCGTAAGGGGCTTCATCAGGGCGTGAGAAAATCGCAAAACTCAAACAAGCAATCGAAATCTAACTAAGAACTTCTCAAAAGTTAGGTTATCCACTTGTAAAACAAGCCATAACCTAAACTATGAAAAGGTAAGAAAGAAAACGATAACCTGAAAAAGCAAACGAAAATCTAACAAAGAACGACTACTGAGTTAGGTAATCAACTTGTGAACCAAGCCAGATTTTAAACTCCGTAGAAGTGACTTAAGAAGAAATAGTCTCCGTATTTAAAGGAAAAGGGTCGTCACGGATGGTTGAGCTCGACCCTGATTGGGTTACGGTTGCTAGGGGGCGTGTTTTTGATAAATGACTAATTACCGGGAACCGAAGAGGGGATAGTTCGAAACCATGATCGCGAGTGAAGTTATTGGGGTGTTTGATGATTTCTATGCTTTCTCGGAATTTCTTGTTGAAAAAGAATGGAGATTTGGTAATCAACGAAACATTATCAAAATCTATCTTGTGACCTGTAGTAAAATGATGTTCAGCGACCGCAGACTTGGAAGTATACCTTTTTCTTATACAACGATCATGTTCTGAAATGCGAGTAATTACGGAACGACCGGTTTCACCAATGTAGACTAAACCACAAGAACAGGGAATTTGGTATACACCTTGAGATGAAAGTGTAGGAAATTTGTCTTTGGGAGAAGGAAGAATCTGAGAGATTTTGCCTGTCGAGTTGAATATGGGTTTAATACCATTCTTACGAAGGAGTTTCCCTATTTGATCTGTAACCTTGTGAATGTAGGGTAAAAAGACCAATTTCGGGTTGGATTCGGGAGTAGAAATGTCCTTAGGTAATCGAGTACGTGGATGTAAACGACGATTAATAACTCTATGAATATCTCGCTTTACATAACCATTGTTCACTAAGGTTCTAGTAAGATGACGGAGTTCTGAGTCTAGATTCTCAGGTTGACAAATAGAAAAGGCACGATGGACCAAAGATTCAATAACAGAACGTTTCTGTGCAGGATGATGATGAGACGAAGCATGAAGGTATCTGTCCGTATGGGTGGGTTTGCGATAAACAGAATGGCCTAGAAGTCCGTCGGGCTTACGAGTCACGAGAACGTCAAGAAATGGAAGAGAACCATTACTTTCGATTTCCATAGTAAATTTGATATCTAAGTGTTGATTGTTAAGATGATCAAGAAACTTAGACAATTCAAGATGACCATGAGACCAAACAATAAACGTGTCGTCAACATATCTAAACCACACTTTAGGTTTTAATATTGATGATTCCAAAGCAACCGTTTCAAAGGATTCCATAAAAATGTTAGCTACAACAGGTGATAGAGGAGAACCCATAGGTTATCGTTTTCTTTCTTACCTTTTCATAGTTTAGGTTATGGCTTGTTTTACAAGTAGATAACCTAACTTTTGAGAAGTTCTTAGTTAGATTTCGATTGCTTGTTTGAGTTTTGCGATTTTCTCACGCCCTGATGAAGTCCCTTACGAAAGTGGGCGAAACGTTGGCAGCTTCGGTTGCAACTATAACACGGCCCAAACCCGAAAGACATTCTAATGTTAGTATAGATTCCGGCCGTGGAAGCCTTCGCTATTTCATTAATATAATGCCAATACGTTAAATAACAATAAAAATTGTCATAAATAATCATCCAGAAATAATTAAAAAATTTGAGAACTTAAACTCCAAAAAAATTACACCATAAGTTTATAACTCAACCTAAAAAAGAATACGTAGAATAATAATAATAAGTGACATAGTCATTCTAGTAAGCAATACCAAGATAGCACAAGAAAAATATTAGATAAAAGTTATAAAAAAAGAAAAAGAAAAAAACGTTAGATAAGTATTAAACAAGGTTCAAAATATTTGTATTTAATTACATTTAATTAAATTAAGCAAAAAGTATACCAAATAAAGAAAAATTAGCAAACCAAATAAAAAAATAAAATTAAATAGTTGCATAAATACCTTTTTAATAATTGTTTAAGTATAGTAAATAAGTTGCAAACGTTTTCCGATAAAATTTGCATTATTCAATAACAAATCAAATAAAACGATTTCTAAAATTGTTTTAAATAAAATTAAATGTCTGACCTTGTGAGAGTAGTCCTTAAAGTCTTCCTGCCATTTCTGCAACACTGTCACTGAAAACCATTAGGCCATAGGTAGCTTCTAAGTAGAAATTAACCAAATTACTGAAAAATAGAAATATACATATAAAACAAGAAAAATCTTAATACAAAATTTTGAGTATGTTTCATTCGTGGAAGGCGTGTTTAAGATGAGACCGTCTAGATCTAGATATGATTTTACTTCGCACCCAGCTGTAGTCTTAAATTATTATCTGCTTCAGATTCATTCTTAGAACTGTTGAGCAAGAAAATTTACTACTAGTTCTTACCTCCCCTCACCATGTACAGACGTTTTCCTTAGCCAAAATATTTAACATTCATATGACCCAAGAAGCAGTTATATTTTCATACTTGATATTAAAACATCTCTTAAGAATTTTCAGTCCCTGATAACTGTTTATTGTCATTGCATTGTTTTTATTCCTCAACCCATTACATTGTATCGCAAAATGCTTTCTTTGTAGTACAGGTAGGTACACAACTACTGTAATCTATATATCATGTTATATTAACCCTAAAAAACTCTATAGTAAATCGCGACATGGAACCGTTCGTTAAGGTATGGATAGAACGGAAGTTTAATATTAATTCGATCTGGGTACATAATCCTACATTACTTTACCCATAATGCAACTTAAATAAAATTGAACCCGTTTCACACCGGCCTCCTAAATACTCCCAAAGTGAAGTGAGTTAGGTGGAATAAACTTACATTTGATACTTTCCATTGCAAGTGCTACAGTTTGAATTGAGTATTTTAACAATTTTTTTAAATTTTTTATTTGCACCAACGAAGTGCCATTATCAGAATAGACGGTTTGCGCCACAAAACTACGAAAAGCAGCCAAAAATGTTTTGTGCTAAGATTTGCAACAACTTTAATGGGAACTGTTTTAGTAGAAAAGCAAATTAACAATGATACATAACATTTAACGGATTGAGCTTGGTGATTTTTTATAAAGAAAGATCCCGCAGAGTAAACGCCACTTGTGTCAAATGAAAATGAAGGATTTATTCTTACAGAAGGTAACAAACCTATAATAGAATAGGTCGTGACTCAAAACATGTTACGCAAGCGTTTACTACCTTTCTAGCAATTTTTCTACCTCTAATAGACCAGAAAGTATCTCGAATAAAAATCAACAAAATGCTGAAGACCTATATGTAGCAAACGCAGAGGTTTAAAATTATAACATTAAGATGATGTTCAACAGGTAATAGAAATTGATGTTTTTTTATTTTATCATGCCTCAGGGCTTTCTAAACGCTTACCTACACAAAGAATACCTTCATTAAAAAATTGATTTAAGAATTAAATCTTTGACTTGCACTTTAGATGGTTGTGAATCTTGAGATCATAAATCTTCTTCTTCCTCTTACATTAAGCCTACTGGCTTGTGTTCTCCACCTTATCCTGCGAGTCCTGGGAATTTGACTGCCATGCCTTTCTCCACCTCTTATCAGCTCTTCCTAGAGGACGTCTGCTATCCACCTTACCATCCCTGGCAATTTTTACAATTTATGACTCCTCCATTCTATTGATATGGTCGATTTACGCTCTTAGTCGTTGACGTGACCATCTGACAATATCTGGGATCTTACATTTTTTGCGAATTGCAGAATTCCTAATTCGGTTTCTTATCGTAACGCCTGTCATGCTCCTTAGCGTTTTCATCTCTGCCGCCCTAAGTGTTTGTTTGGTTTTAGAGTTGTCTGCGCGGTCTTTACAGCATATGTCATGATAGGTCTCACACAGGTTTTATAGATGCGGACTTTGCTAAGTTCATGTATTTGTTTTTCCATACGTTAGCTCTGAGACAACCCGAGATAGCTGTTGCTTTACTGGTCTGTCGAAACACTTCTCTATGGATCTCTCCGTGTGTATATATTTCTGTGCTTAGGTAGTTGAAAGTGTTGACTTGGTCTATTATTTGATTTCCAATTACCAACTTGCAACGTTTCGGCTCCCTAAATATCACCAGCGCTTTCGTTTTTGCCGTAGAGATTTTTATGTTAAATTTGGAAGACTCTAAGCAAAATGCATGTGTCAGCCATTGCAGGTCATCTTCGTTTTTTGCTATTAAGGTGGCATCATCTACGTAGCATAAGATGTTTATGCTTCCTTTACTTAATCTGTAGCCTTGATTTACAAGTTTGATTTTAGATATAATTGTATCCATAACGATGTGGAACAGTAAGGGACTTAAGCTATTTCCTTGCCGAATACCTGCATTTATTGGAGTTTCTTCAGTACATCTGTTGTTGACGCTAAGTTTAGCCACGTTGTCAGTATTAAGAGTTTTTATTGTCATAATTATATTCTGGTGTACTCGGTTTTCTTTCAGTATTTTTAGAACGTCGATGGATTTTCCAGTAAGTCTCGTAACGTAAAAATTGCATCTATCGTCAATCGATTTTTCCTGAAACCTTGTCGTTCTTCGCTTAAGTCAATTGTGTTTTTAATTTCAGTTCTTAGAATACTGGTAAAGAGTTTAGATATGATACACAGTAGCGAAATTGTTCTGTAATTGGAAAAGTCTCGTTTATCGCCTTTCTTAAATATCAGGATCATTATGCTGGTTCGCCGCTCACTTTAGTGCAGTTTAGTATTTTCCTGAATAAGATGCTAATTTCATGATATAATCTTATTTCTCCATATTTTAAGAGTTCATTAGGAATTTTGTCTACCCCCGGAGCTTTTCTATTTTTTAGTTTTTTTATTAAAATAGAGAGCTTATCAGCGTTGAGAAAGTGAGAATCCGCCTCTTCGATTCTTGCTGGCTCTACTGGTTCGTTTTTTTGTAATTCTTTTTGTTATTAAACATGGAATTGATGTACTTAACCCATTCTTCCGATGGTATATTGGTTGTTTGGATGAACTCGTTTATTGTTTTTTTCCAGCTTTTGATTGTCTTCCACACTTTCTTCTGTGAGCCGTATAAATCTCTCACCATATCTTTAGTGAAGGCTTGCCAGTAGTTTCGTTTAATTTAGATCATAAATCTTTTGTTGAAATGATTGAAAATGTACTAACTTTACAATAAGAATAAGAGCCATGTCAAGTTTACTAGTTGTTAAACACTCGCGTGTTCTTTTAATTTTTAAAGCCTTACAATTATGTAAGAACTTCTTTAATTGCAGTAAACTAATTTTTAAACAAAATGAAATTGTCAACAGTTGTTACAGAATTACAAATCATTGATTGTTGACATAGCTGGGAGAGTTCATCAAAAAATTGACTCTGTTCTTTTTGCCAAGTGCTCTTGAACAGGATTTTTTGTAGTAGGTGCATGATGAAAGAGTTTCGGTCACTTAACGTTTCTACCTGAGAAATCCGGTTAGCTACAAACGATTTTAAGAAATTACATGGTGTTTGGATCTATGCCAGTACTATGCTTGAATCGGAGCAAATCTTGAATTTATATTGATTTTTAGAGATGAAACTAGCATAATACATTAACATTGGCTGACCCATCGTTAAGAAGACTCCTCAAATGCATACAAGCACTGTATGCCTTTCAGAGGCATCCGCCATATCAAACCGTCTAAGTTTTTTGATCATCTAAAGAATAAACAGACAGATATCAAATTTACTATAAAAATTTAAACTAATGGTTCTCTCCCATTTTTCGACGTTTTTGGAACTCGTAAACTTGACAGACTTCTGGGTTATTCTGTTTATCGCAAACCCACCCATACTGACAAATACCTTTATGCCTCATCATCATCATCCTGCACAAAGACGTTTTGTTATTGAATCTTTGGTTCATCGCACTTTTCTATTTATTAGCTTGAGGATCTGCATTCGGAACTCAGTCATCTTACTAACATCTTGGTGAACAATGATTATGTAAAACGAGATAATTATTCAAATAGTTATTAATCGTCGTCTACGTATACGTCCTCGAGTACTTAAGGACATTTCTACATTCGAATTCAATCCAAAATTAACATTTTTACTACACATTCATAAAGTTACAGATTAAATATAGAAACTTTTATTTTAAGGTGTATAGCAAATTCTTCGTTAATGTGGTTTTGGCATATTTCAAAGTCTACGGTTGCTGAACATCATTTTACTACAGGTCGCAATATAGATTTCAATAACGTTTCGGTGAATTCAAAATCTCCAATCTTATACAATGAGAAAATCGTGATCATGGTTTTGAGTTATAGTCTCTCTGCTTCTCTGTAGTTACACCTTTATAAAAATCAGAACAAGAAAAAGCTCCTTACGAAAGTGAGCGATACGTTGGCAATTTTGGTTAGAACAATGATACGGTTCAAACCCGGAAGACGTTCTTGTCTAAAAACAGTAATTGTTTCTGAAAAGTCAAGACTTTAAATGATCAGTTGTAAAGATTGTTTTTCAGGCTTTACTAGAACTTACCGATACATGTTGGTTATGTCGGCTAAAATGGCAATAATAAATTGTCGAAAACGTATGAGAATTGAGAGCAAATCGCTCTGAATAATTAAACGACATAATTGTAAATCATTTATTGAATACCCAAAGCTCGATTGTAATGAGCCATAAAAAACAACTCGAAGTCTAGTAGTACTACTACGTTCATTTAAGACGCCATGATGTACAAGCAAATTATAACATGATTGAGAATTTAACTTTTTGATTTTAGCCATGTGTCCCATACTCTCATATTCTGATATAAAACAAATGTACATACTAATCAACAAAGGATTTGCTTGAAATGTTCTCTCTAAAGTATAAAATTGTTTCAAAACATCTTTGTTAGAATCGCCTAGTTTATTAGTAAAATTTTTTAATGAAATAGAAGCGATAAGTTTAGAACCTTTATAGCGTTGAAACGTTTTGAGAAAAAAATCTTCATATTTTTGTTCATCGTCTGACCAGGATTCTATTAAATGACACTATTTATGTTCCCAATATTGAGATAACCGTTGTTGAATGTCAATATATTTATTGAAAGTCCAGGTCTAGAAAATATTCAACTTAAAACGGTTTTCTGAATAACCGATTGATTCAAAGAACCTGGACCAAATTCCAATCTGCTAAATAAATATTATCGGGCATTTCCAATTTGACTTGTCAAGCGTTGATTGAGGTAATAAACAACTAATATAGGGAACAACTAAACAATAAATTCTTTTATTAAATAAACCTGATGCAGATTGAAATTAAACGTAAAATTTGTCTTATATGGGCATGATTGAATTGTTCAGAAATGAAATTACTTTGTGAGTCAGAGTCTAAACGTACTCGACAGACATGAACCACGTTACAAGAAACAAAAATATTGATTAGCGCAGTTGGCAATAAAACCTAATGAAATTGATTAGTATTAGTTAACGCTATCTTGGTTGAAGTTGGTGCGTCTGAGGTACTCAAAGTGCTTGCAAAAGCAGAAGCTTTTTGGTCTTGGTGTAACATTATATGGTGTTTGCTACAACTTTTTGAGTTACATGAAAATCTATTGTGTCTTGGTTTTAAATAATTCTGACATAGTTTAAACTTTCGAGAGTTTTCCATGCGATCATTAGTAACAAAATAAATATAATTGTTGAATTTACAAATGGTGCAATAATAACAGGCCCCATTAGTAGAATTAAATGAGTTTGAACTATGCTTAGTTTTTGCCTTATCTTTGTGATCTTTTTTTTAATTTAATAAATTGAATTGCTCAGAGTTAAGTGTATCTAAAATGTTTGATTCAGCTTTTACAATTTATTTTAAATTCTCTAATGTTTGAGGCTCTGTTTCAGAGGTTTTGGATTCCCATTTTCGAACAATAATTGAATCAAGTTTACTCGTAACAATATAAACAGTTATAGAATCCCAATGCTCTACAGTTAATTCTAAAAATTTTAAAGCTTGTAAATGTTGAGTGACACTATTGATCATTACTCATAATTGCAAAAAAAAATATTTTAATACATTTCGTAAATTGAATA
The DNA here is from genome assembly GCA_035610365.1 of Aquatica leii. Classification (NCBI taxonomy): domain Eukaryota; kingdom Metazoa; phylum Arthropoda; class Insecta; order Coleoptera; family Lampyridae; genus Aquatica; species Aquatica leii. The sequence continues at coordinate 21,169,324 of CM069432.1, read as the reverse complement.
AAGATTGTAAACGATTTTTTACTAGTTAACGTTTATTTTCGTATTGATCACAAACTAATTCCGAGCAATTGCATAATTACTCATTGACTCAATAATTTTAGTCGTATCACCCTCAGGAAAAGAGCTCAAATAATAACATTTTTGAATTGTATTAAGTTCATTAAAATTATCAACTAAAACATTCAAGGCATCGCAAAAATTGAGCCACTGTGTATATTGTCCGTTAAATTTTGGCAACTCAATAGTAGGTAATTTAGAGAACTACAAATTAGTACAAAAGGTAGAAAAGTTGACATTGGATTTAATGACAACGAATTCATTGCAATCCCAATTACTGAAATAGGTTAAGAACAGTGTCGGTATAGTTGTGAAAAACATCAAATCTAGCAGATAGCTTTTTTGTTCTTCTGGAACTTGTCAGCGCTAAGATACACTGATGTGTTTCTACAGTCATACCGACAGAAAACTGTAGTCTTTTATAATATACTTAAAATATTTTCGGAACGCCATCCTGTAGTAAAAATACCACGTATAATATATAATAAACTATAAATTAGTACAAAAGTAGACAAGTTGACATTAGATTTAATGACAGCAAAAGTCAAATTGACAAGTTCCAAAAGAACGTAACAGCTATCAACTAGTTCTGATGTGGTTATTTACAATTATACCGACACTGTTCATAACTTATTTTAATAGATGGGATTTTGATGGCGTTACTTGTCAATAGATCATTGACTTTTGCTGTCATTAAATACAATGCCAACTTTTCTATCTTTCGTACTAATTTATAGTTTGCTATATATCATACGTAGTATTTTTACTACAGGATGGCGTTCCAAAAACATTTCAAATAAGTAGGTAATTTGATTGTACTTCTCTTATCACTTGTCGTATTTCTACCACTTGCAATTGAAACGTGATCATCGCGTGAGATTGAATTGGTATCGCCAAGAAACTTGATACTGGTTTTTAAATGACTAGTACAATCGCAAAGTAAGAATTTTCAAGCACTAATATTACTATTTATAAATATTGAAATTACTTGAAATAAGTAATGTTGAGAAAATATTTTCGAGCTTGAGTTTTAGACGTCAAAACATTTCCATTTTTCATGAATAATTTGTCAATTTGTTTACTTACGTATTAATTTTTTTGCAGTATACAGAATGTCAGAAAAAAAAAGAAATTGTCTGGATACCAAAATTTTCTGAATAAAAGAAAAAGAGAGGAATCAAAAGCACGCATTTTTTATCAAACCCCGAGTATACTTTGCCAAATATTAATAAGAACAATAATACAGCTGAATCCCAATATTTTGAACCTGTACTTAAAACAAGTATCAGCAGCAGACAAGAAACTGATCTTCAAGAAAGCAGTCAACATCTTCAAGTTCAGCTGATAATGAGAAATCAACAATTTCAAAAATTACCAGAACGGAAAATATGAGTCAACTTTCAAAAGATGCTGTACTATGGCCAAAGAAATTACGTTCTAATAATATTCAAGAATTAGTAGGACGTGGTCCTGCTCATTATCAAAACAAGAAGGATATTTATCCGAGAGATAATTCGGAGTCGGGGCGTCAGTTTTCCTATAGTTACTTCTTTAGAATTTTACCAAACAAAGAAAAAATTGAGCGTTTTTGGTTATTGTATTCCGAAACAAACAATTCACTTTACTGCTTCTGTTGCAAAATTTTTAATGACAGCAATTGGAAATCTGTTGGCCTTAGTGATAAATTTGGTTACAATGACTGGCAGTATTTAAGTGAACATTTAAACATTCACGAAAAGAGAAAGTTACATATCGAAAATGTTCTAAAATTGCTAGATCTTTCTAACCGTTTTAATGAAAATGAAATAATTGATTCTGAAATTTAAAATGTATTAAACAGAGAAACTAAATACTGGCAGCTCTTATAAAAAAGAATTGTATACGTGATTTAGTTTTTATGTCAGCAAAATTTAGCTTTTCGTAGAAGTAGTCTGAGAAAAACAATGGTAACTTTTTAAAATGCATAAAATAGTAGTTTACGTAACAAGAGTCGAAAGTAAGAAATAGCATAACGAACGTTAATGCGACGCGAGGCCGCATGGCCGAGCGTTGCATGTGAGTGAGTAATGCTATGATTCTTTCGACGAGAGTAATGTACATTATTTTTTGTGTTGCCTTTTATAAACTTATATTCTTTTTTGAAAAAATAAAAAACATCAACAGAAATATAATGTTGGTACTACATTTATTACTAAATATGTCAAATTTGACATTAACTTTAACATCGCTTTTCTTAAATTTTAACTGAATTTCAATATTTTTAATATGATTTTTCCACCTGTCGCATACTCGTTCTAATATATTAATTGACTTTGAACACTTACTTTTATGTGGATTCCTAGTTTTCATTTTGCCACCCTAGAGCTTTTTTCGTTCATTAGGTAACGACACTAACGAACGAATATTGACGTTTCCGACATTGGCAGCACAAAAATGATTTTTAAATTCGGCCCAATTATGTCAGAATATACAAAACGCTCTCAAATAAAAGATCACAAAAACTATCTCGGAGATAAAATACATAATGAAGCAATCAACTTGATCCGTGAAAACATCAAATCCAAAATTTTAGAACTAACTAAAAAGACAAAATATTATTCCATATTATTAGACTGCACTTCTGACTCTAGTCACCGAGAACAAATTTCAGTTTGTATAAGATTTGTGAATTTAAAGAGCACGGATATTGGTATAGAAAAACATTTGTTATTATTTTGTCCCATAGATGATGTGTCGGGTGAAGGCTTGAAAAAATTTCTTTTGCCGGCGTTAGAAAAGGAAGCTTTAAATATCAACAATTTGCGGGGTCAGGGTTATGGCAATGGGGCAAATATGCGTGGTAGGCATAATGGTCCACAAAAAAAATTTTGGGTTTTAATCCGTGAACTTTCTTTGTTCCTTGATGCAATCATACCCTAAAGTTAATCGTCAATGATGCCGCAAAATCAAATACTTTGAGCATCAGTTTTTTTTTAGTTCAGAAACGGTTTGTATTTTTTTCAGCTTCTGCTAAACGCTGGTCAATTCTATAATCTAATTTATCTAATCTAACAAATTTATCTTTATAACCTTTATCGGATACTTGATGGTCTAGTAGAATAGATGCAATAACTCCTTTAAGGTATCAACTTGGGGAGGTTTATGATGCTCTGTTTGAAATAAACGAAGGAAACTTTCAAAATAACGTAAAAAATTTAGCTGCATCGTTAGTCAAAAAATTGCAAAATATTGATTTCATTTGCAGTCTTATATTCTGGTATATTTTAAGTAAAGTTAACATTATTGGCAAAATTATTCAAAAATAAAATGATGTTGCTCAGTGTTGTAATCATTTAAATAATTTGAATAATTTTTTGAAAACTTATTGGTCCGATAAAGGTTTTAATGATCTATTGATTGATGCTAAAAAAATAGCATCCAGCTTAGACATGGAACCTAAATTCAAAAAATGTGACGATGAAGGGATCCATGACGGAACTTTAAAGTTCAAAGTTAATTGTTTTTTTAATGCTCTATATGTAATCATAACATCAGTGGATGAGTGATTCCAATTACTTTCTTTTTACTCTAATAATTTCGCGTTTTTATGGAATATTGATAAATTTAAAAATTGTTCTGAAAACGAAGAATTATGTCAAAAAATTGAAAATTTATTAAACGACAAAACTGGCAATAAACGAGACATAACTGCCGTGGAACTTTGTAAATTTTGATGAAAAAGTTATTACGTCTCCAGAAGAGACTTTAAATTATATAACAATTAACAACTTAGTAGATTTCTTTGCTAATACGAGCATAATACTTCGTATTTGATTAACAATGCCGGTTTCTGTTGTTACCGCAGAACGATCTTTTTCGAAACTCAAAATACTAAAAAAATATTTAGGATCGACCATGGGGCAAAACCGACTAAGTAATCTTGCTATCATTTCAATAGAAACGGACCAGCTAAAAGAATTAGACACCGAAGATTTAATTAAACAATTTGCAAAAATTAAAGCACGGAAAGCTCAATTCACTTAGCTAAAATATTAATAACAATAACTAATACCTGGATATTAACCTTTAAATAGTGACATGTTGCGTTATTAAAATAATATAATGTTTTGTTTTTATTTGTCGGTCAGTTTCGTCCTGTGATTTTAAATTTGCACAAAGGCGCCAAAAGTGCTAGGCGCTGGCCTGTCTCTGCAGCAAAACGAACAAGTTTCAGTATGGAAAAAAATAGACAAACTGAAAAGAGAAACTAATTTAGTTTAAATCCTATATTGTAGATTTTCTTTAGTGTTTTTTTTATAATTAGCAAGAGACTCTACAGCAAAGCTCAAATCGAATGGAATAGAAAAAAATCGACAATCTTGAAGAGAGACTGTTTTAGTTTAAATCCTAGATAGTGGATTTTCTTTAGTGTTTTTGTAAGGTTTGAAATGTTATATAACAAATATATAGTTACACATATATTTATTTTGTTCTTTAAATTTGGAATTCTTTAAACATTCTACCATATGATCACATAGGTGGCTGTGGCTCCTGTACCACCGTCGTCTTATTTCTTCGTATTGCAGTAAAATTGTGCTGCGTTCTGACATAAAAAAAAGAACTACCATATTAAGTTTACGTAAAAGAACCCTCATATAATTATGATTGAACTTCACATATCAAACTGCATCGGACAAATGTTGATAGCCAGAAAATTAATCACAGTAATGTGTTCGTTTGTGTTAATTTTCAAAATGATTGCTACAGTTGTCAGTATTATTCTACATTTATCAATACAAGAAAAAATAATCAAATTTCTACAGGTTTATGAGCAATACCGTTTATTTAGTTCCTAGTTAAAGTAGTAGATTGCAGTAGTTAATGCAAAAACGCGTGTACTATAATGTATATAGGAAACTTAGCTATTCAGCATATAATATAATATAATCAAATTGTAGTAGTTTTTTTTTAAATTTGGAGGAAGTTATATTTTAAAAACATTTAAAAAAGTTGGTGTTATTTAGGATTCGAAACGAAACATTTTTGAAACCGTTCCTAAAATTCTTTTCTTAGATTGAAATTTTAGATTTTCCTGTTAATTTCTAGTGCCAAGTCGTACACTGAAACTGACAATAAAAGAAAAATACTCAACCTAAAATTAAGAATTAAAGTCGTATTGTTTACTTTATTTTATAGCTTAGTTACATTTGTTAGTTTTGTAGTTTGCTCGTTACTGTTACGATTTAAAGATTGTTCCTTCACGCCTCGTCGAGACTTAGTTTCAAATAACTTTTATCGTAAATTTCAATTAGTTTAGTTATTAACCTTCTGCGGGTTTACGTCGACACATTTTGCGCTTGCAAATCGAACAGAATATTCATGATTACTAAAATTTATATTTGTTTTCTTAAAACTTATACAAAATCTAGATTTTTTAAAAACCACGGTTTATTTACTTTATTTTGTAAATTCCGCATTAGAATAAACATTAAAATATCTGTTGTTGAAAAATTAGTTTTTGGAATATGCCGTATAACCAGTTGTTTCCTGCGCTGAAAATAGGTTTCACCGTTTTCCTGTTGTTTTTTTAATGTGACGAATTTAAAAAATTAGTTTTATAACGAACTCTAATTCTTAGAAACAAACATCTCACCGATTTCCCTGAATTAATTACTATCATATTATGTATCAACTCATCTTAAAAGAGATACACAATTACCCCCAAGTTAATTTTATTATAACGAATAGTCTTTCTACAACAAATAAATAATTCACATCGAGACGAAAACTTTAAGAACGAGTTTATTTAGTAAAATGTTATAATAAACACGCAAAGTAAAAAATAATTAAAGTAATTAACATTGCATTAAATATTTTGTAAGCATGATAGTAAAACAATTTTAACGGAAGGATAATTTATAAAAGTCACAACTTGATTATTCCACATAGTCTATAAAAAGATACACTTGCTAGAACGTATTAATCACTAGCAAGCAAGAACATGTATAATGTCAGCTCAAGATATAGAGTTTTGTTACAAAATAAAATATAGCATTACACAATGCATTGGAGTTAAAAATATAAATAGTGTTACAGGTAATAACATATTGTGAATGTATTACACAGGTACATTTCTAAGATATAAGTTCTTCATAACAAACACTATGAATAACGTCGGGTACGCAAGAGAATTTTTATTATATTGAAAACCGCATCTGCTTTAAGTTTAACTACAAAACTGTAGGTTTCGTTTGAATAATTAAAAGATTTATAAAAGCAGTTTTAACCACTACATACTGTATAAATTTACGGTTTTAACGTTTTTCGTCTTGTTGCAACCAAACAAAACTTACTAGATCAAATAAAAATTAATCATAATCTTAAATTGTTATAATAATCACCAATTTCTTTAATATTTTGTTAAATATTTATATTTACGCCCATTTTAGTGCCTATTTAAAAAAGTAAATTGAGATTTGTCTAAAAACTTTTAGTAAAAATGCATTATACTACCTAGAAACGCAAATTATTTGTTACGCAAAAAAAATTATTAGAAAATAAAGTAGAAGATCAAATTTAAATATAAAAGTTGTTATGTAAACGCGTTGGTAAAAGTGATTGTGAAAACGTCGATATGTTTCGCTAATGTAAATATTGCAAACAAATGGTCATGTTTACTTACTGTTATCAATTACCTGTATAAAAGTAGTAAATACAAGAAGCTTAAAAGACGGACAGGTAATAGCATACTAGAAAAAGAAACCCTATATGCTAAACTGAATAATATCCCATTAAGTTCCGTTAGATCATGTTTTCGCATAGAGCTTTCAATGGCATTAAGAGTTCATAACCGCATAAGTATAATAACAAATTACATGACTATTTAATCTTAAATAATTATCTTTATTTGTACTGAATATTTTATATTATTTAAAATGTCTAGAAATCTTTAGATTTTTTGGTAGAAACTAAAATTGACATAAACAAAAACCATTAAGCAATATTACTTTAATTGTTAATTAAAATGATTTCTTTGGTGGATTGTGCAATAAATAAAATAAAAAGTGTCAAGCTTTATTAGTAAATTTCCGACAATAATGTTTTGTAAAAATAATTGCATACTAAAGTAATGTGTATTGGAACAGTCAGTTATACATACATGTGTGTATGTTTAAAGTTCGCGCGTGTTGAAAACGAAGTTTTGAAAAGAAAGAAAAAGGAAATAAAAAGTGTGCTTTTAAAAACACTATTGCAAATGTATGACAAATACGACCGATGATGTCAAAATATATAGTGCGCGCTGCTTAAGGAATTCACGGGGAATTTTTGGGGAAACATCCTTATACATAAAGTCGAGAAAAGAAGTTGAAGTTGAAGCGTAATAGCTGTGAAGAAACATAAAGTTTACGATATCTCGGAAAATTGGACGATGAGCCACACCTTTGAAAACTTAATTTGATAACTTGAGTGATCACCAATTCGCTTTATCTTTTACACGTCTTTAGGGAAAAAATCTAGGACATGTAAGGTCCGGTGACCTGAGTGGTCGAAGAAAAGCACTTTCCCTCCTAATCCATCAATCGGAAAATTCATCGTTGAGATGGTTCCGAACCCCACCTAATGAGCAGGGCAATCATCTAATTGCAACCACCATTTAAAGAATAGTCATCTAATAAATCTGGCAATCTATATGTTTTGAACTCTAAGCACACTTGAACAATCCATTAAAAATGTAGGGACCAACAATCTGTTCGTCAAGTATCTCATACCAAACATTTACGGACCATTAATGTTGATTATACTGTTGCGTCTTTTATTATTAAAAACTAATTTATTTAAAACGACTAAACATACGTTTACTTATTCTAGAAATATGTACACTTTTAAATTAACCAAACTAAATAAATTTAAATATCTAAGGATAAAAACTTACAGCAATTTATATAAAACAATAATATGCTATCACTTACGCGACGATAAGATAAAGCCACTAACTTGTTTGTTTACACTCGATTGGGTGTACACTGTTATTTATTTAAAACTTCGCACGTGCTAATCACTTATTTATCTTTACTTGAATTATCTTCTTAATACTGCTGCATTCGCGTTACGGCAATAACTGCCCTACGAATTGTACCGTCGGTATATATACACCTAAAGAAATCCTTCTGGAGTGTTTCCTATTTTTCGGTGTATCTTCTAGAAGATGGATAACAGCTTCTAGAAGGCTCTTGCCTTTGCAAATAACTTCTCGAACGTTTCAATACATAACTCGCATCCAATGAAGATTTTCCTTAGCATAACATTGTATGTAATTTTTTTTTTAAATAAGGCTGGATATATTATATTGTTTAAATTAAAATAACTTTGCAATGCATAATTATAAAAACTCAGTTACATTCATGGTATAAGAAGTTAGTCACACAATACAAACCAATTAGTGATGTTTAATTGAAGGAATTCAAACTGTGACAGACAAACCGATACCAACAAATACGGTTATCAAATAATCGTAACATACACTTTAAGTTCAGTTTGTACAATTGTGGTTAGATCTACTAACCTAAGCTTAAACAAAATTTAGTGGTATGGTTTCAGTCTCTCCAGATCAACTACAAATACATTTGTTTACGTCAATTTGAAAACGTGTTTTGCTGAATAAGATCAAAATTTAATACTGACACAAAGCAACTTGTTTTAGCATATATCACAACCATATTTAAAAATTTGGTTGTTGATGCAGTTTAAAACTTAATAACGTTTAACCCAAAACCAAATAGAACACAAAAATACACAAAATTTGTACGAACTTTATTGTGAATTTAGAATTTTTAAAATGAACTACAAATCTTAAGTCTTCTCCATCATAATTTAAATTCAAATGTCATAACTTTTGTAATTTTGAAAATAGCTATTAAACTTACATAAACCAATTTTTTGAAATTGTAAAGAATAGAAATTACCGAAAGTCAATTTCATGTAAGTTAATCATTGTAAAAAATTGTTTTAAATAAAAAGTGCATTTACTTTTATTTTAGAAACTTTAATGGTGTGACGTCACGAATGTAGAGATGTTCACGAAGTCACTGCCCGTGTGGGGATGCAGAGAAACGGTAGATTAGCAAAGTATCAAAGAAAATTATGTGTCATATAAGAATATAAAAACTACACTTGGAATATAAAATAATGCATATAATTAGTTAATTAATATATAGACAAAAATACAACATGGTGTTAAAAGTGGGATATGAGAAGTAAAAAAGTTTAAATGTCAATGGTTAAAAAAATAAGTAGGAAAAAATCAGATTAGAAGAAAGCACGTGTTTTGTAATGCCTAAAAAATTGAAAAATAATTCAAGTAAGAACATTAACACGAGTCAAGAAGAAAAAACTAATTTATTAGTTGAAATAGCACCATCTAATTCAAATTCTGTAGTACAAAATCAAATTATTGATTTAAATTGCAGGCTTGCTGAATTAAACATGGAGAGAAATTTATGTTAAAACTGGAAAGATTGGTCTTAAGAATTTGAAATTTATATGGTTTCAAGTGGATACAACACACAGATGTTCGAAAGAATTCTATATTGTTGCACTACTTAGATAAGCAAGTTTCGAAGGTTTTTAATTTTTTTAATGTGTCTGTGGAAAGCATATACCTTTCGATAATCTTGTTAAACGATTTCAAGATCATTTTATACCCAAAAAGAATGTCACTATAGAAAGACATAAATTCTTTAGTCGTCAACAATTGCCTAATGAGTTAATCCAAGATTTTGTTACTGATCTTAAAAATCTAAGCATGTCATGTGAATTTGAAGAGCAAAGAACCAGTTTAGTTAAAGATATATTAATATGTGGCTAAATAAATACAGTCAACATATTAAACAAAACTTGATACAAGAAAAAGAACTAACCTTAGACAAAGCTATAAATATCTGTCAACCGATGGAATTGTCACATTAAAGATCAAGACAAATTAAAGTAGACAACGCAGAGAAGAACGAAAATATATGTTACGTGTCATCACAGTCAACTGCTAGATAGTCAAGAAGCCGAGCAAGAAACCATTTAGATCTAAGTTAAAATGAAAGCCATGGAGATCAGAGCAAAAAGAGCACCAGTAGCGACCATATGCCGGGTAGAAGATCTCCAGTCACAGTCACCATCCAGAATGACAAGGCAAAAATCGCAGTAGCGAGGTCGTACATATGCTAACAAAAGTACAAAATCAAATTATATAGATGTTCAAGGTGTGGTCAAAAACACATGTGTAAATGTCCTACAATGGGAGTCATAAATGTAAATTTTTTAATAATTTTGCTAAAATGTGCAAATCAAAATCTAAATTTGTTAGATCAGTTGAAGTAAATCAGTTAGAGAAATCTTATTTTGTAGGTCAGATAAATGATAGTAGTTCTATTACTGAATGGAATATAACAAAGTCAGTGCAATAAATTTGAAGTTTCAGATACTGATGCATAAACAAATGTCATTGGAATTAGAACTGTGAAAAAATTTAATTGTCCCCAATGCATAAATTATAATTGCACCACTAAACTAACTACGATAGGTTCTGATTATTTGCCAGTCATAGGTTCTTGCATTCTTAATTGTATCTATAACGAGAAAACTTACGATGTTAAATTAATTGTAGTAGGCTGAGATTGTAAGACCATTTTAGGTTTAAGAACATGCATTGAGTTAGATTTAATTAAAAGGGTAAATTCGTTGACACACACGTCCGGTCAATTAATTATTAAAAGGATTAGGTTGTCTCCCAGAACGTCATATAGATATAGATGAAACAGTTGAATCAAGGGTAGATGTTCCACGTAAGGTTCCTTTAAAATTATTTGATCAAATAGAGAGAGAATTGGAGATAATGGAGAAACAGAATGTAATAGTCAAATTCGAAGAACCTACGCCTTGGGTCAATTCGATTGTTCTTGTAGAAAAGAAAAATAATAGGTTAAGAATTTGTTTACACCATAGAAATCTAAACAGAGCAGTTAAAAGGTCACATTATACTTACCTTAATTTTGATACAATTAACTCTAAATTATTTAGATGCAAATAAGGGGTTTTGGATAATTTTACTAGACAAAGCTAGTTCATATTTGACCACATTTAATACTCCCATGGGAAACTACAGATTTTTACGTATGCCATATGGTATTCGATCTGATTTGATTGTGAATTTACAATTTCCAAAATTAATTACAAATTTCATATCTCTTCTATCATAATTTAAATTCAAATATAACTTTTGTAATTTTGAAAAAAGTCTAATAGCTACTAAAGTTACATAAACGAATTTTGGATTTGTATATAATAGAAGTTACCAAAAGGCAATACCAAGTTAATAATTGTAAATGTTGTTACAGTTAAGAAAATTGGTATTTTTTGTGCAAAAGGTATAAATAAAAATAATTGTACACTTAAATATATAAGAATATTATTAAAATTGTTTTAAATAAAAAGTGCAATTACCTTTATTCTAGAAACTTCTATAGTGTGACGTGACGAATACAAAACTGCAATAACCAAAAATAGACCGTTTAAAAAATGCATTTGATAGAAATATAGTTCGTTTTTTAAACTAAATGCTTTCGAAATTTTGCAACAAATGGAACACGCACAGACGAAAATATTAATAATTCGATTTAACAAACCAATACAGCGTTTATACCAAATCACATTTAACTGCAAATGTTTTAATAAATAAAAAAAAAAGAAGAACGCTGAAGGCAATGCTTACTTTTATTATATTTTAATTCTCGCTATCGGTACAGCAATGACTTAATACGTAAAAATTTGTATATTTGACTTTAACATTACTTATAAATTTTCAAAATAGTAGTCATAAAGGCTTTATAAATTAAACGCAAACGTTTACAGCAAAATTTAACAATATTATAACCATTTTTAGAGAAACTCTTATCAGATATTTTCTCATTTTAATAAACGGAATAAGTGTTTTTCAACTTATTTTAACGAAAATGATGTCAAATTTTTGTTTTGTACAATAAATTATTTATTTATAAACAATATTCGTACTGTTTTTAACCTATTTTGTTAATTAAGTTTACGTTTTATAAATTCTTTTTTTAAGTAATCTAATTTTACGGTTCAGAATTATTACAATTACAAATCAATTAGTGATGTTTAATTAACGGAATTCAAACTGACCTAAATTTAATACTGACACAAATCAAAATATTTCATTATACAGGATAATTTTTTTAATGGTGCAGTAGATGTTTCGTAGCTTTGGTAAACTTCAGTAATTTGAAATTTTGCACACTTTATAGTCTGATTTGATTTACTTATGTAAAATACTCTTAGCAAGATTTTTGGTATGCCGGAAGTGACTAATAACTTTATTATTTTAAATAGAACTATAGTTTTTTCTTTGCAGTTTTAGATTCTTTACTTAATTTTCTGTAATTTTGTATAATGTTACGTTAATCTGTTTGCCATGGTTACTGAGATATTCAACTGTTTGCAAAATCATATCAAAATGGAAACCGTACAAAATAATCACGGTTTTCGTTATGCTTCAGAACAAATTTTTAATTTATTTGTGTGTTGTGAAGAGTGTAATAGAATCAGTGGCCAAACGGGTCGTCGTTTCCACGAAAAAATTTCAAATTTGCCTCCAATGACAGCCAGAAAGCTTGCAACATTAAGCAAATTATTGAATTTGGTTCAACATTGGGCCATCGAAGAAATATCACTTAGGCTTTGACAGAAGAAATCGAAACTAATGTTCTGACTTATTTTAAAGCGCATTCTCGGTCTTCAATTCGATCACCGACAGCCGAATCTGTATTAAATTAAGCGCTAATACAAAGAATTTTGCGAAAACATAGAAAACAAATCCCAACATATTCACAAATGTTATTTGGAGTGGCGAAGCAAAATTTACTGAACGGGGAATTAGTAATCGTCACAACAGGCACTTCTCGGCTTCTGAAAACTCTCATTTTTGACTACAAAAGAAAATACAGCATAAGCTTAATTATGTTTAACGAAATTAGATTTGTGTTATATGATGATAATTTAAATAGTATACCATTCGTTGAACTTTAAATTATGTAGAGCCTTTCATTGAAGATTTTCTTTTAAATCGGTATAGAAACATTTAGTACAAAATGGATGGAGCTCCACCCCACAACACCAGAGCTATAGATAGGCAATTAATTAAAATGTTAGAAGACCGTTAGATAGGAAACAGAAGACCTTTGTTGTGGCCACCTCTATCACCAAATCTCACGCCCTTAGATTTTTATTTATGGGGTGTTATTAAAAACAGATCTTATAATAGAGCTGTAACTTCGTTAAAAAATTTAATAAATCTGTTATTTTAAAAAGTTGGCAGGTTAAATTTTTTTGAGTATAAAAATTGTTCTCGACACGTTTTCGTCGGCAATTGCTACACTAAGTCGAGGGGAAACGCTGCGAATTCTCTATCTCAAATGATTGTCTGCTTTGAAAACAAAATTTACTTGTGTTATCGCCGTATGTACGTTTTGTGTTAGATTTAATATTACGTTTTAGGTAATACAGGTAAGGAATTAGCTAATCCCCTACTGGATAAAGCCTAACTGTGAGTATTACAATTTCTAATTTTACGATTAGTACTTCGTTGATCGTGTTGATTGTTGACTGTACGTACATGATAGGTAAACACAATTATTTATAAGATCATTTTGTGCGTCACAAAGTCGTATGCAGTGCGCGTTGAGTTTCTAAGTCTTCATTTTTTGTTATATACTTTTTTTAAATTTACGAATATAAAGTCATTCCTTCTCCGAATGTAAAAGTTTAGACCGGCTAGGTCAGTTTACTGTACAACGTGTTGCCCAGTATAGGGCGCAACTTATATTTGGTCCGACCCAAGTGTTAGTGTTTGGCAAATTTACGTAATTATATTTATGTAACTTCTTCGTCTTTTTTGGAATTATTGTCTGTGATAAAATAAATATATATGCTGTGGTATTAATTCTGTCTTGTTATTTGTTCTTTTCCAGCTACGGGTAGAGTTAAACGATATCACCCTAATTTAATCTTTTATCGTTTTGGCGCCTGCTTAGATTTAATTTATAATTTCGCATCAGAAAGCCTAAGACTCTACGGGGACAGCTATGTTAGCCGTTAGTCGTATAAACTTAGCCTTTCAAGAAATTGACGCCGAGGAATTAATAAAAGCTACCACAACAAGGGTGCAAAGAAGAATAAAAACTTGTTTGCAAAAAAATAGAGAACATATTGAACATTTAATTTAATTGCCTTCAACTATTACCTAATAATTTTTTTCTTTTTATGTTAATTTTTGTTTTGTTGTTATATTATTTTTTATTACATTAAAATTTGTTTTTTGATAAATAAGGAGATTTATTTTCTATTTTGATATGAAATAAATAATTTTAATAGCAAACGTCAAAAATAACTAAAGAAATATTGATTTCACAGCCAATCAATTACCTTAATACGTCTAAAACTTTGTGCGTTACATAAAATTGCTTATTACTCAAAAACCGTCAATTAAAAACAATATGACTATTAAAAAAATTTGCAGTAAATTTAATTCTGTATTGTTTGCTGTAAAGAAAATAGTGGTGTTACATTTAAAAGTTACTACTCCTAAAACAGGTTTAAGTTTATTATTTTATTTGTTTTTTTGTAGAACTGCGCAAATAGAAAACTGTTGCGCGTATAGAACGCACTCTTTGTCGCAAATTGAGACTATTTTATGTCTTTGTGACAAGCGGTTGTCAAGTTATCAATTTATAAAAGACACTCTACAAAACGTTATTTTATTGCAAACAATTGAATATCTCAATAACTATGGCAAACAGATTAAAACAACCTTATACAAAACTTTAGCAAATTAAGTAAGGAATCTAAAATCTCAAAGAAAAAACTAAAGTTCTATTTAAAATAACAAAGTTGCTAGTCACTTTCGGCATACCGGTAGTCGCCATATTCCGAACACTAATTTACAAAAGTAGATCAAAACAGACTATAAATGTTTATAAATTTTCAAATTACTGACCAAAGCTGAGAAACGTCTAATGCATTAATTAAAAAAATCACTCTGTATATGACAACAATAATTCAAAACATGGATGTTGATGCAGTTTAAAAATTAATAACGTTTAACCCAAAACCAAATAGATCGCAAAAATACAAAAAAGTTTTACGAACTATAGTGTTAAGTACAATTTTCAAAATGAATCGCAAATTTTAATTCTCATCCATCATAATTTAAACTCAAATGTCAACTTTTGTAAATTTGAAAATATAATTCTAATAGCTACTAAACTTACATAAACGAATTTTGGATTTGTATATAATAGAAGTTACCAAAAGTGCAAAAAATATAAATAAAAATAATTGTACACTTAAATATATAAGAATATTATTAAAATTGTTTTAAATAAAAAGTGCATTTACCTTTATTTTAGAAACTTTAATAGTGTGACGTCACGAATGTAGAGATGTGCATGAAGTCACGGCCCGTGTGAGGATGCAGAGAGACGGTAGATTAGCAAAGTATCTAAGAAAATTATGTGTCATGTAAGAATATAAAAACTACAGTTGTAATATAAAATAACACATATAATTAATTAATATATAGACAAAAATACAACATGGTGTCAAAAGTGGGATATGAGAAATAAAAAAGTTTAAATGTCAATAGTTAAAAAAATAAGTAAAAAAAAATCAGGTTAGAAGAAAGCAGGTGTTTTGTAATGCCTAAAAAATTGAAAAATAATTCAAGTGAGAACATTAACACGAGTCAAGAAGAAAAAACTAATTTATTAGTTGAAATAGCACCATCTAATTCAAATTCTGTAGTACAAAATCAAATTATTGATTTAAATTGCAGGCTTGCTGAATTAAAAATGGAGAGAAATTTATGCTAAAACTGGAAAGATTGGTTTTAAGAATTTGAAATTTATATGGTTTCAAGTGGATACAACACACAGATGTTCGAAAGAATTCTATATTGTTGCACTACTTAGATAAGCAAGTTTCGAAGGTTTTTAATTTTTTTAATGTGTCTGTGGAAAGCATATACCTTTCGATAATCTTGTTAAACGATTTCAAGATCATTTTATACCCAAAAAGAATGTCACTATAGAAAGACATAAATTCTTTAGTCGTCAACAATTGCCTAATGAGTCAATCCAAGATTTTGTTACTGATCTTAAAAATCGAAGCATGTCATGTGAATTTTGTGACGGTAATTTTCATTAAGTACGCCTTTGTTGTTACGGTTGAAATCTTCGTTAGGTGCGCCTATGGATTTTCGACGTGAAATTAGATTCGAGTTTTGACAGGCGCTAACTATCCTTTGCACATTAGATGTCATTTGATAGGAAGTCGTGACATGTGAAATATGTAAGTGGCCTGTAACTAGTAAAAAGATTAATATATCCGTTACCATCGGGGAAATATTGGAAAACCATTTATAATTATTTAATTTCCTAGTTTCGTTACGACGTTACGGGGTAAGCTAAAGCCATCTTTTAATATAAACTCGTTTGTGACTCGTTTTCCTTTTGACAGCCATTTTGCGTACCTTCATGTTAAACCGTCAGATTCTCGATAAATGGATATCGTTACTATTATTAACTAAGGCATTACTTTGCCGGACTCGAGCGATAACAGAAGGCGACTGCAAGCCGCACCATTGGGGCCTTAAGGAAGCATCTTGGGCATACTTAAATTACACGTGACTGATACGCCGTGGTCGTGTTCACCACCTATTTGTGTTCCAGCGCTATTCTGTATTCGATACCACTTTCCGGAGGGATGAACCTCGACACATATTTATATGGGACGATACTAACTTTTCTCGATAAGACGTGGTTATAACTAATTAACTCAACGAAAAGGGGTACCACAGCATATAACAACCGGTTTATATTCTTTATGTTGGTTTGTATCTTAATTCATAATTGTTATAGATGTGCTTTCGTGAGACATTAGCTTGACACGGTTTGCGATTCAAATTGTTTGCAGGTTGTGTGTGTCGGGGGAACGTACGTTTCTTCACACCGAAGGAGACACCTGTATTGATTGGTAAGTGATCTTATTTGTTTTATTACGTGGTCAAACGGGTCACTCACGAGACTTTTGTTATTAATTCTATAATTATCACTATCGTTGTTTACGAGTTAAGTAATAAATTTTCCTTATGCCAAGTTGTGCATGCTGTGTATACCGATTGATTAACGTTGATGCTATATTAAGTTTATACGCTGTGTTAGGATAAGTTAACATTAGCGTAGTACTGTCTTATTTCTGTATTTGATTGTCAGTAATGCTATTCTATTAATTTATGTAAACGTTATTTACTACAAACTATTCTTCGCTATAGATCCTTATAGTAGTTTACTTATGTACGATGTGTTGCCTATGATACTGGCATTTTCTTTGTATTTAATAGCCATTATATTCTATGATAAACCTCAGTGATTCTACATTAAAATTGTTATGTTGGTTAAATATTCTTTTATGACAATATACCTGTTTCCTATGGCTATCGTATTAACTAATTGCTTCTGACTACTCGAACAGCTGAGTAGAGGGATTACGAATCTAACATCGTGTTACAAGCATCCTGGTCTGTTGTGAGCAGGCAGACGTGACTTTGGACAGGCTCTGGCGCCCTTAATTATCTTTTATTTACCTCTAGGAACCCTACCCTCTCTCCGACTGTTGAGAGTTGGCCGTGCAGGTTCGTAAAACCACCTAAAGCTTGTAATAATTTGAAGAGCAAAGAACCAGTTTAGTTAAATATATATTAATATGTGGGCTAAATAAATACAATCAACGTATTAAACAAAACCTGATACAAGAAAAAAAACTAACCTTAGACAAAGCTTAAAATATCTATCAATCGACGGAATTGTCACATTAAAGATCAAAACAAATTGAAGTAGACAACGCAGAGAAGAATGAAAATATATGTTACGTGTCATCACAGTCAACTGCTAGATAGTCAAGAAGTCGAGCAAGAAACGATTTAGATCTAAGTTAAAATGAAAGCCATGAGATCAGAGCCAAAGGAGCACCAGTAGCGACCATATGCCGGGTAGAAGATATCCAGTCACAGTCACCATCCAGAATGACAAGGCAAAAATCGCAGTCGCGAGGTCGTACATATGCTGACTAAAGTGCAAATCAAATTATAGATGTTCAAGGTGTGGTCAAAAACCCATGTATAAATGTCCTGCAATGGAAGTCATTAATGTAAATTTTATAATGATTTTGCTCAAGTGTGCAAATCAAAATCTAAATTTGTCAGATTAGTTGAAGTGAATTAGTCAGAGGAATTTTATTTTGTAGGTCAGATAAATGATAGTAGTTCTGTTACTAAATGGAATACAACAAAGCCAATGCAATAAATTTGAAGTGTCAGATACTAGTGCACAAACAAATGTCATTGGAATTAATACTGTGAAAAAATTAAATTGTCCCTAATACATAAATTATAATTGCACCACTAAATTAACTACGATAGGTTCTGATTATTTGCTAGTTATAGGTTCTTGCATTCTTAATTGTATCTATAACGAGAGAACTAACGATGTTAAATTCATTGTAGTAGGCTGAGATTGTAAAACCATTTTAGGTTTAAGGACATGCATTGAGTTAGACTTAATTAAAAGGGTAAATTCATTGACACACGTTCGGTCAATTCATCATTAAAAACTACACAAACATTTTTATAGGATTAGGTTGTCTCCCAGAATGCCACAAAGATATAGATGAAACAGTTGAATCAAGGGTAGATGCTCCACGTAAAGTTCCCTTAAAATTATTTGATCAAATAGAGAGAGAATTGGAGACAATTCGATTGTTCTTGTAGCAAAGAAAAATAATAGGTTAAGAATTTGTTTATACCATAGAAATTTAAACAGAGCATTTAAAAGGTGACATTATCCTTTCCCTAATTTTTATGCAATTAAATCTAAATTATTTAGATGCAAATAAGTGGTTTTAGATGATTTTACTAGACAAAGCTAGTTCATATTTGACCACATTTAATACTCCCATGGGAAAATACAAATTTTTACTTATGCCACATGGTATTCGATCTGATTTGATTGTGAATTAGAATTTCCAAAATGAATTACAAATTTCAAGTCTCTGCTATCATAATTTAATCAAATATAACTTTTATAATTTTGAAAATATAAGTCTAATAGCTACTAAAGTTACATAAACGAATTTTGGATTTGTATATAATAGAAGTTACCAAAACACAATTCCAAGTAAATAATTGTAAATGTTGTTACAGTTAAGAAAATTGGTATTTTTTGTGCAAAAAATATAAATAAAAATAATTGTACACTTAAATATATAAGAATATTATTAAAATTGTTTTAAATAAAAAGTGCAATTACCTTTATTCTAGAAACTTCTATAGTGTGACGTCACGAATACAAAACTGCAATATCCAAAAATATACCGTTTAAAAAATAAATTTGATAGAAATATAGTTCGTTTTTTAAACTAAATGCTTTCGAAATTTTGCAACAAATGGAACCCGCACACACGAAAATATTAATAATTCGATTTAGCAAATTAATACAGCGTTTATACCAAATCACCTTTAACTGCAAATGTTTCACTAAATAAAAAAAAAGAAGAACGCTTAAGGCAATGCTTCCTTTTATTATATTTTAATTCTCACTATCGGTACAGCCATGACTTAATGCGTAGAAATTTGTATATTTGACTTTAACATAACTTATAAATTTTTAAAATAGTAACTATAAAGGCTTTATAAATTAAACGCAGACGTTTACAGCAAAAATTAACAATATTATAACCATTTTCAGAAAAACTTATCAGAATTTCCACTTTTTTTTGATAAACGGCATAAGCACTTATTTTAACAAAAATGATGTCAAATTTTTGTTTTGTACATAAAATTATTTATTTATAAATAATATTAATATTATTAATAATAATATTGTTTGTAACGCTATTTGTTTTTTAAGTTTAAGTTTTATAAAATCTTTTTTTAAGTAATCTAATTTCACGGTTCAGAATTATTACAATTACAAATCAATTAGTGATGTTTAATTAACGGAATTCAAACTGACCTAAATTTAATACCGACACAAATCAAAATATTTCAATATACAGGATGATTTTTTTAAATGGTGCAGTAGATGTTTCGTAGCTTTAGTAAACGTTAGTCATTTAAAATATTGCACACTTTTATAGTCTGATTTGATCTACTTTTGTAAAATATATTTAGCAAGATAGCGACTTTTGGTATGCCGGAAGTGACTAATAACTTTGCTATTTTAAATAGAACTATAGTTTTTTCTTTGCAGTTTTAGATTTTTACTTAGTTGTCTGTAATTTTGTATAATGTTATGTTAATCTATTTGCCATGGTTACTGAGATATTCAACTTTTTGCAAAATCATATCAAAATAGAAAACGTACAAAATAATCACGGTTTTCGTCATGCTTCAGAACAAATTTTTAATTTATTTGTGTGTTATGGAGAGTGTAATAAAATCGTCGGCATAACGGGCCGCCGTTTCAACGAGAAAGTTTCAAATTTGCCTCCAATGACAGCCAAAAAGTTTGCAACATTAAGCAAGCATTTTATTAAGTTTGGTTTAACATTGGGCCATCAAAGAAATACCACTTGGGCTTTGACAGAAGAAACCAAAATTAATATTCTGGCTTATTTCAAAGCGCATCCTCGGTCTTCAATTCGATCAGCGTCAGCCGATTATGCGCTAATACAAAGAATCTTGAGAAAATCCCAACATATTCAGAAATGTTATTTGGAGTGACGAAGCAAAATTTAGTAAACGTGGAATTACCAATCATCACAATAGGCACTTCTAGGCTTCTGAAAATTCTCATTTTTTCAGGAAGTTGACTACCAAAGCAAAGTCACCGTAAACGGTTATTGCTTAATTATGTTTAACGAAATTAGATTTGTGTTATACAAGGATAATTTAAATAGTTTGCGATACGTTAAACTTTAAGCTATGTTTCCATTAAATCGGTATAGAAACATTTGGTACCAATAATGTTATTAACGACAGAGTTTATAATAAAGCTGTAACTTCGTTAGAAAATTTAATAAATCTGTTATGTTAAAAAGTTGGCAAGTTAAAATTTTTCGAGTATAAAAATTGTTCTCGACATGCTTTCGTCGACGATTGTGAGTTTTTATAAGCGCGTACTTTATTCACTTTCCGGTAATATTTGGTGCAACATAGACTTCTACGCCCAACAAGGCTTTCACCATTAAGTTATTTCACGCGATTCCACGTGAATATGCAAATTAATTTTGTGTCTATCTAAGCGTAAGTCTTTTTGGGGTGAGTAATATTTGTGTATTGGGGATTTAATTTGATTATTTTGTAATTGTATATAGCGAATTTCCATACCCCACACGTTTTCTTTTTTGGTGAAGATAACAAACAGATGGCATATTTAGGGAAACATTTTTATGACGTCACATTACTATAACTTAACTATTCACACCGTCAAGGGGTTGGAAATCTTTAAAGTTGCGATTTTTTTTGGAAGGAAAGGCCACCATCAATTGCTACACTAAGTCGAGGGGAAACGCTGCGCATTCGTTATCTCAAATGATTGTATGCTTTGAAAACGAACTTTACATGTGTTAACGCCATATGTACGTTTTGTGTTAGATTTATTATTACGTTTTAGGTAATACAAGTGCGGAATTAGCTAATCTCCTACTGAATAAAACTAAACTGTGAGTATTACAATTTCTAATTTTACGATTAGTACTTCGTTAATCGTGTCGATTGTTGACTGTACGTACATGTTAGGTAAACACAATTAATTATAAGATTATTTTGTGCGTCACAAAGTCGTATGCAGTGCGCGTTGAGTCTCTATATCTTTATCTTTTGTTATATACTTTTGTGATTTTGAATTTACGAATATAAAGTCATTCCTTTTCCGAATGTAAAAGTTTAGACCAACTAAGTCAGTTTACTGTACAACGTGTTGCCCAGTATTGGACGCAACTTAAAGCGCCGTAATTTAATCTTCCATCGTTTTGGCGACTTCTTAAATTTAATTTATAATTTCGCATCACAAAGCCTGCGACTCTACGGGGACAACTGTGTTAGCCGTTAGTCGTATAAACTTAGCCTTTCAAGAAATTGACGCCGAAGAAATAATAAAAGCCACCACAACAAGGATGCAAAGAAGAATAGAAACTGCAGAAAATAAAGAACATATCGAACATTTAATTTACCTATTACCTAATAATTTTGTTTTTCTTTTTATGTTAATTTTTGTTTTGTTGCTATATTATTTTTTATTACACTAAAAATCTGTTTTTTGATAAATAAGGAGATTTATTCTCTATTTGATATGAAATAAATAATTTTAATAAATAACGTTAAAAATAACTAAAGAAATACTGCTTTCACATTTAATCGATTACCTTAATACGTCTGAAACTTTGTGTGTTACCTAAATTGTTTATTACTCAAAAACCGTCAAATAAAAACAATATGACTATTAAACAAAATAAGCAGTAAATTTGATTCTGTATTGTTTGGTGTAAAGAAAATAGTGGTGTTACATTTGAAAAAAAAGTTACTACTCTTAAAACAGATTTAACTTTAATACTTTGTTTTTTTTTGTAGAACTGCGCAAATAGAAAACTGTTGCGCGTATAAAGCTCACTGTTTGTCGCAAATTGACACTTTTTTATGTCTTTGTGATAAGTGGTTGTCAAGTTATCAATTTATAAAAAACACTCTACAAGACGTTATTTTTTTACAAACAGTTGAATATCTCAATAACTATGGATTAACAGAACCTTATACAAAACTTTAGCAAACTAAGTAAAGAATCTAAAAGCTCAAAGAAAAAACTCTATTTAAAATAACAAAGTTGCTAGTCACTTTCGGCATACCGGTAGTCGCCATATTCCTAAAAATATTATACAAATGCAGATCAAAACAGACTATAAATGTTTGTAAATTTTCAAATTACTGACCAAAGCTGAGAAACGTCTAATGCACTAATTAAAAAAAATCACCCTGTATATGACAACATTAATTCAAAATCTGGATGTTGATGCAGTTTAAAAATTAATAACGTTTAACCCAAAACTAAATAGATGAATTGCAAATTTCAATTCTCATCCATCATAATTAAAATTCAAATGTCATAACTTTTGTAATTTTGAAAATATAGGTCTAACAGTTACTAAACATATATAAACAAATTTTGGATTTGTAGAGAATAGAAATTAGCCAAGGACAATTTCAAATAAGTTAATAATTGTAAATGTTGTTAAAGTTAAGAAAATTGGTAATTCTTAAGCAAAAAATGTAAATGAAAATAATTGTACACTTAAATACATAAGAATATTATTAAAATTGTTTTAAATATAAAGTGCATTTGCTTTTATTTATTTATTCTAGAAACATGGTGTCAGAAGTGGGGTATTAGAAGTAAAACAGTTTAAATGTCAATGATTAAGAAAATAAGTAAAAAAAAGCAGGTTGGATGAAAGCACGTGTTTTGCAATGCCTAAGAAGTTAAAAAATAATTCAAGTAAGAACATCAACACGAGTCAAGAAGAAGAAACTAATATATTGGTAGAAATGGAACCATCTAATTCAAATTCTGTAGTACAAAATCAAATTATTGATTTAAATTGCATGCTTGCTGAATTAAAAATGGAGGGAAATTTGTGTCAAAAGTGGAAAGCATGGTTTCAAGAATTTAAAATTTTTATGCTTCCAAGTGGATACAACACACAGATGTTTGAACGAATTTTATATTGTTGCACTATTTAGGAACGCAAGTTTTGAAGATTTTAATTCCTTTAATGTGTCTGTGGATGCATAACTTTTGACAATCTTGTGAAATGATATCAAGATCATTTTATACTCAAAAAGAATGTCACTGTAGAAAGATATAAATTCTTATTAAACAGAAACTGATACAAGAAGATAAATTAACCTTAGACAAAGCTATAAATATCTGTTAATCGATGGAATTGTCACATCAGAGATCAAGACAAATTGAAGTAGACAACGCAAAGGAAAATGAAAATATATGTTACGTGTCATCACAGTCATCTGGTAGATGGTCAAGAAGTCGAACCATTTAGATCTAAGTCAAAATGAAAGTTATGGAGATCAGAGCCAAAGGAGCACCAGTAGCAAACATATTGAAACATTCGCAAAGTTTTTGTAAATTTCGAGAACGTTCCCGTACTTTTTATCCACGTCTAGAACGTTCACGAAAGAATGTTTGCAGAAACCTATAAAATACGGTACAAACAAATCGTAGGTCAGTTATTTCCGTAATTCGAAGACGGCAGTGTTAAGAAAATTATTCAAGATTAAATAAATAAGTGATTAACGCGTGTCAGATAAATGAACAGATTATAACCTTGTACGTGACTATAGTGTAAACAAACGTTAGTGTTTAAATAAATAGAAGTTATCCGAGGACTTATCCTCGTGTAAGTGATATAAATTAGTGTAAGTGTATTTATTAAATATCCTTAGATTTAATTAGTACGGTTAGCTTAAACGTGTACATATTTTTTTAGTTGAAATAAATTAGTTTTAATAATAAACGTTACAATTGGTGACAGGTGTCGGGTTCGCGATTTTTAGTGTAAATACCATTAAGCAATTTAATATCGCTTTTCTAATAAAAACATTGATTGCGTAAATAAAGAAAAATTTAGTACGCGTGTTTATTTATAAAGTGTAATCATAGCTGTTTCAGTTCGTTAAAGTAGTGTATTTTAACTTTTTATTCGTGTTATATTTAAACTTATGCCGGTAACTCGTTATTAAACTAAAATTGATGCAAAACTATTTAAATTTTTTGAATCAATAAAGAATGGTCAACAATCGATGAATAGTAAAATAGAAATAAAGTTTCACGAAAATTCGCAGAAAATGGAAGAAAATTCTAGAAAAATGAAAAAAAAAACTGTCCGAACATTCCCAGAAAAAAGAGAAAAATTCTAGTGTAAAAGAAGAGATACAAACGAGCATAGAAAATCAAGTTAAAATTGTTCAAGAGGAATCCCAAGTAGATATACTAAATTTAAAAATAAATTTGAAAGAAGAAATCTGTGAATGAGAAAATAGAAGCAATAGAAGACAAATTAAAAGACAGAATAAAACTGCTTGAAGCAAAATTAACCAACTGAATTGTCACGGTGAAAGAAGCGTCCCGAGCGAAGATTTAATAACGGGCCATCGGGAAGAATCCACTTACAAGTTCAAACTTGTACCTCCCAATTTTGATAGTAAAGTTCCATGGTCAACCTACTTCAAGCAGTTTAAAGCCGCAGCTACAACTAACGGTTGGAGCAACAAGCAGAAAACGACGTCTTTAATAGTGTTCTTACGTGGAGAAGCTCTTGGAATCTTGCAAACTGTTCCTGATCACCTACAAGAAAATTACGAACTTTAAATTTCACGGTTAGGAATGAGATATAAAGATGCTTATCTTCACCAAGTGTATCAAGCTCAAATTAAAATTCGGGTTCAGAAAGCTGCTGAAAGTCTTCAAGAGTTTGAGGTTGACATCGCCAGATTAACACGGCTTGCGTATCCCACAGCACCAAATACCTTCTTGGAGCAGTTGGCTATTCAAACCTTTGTAGACCGCCTTCGAGACAGCGAAACACAGCAGACTCTTCAGTTAGCTAGACTGAAAACGTTAGATGATGCTATAACCCATGCTTTAGAGTTTGAACGGAATG
This sequence comes from Aquatica leii, assembly GCA_035610365.1. Lineage (NCBI taxonomy): Eukaryota > Metazoa > Arthropoda > Insecta > Coleoptera > Lampyridae > Aquatica > Aquatica leii. The sequence goes on along the minus strand of CM069432.1, from coordinate 21,143,497 downwards.
GAATGGACGTGATAAGGAAGTATAGGTTCCATTTGGATATGAAGAACGATGTCCTGAAGATCGACAATGAAGAAATTCCTTTTCATTCCTCAGAGAAGGCAGCAGTGCGAGTCTTATTGAGCGAAGACGTGAAAGTGTAGTGATGGCACGCCTAGATTGAAATCTCCGGGAAGGCTACTTACGCGCGATGGAACTAATGGAGAGCGGCTTAGTTGAAAAAGGACTACTCGTTGGCAGAACTTTAGTACGAGTAAAAAACACGATGCCAGTAAGGATCTTAAACATCAACTCAGATCCTGTAACGTTGAAAAAGAAGACCGTGGTAGGCCAATGCACGCCAGTATCTCAAATTGTGAAAAACGTGAAGTCTAACGAAGATACATCGCCGAAGAAGTGTCCACAACATCTAGTAGACATTCTTACCACCAAATTCCAAAACCTCAGTCAAGACCAGCTGGTTAAAGTTAAAATGTTGATCCAACAATATCAAGATGTGTTCGCGCTAGAAAGTGGTTCCAAAGGAAGAAAAAACGTGGTGAAACATAAAATTAATACCGGAGACGCTCGGCCAATACGACAACATCCACGCAGACTTCCTTTGGCGAAAAGAGAAGAAGCCGAACAAACAAATACGGATATGGAGCAAAAAGGCGTAATTGAAGCTTCGAGTAGCCCATGGGTATCCCCAGTGCTACTCGTAAAGAAGAATGATGGATCAACAAGGTTTTGCGTAGACTACAGACAGCTAAACGACGTGACCAAAAAGGACAGCTACCCTTTACTCAGAATTGACGATATGTTACACACCCTGTCAGGATCCCAGTGGTTTTCTACGTTAAATTTAAAGAGTGATTACTGGCAGGTAGAATTGAAAACCAAGGATTGTAAAAAAACAGCTTTTATGATTGGAACTGGTTTGTGGCAGTTCACTGTGATGCCCTTCGGCCTGTGTAACGCTCCTGCAACGTTCGAGCGTTTGATGGAAACCATCTTGCGCGGATTGTCTTGGAAGACGTGATTGGTTTACCTGGACCACGTGATTGTAGTTGGAAGGTCGTTTGAAGAACACTTGAACAACTTGGAAGAAGTGATTCAGCGACTACGTGGCGCTAATCTCAAACTGAGCCCAAAAAAGTGCTGCGTATTTAAGAAGGAAGTGCAATATCTTGGCCACATCGTATCTAGAGATGGAGTAAAAGCTGACCCAGACAAAATCCGAGCGGTGCAAGCATGTCTAAGATCAATCGACAAACATCAGATCCGAAGTTTCTTTGAGTTGTGCACCTATTATAGACGATTTGTACCCGGATTTGCCAATATTGCCAAACATTTGACAAAATTGACGAAAGAAACAGCAGAATTTAGATGGAATGAAGAGTGCGAAAATTTTTTCCATCACCTAAAACAGGTCCTACTCACTTCGCCGATTTTGAGTTATCCAAGAGAAGATGAAAAATTTGTTTTGGATACCGACGCAAGCAATCTGGCCATAGGCGCGGTCCTTTCGCAGGTTCAAGATGGACAAGAAAAAGTTATCGCAAGCAAGGTTTTGTCCAGGCCAGAAAGGAATCATTGCGTGACTAGGAGGGAACTGTTAGCAGTCGTTAAGTCCAATGAACATTTCTACAAATATTTGTTTGGACGAAAATTTTTATTTTTATTGAGAACAGACCACGCTTTAAAATGGTTACTGCAGTTTCGTAACCCGGAAGGATAAATGGCAAGATGGATCGAGAGACTGCAAGAGTATGACTATGACACAAAACACCGTGCCGGAAGCAGTCATCGGAACGCTGATGCCTTGTCTAGAAGACAATGTCCGGCAGACTGCAGCCCTTGTTCGCAACTGGAAGAAAAGGTTGAATGCCTCCGGAGAACTGCTATGGTTGATACCGAGTGGGAACCCGAGCAGTTGCGTCACGAACGATAAAACAATCCTGAAATAAGACTACTCCTGGACTGGAAAGAAAACGGCCGACGAATATCCTAGGAAAAAGTGAGTGCTTTGGACAGAAACATCACTTCTCTTCTCGAATGTTTGCAGAAACGTATAAACACGGTACAAACAAATCGTAAGTCAGTTATTTCCATAATTCGAAGACGGCAGTGTTATTCAAGTAAAAATAAATAAGACATTACGCGTGTCAGATAAATGAACATGAGTATAACTTTGTACGTGACTTTAGTGTAAACAAACGTTAGTGTTTAAATAAATAGAAGTTATTCGAGGACTTATTTTCGTGTAAATGATATAAATTAGTCTAAGTGTTTTTAATAAATATCTTTAGATTTAAATAGTTCGGTTAGTTTAAACGTGTACATATTTTTTTAGTTCAAATAAATTAGTTTGAATAATAAACGTTACAATATGCTGAGTAGAAGAAATAAAGATCGTCATTCACAGTCACCATTCAAAATGACAAGGCAAAGATCGTAGTCGCGATGTTGGACATATACTAACAAAAATACAAATTCAAATTATAAATGTTTAAGGTGTAGTCAAAAATACATGTATAAATGTTCGACAATGAGGGTACAATGTCATAAATGTAAATTTTATAATCATTTGCTAAATTGTGCAAATCAAAATTTGTTCGATCAGTTGAAGTAAATCAGTCAGGGCAATCTTATTTTGTAGGTCAGATAAATCATAGTTGTCGCTAATACATAAATTATATGTGCACCACTAAACTAACTACGATAGGTTCTGATTATTTGCTAATCATAGGTTCTTGCATTCTGAGTTGTATCTATAACAAGAGAACTTACGATATTGAATTCATTGTAGTAGGCTTAGATTGTAAGACCATTTTAGGTTTAAGGATATGCATTGAGTTAGATTTAATTAAAATGGTAAATTCATTGACACACACGTTCGGTCAATTATTCATTGAAAATTACGCAGACGTTTTCATAGGATTAGATTATCTCCCAGTCGAATGCCATATAGATAAAACAGTTGAACCAAGAGTAGATACTCCACGTAAAGTTTCTTTAAAATTACTTGATCTATTAGAGAGAGAATTAAAGACAATAGAGAAACAGAACTTAATAGTTAAAGTCAAAGAGTCTACGCCTTGGGTTAATTCGATTGTTCTTGTATCAAAGAAAAACAATAGGTTAAGAATTTGTTTCCACCATAGAAATCTAAGCAGTGCAATTAAAAAATCACATTATCCTTTTCCTGATTTTGATATAACTAAATCTAAATTATTTAGATGCAAATAAAGGGTTTTAGATGATTTTACTAGACAAAGCTAGTTCATATTTAACCACATTTAATACCTTCATGGAAAGATCCAGATTGGTATTCGATCTGATTTGATTGGGAATTTCAAAATGAATTACAAATTTCAAGTCTCCTCCATCATACTAAATTTACATAAACTTATTTGGATTTGTATATAATAGAAGTTACCAAAAGACAATTCTAAGTAAGTTAATAATTCTGAATGTTGTTAAAGTTAAGCAAATTGGTGCAAAAATATAAACAAATATAATTGTACACTTAAATACATAAGAATATTATTAAAATTGTTTTAAACAAAAAGTGCATTTACCTTTATTCTAGAAACTTCTATAGTATGACGTCACGAATACAAAACCGCAATAACCAAAAATAGACCGTTAGAAAATGCATTTGATAGAAATATGGTTCGTTTTTTAAACTAAATGTTTTCGAAATGTTGCAACAAATGGCACACGCACACACAAAAATATTAATAATTCGATTTAACAAACTAATACAGCGTTTATACCAAATCACCTTTAACTGCAAATGTTTCACTAAATAAAAAAAAAGAAGAACGCTCAAAGCAATGCTTACTTTTATTATATTTTAATTCTCACTATCGGTACAGCCATGACTTAATGCGTAGAAATTTGTATATTTGACTTTAACATAACTTATAAATTTTTAAAATAGTAACCATAAAGGCTTTATAAATTAAACGCAGACGTTTACAGCAAAAATTAACAATATTATAACCATTTTCAGAGAAACTTATCAGACATTTCCACTTTTTTTTGATAAACGGCATAAGCACTTATTTTAACAAAAATGATGTCAAATTTTTGTTTTGTACAATAAATTATTTTTTTATAAATCATATTCGTATTGTTTTCAACGTATTTTGTTTATTAAGTTAACGTTTTAATTTCACGATTCAGAATTATTATTTTGTAGATTATATGCTTAAAATCGTATATTCTTTTGTAGCTGTTATTAATTAGTAATTACAAAGACAAGATTGGTAAAAATTCTTTTCAAATAAGTTTAGATATATTATATTTTTTAAATTAAAATAACTTTGCAATGCATAATTATAAAGACTCACACAGTTAGATTTGTTGTATAACAAGTTAGTCACACAACACAAACCAATTAGTGATGTTTAATTAAGGGAATTCAAACTGTGACAGACAAACCGATACCAACAAACACGGTTATTAAATAATCGTAACATACACTTTGAGATCAGTTTGTACTTCAGTGGTATGGTTTCAGTTTCCAGATCAACTACAAATAAATTTTTTGTGTTTTGTTGAATTAGACCAAAATTTAATACCGACACAAAGCAAAATATTTTAGTGTATATGACATTTCACAACTTGGTTGTTGATGCAGTTTAAAACTTAATTACCTTTAACCCAAAATCAAATAGAACACAAAAATACAAAAAAGTTTTACAAATTTTATTGTGAGTTTACAATTTTCAAAATAAAACAGAATAACTTTCATAATTATACAAGAATCTGTTCTGAAACGTTATTAAGTATATACTTCGACAGTAAATGTCAAATTACAAATGTTGATTTGAATGTAACAAAACTATTAAAAATTAATTATAAAATCTTATATATTCCAATAAAAAAATTTACTCGGGTGTACTATTATTCTTAAGAACTTTATAAACATATCTTTAAACCTCTAATAAAGTCATAAAATATTTCCACAGGGCGTGCTTTAAACTCAATCTGCTTCCAAAGTTATTAAAAATAAATTTATAGATTCACCAACAAAAGCTTAGTAAAAAAATGTAAAGTAAAAAGCAAAAACATTAATAACTTAAGTTTTGGTGAGCTATTAAGATGGCGACACTTCCTCATATGATAAATTAAATAGAAGGCAACTGTAAATATTTTAAATTAATTAGAGATGCTAATGTTTTTTTAAATAATTATAATAAAGTTCCGACAGCTGGAGTGTTATTAAACAAATCGCATTCTAAAAATTTGTAAACTTTAAATTTAAAGAAGTGTAATCTTTTAGCAAATGAACATCAGATGGCAGAGTAAGTACGCTTTCTAGTTTATTTAAAAACGAAGTTAAATTGGGTTTGATACTTTATTTAAATTCGCGATTGATCAAGTAACAAATAAATTTTTTGTTTTTAAAATAATTATTAATATTGAATGCTGATAAAACAATTTTTTCGATACATAGTTATGAAAGAGAATCTTAGTAATCATTAATAAAAATTTTATTTATTTTTTAGCATATTAAATACCAAAAAAGTACTACTACTTTTTTGATACCTTGTAAAAAACAAATCACTTAAGCTATCAGCTATTTTTCCGTATGTAATTGCATAAATTTAAGAAACAACACAAAATTTTGTAAAAAAAGATATTTTGGACATATATACAGAATCTACAAAAGCATCAAATAGATCACAACTATTTTTATAAATACTTATTGACACAGTACTTCTTGAAGTTCGCAGAACAATGTTGCTCAATGGAGCTCCTCCGCATCTAAGCTAGCTAATTTTTAAATATAATTAGACAGAATGTGCAACTGTTTATACTAGTGACAAACAAATTTTTGAGACGTTTAGAGGTTTATGTTTTAGCCTATGAAGGACATTTTCAACAATTATTCTAACTTTAAAGTAACAAAATCTGATAGTACTTATTTTTTCGTATTTATTTAGTCAAAAATTACAGAGACGCTGGTTTTGATTACTTAGTTTTCTTCTTGCAGTATTTTTCATTTAATGTATGATTTAAGTATGATGACTGACCTATGTAACTTTACCTACATTTAAACATCTGTAAGTACGCTATATTTTAGGTATTATCTAGTGTACTTGAAACGAATTTGCAATTCTTAGAATAGCAACTACGACTTATTCATTAACACTTAAACCTGTTAAATTAGATACACCCTTTGTTTGAGATTCACTGTATATATTGTTTAAGACCGTTTGAAATCTTCTGTTTTCTGTTTCAACTTTTCTATCTACGTGGTTTTGGAGGTTCATGTGTCAGTTAGCGTTAAACCGCCTGTAAAGTAAGACGTTAGATTAAACTTTGTCAATTCTTTTATATTATCATGTTGTAATAAATACCCTTAGCAAAGTGCTCAAGTTTTAATTGCAACAAAAAAGAATATACAGTCCACAATTCAGTACCTTGCTACAATCGAATCAAATAAACGATTCGACGAGCAATTACGTTACATTTGGTCCTATCGATTCGGATACTTACCTATCGTGCCGAATTTGGAGTCAAGTTTGGTCCAAACCAATATAACAATCAAAAAACGCTAATTCGTATTTGAATTTTGATGCATATTTGTGAATCCAAGAGGGACGCCCAGATACATATGCAATCAGAACGAGAGAGATCGCAAGTGATGCGAGATTTTAACAGATGTTTTTTCTTAACCAAGTAAGTGCACCTTCCTTTATGTATTTATCCTGTACTGTGTTTTTTATTTGTAACGCAACGTACTAGTTTTATATATATCATTTATTTGCATGTATTTAATCGTAGTTATTATCAAGGCCAATTTATTCTTTCGTAAGCAATCAACGAATATTCAATTATTTAAGCACAGTATTGCGCGCAGATATTGTTTCTTTTCAAGCATGTTACAGCATTCCAATCTCTTACTACAACACAGCAGTTATTTGAAACGTGTATCATACAGATTACATCGGAAAAATTAGATACAATTTTTTTGCGGCAATGGGAAACTATACGTAACAAATCCAATTCCGATCTGCCTACCTTAGATGAATTTAAGTCATTTCTCACAAATCATGCCAATCTTCTGGATAGTTTAGAAGCTAAAGCAGTTAAGGTAGTGTCAGAAAAATCTAAATTTCATTCAAAATCGTTTGTTGCAAATAGTCCCGTGTGCCTACTTTGCAAAGGGGACCACTATTTATCCAAATGTGGCAACTTTCTCAACATGACCCCAAAAGATTGTTCTTCAAAAGCTAGAGAGTTGAAGATATGCTAAAACTGCTTTGCTTGGGGTCACATGTTACCTCAATGCGTTTCTAAATTTATGTCGATTCTTTGGGACAATCAGGAGAAGTTTCTGCATCGCAACCTCTTCTAGAGTCCCCCATTAATATTGTTTCTGCTTTCTGCTCGGATACAATCAAGGTTTCGTTGCCAACTGCAACCTGTAAAATTCTTGATACTTACGGAACTTCTCACTCTATTTGCGTACTTCTTGATTCGGGCAGTCAATCAAGCTTTATACGTTTAGACCTATGTGAAAAGTTGAGATTGCCTACTTGCCAAGTAAACATTTCAGTTTCTGGGTTGAAGAGCTCTCTTTCTCGCATACGTTCGAGTTGTAATGTCGAGATCTCCGCTCATCATTCTTCTTACAAGATTAATCTCTCTTGGCTTCTACTAGACGAGATTACTGGAATGCTTCCTTCCTTTCAGGTAGATCATTCTAAAGTTGTGATTCCAGACAACATCCAATTGTCTAACCCATCCCGGTCAAATCAATCTTTTAATAGATTCATCAGCCATTTTTGAATTGCTCTGCATTGGCAGGTGCGGGTAGGTCCCAATCTGCCGATCCTTCAAAGGACTCGGTTTGGTTGTTTCGTGTCTGGCCCTATGTAATCTATTTTTCCTAACCAGATGCAATGTCATCTAAACATATAGAGAACTACAAAGTTATCCAACTGACAAAATTTTCTCTTCGGAGAAAAATTTTTCTGAATCACATTTTGTGCAAAACACACTAAGAGATCAAGAGGGTAGATTTGTCATATCTATTCCTCTAAAACAACCTATCGAGGTATTACTCTTTCGCCGTAGCAGAAAAAAGATTTTTATCTCTGAAGCAGCATCTTCAAGCCAATCCAAAACTTTTCAATCATTATTCAGCATTCGTGAGGGAATATTTACAGTTAGATCACATGTCGCCTAGTTTGAATTTCACATCAATTTCCTATTATCTCCCACACCATGGAGTCTTAAAGGAGGACAATTTTACTACAAAACTTCGAGTGCTATTCAATGGTTCTCAAGTAATCACAACGGACTATTCTTTCAACAGCACACAGAAAGTAGGCACCACAATTCAACAAGATCTATTTTTTATTTTAGTACGATTTCGCAAGTAATTTTATTCGATTCCTTCTGATATTGAAAAGATGTACCGGCTAGAACCTAGTGAAAATTTTTTACAACGCAATCTATGGCGTGTTTCATCATTAGATCCTGGTAAGTCATACGATCTTAACACTCTCACCTATGGTACGGCTGCAGCTTTATTTCTAGAAATTCGTAGTTTATTCTAATTAGGCATCGCCCATGATGTTGCTAACCCACAAATTTCTCAAATCATCAAACCAGACTTTTATGTTGATGTTTTGCTGACAGGAGCTGATAGTCTTGATAAAACCCGTTATATCTGCTCACAACTTACTCATGTTTTGCGTTCAGAGTGCTTTAAACTGCGTTTACGAGCGTACCACCAACGAATCATTTTATCAGAAGTATCTCAGACTTTTGATCCATTTGGTCTTTTATCGTCTTGTTCTATTACAACAAAAATGCTTTTGCAAAAATTATGGTTGGAAAAGTTTTCATGAGACGACCCAGTCCCAAATAGCATTCAGTCCATATGGACTACTTATCGTAGCAAGCTTAAAGATCTATACGATTTAAAGATTCCCAGGCATGTTTTATGTAAAAATCCAGTCGACGTACAACTTTATGATTTTTGTGATGCTTGCACTCGTGATTTTGGTGCATGCATATATATGCGTTCAGTTGACACGGACAATCAAACTCACGTTAATTTGCTCTGCGCAATTCAAGGTTTGCTCCCTTTAAGCATTTAACTGTGCCTAAACTCAAGTTGTGTGGAGCACTTCTTTTAGCCAAACTCTCAGATCACGTTTTCAAGGTTTTGGATGCTCCAATATCCAAATGTTTTCTGTGGTTTGATTCCAACATTGTTTTGGGCTGGTTGAAAAATAGTCCCAACTTACTCAAGACCTTCGTCTGCAATAGAGTCGCAGACATTTAAAGACCAACTTTTGATGCGGTGGGGCGTCATGTCCCCATTAAATCAAACCCTGCCGACTTACTCTCCAGGGGAACCACTCCCTGAATCCTAAAAGCTTTGACGCTGTAGTGGCAGGCTCCACCTTGGCTTACTCAAGATTCGTTATGCTGGCCCAACTCCCAGTCTACCGAAGCAGAGCTTCCTGATATGAAGATACAATCCCAGTACTTAGTAGCAATGAAACCATTCTTTCCATTTTCAGACTTTTCGAGTCTCACCAGACTCGAACGAGTAATCTCATATTGCTTGCAATTTTCCAAGAATTGTTTATGCCCCAAGGAGGGTCGTTTTTTAGGGCCTTTTATGCCCATGTAAATTAATAGTTCTCTGTTAATCCTAATTAAAGCCGCTTAAGCGGAATCGTTTCCTAGTGAACTTAAACAACTTTCACAAAAAAAAACTTTAAAAACTACTTCGTCATTGCTGAGCTTCAGTCCATTTCTGGATTCCGAAGGCATAATTAGCGTTGGCGGTAGGGTTCGAAATTTCTAATTTGCTTTCGACAAAAAACATCCCGTACTCTTACAGGGAAAGCATCTTTTATCAAAGTTTATTGTGTAGCGTGAACATATTCGTTTGCTGCACGCGGGCTTTTAGTTGTTGCTATCTTCATTACGCGATAGATTTTGGATCACTTCCAGTCAAACTGTCATCAAACAAGTCGTACATTGCTGTTAGATGCTTTCAATTTGCACCAAAATTAACCTAACCGATCATGGGCAACTTGCCATCTTCACAAGTTCAATCATCTCATCCTTTTCATATTGAGGTTGTTGACTTTGTCAGGCCCGCTGATGGTCAAAGATCGCAAAGGTCGCGGTGCCAAGGTTTCAAAGGCATACATTTGTTTATATGTTTGTTTCTCAACCATAGCTTCTCACCTTAAATTGTCGACACATTTATCAACAATATATTTTTTATTGAGTTTACGTAGATTTGTAATGCGCCGTGGCAAACCTCTACATGTGTCCTTTGACAACGGGACAAATTTCGTTGGTGCAAGTTCCGAAATACGGAAATTTTTACGGTGGCAAGATAAGATAATTTCCAAAGCCGTCGCGTGCGAACGAATTAATTAGCATTTTGCACCGCCACATAGTCCTCACTTTGGAGAATTGTGGGAAACAAGCATCAAGTCCTGCAAGCATCACCTCAAGCGTGTTATAGGAAGCTGTATTCTGACATTTGAAAAGCTATGTACTTTGCTTTCACAGATAGAAGCTACTCTTAACACCTGTTACAATATTTATTGTGATCTAATGGGGAAGGTGAAAAAAAAAAGAAAGAATGAAGAATAATATTACTTAAACGTAATTACCCAGATGTTGTCGCTTACCTTTTGGCTATTAGCAATATGTAATCGCGTTATCGTAAACAAAATACCGCTCGGTGGGTCTTGATCAAGCTCCGCACAACCGGTAATCAAATATAACTAATAATTAGTTTCCGAGAGACGGCATAGCTCCCAAATTTCTACCCTTGATGAATTTTATGACAGTTTCTTGTATGACTTTAGTTTTTTTCTTTATGAATACCTCGTGTATCAACCACCACGCCTTTGAGCTACCCTCCGGCTAACTGTTAGGTAGGCTGGGGTGAGTAAAAGATATTCTAATTTAAGGCGCCACAGGATTGAATACAAAGTAATTGGTACGCTCAAAAGAATAGTGATGAGAGAAAAAATAATCCTGACTTTCGTCTCTCACTTGACACGGCGGTATTTCCTAGTTCAAAAATAGTTTTCTCGACAAATAAATTTATTTCTTTCGTATGTAAATAAGACCGTATAACTAAGCAACAATTGTTCAAATTATCTAACAACTAAGATACAAAAAAAATGTCAATGTTTTACAACGTAAATTACAGAACCGTTGTAAAACCTTGCAACGAAAATAACTATCTATTGCTAATCTTAATCCTAAGCAACTTAACATTAGGTACCTTGTTTTTCTTGTTTGATAATGATAATAGATCAGCCTTCCGACACGTACAGCTACTTGCAATCGTTTGCGATTGTGCAATGTGGAGATTGAACTTTGGAAATAACGTATAATCAGCTCCAAGACAAAAACCCTACATAAATTACATGTACTATTGTTTTAACTTTATTCTAATTTAAAATACTACGTACCCAAGATGGTGTTGGGGCAAAAAAATAGTCGACGTTAGTTACTATAGCCGCTATATCCGGTATAATACCGATCAGGTGATAACTCCACACCTGATTTTTAGTGAACTGTTATCTTGAAAATCCAAATAATTTGAAAAGGAAACACGTCGTCTTATAAATTAAAGCTACTCTCGCAAATCCTTTCTTTTTTTCTTTAACAGCGTTCACGGGCAAATTTAGTAACTCAACGAGTTTTCTTTACCAAAAACGAATCGAAAGTGACCCCGAAAAATTCCAAGTTCAACCTCCTTATCAAACCAAAATTTTTCAAAATAATCTGCGTAACTTGGGTTGCCTAACTTAACGAGTAGAAAATCAATAAATTCTAAAATACTTATTTATATTTATGTTACAATTTATAAACTACTTTATTTGACGCAGATATGAATGGGAAGTTACGATAAATAATTGTAATGACTCAACCATTACAAGATAAAGCGTTGAATAATTACTATCAAAATGTTTTACAGAAAAAATTTACGTTAGATATTACTACACTTAATTCGACAAGCTATAAATACGCATTAGAATTACTCTGATAAGATAAAGTTATAAAAGTACATCATAATTAAGACCGGTAATTAACGTAATCGATTAAAACAAAATTCACTAGACCTTACATCTCACTCTTGTGTCCGTTTACACATAAATTGTATTATTCTTACTCTAAGAAATTTACAAAACGTCGACAAAGAAAGCGATCTCGAGTTCACTACGCACGTACCGCGTATGATGAGAACCGAAGGCTATAGCGTCTGGCCGAAATAAGGTTGACAGCGAGCGAGTCTCCCGCGACTCGAAGATAAAGGTTTCATCAATACCTCGCTTGCACCGCGCCAACGATCCTCTGGGATCCTTATACCTGTTGTTTCCCTTATTTTGTCGACAATCCGAAATGTGTTTGTGTGTCCACCATTTCCACCGAATTACAGATGTAAGAACACGAAGATGTAATTAAGAACGACGGACGAAGAAGTCAGAATCAAGAATCAATCATCCAGAATCAAATCAACATCAAAAGAAAAGAGCTAAATATTGTGAGTATTAGTTGGTTCGCCTCCATTTCTAAACCACGTGTGAAATACTAACCCACTTTATGCGTTTGGCCGCCCAAATACATCGTGCTGATCTTATTCGCACCGGATGTTTAGTCGGATTTACTTTCAAAATGCTAAAATAAAGCGTCGTTGTAGTAGATGTTACAAGATGAAAAAAAATTCCATTTATCTCACCTCTCCGACGTTCCCCCGTTGTTAATCGACCAAATGACAGCATAAAAATGAAATTTGTAGATGGCAAACAACTCGAGGTCGAATGTATTACCGTAGTTGCCTAACTCTCAGGCGGATTTTTACTCGAAGTTGAAATTTACACGTTACAAATTCCCCCCTAGCAAGAAGTGAGACCCACGGTCGAAATCAAATCCGAACGCAGCCGTAAAAGAACTTAGAGTGGAACTTGCCATGAAGTTCGCTACCAACTAAAACCGCACATTGAAAACCAAAACCCAACCCAGAACCAAAGACCACAGAAACCCAACCCGATAGATGAAAGAACAGAACCTTTCGAAGTTCCCTAAAATCAATCAAACCTAACTTGGACTAGAGACGCATACAGCAAAAATGATACTGCCTGAGCAACCAAACTCCAAAGAACTTAGAAGGCCAATATCACGAAACTAACGTGTTCGTTAAAGCCACCAAAACGTGATTCCGGGTATGAATAAAGAACGAGACGTTATTCCAAGTACGGAGCGACGATCCAAGACAACTATGAGAAAAAAGAAGAGGAGAAAAAGACGGAAGTTTAGACTAGCGTCAAGGACCCAAAAGCCCTAAAGTCCCAATGAAACCCCAACCCCAGTAGTTAACCCTTTAATATAACCCTAAACAAACCTGCAGGAAAAGGACGTGGTGTGGTTAGGAACAAAGGAATGGAAGGATCCCTGACCCCAAAGTTAGGACGACCCTGGAAGCCTTGTCGTAATCGAAGGTTTCCCTGACGAAGTGCCGGACGGTTGTGTGGCGTCGGAGTCTGTTCTCCACTACAAGCCCTCGCGTCAAGATGGAGTTAGCGCGTCGTTGGGCCCCCCAACGTTAGTCCACACAAGCGCACGTCACCGAATCCCGTACTTACTTGACCCCTCCAAGTCTTCTCCCACCCAGGCAAGGATCTGATCGGAAATCAGTGGAAAGAAGATCCGCGAAAATTTCCCCCACCCTGAAAGTAAACAAAAGAAACAAGAAAAGAAGCATCCCTAAAATTTTGCCCTAAAATACCAAAACAAAAGGACTACAGCCCGCAATGGCGTGACTGTAGCCGGAAGCGATGCCTCCTGTACAACCACGAGCATCCTACGTGCCGGTTCAGAAGAATTGGCCACCCTCGCCTAGCTCCACCAAGCTCGCCGTACGGCCCCCGAAAGGTATAATGCCTGGTCCGAAATTTGGGGCTACCGGAACGGAGACAGACAACTTTTCCGAACACGCAGCCGTCGGGTTCCCACAACAGGCACCCCCCCACTCATGGCGACAGATTGAAAGAAGAGATAGAAGGACAGGTAGACAGAAGGAGAAAAGAGAGTACATGATGTTGTTGTACGGATCGACTATCTCTCCCTAGGTAGTCGACCCACCAGGACCCAACCTACTGCCCAACCAACCACCCGAAGCAATAGAGTTACACACGTAAATACGTGTCTAGACAATTTGTGACACAAGTTACCACCGAACAAAAAATCATCCTTCAAGATAACCAAAAAAACCCGCTAAGCGGATGAGGTGTCCCAAGTAAATCCTAAATCTAAGAACCAACCTAAACTAAACTAAAGTAACCCGATAGCACCTCGATTCAAGGGCCAAAACAAAACTAGAAGGAAATTCTGTTTACCTAGTAAACTTCCTAATAAAAGAAACGAGCCACCTCACATTGACTGAACACTCTAAGAAACTGACTAAACAGGAACATCATCAAGTATTGACGCAATTTGGAGTGCCGGTCTATCTTAAAGCTGTTCTTATAAAGAACTAACCCCAACTTAAAGAAAGAATTGGTGTATCTACCAGAACTTAACCTAACCTTACAGCTAACTAACCCAATAAGTAAAAGTGTGAAGTAACTTGGTACAAACTTACAACTTAACCTAAGACAACCACAAGTCTAATTCGTAACACTAATTTTCCATTTCAGAATATGATACGTCAAGACATAGCTGAATCATCATCCTTAGAGCACCCTAGATACCATCCAACTTAGGTCTTTTACGACGTCGATGATATCGCAAAGAGCGATCAACAAGTGAAAGAGAAATAGGAGGTCCCACAGATAATGAGGAAACATCCGGACTGGTATAATCAGGTTTCAGATCTTTGACATGCCAGATGCCTAGAGATCGAGCGAGATCATCTTCTAGCTCATACGTCCATGGCGACTTCACCGTTTTAACCCGATAGGGTCCAACAAACTTAGGAGCTAACTTAGCATTGTAGAACTCTACAGCACTAGACAAAGTATAATTACGCTTCCACACTTTATCGCCCACCTTAAACTTGATAGTGCGACGACGCAGGTTGTAGTTGTGCGCGTTCTTTACCGCAGCCTTCTTCAGTCTGTTGAGAATCTTTACACGTAACGACTCGTATGAGTTAGTTGACGTAGTAGAAGTACGATCAGGATCAGGCAATTCTGTTTGATCCGGAGGGGGAATCCCCATTAGATCTCCATAAAGTATATGTTCCCTATTGAAAAGAGCAGAGAAAGGAGTACACCCGATAGTTTCATGTTCAGCGGTGCGAATGGCGCACCCAATTTTCGACAAATTAGCATCCCAGGACCGCTGGTTTTCTTTTACGAAAGCAGAAATCATGGTCTTAAGAACGCGGTTAACCCGCTCCGCAGGATTAGCCTGTGGATGATAACGAGCCGTAAATAATACCTTAGTTTGATAAGCAGAACACAACCGAGTGAACTCTCGACTTCTAAATTGAACACCATTGTCCGTAATAATGTATTGAGGAGTACCAAATAGCAGAAAAATGTTATCCTCTATAAGTCTAGTAACCGTAGAAGCAGTCGCAGATCTCATAGGAAAGAAGCAAGAAAATTTGGTAAAGTTATCCACTGCCACAAGAATATACGCATGTCCCTTCGATGAACGAGGAAGAGGTCCTACAATGTCTACACACAGAACTTGCCAAGGTCGAGTAGCTTTAGCCCTAGGAGCAAACAAACCAGCAGGTTTCCTCTGTTCCACCTTTTGAGCTGAGCAAACTGTGCATCGACGGATATATTCCGCTACTTTTTGCTGCATCTGAGGCCAGTAATAGTATTGACGCAAGCGCCCCAGAATCTTCTTAACTCCACCGTGACCAAATGTAGGAGGATCATGATGATCGCCAATCACTTTTGATCGTTGATCTTTTGGTACGACCAATTTCCATTCATTCAGCAGTTCAGAAGGAGAGATAGGACGAGTACGCTTATAGATGAGACCATCCACAATACACCATTTCGAAAATTTGCGAGGAGAAGAAGTAATACGACGAGATAAATTCTGATACCAGATGTCTGTAATAGGAAGAGAAAGACCAGCAGGAGAGAAAGGTGTTTCCGGTATAACAGCCTCTAGCACTAGTACAGATCGAGACAACGCATCTGGAACAACATGTTCCTTCCCTTTTCGATGAACAATCGAGAAATCATATTGTTGTAAACGGATCGACCACCGCGCCAGACGTCCAGAAGGACTCTGTAGTTTGTTAAGCCATATGAGAGAATGATGATCCGTAATTACAGTAAACTTTGTCCCTTCGACATATGGTCGAAACTTTTCGATAGCCCATAGCACTGCGAGACATTCCTTTTCTGTCGTGGAGTAGTTTCGTTTGTTCTTTTTCAGCGAGCAGCTGATGTAACTTATGACCTTTTCTCCCTCGTTAGATACTTGTGAGAGAACAGCGCCTAAACCGAAATCTGAAGCGTCGGTCTGGATAATAAATGGGAGTGAAAAGTCAGGACAAGACATGACCGGTGCTGAAACTAATAATTCCTTTAACGTATCAAACGCTACGTCACAGGACTCATTCCATTGGAACGCAACATTTTTCCGCGTGAGAAACGATAGTGGAGAAACGACAGAAGAGAAATTTGGTATAAATCTGCGATACCAACTAGCCATTCCTAACAGGCGTCGTACCTCGGTCGCTGATGTAGATGTAGGTATCCCTAGGATAGCTGATACTTTATCCGGATCCATCATGAGGCCATGTTGGTTGACCACGTAACCTAGATACTTTAGCTCTGATCGGCAGAAATAGCACTTGTCTCTACGCAAAGTGAGACCAGCTTTCCCTAAACGTTGTAACACTAACGAAAGAATATGGAGATGTTCTTCAAACGACGGAGTAGCAATAATAATGTCGTCGAGATAAGCAAAACAGAAAGGTTCTAATTCCGGACCTAAGATGCGATCGATAAGTCGTTGAAAGGTAGCAGGTGAGTTATGCAATCCGAACGGCATGCGAGTAAACTGGAAAAGTCCACGATTCGGAACAGTAAAAGCAGTAATTGGTTTCGAATCCGTAGAAAGAGGAATTTGCCAGTACGCCGAGCGAATATCCAAGCTAGATAGGAATTTAGCACCTTTGAGACGATCCAGAATAGCAGACACATAAGGAATAGGATACGAATCTTTCTGAGTAACGGCGTTAACTTTCCGAAAATCTACGCAAAATCTATAAGTATCATCCTTCTTTTTCACGAGCACAATAGGACTAGCCCAAGGACTGTCCGATGGTTCCACTACGCCTAATTCCAGCATAGAGTCTAGTTCTTGATTAACCACTTGTAGCATGGTAGGAGACATTGGATAGTACCGTTGTTTAATCGGTTCTGCAGTAGTTCTAATAATATGTTCCACTAAGTTCGTCCGCCTAGCCTGGTGACTTGAGAAGAAAATTATTTATCAATCACTGACGCTAGTAGCGTGTGTTCCTCCGATGTTAGATTAAACCTAGAAGCCAGTTCGTCGATACCTATAGAAGAAATATGAGAAGAAAAAGACCATTGTCCCGAACGAAAGTCTGGAACAAAACCCATCATTTTCCAAAAGTCGATACCCAAAATCAAAACTTGTGAAATCTCTGGAACTACCAATACCTTCAGCGCCTTTACTTTGTCCTCTAAAGTAATCGGTAACAACAAAGATCCACTCACCGAGCATTTCGCTCCCGTTGCCACAGAACATGAAGAAATCCCTTCCTGAGTCATAGAAAGATTAAGCGATTGTAGAATTTTCCATCCAGGTGCCCCTAAAATAGTACGAGTTGCGCCTGAATCGAGTAAAGCACAAAAGGAAATACCGAAAATGGATACATTTAAGTACGGGCGTTCATCACCCCGCGCATTAGCAAACATAAAATCCAACAGCACACGATGTTTCTCGTATAGACCATCAAAAGCACTTGTCGAGATTAGAGAATGATCGGAGCCCATTACTCGACTCGAGACCCCGATTGTCGGTTTAAAGTTTTCGTTTTGCATCGTTGACAGTTAGGTTTTATTACCCCATGCTATCCACAACCGTAGCAATGTAGAATTTGAGATTTAGGACAGTGAGGAGAGAGATGTCCTTTAGTACCACAATTCCAACAAGTCAAATTTTCCCCAGTACGAATAGTACTCATCGAAGAACATTTCGGTGCCGTCACCGACCTATTTAAAGTTGAAGACGAAGAAGAAGTAGTAGTAGCAGTCTCCACATACGCTAAATTTGGTTCTAGCAATTGAGATAAGCGTCTAGAAGGTGGTGGTTTAAAAGATCGAGTCAGATATTGGTTATATTCTAACCTTTTCCCTAACTGAAGTAATTCCGAAATCGAATTAACCTCCTGAAGAGCCAATGCTGTCTGAAAGTACGGCGTAATATTACGTCGAATGATACGAAGTTGTTGAGCTTCAGAGAAAGGATCACTCAAACGTTGAAACAAACTTTGCATAGTTGCGATGTATAAACCCATCGATTCCGCAGGTCCCATAGTTCGAGCTTTAATTTCCTCTAACAGGCGTTCGTTATAGTCAGTGGGCAGAAATTCTGATTTCAGTAGAGTGACCACATCCTTCCCCGTAGTTAAAGAGTCTTTGCGAGTTTGATATAGTAACAAAGCCTTTCCCGCGAGTAATTCAGGAGCAGAAGTAAAAAGTTGATGAGAAGTAATGCCCCGAGCGACACTAAACTCCTCCACCCTCGTTAAAAATTCCCCTAACGAAATCAAGCCATCCCCTTTAAATACCAGGTTTAGTTTACCAACGGATCTAGACTTCAGTGAGTAAGTCGAAGCGGCCATTGCCACCCCTACCGGAACCGACTTCGAATCCGACTCTGAAGAAAGTAAATCAGGAGAATCCTCCTCAGTATGAGCATCCCTTGGTTTAGGACTAGAGGCAGAAACCGAAGAAAATTCTGCAAAAGTTGTACTCCGAAACTTTTTGCATTTTGAGTTGACTTTATTAAACACATCTTGAAATCGCAGTAGTAGTTGATTCCGAAGAACCCCTTCTTCATCTGTACCCACAGCAAGCAAAGCGCATCGTCGTTGGGCATGAACCCATAACGAAGTAAGTCGTAGATAAGTAGAAAAAGTAGCATCCCCTTGAAAACTTTCGTAAAGTTCTAGTAATTTAGCAAGAGCATCCTCTACAGCAATCTTATCTTCTTCAAAAGAAAACGGATATTTAATTGGAGAAAATGTTTTATTAGCTTCCAAATGTAAAGCATTGCGTACCGCTGAGCGAAGTTCTTTCCCAGGAATGTCCGAGTCTAACCCTCTCGAACTTAATTCATAAAGCAGCTCCTTTTTATTTAGACGATTTACAACCAATTTCCACTGAGCAGCCATTATTAAACCTTATCCTAACACGTAACAACAACCTAAGTCTACTAATACCAAACTAACAAGGTAGTACCGTAATTCACTAGAAGCGCGAACCCACGTATTAATATTCTAAACTCCCGCAAAAGAAAAAAAGATTTCACCCACTAGGTAGAAAATTATAATCAAGCAACTAATGAGTAAAACTTCAGAAAAGTACAACTTGAGCTCTAATACCAATACACACGTCCACTATTGAAGTAACTAACTAATAAGAAATTTGAACAAGTAAACAGTAGCACTTATTCACCGTCACGAAACCGTTCAAGAAGAAAATCGTCGAAGGCCCCACGTTGGGCGCCAGAAATATTTGTTACAATATTTATTGTGATCTAATGGGGAAGGTGAAAAAAAAAAGAAAGAATGAAGAATAATATTACTTAAACGTAATTACCCAGATGTTGTCGCTTACCTTTCGGCTATTAGCAATATGTAATCGCGTTATCGTAAACAAAATACCGCTCGGTGGGTCTTGATCAAGCTCCGCACAACCGGTAATCAAATATAACTAATAATTAGTTTCCGAGAGACGGCATAGCTCCCAAATTTCTACCCTTGATGAATTTATAAACTATTTTATTTGACGCAGATATGAATGGGAAGTTACGATAAATAATTGTAATGACTCAACCATTACAAGATAAAGCGTTGAATAATTACTATCAAAATGTTTTACAGAAAAAATTTACGTTAGATATTACTACACTTAATTCGACAAGCTATAAATACGCATTAGAATTACTCTGATAAGATAAAGTTATAAAAGTACATCATAATTAAGACCGGTAATTAACGTAATCGATTAAAACAAAATTCACTAGACCTTACATCTCACTCTTGTGTCCGTTTACACATAAATTGTATTATTCTTACTCTAAGAAATTTACAAAACGTCGACAAAGAAAGCGATCTCGAGTTCACTACGCACGTACCGCGTATGATGAGAACCGAAGGCTATAGCGTCTGGCCGAAATAAGGTTGACAGCGAGCGAGTCTCCCGCGACTCGAAGATAAAGGTTTCATCAATACCTCGCTTGCACCGCGCCAACGATCCTCTGGGATCCTTATACCTGTTGTTTCCCTTATTTTGTCGACAATCCGAAATGTTTTAGTGTGTCCACCATTTCCACCGGGTTACAGATGTAAGAACACAAAGATGTAATTAAGAACGACGGACGAAGAAGTCAGAATCAAGAATCAAGCATCCAGAATCAAATCAACATCAAAAGAAAAGAGCTAAAAATTGTGAGTATTAGTTGGTTCGCCTCCATTTCTAAACCACGTGTGAAATACTAACCCACTTTATGCGTTTGGCCGCCCAAATACATCGTGCTGATCTTATTCGTACCGGATGTTTAGTCGGATTTACTTTCAAAATGGTTAAATAAAGCGTCGTTGTAGTAGATGTTACAAGATGAAAAGAAATTCCATTTATCTCACCTCTCCGACGTTCCCCCGTTGTTAATCGACCAAATGACAGCATAAAAATGAAATTTGTAGATGGCAAACAACCTTCGTGCGCCCTCACAAGTGTGACTTAGAACCACGACTCGAAGTCGAATGTATTACCGTAGTTGCCTAACTCTCAGGCGGATTTTTACTCGAAGTTGAAATTTACACGTTACACACCCGTCCTTTGAGTCTCCTCTGATCTGACGCCAATGACCTTCAACAACTTACGCCTGCGCATTTTCTGGTTGGAAGACCCTTAACAACATTACCAGATCCGAACGTTACTTGAGTTCCTACTTCTCGTCTATCCGTATTCCAAATTTAAATAATAAGGCAAATATTTAAAATAACTTAAGAAACTTTGTTTAACAGTAAATCCCAAAAAAAATTATATCGGGACACACGATATTGATAATGCTGTTGTTCAGAAGCCATGGAGTAATAAAAGGGTCAAACTGTTCAGGTAGGTGGCTGTTTGCGGCTAACTTTGGCACAACCTTCGTACATGCATCATCGTAAAGAAAGTATTAAACTTAATTCAATTGAAAGATTTATGTTCTAGAGACCTAGTGGCAACTTAAATGTCTGTAGTAAAAGAAGGCATAAGGAGAGGGTTTAATATTGTATCCGGGTATCTGCCTAACGATTAGATTTGACCACCGCCGCCGGAGAAAATTTAGCGGCTGATTAACAGTGGGACCAACAAATCGTTGATTCTTGCATGCAACGTCAATGCACAGCACACCTTGTGGGGGAGAACAATCACAAATGCAAAAAGTGAAAAGCTTTAAGAACTTATTTTAGAATTCAATATATAGTAGACATAACGAATAAGGTTATTGACCTTACGCTTGCTAGTCCAAAAACATATAAAAAAAGGTCTGAGAAGCAACAAAATTTTGTGTTAATTATTTAAACAATTTTCATTGCTTGCATTGATGATGGAGGTCATAAAAAAGTTTTTTAATTAACAATCGCCTAACTTGTTCAAAAATTAATTTTGCCCAATTTTTTTAACGGGACCTTATTGCCTCAAGTGTTGAGAATACACCATAATTTTTTTTAATTGTTTAATTACTATTTAATACTTAACAAAATTATTTTATGTGACGTATTCGCTTCAGAAGCTACACGCGCATCCCGTAATAGTCACGCGAAAGCCTACTTTCAGCGTTCATTTAAATTATTAGCAATGGAGATAGAAAGTTGGGATTTTTTATTGGGAATTTTTTTCTCTTTAAGAATCATTTTTTAGATTTCGTTATCTCTTATAGTTTCTGAGTTATTTGCGAAAAACTAAAACCTTTTTTTTTCATCTTAGTTTGCAATTTTTTATCTTCTATAAAACATTTGAATACATTTTTCTATACTTCTTCGCTCGTCGCCGTTCGAAGTCGTACTATTACTGGTAATGTCTTCTCATTTTCACGTAATATGTGCGGACGAATGATGGTCTTCGTCGCTTCCGCGTCAACCAGTAACTGAACACTTCTTCCATTGATACTGCCATTGAGATAAATGCTATGCAATTGCCATTTGAATAGTAATCTCCGCAACACGACTAAATGAGATTAACTTTTGTCTCTTTTGGTCAACTCGTTTTAAATTTTCGAGCGCTCTTTTTGTCTTCTTCTTGGATTTAGTACGATATCGTCGTACATTGCCTATTTTACAGCAGTTCAAATTCACCACTCTTCGTTCGCGAAGTATTCGTCGCGCTATCTCCTCGATGACTTCTAGTGTATGCGCGGGTACTTCTGGAGTACAGCGGAGTTTATGACCGTCTCGTTGCAATACTTGTTTTGCTGTTTCAAACTTCAAGACATGCACTAAAGCGTCATCCAACATTTTCGGTCGATCTAACCATAGAGGCTGCTGCGTTCTGCTGTCTCGGAGACCGTCTACGAAGGTTTGAATGGCCAACTGTTCCAAGAAGGTATCTGGTGCTGTAGGATACGCAAGCCGTGTTAATCTGGCGATGTCAGCCTCAAACTCTTGAAGGTTGTCGGCAGCTTTCTAAACACGACTTTTAACCTTCCGACAGGCGTAGTTTAATTATTTACGAATGCATTGTGTGCAAATTACTGCGGAATGTTCAAGGCATAAATGTTTTTTATAATGTACGCAACAATATTTAAAAAAACGGGTGCGTCTATCACTCGTATACACAGTAGTGGCACATCTTTTCCTTTTTCTTCCAACGTTTCCTTGTTCCAAGTTTTGAAATATGCCATATTTCGCGGGGTTTGTAAGAATATACTGACAAAATTCACAACGTCCCCTAAAGGCCTCTAGTTTTTTATAGATAGTGACATTTTCACCTAAAGAGTACCATTTTTGGCAATTATTAACATATTTTTCAAAAATATATCTTATTGGCGCTAAACGTTCCATCCATTTTCTTTGCTCCCTATTATTAAATCTAAAGCAACGCATTAGAAAACAAAATCGTTTTAGACTCATTGTCTTTCTAAATCTTTCAACTTCATCAGCCGACCAAAGTTCTTCTAAATTTAACCGATTGCAAACCAATAAATGCCTTGATCTCAATAATATCTGTCTCATGAGCATCTCTAATTCGTCTGAATTTGGGTTGAACAGATATTATGTGATGATTCGTATATGGAGTAATTGTCTGCAGTACGTTATCATTTATTAATAAATTCCAAGTTTTGTAAATTCCATCAGCTAATTTTGCTTCTCTTAGTACCCCTGGTAAATGAGTAAGAGTATTCTGAGGACACCTTCGTCTTTTTTGTGAGATTGGAATTTTCTTCTACTACATTTGTTGACGATTTTCTTGTTTTATTGCACCGCAACAAAGTATGTTTGATTATCTTCTTTTTCTTCATTTTCACTATCACTGACAGCACTTTGTTCTGTTTCAGAATCTTCCCATCTTTCTTCAACATTTCAAAGAGACGCATCGGTATCAGTTTCCTCATCTTCCTCTTCTTGTTTATCATAATCACTTTCTTCACTTTCCTCACATAGAAGTAGGTTTCTAAGCTCCTCACAATCTTTTTCATTAGTTACATTATATCTCTTAGACCAGGATGCCATTTTGCAAGATTCAAAATAATGGAACTAAAAATGGAACAGAAATATACCATAATTATATATACAATATGATTTTACAAAATATAAATTTTCTACATCCTTCCCAAAGTTGTTGATAATAACTTCGTGAACGCTCACGAAGCTGATAACAGCTTCGCGAACGTTTCAATATTATATAAAATCGGTGAGTTGACAAACAATGCTAAGGTTTAAGTAATACTAAATTTTTAAAGAAATTGTGCGGATCAAGTTAAGTACTGGACGCAAATCTCATTCATCCATTAGACCCATTTGAAATTTTGAAAAAATTAAGTCATCATCAAATGTTTCCCCGTCAGAAGACTGTTTGATTTGTCGCTTGTTGGTTTTACTTTTATTTTTGCTGTTTCCTGCCATTTTAGTAGGTTTAGTAGTAGTAGATTACAAAAAAAGTAGATGGCGTTAGTTGAAAGAAAAAAACAAGGAAACGTGTTTATGTTGGGGACGAAAGTTAGCGACTGTACTTATATCGAGCCATAATGTTCATATTTCAATTTAAAGAAATATAAAAATCTATTAAATTTGGCGGTAAAAGAACTCGATAAAACCGATAAATAAACACTGATATCTTTCATTTAGGATCTGTTTATTCAATGTAAAACGTTTTTCATACCAGATACCAATGTAACAATTAATGAACAATTTATTGGTTTCAGAGGTGCCTATTCGTTTAGTATATGCCAAGCAAGCCAAAAATATGATTTGAAAATTTTTTTAATAGGCAAATCTAAATTTGATTTTACGTTTCATGATTTAGTTTAGATTTGTCGCCAGTCTATAAAAAACCCTACAAAAAACTTATAATTTTTACTGATGTTCTTTGAGGCTCTCTACTTTCAGCTTCACTTTTTTCTAGTTTTTCCATTACTTTTTTGGTAGCTGTTTTAACTGTGATGTGATTCTTGGTGTGATTAGTTGGATTTTCTTGCTCTGCAGTTTGTTTACCAGCATTTTCCAATTTCTCTGATAACATTTCTGTGATAAACCTGAAAGTTACACTATCGGATGCTAAAAATTGTTGGTTTTCTTTTTGTTTGGATTGGCAATGCAACATCTTAATTCCGAGTCTAATGAGCTATCGCTGATATTTTTAAGAGCTGCTTAAAAAATTAACACGTTTTTGGACTTGTGGACCAGACTAATAGGACTAATAACAGGACACTGTGGCTTTAACAAACATCTGCATAAAGTTGGACTGCAAAGTAGCGTTTTATGTCATAAAATCAGTTACTTTGTTTAAAACATGATTCTATTATATTTATTTAGGATTCTTTTAAAATCACTTAAAATTAGTAGACAACAAAAATATTTGCCTCTACATGAATACCTTACAAATGACGTAAACGTTTCTAAATATAATTTTAAGATTAATTGAAAAAAACATAATTAGTTTAATATTTAAATTAAAAAAAAAGTAACAATTTAAATTGTGAGAACAAAAAAACCAAAAATTATGACTCATTTTATTTTAATAATTACAATTAGAAATTTAATGTACCTAAACGTGTATAATTTAAATAACTGTTTAATTTAGCAGTTTATTTTACAAACAAATGCAAACTGCTATATTTTTATTGCAACAATGATGCGTTGAAGCATATAGAAATATGTGCTACAACGTAAAATTATTTATATGTTACCAATTATATATAGCAATTTGTCAGAATCACCTGTGCATTAAAACACTTTGTATTTGAGGTACAAATAGTTGGTTGCATCAAGCACTCATTCCCTTAGTCAAAATGTAAAAATTGGGAACATTTCAAAGGGAATTTGAAAATATTTGTAAGGAACGTTGTTGCTTCAAAAGTTATCACTTTTTATAGATATTGATGGAGTCTTGCATGTCTGACAATTTTCATTGTGGAGAGTACCGATCTCCAAAATAAACTCTTCTAGGACTCGACCTACTCCATTCGTGTCTTCTATGGCAGAATTGCCCGCACAGGTGTGATTTAAGTAAAGGCATTTAGTTGTGTTGAGATAGTTTATAGCGGTCTTTTTCTAATACTTATTTCAAAAGACTCGTTTCTAAACTCACCAAAGGTTATTTGTGTGCTTTGCTACTAAAGCTCTACACATTCAAATAGCTTTAGATTTAACAAGTGAGACTTTTGTCACTGCGTTACGTAGATTTATCGCATGCCGCGGTCGCTGCAATCATATCTTCAGTTATTGTGGCATCAACTTTGTTCGGGGCCAATAAACAATTGCCTGCTCAATTCAAATTTGCAGTGGAAACTGAAAGCATTCAGTGGCATTTCAACTATCTTTCCGCTCCACATTTCAGTAGTACAGGAATTCCTTTATTTTTGACGTTTATGTAGTCTTAGTTCACATTTTAATGGCTTAAGCTGGTCATTTTTTGACTTAAAAAATTTTAACATCCGCAGCGGACCCAGATTTGTTACATTTGAAAATGACTCAAAACTTTTGGCGCACTATATCAACGCAAAAAGTGACAAAATGAAAACTGCTTGAGCCAATAGATCTGGGCACTTTGGTTTTAATTAAACACCTCTACATTGGAGAATGGATAGAATAATTAAATTGCATCTTAAAAAAGATAATATTGTTTGCGTGGCGACAATTCGTACTGTTCAAGAACTGCACATACGTTCTTTGATGAAGTTATGTCCGTTGCTTTTGCAGTAACATTGTATCATATTTAGTTGTTAGTTTTTAAACTTGTTTAAGATTGTTTAAATACTGTTGAAGCGCTCTCTAGTATAGTTATGCCCGTTGCTTTTGTAACATTGTAGGTCAACTAGGGCAAGTGCGCACTACTTTTGGTAAAATTTGACTCGCCCCAAATTTTTCTGTAAATTTTAAAGTTGTGGATATAGCAACTTTTATATAGTAATTGGTAGGTATGCTCATTTGTATGCAACTATTGATTTTTTATTTAAATGAGCCACTTTCGCCCTCATGTAGGGTAAGTGCGTAACATCTCCCTAACTTTCGTATTTCAACAGTATACTTAACAGTGTCGGTAAGTGCGTATAATTCAAATAAAGTATAGACTATAGGTGGTTGCAGAAATCAAATATCTTCATTCGTTCAATTTTTATAAAGATAAGAAAATTTGAGTCATACAAAAACCAAAAGACAACATAAGTGAATCAACGTATAACTACTACTGAATATTGTAGGAAGAAAATCCCACTGAAAATATAACTTCCCCTCTACGCCCAATAACTGGTTCTGGCAAAATGATGTGGATAGCGAAAAGTAGTCTTGTTCTCATCCTCTAAAGCTTTTCTTACGAAACAAAAAACAGCCTCTCCCCCGTCATTAAACGATGTAATGCGACCCACAAAATGTTTCACTGACTTTTTTGAACAGAACTTCACTATTGCCCAGTCTCCTACTTCCTTTTCCACAACAGACTTTAAAGATTGTTTTTTTTCTCTGTTCTTCTAGTTCCATTAAAAATTCTGTTATAGACCCTTTCTCCAAAGTTGAGTGTAGACTGCAGTTGTCGGTATTTTCTTCTTCATCAGAACTCTCAATCTGAATAGTCTTATTAGCCCTTTTCTTCTTTGTGATTTGTTTTGGCTTCTCATTGTCTTTTTCTTTAAGTTTTCTTAAGAAATCATCTGAAGGAATAACCTCAGCAGCAGGACAGACCCTTCTTTTCTTCACTTTTTCGTGAGAAACATGACTTTTCATAGTAGCCAAGAGTAACGTTTCAAAAGTAACATCTGCATGTGATTCTGCTTCCATATGTGCAGTAGAGGAGGAAGGTCCAGTAGAGCAGGAAGGTACAGTAGAGCAGAAAGGTGCAGTAGAGCATGAAGGTGCACAGTCTATTGCTGGAACATGATTTCTCTCGGTAACTTGTGTTTCAATCAGTATATTAGGAGTAACATCACTCTTTGGTAAATTATCGTTGTCCGTGATCTGCACCGAATCTGTGGGTTCATAATGTTGGTCCGGAATAATGTTCTTATTAAATGGCATTATTCCACCTTTTTTAAACCCGTTTTTTATCACATCTTCATTTGTTTCATTCCATATTTCTCCAATCATTTTTGAAAATTCTTTTTTTGGTAATCTGACACCTATATGATGTCGTTGCCATTTTGTTAGTTTAGCGTCCCAACTACTCTTTAATGACTTCATAACGCTTAAATCAAGCGGTTGTAAGAAATGGCTGGAATGTGGCGGAAATTTTAATATTACAATGTTGTTGCTCCTCATCATTTCAATTAGGTTTGTACCAACATGGGTGGAATGTCCATCGTAGATAAGTAATACCGGCCTTTCTGCTCCTATGCTCTTGAAAAAACTGTTTTTAAAATAATTTTCGAACACCGATGTCTCTATCCAGCCATTTGTTGTAACAGCGTATGTCGTTCCAGGATATCCTGTATTTTCTGGAGCCATAAATTGGTCCCATATGTTTTTGCCCTTAAAGATTATAAGTGGAGGGGCTTTAGCTCCGGCAGCACTACATCCTAGAAGTACTGTAAGGTTTTCTTTTCCTGGGGAACTTGTTGTACGAGTCGCTGAACTCCCTTTTGGACCAATCACCTTAGTTTTGGAGGGGTCTTTACAAAAACTCGTTTCGTCAAAGTTCCAAATAAGATGTGGCTTGTCGTTTAAATTCAATTCATCAATCGTTGTTTTTAAGATGCCACAGTACCGTTTTATAACGAAGGGACCACAAGCTTTTTCCGAGCATATTCGACGCTCTGTAGTTTTTTCAAAGAAAGATGATGTTTTTTTTAAAGGCAATGAACCAGTCTTTCGAAAGAACGCCATCTTTAAACGGAGTTTTGATTCCTTTTTCCTTTACATATGTGCCGATTACGTCTAAAATTTCTTTTCTTGATAATCCATACCTGTATTTTTCCATATAACCTAGACCGTCCACTAGTTTCTTTTCATCTTGTAAAGACAGAGCTGCCGATCTACCAAAAGAGTGAGATTTCTTTCCACGTCTTCCTTTAACATGATCAATTATGGTCGTCAATGGAATATTATAAACTTTACTGGCTCTATATGCGTTATATACTCCTGATTTGACTTCTTCGATAGCTTGTTTCAACTGATCTTTGGTGTATTTTTGACCTTTATCAGTTTTTCGCTTATAATTTGAAGACATTGTGATTTGCAAGAGATAAATCTACATGTATTTATTATATTTCGATAAATTATTGATTGTCGGGGAAGTGCGCACTAGCAAAAATTTGACAACTACGCACTTCCCCGCCATAGCATTTTTGTAGGTTAAGTGCGTGCCTCATTATTTTTTTCTAATAATGAAATTAAAACAAAAAAATAAAAACATGATTAGATACTTTCATAATTACTACATAAGAATTCGTATTTGAACTTACCTTATCAGACAAATCTTTCTCGATTATTTCAGATTTAAAAGTAATGTGTCAACCTGTTTATTTGGAATGTTAATGAAAACTACATTTCTATTGCTTTAAAAGGTCGCCATATGCTGCCATCTACCTATGGATAGTTGATATATGTCACAATATTGAATTGACAAGGCAATCATGTCCACTGATGCATTAATAGGAAAACTGCAATAGACTAACGCACTTACCCGACTTACGCACGTTCCCGACTTGACCTTATTATATTTCGTTTGTTACAAGCTTTAGGTCTTACGAACCTTGCACGGCCAACTCACACAGTCGGAGATAGGGGAGGTTCAAGGAAATTATAGTTAAGGGCGCCAGATCAATCATAATTAACACTTCTGCCTCGATCACGACAGACGGTCCAAACTTGTAACTAATTTTTAGGTTTGTAATCCTTGCTACTCTGTTGTTCGGGTAGCCACAATTAAAAGAGAAAGGTGTGTTACCATAAAAGAAAGATTAACAAGTATAACAACTTTAATGTAGTAACGTAGAAGATTAACAGGAATATATTTAATTTCTGAATTCATAAATGCTAGAAAGATTAACAAGTATAATTAACAGGTATAAAAACTTTAATTTAGCAACGTAGCAGATTAACAGAAGTATGTTTAATTTCTCTATTCATAAATGCTAAAAAGAGTAACAAGTATGATTAACAGGTGTAGAAACCTAAACTTAGCAACGTAAAAGATTAACAAGAGTATGTTTAATTTCTCGATTCATAAATGCCAGACATATCGGCAACACACAATGCATAGGTTAAATTACATCGAGATAGCGAAGCAAATTTCGTAATAAATATTGTCTATCTACAGCATGCGATACACTCTAAATGATACTTGAAATTACCTTATTGGTATGCAAACAGTAAACGTAATTACAGACATTAACATTAATCAAAGTTCCATGAGTGACTTTTATGACAGCGAAAAACATAATCAAACAGACTTACCCAAAATCCAGTGCTTACTTGCGCGAAGAAAACGTTTTCCCCCGGTAGCAGCCTAGAATAGATATTGAATAGGAAATCGTGTCACACAATAACTCACGAAGATAGGAAACTACAAAATCATTAATAATAATAAATTAAATGCGATATAAGAACCCGTTGTATCAAATGCTGTTGGTTGTAATTACGAACAGGTGGGTGGTAACGCAATCGGTACTGGTGTACAAGAATTAACATCTCCAACGTAATGCTTGTCGAGACTTCGTTTTCGTATGGGTAATATGCCCTTCCAAAATTTTACACGTTCGGTAAAGGTATTTAATAATTGTAATTATGCATCATTGTTCTTTTTTGAATCGAACATGTGATTGAGACGTGGCGAAACCGGCCTGTGACGAACAAATTGCAATAAATTCGTAATTCATCACAATGGATGGCCTTAAAATCTTAGGAATCAGGTCAAAATTTTTGACACCGACCGGCTCACGTAGTTGACAGCTTCAAAATGGCATTTCAGTAACGAACAAGGTCGGCAGAGGGCGTCAAAACCAGAAACTAATTTATAAGTCGATATACAGGATACTCCGTTGTGAAAATTTCGCACGTAACACGTTGTTAATTTAAAATTTTGTTTCAGTTAGTTTTTCTTAGTGGTTATTGAAAATCACGGTTGCACTGTTAATTCTGATGGGCGGTATAGGTTACTGAAAAACTTGTGATATAGGCAATTATTTGTGCACTTGTGTTGGTGGTTGAGAACAGTTATTATGTACGCGTTTAGTGATTAGTTACGTTTACCTTTATGATGGAATAATAAATAAAATTTTAAAAAACAGCAATATAATAATTATTGTGTACTAAGTATTTTGCACTAATAATATGCGACCGTATTTTAAAATACTTTGCAAGCATTTAATTACTCAAGATATAAATAATCCAATTATATAAACTAAATACCGTTTTGATAAACTTTAAAAAGAGCGTGTATTACTAGAATTATCGATGGTAGATGTGCGGCAGATATGGAAATGTATCGAACACATAATAAACGTTAAACAATATTTTTTTTTACTATTTTTTCAGTCATACTATAGATTTTAATATTTTCTTTTATTAATTAAATATAAATCTAGTTTATAAATAAAAACCAACAAAATAAAGCAATTTATATATATACATTAAGTTATAAAACAAATAGTTCAAGAACAATTTTAATAAAAGTCTGTGCTTAGCACACTTAGGTGCTTTAATTTAGGCAACATAAAATATAAATAATTTAAAAAGTGATGATAAAGTAGAAATACCGTATGACTCAACAACTTATTGTTTTCCAAAGTAAAATAGACTTTAAACACATTATGTATTAAATCATTTTGAATAGACAATTGTTTTCAAAATTACTATGTATATATGCACATAAAAAATTAGGTAGTAATTAGACAAGCAGTTTGTAAATATGACAGTTTGATGGACAAAATTATTTAAAGATTAGTATGAAAATGTCAAAACATTTTACAAATATGCACTTTATTTATAACTAGCGTAATTAACGTAAATCTGAAAATTAGTGTAAACTCTATACGTATAAACGTATATGACTAACAATTTTTTTTTTGGTTTTGTCGATGAATATGTATAAACTCACTGGTCCATAAACAAATAGATTTTACGTAAAACCAAAAGCGTATATATATACATAATTGTTAGTATTAACTGTAGTAAATTTTACACTTGCCAATATGTTAAAAGTAGGCTTGAACTTCTTTCAAATAAACAATTAACAGATTTTTTTAGGAAATTATTTTATTGTCGTTTGTTCTATTTGCGATTGCGACTGCATATCCAGCCGAAGAAACTGTTGATGTGGGGAACCATGACGAGATATTAGTGGCTGCTGAAACCGCACATCATCAACATGGTTACGGAGGAAGAGGACACCATATGCATGGAGGATATGGCAGATCCGGAGGAGGAAACCGATGGGGTGGTAGAGGTGGATACGGTTGGTCGCGTGGTTAAACAATAAATAATATTTCTTTGCAAAATCAATATTTGTAATTTGTAATATCAATTTGTAATAATCACTTTTTTTAGTTTCTAGAATTTAAAAAAAATTATTAGATTCAAGAAATCTAATTGCAATGTAAAACAATTTTTTTTTAATCAAAGAATTGTATCTACTAATAGTAAAAAGTGTGTAAAATTGTTTTGAAAATTATTTAGTAAAAATTTTATTGCTTAGGCTGTAGAAAAACGTTCTCAGAATCGAAAAAAACTAGACCAAGAAAAAGAAGCTCAAAAATCTAGAATAACAATAGAATCATATAATATGAATCAGAAGAAAAGAAAGAGAATTGAATATAGGAGTCCAAGTACACCAGAAGTTCCATACTTAATCATCTAATGAGAAAATCTTGGTTTTTTCGACGAAAAAAGAACAGAGATTAACCGATCCGAGTTGATATATTTACCAAAAAATAATGGAGCGTACTGCTTTTGTTACTTACTGTTTTTTACATTAAATTCCGCTGCACGGTTATCTTTTGTAACAACATCTAGTATCAATAAATTTAGAAAAAAGATAAATTGATTAACCGTGTAAGAGGTCCAAATCATCAAAAATTGTTTACAACTTAGAAAAATACAGAAAGAAGATTAATTAATAAAATGTAAATCACAAACAGTTGAGAACCGGTGGTAAAATATATAGCGACAAATATTAGTTTGTATCTGATTATACAGAATCTTTATCTTTGAAAGTCTATAGCGCTTCAACTTAGTGCAAAGGTCAATATATAATCTTTACTTAAGTTTGTAGGTCAATTTGATTTATTACTAGCAAATTGTTACGAGAGTTTTCTCGCATCAAAAGTTGCTAGCGACTAACTCAGTTGATTTCAGACATTTCGGTCGTAAGCTTCGTAGTGCTAAATTATAAAACAAATTAAAAAAGCGCCAAAATGATTCGAAACTAATATGATAGACACCATTTAAATCTATATAACACTAAAACAGAATAAATGACAAAACACTGATTATAACGACAATTGTATTTATTTCTTTTTCTAATAAGAAGACAAGAAGACTGATGCTAAGAATTTGAGTATTTTTGTCGTGAACGAAGACTGGATGTCTACTTTAAGTATGGTATCTTTTTTTCTATCTGTAACAACAAGTACAATAGTCAGTGTGGGGACAAAGTTTACTAGTGATTCAGGGTTTTGAACTGTCTTACTATACCGTAAATAAATCATTTAATTGTCAATTGTTTTACTAATCATTTAGAGCCGCGCATAATAACAAAATTTCGATAACCTAGTTTCATGCGCCGCTTGCGTGGATGACGTTGTCTTGTACTTCACTATAAGACCATTTTTTTGCTTTTTAATCTACAGTAAAATTACATAATTATTATTTGATGATAATTGTAATTCCAATCAGTTTACTTGTTTTAACCTTGTTACCATTTGTGTGTCGACTAAATACGAACGATTTATGTATTTGCATCTAGATATGTACCTATAAATAGTATATAAATTTGGAATTTGTTATGGTACGTTATCCCTCCTTCTTGCAGTAATGCACCACTAGTCAAAAAATTGTAGAGTTAGTTGTGTCATAACATACTGTTGTTCTATTCTTAATGTTCGGTTGTGTTGGAGGCTCATTCTCTTGTTCCAGACCTTATTTTTGCTACTTTTAAAAGGTGGCGCAGGTCACCGATTCACTAATCTACTTTGGGTAATATCATTTCAACCTACGGCCATCTCCGATTCTAAGCTAGTCAAAACAGATTGAATCGAAGAACTAATTTTCTTTTGTTTCTAAACTTTTGCAATTAGTGTGTTACATAATTAAACATATAACACTATGTTTTTAAGTTACAATGGGAATTATTAAAAATGCTTAAAGGAAACTGTTAAACGTAAATCTACAACACGCTAGAGCACCAGCAGTTAGCGTTATTGTTGGTGAAGTAGAAGAAGACTACTACAAATAGTGCATTAACAAATGATGATGAAGCTAAAACTAATAGATCATGAGAAATTAAAAAAAAAACAATACAATGTGAAAGACCGCGACAGAAAAACCCCTTATTTAAAATATAAAAAAACATTTAAAAAAGTAGACTTTACTTAGACTACTCAGCATAGATGAAAAACTAAGTTTACTAAAACACAAATAACTTTCCACAGCATTGCCAGTCTAGCACAAACGTATAGAATAAATATAAAACACATAAGATTATGTATGCAAACGATACTAACATTGATCACGGTATACGCAGCAGGTGTGTTTTGTTAAAAACATTTTGGTATAATTTTAATGCTGTATAAATTTTGTCCCGGCGCGTAAGTGTCATTTTGCAAGTAGGAAATAACTGGCTTTGACTTCCTTTTCTGACGTTAAAGAAAACAACACGCGAACTAACGCTATACTCAGTGAGATCTACATTTTAAGTTTTGGACCAAATTTTGGGACGTTTCTTTTCTTTTTTTTATATACTTTTACGAAGGAAATTTTCTGGGTCTTTTTTCCTCTAGTCTTAAATCACATTTTTTCTTGGGTTGGAGGAAGACTATTGTGGTCAAGCGAGTACTAGTTACGGTGACGTGCGCTTGTGTGGATTACCGTTGAAGGGCCCAACGACACATTGTTTCACCGCAAAGGCTTGAGGTTTGTTTAAGATTTTTATGTCACACAATCTTTCGACACTTCATCGAGGAAACTGTGATAGGATTTCTGGGGTCACTTTCTAGCATTGTCGGTTTATGTGTTGTTCCTTTCCTGTTTTTCGATAGTACTTTCATCTTTTTTCTGGTGGGTTTTCCGGAATTAGTATTCAGAGTGGCGTTTATATCTGTGTTCTGGGGTTTTATGGGATTTGAAGGCGTTAACTGTGGTGTACTTTTTTCTATACCTCTTCTGTTCTCTTAGTTTGCTTTGGATTATCGTTTGGTAATATTTATAAGACTGCGTTAATTTTATTGCTTTGCTAGCGTTTTGACTACTTACTGTCACTTTTGCAACAAGTACCTTTTTTTTAATACATACTTTTTTGTTAGTTGAAGTCTCTTTGGTTCTTGAAATTATCATGCAACTTTTAAAGATTAGTAATACTTAGTGAACTGGGAAACGTTTATTTTCTAGGTTTTGATGTTACTGGCGGTAATTTATTATGTTGAAAACAATTTGGTATAGTTTTTGTGCTGTATGAATTTTGTCCCGCGGGGTAAATGTTATTTTATAAATGGAAAATTACTGATTTTCTATGCCTAGCAAAATCTACATTTTAAATATCGTAGACCATCCTTGTTAATAGGTAAATCAACTTTGATTTGTACGTGCCACCTGTGAAAGTTTTGGTAGGGTAAGAATTCAGTTCTATTTTACAAAAAAATCGTATTATCACAGTGAGTTGAGCTGTCTCCACGTGTATGTCTCTTTGAAATTGGTTAAATACATTCCTAGTAGCTTTTTTTTTTTTTGAGTCGATAAATTATATGTAATAGCGAAGGCTTCCACGGCCGGAATCTGTACTAACATTAGAATGTCTTCCGGGTTTGGACCGTGTCATAGTTGCAACCGAAGCTGCCAACGTTTCGCCCACTTTCGTAAGGGGCCTCATCAGGGCGTGAGATAAATCGCAAAACTCAAACAAGCTATCGAAATCTAACTAAGAACTTCTCAAAAGTTAGGTTATCCACTTGTAAAACAAGCCATAACCTAAACTATGAAAAGGTAAGAAAGAAAACGATAACCTAATAAAGCAAACGAAATCTAACAAAGAACCACTACCGAGTTAGGTAATCAACTTGTGAACCAAGCCAGATTCTAAACTCCGTAGAAGTGACTTAAGAAGAAATGGTCTCCGTATTTAAAGGAAAAGGGTCGTCACGGATGATTAAGCTCGGCCCTAATTGGGTTACGATTGCTAGGGGGCGTGTTTTTGATAAATGACTAATAACCGGGAACCAAAGAGGTGATAGTTCGAAACCATGATCGCGATTGAAGTTATTGGGGTGTTTGATGATTTCTATGCTTTCTCGGAATTTCCTGTTGAAAAAGAATGGAGATTTGGCAATCAACGAAACATTATCAAAATCTATCTTGTGACCTGTAGTAAAATGATGTTCAGCGACCGCAGACTTGGAAGTATACCGTTTCCTTATACAACGATCATGTTCTGAAATGCGAGTAATGACGGAACGACCGGTTTCACCAATGTAGACTAAACCACAAGAACAGGGAATTTGGTATACACCTTGAGATGAAAGTGTAGGAAATTTGTCTTTGGGAGAAGGAAGAATCTGAGAGATTTTGCCTGTCGAGTTGAATATGGGTTTAATACCATTCTTACAAAGGAGTTGCCCTATTTGATCTGTAACCTTGTGAATGTAGGGTAAAAAGGCCAATTTCGGGTTGGATTCGGGAGTAGAAATGTCTTTAGGTAATCGAGTACGTGGATGTAAACAACGATTAATAACTCTATGAATATTTCGCTTTACATAACCATTGTTCACTAAGGTTCTAGTAAGATGACGGAGTTCTGAGTCTAGATTCTCAGGTTGACAAATAGAAAATGCACGATGGACCAAAGATTCAATAACAGAACGTTTCTGTGCAGGATGATGATGAGACGAAGCATGAAGATATCTGTCCGTATGGGTGGGTTTGCGATAAACAGAATGGCCTAGAAGTCCGTCGGGCTTACGAGTCACAAGAACGTCAAGAATTGGAAGAGAACCATTACTTTCGATTTCCATAGTAAATTTGATATCTAAGTGTTGATTGTTAAGATGATCAAGAAACTTAGACAATTCAAGATGACCATGAGACCAAACAATAAACGTGTCGTCAACATATCTAAACCACACTTTAGGTTTTAATATTGATGATTCCAAAGCAACCGTTTCAAAGGATTTCATAAAAATGTTAGCTACAACAGGTGATAGAGGAGAACCCATAGCAGCACCAGAAACTTGTTCATAAAACTTATTATCAAATTGGAAGTAAGTAGAGGATAGACACTTTTCAATAAGAGGAACCAAACTCAAGTCCTTGCCATGTTGAGACAGAATCTGTTTGATGATAATAAGCGAATCCTTAATAGAAACTTTAGTAAAAAGTGAAGTAACATCAAAGCTCACGAGAAGATCTTGGGGTTCAAGTTTTATAGTTTCTAGACGTTGAATAAAATGCTGAGAGTTGAGGATGTGAGAAGAGGTTTTACCTGTAAACTCGCAAAGAATGTTGGACAAGAACTTGGCTAGCTTGTAAGTAGGAGATTGGATAGTACTAACGATAGGTCGAAAAGGAATACCTTGTTTGTGAATTTTGGGAAGTCCGTATAGACGAGGTGGTTTAGAATCTGATGGGGTAAGTCACTTCTACGGAGTTTAGAATCTGGCTTGATTCACAAGTTGATTACCTAACTCGGTAGTGGTTCTTTGTTAGATTTCGTTTGCTTTATCAGGTTATCGTTTTCTTTCTTACCTTTTCATAGTTTAGGTTATGGTTTGTTTTACAAGTAGATAACCTAACTTTTGAGAAGTTCTTAGTTAGATTTCGATTGCTTGTTTGAGTTTTGCGATTTATCTCACGCCCTGATGAAGCCCCTTACGAAAGTGGGCGAAACGTTGGCAGCTTCGGTTGCAACTATGACACGGTCCAAACCCGGAAGACATTCTAATGTTAGTACGATAAATTATAAATTAAAACTGGTGCAAGCATTAAACTAAAACACAAGTTTCAAGGGCTAATTTGGCATCAAGTTGGTGAGATATTTATAATATAAACAATTAATCTCAAGGACATAGTGGCACACTTCCAATGTTATTAGTGAAAGTTATTTAAAAGCGTGAAATATCATTAGAATCATACGTTAGTAATTGATTCATACACTTACGCGTATTAAATGTTGACTAAGTTAGGGATCTGCTAATACTAAAATTATTGTTTTTTTTACGAACGATTAGTTATAGTATCCTTCCTGATGCTAGAATGATTTGCCTTTTTCTTACAAACAATTTGTTATCATATACCTCGTAATACTAATTGTTAATTTCATTCTGTTTTATGGTGTCATTGTAATAAATATATTTGTTGTTATACTTATGCTGCTTGATTTGTTTTATTACAGTATTTGTTAGATGCAAACGGACATTTGTAGTGTATATTTCTCCTTTTTGGCGCTCGTCTAACTACATTATAATCGCTACATCAAAGTTCAAACCGAATCTTATCAGTTATACACTCACGATTTACTCTCCGGGGCTCTGAGCTACTGTTTAGTGTAGGTCACCGTTGTTTTTTTACCGTAGTAATAGTAACGGCACGCAGACTAAATGTAGTCAGGTATGTAGAGTCAGAAGACAGGACAAAGAGTATATGAGATATTTCTAAACATAGAAGAACAAATGAGAATAAATAAAGAGGAATTAATACAACTTCTTACGGCACACGACCCGTTTCCGAGCTATAAGTACAGAATGAAACATATCGAAACACCAAAATGTACTCAGAACACAATACCTTCGAATGTGTAGTGTGTAGAAAAAAGACTATAGACGTATACTAAAGAAGCATAATACTAGTCAAGCTTATCAGGGATAGCTTGACTTAAATAATTTCAATAGTTTGAATCCGTAGAAGAAGATCAATAAATATCATTAAGAAACCAGTGAAGAGAAGTTTGCTATGGCTATCAAGAAGATCTCAGTGACTCCAAGAAAAGACCAAGAATTTATTTTAGTTAAAGAGAAAACTAAATGTAGTTTTAGTTTAATTTTGTTTGATTAAGACTTTTTTCCACTAACATAACTAACCAATTTTAAAAAGGCAACACGCCTGTAATGTTTAAGTCGGAAAGTGCAGCATTCATTAGAACAAATGTTATCATAGAAACACGATAATAGATCAGTTCAAAATCAGAAACAAAAAAACTAATACTACACTACAAGTGTCACCAAATGAAGCTGCATTTTTATTGCAAAATATACTAATTTCATAACTTTACTACATTTATGTTATAAAATCTTGAGGGGGAATTGATTGTGTGCAGCTCAGATTACAAGATTTTAAAATGAATTTTAGAAAAGCGTTTCATGATCTTTAATCAATAGCAAAAATTTAAGACGAGATCTGTAAAAAAGAATAGAAAAAGCTAGATCTAGTTGTGCAAAATGAGGTATTGATACAATCATCTGTGTTAGAAAACGCCGAAAAATGCCCGGATAATTGGTTGGAAAATTATCTAAAGACTGATGCCATTGTCGTCTATTCCTCATTATCTGTGATTCGTGTCTGTTCTGGTCTATTGAGCCGCGTTTATAGCTGTCTGTTGACTTCTTGTGTGTTCTTCACGTAACATACATCTCCATGTATTGCTAAGTCTATATCAATTTTCACGATTGAAATTGTTGTTTTTTTTATGGTTTCTACTGATTTGTATATTATTTGCTGGTAGTAGTTTCTGCTTCTTGCTAATATCTTCACGTTTTTGTAGTCAATTTGCTGATTTCCATTATCGTTTAGATGTTCATCTACTGCAGATTTGTCTCTGCGTTTGGCGTCTTGGTGATTGTTTTTTAACACTGCAGTGAATACTTCTTTTTTAACTGATATAATTCTTACCGCACATGAATTCTAGTTTGTAGATACTCTTGGTGTGTACTTTATGGAGTTGACTTATTTAAGTGGTATGAGTTGGTCTATTTTCTAAACAGTGTTGTATCGTGTAGTGATATCTTTCTTTTCTAAAATATTTTGGCAACGTAGGTTTAGCAGGCGTATCTTGCAGTCTCAATTTATTTCTGCTTCTATTTCTGCGGTTTTGTTGTAGTCATTTTTGTCACGAATTCTCTCTGCTTTTCTTAGTAGTGTACGAATGAGAGATACTTTTTGTTGTAGATGGTATTGCAAGGATGCGTTTAGATATCAGTCCGTATGTGTTTTCTTGTGGTATATACGTTTTTGTCAGTGTGTATTATTAGTACGTCTACAAAAGATAACGTTTTTTTCTCTTTGATATTCATGGTAAAGTCGATGCTGTTGTAGTGTCTATTGATGTAATAAAAAAATTTTGTAATGTTTCCCATCTTTGAGGCCATATGACAAAAATATGGTTTTGTAAACTACTAAATTTTAATGTAACCGAACTATATCTCAAAATATGCTCGTCAGAAATTAAACCTAAAATTCTTTTAGAGTTTCTCACTTTTATAATCTGGTATGGTGAGATTGTTCTAAACCTCAGAGTCGCATTTCAACTTCAAATGCTTCTTATTTCAGTATCAATTGCTATCTGTAAACCTCATTCAGAGAATTAAAATTAATTTCTACGATTAACGATAAGACAAAATCGCTTAAATGACTTTGCATTTTTTAACGTGCAGAAAAATTTAAACCATTGACTTTGACAAAGTAATTTATAAATTAGCTTTATCAAAAGCATATATTAACATTTTTTATTGTTTAAAAAGATATTAATAAAATGTATAGCAGCTTCAAAATCATTCAAGATGATTTGAAGTTATTACAATAATGTTCTCGAAGCAGATAAAGTAAAAATATAAAAGATGTTAAAAGGAAGTTTAATTTAATCTAGTCACAAGTCGAAAGTGTGAAGAATTGGACTAAATAAATAGTATTTAACCCACGTGCCAGTGAAAATAAATACCAGTTTAAATAAACAGAAGTGAGACTTATCTGTGGACAGTGTTTATAAATCTGAAGTTATAGTCATATATGTGTATAAATTACTGGTAAGCTGTTTTTCTTAAACACAGTTACACTTTGTTAGTGTTGATTGAATTACAAATTAGTTACGATTATAATAATTCTATATAAACTACGTGTAAATAATTAGATTTAAATAAATTATTTCTTTAAATTCGTTAAAATATGTATTGAAATCCCGTTGAAAACGTTAACGAAATTAAAATAAAACAATTTTTTCTTCTCGCTGAAAAATTATGCAAAAAGTGAGTGTTGCTTCTTAGAACACGATATTCTAGATTTATATTACTATATGCTTTTTAGGGGGCGCCAAAAAGGTATTGTGTCTCGGGCGCTAGTTACGCTGTTTTATCTTAAACTCACAAAATGTTGGTTTCTTAACTTTCAACTTTGACGTTTTAGAATTTAGAGGAACACGGTTTATTCCGATGAAGATTAAGTTGTTGGTGCAAAACAGGAATTTGTTGCAAGCAAGTCACTCAAATTTGTATATATTTTTGGAAAAACCCTAAAAACAAAAATAATTAAAATTCAGTAACGATTATTTTTATTTGTGTGAATACATAATTTGTTAAAATATTCATAATTGTTTCAAGGCGGGCAGCATAGATGAATTTATTTCCGTTATATTTACATTTGGAAGTAGCTAAAATTACGATGCGTTCACGTGGACAATTGTAGTTTCATAAAGAGGGGCACACTTAAAAATATTTAAGTTGCTAGCACATTATTTAAATAATGCTTGTCAACGTAACATTTAAACTCACGGGCTAATACCAACAGACGTTAATATTTTATTAAAAATGCTTTGTTATTTTAATACAATATTGTTTATGTGTCTTTTAATTATTAAGTTAAAAGTATATGGATAACATAAATTAAAAAAAGTAAATACATATAAACAAAATTTGCATATTCTTTAACTTATATACGTATTAAATTTAGTGTAAACATATATAGGCAAGGAATTTCCAAAACATCAAGGATTTTAAGACATTCACAATGCATTAGTGTATTACGTTTTATAAATTAAAAGTGCTTTTAAAAAACAATACTGACCGTTACGGTTATATGAACTAGCAGGGTTATAAACTACAATAATTTTAATAAAAAAATACGGGCGTGTGTGTTATAAAAATGAACTAAAATATTAAAGTATACGTTCTACAGTTATAAAACCAAAAATAAACATTTTAAAATTATAGCATTAAAATATAATTTAAAATTCAAAACAAAAAATCAAAAAAATTTTTTATTTATTGTTTGTTTATTTTAAATACTCCAATTTGTGGAATTTATTAAAAAAACAGTTTTTTTGCTTTTTTTAATCTAATTTATTTTTTTTATCAGCAGCAATAATAGGCCACATTTTTACAAACAAAATTTAAAAATTTTAGGATTTACTTTTGTTGTGGTGTTGTAAAAAATTGTACCGGGTTAACAAAAACAAAAACAATTACGGATAAATAATTTTTGTTATAAAGTAGTCTTAACTTACAAAGACAAAAATTTCGATTATTTCCTTGTATAGTCTGGACCAGAAGTTTTAGCATTGAGGTGTCTGTCGGTGTGTCGGTTTGCTGTATACTTAATGCCCCAATGTGTTATCCATCTTCTAAGTGACCAGTACGTCTAAGAAGAAAATGTCTGTTTCTTTCGGTCTCCATAGCAAATTTGAAGTTGGGTTCTAACTGGTTGATGTAGTCTAAGAAGCTGTTGAATATTTATGCCATGAGGCCAAACTATAAAAGTATTATCTACATAACGTAATCAGCATTTTGGTTTAAGGGTAATGGTTTCTAATGCTGTTTCTTCAAAATCTTCAATAAACTTATTCGCGATAACTAGAGAAAATGGTAATCCCATGGCTGATCCTTCAGTTTGTTCGAATCCCAGTAAACACAAACACGTTGATAAAATTTTGTTGAAACGTCAAATAGCTAGATAATTAGCGGCAGTGGCGGCTTCTCTATTAGGTCATTTGGTCAATGACCTATAAAAAAAGTTATTTTATTAACTAAATTACAGAGAATTTACGTTTAAATCAGCGTTTGAATTTTGCGCGTTTAAATAATTGTCAATTTAACTCGACAGATACGAAAAGAAGCGGATTTATCTGAAGCTGATATTATACCTCATTTAGACTGACATGTACGCGTGTCTGTATGTATAAGTACTATCTTGAAGACGAATCATAGATGATAGTTATTGTAGTCAAGAGTGAGACACACATAATACAATTTTATGCGAGTTAAAAAAGAAGGTAAGTACATGTTTAAATGCTTTCGTGCGGTCTTCAACCGAGTCGCCTACTCAGTGCAGTGTGCAGTGCAATGCTTACGTCATTTTCCATTATCTTTGCAGCACGTGTGCCTAAAACAGATGCTGGAATGCACATTTCTTATCACATTAACAAACTTTACAGTCAATTTTCGTAGTTCATCGATAATATTCGTTTCTAAGGAATGACTTGTCGTTTTTGCTTGACGGTAGTACAAAACATTAAAATATTATTCATTTATTTTATGTATTTATTAATTTTAAGAGCAAAACGCTCATTTTACAATAATATTGAACTAATAATTTAATCAAGTGTAAGACAGATAATTAATCATTAATTAATCATTAACTATAAACAGATAATTTTTTGAATACTACAGACAGAAAAGTACATAATTTCAAATACTGAAATTTGAAAAAGAATCCTACATCATAACACAACCAACAAG
Organism: Aquatica leii; assembly: GCA_035610365.1. Lineage (NCBI taxonomy): Eukaryota > Metazoa > Arthropoda > Insecta > Coleoptera > Lampyridae > Aquatica > Aquatica leii. The sequence continues at coordinate 21,099,709 of CM069432.1, read as the reverse complement.
CAAAAAAGACAATGATTAATGGAAAATTAATGTTATTTATTATGCTTTCTAGAAATACGGCATAACGGAGAGTGGTAACTATAATTATTTTTCTTATATTCAATGTTGAAAAACTTTATATTACATCTGTTATATTTAGGAACATTGAAATTTCTTTTACTTAGTAAGTAAGAACAATTACTATTATTAAAAATTATGTTATATAAAAATTGAAATCTCTTCTAGTCTTTATTTTCTCTAATCCTAGATATTGCCTAATTTCATCATATTCCCCTATTACATGATTTTAACTTAATTTATATTGACAATAACGTAGAAACTTATTTTGAACTTTATCAAAACATTGGAACTTATTGCAAGGACACCACGCAAAACAACTATATTCAAGGACAGACCGTACCAGAGCACAATACAACACTTTAAATGTATTTACATCTAAAAAATGACTGGACGCTCTAAACAGAAATCCTAATACTCTACTAGTCTTAACTACTATATTATTGACATGGTTACTGATAGACAAATCACATGTAATGGTAACTCCTAGATCTACAATGGTATCAACACACTTAAGCCTAACATTAAACAGATCAAAATTTATTTCCTATTTTCTCTTTTTCCGACTAAAAAAAACATGGTAACATTTATTTAAATTTAAATCAAGTTTAATAGCTGTACATTACAATTTCAACTTTTTATCAGTTCCACGTCACTTTTACCCCTTATAAGACTTTTAGGTAGTCAGCAAACAAGTATTTAGAAAAGCAGAATTGACTACCAATGTCATTTACAAAGAGGTTGAAAAGTAAAAGGCTCAAATGGTATCCTTGAGGTACACCTGAAGTAGTAATAAAATCGTCGAAAAAAAATCTAAGGAAAATTTTACTTTCAATCGCCTGTCACTCAAGTAGTCATTGAACCAACGCAGTAGTGAGCCACTTATACCATAATATTTCAGTTTAGCACTAAGTATAGTATGGTTAACCTTATCAAACGCCTTACTAAAATTCGTGTAAACAGATTCTACATCCGCTCCTTTCTCGAAAGCATCTAGGATATGTTGAGTGTAGATCACAAGGTTCGTAGAAGTTAAGCTTCCCTTAACGAAACCGTGCTGATGTTCCACAATTATATTTCTCATGACTAAACACAATTTTTCTTGAAGTAACTTTTCAAAAAACTTAGGTATGGCAGAAAGTATAGTAATGGGACGGTAATTTCTTACAACATTTTTAAGTGGCTAACTGTTCTGCAGTTTGTTAGCACAAAATTAAGGGTACTTTATCAGTTCCCATCGACTTCTTACTAGTTAATTTTACCAATGCTTGATATATTTCAAACTGAGTAAACTGAATGAGCGAGATGTCAACTTCAGAGCTAAATCTCTCTTCCACTCTTGGCTGAACAACATTATCCTTTATAAATACTGAAAAAAAAGAATTTAGTAAACATGTTGGCAATGACGCAACCATCCGGGCTCTTCTCGCCATCAAATAGCATTTGAACTGGTACACTTTCATCCTTTCTAAGAGATTTAGATAGGCCCAGAATGAATTTGGATTAGCCTTCAAAGACTGCTCTACAGAATTTTTATTATTAGAGAGATTTGATTTTGCTAATACTTTACATTTAACTCCTAGAGTAGAAAAATGGTTGTAATCTTCTATCTTCCCAGATAATTTGAAATATTTATGTTCTATCTTTTTCTTAATTATGTAATCTTTTAGCTTCGAAGAACACCATTCTGGAAACTTACTGGCACATTTTTTCCCAACAGGTACATACAGACTAAAAGATTCCTTGAGAACTGCATAGAACGTCTCTAGCGCCTTTTTCAAATTGTCAGATAACATTTTATTACTAAAAATTGACTTCCATCTTATTTGCTCAAAATAATAATTTAACATTTTGTAGTCCACTTTATTGAAGTTAAAAAAAGTAGATTTAACTGGGTGAACCTTTGTGTGACTGACGCGTAGAGATATTCTTAGAAGAGGGTGACCACCTACAATGTGAACTGGGTACACCAAGGGTTCCTCATACTGCCAACACGTACCAATATCTCTAGAGCATAGCAAAGATCTAATAAGGTTCCTCTTATATTCCAAACAAAATTTATTTGCTGTAAACCTAGACCAGCCATACCACATGTAAATACATTACTCGTACGACCAATAGTTTCAGTAGGATCAGGTAGGCCTGTGTCTATGCTCCAATTTATTCGCCAACAACAACTGCATCACAGTTTAGGTGCTCACAGGTAATTCTATCAAGTTCAGATAAGAATAAATCATATACATTAATTCCCGAATTCGGAGGTATAAATGTTACGGTTATTGTTGTGAATCCGCTATTAACGTTATTAGCCGGCTAATAACGTTAGTAGTCAATTCTGTAGACTAATAACGATATTAACCGGTGATTAACGTTATTACCCGGCTAATAACGTTAATAACCAATCTTCTTGGTTAATAACGTTAATTTTATTACGAGAAAACGCGATACGCAAGCGCATCACCTTAGGACGCGAACAGCTGGGCGATGCTACGCGTTGCATCAATCCTCTCGGTGCTAGTGCTAATAATTGTGGTGTGGAAAGAAAGTGAACATGGACATGAGAAAAAGATTTGACGAGGCGATATTAGATTTGATTGCTGGGAAGCATGAAGAAAACATGTTGTTTCTTACCGCAAATGATAATGATGCAATCACAAAGTTTCAATGATTTTCGTTTTATAATGGTGTATCAAGACCATTTAACGAAGTTTGTTCTCCTGAGGCCGTTGAAAACTAAAAGATCCGCAGAAATTGCGACGATGCTGTTTGATATTTGTACAACATTTGGAGCACCCACTCTTTTACATTCAGACAATGGGCGAGAATTTGTGAATTTGGTATTGGATGAGCGTCACAGCATGTGGGATGGAATAAATATTGTACATGGAAAACCACGCCATAGTCAGAGCCAGGGATCTGTAGAATGTGCTAATCGTGATGTAGAAGAAATGCTAGCTGTTTGGATGGCAGAAAATAATTGCCCAGATTGGCCTGCAGGGTTAAAAATCGTTCAATTCCAGAAAAATCGTGCTTTTCACTCAGGTAAGCTATCATCACTCTCCCATAATATATCTTATAACACAACGTTATACTCACAGGAAGAGGTAGGTTTCTATACGAAGTCATGTTTGGGTGCCCGGCGCGAGTGGGATTAGCAACTACTGCTATTCCCGTTAGCGACATCTCCCATATTCGTTCAAAAGAAGATATGAAAGCAGCTTTCAATGACCAGCACAGCAACGAAACCAATCAGCAGAACCGGAATGCTCCATCAACTAGTTCTTCTGGACTGTTTCCAGAAATAGATAGACCCCAACAAATGGAGATCGCAGATATCCTGGGTGAGTAAATGTCCTATTTTCCAATGCATGGTACTATTTCTTAGAAATTTATTTTCAACACGACCACGTGGGTATTTGAAGAAACGAGTATATGTATACGAATAATATTCAGAAATTGCTACAATTGTGTAATGTGGTATTTCTATTCAACCTAAAAATGGAAAAAACGCTACCTGATAGTAATAAAGTTTGTAGTTTAATACAAAACACCACGACCATGAACCCCGCAGAGAAAGATAAAACACTACATTATGCTATCAATATCACGAACTTATTTCACTTAATAATCTCTTTTTTTTGCAGAGACACCGCTTGCAGAATCTTCAGACATACTCTGTCAGCCAGCGGAGAAATAATATATTAAAAGAGAGAGGAATCTAGGAAGTGCTTGGAAAAACAAGCTTCCAAAATGTTAAAATCGTCCAATAACTCTCACCGGTAGTTGTTGGATCCACAGTACGAGTACCAATTTCAGACTTAGACAGAGCCAGAGGAGCACCACGAAACCTGCTAGCAGTGGTATCTGAAGTTGATGAGAATAATATGTACAAACTATGTATGTGTTGTTTTGATCTTCTAGTGATGTTGATTATTATTGGCGTGTTTATTTTAGGCACAGAAGATGGCACTCTCAAACAGAAGTACGCTCGATTTGAGTTTAACCGTTGCCAAGAAAATTTGTTGGAAAGCGACAAAATCATCGCAAATTCTGAAGAAAAAGAAACAACTTTAAGAGAAGCAGTGAGCAATACTAGTATCGCTGGAGCGCAAGGCTATACGAGGTGCCAGTGCAAGACAAAATGCACAACAAAACGCTGCCGTTGCAGAACGGAGAATAGGTTGTGCACATCGAAATGCCACGGAAGTCGTAGCTGCCAAAACAAGAATGAATAATAACAACAGGCTTTATCACGATTCATACTTATATTTCTTTATATGTATCTGAAATTCACATAGAACTTTTTTTGAATAAAATTCTGTATCTATTATGGTGACTCATCTAGTTGAAATGAAATTCGTTTCAGTTATTATGGATATTTGCAGTGTTATACCTAGCAGCAATTTCTCAGGTTCGTGGTCAATCATTTGCAACGTTCATAACAACAACCGCTGCAGGTATTAACGTTATTAACCAATTGTCTTGGTTACTAACGTTATTAGCCGGTTATTAACGTCATTAGCTGGCTAGTAACGTTACTAGCCGAATCTCTTGGCTATTCACGTTATTAGTCGGTTAATAACGTTAATAACGGATTCACAACCTTATCCGTAATATATACACAACACAGATTATTATGTCTTTTAATTCAAGTTTTAGGAACATAACTTCAAGTAGAGATGAACTATTTAATATGTTAGAAGGTATATTTTTTCTTCCCGCAACAAGAACACCTCCTCCTGAGCGCTTTGAACTTGAAGCCGAATCACGATCTTTTCTAGAATCTATAAAATTATCTAAGCCCGTTTCAGCAGTCTGAACTCCAGATTGTAACCAAGTTCCTGCAAAAACAATAATTTCGAAATAAGATAATCATATATTTTTCCGTAAATTGTTCATTTTACTTTTCACACTTCTAACATTTTGGTAATAGACAGATAGTGATTTTGATTGCTAGGCTTCAGTTGCAGGATTTGATTAAAGTACCTTTGGTACTCCATTAATATATTTGATTAAAATTCAACTCACCTCTGCCCTATCTATCATCCAATTTCAAACTACTTTTTTTGCATCATTGTCAGATCATGTTTCACAGTTTTAATCTTTAAACTTCTAGCATTCTGAATAACTTTATTTGCAATTTCCCGAGATTCAAAAATTAATTTAATAGGGCGCATATCTGTTACCATTGATTTACCAATTTGTATGATTGTCCTAGGAAATATTTGACCAACTCCTAACTTAGTAAGCAAGTCAGTAACGTTTGATTTATCATGCTTAATCCTATCCTCAACTACAGTTGACGTAGACTCAGTCACTCCAAATAACATTACATTAGTTTTTTTAAATTCTCGTTCATTTATTTCTTTCAATAATGCAGATTTACTTTCTAAAGGCGTAGCATTGTTATTATCAACCTTTCGCTACAATCTCACTAATTTTGTTATGATTAGATTTACTCTTCTCTTCTACTGCTTTAATCCTATTGCTTACCTCATTCAAGTCATCTTTCATTTTATTTAAAGTATCATTTATCGTGTTCACAGAAGTTTTAATTCCAGTGTTTTTTATAACTATTTGGTCAACCTTCTTTATCAGTTTAAACAGATTCGCCATTACAGTATCAAGCTTGCTCTCCACTGTATATGCACTAGGTACAACACAGTCTAATAGCTAATAATAGTTTACACGTTTAGAATTTAGTGCTCGTCTTCAGCCTTTTGTTCAAATTCGACAAACCAGTAAACATAAAACTAAAGTTTGCTTCAATACAAACAGATGTTAAGTTCAAACTTCATCTAAAACTATAATTAAAGTAAAAAAAATGCACTTTTTAAGTTTGGTTCACAACTAACCGACTGTAATCACAGTGTAAAACTAATTAACATGCTACAACAACTAAAATAATCACATTACTAGTGTTTAAGGCTGTTTTGAGTTTAAGTTAGATATTTTTTAGACTATAATCAAACAAATATTGGTATCATTTTGCCCACTTTTGTATGGGGCTTTGTCAAAGCGTATGAAAAATTGAAAAATTCAAACAAGCAACCGAAATCTAGGTAGAAACTTTTAAAACGTTAGACAATCAACTTAAGCGCAATTCGGATATGTTTACGGTCGAAAAAACGGGAAACTCAAACTAAGTCACAAAAATATAAACCAATTCTTACTACAGAAAGACATTCACATATAAAGTAACACTACTAGACCCATTTATAACGTGAATGAATGTGAATATTTAGAAATGAAAGACTCACTAGCGCGCACGTTAGATGACAATGTACAATCCGTATTAAAGTCACCGGAAATATAGTTTTATTTCCTTGAATATTTCCATCCGCCAAGAAAAACAACAAAATGACAGCCGATACTCTGAACGTAACCAATGGGACAAAACTTATACAGTACGCAATCTATATTAGATTACGTTTAACGTAACATAGCACTGACGGTAGGTCGAAAAGATGTACATTGTTTGCAAACTTTGGGAAGTCTGTATAGGCGAGTTTGTTTTGAATCTGAAGACGTAAGTCGACGTTTGGTTTAAAGTAGTAGATTAGAAGACGTAATGATTTATTGATCCTTGCAGTGCGATTATGAGTTAAAAAAAACGTGCGTTTTCTCTGACATTATACACAACAACACATAAAATATTATCTTTAGAAATGCGTTTAGGATATACAGCAAAATTTAAACCCTTAGAAACTAACCTGAAATCAAGATTATTATCAAACCAGGTGACGCAGAAAACATCTTTTAACAAAGTAAACAAATAGGTTACGTAGCTTGCTAGTAATCTCGATTATCAGTTAAATAAGTTGACGATCATTTTTAAGGAGACAGTAGTAGATTCTTGAATTCCAATAATTGAAACTTTTTGAGATGAACTTCAGTGGTTAGCCGTAGAGTGGCATCCGATGTTGTCAAAAAGATTATAATCATTCGGGGTTAAATTGTTGATTAACTCAAGATAAAGAAAAAGAGTTGTTTGGAACAACGGCGTACCCAGGATCAAAACTAAGGAAAGAGCAAGCCATGGTCGTTTATGTTTAGACATTTCAGCACGGTAAAGGCGAATTAAACCAAAACTTTAAGAAAATAATATTTTATCATAGCAGTGTTTTATTAGTTACCACAATATTATTTGCCAAAATTTTTTTTTTAAATTCTAGTTACATATTATTTTTCTTGGGTTTGAAGCTAACTTGTTCAAAACTTTCGTTTCATTTTAGTACTGATTTTCTTCTTGAGCCAGGTCTTTACCCTTTAAAGGGTACTGATAGATTAAAATGAGGAGTGCGTGGAGTTGCAGGAAAGAAAATATTAGCTTCCTCTAAAAGTGCAGCCACTTCAATGTCCTCTTAATTTTTTCCTGCTAAATCCTTCTTTTTCCACAGGTTATACCACAAATCTAATTCTGCAGAAATATTGCCGAACTCATAAAACTCCACGAAACAATTTGCATTTTTTCCCAAATTTTCTGAAGCCATTTTTAACATGTATGAAGGATGAAGATGGGATAAGGCTTACTCAGGTGTATTTTTGTGTGAGAATCTAATATACAAAAATAAAATTAGAGGGTCAAGATAAGGGATGATCACCGACCGTCTCCAGTATTCAATCGCAGCTTTTGATGGTGGATTACTTCTGTGTATTTGCTTTTGAGCGATTTGTGGTGCTGATAACTCAACCCCGACTTTTTCTGCGATATGTGATTTTTAAGTAATTCATAAAAAATATACTCTATTTCTTGTCGATCCTTCTGGACGACATCAAGAATCCATATTTTTACCTTGTAGAGCGTTTACAACAGGTTCCAAAATCGCAGATTATTTTGCAATTATGACTAAACCTACGATGAAAATTGGTTTAGTAACTGCATGTTCTAATGTATTGACGATTTCATGGAAGCTTTTTAAAATTTTTTTTTTATGTTTTTGTATTTCTCAGACCATCTGGTCTCACAGATTCTTGAAAGATTAGAAACTAAATTCCTGCGGAGTGGCGACTATCTAAAGAAGGATAATGTATCCTTAATCGTTGCAATTGTGTTTCCTATTTCTAGTAGTTTGCTAACATCATTGACCACAAGATTTAGTTTGTGACTTGAGCAATGGAAAAATAAAGATTTACTGTACTTTTTCTTCAGAATGGCTTGCACATTAACTTTCTTTTCCAGCCATTGTAGAACAGTCATCAAATCAACCAATACAGTCAACACAATTCTCTGCCGAAAGATTTTGATGAACTAAAAAACTCTGAATTGCGCTAGTGATTGTAAGGGCATCTTGAGATTTCAGCTTAACACAGACTACAAATTCTTCTCTGATTTTTTCTCGACTCTCATCATAAAACCGCCATCTGATAGAAAGCTGTTCTTTTCTAGCAATATTTGCTGCTTCATCAACCATTACAGCGTTGTTTACAATCTTCAATAATTCTTTTTTTGACAACTACACCACAAAATTTTAAATTTCATTTAAAATTTTCGGTGAAGTGTAGATTGCATTCTTTTGACTTTATCACTACAGTCAATTTTCCAATTTTAAAAATCAAAGAAAACCCCTTCATCTTCTTCCTTTCCTCTAAGCGGCAATTCAAGAGTTCCACAAAATATAATGCAAGAAATAACTGATGCCAATGTCTGTTTGTTTTTTTCAAATCACTTTGCAACTGGACATCCACTGGAATATTTTCAAGTAACGCTTTTGTAGCAGCTGTTGCAGTTTTGTGGTACTGAGTTCTGACGTGCTTTCTGCAATCTTCAGGCATATCTTTAAACTTCATGTGTGACCTTACCATAAATAACCCTAAAACTCCTTTGACTGTAGTTGTAGCAGGAGAAAACGCAGAGTAGGTACACCAACCAAGGACTTTTATATTGATCTAACCAGCGACGGTTACATTTTTTTTCTTCAAATGACTGGCATTAGAACTAAATCGTAACTAAATGGCGGAGCCCAGAAATTTGTAAACAATTCTTTCTTTTTTTCTGATGGCAACTTAAGAAAGGCGTGACCAATATAACGACCAAAGTCATTATCATGGTAGCCGTTGTATTCATCAATTGTTTTAGGGTAGCTGTACCAGGAGCAGCTACATGTAGAACTGAAGAATTACTAAGCCCGTGTTATAATTGACTCCAAATCCGATGGCTTGGTTCCGTCTTCATCGCCAACATTTCTTCCACTTTCGCTAATGTCATCATCTTGACCCTTTTTTCGTTTGAGAGGTTTTCTTTCTAAAAAACAGAAGTTAATTTAAAAAAATTAAATTTTAATTTATTATTCTTAAAAAAACTATTAGACACTGTATTTAACCTACCTTTTTAGAACCAGTTTCTTATATCTATAAACTATAACTAGAATAAATGAAAACAATTAATTGTTTAAAAAAAACACTTAGTAAACATCAACAGTAAATTGTAACTAAAGCCTAGCATTTAACTAAAAAACTAATCAACTAACGGCGGGCGGCTCAGTTCATTAGTGACGCGCAAATCACTGGATGGCTAACATAGATTCTTCTAGTAGTCGCTAGGTGGTTTTAGATTCTTCTTGGTTTTTACACCATTTTAGTGTGGTAAAAAACTGATTATTAGCCATCGCTTTACATAATTTTGTTTTGTTTCATCACTTTATAACTATTTAATTTTTTTTTGCTTCTAGAGGGGGTAGGGCAGTTGCCCCCCCCCCCCCGACTTCTCTATGGGTACGCTCCTGGTTTGGAATATACTAAATTGACAACGTAGAGTCGAATTTGTACTTTAAAAATACAAGAGTGAGCTTGAAGATAGATGATAAATAGATTGTAAGCAGTTTTTAATGTTAGACACATTAAAACCAACGAATGTAGATGTTATGCAACATTACATTTAAGAGAACTAAATGATATTATTTTCTACTTTACTAGAAAAAAGTACTCCATTTTTTATTACTGTTTTTACTAGTAAAAACAAGTACCTTTTATTTTTAATAGTTTTGGGTTTGAGTCAAGATAATAGATAAATAATTGGCAACTAGAACGTTACTATCAGAGTCATATTATATTAAACTTTTTCCGAAACATTTACAACATTTGGGGCAATTATCGAAACAGAATATTCTAGTCTCGGATAAAACAAGAATATAAAAAGTAACCGAAGATAATTAGAGTCGGTTTTAGATCTTAAAAAAGAAGCACGTGCGAGTCAAAATAAAAAAGTGTAACGTCAGTGTAAAAAAAACGTGCCGTTGTTAAATAAACCAGTGCATTAAGTGATAAATCCGCGGATCCGTGTCTGTTCTGGTCTGTTGAGTTGCCTTCATAGATGTCTGTAGTCTTCTAGCTAAGTATTTTGCTAACTCGTAAGTCGGTGATCCACAGGTACTGACGATAGGTCTTTCGGTAACCCATATAGTCGTGGAAGCTGGCTTTCCGATAACAACGTTTTATGTTCTTATGTTGGTATAGATGAGTCTTTGATCGCCTTTCTTATGCGTCGTTCAATTTTCACAGTAAGGTCCCTGCTTAGTTTTGTGTAATGGTCTGGGTCTAGTAGAGTGTTCATTTGCTTGATGTAGATGTCTTTATCCATTATTACTGTCGCGTTACCTTTGTCCGGTCGTAGAATTATTACCTTCTCATTCTTACGTAAGTCAAGTAACGCTTTTTCCTCATTCATGGTTATGTTTCTTGATGGTGGTTTGGCTGTCCATAAATATTTTTGTTTTGTTAAAATGCAATAGAAATTGAGTACATTGCCCAGAGAACTTTATTTATAGACAAAATTAAAATAAAAAAGCGTGTGACAAACCTCACTTTACAGCAACTATTTTGCTATTTTTAGGCGAAACAATTCAAATAAACAAATGTAAAAGCGTTCCATACTACTGCAGTAAATGATGGTGATTTGAATATACAAAGTTGCTTTTGAAACAAAATATAATTAACAACTTACATTGTTTTGTTTGTTTATAGCTGGGAACTGAATTAACTACAATTATATTTTTTGGGCTCTAAGAAACAGCGAAATTTACGACTAACTCAGATTGAAGTTACTGTCAACTCAAAGTCATTAATCCCAATGAGTTTAAGTCTTAATAAATAAGAAATATAATTTTTTATAATTTGTTTATGAAATTTTTTATTCACTTACAGAAAAACTACATTAAATAAGTTAAAGTTATAAAAACAGCAAACAATGCTTCATCAATACGTAAGCAACAAATATACAAAATTTACATTTATCATTGTTTCAAAAAGTATGACTACCACCCCCAACCTCCATATCCCCAACCTCCATTGCCATATCCACCGTTTCCCCATCCTCCATAACCTCCATATCCACCATATCCTCCATAACCACCCCATCCACCACCGCCCCATCCTCCATGATGATGGTGGTGATGATGATGTGGACTTGCTGATTCTGCAACTTGCAAAACTTCTTCAACGGGCAAAGCCCAAGCAAACGCAATAATCGAAACAAGAAGAATTATCTACAATTAAACAACATTTTAGCCAATCTTTAATAAAATATACAAATATTATTACCTTAAACATTATTACACGTATTCACTTTTAACGTTCTTCGTTAGATCTGCGATACAATTTAAGCAAACAATGCGGTTACTACAGTTTATATAAAAATTTTCGTGTTTGTTTACATTAGCATTAATTTTCAGATTCCCAGAATTATGATTAGGTAGAATTTTTTATACAAATCTTACATTAATTTGACTAAGAAAAAATATATAGCTATATATTACTAATAGCAAATTATCTTTTATTTCGTCAATATTCTGTTACAGACCGGTTTCTATAAAGTTTATAAACACCATTCCTTCAACGCATTGATTCATTTTCTATGATTCGACAATTTAAAAAAAGGTTTATTTTTCATATACAAATGATAGTTATTAAAGTGTCATTTACACTACATTTTCTGTGCAAAAATAAAAACAATTATTTCTCATAAATTTTTAACTTTAAACTTTTATTTTTAGTATTGTATCTTTTTATTCAACAATTTTAATGGGCGATTTATAGTTGCTGAATAAATTCGGTAGTGAATCATACAATTAACTACATATTTTTATTTTAGTGGTAATTGTTTTTACTTTTTTAGGTATTTTAAGTAATTAAGAAACCAAGGACGAAACATGAACTCTTTTTGGTTTAAATTTCAAATTATAATGTAGTTATACTTAAAAAATGACGTTTCTTTTATTTAAATAAAAACAATTCTAAGCAAAAAGCTTATTACTGTATTAATTAATCGGTTCGTTAAACTTGAAACTAGATGATATGTGGTGTTTTTGCCAGCATCTGCATATGATACACTTTTCTACAAATAATAATTCTTATAGTCTCCTGTAAATTGTATTTTATAATTCTTTGTTTTTGACAAATGTAACGACTGCCAGGCACATAGGCAACCAACGCATCTTTTCTTAACATATCATAGTAGATATACACACATATTTACAAACCTTAGAAAAGAGGATATTATAGATTAGACCAATAATGTATTTAAATTTAATTTAAAAACTCAAATTTTAAATTGTTCAACGGGCGGCAATATTACAATAATGTTCATACAAGTTCATACAATACAATCATTTTTCGCGCAGCTAATATAGTACTAAGGTTTTTCATACTGAAACGTTCGGGAAATTATTCTCAAGTTTGACGGCCTTCACAAAGTTGTTATCCATTTTCCAGAACGTTTACCGAAAAATATAGAGCATTCGCAAAGGATTGCCAAAATGTATAAATGCGGTACAAACAAATCATAGGTTAGTTATTCCAATAATTCAAAGACGGCAGTGTTAAGAAGATTATATAAGTCTAAATAAACAAGTGATTAACGCGTCTTTTAAGCGATCCCTAGAAAGTGTCGAATGCACGGGAAACAGACTACAGTTGGTAAAACCAAAGATCCGGGTGTCAGAATAGTTGACGTATCTCTACGATGGTACATCAAAAGGACACTGTGGCATTAAAAAGACATTAAGGAAAGTTCGAGAACGATTCTACTGGATGAGCTGCAAAGAAGACGTCATGAAATGGTGCACGGTCTGCGCGTCAGGGAATGGTTCAGCGAGAAAGCGCAAAGCACCCATGAAGCAATACTACGTAGAAAGCCCTTTGGAAAGAGTAGTCATTGACATTGCAGAGCCGTTCCCAGAATCCGATTCGCGAAATAAATACATTTTGGTGGAATTGGATTATTTCACAAAATGGACGGATGTTTACTTCATACCCAACCAAGAGGCAGTTACAGTTGCAGACGTATTAGTAAAAGAGTTTTTCTACCGGTATGGAGTTCTGTAAGAATTACACTCCAATCAAACCCGCAACTTTAAATCTGGACTGTTTCAAAAAGTTTGCCGACTGTTGGGAATTGAGAAAAGTAGGACGACGCTTCTCCATCCTCAATCTGATAGCATGGTTGAGCGGATAAATTAAACAATGGGAAAATACTTAACCAAAGTAGTGCCCGAGTACCAAAGAGAATGGGATCAGTGCTTGCACCTTTTCCTAACGGCATACCGATTATCCGTTCACAAAAGCACAGGCCAAACAAAACCCTGTGTGAAGCTCGGTCGCAAAATACGTCTGCCATGCGACCTCTAATTTGGACGAAAACCGGAAGAAAAAGTTGCTGGAGAAGACTACGTCAGCAAGCTGACCAAGAGGCTAGACAAAATACATGTAGAGTTCGATAAGTTTATGAGCTTATACGGAGGTTCTAGAAAAGCAAGGGGCCGAGTTGCCACTGAGAAACAACAAGACCTGTTCCAAACACAAAAAGATTACGCCAATGCACATTGCGTGAACGAGGATCTTGACGTGCCCAGAAGGGTTGCAGTCGTATTTAAAAATAAGTTTGAGCAGCTAAATGAACTACAAAGACAGCAACCAGCAGTCGGAATAGTTTTAAAACTACGCGGTGACAGACGCTTCGTTTTCTATCTGGTCACCAAGAAATACTCACGTACCAAGCCGTTATACGAAAATCTGTGGCGAACATTATGAAATATCAAGAAAGAAATGGAGTTTTACCATGTTAAGAAATTGGCAGTACCTAAGCTTGGTTGTGGCTTAAATCAACTAAATTGGAGGACATTTCGAAACATGTTGGAGGTCGTTTTCCGAACAGGCGTACAAGTGCTGGTCTGTAGTTACTAACCAAGGAGAATATTTATGGTCAAAGAAGTTTTCCGAAATGGAGAAAGCTGTCGCTATCGCCACGATCCCTTCTACCGGTGTTGCATCGAGTCTCTTGTTCTGGGACAAAACAGTCCTAAGAAGGGGGCAGTGAAACATTCGAGAAATTATTCTTAAGTTTGAGAGCTTTCACGAAATTGTTATATTGACTACCTAAGCCACGCGCCGTGGACAATGGCATGCCCAAAGTATAAACGCCACTTAAAAGATAAAAGAACCAATTCAAACACTTACCATTAATTATGGCAGATAAACAAATTACTAAAATTATCGTACCACGTAGAAGAGAGGCTTACTCGACGAGCATATACAGTACTTATCAGTGAATCAAACGTTACTATAGCTAGCAACATAGGACAAACAATGGATCAAGTGAATAGAACGGCCATTTTCATATGCTGTAGTAGAAATTCGGAAGCGAGAAGCTTAGCACATAATTTTTTAAAAAAATTAAAAATAGACAATATGGATTTCTATAACTGTTATATATCGATATACAAAAAACCTCGATAGATCGACGTCAAGCTACGAGATGTAATGTCTACAAGATAAACAATCTAAAACTGGTTGATACGATGAGAACACAGTTACCCGCAAAGGAATAATATAAAATAGACGATATAACCGTGGCTCTTAACCACAACATGCCACGGGCAATTAAGGGAAAACGTAATAACTCTCTTTACTGGTGGTCAAAGAACCTGAATGCAATGAGAAAAAAATCCATTGCAACTAGAAGGAAAGCGCTGCGCTCATCAAGGGTGAACGATAATGAGGCCAGACAAAAAACGGGAAGAAAGTATGCAAAAGCAAAGAAGCAATACAAGACTTCCATAACTACTGCGAAGAATAAAGCATGGGACATTATGTGCGCGAAACTGGAGGAAAACTTGTGGAAAACGGCTAATAAGATTGTTGACCCAAACGTTTTTTTCCGAATCGGCTTATCAAATAAGTGATAGGTGAAACCACTTTACTTTGCCCATTTACCACGGACGAATTAATAGAAGCAACCAAAACGGCCAAAAACAAAGAAGCCCCAGGACCCGACGGGATCCACGTAGAATTTATAAAAACAGCGGTTACAAAATTTCTTGAAACATTCCTACAAATGTACAACAGCGAACTGATGAGAAGGACCTTCCTTAGGCAGCGTAGGCAGTTCTGATTCTGAAGGTACCAAAGAGTGATAAAAAAAACAAAACATACAGGCCAATATGTCTTATCAGCAACCTGGGTAAGATTTATGAAAGGTTATTACTGTTAACAGTTCAGAAAGAAATTGAGAATCGACGTAACTTGTCCCGTGTCTAATTCGGGTTCGAAAAAAGAAAATCGACAGTGGATGCATTTGAAATAATTTGTGAACCGGCAAGAATGCCGAGGAACAAACATGGAAAACCCGGCAGATAGGCATTCAACGCATTCAAATCGGTCTCCGGAAATCTGGTAATAGAAAAACTCAGGCATAGAGGAAAAATTTCAAATTATCTGACAGACAGGAGAATCATTTATTACGATAGTCAAAACTGTTGCCTAAAACAAAAAGTAACGTGCAGTGTACCCATAGGGTTTATATTGGGATCAATGCTATCGTATCTATTTTATGACCTTTTGTCTCTTTTGGGCAAAGACAAGCACTTAACGTGGCTATTGATAGTGCTTTTGTCAAAGTAGACAAATGGATGTGCGAAAACAAACTAAATGTGGCAGCAAATAAAACGGAAGTCATAGCTTTTACGGGTAGAAAAGTATTTAGACAAATTTGGTTTAACCATGGAGGGAACAGTGTAATTCTCAAAGAGACAATGATATACCTAGGCGTTACCCTTGGCAAGCATCTATCCTTTGGTCCACATGTAGAGTAGGTGGTTGAATCGGCCAACAATAGATATGCGGCACTTGCTAAGCTTATGGTTAACGTCAAAAGAGCATTACAAACCATAATTTAACTTATAATGATAACCGAAAACTCAATTATATTATATGCAACGCCGGTATGGAATAAAGCGATGAATATTGCAAAATGGAGAAACCTAGTGGATAAAACACAAAGTAAACTAGCGCTGAGAATAATATCAGCATATAGGACGATTTTATTAGAGGCAGCAATAGTCCTGAAATTTTAAGAGTGGATTGGGCAAATGGAGGAAAAAGCCATTACAATCCAGAAATGGCAAACAAGATGATGAGAATATACAAAAGCAGACTGGACAAGAAACTCATTTCAGGCTTTTATGACTGGTGTAATAAGAAACACGAAAACCTGAGCTACCATAGTACCCAAGCGCTATCAGGCCGTGGCTGCTTTGCAACATACCTAAATGGCGTTGGAAAAAAGGAAAACTTCTTTTGCTTTTTTTGCAACGACGAAATAGATTACGGACAGCATCTTCAAATGCCGGCGCTGGCAGCAATATAAAGAAGAGTTAATGCGAAAATATAGAATGAACAAGAGACATTTTATAATAATAATTATGTAATGCATTAAAATGTATCAAAGCTATTTTAATTGGTATGAAATATACCGACAAATGATTTTAGTTTAAATTTTTCAATAAAGAAACTCTATGAAGACATATATCTTTTTTTAAATTTGGCTTACAGAAATTTCAACATCATTATTTTTATTTATTTAATCACTTCAATAAAACATCTACTATATATTGTAATGTTTGTATTTTTACTGTCTAGTAAGTATGAATTATTAAAATTACAAAAAACTTCAAACATGATTAGTTTTAAAAGTGTACATAAGCATTTTCTTGAGATTGTTATTCAAAAAATAAGGACAATATTTAAATAAATTTTAGAAACTGTTTTTTGCACATATTTACTTATATATTTTTTAAAATGTGTTGTTTATTAATTATTGACCATAGTGACGTAAATAAAAACATTTCTTTAATTTATGTTTCTTGTTAGTGATGACCGTTGAAATTTCTTTTAATTATTTTTTGTAAACGTTGAACGGGCAACTAAGCAAACATCGAATTTAAGATGCACTCGCTTCGTTAAAATAAATTATTTATAAAATGACATTTTGCTTTTTTATATTTAGAAAACTTGATGCAAAAATAGGAAAATTTATTTGCACTTATCTGATTAAACTTTTCAAACTGCAAACACGAAATCCAAATGCTAATTAGTAAAGAAAACTTTCCTTATTCTTCTTCAGAGTCTATATGACTGTTTCTGACTTCAGTACCCAAAAGCAGGTAAATGCAAAGAATTCTACGAAATTTACTAAAATGTACTTTGTGTAAACCCGTTTAGAATGCCACAAAAGTATTTGGAAAAGATGACCTTTAAAATCATAAATACCTACTAGTAATTTTACAGCAGAATTACAATACCTTGTCAAAATTTCTTTGCATCAAATGTAGTTTATTGTTGTAAAATTACTTTTAGCTATAACGCAATTGGTTTTTCAATTCAATTCAATTGCAGATGTCTCGCTTTCATATTCTCCTTGTGTAATTTTTTAATAATTAAATTGCGTTTCTTCTACAATTTTTAACACATTACAACACTATGATTTTGGATTACTTTTCATTAAAATATACGCACATAAAAATAATTTTTAAAACAAGCATATTTAAATCGTCAAAATATTGTGTTAGGGTTCTTAGGAAAAATTTTAAAAAAAGTTTATGGAAAACGTTTAACATCTGTAAATACGTAAATTTAAAATATATAATTATAATATATATTTTATGTCAGTCAAACTTTGAAAAACATTTGTGACTTTAGAATACACAAACGATATTGTTGGTACATATTTTTATAACATTGTTTTTATCTAGTTTTACAATATTTAGAATACATTTTCTACATCTTGCAATAAGTATCTAAAATTAAAATATTTACCTGATGTCAGGAAAAATTTCTAAGATTTTAAAATATATCAATAATATTGTACGTATATATTTTCAGAGTATTATGTTACAATATTTATTATGATCTAATGGGGAAGGTGAAGAAAAAGAAAGAATGAAGAATAATATTACTTAAACGTAATTACCGAGATGTTGTCGCTTACCTTTCGGCTAGCCTCGCCGCAGATGGTCGTCGGTTAAAAGAAAATCGTAAGACACTAAATTTCTTCCGGTAAGCTAAATGCCCAAGTGCGCCACCTCTTCTCGAAAATTTTGTATCGCAAAAATTATAGTCTAGGTAGGAGAAAAGGAGAGCCTAGACCCGAAGTCCCCCAAAAGAAACATATTTTGTATTAACAATAACCATTTATTGCAATAATTGATTCACAGCCTCCTTCCGGAACGGAAGAAACACAAACCCCTCGACGGTTACGCCACTGGTAAAATCCCTATCAATTATTTATATAACCCCCAACAAGAAAAATAGTAAACACATATATATAAATTACATATAAATAAACAGGTCCCAAAAATAGATTCTGGGAGCAACAGAAGCTAACCAGATTTTATAGATAACTATCACCGCGGCTACTGTAGCTAGTAGCAATACGTAATCGCGTTACCGTAAACAAATACCGCCCGGTGGATCTTGATCAAGCTCCGCACAACCGGTAATCAGTGTAACAAATAATTAGTTTCCGAGAGACGGCATAGCTCCCAAATTTCTACCCTTGATGAATTTATAAACTACTTTATATGACGCAAATTATTAATGGGAAGTTACGATAAATAATTGTAATGACTCAACCATTACAAAATACAGCGTTGAATAATTACTATCAAAATTTTTTACAGACAAAAAATTTTACGTTAGATATTACTAAGCTTAATTCGACAAGCTATAAATACACATTAGAATTACTCTGATAAGATAAAGTTATAAAAGTACATCACAATTAAGACCGGTAATTAACGTAATCGGTTAAAGACAAAATTCACTAGACCTTACATCTCACTCTTGTGTCCGTTTACACATAAATTGTATCATTCTTACTCTGAGAAATTTACAAACGTCGACAAGAAAAACGATTTCGAGTTCACTACGCACGTACCGCGTATGATGATAACCGAAGGCTAGAGCGTCTGGCCGAAATGAGGTTGACAGCGAGTGAGTCTCCCGCGACTCGAAGATAAAAGTTTCATAAATACCTCGCTTGCACAGCGCCAACGATCCTCTGGGATCCTTATACCTGTTGTTTCCCTGATTTTGTCGACAATTCGAAATGTTTTAGTGTGTCCACCATTTCCACCGGATTACAGATGTAAGCACACGAAGATGTAATTAAGAACGACGGACGAAGAAGTCAGAATCAAGGATCAAGCATCCAGAATCAAAATCAAAATCAAAATCAAAAGAGAAAGAGCTAAAAATTGTGAGCATTAGTTGATACGCCTCCATTTCTAAACCACGTGTGAAATACTAACCCACTTTATGCGTTTGGCCGCCCAAATACATCGTGCTAATCTTATTCGCACCGGATGTTTAGTCGGATTTACTTTCAAAATGCTAAAATAAAGCGTCGTTGTAGTAGATGTTACAAGATGAAAAAGAAAATTCCATTTATCTCACCTCTCCGACGTTCCCCCGTTGTTAATCGACCAAATGACAGCATAAAAATGAAATTTGTAGATGGCAAACAACCTTCGCGCGCCCTCACAAGCGTGACTTAGAAACACGACTAGAGGTTGAATGTATTACCGTAAGTTGCCTAACTCTCCGGCGGATTTTTGCTCGAAGTTGAAATTTACACGTTACAATTAGTATTATACATTATTACAATATCAATAATATATCTATTACATCAAGCAATATATATTTAGCAGACTTTAAATATTGTAGCAAGATCATTAGAATATCGTACATATATTTTGTGCTACTAGGGTATGGTGTCTCAAGGACATTTTGTATTGTCTTGCTTACTCTGGTCTTGCACTCTAACATGTTATATTTTATATACTAGTTGTGTAATGCATGCTTCGCTAGTTGAGTATTGGTACATAGGTATGGTAGCTGGTTGTGGTCTGCTATTAAATGTTGATTATTAATTTTTTCGAGGTTATGCAAGGGTGAAGAAACCATTAATGCGTCCCTCGTTGCATAATTGACTGTGTCAACGCCCTAATGTAAAAAAAGTATAGCTTCCAAACACTCTATTTTTTTAAATAAAATTTGAAAGTTTGTATTGTTAATTATTGAATCGTTCTCGACAGCCACCGTGCTCAACATGCGGTCTGATTACAACTTTAACGTATTACATACTGATTTTGTTAATAAATTAAGTTAAGTTATTTTAAGTTGTTTTTTACATTGTTTACAACCAGATACACAATTATTAGTGGTTCAAGTATAATAAATTTTATAACATAATTTTTAATTTTAAATTACATTTAAATTGTACTAATTTAACAACAAATATTATAACAGGTACTATTATCTATTGCGTTCTTAAGTTCGCTGTATTATCTTGTAACTTTTATTATTTATACGGAAATACTTGTTTAAATAATAAATCTAGTTAAATAAATACCATTAGCATTTTTTGCAAGTAATCGATTAATTAACCGAATCTACGCTCTTAACGATGATGACCTCTACCAAGTCCCCATCCCCCGTGCCCGTGCCATCCACCGTGCCCCCATCCTCCATGTCCATGCCAACCTCCTCCGTGGCTACCCCAACCACCATGACCATGACCGCCCCATCCACCGTGACCACCCCATCCTCCGTGGCTACCCCAACCACCATGACCATGACCACCCCATCCACCGTGACCGCCCCATCCACCGTGACCACCCCATCCACCATAATTACTCCATCCTATATAATCAATTAGAGGATTAGGATTTGCTGATTCTGCAACTTCTAAGTTTTCAATTTCTTCAGCAGTCGTCCAAGCAAATGCAAGGATACTAATTACAATAATGATCTATAAAAATACAAGTTACTAACAACAAATATTTAAAAAAAAGTTTAAACTACTTACTTTAACCATAACTATTTTTAAATTTTCTTTACAAGAAAGTTACAAGCAACTGAAAATAAACAATGTAAACGCTTCTATTTATATATGTTCATACTTATGTTCTTGGTATTTATTCGTACTTAGGTACTTGTGGAATCCCCTGATTTTAAACATGCTTACAATTTTTTATGCAAATAATTAAAATTAAAAAAAATACTATATTTATGACTAATAAATCACGTAGTGACATTTGATTAGGCTTTAGTGACTTTAAGTAATTGCAAACAATTAATATAAATATTTATTTAAATTTATTAGGCTAAGAATCGATAAAATAAGCATAGAATTAATGTCATTTGATTTTTTATACACTTGTATTGTCATATAATAGTTAAAAATAATTACTGACATCGTGTGATTGTCCTGAAACAAATAAAACATACAAATACAATTATCTTTTTTTGATTGCGTTCCCAAATTTTACTTAACAAACAATTCATCTAATGTGTTATTTATAATACTTTATCTTGTCACTGATTTTGTTGCACAATAGCGATGACCTGTAGATACACTAACGCTACCAAAAAGTAGAAAATTAGTTTTGTAATTAACCTCTTAATTGTGCATAATTTTGATACAAATTAGTAATTATATTTGGACTAGTTAATCTATTTACAATATTTTTTGTAAACAGTCTATTTTTTAAGTTTTGGGTAAGCTATATTTAGTAATTCATTATTTATAATTGTTTGTAACGCTGGAAATTCCTTCCGGTACTTTACAATTTCGGATAATCCGATACCTTCAAATACACAACAAGTAAGTGACATTTTTAGAATCATGCCATCATCAAAATTTGTATTTTGTTTTTTTTTTGGTAGAGTAGATTATAACTTATTTAAAAATGTTTGTAAATATGTAACCAAATTTAGTAAATTAATAATTCCTTAGTAGTTCAATGTCTAAACAGTTTTTTACAGCAAAATTATGTAAATTTCAAAAATTAAAATGTAAGAAACGTTCTAAGTGATATGACAAATAGTACATGTACAAATAATTTTATTTGTATTGTCATACTGATACTTATTCCTCATTCCTATAAATACCTGTCGTATACTCGGGCATTAATTATTTAAGTATAAAAAAAAACTTCCAGAAGATAATAGTAAAAAAATTGACATTTTATTAT
The DNA here is from genome assembly GCA_035610365.1 of Aquatica leii. Taxonomy (NCBI): domain Eukaryota; kingdom Metazoa; phylum Arthropoda; class Insecta; order Coleoptera; family Lampyridae; genus Aquatica; species Aquatica leii. Next base: position 21,077,345 of record CM069432.1, on the reverse strand, counting down.
TATTATTTATTTTTATTGTCTTATTTCGTATTAGGCTAATTAAAAATCTTTAAAAATGTTTATAGTTTTTTTTAATTTTTTTCTAATTCAAATAATAAAACTTGAAATCTGAAGTCGCAAATCATGAATAATTGCAAGAAAAATAATTAGTACCAAGTTTAAAAACTATTAATATAATAGATGAACTATACCAATTAAGAGTGAAATACGACCCATCTCATAGTCTCAATTTACTATGGATGAATAATAACATGTAAATGGCTCTAGAGATAGAAACGTTAAAAGCTGATTTTATACCCGCGTAATTCAAATAAGTTTTGAATAAAACGGTGGATTAAAATCGCAACGTATAAACATTGTAAGGTAACACAATGTCAATGCAGATGTAAAAATGCCACCAGAGTAAACCACAGTTATTCTTACAATAAATTAAGCGTGTATAAAATTAGCCTTCCACGTTCCTATCTCTTATATTAAACGCATAGTTAGAAATAATAGTTAAAACAGAATTAAATCTTTAATTAAATACACTATTGATAATGTTATGACTTTACTTGTCAAACATTGTGAGGTTTATCATTCAATCTCTTCACAAAGTACAAATATATTGCAAACTAATTTCTTGATGGTTTCGAAATCAATTTAATTTTCAGACTGTATAGTACAGTCAGGCGACAAAATGTTAGTAAATTTGAAGCCCTTCCAAATTCAGTTTTGAAGCGTTTGTAAAGTCCACTACTGCACCGAGTATGGTCAGTTATACTTATTTATTTAGAATGTAGAGCTCTGTGCTCCAGCGAAAAAAATACAAACCCTTCAGACTGGACACCAGGTATTTTGTTAAAAAATCGAGAAAACGGGCATTTTTTTAAACGTAAAGATTTCTGTGCATACTGCTTTCCAAAAAAAGTACAACAGCAAGTTGATAACAGCAGCAGTTTGCCGTAAAAAAACAAAGGTGAAAGCAAGAAATGGAATATCTACAAGATTAGTAGGTAAAAAGTTTAATTTTAGGGAACGCTGTTTTCTGTGGAGGTAGAATTCCAGAACAGTTTATTAAATTTGAGAAAAGAACATCTTGAAAAAGTTGTTTTTAGTGTAAAAATGTTGAGAGCAGCAGAAAAACAAGATGATGAGTGGATCTTAAAAATTAAAGATCGCATTTTTGATGACACTGACATGGTAGCAGTAGACGCGCAATATCTCCAATTTTTTTCAAAAAATTCTAGTACAAGCACGCCACGATTGACGATGTCATAGAACAAATTTTTGCATATCTTTAAAAGAACTTATAAGAATGTCAGTTATTTTTAGATAAACTTGTTAGATAGATAGAAAAAGAAATGGAGAAAATATTATAATTGCCGAAAAAACTAGACACTGACATTGGCATGGTACAATAATTAAAATTCACTACTTCAACAAGATAGACTGCGTTTATGCAGCTGCTGATGTTATACGAGCACAACCTTTTGACACAACTGCATTTTACCGGCAGATGACTTCTTCCATGATGTAAATGCATTTATCGACGAGTCAGTAATTTTTAAAGACTAATTGTCTAAGATGTACATAGAAAGAAGTGTGTTGCTCTTGCACATGGAATATGTTACATGCCAAAGTTAAAACAAAGTCACTGCCTGAAATGAGGTAACATAAACGATGTTGTGCCGGTTGCTCAGTGGAGACGGGGTGGGTTATATTTTAAAATTCCGTGATAACTTGGAAACGAGATTGACATAAAATCGAACTAAAGCGGTAAAAGACTCAAAAATCGGTTAGGGCGCCAATCAAGGACACGATGATTCTAGCTTCCGGACCCCTGATAACCCGAAAGCTCATCTGGTTGGTTACAACCCCGGAACTTACCTTGAGTTGTAACTATTCTGAAATACACTTAAAACAAAAATTACGTACGCGGCAGCTGAATGAATAAAAGCTCTTTACAGTTTAACAATTTAACATTTATTGACTGAATATTAAAAAAAAATAATGAATATCAAACAAATTTGAATAAAAGAAAATCAATAAAATAATAATAAGTAAGACAAAACAAAAAGAAATGAACAATCTGAATACAAAATTAATATATAAAAGAAAAATAACACAAAAAAAATAGCGTTAACTCGTTTTTCAATACAACACAATAAAAATAAACTTCAAGGCCTTGACCGCATACTTAATTTGTAAACAAATAAAAAAAAATAACAAAAATACACAAGTTATAAAATATCCGTCCGAAACTTTGCTTCGAACTAAACGTTCAAACAAATTATATGTTACATTATCTTTTATGCATGAATGAGATTTACTTTTACATACACAAAACAAAATTAATTAATTAAATCGAACTTCACGCAAACACCTTCAAGTGTTTCTTGAAATTTTTAACGTTAGCCGTAATTCAATCGGCTCAAATCAAAACTTTTACTTCATATCAATCGCGGTTCACTACACGGTAATACAAATTCGTTAAATACCTTTACTCAATTGTAGACTCCAGGTGAAATGCGGGCCACAGTGGTTTCAGAAAGCTACGACTTTAGATTGAACTCCGGTCGGTCCAGGTGTTCTGTAGTCGAATACAAGCTCGGTGGAACCCCCAAACAATAGAATACCGTCGGAAGAATTATTTCTCAATTTAATTGAAATTCGCACAAAAGCGAAGACAGGATTTTCACACAACACTTCGAAATTAAATCCAACTCGAAACGTAAGTTTTTATTTTTGGATACCATAAAGTTTCTTAAACCGTAAAATTACGAATTTGGAAAATTACTATTTTCCCCTCACACCACTCAATTTTCACGGCACCATTTATTTAACTTCCGCGGTATTGCATAACGGTAGGGTAAAACACCCCTAACACTTGACTACATTCCGGTACTCGGTATTCTTAATCGCGACCAAAGATTGATCCCCAAAAACAAAACTTTACCTCTTTTAACACCTCGCATTCCCACTTAATTCAATGAACTTGCGCCGTAAAATCTTTGTAAAAGATAGAACACTAAACGAACTAAATTAACAAAGATGAAAACTATAATTGGCCACGTAAATTCTGTCACGTAGACCTACGACAGAAACAAAAATTTTCCCATAGAAAACGCTTACGTCGCTAAATTATCCTGTGGTTCGCAATCGCGCTCATAAAAGAACCCAACATAAACAAAGTATAGATACCAAGAAAAATGGATCAAATTACATTCCAAAAGGAAGTCGTAAATTATCCAGCATTGTTATTTTACTGAGATAAACAAGTAAAACACTAAATCAAAATCAAAACCACGGAACTTAATGCATTCAAAAAAATACCAGTAATAATTGTAAAACAACTTGAAATACCAATAACCTTAAATCACACGTAATAAAATAACGAGTAAAACGTTTTTGATGCTAACATCGAACTAATCAAACGTACAAAAAAAAGAAAACCGCAAATTCAGCCAGTGGAATCTACTTACGGGGTCTTACATAAAAGATTCACTGCTAAAATCCCAAACGCAGGTCACAAATAATAGCAGCAGTGAGGGCTTGGTCATTTGCTTCCTAATGGTATCAGTGTTTATATTTATCACAAATTTAGATCAAAACATTTGATTGATTTGTTATCCACCCTTGGATTTACAGCATTGTATTGTCAATTCTTGAAACCTCAGCTACACAACTGAGCTTATAACCATCATGCTTCTACCAATTTGCATTTGACAATGCCAATTTTAAATATGAATTAGTTTGATATAGATTTGAATATAAATTAGTTTGAAACTTACACAATAGGAGGTTTAATGTATGTTTGGTATATCTTAAAAAAAAGATATCTAGTTTAAAAGAAAAAATATCACGGTTGCTTAAATACTAGAGAAAAACCCTCCTATTTAATTATAAACACTTTATCAGGCTCGCTCACACTGAGTCAAGTACTTTTTGATATAATTAGTAGTTGCTTTTATCCAACCTCCTAAAACAAGGGGTCATTAATTTGACCAAACTTTAAAATTAATCGGTTACCAGGAGACGAACCGTTCTATTAATAATAAACCTTCCACCATGGTAACAATCACCGTTTAGAGTCAATTAAGACAAAGAAAACGTGAACGTCATTTACCTCCTACCTGAAAATATTTTGCTCCTCTATTCAGATATGTTATAGCTGCTAAAAAAATTTGTTTGTCAGTGGATGGAACAGTTTTATAGAAAAATCCATACAAAGCAAACCGTTTAAAACATCGATTTTTTTTGCGTTCTACTCATCAACCACCCACCATCACAATATGACATTATACATACATCCCGTTTTGCTCATGTCGAATCTAAAGACAGAAAATTAACATTTGATTGTACATTAAAACCAAAAAGATCATTGAGAACTGCCCTGATACTGATTTATGCAACGTAGTGGTAAGGTTTAGTAGTTTTCAGTTGCTCATGTCATTCATAGTTACAACAGCATTGGTGAAATGCTGCAGTGACATTTACCACTCTGAAGATGCAAGCTGCAATGTCTTGCAAAACGTCAATTTGTTTGGGTTCATGAACGACAATACGGCAAAAAGGTCAAGTTCTACTTCTTGTTTTGGCTTTCAAGGAGAGACTAGGACCAAGCCTAAAAAGTCTGGTTTTTTATCTACGACGCGGTCTAAACCGAAAGTTTGAAAAAAAACATGTTTATGGATTAGAAAGGAGTAAATTCATAGAGCGTATATTTGATTATTTAGAAATTATAGCATTAATACAAGCAAAAAATGTCAAAATAAACATAACAAAACATTTAAAACAGTCTAACTTTGAGCAAAATAAATCAAAAATTACGGACCGGTTGCATTAAATAGTCTACTAAATATTATGATGTTTAGTTTAGTTCTAAGAATTACACATTTTTTCCCACTATTTGCAAACACCCAATTTTTAGTCAAAACTTTGCAGTTGATATCTGTTGTCTCTCGTTCTCTCTCTTTCTCTTCTCTGTTATCAATTGTTCAGAAGTACTAGTCAAAAATATACGAAACTTTATATCTGTTATAACTGTAGATTGTTTTATTTCATTACGCGCAATTAAGATTGCGGGTTTACGGATTTTTTTTCTGACACCGACTCACCCGATTAGATTAGATATCGACAATCATCTACGACGAAAACTAGCCAAAAGGTAAAACGACTATCTATGAAATATTTTTTTTTTATTGCACTCTAATGTGTGCGTTACAATATTAATTTATAGAAAAAATATCCGATATTACTTGAATTTCCAAGTAAACAAAATATATTTCTTAATTAAAAAATTGAAGCAAAATAGCTTATTGTTCATGTATAGAAGCAAACCTGAGAAGAAAATTAATAACATAAACAGAAATTGTGATTCTTATAAACGATGTTTTTTCTATTTAGTAGCATACGTCTGATTCCTTCTTCAATAAAGTAATAACATTACCATATTGATAACACTATCCGTGATTCCAATAAGCGCCCTGCACTGCAGTACTACTTTACACTTAAATATCATTAAACAAAATAGAATAAACTAGTAAGAAAAAGGACTTGCGTTTCTCAAGAAGCAAGCTGATTTACTTCAAAGGCAAAGTTAGTTCAAAATTGTATCATTATGATAAAAACTATTTATATATTGAGTGTCATCTTAACTCAAAATCCTTTCTTTCTGCAAACATAAAATTTTCTTTTTACAAAAATTCTGATAAAGTTTTTTTAAAACTGTTTAGAATCGATTATGCTAAAAATGCTAAGTAGTGCACGAATTGTCTTTATGAAAGACATTTCAGAGTGCAGTGCAAATACAACAGCTGCTAGAACTGTCATTCAGAACGTTACTTCATATGAGAGTAGAACCTCAAAAATGTTTTGACTCGGATGTTTCTTTAAATGCGTCTACTTACACAGACAGGTAATCAACTTTTTCTAAGTATTTCTGTTATCAACGGCTATAATAAGTAGCGAACGTGTTTGGGAATCTTCAGAATTGTAGAGCCCTTCTACTTCTAGACGTGAGTACACGGAGCTTGATCATATGTCTAAGGTCAACGTTGAAGAACCCAATTCTCAAATTGTTTATCTTCCTCATCATGGATCACTTTACGAAAACAGGATTACAATCAAGTTAAAAGTTGTCTTTGGTGGCTCCTTTTTGTCTTCTTTGATGATGAGTTGTTACCGATTTAACTGCGTTTTATGTTCTTGTTTGTCTTCAGCAACGATCACTTTAACAATTTTTTTGGAAAGTTAACCCAAATGATCCAGTTTGTACTTACCAATTGAATACAGTAACGTATGTTGACGATTTGCTAACAAACGGTGACTGTGTGGAAACATTTTTGAGTATTTGTAACAATGTCTCTAAAATTTTACATCAACTCTACAAATGAGTAGCTAATTTTTACGTTTATTGGAGATAATTTAGAATACGAAAATATAAGGGCTTTATTTGAAACACCACTTAAATAAATTAAGGCGATGCACTGCTTACATTTTTCGATTTGTGACCAATTGCAAATGGTCTTAAAACGAACGCGTTTTGGTGCACTTTTTGTTTTTTGTGCAAAATTTGCAAATTGCAACAAAACAAATTAATGCAAAAAGTAGGATTTTTCTATTACACCCATCCTGGATGCCGTTGGTGTATTGCATGTCGAAAAACGATTAAAACATTCTTCTTTTAGTTTCGGTAAGATGTTTGGCATAAAAAGCTGTATTAAGGTCAATGCGCATATGTATGAAATGTACCAGAGCAGATCCTAAAAATCTTTTGTATATTGTGGGCGATTTTTTCAAAGATTGTGTTAATCATCTTCATTTTTTATCACTGGTATTGATTACGCAAGAAATTTCTTTTTAAAGAAAGAAAAATATGTGGTTGCAAAAATCAAGAGCCTACGTATTTTTATTTATTTGTTTTACTACACGCGCTATTCATTTAGAGTTAGTTACGAAATTAAGTACTGAAGCGTCTATGGCTGCTCATTAAAAACTCATAAGCAAGAGAAGCATTCCGCTCAGAATGTCTTCGGATAATAGAAATAATTTTTTGGGTGCTAATAATGCGATGAAAAGTTTTGGCAAATTTATCATGAAACAGAAAAGTCACAATCAAAATCGTGTTTAAATCAAAATATTTGGCATTTTATACCACCATACTCGTCTTATTTCGGTGGTCTTTGGGAGGCCGGTGTAAAATCGATTAAATTTCATCTTAAAAGAATAATAGACAATGCTTATCTTACGTACAAAGAATTTAGTACATTACTTACTCAAGTACAATTACTTTGCATTTTCGCATAGGAAAACCATTTATGTCAATTGCTAAATTAAATTTACAAATAAAAATCGTTTAAGTTGTTACTAAAAGCTGTAAGAAAAACACATATCGGCCAGATGGTCGAAAGAATACTTAGCTGAATTGCAGCAAAGGCAAATAAATTAGAGAAAATGACACAGTAAGCACTTTAGTGCTCATCAAAGAGCAGAATCTTCATTAAATTGACAACTCGGCCGAATTGTCGAGCTTTGCCGGGGTGCCGACAAAGTCATCAGAGTGGTAACACATTTTTGTATTTTATATAGATATCATGTATTAGTTACTTATACTTACTGTTAATTATAATTCAAATTATAAAAGATTATCTTTTCAAGCTAAGCGGTTCGGTTACATTTAAATTTGGCGCATTCCGCATCTTTGAAAAAAGGGGTTGTATCTTGGGGAGCACAGAACTAATGTTGGCACGTATTTTTATTCTTGTTTAAATTGCAATTTACAACCAAATTGTTATAATGAATTCGAACACACGTGTCTAAGCAGCAATTTCATTCAACTGTTTAAAAACTTGATGTGACGTGATAAGGTTTAGGTAACATCAAAACTACACATTTAGTTATAGTGATTTATTTTGTTATATTTTTAATTTTTTTAACATGTATACAGCAGTTTTACAGAATTTACATGGTTTCTTTTATTTAGCCATTATGTTTAACCCCATCTATGTCCCCAACCTCCGTGTCCATAACCTCCATGACCATATCCTCCATGTCCATATCTTCCATGTCCACCCCATCCTCCGTGACCACCCCAACCTCTACCCCATCCACCATGGTGATGATGATGAGCTGATTCTTCAGCTACTAACTGTTCCTCTTCGGCTAAAGCCCACGCGATCGCAATGATAAACATAAACAAAATCGTCTACAATTCAAAATTAATTTAATTATATAAAAAAATTATTTAATTTTATTACCTTAAACATAGTTGAATATATTCACTTTTACCTTTCGTCAACAGATGAACCGTAAAGTTTAAGCAAACAATGCAACAAATCCAGTTTATATACGTATTCTGGTGTTTGTTTACATTAACATTAATTTGTTGGTTCCAAGAATTATGATTAGGTAGAATTTTTTATGCAAACTTTTATGATTTGACCAAAAGGAAATCATACTATGAGTAATAGAAATGTCTTTTATTTTTCATAGTATGCATACATTTATGAACTTAAAAATAACATTCTTTCGTTTCTAAAATACTAACTAAAGATTTATAATGTTTTTGTGGTTTCACTAATTGCTGTTATTTAACAAAACCTGCATTTTTTATAAAAAAATATTACCGATATTAAAAAATTAACTTGCACTCAATTTTAAAAGCTTTATTTACACAATATTTTTTTTATATTTGTGTTATTTTAAAACCAAAAATAAAATGACATTTTTACTCTAAAAGAATTATATTTTAATTTTGATTGGATAGTTATTATCTTGTGTTTGCTACAAGGTTTGTAATTTTCTTTTTAAATTAATCTAAGTCTGTGATTTTAAAATTCAGGATTCTAAATTTAGTTTACTGCAGATTACGTTTATGGTAATTTTTTTTGCAACTAAATTGTTATTGTATGTAATTTACGTATTGTTCAATCCAATCAACATAATTTGCTTATTATTATTAAACGAAATTGCCTTTTTACTACATTTATTTTATCAAATAAATAATTTGTTATTTTTTTATTAATTAATAACAGTTACATTTATTAGACGGTTAATTATAATCCCTTCTAGATTTTTAAAATAACCGTAATAGAATTAATATTTTTAAAAATTTTGGTTTTGATGATACTGGTGATAAATTTCTTCTTGAAAATATTGGTGTAGAACATGACTTGGTTAGAATAATTAACTCACACGTAGTCAGTAATCATTTACAAATTTATGACTAATTTAGTTAGACATGTTTGATTTCTTTAATTAATCAAACTTAAAAACATCAAATGATGATGACCATGTTATTTTGTATTTTTTTATTTAAAGCACTTTATTCTCGAATAACAAAATCTAAACTTTAAACTAAAAAATTTCAAATATTTTACAAATAGAAGCAAACAGATTAAATGCTATTAGCGACTTAAAATTTTAGATTAGATTGTTGCATTATTTTCATTTGTCATTAACAGGATTTGTGGTGCTATCAGAATCAATTTCTAAACCACATCCTTAATGTGTTACTTTAAAAATGCAAATGGTTTATCTTTTTTTAATAAATTATGTAAATCAAGAAACTAAAATAATTTAAGCGTTTTTTAAACCTTTTTATAGAATAATAACATAACAAGTTTTAGATCAAAAACACGATTAGTGAGTAATTTATTGTATTATATTGTGAATTTTTCTTCTTTAAAACAAAGTATTTTAGTTGAAAAGAGGTTTTAAAAAGACAAAACTCTATATTATAAACGTAATTTTAAGTTAAGAACAACCAGAGGCAATAGAAAATTTTTTGCAATAGGTCTCTTAAGGACCTTATCTTTATATTGTAGTGTAGCAACTCTAGTTACTCTATCTACATCTAGGTGTTTCTGAATAGTACAACCCAAAAACCATTTTCCTATAATCCTTGTTTTATCTAACGTGCTCGAAAAAAAAATTATTTGCAAACTGTCAGGCGAAGACCAGTTGCGTTATGTACACAACAAACATGCGGTCGCTACTATTATTTATCAAAAGCGACAAAAGGCAACTAAAAATCAATTTACTTACAGGCCAGTTTCAGATAAAAAAAATAAAATCAAAAAAAGTATATTGTCTATGCATCTAAAATTGGCACAAAACAACTTCTTTTTATCCATACTACTTCACGTCAAAGATATGTCTTCTTCTCTATGCGTTTGTTCAATTGCCAAATGCTGATAATTATGGACTTTATTTATATGTGCAACCCAAATGACCATTTGTAGTAATTAATTAGTCCACTTCACCCATGGGAATCAACTGCGGTAGAGCACACAGTTTTGTCAACAGGCGCTTAAACAAACCTTTACTAGTGCAAACCGTAGCTACGCGAGAAATATTGTTCTTTCCCAGAAGCAATTCTATTATTTTACCCAACTTTCATTGAAGAGGTGTGGTCGAGCTTTCCTTGATGAAGACCAAGGTACCAACATCAACTAGTTCCAAAGTACGGCATTTATACCATATATTTGCTACTAAAACGTTTCCAAAAATCTTTGTGTAACCTTTGGAGTAAATGCCATCGTGATAACGATAACTCAAATGTGATAAATCTGCATCAGGAGGCGTTGTCAAAGGTTCTAACGTCAAAAAATGTCTGGGTGTTAACAAGCTCCGGTCGTTTGGATCAGAACTTAAGCTGCAGAGCGGAAGTAAATTTAAAACGGGTTCTATCTCTACGACTATGTTTATTTCTTTATAGGTGACAATTTGTTTACCTATTACTCTTGCTATGAGCGTTATTATTTAATTCTGCTTTCTCAAAACCCACTAAAGTGTGGCGCAGGAAGATTAAGTTGCCATTCAAAGGATTCTGCCTCTGTAGCTTTAAGTTGGCTCGGGCAGTTAGTAAATCTGCCATAGGAAGTTTAAACGAAATAGGTTTAGTTTGAAAACAAGACTGGCATGACGATAAGCAACGACGAATGACTCTACGAGCCAACATTTTTTTTTGCGTTAGATACATAATAGTATTTACACCAGCATGTTTGATTTCTAAATAAACTTGTTCTATAACTAAGGTAGTTAAACGATGCTGTCTAGGTAATAAAGCTGGACGTTTTGTGCCAAAGAGCAACGATGCATTTTCAAAACGACCACCTACTCTTAAAATGTGTTTGCTGTCTACAAATGGCGACAATTTTTGAAAATTTTTTTAACAAGGTTATTTCTTAGCAATTGCAACAAATTCAGAATAAAACGCTTGAAGTTGAACTACCCAAACCAAACAAAAAAGTGCATGATGAAGTTCATGCTGAGTTAACGAACCAAATCTTTTTTTCTTTGTACGACTAGCATCGATAAGTCTAATGGAAATGATTTTCTAAATATTGCGAAACAAAGAAAACGGTCAAGTAATTCTAAAAGTGCATTACACACAAGTTGCACTGTAAACATGACGTGTCTCAATTTCCCATTTACATCCTGCATCGAACAATCTAGTTTTTTTTAAGCCAATAATCTTCAAATTGCTAAAGTCAAATCGGACCCGCTAACCAACGGAAACAATTAAGCAACTCCTCTGGGAGAAGACCACGCGAAGTTAGACTAGCTGGGTTGTCACACAAACAAACATGACACAAGCAACTGGGAGGGATACGTTCTTGGATATGAGAAACTCTATTTGCGACAAACGAGGCGCAGAACGTATCCAAGCTAATGCAACCTTTGAATCACTCGAAGCAACTATGTTATTAATATTTGTCAAATGGGCATAAGGTTTCAAGACAAAGAAAACCAGGGTGAAAGCAAAACAGCTTGGTAGTCGTTTGATTGGAGCGATTTTTGATTTAGCTATAACAAGAAAAAAAAGGCACTATTATCTATTAGAAAACGAAGATAAACGATAACAGCGTAGCCTAACTTGGGCGTATCACAAACTGCATGTGGCACGTTCCTTACCTAACCTCACCGCAGATGGTCGTAGGTTAAAGATCGAAGTAAAGAGAATACTCTTAGGTATCCAAATTTTTTTCTCAAAAACAACAGAATGGTTCTGACAAAATTTAGAAAGCAGCGAAACTAACAATGAAAGTGAATTGAAATGCTCTAAATGTCAACAATATAATGATAGACGAACTAGAATTTCTAGAATTTACAGAGGTTAAAGCTAAAAGAGTTTCCGATGATACTACAGCCACTTGCAAAGACTCTTTGACAGTGTGTAATGATGTCGCTCCAAACAATGTTGACACGAGGATTCTGATTTGCAAGCTTTAACTAAATGCTGCGAATTTAAACAATTTAAACAATTTAAACAAACACGACAAGTTTTGGCCGGTGTATAGCGGTCCAGCGGATTGAATTTACTAAACTAAGGACAAGTCAACAAAAAATGCGAATGATTTTTGTAATACAAACAAAAAGATTTACGCCATTTAAAATTAGTCGTCGCTGCAAAGTGAAAGATGTTTGTTGTCCTAACTACTACTATTATTTTTTGAAGTACCGAGAAGACCACTCCAAGATTTTGCCGAAGTCGACAAACTACTGTTGTTAAAAAAAGCTGATTCGTAAAAGCACGACTATTTGTAGTAATTAATTAGTCGACGTTACCTATTATAATCATTTTCGAATCTTCCAGAAGACAAAATTAATTATTCGAAGTGAAATCGGTACGAACCATACCACATAATGCCATCGAACAAATGATAAAATTTTATTGAAAGACGATATGGTATTGATATTGATATAATTCAAAAATTTATTAAGTTCCATAAATTTCCAGTAACAAAGGATTAGATATATTCATACCCAAATTAGGTGAAGGATATTTACAAAGACCAAACAATCTTTGACCAACATAACTGTATCTAACGGCAACTCTGATTGTAAAGTATTTAATTTATATCGGTGCTGCAATGTCGTTAAGTATTGACACTGATTCATCAGGCACACCAACTAATGATTCTCCTATTAAAACAATGTCCGAAAGTTGATGGAGGCTCGCCAATGGAAGTATTGACTAAAGTAAAAATGCGAGAATTTACACAAATTTTAATTTGAGTTGAAAGTGTCATTAATGTATGTCTTATAACACGCTTTAAATGACCTTTGGCGCTTTTCACACCAGATTCCTAAAAACCACCAAAATAGAAAACACTAGAAAGTATAAAGTTCTAAGTCGTTTAATCGTTGATTAGAAGTTCAGCAATCTCAATGGTTGTAACGTCCCGTTAGAATTCATTACAATTAAAATTCAATTTTGCATTCGGTTATTTTTTGCAACTAATATTGCACTTAAATTTATTCAGTTTGGCAACGTCGCATCGTATTTCGAATTGACCGACCAATAGATTTTAAGCTCGCACTTCCGTTTGAGCCATCTTTAGGCTACACGTCGTGTGGTGCAAAGAAGACAAATTTTATTAATTATGGCGTAAAAACGCATACAAATTAATTTTTATTCTTTCTAACTAATTGCTGTGATTTCACAATGTTAGGCAACACAATTAGACAAAGGAATTCATTTCAAGGCCGTTGCGTATAAAGCAACGGTTTTTTCTTTTTTTATTTACTGGGTCTTTTCTTGGTATTAACTGGATTTTTATTCATTGGATTTATATTTTGGTTTTTATGCCTGCTGTGGTGTTTGCAAATATACATTCGTTTGATTCGTTATAATATGCCGGAAGAATCTTATCACTTCAACAAAGAATGTGCTAAAAATAGAAGATATCAGATAACGTCATATCATATATGGTGAGTCAACTGGAATTTATGCTACTACTTGTTACATTTTAAATTCCAGTTAATTAAATTGTGTTTTCAAAAACTTTTCGGAATACATACTCGATAACAAATTAAACGTTTATTACTTTTGAATTTAATATCAATTAATAGTTAGTTATAAGATTTATGCTTTTTATTTATCACCAATTTAAAAGTGATTGGCTCCCAAATATTGTTTTAATCGAAATATTTTATTCCAAATATTGTTTTAATCCAAATATTGCTTTAATTCAAATAATGTTCCTTTTTTCTTTAATGTAAATACTTAGTGTATTATGTTATAGTTGCAAATAAATTAAAGAAATTCACGCCTGTGTATTTTTTTTATTCAGACTCACACCCAGAGGTCTGTATTTCGACTGCTGCCGTGGTATATTTTTATTACATGGTTACCTAAAATTTTGAATTCCAAAATGCAAGATCTAATTCGCGTCTGCAAAATTGCTTTTAAAATTCAGCTGTAGTGAGATCTGTTGCCAACTCTAGGTAAACAGCTTTTGTGTGGCTATACATACAAATAAAAATAATATATAAACTATACGTGTTTTTTTAATTGTAATAAAGTATTAGGGATGTCCATTTCATTGTAATTACTAACATTGTTATTGCGTAAAAATCGTAGGTCACTTTACCATAGTTTTGACTGCCAAACCTTGATTAAAAATTTGACACAAACTTCAAGCTATAAGCAAATTTACATGTTTCTTAAAAAAATTAAAAATTTTAAAAATGATCAACGTTATACAAAATATAAAAAGCTATCAAAAAAAATACCTACTATTAATAAATTTAGAACAAAAGTTGACACCACTTGCACGTACTACGCTCAAAATTACTGTATTTGGTATTGAGAAGATTTTGCATTACTAACTGTTTCAGAACGTCAGGATTTTGTTAAATAGAACAATATATGCTTCAACTGCCTTGTTAAAAGTCATTCAGTGAATAGATGCCGAAGTATAAGATGTCAAAAATGTAGTCGCAAACATAATAATCTGCTTCATCGTACAATTATTAACAAGACAAATTAAGTTGAAAAAAAGACATCACATCTGTTTCTATTTTTTCTTGTAATTACAGCATTAATTAGAAGCAACAACTAATGATGAACATGTTATCTTAGATAAGCTAAGAATGGTGACACCTGCACATTAAAAAAGTTTATTGATTAAGGCTCACATAGATCTTTTAAATCAGCATTATTATTCTTAAATTTTGATTGTACTCCCATCATTTGCAAAGTCTCTAGCATATTTGACACATCAGCAGTAACTACAAAATCTATGGTTGCTTACAATACAGCCGACAAAGAATTATGTACAACAATTTAAAGTTGATGCTTATGTACTAAAGAAACTCACTTCACTATTGCCTTTACAAGAATTCTCACACGACACTTGGCCTTTCTTATTGCAATTGGATCTTTTTGATGCTAATTTTTATAAGCTAGATTTTATTGATGGTTTGTTAGGTGTCAGCGTACATGCTCACATAACACTTAAAGTTTACACCGATATAATTTTCTTATTGCAATTAATTTTTGTCTTGGTTGGTTGATATCAAGAAAGGTATCACAAACTGATGCTACTACACAAAGACACAATCTTGTCGTTACTCACACTAAACTAGAAGTAGATCAGTTATTAAAACAGTTTCGGGAAATTGAAGATAATCTACCACATCAAAAACCTACGACACATCTTGAAATACAATATAAGGAATACTCACATCTGAAACAATGAATGACGTTACATTGTGCAACTATTTTTCAGGATTGATCCTCTCGTACATTTTGATTATTTTAAACATATTGCTTTTAGTCGTTTTTATCAAACAGAAACTCGACTTAGACATAAACCTGATTTTCAAAAACAATATGTTAAATTTATGAAACAATATGAATTACACGCTCACATAGTAAAGGTATCGCAAAGAGAAATATATCACAACCGTACTATTTACCTCACCACGCTGTTCTTAGGCCGATAAGCTTATACTCAAAGTTCAAGGTGGTTTTTGATTGTATAGACAGGTATTGATTTATAAGGAAGATTTTGTTTACCAAAAGCGTTTTTTCGCAACTTATAGAAAAGTACCGATTATTCACTGTTACTTATGGAACATCTTGTGCTCCGTATTTTGTACAATCCATTAACTGTCTGAAAATGAAGGAGAACGGTTTCCTCTAGAAAGTGAGTTGCTAAAAACGAATATGTACACAAACAATTTGATGAGTGGAGAGCCCACTGAAGAAGATGATGAATGTATGAAAAAAAGAATGACATAATTGTTAAGTGGCAATTTTTTTCCCATAAGTGGGTGTCTAATAGTGAATTTATGTTACGTAATATTTTAGACAATAGTCAAAAGTTACAAAGCGTTGTGAATATAAAAACAAAAGATACAATGAGAACGTTAGGTATAAAATGGAACTCACAAACTTGTAACTTTGAATTTAACTACAAACTGAAATTCAATCTGAATAACAATATAACAAAAAATGTTTTATTTGCCATTGCTAGAACTTTTGATCTTTTAGGGTGTTTTACTCAAAATTTTTGTGCAAAAGTTGTAGTTAACTGGCCTAAAATGAGATCAAAAGTTACACTGTCATTTTTGCCGTAGTCAAAGGATCATACGCTGATTTATGTGACATTGATTTAAAAGGGTAATTTCAACTTTTTTCAATGATTCATGAGGTATATTAACAAAAAGTTCTCTTATTAAAAAAATGTCCAGAAGTTAATAGAGGTTTGTCAATGGAAGTATTAACTGAAATAGAAGGGTAAACATTCATACAAGTTTCAACTTGAGTTACCAAAGTGGAAAATTTTACTTTTCACGCCATATTACTAAAGGCCACCAAAATCATCTGATCGTTGGCTAGAAGTTTAGAAATCTTAATAGTTACCTGAAATTTCGAATTTCGCAATCCAAAATATAATTCACGTAACGCGCTTACAAGATTGATTTCGTGATAACTTTATAATTCATTACAGTTTAAATGGACTACGTCGCGCAGTAAATCTGCGAAGGGTGCTAAAAATGTAGTTGTAGTAAAATCTGTCGTCCACTCTAGGTAAATTACTTTTATGATTGAACACACAAATAAACATATATAAACCCGACTTATCTCTCTAATTTAAGAAAATTTCAGTGATATCAGTTTTACTTTAATTACTAACATTTTTATTGCATAAAAATTGTAAGGCACTTCACCATAGTACTGACTGTCACAATTTTGTCAGATGACAGTCTCGAAACTGCGAAATCGGCTGGGTTACTTGTGGAATTGATATGATGCCATTGACAACTCAACCCAAGAGTTTGGTGGTTTGCGAAGCCAAGCCAAAACTATAGTTGAGTTTGTTTAGGCATACACATGATCATCTATAACTTTCAATGTAGTTTTTAAGTGTTAAAGTAACTTAATTATAAGCACTGCAGCGCAAAATTGAAGGCGTGTAAGTAAAACCACACCAGCTTGAAATCCGTCTCGGCAAAACCTTTGTCCGTACAATATCTGTTGCCGGAAAACCGACACTCTCTTTCAGAGATCCGTTTTTGGAAAACTTTCTGCCACAATCCGTCTCGGTAGAACTTGTCCCCAAGATCTATTTTGGAAACCGTTCTCTGCTTTTCTGTAAATCGAAACTGATTAGTGATTTTTATTTTATTGACGGCCGCTTTTACCTAAGCCGCTCGAACGACCTGGAGATTTGTTGACCACGATTACGCAGCTATTTAGCAAGACCTGCTTGATTTATTTACCGCCAATTTATTAAAATAATTATCACTGTCTCGCACATAATATTCAGTAAGTGTTGAATTTATGAAGTCGTGTATCTGTTTATTGTTATTGGTAGTTACATAATAACCTCGATTATTGTGTAACTAAGCAATTTTTTGCTCCAATTCTTGACGACGGTTATTCTAACTTCTTGGCAGTTACATAAAAGCCGTTGCTTAATATTACAAATTTTTGTGTGATTGGGTGGTCTTAGCCTAAAAGTTTGTGTAGTTATTTAGTTTCATCTTTGTATGTCAAATACAAACTTTATGTAAGTGGACGAGCTCTAAAACAAACAGCTACCGTAAAGTTTCAATTTGCTACCGTGTTGCGACACACTCAAAAATTTTTTTTGAATCGCCGGTTACAATAACCTGTTGCGTTTGCTAAGTTTACCATTCATTTTTAGTTATAGTTTAATTTAACGTAATCAACCTTGATTTTTCATGTAAATGGCGTTCTTAATTTTATTAGTGATTTAATCGACGTCCGTCTAATTAGAAACAACACTTCGCACCTGCCTGTAAAGTTTTGTAATTATCGGTGACGTATTTAATTGCAGAAAAATTGTTTAATTAAGTAACACTTAAGGTCAGAGTCAAAGAATCTATGCTGTCTCCATCTGGTAAGTAAATCTCTAATATTTAGTTGCAGTTAATCTCCAATTAACAGTTTGTACTTTTTTTTTCAGATGCAGCTCTTTCATCGAAAACTACTCTAAGCTTTGTGCTTAAGCTCATAATTCTAAAGACAACGTGGTGAAGTACTTTTACCATGTGTCAGTGTGGTTCATATTGCTTTATAAAATTTATATATTTTAGGTTTATGTCTAAATTGTTCTTCCATTTGATGCAAACGACTAGTTGGAATAACCAAATTTCATGATATAATTTTGTATTGTAAGTGTGACCATACATTTTATAGTTACTTCTAATGTGTGAGATATGCCAGAGATTTTCCTAATGATTGGAATACGTTCAATATTGAACAGTTGTGAAGGTGATTCAGATATAAACGATCCCTGCGAGCCTTGGTCAACAAACAATGCAGCTGTCACCATTCTTTGCTTCAACTTTTATCACAGATTCGCTAAGATAACATGATCATCATTGGTTGTTGCCTTTAAACTAAATGCTGTGCTTACAGGATGAAATAGATGCGATCTTCTCTTCTTTCTTAACATCATTTGTTTTACTAATTAATGCTATCTTCTTCGTTTAGGAGGGGCAATAAAAACCACTTTAATTTATTTTTATGGCAACGTTTCGTGCTGAAGGTTAGCACTTCTTCAGGCCAACTGTAATTTATTGAACTCGTAAGTCAACACATAGTAACAACAAAATGAACTTAACAGATAATTTTTAACACATAAAACTTACAGAATAAAAACAAGCGGAAAAATCCACCGACCAAGGACATTGGCAACTTTACGAGTTAGTAATTAAAATAAATACAACATTAAACATAAAATGGTCAATATTTAAAATTTTAATATAACGTAGGACATACACGTTCAACAAACAATTGACAAATGTTGTGTAATCAAAAATTTTTATGAATGTCAAGGGAAAGATAAGAATAAAATGATAAACAAAACTGAATAACGATAGATCCAACCTATATAGTTATATCACAATTTTGGATATTAAATTATTATAAACGCTGCTTAAATTGTTGGTATCGTTGTTAAAATTAATATTATTGTTATATATATTGATGTATACCATTTCGGAAACTAAACATAACATAACATATTGGCGGCTACATAACCTAAAAAAATTAATTAACGATCTTAAATTCAACTTACACAGGGTACTCCGTCAAGTAGATTTTCAGATTCTGATGAAAGTAGTAAATAATAAACAAAAAATGATCTCTTCTAACGATAAAACTAAACTAAAAAACAAATTTCAGAATCTGTATGCTCGTCAAAATTATAACTATAATGTTACTAAACAGGGTTGCATCTATAATTTAACTAATGTACAGTTGCCTGACAAAGTGGCTCAATGTATGGCGTTGTCCCCGAAATTTATGTGTAATTATTACAAGAACATACCCATAATTAGTTTAATCAAAGACGCAGAACACATACTCACGTGTCACCATGTTGAAGGAAAAGAAAGATGAAGGGTAAAATTGTAAACGTCATTACCAACTTTGTCAATCACAAATCTAAAAGAACTTGACACCTCAAGACTTATTTATTAAAAACTTAGTGACATCTACAAAAAATTTATTAAAACACATAACGACCTTTTAATTACTAGAGCTGATAAAGGCAATGCGACAGTTATTATACATAAAGACGAATACCACGAAAAATACTAACTTTGCTTAATGACAATAACATCTATACACAAACAGACATAGACCTTACAAATAAATTTCAAATTAAAAACAATAAACTTAGTAAGCAACTTTACGAAAACGGACATATTGACTTCACTACATACAAAAGACTAACAACTCACACAAGCACACCACCTAAGTTTTACGGTTTAATAAAAACACATAAAGATGAACACCCAATAAGACCAATTGTCTCATGTATAGGAGCGCCTACCTATCAATTATCTAAATACATTTCAAATTTAATACAAAATATTTCATACATTTTTATTCATAACATTAAAAACTCATATGAATTAATTGATAGAACTAGGAATACTTTGGTACCATCTGATTATAAGATTATATCATTTGATGTTACATCTTTATTCACCAATATCACTAAAGAACTTATAGTTAAATTACTAAATGAATATTGGGTTGAGCTAAAGAGCCATACCACATTAGAATTAGTTGAAGTTGTACAAATCATTCAATTCCTGTTTGAATCTAGTTATTTTACTTATAATGACAAAGTGTATATTCAAAAATTCGGTACTGCCATGGGAAATCCGGCGTCGCCTATATTAGCTAATCTCACAATGCATGATCTGCTAAAATATGTTAAAAACAAACTCACTTACACTCCAACATTTTTATTATGCTATGTTGATGATATCGTTGCATGTATTCCAGAAAATGAAATTAATAATACCTTAAACGTTTTTAATAGTTACAATCCACATTTAAAATTTACTTTTGAAATAGAAACACAAGGATCTTTACCATTTTTAGATGTTAGATTGATCAGGGATGTTAGTACTAATACGATAATTACTGAATGGTATACTAAGCCGATAGCCTCTAATAGAACGATCAATTATTTATCTAAACATCCACACCACCAAAAGATTAATACTATTAAGGCCATGAAAAATAAAATTATAGGTTTGAGCAGTCCTCAATTTCATGAAAAAAACTTTAAGATTCTAAAGAAAATACTTAGAAACAACAACTACCCTAACAA
The DNA here is from genome assembly GCA_035610365.1 of Aquatica leii. Taxonomy (NCBI): domain Eukaryota; kingdom Metazoa; phylum Arthropoda; class Insecta; order Coleoptera; family Lampyridae; genus Aquatica; species Aquatica leii. Next base: position 21,056,466 of record CM069432.1, on the reverse strand, counting down.
TATATTAAAAAAAATACTGCTACACACTAACACAACTAATATTATTCCACCACCAGTTAACCCACCTAGTACTAACCTTAACACTACCCTTAACGCTAACCTTAATACTAACATCACTTACACCAAAATCATAAACGTCCCAAATCTAACACAAAGAATCATTCCGATACTAACAACACCTAACATCAAAATAACCATGTATAACACTAACACCATCTACAACATGCTGTATAGTAATACCAAAGATAGAACTAACACTATAGATAAACATGGCGTAGTGTATAAGCTTGATTGTACTGGATGCAATGCGTGTTATATTGGTCAAACTAAACAGAAGCTAAAAAATCGGATGGCCAACCATAAATACGATTGTAACACAAAAAAAGGCGATACAGCTTTGGCCGTACATCATATAGACACGGGACACAATTTCAATTTTATCAATCCCACAATTCTAGATGTGGAAAACAACTTGAAAAAACGTTTAGTTTCCGAAATGGTATACATCAATATATATAACAATAATATTAATTTTAACAACGATACCAACAATTTAAGCAGCGTTTATAATAATTTAATATCCAAAATTGTGAGATAACTATATAGGTTGGATCTATCGTTATTCAGTTTTGTTTATCATTTTATTCTTATCTTTCCCTTGACATTCATAAAAATTTTTGATTACACAACATTTGTCAATTGTTTGTTGAACGTGTATGTCCTACGTTATATTAAAATTTTAAATATTGACCATTTTATGTTTAATGTTGTATTTATTTTAATTACTAACTCGTAAAGTTGCCAATGTCCTTGGTCGGTGGATTTTTCCGCTTGTTTTTATTCTGTAAGTTTTATGTGTTAAAAATTATCTGTTAAGTTCATTTTGTTGTTACTATGTGTTGACTTACGAGTTCAATAAATTACAGTTGGCCTGAAGAAGTGCTAACCTTCAGCACGAAACGTTGCCATAAAAATAAATTAAAGTGGTTTTTATTGCCCCTCCTAAACGAAGAAGATAGCATTAATTAGTAGATCACACAGAGGAGGATAAAGAATCTTTACCATCATTTGTTTTGTTAACAATTGTGTGATAGAGTAGGGTATGATGTCTGCCACAACATTTTATAGACGCTTTGAAGGCATCTTTTCACTGAGTGACTTTTAACCAAGCAAATATTGTTTTGCTAATAAAATTTTGACGTTCTAAAAAAGTCGATGTGCAGAATATGCAAGTGGTGTCCACCTCTGCTCCAAAACTTTTGATAGTAGGTATTTTGGGTGAGTGGGTAGGTTTCAGTCTTTTTTTTTTGGTAAATCTTTTATATTCTGTGTAACGTCGATCACTTATAATATTCTAAATCTATTTTAAGAAACAATTGCTCATAGATTGGAATTTTTGTTAAATCTTTAAGTGATTGTTCTTAGAGTTTTTGAGCGACCAATATGTGAACAATAATTTGTACAATTACTATATTTTTTCAGTGAAATTAGGAATAATCACAAAATAACCCAGAAACAACAAAAAATGTATTTAAAAACAATAATTTTCAAGTGTTACAGTAACGAGTTTATTTTAATTTAAATATTTAAAAGTTGATTAATTAACTGCAAATACACTAACGATGACAAACAAGATTACATCATTTCTTAAATGCATACACGTATAAACATGCAATTTAATCAAACTGCTATAACCTTTCACGGTAAGCCATAATTGCAATCTTTACTGCAAATTAATTTAAATAAACTACAGTTTTTAATTGTAAATTGTAGTTAGTAATGGTTATAAATTAATTTATTTAATTTAAATGCAAATATCAATATAAAAAAAAGATAAATCAACAATTAACCCCATCGATGTCCTCTACCATGATGACCTCCACCGTGTCCCCATCCACCATGTCCATGCCATCCACCATGATGACCCCATTTACCGTGATGGCCCCAACCTCCACCCCATCCTCCACGACGATAAGGATTTGCCGATTCTGCAACTTCTAAATTTTCAACTTCATTCGCAAATGTCAAAGCAAATGCAACGATGCAAATTAAAATAATCGCCTGAAAATCCACATAGAAATTAGTGAAGAAGAAAAAACGATTAAATTACTTACTTTAATCATAACTATTTTCTGGGCTGTTTTACTTCGAACAACTTTGATTTAACAGTGCACACACGTCTTTTTATACATACATAGTATGTCCTTGGTATTTTTCTGCATAAGCTTACTTGTACTTGCAGAATCCCCTTGTTATGACAATTTATTTTTTTTATGCAAATTTATTGAATAAGCAATGGTAATTACCAATAAACCACAACGGATGTACTAGCATTTAATTTCATATTTAATTACTTTGGGTAAACAAATAATTATTGTGGAGAAAACTATCAGAACTATTTAACTAAAAATTATACAATTAAAATTACTGTTTTGTAATCTACTTTTTTTGTTTTTTATTTTATCACACAATATTCTAACATTGTTTTCATATTATTGTTATTGTTTTTTTAAGTTTCATTTTTTTAAAATTTTTATTTGATACTTTTTAAAAAGTGTTTAATTACTGCATCGTTTATTATATCTGTATATTTTAGATTTTTGTATAAAAAACACACTAAATAATTTGTAAATTTAATTTTAATATTCAACCAATATATTTTTGCTATACTCAATTTTTTAATTACGAAAAACAAGTTTTAAAAAAATACAAATAGTATATATTTGTTTAATTTACATAATTTTTAAATTTTAAGTTGTTATCAGAGCGTCTAAGTGCGTAAGAATACAATTTTACTTTGAGTTATTAACAAGGACGTTAGAGCATTGTGATACAATACCCATAAAAATAAATTTCTATTACGAGTAACAATTATTTCAGTTTATAAAATTATGCAGTCCACTAAACAAAAATTATACAAAATTTGAGTCCTTCAAGCCGGATGCAAGAATCTAAGTAGGTACAATTACTACACTTGGGGACGACAATAATTAAAATTCAAAAATCAAGCAACGGTGAAGCTTATAGTACCTCAGCTGTCACGTTTACACGGTATGGAAGTATATATTTATTGAATAACTTAGACCAGTGATTCCCAAAGTGGTCTATATCGACCCTCAGGGGCCTATGACAACCTGCAAGGGGTCTACGTCAGCGAAAAAAAAATTGGGGGTCCATGAAATGAAAATGGGGGTCCACAATAGTGGATCTCAACATACACTAATAGCACCTATTTACTTACATTATACTATCTTATAATATATACATTAGACATATACATTATTTATAAAAGTACCTATGAAGTAAAGAATTTATTATATATGTTTATAAAATCGTGTAAGTTGTAGGATGTAGGCATTCGCTTTGTGGTCGCAATACATTTTGAACTTGTAAAAACCTGCACATAATGATATACCAGTATCATCTTGTTACAAGCATACCCGTAGTTTCAAAGCTTCGCGAACTTGCACTGACTTGTTCAATTCGTCACTCTATAAATACGAAAGTGCTAAGAAAATATTTAAGAAAATATAAACTGGTAGTTTATCACACAAATTATAGTGAATCAGTGTTATTTTGTTTGAGAGTGCCGGAGAAAAGTAAGTACATTATTTTTATTAAATTTTAGTTTTGTACTCGTAGTTAGCAAAGATAGATAAATTACGCCAATCATGACTTTAGTTATTAGTAGTTTAATATTCAAATCATGCAAAATTACACGAGTATTCCTCAATAGTTTCTTTTTCAAAGTTTTAGCAATCGTTATTGTAATTACAATGCAATCTCCGTAATCCGAACTAGTTGCTGCAAGGAGATGTTCGGATTATGGAATGTTTTAGGAGAAATTTAAAAAAAGACAACTGTACATACATATAACGTATGTATTTTATTATTAACATACAATATGTTACACCACTTTGAAAGATAAATTAAGAAAATAAGAAATCCAGAACTGTACAGCTGAAAGCTGTGTGCCAATATTTACTTATTTACGACCTTGCCAGGCATTTATTATTCTTTTATGAATACATATATCTTACCAAATAGCTTCACAAAAAAAGTAAAAAAATTGTACTTTTGTCTATTGGCGGTTATACTGTGGGTCAGTTCGGATTACTGAAATGTTCGGATTACGGAAGTTCGGATTATGGATATTGCACTGTACATACTCCTCTATATTGAAATTAAAATTTTGTATTATTGCTAAAGTAGAACCAGTGAATTTTTACACATGAGAGTCGAATGTACCTAGAGATAAATCGTATAACAATTTTTATTCGTTGTATAATATTTCATTTTAACATTTTTTGTCATGTTACTTTTAAATTTCCTTAAAGTTCCATCATATCAAAATTTTAAGTAACATTCATAACATTTCCCTTCTCACATTCATTTGTAATGGTATAACGAAAAAAACTTTAACATAAAACAAACGCATAACAAATAAATGAATTAAATGCACCAGCCAGCTCACAAAAATATTTTTAATTTTAACTATATGTTGTGCGAAATTTTCGCAAAACAACCCGTCGTCACGGCGCACGCGACGAAGAAATGACCGGTCAAGTGTTAAAATGGTTAAATATTGAAACCAAAAGATTTACACTAACATAATAACAAAAAAACATATTTACATATTTGACAGTTTCGAAGGTTAAGTATAAAATCAAAGTTACCTGATTTCAAACTTGAATGCGCAAGTCGAATTGGTGGGGTCATTTACGCGTTCTCATCTAATTTATGCGATGACGCAACATTACGAAATTCTTGAAATGCATATTTTAATTTCCATATTTTCCGTGTTTATCCTGATTGATCTAATATTCGTACAGATCCATTAACCAGAATATCGTAAAACAAACGTAACGTATGATAATCATTCGCAACATCCAACTCAAATTTTATCAGACGTAACATAAATAATTATCGATTTTTACTCATAAAAATCATAATTCGTAACGGAAATTCTTCGTAACAGCGACGTTGTGACTAACATCAAACGTGCAGCGTAAACCATATCTTAATATTGCATTTCAAACATCAAACTCGTAAAAAGGCGTACGTATCCAAACGAAATTTTCGTAACCATAAACGAATTCAAACGTACACAAAATCAAAAAGCATTGAATAAATCAGAAAGCGTAGTCGTATATCAAAAACAAAAACTTCCAGTTCGGACGTATAAAAAATTATTGCGCAACTTTCCATTTAGGCGTGGTCATCATATGACTCATTGAAATGATGCAATATGATGCAATTCTCGTAAATCGTATACTTAATACTTGTTCGAAGATTTGAAACCAAGTACCATAAACAAAAAACTAAAACGTAAATTGCGATGTATTAAACATGCGGATCGAAACAAAAAAATGACTTACCCCTTCGAATTAACGGGTTTATCTTTATAAATTTCGTAAATTCAACAACGAAACGCAAATGCTACTATCAAACGCAAGTGTTACTACCAAACGAAGGTGCTACTACCAAACGCCGGCATAACTTGCAGCACGCAAAAAAATGTCTGCTCACTACCTCGCGAAACGTAAGATGCAGATGGATGACTTCGTACTTAAAAGGAAGGCTCATACGCATGTGCGTGCGTCAAAATGCATTGCGCAAAAGAATTTACATAAACAGTGAATACAAAAATGTTAATTAAAAACAGACTTATTCAATCGTAAAAAATGTACACGTTACACTGGCTGTACGCTTATGCCTGCCATAAAATCTAAGACCATACGATTTAAATTTGACTTTGATTTTTTAATATACATCTACTGGACTTTATGTCTTATTTGAATAGATTAATTTTTCCCACAGATGACTGATGCCATGTCCGAATCTAAAAAGAAATGTAGACAGTACAGTGTTGATTATTTGAAATTTGGCTTCATTCCATTATTGTCGGACAAACAATTGCCTATGTACCTTTTATGCAACAAAGTTTTGGGTAATGAAGCTATGAAACCATTTAAGCTGCAGGATCATCTGAGAAGATGTCACCCTGATAAAACCGATAAAGATTTGAAATACTTTTAAACACTCAAAGATAAACTTCAGAAGAGACCCACCTTGGACAGAATGTTCGCTTCGACGTCACAAAGAAACGATGATGGTTTGCGTGCGTCTTACAATATCTCGCTACTTATAGCAAAATCCGGAAAACCGGATACTATCAGAGAGAAGTTAATTTTGCCAGCCGTTGAAGAGGTTCTAAAAACTGTTTTACACAAACCTCCATTTGATATCATTAAAAGAATGTCCTTAAGCGACAATACTGTTGAAAGACGTATTGATGAAACTAGTTCTGATATTGAAAGCTTCTTGTGTAACTATTTGCAAACGACCCATTTCTCTATACAACTGGACGAGTCAACTTTACCTGGTAATGCAGCATTATTATAGGCATATGTTCGTTTTATTATAAATCAAAAATCTACGAAGAACTTCTCTTCGCAAGAACTTTGACAAGCTACACTAAAGGTGAATCAATATTTCATGTTTTGAAGGATTACTTCATTGAAAAAGCAATCCTTTTATCAAATATAATATCAGTAGCTACAGATGGAGCACCTGGACGTTATCGTGGATTTATAAGCTATTTAAAACAAAATGTGTCAGGGGTGTTAGCAATACATTGCGTCATCCATTGACAACATTTAATTGCTAAAAATTTGAGTGTTAGATTGCATGAATCTCTTCAATTAGGCATTGATGCAGTAAACCGAATTCGAAGCAACGCGTTGAATACGCGGTTATTTGCGCAGTGTGTGAAGAAAATGACGAACACTTTCATTAATTACTCCTTCACACTGAAGCACGCTGGCCGTCGAAAGGCTTATGTTTGACAAGATTTTTTGCACTTTTTGAGACTATTTTAGAATTTTTGGATACTAAAAGACAATTTAATGAAGTGGAAAACAGACATCGCCTATTTAACAGATTTGTTTACAAAATTTAATATGATTAATTTGCAGTTACAAGGCGACAGTCTTTGATTAAAACAAAGCCCATTTTATCAGCGTTTCTTGCCAGAGTTAAACTAATGAACCAAAATATTGGACGGGGCGAATTTTCCCAGTTCACGAATTTATCACAGACAAACTGCCAGGAAAACGACGTTTCAACCTACGTTCAACATTTAAATGCCCTCTATTCAGATTTTGAAACTAGGTTTGAAGATGTTTTGACTATGGTAATACCATCGGGGATAATTAACCCATATGGTGACATAGAAGAAACAAATGTCATAATACAAGAAAAACTGACTGAACTAAGTACAAACGAAGAACTTAAGGTTCAGTTTAAAAACGGATATCAGCAATTCTGTCTGCAAAACAACATACCCGTTACTTATCCCGTATTATGGAGTCTAGCGAGGAAATTTTTAATTTCTTTTCCATCGTTATACCTAGTGAAAAAGAGGTTCAGCGCTGTTACCAATCTCCTAACGAAAAAAAGAAACAGACTGGACATCATTAGCCGAGGAGATTTAGGATTAAACCTTACAAAATTGACGCCAAATGTTGATAATTTAGTATTGAAGCATCAGATTCATCCTTCTCACTAAAAACATTTGCATATTGCTTATTTTATTTTATGTTTATTTTATGTTACGTATATTTTATATAACAGATACAAAATTTTATTTTGAGTAGTTTTAATTTAAATTCAATTAATAAATGTATAAAACTTAACATGTGTTTTTACTTTAAGCTTTAAACACTAAACTTCACTACAATTAGAAATTTACAAAGAATCAATATCAGGTAAGTGGGGGTCTACCCAAAACCGAATAACATGGCAAGGGGTCTACGACACAAAATAGTTTGGGAACCTCTGACTTACACGGACGATTGGAATGTTATCTACAAAAATTGCGTAAGCATAAATTTACTTTCTAACGTTACTAATGAAACTGGTACACCTACCCCGGACAATTTTCAAAACAATTTTTTACCAAAAATCAAACTCCCTATATTAAAAGGGAATTATAATTGGCTTAATTTCAAAATTAATTATGTTTCTATTGTTCATAATAATTCAGCAATTAGTACTGCTAATAAATACAATTTCTGACAAACTTCTTTAGAAGGTTACGCAAAACAGATAATTGACGGAATTAATTTTGTTGAGGATCAATATGCAATAGCATGTAACGCATTATGTGACAGATTTGATAAAAAAGAATTTTAGCTAATAATAATCATAAGGAATCACTACAAGCATATAGAAAATTAATCTATGAAACTTCAACACATTTAGTTGCCTTAAAAAATTAAAATCAAGTAACGAGGAATGTGCAAACATATATTTTATTTTCTTAATTAATTCAAAATTAGATTCAAATTTACAAAAAAACTGGGAGGAATTTCAACCTAATAAAGAATTGCCTACTTTAAAAGAATTTTTTTAAATTTTTCAATAAAAAAGCAGATGCATTAGAAAACTGGCAGCAAAATAATTCTAAACTTCATTATCGTGAAGGACATAATTCACTTTAATTTAAAAAATTAATTATTGTTAATCACAAATTTTCATTAAAATTTAATCTTGGAATTAATCCATTAAAATGCAATTTCTGTCAAAAAGAGCATACAATTTATGTTCTCGGTAGCACAGCACCTTGTTACATGACGATTCACGTTCTGAAGTGCAAAACTACTAGTCAAACTAATTTTTTAGTAAAAAAACAAACAAACGCCAGCTACCAAAGTTTTACTCTCTACTGTTACTTTTCAAGTTAAAGATAAGTATAACGTTTTTCATACAGCTAGGGCTATCGCTATCTTAGACAGTGGTGCACAGTCTAACTCAATAACTGAAAATTTTTACCAAAAACTTAAAATATTTTTAACTAACACATATACCCATAGTCGAAATAAATCAAAACGAATCAATTATCAATAACAAATATTTAATTACAATTACAATATTTTCTAGAGTAACTCAATTTTTCTCCACAATTAATCCATTTTGCTAAATGGAATATTCCAGAAGATATCACGCTATCAGATCCCAATTTCAATGAACCTGGACCTGTAGATATGCTTTTTGGTGCCAGTGAATTTTGGTTTTTATTATCCCAAGGTCAAATAAAGTTAGGAAAAAGATTGCCTATTACCCAAAATACAAAATTAGGTTGGGTTATCGCCGGTTTAGCACCAACTTACACAGCTAGTTATAAATGTTTATCTATTTTTAATTTTTCGATTTCATGTTTTTCAGAAGAATTTTCGAAAACTAATTTTGTCACAAGATGATCAAGAATGTGAACAATCCCACACAGCCAAAAGTAACCAAAAGTCGTAATAAAGGTAACCGCTTTGGATTGGCAAATGTGATCATAGAGTACCCAAAAGTACACCCAATGGTGAACTATGTCCCACTTAATCCCTCCATAGGATACTCTTATACTGACCTTGCGTGTATGCAACGGTCAACCTTTTAGGATAACCCGAAATTAACCGAAACGGACAACTTATTGTCCACTTTTAAAGCTACTCTAAAGATACTTCTTTTTAGTTATTCATTGGTCAACTTGTTGGGCTAACCTAAAGTTAATCGAAATGCCCGGTGCATAGTTGAATTTTAAAACTACTAAAAAGATACCATTTTTTGTTTGCTCAACGTTCAACCTGTTAGGGTAATCTAAAGTTAATCGAAAGTGATTGTTAATGGTTGGTATTTAAAACTGCCTAAAAGATACTAATTTTTGTTTGCTTAACGTTCAACCCGTTAGGATAACTTAAAGTTAATCTAAATGGGTATTTTACTATTTAATTTTACGGCTGTTTAAAATATACAATTTTTGCACTTATTCAAGAATCAACCTGAAGTTAACTGTAAAAGATGTATAATTGTTGGATTTCAAAACTGCTTAAAAAATACTATTTTTTCAGTTGCTCAACGATTAATGGCTGCTTAACAGATATCTTATAGTTAACACTTGAAAATAAAACACATTAAAGTAAAGGTGCAAGTCTTGAAAAACAGATTTTATACGATACGATATAATACATATATATTTATTATTTATTTACAAATTTAAAAATATCTAAAATAAATGTCATCGCCTTTAACCCTTTTTCACACGTTTTCTCGATTTTCTAATCCACACCTTTGTCGCCACTAAAACGTCCATTTCTGTAGTTGTGGAAACTATTCATTTTACGGAAGCTGAAATTAGAAAAAATACTTAACTAAACCACAAATATTTATATTTGATTTGATTTTTTACAGGGTTCCCAGCGATCTAGAAAATTGTAAAAAATCTGGGTATTTTAAAATCAGGGCAAACATGTAAAATTTAGAGAAAGCCTGTTTCTATGTCTTTTTGTATACTGACCGTTCATCTGCAATTATGAATTATGTGTTCTTTTGTGTCTGTTAAAAATATGTATAAAGATGTTTTACCTTTATAACTGGAACTTTACACAATTACACGAAGTTAACACTCGACTTGTACAACACGCACATCAACAAAACTTGAACGATTGTCTAGCAGGTAAAAAAAAACGACGTTCAATTTGAAACTAGTCTTAAAAGAACCCGGTGGTTATTTAAATTACTATACCCATTCTCTCCCACTTCAACAACATAATTTTAAATTTTACAAACGGTGGGCGTTTGTTTAATGTTAATTCAATGATTCTTGAAATCTATTTTTGTTAAGTTTAAAACGGTTTAAATTAACCCCGTAACGTGCATGCTCGAGTTAATTCTATTACGCTAATGGGCCAAAATAGGCACGCTCGAATTAATTCGAGCGCTATCGCTATAGGAAACATAAGAAAAAAATGGTCTTTTTGATTTTTTTTATTTACATCTGTCTTGTAAGCTATAAAATGTTAGAGTAATATTACTTTTCGTCTAGTTGTAAAACAAAGAAACGTTTTTTTTGAAAATTATTATTGATTTAGTAGTGAAAGACTTTTTTTGTAATGTAATATGTAAAAATTATAAAACTACAAAGATAAGTGTTTATAGACAGTTATTTTGTGTTTAGTTATTACTTTTGGCCAAAATAAAGTTCAAAAATGTATTTTCTTAAATTTAAAAAAATGATTCTTTTGTGGTTTTTTTTTAAAAAAAGTGCTTTAAGAGGTTAAATAAGAAATTGAGAATAATCAGTACAAATGTCATATCCTTATTGTTAACTGCGACATGGAAACTTAAGTTACAATTTTTTTTACGAAATTTAATTTTTTTTAATGATGGCTACATAATAAAAAACTGTTGAATTAATTCCAGAAAGTTCATTTGAAGCACTAGATCAATTATTGTATTGTCACTTTCGACATTAATAATACTTTTTTACCGTTTATCGCAAATAAACTATCCTTTAATAAGAAACACTAAAATTTGCCTGTATTACGTTTTTAAAATTGGATATTGATGCGCATATAGCTCCTTTATGAGTCACAATATTAAAGAAGCTTAAATACAAAACTTGTTCGGTATGTCTGTTTGGAAAAATTCATTTTTCTTATTTGCAAAGTTCATATTATAATTGTTTAACGGATTTGTTAAAGCAGAAATGAATATTAAACTCTGCTCAAAGTAATAACGATTTGTTTTAAAAAAAATTTGTCAGCATCGACAGAATGAGATTCTTTAAATGAAATTTCCGTTAAAACTGCAATATCTAAGAACAAGACCTTGAATGGTCGAAGAGACCGACACAGGGATTATCCACAAAGGCTATTGTTTGGTGCCCAGTTGACACACAGCCGCAATGCAAAACAAGTTCTTAAATTAATCATTTACCGTAACGAATGAAACAAAAACGACAAAAAAAGTTTTTACAATCAACATTCAGATGCCATCGCGTTTATTAATACTTTCTCTTTAACCTGCTAATCGCCTTTGAAGAAAAATTTGATATTTTTTATCGATTTAAGGGCGATAATTTGAACTATTGTCAATACGATTTTGTATCGATCCACATTACAAATTATAAAAAAGTTTGTTTAAAAAAAATAATTTTTAGGTTGAAATTAAATTTAAAAAATCATTAGGCTACAAACAAAAAAGAACAATGTTTATGACGATAATCGGATTAAAATAGTACATTCCAGAAAACTGTTGTGCGAGGGTAATGGTGGAACTTAAATAAAGTTTACTTCTAAGGATTTCATTGTTAGCCAATTAGATTTTTATTAGAAATGTAAGCAGTAACTAAACCTACAAACACTAATTAATAATAATCAATTACACTTACAACTCCACTAAAATGTTTCTTTTCAAATACAAGTTTTTCTAAGATAATTAGTTTCAGCGTATACAACTACGGATCCTATATACTTATAAGAATTACAATAAATAGGTAATTAGCGAAACAATGACTGCAGGTTCCATCTGCAGTGTTTTTAAATATTTTTAAAATAAGTGTTTGTCTATTTAAAAAAACATACCCTTGAATTTGTTGTAATTAGAGCTTACGGAGCGACTAACTAACTTCTGGCGATTTTGATCAATTCTTTAAAAATTCTGAAAACTAAGCGATAATGCACAAAAAACCAAAATAAAGATACTTTTTTGCCATGAGAATCACCAAAAATCAGAAACGCAATTGGTAAAATCATTTCTTAGTTCCTCCTTGTAAGTCGTAATAATAGTAAGAGGTAACTATTAGAATATAGAAAAGTAATTTTGGTTTAGGGTGATTTTTCTTCCGAGGACGTTTTTCCGCGATACAGTCTTATTCTACACAAAAACATTCTACTAAAAGGTTAATTTTTAGGATTAACATAAAATTAACTTTTTAGAATGTCTGTTTCACAACTTTTATAGACATTGATTATAAAACTCACCGAAAATAACATTTATGTGGTTACTAAAAAGACATGTAGTCTCATTCTGTACTATAAGGCTACTAAAAACTTAATTTTTAGGATTAACATTAAATTAATTTTGTAGGATGTCAGTTGTATAACTTTTTCAAGACATTCATTAGAAATCTCTGAAAAGATATCGAAAAGTTAACTTATAGGGTTAGTGAAAAAACAAGTAGTCTCATTTTATACTTGAAAGCTCTTAATAGGTTAATTTTTATGGTTACCATCAAGTTAACTTTTTAAAACGGCTTTTGAGTAACAATTAAAGTTGTCTATTGAAAAGTTATCCAAAAGTCAACCTCTGTGGGTAAGAAACGAGATAGGTCGCCATATTTTATACTTTAAGCTTATACAAAAAGTAACCATTACGTTTACAATTTGGCGTATTATTAGGAATAACTATTTGTTGTGAATAAGTTAACCATTAAGGACACGCGGTAGAACTAACTTTTATAAATGACTGAAAGGCACGATAAAGATACCACATGCTTGTCAACTTTTCAGGTTAAAGTATGATCACTTTTTAGACAATTAAGGTTAACTTTGGTTATGTGGGATTGTTTATAAATAATACTACTAGAGCTCCTAATGAACAAATTATTGTCAAGTTACCTTTCAAATACTGTTCAGAATTATTAAAAAACTTTTTTCAAACAGCAATTAAAAGATTTTATTCTCACCAACCTTTTCATAGAATTATTTGGCGAGATGACCCCAATAAAAATCTTTCAGTTCTTCAACTGAACACTGTTGCATATGGCACAGCAGCTGCACCTTATCTAGCTATAAAATGTTTGAATCAATTAGCTGAAGACAATTTTCAATTATACCCAATAGCATCAAAAATAATTCTAAGTGATTTCTATGTTGATGATTTATTAACTGGATCCAATCAATTGTAAGCCTTAGAATCGCTATGTAAACAAATTACATCAATTTTAAAATCAGGTCATATTCAACTTAGAACTCTAATTCTCAAGTTCTTTTTGACAAAATTCTTGATAAAAATATCTCAAATTCTACACTCATGTTGGGAGAAAATGAATCATCAAAAACATTAGGCATTCAATGGCTCAGCCAACCAGATTTATTGATCTGTTTTATTTCACCTATTACAATATCTAATAATCCTACTAAAAGAACAATGTTATTTTATATTTCTAAAATCTATGATCCTTTAGGACTTCTTAGTTCAACTATTATTATTTCAAAAATACTTGTACAACAATTATGGGCTAAACAATTAAATTGGGATGACCCTTTCCAGGCGACCATTTGATAATCTGGAACAATTGTTACGATCAATTACACAATCTCAACCGTTTAAAGCAGGGTTGTTCAAAAGGTCGAGTGCTTTTTAAGTAGATCTCGAGAAGAAAAAAATTGTTAATAAGTAGGTAACTAAACTACAAAAATTTATTCATTTTCTTTTATCGCACGTAATAAAATAACACTCTGCTAGCGGCAAAAGGCGGCTTTATCAAAGGAATGTGCGGTACTTGTCAAAGAAAAGCCGCGTTTTTTATTCTTGCCGCTTTTCTAGAAATTTCGGGCGGCGCGTTTGACGGGAACATTCGAGACTTTTGTTCACGCCGATATAAATGTTGCGCCTGCAGGAATTGGGGTCATTCTGAATTGTAACTTGAAGGCAATACTACGTCGATACAAAGTTTATTATTAAATAGTACAAAATGAGTGCAGCGAAGAAATCTAAAACGTATCATTTTAATAACGATTGGGATGAAAAATTTTTCTTTTGTATGGTGAAGGATAAGTGCATTTGTCTTATTTGTCGTGCGTCAGTTGCAATACCTAAGCGTGGTAGCTTAGAGAGGCATCATAAAACGGTTCATAAAAAGAATAAAAAGGATTTTCCGCCACAGAGTGAATTAAAAAAACGAAAAGTACGTGATTTGATATCTTGTTTGAAAAAAAAGAAACCATGTTTACAAGACCAGCCAAACAATCAAAAGCTGCTACGATCGCGGCATTTAAAATATCTCATATATTGGCGAAACACAAGAAACCATTCGAAGATGGATCGGTTGTGAAGGAAGCATTTATTAAAACGGGTGAGACTTTATTTGGAGATTTTAAAAATAAAACAGAAAACAAATCTACTATTAGAGAACTTGAGTTATCTCGTCCGACTGTCACAAAACGTATTGAAGTCATAAGTCAGAACATGGCAGATAAACTAAAACATGATATCATGAAATGTATATACTTTTCTTTACAGTTCGACGAATCCACCGATATGACAGACACTGCCCAGCTGTGTATTTTTATTCGGATGGTATTTAATGACATGTTGGCTAAAGAAGAATTTTTGACAATCATTCCTCTGAAGGGGAAGACCCGTGGCGAAGATATATATGACGTTTTCTTCAATTTTGTAAATAACTACAAGCTACCAATATATAAATTAGTGTGCATTACAACCGATGGAGCACCAGCAATGACTGGCAACAAAAACGGTTTTGTGGCATTGTGTCAAGCTAATGAAGATTTCCCTTAATTTTTTTCATTCCATTGCATTATACATCAACAATTTTTGTGTTCAAAAGTTTTAAACACGGAGGAAATTATGGGCATTGCAACAAAAATTGTGAATTCCATCCGTGCACGTAGCTTGCAACGGCGGCTCTTTAAGTAGCAGTTGGAAGATAGGAAGTCAGCTGAACACACTGATTTAGTTCTTCACACGGACGTCAGGTGGTTGAGTCGCGGAAAATTCCTAGAAAGGTTTCAAGAATGCTTACCCGAAATAACAGCTTTTCTAGACGAAAGAGGTGATGACACTCAGATGCTGAAAAACGAAAAATGCATCACAATGCACTTAAACACCATTAACTTCGAGCTTCAAGGTAAAGGAAAAACTATTATTGAGATGATTAGCGCAGTAAACGCATTCAAAAGTAAATTGCAACTTATGATATATCAATTGAAAAGAAAGTATCTGAAACATTTTCCGTCTTTGAAAGCAAAGATTCCTCAGTTGCATTATGATACGTATGAGGCTGATTTATCAAATATTTTAAGACAATTCGAAATGCGTTTTTATGATTGCAGTAAATTGGCAAATATACATCTCAAAGCTACAGCATCTGATACGGATTTCTGGTGTTTTATATCTGTAGATAAATATCCGAATCTAAGGCAAATTGCCTTTTAACTGACGGCAATGTTTGGGTCAACTTACTTGTGCGAGTCTGCATTTTCTGAAATGAAGATAATTAAGTCAAAATATCGCAATCGACTAACTGACGATCATATGTCATCATGCTTGCGATTAACACTTAGTGGTTCTCTCCTCTTATGAAAAGTATGCTGAGGACATGCAGTGCCACGCTTCAACATCCAAAGTCACTCCTTAGTTAAGTTTAACACCATAGGTAACTCTTTTGTTTTGTAACAACCAATTAACTCGCAATTTTAAATATCTATGAGTTTTTTCATTGATACTATAGAGAAGAACCTAACTAAACTTAACTCAAACCTTGACTAAAATAGTGCATATTGTGCGGAAAGCTAATACCTATATATGCCACGGTACACCTTACCTAGGTAGTTAGGTAGGTAGAGTGTATCGTGTATGTACGACAACCCTGCATTACACATACTTGCAGCCTCTCAGAGTCGAACGTAAGTAGTCTAAAAATATTGAGGTAGATCGCCAGCAGTTCAAGTTTGAGCACCTCTGGTTTAAAGATTCCTAGAAAGGTTTTTTCTTTACATTTTAAAATAATAGAATTTCATAGCTTTTCTGATGCTTCTCAGAAGGTCAATTTTATTACAAATACATTTTGACTTCACCTATTATGTTCAAAATCTAAGGTAGCACCAATCAAGTCAATAAGTATACCTAGATTAGAGCTTTGCGCAGCGCTACTAGAATCTTAATTATCCAAACAAGTAAACATTGCTATTTCTATGTAGCACTGTTTTTCGGGTGTTGCCGCGTCACAAAACTTTTACTTAACGTTTTGCTGATCATGCTGTCAGCTTCTTCAGAAGATTTCTAAAGACTGATGTTATCATCTTGCATTGCTCGTTATATACCGTCCTTCGGCTCCGCTTCGCTGATCCGTGTCCGTTCTTGTCTGTTGATTTGCATTCATAGACGTCTGGTGACTTCTTGCATGTTCTTCACGCATCGTAGTATCCATCCTCACGGTTGAAGTTGAAGTTGTTAGGATTTTTCATTATTTCCAGTGATTCGAGTATTATTCGCTGGTGATAGTGTCTGCTTCGTGCTAATACCTTTACGTTTCCGTAATCAATCCGGTGATCTCTATCTTATAAAAAATAACTACAACAAAAAATTAATAAGACCACAGAAGAAAAAGGAGAAACAATTTGAGGTTGCTGCGAAGACACCGTCAGAAACATACGTTTACTGACCCTACGTTGCCGGAGTCACTGACAGACTAAAGAGGGTTCTAAGAAAGAAATACATTACTACAAGTTATAACACAGTGAAGAAAATCGATCAGCTCATACCACCTAATAAAGATCAACTTCCAAGACTACACACCAAGGGTATATACAAATTAGAATGTATGTGCGGCAAGAGTTACATTTTTTTGTGACAATCATCTATTTGTTGGATTTTATGATGTTATGTAACTAAAAAATATCACAAGATATTCTATTTTTCTAAATTATTAAGAGTTATTGCATATGTTTTTCGATTAGTACATAATATTAAATTAAAAATGCAAGATAAACCTCCTCAATTAGAGCTACGCAATGCCCATGAACTCAATTACTCACAAATTAAACCTATTCAATTAGCTCAACAAGGATTTTTTAAACGGAACTGAATTTATTCAAATATAATAAGCAATTACTAAAAGATCACAATATTTTATTCTTGCAATTTTAAAGCAAAACTAATACCTTGCGCTGCACCAATGTCAAATTTTCCTATTGCACGTGTAACACAATCATTTCCTTTTCAGTATACAGATGCTGATTATGCTGGTTCTTTTTTATTGGCAGATAGAAAGGACAGAGGGCGTCTGATAACAAAAGCATATGTTTGTGTATTGGATGTTTCTCAACAAAATTAATGCATTTAGAATTAGTTAGTAATCTAACTGCTGAACATTTTATTGCTTGTCTTCGTCGATTTACCTTATGACGTGGTTTGCCAAATATGTATTCAGATAATGGCATCACATTTATAGGAGCATATAATGAATTGAAAGAGTTAGGTTAATTGATTAATAAAAACAATTTTTTTTTGTAGATTATGCATCAACACAAAGTTTTATTTAACATTTGATACCTCCATACAGCCCTAACTTTGGAGGCCTATGGGAAGCCTCTGTAAAAAGCATGAAGTTTTATTTTTTAAAAAAATTAAACAATACTATTTTAACATATGAACAATTTAATATTTTATTAATTCAACTTCAAGGTATACGCACTTCTATTTGCTTTATCTAGTAATCCTAATGATTTATATCTTTTAACCCTATCTCATTTCCGACGGAAAATCATCTCCCCGCAGGAGCTCAACTTGGAAACGACGCCGTGTAACCGTTTAAACAGATTAGAATTGATTCAACAACTTCAACAACATTTTTGGAAGAGATTTTCAAAAGAATACGTAACTCAATTGACTCAAAGCTATAAATGGAAAGAAAATCCAACACCAATTCAAGTTGGCAATCTTGTGCTAATTAAGAATCTACAACTGGCATCACTGAGTTGAAATTTAGGGCCTATTATAAAACTGTATCATGGAAAGGATTCTGTCTTCAGAGTAGCTGATACCCACGCGCAGCGCGGATCTATCAAGCGATCAATCTGTGATCTGTGTTTACTGCCGATTTCACAATAATTGTTTTAGTTTATTATGTTGGTTTTATACTTTATGTTTATCATTACTATTTAATTACGTTATTATTTTCATTCTTTTGAAGAAGTTTTTCAAGGTGGGCGCTATGTTTAATTTATATAATTTTTAAATTTTAAGTTGTTAGAGCGTCGAAGTGCGCAAGAATACAAGTTGTTAACAAAATTAACTCCGCATATAAACAAAGTCAAATATCTAATAAACTGTTAATGTTAGAAATTTTTTTATTGAAATAGATTATTAGGAAGAACTAACTCTATAAGAAACTGTAAAAACAATTCAAATAATTTACATACGTACAAAACTGTATAAGAAAAACTGATAGAAATGGCGGATACGCCCACTTCCGGTTTTTTTATCAAACTCCTCTTTTGATAGAACCGAAATAATATGAAAAACCAGCTCCATACCAAACTTCAAGTAATTACAACTTTTGGTTCCAGAGTTATCGTGGGTACAAAAACAATTTAAATGAAATGCAGCACTCCGTGTATAAACAACTCAAAAGAATTTAGAGAAAAATTGTTAATTTTTAACGTATCTTGCTTTCTTTTCAAGATATGGAATTTTTTTCTAAAAAAAATCGTAGGCAGGATTCGAACCTATGATTATAATATATATGGAATTCACTTTCAATTATAAATCAAATATCTAATAAACTGTTAATGCTAGAAGAAATTTCTGTTTGAATAAATTGTTAAGAAGAATTAACTCTATAAAAATTGTATGTAGAAGAAATCGAATAATTTACATACGTACAAAATTATATAAGAGAAACTGTTGAAAATAGCGGATACACCCATTTCCGCTTTCTTTATTAGACTCATCTTTTGATAGAACCGAGAGAATATAATAAGCCAGTTCCATACCAAATTTCAAGTTATCGTGGGTACATCGTTACACACAGAAACACACACACACACACAGCAGACACACACGCACACAGATACTCAATTTTTTTTGCAAAAACACATTTTTCTGATTCAGAAGATCTTGAAATTTTTTGAAAAAAAATTGCGATTTCTATACTTCCCTTATGGGAAAGTAAAAAGAATAGTTTTTATTAACAGAATTTGATCTAATTTCTGCACACAGAAATTGGAGTTTATGAAAACTTTTTTGACATACGATATATTTATTTAATATAAAATAAATCAAAAATTTTGCAAAAACTCTAAAAATTAAAAAAACAAATCGTTTTCTTAAAATTTGAAAACAATTTAAGAAATTTAAAGTATCCATTGTAGTCATATATCAATTTTAAAATTATAATATTTAAAAAAAATTGATATGTAGGTATCATTGTATTTTATGCAAATAATAGCGCAAAAAAGAAACAACGTATTACATGTAAAAATTTTAGTAATGTATAGAATCCATCAATTTCATGCTAAAAAACCAGCAGCTATAGACACATTAAATTACGTAATCTTGAGTATAAAGTTTAACCGCAACCACAAATTAAAAGTACGATTTCAAGTTATTTAAGCGATGTTATCAATTGTCCCAATATTCATAGAAACGATTAACAACAATTTTCCAAACGTTTTTATTGCAAACTTCTTATTTTAATAAAAATATTTTGTTACGTATTCTTAACATTGTTACCAGTGTTTATATAAAACTATCTTTTTATAAAAAGAATTTAAGTAATTTAAGAAATTGTTTTATGAAATTGTTTTGTAAATAAACAATTAAATTGTAGAACTTGTGCATAAAGTTGCCGTTTAAATGCTTGTAAATTTAGATTACGCTGTTCTCCACGACCATTACCGAACGTAATCATTTTTAATAACAGAACGTAAACATTCCTACTTTTGTTTTCGAATATTTACTTTAAAACACCTGTGTCTTATGTACTTTACATATATTTCTCTACAACTAATAGATAAAACGATACGTTGTATTTTTATTTGCAGTTAGGCAAGAATGTGCATTGCGGTTGATCAATTGGATTTCCGTACAGGTTAAACTCATTTCCGTATAGGTCAAAGCTATTACCCCACAGGATAATAATTTATGAAAGCATAATTTAAAAGACTTGTGCAAATATTCCGTGCCCCACTTTTATAAATTTTAAAGGCAAAATCATTTAGAACCCTGTAGATGCTACTGCATTAGTTTCAACGGTACGTTTGTTTGTTTATTGTGTATCCAATACATAACTATATATTATTTCTACAATTATAAAGATAATATAAGGATTGTAAAGATCTTAAAAATAAATAAAAAGATATCTACTTTAATAGTAACTTAAGTAACGAAATGGTTTGATGGAATATTGTTACACATGAAAAACACGTATAACTGTTTTAGCTAAAGTATGCAAAACAGTATTCTTCTGTACTAGATGGTGGTGAGATTTGGCGTTTTCTATCTATTAGTGTGCGTTTTGTTTCTAAAAACAGGATGCCCCAATTTTCCGCTATTTTTCCTTATCACCAGTGCATCAAGAAATGCTAGACTGCTCTTATGTTCTACTCTATATTAAATTTAATGCTATTATGTACAGAGTGTAGATGTTGAAAAACTGATTTAGTTTATCTTTGCGATGAGGCCATACAACAATCATCAACATATCTGAACCAAGTTTTTCCAACCTTTCTACTTTTCCAGACTAATCCGCAAAGCTGTGGAAATAGAAAAACATCTATGTAAAATGAACCGAGAAGGCGGTTTAAGACTTAGCAAATCTTGGCTACCAATATTATATCCTCTAAAACAAAGATCAACCTTCTTGAGAAGATACAAACACTTACCCGTGTAATAACGTCAAGTCAAGCGGTAACGCAAAGATAAGGTCCGTTAATTATGCTAATTGCCATTTATATAAGCTTTAGTAACATTTACCACCTGGGTTCACGCACAGTCCACATCTGGTACACCAATTATTAATATTTCCAAGATCAGTATTTAATTTTTTTGTAGCTCTGTCAATTTCTATAACATTACAGGATATGTATATTGGTCTGCATAGATGTGGTATTTGCAATATTTCAGTACTTCTGGAAGATCCATCAAAAATATACTAAATAGAACCGGTCCCAGAATACTACCTTGAGGCACCTCATTGTCTATTTTTAATGATTTTGATATTTGATCTTTGTATTTAATTTTCTGTGTTTTATTTCCTAAATAACTTGTGATCCATCTTAATGTAACTTCTTTAGATCCAATGTACTTTACTTTGTCTAAGATCAGTCCGTGGTTAAATCTGTCAAAAGTTTTACTCTAGTCCAGTAGCATTAATAGAGTTATTGTGTTGTTGTCGTCGGTGGCATGGCTGATATCATCAATTATTGTCAAAAATGTGGTTTGCGTGCTGTGTAATAGTCTAAATCCAAATTGATACGGTGGAATGAAATTGTGTTCGTAGACGTACGTTTTTAGTTGTTCTGATACCCATTTTTCCAAGATCTTTCATATTGCAAGCAGGATGCTAACCGGTCTCAAATTGTTAACTCTATTGCACTCTTTTGTTTTTAGAAACGGCAAGACTAAGGCTATTTTCCAAATATTGGGGAAGTATCCTGATGTAACCGATGCATTTACTATTTCCACTATAGATTCAGTGATGTGTGGTGCGATAAGTTTTATCATGCTTGTGCTGATTCGATCTTCTCCCACGGCATCAGATTTTATGTTTGTTACTTAGTTTTTCTAGACTTATGATATTGTTGTGTATGCTAACTTCTTCCATAGTACTTTTAGGTTGTTTTTGTCTTTCTCTCTTCTGATAGCTGAATTCCAGAGATTCGCATTTCTACATAGAATCTTATATCATTTGCTTCTTTGGTTCTCTTATATTGTACAAATGCTTTGTGCTTTATTTTCATCATTTTTCTTATGTTGTATGGCAAAGGTTTTTTTTTTGATTTTATGGGATTTACTGTAATGGGTGCGTGGAGGTTGAATATCTCAATTACTGTTTTATTAAATTTTGTAATTACTTTATCTAAATTTGTTTCATTCAATAATACTTTTCAGTTGATGCTTGTCACATCCTGTTTAAGGCGATTTTTGTTAAAATTATTAAAATCTCTAAAAACTGTTATACCTTCATCTATAAAAACAATTAATTGTTACAATACTAGTACAAATCATCAGTATTTTCTCCTACAGTATCATTTTCTTAAATAACAAGATTGCTAAGCTAAAAGACATTTATTTTGTTCACCATTTTTTTTTATTGCAACAATTCTTATATTTAAACAAATTTCATATAAATTGTGGTAGCATATTATATCCAATGTTTTCTACATGTAAATTTTTGTTATAAAAAGATTAAAATAGCTTTTACTTTAAAACGATGGTATTAAAACCACTAATTTTTTAACTGGGATTTTTTAATTATTTTTTTAGTTCGTAAAACTTAATTTTTAGTAATAAAATAATTAACCTTATTTTTAAACATTTACAAATTTAGTTTATTTGTTTTACAAATCATATTATTATGTTATTCTGTTGCAGTTTCTAAGAAAATAACGTTACATACCAACATCGTTTTTGTCGGAAGAATTTGAAGACATTGTTGCTTCAAATCAATATATTACAACAATTAAAATAGTAAATTGTTATCTTAACAGGTTGGTAGATCAATTTTCGAGTACAAAAATCTTTTAAAAATTTGTCCCTCGACACCCCTCACTCTTTTGTCGGCCTCAAATTTTATAACAGCATATTTTATTCACTTCCTGTAAGATCTGGTGCAATATTGACGAGCTCTGTAAGCTCTGTATTTTTACGCCCAACAAGGCTTCCACCATTACATTATTTTACGTGAATACGAGAATGAATTTTGTGGCTATTTAATGGAAGCTGAGTAGGCCGGATTTCCGTACCCATCACACGTTCACCGTTATCAGTGAAGATAACGAACAGGTAGCATGTATCGGAAAGTTTCCAGGTCGCTGAAAGCTAAGGGGTTGTACACCACTTTATGGGAAGAAATGCTTACACAAGTGCGAGGTTACTTAGGGGGAAGCTCAGCGCATTCTTTTACGTCAAGTATTGTATGCATTAAATCAAATTACTTGTGCTAACACAATATGTACGCTTTGTGTTAAATTGCATATTACGTTTTAGGTCAGACTGGTACGGAATTAATTAATCCCCTACTGGATAGTACACAACTGTAAGTATTGCATTTTCTATTATACTTCGTTCATCATGTCGATTATTGGAATGGCCACACGTACATACTAGGTTGTAATCACAATTAATGTTAAATTCTTTTTTTGTGTGTCACATACTTATCGGGCGCGCTTTGATTTTCGATACTTTTGATTTTCGTATTCTTGTAATTTAACTTAATAAAGTAAAGTCATTCCTTTGTTACATGTGAAAGTTAGATCGATTAGGGCACGTAGATGTGCGACGCGTTGCCAAGTCAAAGGGCGTAACTTATATTTGGCCTGTGATATCAACCTATGCAATATTGTTTGCTACGTTTATATAACTATACTTATGTACTGTCTTCGTCCTTTTCAACTATTTCTGTGATACAATAAATATATATTCTGTGTTATTGCTTCTGTCTTAGTTCTTTTCCAGCTACGGGTAGAGTGAGACGATATTTTCCTAATTTAATCTTTCATCGTCTTGGCGCCTTTTTTAGCTTTAATCTATAATTTACAAAGCCTGCTTTAAGGTTGCAATGGAGCACGTTACTGTCCCACGTTTGGATGCTAATTTGCAATGTTTCGCTTTGGTACCCCTCGTTTGGGTGCCAACTGTACTGGTTCGCGCGTTTGTACGCTAATTGTATATGCCCGTTTTGACTTATATCTTTCCTGCTAGCTCAGCAAGAACCCTTTCTCTACAAGACTACTGAGGAATAGTACACCAAATCAAATACACCGTAATATAAACGCATTTAATAATATTCAAATGAAATAAACGCACATGCTTTAACAATAAGCTTAACGACTAACCTTAACTACAGCTTTTAGTTGATGGGCGCCACCTTCCTAAGGGGTGATTTCTCTCTTCGCTAGCTCTTCGTGGTTGTGTAGATCCTCTTATTTTATCTCTTCGCGGCTAGGCTACGATTTCGGAAAATCGTACTATGCTTCGAATGCTGCTGGCGGGTGATCACGTACAAATCACGTGTGGTTGGCCTCCTGGCGTTGCTTTAACACGTGCTCACTTCTTTATTTGCTTATAGCACAATTTCTAATGTTTCACCCTCTTCTGTTTTAGGTTAAACACTGATTTGGAGGTTCTATTGAACCAAATACACTTTTTAATTGCGTATTAACGCTTAAAATGTGGCTCCTTCCGGTATCACTACGAACACCGCTCTCTTCCCGCGTTCACTTCACGCTCTCTCTCCCCGCTAACTTGTCCTCTTTTGTCATGCGCGCACTTTACGCACTTGCACCAACTTAACTTAAAGTACTATACAGGTCAATTTAAAATAATATTACATATACAAGAGATGTACCATTACAAGATTAACTAAAATTGCATGTATTTCAGGGACGTAAATTATACTAGCAATTTTTCTAAATAGAACTAAATAGCCAAAAGTCAAATAACAGTTACACTCATAACTGACAGAATAAACTCTGACACATTGACGTAAAATAAATACGAATTTTTAACATATAATTTTTTAATTGTTATTTTAAGCATTACTACAGGTACTACAAACACAATTTTTTAAATTTAAATGATTTATTTTTGGCGTTATTTGTTTTCGTTAAAAGTTTAATTTCTATTTGACTTTGATTAACAATTAAACATATAGTTTTAAGAAAAGTATAACGTATAATTCCTAAGGAATGTGTATTGCCTTTTTTTCGTATGAATTGTCAGGCTCGCTTTCGGCTCGGCTGCAAATTTTCATAATCTTTGGCAATGGCAACCATTTTTTACTCATTCTATAAGTGACACGCTGCATATTCTTACACTGTCACACAAAATTGAATATTTATGCCTATCAAAGCTGTCAAATATAAATTCGACGTCTTAATTTTGATGTTACGTGATTTATAATTCATCTAAAATTATAACAATTCACAAACAACATTTTCATACAGCATTTTTTAACTTCCATAGTTCTACAAACCATGTTATGTTAATACAATCTAATAAAAATTATGTTATTGTTTAAGTGTCAATTTAAATAACTCAATTTTGTTTAAATTTTATCTTATTGTATTCAGCTCATATCTTCTGGTCGTAAAAAAAGAAAATTCAATACTCGTGGTTCTTCACGCTGGCATACGCTCGCGCTCGGTACTATCTATTCGTATTAAATTTGTATTCCAACTTTGTTACAGAATATAGTATTCTTTCATAGATGATCGTTTTAGATAAATTTTGTTAAACTATTACATTCGAAATAAATGAAAAATAATTTTAAAATTTGTGCATTTGTATAATTTTTCAATTTAATGTAAAAAACAAGGAGATAATTTATACAGACACGTATAAAACTAACTATTTTTAAATGGTTTTGTTTTGTGTCATAACACCAAAACCTATTTCCAATGTAGAAAAATTTTTAGGTTTAGAGCAACGTTTCATATTTTTACATTTCACAAAATTCACAAATTTAAAAAGCTCAAACTTTAAACAACTCAAAATACTTGACGTTTCAACAGTTATGTCGCTGTCTTTTTTAGAACGACTAAAACTGAAAATATAGGATTCTGAAAAGCTTTCATATTGCGCCTTACGGTACGGGACATGTTTTTTGTTAGCTTACTTTTATAGTCTAAGTCAGAAGTTCCGATATTTGTTTTTTCGAATTTTATGGCATGTGCGATGTCTAGAAAGTATTTTTAAACAACTGATCTTGTACTATGTTTTATTGTGTCCGCTTTATCTTCTGTCATCCAAGTAGCGATGTTGCGTTCTGTTGGTCTCACATAAACTAGCTCACACATACAGGAGATGTGAGGGACTACTAGTTCATCGACTGGAGCTGTTGTCTTCTTCGATTTTGAAAAATTCACTCTGAGTACACTAGCTTGTTTATATAAAGAAGAAAGGTAGTTGCGACGAGGTCTTCTTTCTTTTGTTTTTCGTTATTGTGTTGTTTGTTGATTGCTCTACCTGCTTTACTGTATCCGTATTGACTCAAGGCGTCCGTAAGATGGTTTAGTTCGATCTTTAATGAGTTGAGTTTGGTGCTGGTCCTGTGTAATACGATTTTTAGCACTAAAAACCTCTAAGATAAATGATTGTTCAAATTGATATGAAGATATCTGTCGGTGTGTGTTGATTTTCTATATGCTTGATGCCCCAATGTGTTACCCATCTCTGAAATAACCAGTACGTCCGAGATCGGAATGTTTTTGTTTATTTTGCTCTTCATGGTGAATTTAAGGGTCTAGTACGTTTCGCCGCGGTTGATTCGCCGCGACCGTTTTGCCGCCAGGACTGTTCGCCGTGAAAACGATTCGCCGCGATTATGGCTCGCCGCACAGTTTGCAGGAAGATGTTTTCACGCAAATATTTTTATGTTTGTAAACATTTCGGAATTTCTAATTGCACTTGTATTAAATAATTGAAAAGGCTCAAGTTAATGGGCAAATTAGTTAATTTAATGGCTGTATGGGGATAATTATAAAATCTATGTTAAACAATTAAACTGTAAATTACAATTTAATTATAATTATTTTAACAAATACGGCACAAAAATTTTAATACCCTTGATTACCATTAATGAGTCCTTAATATCACATTAATATAAGTATTTTCTCTCAACTATAAAAGGAAATCATGTTGGAAAAGTATTTTAGTGCTAGATTGTTACACATTGTACCTATAATAGAGCAAATAATCGAATCCAAACGTGGAAAGAGAAAGTTCGTGAATGAGGGCTTCGAGTACGTTTTTGATCGGTGAGCCGATGGTGCAGTAAAATTTTGGCAATGTGAAAGAAGAGGGTGTTGTCAAGCTAGAATCCACACAAGCGATGGTGATCAAGTGATCAAGAAAATTCATATGCATTCACATGGATCCAATGCCGCGAAAGTTATGGTTAATGTCCAAGTGACAAGAATGAAGAAAAGAGCAGAAAATACAATAGAATTAACATCGCAAATTATTAATAAAAGCTTGAAAAATGCTAATCAGGCTTGCCAAAGTGCCTTACCGGGTACATCTGCTCTGCGGATGATGGTTCGACGAAAGCGTAACGCCATAAGAAATGTTCCACCGAATCCTCTCAGCGCTGAAGCACTTGTAATTCCACCAGAATATTGCGAGTATAATGTTGAAGAAGGCGAACGATAAAATTTCTTGTTGTTTGATAGCGGACAACAACACGACCGAATCCTTATATTCGGACGCCAAAGTAACACCAACACTATAGCAGACTGCACCAGTTATTCACCCAAGTTTATACTGTTTCTGGAGTGAAATATGGCGGTGTTCATCCCATTTGCTACACTCTTCTCCCGGACAAAAGGAAAGTTACGTACGATGCACTGTTTGAGCAACT
This sequence comes from Aquatica leii, assembly GCA_035610365.1. Lineage (NCBI taxonomy): Eukaryota > Metazoa > Arthropoda > Insecta > Coleoptera > Lampyridae > Aquatica > Aquatica leii. Next base: position 21,028,304 of record CM069432.1, on the reverse strand, counting down.
TCGCGTTTTAATGCCGAATTTGCGTTCGCAGAACATATATTTTGATTTTAAAATGGCAGCGTTTAAAAACATTGCTAAAAAATTTCCTGATTCTGAAATACGTGGGTGCTTCTTCCATCTCGCACAAAATTTAAAAAAACATGTGATGGCATTAGGTTTACAACGTTTATATAACAACAACGCTGCTTTTGCATTGCAGGCACGGATGATAACGGCTATGGCATTTATTCCCATAGAGGACATGGAGGAAGCGCTAGGTGATTTGGGATACTTTCTACCCGAAGAACTTCAACCTGTTTTAGACTATTTTGAAGACAACTGCGTTGGAAGACGAAATCGAAGAGGAGGTGGACGTTGCCCGCTCATATTTTTATTGAGAATGTGGAATGTGACATTTTTATGAAGAAAGTTTCATATCTTTAATCTTTGAGACAAAAGCTGAAATTTCTTGTGAATTGCATAGTATTCAGCCAGAGGATGAGCGGCTAAACTTGTAGCGCTCACAATTGAATATAGCAGTAGCCCTAGTATGTAGATTTTTAGAAAACCGTGAAAGTGTAATGTCTTGCTGTTTGAAAGTTGTTTTTGTGATATTTTGGAAAAGTGCTTGCGGATTTACAGCAATTTTTTTTCCAGAGTTTTATTGAAGTCCTTTTCAAAGATTTGTATGCTAGATCTAGTAGCAATGGGTTGATTTTGTTCATCTAATCGCAAGTGTTTATGATTACAGTGGCATTTCCTTTGTCAGCTGGTAATATAGTAATTTTTCTGTTAGTCTGAGCTCTCTTAGAACAATTTTTTTATTCTGATTGATATCGGATCTCGGAGCTGCAGAGTTTTTTTAGTACATCGGCTGTTTTGATCCTCGCTTCTTTTAGAATGTGTTGAGGTAGAGTTCTGAATGTGCTCTCCAATGAACTCATTTTCTTTCTTTTTGGTATCGATTTTGAGGTTATAGCAAAATTCAACACTTAAAATAAAATGACTATTGTTGGTTTGCTGAGTGTGGTGGAGGACATTGACGACAATCCTGTCTGTCTTCAACTGTGGCTTCGGAGGGTGTTGTTCTTACAACTTCTGAAACTTTGCCGTTTTTATTTTTTTTTGCTTTCTCCGTAGATAGTTTGTTGATCAAATCCTAGATTATCGGCTCTATTGTGAATTCTTTTCTTTAACAAGGATTGGCTAATTCTTCAAAAAGAAAACAATGGTTCTGGTCTTGGCATCTACTTAAAAAAAATAATTAAGCAAGAAGATCTTGTTTCTAAATGTTTACAATTTTTGTATAATTTTGAACAAACATAGATAGAACGATCAACACACAACACAATAAAAAAACCAATCAAAGAAAATCTCTTTGCAACTACAAAACAGCCAGTGTACTTAGAACTAAAAACATCAAAGGGATCTTCAATGCAACAAATAAGAAGAAATCGAAGGAAATAACAGCACTAGTTGAAGAACGATTTTAACCCATACATTTACTGAAAAAACGTCGTTGATGCGCACCAATAATTACTTTGTGGGGATTTTTATTACACCGCAGGTGATTATTGTGAAAAATTAAATACACCGTCTCTTGTGAAACAAGCTTCGTCTGTAAATAAAATAAACTTTTCCAAAAATCTTAACTGAAAGTCTTTAGCTCCTAACGCTTGCATTTTTGTCTAGAAAATAGATAATGATCTGGTTTTTCAAAACTTGTTAAACTGTCACGTGATTTACATCTAATCCAGCTAGCTACTAAAATTCTCACAAATTGTTGGATGAAAACTTCCAGTCTCTGACAAACGTCTACATATCCTTCTAAAAATGCGGCAACTTGGTTGCTTACAATTTGGATATCTTCTCCAATGAATTCTACCAGCTTCTAGTGCATTAACCTCTCCAGAAACCAAAAGTATCTCAAAAAGTTTATCGTTTTGATAATTATCCATTTTTATTCACGAATTACACAAAATAAAGACACAAGTGATTAGTGTGACAGAAAGTTTTCAAGACGAAGCAGTAATTTTTTTTTTTTAAATAAATATATTTCTAAAGAAGAAGATCAAAATGTATTTAAATACGTACGTACAAACTAGAAAACATGTGCCTCAAGTTTGAAGTAGGCGTTTATTATCCGGCTTTTGTTTCATTGTTTAATGGCAGCAAGCCTACTTTGTTATTGTCGCAGTTTGTTAAAATTTATCTTGTAATTCAATTTGGTTTAAAACTTTTTTGAACAGATCGAAATGTTGTAGTAGATAGCTTAAGGATTTTATAAATGTTTTATTTTCAAAAATCGATTGAATGGTTTCTAAAATATCCTGTTTTGAAATTTTTGATAAGTTGCTTTTATGTTATTTGATAAAATAGAAAATAATTGTAAATAGAAATTATTTTAGAAAATTAAAAGCAGAGCCTGAAAGTTTTCGTATTTTTTAAATATTCTTTAAAATAAGAAAGTAATGACGAATTCTCAAAAAACAAAAAACCGCCAATAACTATAAACTGGTACTCCAAATCAAAAATTTGAACTAAGTAAAGTTGCTTGTTTTAATGAGTTCGAACTGTCGTTTTCGGATGTTACAACTTACTATAACACCCTGTATGATATATTTGATTTTGCATTTGTAAATTTCTCAAAAGTTATAAGTAGCAAACAAACGAACGTTTTAGTAAAAAATCGATGTTTAAAACAAACTTACGTGAACAGGTTAACTATATGCAAATTATTGATATTAAACATATCTATCTTTGATTTTTAATGCATACAAAAATAGTAAAAAACAAACAAGTACTGAATAATGCAAGAGCTGTAAGTAAGATGAGTCGTTAGAAAAACAAAAGCGTTTTGCGTATATATTGAGTTAATCACAAATATTGACAACGTTAAAAGGAATTCATTTTTTACAGTAGTTTCTAAACGTATTCAACAGTCCTTGACTTATAAAGGTCTTTACCTATTTTACGGAATTCCCATCTCTCCCACATGTTTATAATATTCATCAATCAATTTATTCTGATGTTTATGGATATAATGCAATTAAAATTAGTTTTAAATAAACTTGCAATCATTCGTATATCGGAAAAGTTTAGGTTCAAGGTACTTTATGAATAATTTGTTTGCGGGTAGATAAAAAAACTTGTTTTTATTATTTATTTTTACTATTTAAATAATCGTTGTTTTTAATATATAATTTTTTCATTTATGAATTCTTGTAAGTGTTAATTAATTATTTACAGATGTGATAACTATTAATCACCATTCATCATCTTTTACTTTAAATGGCATATTGTAATAGCAACTTGTTTACAATGATTTTTCTTAATAAACCAATACATTATTTAAATTGTTAATATTATTGTTGAAAATACCTAAAAAGTTTTTTTTTCTTTGTACTTTTCTTCTATTCTCTACAATTTGAGCCAAACGGTTTTAAGGATAGTTTTTATTATAAATTTGCAAATGTCCAAAACATCTTTTATTTTAAAAGTAGAATTTAAAGCCTTAGAAATTTCACATTATCTCCTCTCACATTTTTTGCAATCTTTAGCAACAAATATCTTTTTTCGAAATGATGTGTTGGGATAGCTCTAAAAGTACAGGATCATATAAAATTTTAAAATGACAAAGAAAGAAAATAGAAATAAAAACCAAAAGCATAAATACAAAATTAGACAAGATAAGTAAAGAAAACAACAATTAAAACAAAATAAAAAACTAAAGAAGGAGAACGAAGAAATTAAGAAGATAATGACTACACAAAATATAAGACTAAAAATACGTAAAAAAGAGATAAGACAAGAAAATTATAATACAAGAAGTAGACAAAAAATTAACTGAACAAGATTTAGAGTTGAAAGAAAAAACTGACATAAAAGTATAAAAGTATAAATTTAAGAAATTAGAAGACTGGGAAGGAAATTAGAAGGAAAACAAAACAATAGATTAATTTTAATTGAGTTAAAAAACAAGAGCTACAGAGAGCCATAAAGAATTTGAAAGGAAAGAATATATGGACAAATAATGATTATCCAAAATGAGTCCGGGAAGAAAGAAAGGAATTAATACAAAACATGATCGAAGCAAGAAAGAAGGGCTACAATGCAAAATTAATAAATTACAATGTAAAAATTAACCAGTAAATGTGGAAAATACAACTAAAAGAAGAAGACTCAAAAAAAGAAAATTATCTGGAAATACAACAATCAAGAATTAAAAACACGAAAAATACAAACACAAAAGACAAAAATAAAACAAAGATAAACCGTGAAATAGAAAATAACTATAAAGAAAAAAAGCAGAAAACTAGAAAAATGAGCAAAAGATGCCCCAAAACAAAGATGATAAATAGTTAAGAAAACAATTAGGAATAATAACAAATTCTGACTGCAATACAAAAAACTAAACAACAAACTAGTCAGGACTGCTACAAATGGAAACGACCGCTATGAACTAGGAATTAGCAAAGAGATATTAAACGTAAAACAAAAACAAGGAGAAATAGATGTAAAGGCAGCAATAAAAACAAAAAAAATAAACATCTGAAAATAAAAAGGTGGAATATAACATCGTTAACAGGAAAAGAACGCGAGATCGTGGAAGAGATGAAACACTATAATATAAAAATTATGGGTATATACGAAATAAAGAAAAAAGTATTAGGAAGGAAATTATTAATAGATAAGGATAAAGAGAACGGTTTGCCTCCTGGTAAACGATTAATTTTAAAATTTGCTTAATTTAATGACCTCTTCTTTTAGGAGGTTGGATGAAAGCAACTACTTCAGTAATTTGCGACGTTTTGTGTTAAGGATAAACACTTCATCAGGCTCGCTTACTTTATTGTAAGAAACAAACATTTTTAATATATTTATATATTGATTGTAAAATTGTTAATTCTAATAAAACATTAACTCGTTTTCCAGAATGTAACTAACCAATAAATATTTATAAATTAATAAGGATAAATTATACTACTCAGGAAAGCATGAAAACCAAGAGCAAAAGAGGAAGTAGCATTAATTATAGCTGAGGAAGTAGATAATGCAGTAAATAAATTTGAAGGAATAAGTTTAAGAATTATGACACTGGAAATAGCATTGCACGGAAAAAAAGTATAATAGGAATATATGCACCAGTAGAAGGAGCAGAAAAACCAGAAATTTTCGACTTCTACTCCGTTTTACAAATACTTCTAGATAAAATTAGAGAAGAAAATGATCAAGTAGTGATCATGAGCGACTGGAATGCAAGAATTAGAAATGACGAAAATAAACGTATGGGCTGTTTGGGAAAACACGGAGAAGAAAGAATGAATAATAATGGAAAGATAATGATAGAGTTTTGCCTACTAAATAACCTAAAAATTAGAAATACTCACTGGAGACAACCGCTAGAGGATAGATATACATTCGTAGCGGTAGAAAAAAACGCTAGAAGTATAGTTAATTACATAGTATATACACAAGAAATGGTAAATAGAACAAGTCAGATTAAAACATTACCAGAGGCGGAAATAGACACACAACACAGGTTAGAAACAGCAATAATTAATAACACGGAGCTAGTATAGGAAAAACCAAAAGAATATGCAAGAATACTAATGCATAGATTAAGAAATGAGGTAACAAGAAGAGAAAAAACAGACAACGAATTAAGTAAACAGAACCAAGCGGAAAAAAATTGTACACTAGAAAAAAGGTGGAGAAATTTTAGAGAAACAATATATACAATAGCAAAGAAAACCTTTAAACAAAAATACATAAAAACTAGAAACAGAAAACAGCGTGGTGGAATAAAGAAGTAAAAAAATCTGTTAAAAACAAAAATATGGCATAGAAAAGAAAGAAAACAAGAAACAGACAGACAAAAATACATAAGCAAAAGAAATATAGCAAAGAAAGTAGTACGAGAAGCAAAAAGAAAACGCTGGAAAGAAAGCGAACAAACATAAGAAAATAACAGAAAATACTTGAATGCTGTAAGAAGTATAAAGAATAATTTAAAAAAAATAATAAAAAGAATAAAAAAGAAAAATAATGAATTAAAAACAGATATTAAAAGCATACTAAAAATTTGAACAAAATTCTCCTCAATGAAATTTGCAATAGAAACAGGAGCAAATAGAAAGGAGACCGCTAGAATTACAGTAGAAGATAAAAAAATAATTGAAGAAAAAATTCTAGGAAAGCAATGGAAACCATCGAACTAAGAAAGACAAACGGACAAGACGAAATAGAACTAGACATAATGAAATTCCTAGGAGAGAAAGGAAGAGAATGGCTACTAAATACATTCAAGAAAACTTGGGAAACAGAAGAAATCCTACAAGAGTGGCAAAATATAGAGCTATATGCGTTTCCTCCACTACCTTTAAAGTATACATCAAAATAGTAGAAAAAAGACTAAGAAAAAACATTGACAATAGACTTAAAGAAGAACAGGCAGCATTTAAAACAGGAACACAAACGCACGATAATATCCTCATATTAAGAACTATAATAGAAAAGAAAGAAGAAGAAAAGCGAAGAATTATTTATTACATTCATTGACCTAAAAGCAGCGTTTGACTCAATACAGAAGAAAATAATATGTGATTGCCTAAAATAACTAAATGTACGAATGAAATTCGTAAGGGTGAAAAGAAGTATCTATAAAACAGTAAATCGAATAGTTAAAATAAATCGAGAGGAATCCGACCTTTTCCAGATGGGCATAGGGATAAAACAAAGTGATTGTTTAAGCCCAAGACTCTTTATAGTAATCATCTTAATAATCATTGTTCTACGTTGTCTAAAAAAATAAATAAATATATTTTTCTTCTGAGGCGTCTTTCCGATAGTACTACTGTAAGTACAGTAAAAAGTGCATATTTCTCTTTAATACATAGTGCAATATCCTATGCTATCACAGTCTGGGGTCACTCGTCACATTGGCGGGAGGTATTTAAGATAAAACTGAGAGCAGTTCGTGTTATTGCAGGACTTGGATATAAAGAAGACTGCAAAGCTGCGTTTATAAATCATAAGATTTTAACGTTGCCCAGTATTTTTATTTTTCACATGTCAATCTGACTATCATCATTACAATACAAGATGTAGCAATAACATTCGCATAGATTATTGTAGATTAACAAAATCACAAAATGGACCTCAATACCAATCACAGCAACTCTTCAATAGTTTACCATCAGCTATAAGGCTATTACCGTTAAACGAATTTAAGAAAACAATCAAAACATTTTTACTTTCTAAAGAGCTTTATAATTATGACGAGTATTATCAATGTTCTATTGATATTCTAAACTTTTGTAATCAATAATTTTATGAATCATTTCATTATGTATCATTTTTATAGTTATGTTTTTCTGACTAGTGTAAATACAATTTTGTATAATGAACACAGATAAATAAACAATAAACAATAAACAAGTTGTTAAAAAATACTAGGACAAGAACCAAACAAAGACAGAAAGACATAGGGTATAATAATCTAGTACCAATACAAATCGACTGCCTACTATATGCAGACGATATAGTGTTAGTATAGATAACTACAAAAAGATGAAACAGCTGACGAAAATATGGAGAGAAGAAATAGAAAAGCTAGAAATGGAAATTAATATGAAGAAATGTAAAACAATGATCATAAATAACAAAAACAAAGAAGAAAATAGAGAAATATACATTAAAGAAACTAGAGAATGTAACAACATACAAATATCTAGAAAGTGTAATATGAGAAGATGGAAAGATAGATTGGAATGTAAATAACAAGATAAATAAAAGTATAGTAATAGATTTATTACGCGTTAAATAAGACAATTTTTGGAAAACAAGAAGTAGACAAGAAAACTAAAATAAAAGTGTATAACACAGTGGTGATACCAATTCTTACATACGCAAATGAAACGTAGGCATTACAAGATAAACAAAAAGTAAAAATTAATGGAGCAGAAATGAAATTTCTCAGAATGATTGCAGGAAAATTAGACAAATGACACAAAAATAAACAATAACCACGAAAATAAAAATGAATCAGCTTAAATGATATGGAAACATAATATCGATGAATCAGAATAGATTGACGAAAAAGATAGTAGAGATGGACAGAGTAGGTAAAAGAAGAAAAGTAGGAAGACCTAGTAAAAAAAAAGAAGAGGGAAGACAATAGCAGAAATAAAAAATCTAGCACGGGACCAAACGGGATGGAAAAAGTGAGTATCAGAAAAAATCTAATCCGACACCCTTAAGTGTATAAGGAGTGTAGAAAAGAAGAAAGACGACTTCGTGTGCGCCGCAACTAATGAGTTGATGCGTGAAGAAAGAAAGTGGGAATAGTAAACGATAAGAAATTGAATTATTAGAATTACCGGTGTTACGTTAAAACGAAATAGAACGTATTCTTTAATTTCCTTTATAATTACATATTTAGTCAATAAATTACTTACTTGCAGAATCTTTTATTAGTTCGTTTACTATTTATTTCACAAGGAGTATAGAAGAAAAAGAAGAAGTGCAAATCGAATCTATTCCGCATAGTAGTGTTTGTTCATTTCGTCGTGGTAATCAGCAGAACTTTTTTTACCAATAAAGTTATTTTTCTTTCCTTATTGTAGCTTTCTCAGCCACGTTCACTCACCCACATTTTAGCTAACCGTGATGACATGGTTGTTACTAACAGAACCCACTATGGTAAAATAGACTGGTAACAGCTTTTCTTATCTCTGTGTCGCTAGATCCATTCCTTTTCAGAGCGTCGTTGACATTTTATTTCTTCTCTTCTAGATGGTATGGTCCGTATGGTTTTTTTGTACACTGCATGTTGTAATCTTCTTGACTCAGTGCGGTTTATTATTACATCCAGATCCAGATCGTAATCGTTCTTTTATTTTCATAGAAAACTTTATATATGAGTGCTGTTAGTTAATGTGCTTAACAAACTTTTAAAGCTTAGAGTCGCTGTTTTCTAATGCTTCTTCTTCGAACGTTTTTATGAATAAATTGGCTATTTCAAGTGATATAGTGGGCTGTTTCTTTTCTATAGAAAATACGTAGTTGACAGGCAAAACTTCATTAGATTCGTTGTGTTTGTAGAAAATTTAAGATCACTAATTAAAGCTATTGCATCGTTCGTAAATATGTTGGTAAATAACGAAGTCACTCACTACAAAACTCACTAATATGTCGTCTCCATCAATTATTAAATTCTTCAACAGTTCTACAAGCTGTTGCGAGTTTTTTACGTATGATACCATCTTTCCTACGTACAGTTTCAAGATCGTTGCTAAGTATTTGGCTAGGTCGTAGGTCGGCGATCCAACACTGATAACAACAAAGCGAAGTGATAAGGGAGGTCCGGCTACAGTGGCCATGCTGGTACAGTGGCCACTTCTTCGTAAAATGTTAGTGAAATATCTGACAACACTGACATCTGCTTTGTGTGTATAGGTACCTTAAACGATTATTTTCAACGATCGATGATTCAGTTGTTGCTAAGTATAGTAATGAAACACGTGAATTTTCTTTGTTTGCAGTCAATACTTATTATTTAATACACATTTAAAGTGTTCCCCAATAAACTTAAAAGTTGTTTTTTGTACTTTGCAGTTAATAGGTGTAAGTGTCGTCCTTGAAGGTACTATCTTCATACTCGAAAAGGTAAGAATTTTAGTTTTAATATATTTTAGGTTACGATGTGTGATAAAGTGCGATTTGCGCACAGTGGCCACATTTTTTAAGTATACAGTGGCCACTGCTTTTCATGTTTTTAAAGCAGTGGCCACTGTACACTTAAAAAATGTGGCCACTGCTTTTGATATTTTTAAACCGATTGCCTTATAATTATTGAAATTGTTAAAACAAATATAGCTATACATGTTCATATTATAGCTATATTTGTTTCTTTCAGAGGTTGCAGTAATGCCACGAAAAGGTTTAAAAAAATACTGGCATTAGAAAAACCAGAGAAGAGAGCATGAAAAATGCAGTATATGCAGTTTTTGAAAGAGGTTTTTCTAACAAAAGAGCTGCACTAATTACAATATTCCTCGCACCACCCTACGAAGATATATAAAAAAATGTAGGGAATCCAGAAAAAACATAAATTAGAATAATCCCGATTTAGAAGGTAGTCCACGCATGTGCCCAAATTATACAGTCAGAATTTTTTTTTCTAGTGAAGAAGAGCAGCATTTGTATAGATATCTGAAAACTATGGCTAATTTACATCACGGTTTGACACCCAAAAACTCCCGTAAATTGGCCTATGAGTTGGTAATTGATAATAAAAAAAATATTCCGACGCCTTGGAGCGAAAATCAACTTGCGGGAAAAGACTGGTTTACGGGATTTATTAAGAGGAACAAAGACATTGCTATAAGAACAGCGGAAGCAACGTCTCTGAGAAGGACTATGGGTTTTAATAAACCAAGTTGATAAATTTTTCATAAATTTAAAAGGGCTTATAGAAAAATATAAACTAAATGCCTGTCAAATCTACAACGTCGACGAAACAGCGTTAACAACAGTGCAAAATCGCAGAAAGGTTTTAGCTGCTAAAGGCCAAAAGCAAGTGGGACAGATTACTTCAAGCAAAAGAGGTACACTCGTAACAATGGTTGGAGCTATAAACGCTATGGGAAATACCATTTCTCCATTACTAGTGTTTCCCCGCAAGTATTTCAAACACCATATGATCAAAAATTCGCCACCGGGAACTATTGGAGCGGCTTATCTTTGCAGAGTAGTTTAATCACTTTATCAATCATGCTAAACCATCTGCAGAAGCCCCTGTACTTTTAATTATGGATAACCATAAAATTCACATATTGCATATGGCAGTTATAGAAAAGGCTTGACAAAACCATGTGAAATTACTGACACTCCCGCCTCACACCAGCCACAAACTACAACCGTTGGATAAATGCGTGTATGGTCCTCTGAAAAAATATTATAGCAACGCTTGTTAAACTTGGCTGCTTAATAATCTCTGAAAAAGAATTGTAATTTATTATATCGCTGAGCTTTTAGGGGTTGCATACCCACTGGCATTTTGTGCGAAGAACTGCATTTCTGCTTTTAAAAAAACGGGTATTTTCCCCTTCAATAATATGATATTTAGTGACGACGATTTTATGGCATCAAAAGTAACTGACATTCCTGAGATGGACCCCCAACTTAAAACTAGTTTAGGAGAATCCCAACCTAACGTCAGTTTTAAAGAATTCCAACCAAGTACTAGTTGTGGGACAAACATGAAACCAGGTTTAAACACTCAAGAAAAAAAAGCTGTCTCAGAGGAAACTGTTGATTCTGACATTGAATCTGAAGAGGACATAATAGTGCAAAAAGAAATGATTGAACAGAGGACACCGGAGAAAGAATTTATACCTCCAGAAATTGTACAGCCTTATCCAACAGTTAAAAAAAATAATAAAACAAAGATTCCCAGAAAAGGGAAAAAAATCGACGGATGTATTGACGGATACTCCAATTTACAAAAGATTAAGAGTAGAAAACTATAATAAAGCATCTAAGCTGAGAAAAATGTTTTGACGAGAATAGGCATCAATTAATTGTTAAAAAGCCCAAACTACAAGAGATTGTCGATGTAACGAGCTCTGAAGAAGATGATATGAACTTATCTGATTTAACAGACTACGATGATATTGATTGGTGTGAAGAAATTGATGATATCGTAAAAGATTCTAAAGATCTAAGTGACATCAGCGCACAATCATTTGTCTTGGTCAAATTTCCTACAAAAAAGACTTGCAAATATTACGTGGGCAAGGTGTTAAAGAAAATTAGTAACCAAGAGTATGAAATTAATTTTCTACAAAAGCAAGGAAATGCGTTCGTTTTCCCAATCGTTGAAGATGCAAGTATTGTTTTTCTTAAAGACATAGAATTGCACTTACCTGATCCAAATTTATCCTGAGGAACGGCCAAAACAAGCACGATTTACAGATTTGCCATTGATATGTCTTTGTACAATGTCCATTAATCTTTGAAAATCATTTAGTTATATCTTTTTTTTTGCATTTAGTGATGTAATATCCACTTAAAATTATTATAGGTACTTTTATAGCAATGGTTGTATGTATTTATTTTGTTAATCCAATTTTCTTGTTAATTTCTAATTAGGGAACAGTGGCCACCCAACTCTTACAACATAGGGCTACTATACCCTACATGGAGGGTACAGTGGCCATTTTGTATAGACTTACAAAAACAAATTTTACTCAAAAATTACAAGAAATATTTGAGTTTTAGTACTGAATAGTTAATGTTGAAAGTGTAATGAACGATCCTAGGCAAATAGATATACACAATTTATACAAGACTCAAAGTTTGAAGGTGGCCACTGTAGCCGGATCTGCCCTACTGTTTTGTCGATCTTTGGTAGACCATGTAGTCTAGGTGTTCGATTGGTTTTAAGTTTTAACAACTTTTTGTTTTCTTTTGGGAGTGTTGATTTCTTTAAAAGTTTTTTTACTCTATAACATATACACAACAAATCGTAATCGTATTCACATTCCAAAAATCAAAATCGCAAAACGTAATTGTACGTAGGTATGCAAACCAAATCTTCGTATCCATAAACGAAATTACGTACAAAAATAAGCATCGTATTAAAAAGAAACGTAGCAGCGGAAAAAATTAAAATGCAAAAACCAATGTTACATCAAGCGTAAAGAACAAAGAAAAAATTGACTCTTAGCTAATTACGGATTTTTGTATAGTAACTACGATTTCATAATAACTAATCACAACAAAAAACAAATAATTATGAAACAACAAAGGCCACATCACATTTAAAATTTAAATGCAACCATCGGCCACAGTACGAAGTTCTTTTGAGGCGAAAATGTTAATTCAAATTTGAAGTATTTAATAAAAAAAAATATGCTTGTTACAACTTTTTGAGCAATCTATTTGTTTGGGGTAGACTTAGTAGGGCTTTGTTCTTCTGTTTGTATGTTTCTTTATACAAGATTACAGTCGCATTGTTCTTGTCAATTTTTGCAATCACAATATTGTCATCCTTAGGTTGCTTAAGGCCGTCTTCTCCTCGTTGGTTATATTCCGTTTAGGTGTTTTTGCTTCCTTTAAAACACGTCTCAATTTTTGTTCTATTTTTTACTTTCGAGAGTTGGTAAAAATTTTTCTGCTACGTCTACTTTCTTCGATATTAATTCTGGTGCAATAACAAAGTTTATTCCAATTTTTATCACTTTTTTTCTACCGTTGTTAGCTTTTTTTGATGACAATTACAACGCCATTTCCTCCTATCATTAGCAGTATTAGATCGCGGACCTACGATTTATCCAAACACGTAGCAAAGAAAACAGCATCATACGAGAAGAAATATGAAAACGTGCTGAAAAATTGAACAATTGATTGAGAGCTTTAATGTGACTTCGTTATTTACTAACATACCTACGAACAACGCAATAACTGTAATTAGTGATCTTGAATTACATATCAACTACGTATCGTTTCTAAGTGATAGCAGATACTACAAACAGAAGAAGAGAACAGTAATGAGGAGCCTACTCTTCTCTTCTCTAGCCGTTCTCTATCCTCTAGATATAGGCCTCTCTCAAATCTTGCCAGGCATCCCTATTTAGTTCAACCTGATACCAGTCAGGGCCGGATTTAGGGGAGGGCAAGCGGGGCTACAGCCCCAGGGCCTTCACAAAAGAGGGGCCCCCACTATAGAGACTTCCAAAAAAAAATTTTCAAATTCAGACTAGTAAACAACTTTTCCTTTCATATTTTATTTCGCGTTTTACCTTTACCTACGGTACTTTGTACAAACTTGATCTATATTTGTTTACTCCAATCAGGCAATCAGTAACATTCATTTTATTTGGAAAATAATTTGGGGCTAAGGGGCCTCCACTCCTTTGTTGCTCCGAGGCCTCCAGACCTTTATATCCGGCCCTGATACCAGTTTAGTCCTGCTGTACGTTTGATGTCATCGTACCATCGTTGTTGGGATCTTCCTATGCTTCTTTTTTTCTCCCCAAGGTCTCCATCTAGTCACTTTTTCGCTCCAGTTATTACTGCTGTTTTTTGCTACGTGATCTTGGAACTTTGTGGTGTTCCTTATCCATTTGTTGGTTTTATGGTCCGCTACCGAAACACCTAGCATGTTTCTTTCAATTGCTCTCTGATGAACTTGCAATTTATTTATTATCCTCTTGGTTAGACTCCAAGTTTCACATCCGTAGGTTGCCACCGGAAGAATACGTTCATTATAAATTTTGGTATTTAACCTCAGAGGTAGTTTGGATTTAAAAATGTATCGCATTTTCCCGTAAGCTGTCCATCCCAATCGTGTTCTTCGGTTTATCTTGAGCTCCTGATTTATTTTACCCATCGTTATTTGTTGTCCTAGATATATTTAGGAGTTAACATTTTCAATGTTTTGAGTTTCTATGCTTATTGTGTCTCTATCGTTTGTCATGAACTTCGTTTTTAATATATTCATTTTTAATCCAACCGTTTTTGCTTCTTTGTGTAATTCTATAAGCATTATTTGTAAATCTATGTCATTCCTGGCGAATATCACAATATCGTCGGCGAATCTTAAGTTGTTGAGGGTTTCTCCTGATATATTAATACCTGTATTTTCCCAGTGTAGTTTCTTGAATACGTCTTCAAGAACCAGAGTAAATAACTTCGGTAATATTATATCACCTTGTCTTACGCCTCTGTTAATGGTCAATTCGTTAGTATCTTCATGCATTCTCAATTTAATTTTTGATACACCTTGTATTTTTTTAATGACATTGATATACCTTTGGTCTATTCTTTCATTTCTCAAAGCTCTTTCTATTGCCGACGGCGTCAAACGCTTTTCGAAAGTCAATAAATGCTAGCCACACTTTGATGTTATATTCAATTACCTTCTCATTCAATATTCTGATCGTATGAATATGTTTGACAGTGCTGTAGCTCCTTCTAAAGCCTGCTTGTTCTTTGGGCTGATAGTCGTCAATTTTTTTCTCCAGGCCGTTTGTTATTATTCTAATTAGCAGTTTATATACTAACATTAGAATGTCTTCCAGGTTTGGGCCGTGTCATAGTTGCAACCGAAGCTGCCAACGTTTCGCCCACTTTCGTAAGGGGCTTCATCAGGGCGTGAGATAAATCGCAAAACTCAAACAAGCAATCGAAATCTAACTAAGAACTTCTCAAAAGTTAGGTTATCCACTTGAAAAACAAGCCATAACCTAAACTATGAAAAGGTGAGAAAGAAAACGATAACCTGAAAAAGCAAACGAAAATCTAACAAAGAACCACTACCGAGTTAGGTAATCAACTTGTGAACCAAGCCAGATTCTAAACTCCGTAGAAGTGACTTAAGAAGAAATAGTCTCCGTATTTAAAGGAAAAGGATCGTCACGGATGATTAAGCTCGACCCTGATTGGGTTACGGTTGCTAGGGGGCGTGTTTTTGATAAATGACTAATAACCGGGAACCAAAGAGGGGATAGTTCGAAACCATGATCGCGATTGAAGTTATTGGGGTGTTTGATGATTTCTATGCTTTCTCGGAATTTCCTGTTGAAAAGAATGGAGATTTGGCAATCAACGAAACATTATCAAAATCTATCTTGTGACCTGTAGTAAAATGATGTTCAGCGACCGCAGACTTAGAAGTATACCTTTTCCTTATACAACGATCATGTTCTGAAATGCGAGTAATGACGGAACGACCGGTTTCACCAATGTAGACTAAACCACAAGAACAGGGAATTTGGTATACACCTTGAGATGAAAGTGTAGGGAATTTGTCTTTGGGAGAAGGAAGAATCTGAGAGATTTTGCCTGTCGAGTTGAATATGGGTTTAATACCATTCTTACGAAGGAGTTTCCCTATTTGATCTGTAACCTTGTGAATGTAGGGTAAAAGGCCAATTTCGGGTTGGATTCGGGAGTAGAAGTGTCCTTAGGTAATCGAGTACGTGGATGTAAACGACGATTAATAACTCTATGAATATCACGCTTTAGATAACCATTGCTCACTAAGGTTCTAGTAAGATGACGAAGTTCTGAGTCTAGATTCTCAGGTTGACAAATAGAAAAGGCACGATGGACCAAAGATTCAATAACAGAACGTTTCTGTGCAGGATGATGATGAGACGAAGCATGAAGATATCTGTCCGTATGGGTGGGTTTGCGATAAACAGAATGGCCTAGAAGTCCGTCGGGCTTACGAGTTACAAGAACGTCAAGAAAAGGAAGAGAACCATTACTTTCGATTTCCATAGTAAATTTGATATCTAAGTGTTGATTGTTAAGATGATCAAGAAACTTAGACAATTCAAGATGACCATGAGACCAAACAATAAACGTGTCGTCAACATATCTAAACCACACTTTAGGTTTTAATATTGATGATTCCAAAGCAATCGTTTCAAAGGATTCCATAAAAATGTTAGCTACAACAGGTGATAGAGGAGAACCCATAGCAGCACCAGAAACTTGTTCGTAAAACTTATTATCAAATTGGAAGTAAGTAGAGGATAGACACTTTTCAATAAGAGGAACCAAACTCAAGTCCTTGCCATGTTGAGACAGAATCTGTTTGATGATAATAAGCGAATCCTTAATAGGAACTTTAGTAAAAAGTGAAGTAACATCAAAGCTCACGAGAACCCCTAGCAACCGTAACCCAATCAGGGTCGAGCTTAATCATCCGTGACGATCCTTTTCCTTTAAATACGGAGACTATTTCTTCTTAAGTCACTTCTACGGAGTTTAGAATCTGGCTTGGTTCACAAGTTGATTACCTAACTCGGTAGTGGTTCTTTGTTAGATTTTCGTTTGCTTTTTCAGGTTATCGTTTTCTTTCTCACCTTTTCATAGTTTAGGTTATGGCTTGTTTTACAAGTGGATAACCTAACTTTTGAGAAGTTCTTAGTTAGATTTCGATTGCTTGTTTGAGTTTTGCGATTTATCTCACGCCCTGATGAAGCCCCTTACGAAAGTGGGCGAAACGTTGGCAGCTTCGGTTGCAACTATGACACGGCCCAAACCCGGAAGACATTCTAATGTTAGTATAGATTCCGGCCGTGGAAGCCTTCGCTATTACATTAACAATCTCTACGGGGAGAATATTTCTTCTAAAACCTCCGTATTTTCCAAACTTCGCCACAAACTTGTCAAACTTTTGTGCAATTTAACCTTTCTTAGTCGCTGTCGTGACCACAACATCATTCCTGCATTCCTCAAAATTAAGTTCCACATTCAGACACGTTCTTCTAAAAACATCCTACACCGTGCTAGTCTAGCGTTAATACGCGAACGGATTAAGCAAACTAGGCGAGAGTTAGACACCATTTCGAAACAACTCTTTTATCTTCATCTTGAGTTGGCTAACACTCTATCCCCGGATGATTGGAAATTCTTTGACAACATTACTTACCAGCAGTCGGATACCACTCTACGACTAACCACTGAAGGTCATCTCAAAAAGTTTCAATTATTGGAATCCAAGAATCGTAAAGTTTCTTCTACTACTAACTCAGTAAAGACGGTTGTCAATTTATCTAGTTTGGTTCTCACTTCAGAACAGGAATCGGTGCTCTCTAAGGGTTTGAATTTTGCGGTTGCTCCCAAACGTATTCCCAAAGAAGATATTCTATGTGCTGTTGAGTCTTCTATAAGACATCTTCCTCGCCACATCTCAGATCCCATTCGTATTAACACTGGCAAAATCCTTGAATCATCTAAAATCCCTAAATCCAACATTTCTAAGTCGGAAGAGTCAGCTCTAAAAAGTCTTCGCAAGAACCCTGATATTATTGTTCTTCCAGCCGACAAAGGCAACGCCACTGTAGTTTTGAACCAAATTGATTATGTTACGAAAATCAATTCTATTTTGTCTGAGGAAACTTACGCTCTTCTAACCCATAACCCCACCTCGAGGATTGAACGCGAGGTTAGCCAAATCATCAAATCTTCCAATCTACCTCCTGAAACTAAACGTCGACTTACCCCATCAGATTCTAAACCACCTCGTCTATACGGACTTCCCAAAATTCACAAACAAGGTATTCCTTTTCGACCTATCGTTAGTACTATACAATCTCCTACTTACAAGCTAGCCAAGTTCTTGTCCAACATTCTTTGCGAGTTTACAGGTAAAACCTCTTCTCACATCCTTAACTCTCAGCATTTTATCCAACGTCTAGAAACTATAAAACTTGAACCCCAAGATCTTCTCGTGAGCTTTGATGTTACTTCACTTTTTACTAAAGTTCCTATTAAGGATTCGCTTATTATCATCAAACAGATTCTGTCTCAACATGGCAAGGACTTGAGTTTGGTTCCTCTTATTGAAAAGTGTCTATCCTCTACTTACTTCCAATTTGATAATAAGTTTTACGAACAAGTTTCTGGTGCTGCTATGGGTTCTCCTCTATCACCTGTTGTAGCTAACATTTTTATGGAATCCTTTGAAACGATTGCTTTGGAATCATCAATATTAAAACCTAAAGTGTGGTTTAGATATGTTGACGACACGTTTATTGTTTGGTCTCATGGTCATCTTGAATTGTCTAAGTTTCTTGATCATCTTAACAATCAACACTTAGATATCAAATTTACTATGGAAATCGAAAGTAATGGTTCTCTTCCTTTTCTTGACGTTCTTGTAACTCGTAAGCCCGACGGACTTCTAGGCCATTCTGTTTATCGCAAACCCACCCATACGGACAGATATCTTCATGCTTCGTCTCATCATCATCCTGCACAGAAACGTTCTGTTATTGAATCTTTGGTCCATCGTGCCTTTTCTATTTGTCAACCTGAGAATCTAGACTCAGAACTTCGTCATCTTACTAGAACCTTAGTGAGCAATGGTTATCTAAAGCGTGATATTCATAGAGTTATTAATCGTCGTTTACATCCACGTACTCGATTACCTAAGGACACTTCTACTCCCGAATCCAACCCGAAATTGGCCTTTTTACCCTACATTCACAAGGTTACAGATCAAATAGGGAAACTCCTTCGTAAGAATGGTATTAAACCCATATTCAACTCGACAGGCAAAATCTCTCAGATTCTTCCTTCTCCCAAAGACAAATTCCCTACACTTTCATCTCAAGGTGTATACCAAATTCCCTGTTCTTGTGGTTTAGTCTACATTGGTGAAACCGGTCGTTCCGTCATTACTCGCATTTCAGAACATGATCGTTGTATAAGGAAAAGGTATACTTCTAAGTCTGCGGTCGCTGAACATCATTTTACTACAGGTCACAAGATAGATTTTGATAATGTTTCGTTGATTGCCAAATCTCCATTCTTTTTCAACAGGAAATTCCAAGAAAGCATAGAAATCATCAAACACCCCAATAACTTCAATCGCGATCATGGTTTCGAACTATCCCCTCTTTGGTTCCCGGTTATTAGTCATTTATCAAAAACAGAGTCAGAGTCGAGCTTAATCATCCGTGACGATCCTTTTCCTTTAAATACGAAGACTATTTCTTCTTAAGTCACTTCTACCTAGTTTAGAATCTGGCTTGGTTCACAAGTTGATTACCTAACTCGGTAGTGGTTCTTTGTTAGATTTTCGTTTGCTTTTTCAGGTTATCGTTTTCTTTCTCACCTTTTCATAGTTTAGGTTATGGCTTGTTTTACAAGTGGATAACCTAACTTTTGAGAAGTTCTTAGTTAGATTTCGATTGCTTGTTTGAGTTTTGCGATTTATCTCACGCCCTGATGAAGCCCCTTACGAAAGTGGGCGAAACGTTGGCAGCTTCGGTTGCAACTATGACACGGCCCAAACCCGGAAGACATTCTAATGTTAGTATAGATTCCGGCCGTGGAAGCCTTCGCTATTACATTAGCAGTTTATATACCTGGGATAGGAGGCTTATGGGTGTATAGTTTTCCAGATTCGTTGGGTCTCCTTTTTTATATATCAGAACCACAACGGCTGTCTCCCAGTCATGTGGTATATCTCCTTCTGCAAGACATTTTTAAAAAGTATTGCTAGTTGTTCAGCAAAATATTCTCCTGATTCTTTCAGCATTTCTGGCAGTATGTCATCTTCTCTTGCAGTTTTTCCGTTTTTCAACTGGTTAAGTGCCTTCTTTTTTTTCCTATGTCAGGGCGGTCTTCTGAGCCGACATTAAGAATTTTACCGTCTTCGTTTTTATTTACTATATTAGCGTCTATCTCTGTTCTTATATCATATAGCTCTTTGTAGTAGTTCTCCCTTATGCGCAGTAAATCTTTTCTGTCTTCTACGATGCTTTCCTGCTTGTCAGTTAGCTTAGTAATTACTCTTTGATGTGTATTTTCCTTTTTAAAGATATTTAAGCCTCTCAGTTGTTCTATTAAGTTTTCGATTTGATTTTTCTGACTGTTTTATTAATATTTCTGTATTCTTTTGTATCTCTTTCGCCCCTGTTAATAAGCTTTCTCCTTTTTTCCAGCATTTGTTTTGTTTCTATGCTCAGCTTTTCAGGTTTGTCCCTTGGTTTCAAGATATTATTTGCCGTTTCTTTTAATGCTTTTGTTAACCGTTTATTTATTTGATTTATGTCTTCAAAAGGTTTTATCGGCTTATTTTTTATTTGATGGGTTAGTTTGGTTATGAATTCTGGTTTTTGTGGTTTTAAGGTATTTGCATCTAGATTCTTTATGAAAGTATTAAATTTCTTTGCTCTTTCTAGTTTTCCGTTCATAAATATTTTACACATAACCATTCTATGGTCGCTACTTGCTGTGAACGAGTTTAGAACATCTACGTCTTTAATTATGTGCTTGTGTTGTGCCAGCACGAAGTCTATTTCATTTTTCGTGGTTCTATTTGCACTTACCCATGTCCATTTTTTATTTGGTCTTTTTTTGTTTCTGTTTATTGCGTATAGTTGTTCTATTTCTAAAAAGTTTATTAACATATTGCCTCTTTAATTTCTTGTTCTCATTTAGGCATTGTGTTATTTCATCATGGAGTACTTCCACCTCTTGGTCTTCATGGTTACTGGTTGGCGCATAAATTTGTATAACTTTTATGGTTATTATTCGCATTAATTTTTAATGTGATATATATCACCCTGTCAGTTTTCGCCTTAAATATTTGCAAGTATGGGACCATTCTTTTGTGCATTAGAACTCCACCGCCGCCAACGCTACGGTTCTCATCTCCTTTGTAGAATAGTATACGACCCGATTTGAGTTTTAGGCAAACGGTTAATTTGTTAGTTTGCAATTATTTCATCTGACGGATAGACAACTTTACCGACATCAACGTATTACGCGAGCGCGTTTAATTATTGCTACCGTTCGTGAAGTGCGGTGGTGTGTTAACAAAAGAAGGTAACTAATATACTTCTTGTTAATGTCACATGTATAACTTTAGCAGTGGCGTAGCCACCGGAGCACCAGGTATTTTGGTGATTGATAACGATTCGATTCCTGCCTTCTCGTCTATCTAATAGGATCGTTCGTCGTAGCTAAACCAAACAACAATTTTTTCTTTTAGTCAATAAACGAAACTCAGTTACTGTTGAGACTCAGTGTTTTATTTCCGAATGTACTGTAGAGATTGCGGATCTGGGATTTTCTTTCTGTAGCCTAGACGTTTGGTACTTTATTCTTCGGCAAGAGAAGGTGGCGCACAACTATCTGCGGCGAAGCTAGCCAAACGGTAATCCAAACATCTACTATTGTTTTTTTTTCACCTCCCCAATTGGTACGTTACAAATACATAGAGACTTTTAAGATTACTGACTTCTCGGTAAGAGAAGTAAATTAAAACAAAATTTAAATAAGTAGTATGTGACTATAAAGTACCATGTCCCGCCTAATTTGTATAATTTAAAAAAAAACTATTTTTTGGTTTTAGATTAACTGACATTTAAAAAAAATACAATACAAAGAATTGATAATATTTTCTTAATTCCAAAAAAACTAATAAAAATGGAATTTTTTAGAAATTTTAAGATTTTAAAGATAAAAGTTGAGGTCAGTAAAAAAGCACTGCATCAAATTTGTTAAATTCAAGGCAACGGTTTATTTTAATGTTAAGTGCAATAAATAAGTACAAATTAATTTTTTTAAGATGGGTTTTACCGTAACTTAATTAAATGATTGTTTTAGATTTACATCCGGATGTAAACAACAAAAGTTTTCGTTAATAAATGGATACTATAAGTATACAACAAAATAAAAAAAAACTATGAGATTTAAGAACACACTAAAGCAAATATAAAAACTAATTTTTTGCTAAAACAAAAAACTGGAAACGCTGTAAACAAAAATAATTATGAAAGTTTTTTTTAATGCTTATATGTAATTGAAATGTTTTCAGATATGATTATGACATCAAAATGTTTAGGAGTTAACAAAGAAACTTCGTTGAACAATGCATAGGCGTGCAGAAGCTTTATGTTTTTTAATTTTCTCATTTAAATGCTTAGTTTTATCGACGCCACTGCAATAAAACAATACACATTGGAAACAAAACAGGGTATTTATTGTATCACATTTACATACGTACTTATTTTTTATAACTTGCACCAGAAAGATGTTATGTTGTTGTTTTACAGTTTTATCTGCCTGATTTCGTTCCAAATTGGGAGTAGGCTTTTCGGGAAATTTTATTTCAACTTTTTTTAATGACAGTCTTGCAAATTATTTTTTTTAAATATATTGTACGCTATTTTTTGCAATTTTTAAAAATCACGTACAACAAATATACCGTTTCACTTAGAACACGTCCTAAACGTTTCACCGATGAATCAGTACTGAATCTGAAAGGCCGCGGGTACTAAAAACGCGAGCCATTTTGCACGTTAAAGCTGCATATCCAAGTCTTGTAGTAGGGGTTGCAAAGTCATGTTACAATGCTCTGCAAGATATACAGGCATGGGCTCTAATAATTGCAGTCCGAACATTAAGAAATAAATTAAAATATGGTTTTCAGAAAACCACTATAAAATATACTAATATATGTACAGTTTTCTGCTATTAAAAATTTAATGTTGGAAAGAATAGTGGAAACATCACACTGAAAACAAACAAAGGGCATAATCCTGTGCAATGAAAAATCCATACATTTGATGTTTAAACTAAATCCTAGAACTATGCAAGTAAGACGAAAAATTCCGCCCCCCATTGAATTACTAATTTCAATTGCTAACTAGAATATACAATCACTTAAAGCAAATCATTATATTAAACTTTGTTCAAATATTGTCATTGTCATCATTCGGAAACGCACAAATTTTGCAGACCGCACGTTTTAATATAAAACTTTTTGCGGTTTTTACTGACACAACGTGATTCACACCGTCACTTCCGGGATGCAATTGAGCAACACATCCAAACAACTATTTTAAAGGTGGCAGATTGTGGTCTCAAATTAGAACTAGCGTTCCTAGTTGCAGAATGGGATTGATTTTTCATTTTGAACGAGCTTGGAGTTCGTGGATGTACTCCTTGTACCAACGTTTCCAGAAATGCTGTTGTATTTTCATAGTATGTTGATATTTGCTTAGTCTGTTACCTGCCATGTTAATCAAATCTGGTGAGCTTACGTCTAATTAGAAAGCAGAAGTCAAAGTATCAGGGTCGTTAGAGTCAGATGAAAATGAACTTAATAGACGCAAGTTTTATACGGCCTCAATTTGGATTAACAAAGTTTAGAATTTTTTAAATGTGAGAGAAGTATTTAATTTGACAAATTTTACATCGGCTTCCCACTGACCTCCAAAGTGAAGTGATCGTGGTGGTATGAAATAACATGACGTATTCACAGAATCGCAAAAATTTATTAAAGCCTTCTTTGTTTCTGCCTTGAATAAAATTAAGTTTAATTTGGTTAGCTCTGCTTTAGCTCCCTTAAAATTACTACCGTTATCTGAGTACACGTTTAGGGATGGATCTCTGCGCGCTACAAGGCTTTTGAATGCGGCTAAAAATGCTTCCCTAGTCAGACCTGTTACTAAGTCAAAATGGATCGCCTTTGTTGAGCAACCTTAATTAGTTTAGGGCCTCATCTTTTCTTATTTTTAATCGTTACCAAACCTGCAGAGGGATGGCATAAGTCAATTTTTTGGTAAATCTCCCAAGAAAGGAATAATAGATTTTGGATTTGCACGGAAACAAATTGTACACTGATGTATAACTTTACGTAACATTTTTCTGGCAGCAATTGGCCAGTACCTATCTTGGACTGATGAAAGAAGCTGATTAAATCCGCAATGTAGCAATCTAATATGCTCTGTTTTGCAGATTAATTTAGGTAACCAATATGATGAGTCAATAATAATGGGATGTTTTTTATGGCGGTTATAATTGAAGGGGTCAATGCAAGAAGTGCCTAAGTCACATTTTCATTGAAATTGACCTTCTGGCGTCATCTAATAGTGTTTCACGTAAGCTTTCAGGTGGTATTTGCAGAATGGCAGAAATATGTGCCTAAGTGCCTTAGATTACATTTACCTCAATTGGAGTTTACTTTGATTTCAATGCAAGAAGTACCTAAGTTATGATCTTGACAGATGCAATACAACATGTGCCTTAGTCCACGTTATTTACATTAGGTTATATGCGAGCAAATTAAGCTGTGTTGATCCTAATTTATTTGTGACTGTAATAAAAAACGTATTCTATGGCAGGTAAGGAAAATAGAGTAAAATAGCTTTTGTTACTTTGCGACATACTAGTAACCGTTTGTGGAATGGATATATGATTTATTTTGTACTATTCGTACCTTACATTGACTGCATCCTAACCTCACAACTTTAGCGATCACATTAATTTACACCATAAATACACGGTGTATATTCGACAAATTCATACTAAACACGGTGTGAATGGGATTGCAAGGAAAAGTTCTGCAATGCTGATATAAATCAATCTTCGTTTTATTTTAGATTATACTAAATTGTCGGATTATTCAGCATCATGCAGTGAATATGAACCAAACAGCGAAAGTGAAGATAGTTCCAAAACCGATGACCTTGCTCCGACAACAAGCAAGATTACCCAAAAAACTTCAAAGAAAAGTAAAACTTTGAGTTCTTGTTCCACTACGGGACATGGTCTACAACATAATATACGTGGCAAATGAAGTCCACATAAACGAACTACAGCAACCCGAACTAAAAAAAGGCAAGAAGAGGAAGACTGACAAGGATGCATGGAAAAAGAACTATAAAAAGGAAGGAATCGCATTCCAGGAAGCACCAGAGAAGAATTATAACAAACTGTCGCTGTACATGCTCATCAAAATTAAGCGTGGAGGAACAAACGAACATTTTTGAAGCTTATCACAATTTATCATCCTCTGCTACACAACAAAATGTATCGATGAGTCTCATTATAGCAGATCTGATAACAAGCTTCGCAAGTATCTGGATTCCCATTTATCAGTCGCAAAGCTTCACCGACATTTTTTACAAAAGAATCAAGATGAAACAGTATCATATGAGATGTTTAGAAGAATTTTTACAGAAGAATACAACATATCATTTGGATTCCCAATAAAAGACATCTGTAAAGAATGTACTATGTTCATGACACGTTTACAACAAGCTGAAGTGACAAATAATGAGACATCTGCAAAAATCGTCAATACGGAAAGGGAAGCTACATCTAAGAAAAACTGAATGTTTTCAAAAGAAAATTTTGGAAGCAACAAAAGCTAATGATCCATCCATCCTATCAATTTGCTTTGATTATCAGAAAAATCTGCCTGTCCCTGTGACGAATATTGGAGACGAATACTATTTGCGTCAGTTGTGGATTAACAATCTGGGAATACATTGCTTAACAACAAGAAAAGCCAATATTTATATGTATGCAGAACACTTTGCTCGAAAGGGACCAAACAAGGTAATAACTTGCCTGCAGAATTATATCACACAAAACAAGAAGCCAGAGCAACGTATTTTACAACTTTTTTGCGACAACTGCTTCAGCCAGAACAAAAATAGATTTTTGTTTGTCTTTTTAGATCAGCTATGTGTCAATAATATTTTTGAAACCATAGAAATCTGGTACCCAGTACCCGGTTACAGCATGATGCCAGTCGACCGAGATTTTGCTGTGGTTGAAAAACAAAGATTGAAGCGTGACAACCCAGAAGTTTATGTTTATCTAATAAAAGAGTGTAAACAGAAAACTCCATTCGATGTCGTCTTTGTACAGCATTCGCTGAGGTCTAATGGATGCCTGGAAGAAGGCGATCGTACAATAAAGGTGAAACACTATAAATTATGGTTACTCTTACATAAAACAAACTGTGCCGGGGATTTCGAAAGCTAGACGTGTCAAATTTTCGCCTAATGAGCAACCTCAGCTCAGTGCATCTTACTATGGCCCTATGGAATCATTGAAACTTTACAAACTCGGTCATAGCCGTAAACTTCGTGGTGAACCCAACCTGGCTTATGATAATGAATACCTAAAAATTAAGCAGTGGAAATTTAACAACGCAACTCATCTTGTAAAGCACGTTAAATCATTGGACACGGAATTTTTTACTCGAACCTTGTCTGAAAATGGAAGTATAATGCAGCAAAATGATGCCATTGATGAAGATAACATTGCTCAATTACAAGAGGCCGACGCTGTTTATGAATAGCTAGCCTTCTATGTGTTTATTACAGTAAGTTTTGCTTTCAGTTAAGTTTTTTCATACTATGTTTATGTAGTCTTGAATTTTATTCACACATTATGTATTTTTTTCTTATAGCGTTAGGTACATAATAAACCTTTTTTGTAGTAAAAACAAATTTTTGACAAAATAAAGAAATTTCAACACAAAAAGTGCCAAATTATTATTAGTTTTAAGAATCTATTTATTCTCTACTGAGGCTACTTTCGTAACTTGAAAACTGCCGAATTTATGATTTCAAAAATGGGGGATTGTAATTGTAACAAGCTATCAGTGGAATTTGATCCAGTTAAAAGATCGTCGACGTAAAAATCGTATTGGATTGCTTGAGATACAAGAGGATAAGTAGAACGGTTGTCTAAAGCTAATTGTATTAAACATTTAATCGCTAAGAATGATGCTGCTACTGCGCCGTAGATAACAGTATTAAGTTGATAACAGGAAATATTTGAATTTTGATTTGACCTTCAAAGAATTAATTGTGAGTTTTGTTGACTTGGGTCGACTAACACTACATTTTCTCAATATCCACTGCGATGACGTATAAATGTTTACAAAATCGTAATAATATCTCAAACAAATCGCTCTGCATTACAAGACCGTTGTGTTTAGTGTCGTTTAATGATAAACCTGATTTGGTTTTTGCCGAACCATCAAAAACAACACGAGTTTTGGCAGTTGAGCTTGTTGCCCTGATAACAGCGTGATGTGGCAAATAAAATTTTAAACCATTGTGCAAAGAGGATTGGTTAATAGCTTCATACTTTACCAGAAATTTTGTATATTTCTGTTTTAATGGTAAACTGGGTAACAGTTTGCTTTCTAACGAATAAAATCGTTTTAACGCTAAAGAGCGGGATTTACCAAATGCAGTGATATTGTTTTTTTAAGCAATGTTTACTATAAAACGTCCGAAATGATTTCGAGTAGTAGTTTCTAAAAAATGACTTTCGCAATATTGCTCGTCTGATGACTATGAGCTATAATTACTTTGACACTCCTCGATTTCCCAGAACTTTTGTAATTATTCTCGCGTTTGATCATCTTGTAAAGTATGCAAGCTTGTTAACAATAATGCAACTTTATTATCTTCAATATGTTGACCGCCGATTATCTAACTGAATCCTGTTTTTTGTAAGATAGGTTTACTTTGGTCTAATTTTGTGTTTTCTGACAAAAAAGTAATTCCAAAAATATATCAACATCTAAAAGAATGTAATGTAATGTGTAATCTGAGCTATCAGCTAGATGAAGGTTGCAGGTATATTTAACTGCTCTAGATTGAAGGATTTTGTGGAATTTCCTATTCCAAAAATTGTCAAATTGTAATTATGTTATAATAAACCAAGCTTATCGCAAAGGTTGCTTGTAATATAGTTTATTTGTAATCCAAGATCTTATAAAACGCGACGAATGTGAATTTAATTGTAAAGGTCCGCTATTTTAATGAATGCTGTAGATAATTGTATTTGTGAATTAATTTTGAAATTATAAAGAGAAGAATCTGACTTTAAAATTTTGTGTGAGTTTGCTTTTGTTGAGAAATTTAAGATTGTAGATTCGAATTTAATTACAAGAAAGTCACCACTAAATATCAACGTTTGCAAACATAACCTAAAATATTTAGTTTACGAACCAAACCTTTTTTACTCTATACGTGCCGTTGAAACTGATGCAACAGCATCCACACGACTCTAAAGGATTTTGTTTTTAAACTTTATAATTGAGGTACCGAGAATATTCGTACTCTTTTTTTAAATTTTGCTTTAATTATTCATTATCTTGTACTGTAATCGCTTTGACTTATACTAAAATGACTTTGACCTGTACAAAAACAAAATTTGTCAAACACAATGCACAATGTTGCCTAATCGCAAATATCTGTCGTAAAAAATATGTTTATGTGCATTTTGATGATTCTTGTTTAAGTTGTTACTGTAATAGTTCCTTGGTTGAATATGCAGTGTATTTATTTTAAGTGTGATTTTTTTGTGTCTTTTTTAAACTTTTTGGCAAGTTGCTACAAACTTCTAGAAGTTTACGAACTTTGCATGACCAGCTTGCAATAGAATTGAAACAATTCCTATCGGCGAGAAGAGAGGTCTAAGTGATAAAATTTGTTGTAATAGACTGCAGATCTCGTTTTGCAGATACAGTTCTTGTTAGACCAGTACAGAAGAATTTGAAGCTTGTATTAAAATTCTTAAGGTCCGTAAAGCTGGAGCAACAAAGAAATAAACCAAATCGTTAACATCAAATTCGATTTAATTATCTTTAAATAACAACGTATAAATAGAATTAGAAGTAATAACACATTAAGTCTCAAATTTAGTAGGCACACATGAAGTAGTTTACTTTGATTACAGGTACAACGTTGGTTATAAGAATGCCAGAAGCATCGGCAACTCACAGTACAGTAAATTGGATTGGCAAAAACATACATTCTTTCTGGACTAATTAAATTAGCAGTGGTAATTAACTGTTTACATATCAGCATGCGATAACAATTTAAGTTAGAATACTACTAATAACAAATTGTCGTGAAAGTTACCAAAGCAAACAAAATTCGTAGGAAGCACCGTAGTGACATCGAATGATAATCAAAATTTGACTTAACCAAATCCGGTGTTAACCTTAAGAAAACGTTTTTTGAATGGCTTACTTGTAATTAAGCTAACTACTAAAATCGTATGAAACGAAATCTACAAAAAAAGTAAAAGAGTACATTGAAGACAAGCAAAAAAACGGTTTTTCTAGTATGCTGTTTCCATGTGTATTTTTTTAAAGGTAGTGTTAAAAGTTTATGCCTGGTAGTAAAGGTATCAATGGTATATGCACATCCTATGGGAGTTATTTATAGGTGTGATGCGTCATTTTAGAAATTTTCCACAACCAATCCAAATGTTGCTGACCTACAAAAGGCGTGATTAACCCTTATAGGTAGATGACCGTAACCCACATTTGAAGGTAACATGTAGTGCTAAGAAATCAACATGGAAATTACACTTAATCAAAAAAGAATAGAAAAAGCTTACCCTGCGTTGAATAAATTAACGAATTAAAACTGTTATCAAAATACATAACGCCATAACACGTGGATGTTTTAAGATATAATTCTTTAAATTCAACCAGGCATATTAAGTGTACGACAAAGTAGAAGTAAAATGACTACCTGAACGGAAGTGAAATATGCAGTACTTGTTAAATGGCGTTAAGAAGTGAAAGACCAACCAAAAATATACAGGGTAGTGCAATTTAAATTTAGAGCACATAACAAAGTGTGCAAATTATATTTTGTTATCTTTTATTTGGTTTTTCAGATGTGTGTGCAATGTGTTTGTTTTTCTTTTTTTACTTACTCCCGTTCTCTGTTATTTGACTTTTTGTCGTCTTAAATTATATAAATCGGTACATTTAGATGCTTTTTCTACTCTCTTTCTTTTTTGGTTGTTTGAACTATTTTTTTACGAATTTCTGCTTTTAATACTTTATGTTTTATTAATAATAATTTTATGACTATTACGTTCCATCTGCTTATGATAAAATATATGAATATTTATAAGTAAATAAAATAAATAGACCAGTGTGCTGAGGCCTATCTTTTTTACTATAGGTTTGCAGAAGGAACCACAGTCGCTAAGTTTTCAGATAACATCACACACAAGCAGCCAGCAAAACAATAATTCTTTTATGATTTTTTGTTTATATAACATTTATACAATAATTTAAGCAATGATATTATTTTTCTAATTTAGTAACAAGTCATGTAGTACCTGTGGAAAATTTTCCAAAATGAAGTTTTTTTGTATGTCTACACATAAGTCTTTTAGTTAAAATTCAATTTTTTTTCGATTTTAAATCCACCTTTGGTAATCTTTCTAAAAATCTAAAACCCTAAGACGTTTAGGTTTCTATACAAATTGTTTTCTACCAATGGTTCGTCTTGAGGCTAAAATCAAAAAACTGTGAAGTTCTTTAAGTTTGTACAAGCAAATCATAATCCTAGGCGACTTTACAGTTATGCTTTAATAACTTACAAATTACTGTGTAGATTATAATTCTTAAATAAAAATATATTTTTTTGTAATTGGCAAAGAAATAAAAAAATGAATGTATACAAGTTGGTAACATAGAAATTTTAAAATTTCGCTACGCTATGAGCGGTACCTACTTCACAATAAAATTTAAAATATAGTGTTTGTTTTTGTTAATTTATACTTCACTGCAATAATATTTTGGTTTTTAAAATCACAGTTTTTATTGCAGGGAGTTTGCCAAAATCGTTCCAAAAAAAATTTCCGGTTAAATAGAAATCAAAACGTTTTTAAAGTGTTTACAAAGCATGGTTATTTTTCATTACGTTGATTTAATTATGTATTGTTATAAAATGTCTATTTTTAAACATTATACGGATTTAATTGTTTTTTTTATATTTATTTATATTTAGAAACAAAAACAACCAGATCGTGTCTAACATAAACAAAAAAAAACATCATGTATCACGTAAAAACAAATTAGTTTTTTATACAACTAATTTAATTGTTTATACGGTTAAATAATTGCCGTAAAAACAAACAAAAAATCGAAAAAACCGCAAATTGAAGATCCTTGCAGTAAAAAACTAGAAACTTTTACTGAGTAGGGTTTCGGTCCAGGTACCACTGAATAACCATTTCCAGTATAATATAAATAATCTCGCAGCTTTCTTACAGTTGTGTTAAGTTCTTAAACTTGTGATAAATATACATCCAACATGCTTAAGGTAAATCTAAGTTTTTAATTTTATTTAATATATAACAGTTTGTTTATAGAGGGTACTTTTTGTGTTCGGCGTATTTTATGTATTCTACGTAATGGGCATGCCTGCTAACGACCATGAGGCATTGGAAGCTGCTGAAACTGCATGGAATAGTGGTCATGGTCGTGGACATGGAGGCGGGGGTCATGGTGGTGGCTGGGGACACGGAGGTGGATATGGACATGGTGGAGGTGGTTGGGGACACGGCGGCGGTGGTGGATATGGACATGGACATGGACACCATCATGGTTAATTGTATCCAAAAAAATGTACGTTTAAAAATAAACTTTATAATATAATTTTTTTTAATTTAATATACATTATCATATATAACTACCATAAACTACGTTTGCTTAAAATCCAATACCAAAATGTACGCGTTTACGAAATCCAATAGGAGCAATTCGATGTTCTGGTACAAAGTGGACTGAGTGAACGTGATGGGGAATATGTACATGATAGGGTTCGTAATGTGGTTCATACGTTATAAGAGGTTTATTAAAACGTATGCCAATACTGAGTCGTTTTGAAAAACCTACACCTACCACCGGTGCAACATGTTCTAAATACTCATCTTCTAAATCAGATCCTAAAGCTACGTGATCAACAACTGCTACCACCACTAATAATGCAAGTGCTACCTATAAGTAAATTATAATCAATATATCAAAACAGAATAATATAAAGCAATTACTCACCTTAAACATGTTGTTTTGTTTATAAGCACGTGAATATGGTAAATCTAACGTACTTGCTCAGATATATAAAGGAAATTGTTATCAAGATTAGCCCTAGGTTTGATTTTAGTTAATTACTTTTAGGAAAATTGTTTTACGCGACTAAAAGTACTTTTTATTTCTAAACGATATTTTTTTTATAATAAGAAATGCGGAATTTTTTTTTATTTTAACCGTAGTGCCAATGCCCGTAATAGGGATAATAGTGGTGATGGTAGTAATTTCGACCACAGCATGGTCTCCGTCCATTATTACGCCAAGCATTACCTACTCCAACAACCCATATACTCCACCCATTGCATCTTCTTTGCACTCCACAAGGATTTGCACTTTCTGCTACTTCGAGTAATTCATCTTTTTCAACTGGACGGGATAGAACCACGATGGCAGATACTAGTATAATTGTTGTTATCTATACATTAATAATAATTAATAATCATATCCAAATCAAAAATGTTAAAAGTAAAAAATAGTATAGTTATATTTATCACTGATTTTAATATTACAAAAAATCAACTTTTTTTAATTAAACAAACAAAAAAAATTCAAAATTTTAAAAAAGTTATAAATAAATTTGAAAAACACTACGAAATTTTCGATTTAATTTATAGCTTGCGGTTTAAAATATTTGTTACAGTTAATGCTATCAAGTTTTTAATTACTTTATAATTACATAGCAAATACAGTTACTTTTAACGTGCAACAACAATCTATCAATTTGCTTTATATGTAAATTCAAATTGTGTGTAAACAACATAATGGGTATTTACAATTGATAAAAATCATGGTAAATAGCACTAAAATTATTTTTTCGTTGGAATTAGAATACTGAATTATGATGATTATAAAACTATAAACAAAAATACTAAAAAGCCAAATATAGCATTTTCTACGAAAAACAAAATATCAAAAAAGAAAAGTTTTTTATATTTGCAGTAATAAAAACTTACGGACAAAATAAATAGTTTAATGTAACTATCAAGAATATGAGAAATAAAAGGTATTGAACTTTAAAAAAAATTATAGTGATTCTTATAGTTAAGTATAAAAATAATTTATAAAAACAATTACAATTAAATTGACATTTAAACGTTAGTCAAAACACTAGTAATTAATTACTGCCCCAAATCGAACGCTGCATGAATTATTTTTTGTAATAAAATATGAAATTTTTCTTTAAGTCCACTCCCAATTATATTTATTCTAAAACTCGTTTTGACAATTTAAATTGTCATCATCAGTTAAACTAAAAGCAAGTGAAGTAACAAAAATAATTAAACATTTAAAAGAGCTTACACGTTATATAAAATTATAAAAATTAAATGACAAATGTCAACAAATTGAAACTGACATTAAAAGGAAAATGAAAAAAGTAAACTAAAATTTAATATTAAGAAGAGAAATATTTGTAAGCTTCGTGAGCATGACACTAGAGTAGATACTAACCTCTAATAATTTAACTATAAAATAATTTGCTGACATAAGTAATCAAATAAACTAGGCATATAAAGTTAGTAGAAGATAATAATAATAACTGTGGAAAGTGCTGAACGTTTAAGGTGTTAAAGAGATCCGGGAAGCAATAGCTTGATTGTTGATTCTCTTATTTTAGGTTAGTACAAAAACGTGCTTTGTAAATATTTTATTTATGTAATTAATTGAATAAACTCTTAATTTAGACGAATCTAATCGTGTTTCTTCCACTGATTATTTATCATCCTTATAAATCAACAATCAAATTTTTGTGGAAAATGGGAAAATTAAAATTTGAATTTGCAGTAATACCTAAACCAGATGATAACAAATCAAACATTTTGGGTTTGGTATCAATTACAGATACACAGGAAAATTCGTATATCATGCTAAAAGGATATCAACCAATGAGTCTACACACAGAATTAATAAAAGATAAAACATTTGGGATGATAAAACAATCAATAAAAAAAAGGCATGAAAAAAGAAAAGTGTGGATAAACTTAACCTCTGAAATGGAAAAAATTTATTTTGAAGATGAAAATATGCAGTTTAATGGTTTTTTGCTTGAAAAAATAGAAATTAAAGAAGAGAAGGCTACCGAAAACGCTGACCATTTACATACAAAGCAGAATAAATTAAAATTGGCAGAGAGATTTTCAATAGAAAAATTTTCAAAATCCACAACAAATGTTACACAGTGGCTGCGTATTTTTGAAAAAGAATGTGAACGTTTAGAATTAAATACAGATATAGAAAAAATTGAGATGCTGAGATTGCTGTTAGACGATTCTTGCAAAGACTGGTATTTATCAATGCTAATAAAAAACACAGTGGAATCAGATTGGTCAATATGGGAACAAAGTTTAAAAGAAACATATACTGATAAAGGATGGTCGCCTATCAGATATGCTATGAATTTCAAATATTTAAAAGGTTCAATATTAGACTATGCACTAAAAAAAGAAAGATTACTGCTAGAATTGGATAGTACTATTAATAAATCTCTACTTATAGACTTGATTGCCATTGGTTTACCAGTATTCGTTACAGATAAAATAGATAGAGAAAAATTAAAGGAAGTTGATGACTTCTTCAATAAATTGAAAGGGTTAGAGCATCTAATAAAAGAAAATAATAACACTAAAAATACACCAGTAAGTAATAAATCAAAATTTCAAAAGCCAAGCGGTACAAAAGAAAAAACTCCATGTAAAACATGAATCAAAAGGAAAAAAAAATAGATTTCATCCTGAAAGCACATGTTGGTACAAAAATGAAAAGAAAGAGGATATTGAATTAATGAACACACTGTTAAACGTGGAACTGTCAGATGAAGATCCAAAAAACTAGAAATTCCCCCACTAATTGAAATAAAAGTAAAGTTAGAAGGGTCTTTGGAGGTGAAAGGACTCTATGACCCAGGCTCAAGAATAACGGTAATTAATGCAAAATTAATAAATAAAAATCTTGAAAAAAATTTAAAAAAATATCAGTTAAAAACAATTAGTGGGTGGGGAAAAAGTTATGGGTTTGTGAAACTAAACGCAGAAATAAATGGTATAAAAAAAATGTTAAATGCTTTTGTATATGATAATGAAAATTTCAATTTTGACCTAATTTTAGGGCTAGATAGTGTAAAGAAATTTGGGTTGACTCATGACGAGAATTTAAATATCCAATTCTAGAACACTAAAGAAAAAGAAAATGAAGACAATGATAAAGTCGACATGCAAATTGAAAATAGATTTGAGATAGATTTTAATGAATTTGTAAATACATATGAATTCAAGATAGATGTAGATCACTTAAGTGAGGAAGAAAAAATAAAAATAAAAATTTTATTAAATGATTATGAAGACATTTTTGCTAAAGATAAGTACGATGTAGGCAAAGTGAAAAATTATGAAGCCTTCATCGACTTACAAATTGATAAATACTGTTCTAAAAGACCATATAGATGTGCAATAGATGACAGAAAAGAAATAGAAGAACAAGTATCACAACTTTTAAAACATGGTTTGGTCGAAGACTCATATAGCCGTTTTGCTGCACCAGTCACACTGGCTTTTAAAAAGGAAGAAAATAAAAAAAATAGACTGTGCGTAGATTTCAGAGATTTAAATAAGATAATTGTTCCACAATCTCAGCCATTTCCGCTAATAGAAGACTTAATGGTTAAAACAATAGGTTGCAAATATTTCACAACCTTGGACATAAATTCAGCTTTCTGGTCCATTCCCTTACGAGTTGGAGACAGACAAAAAACGGGATTTGTAACCCAGGAGGGCCATTACCAGTGGACATGTCTCCCGTTCGGATTAAAGACGTCACCAGCTATCTTTCAAAGAATCTTGGTAAATATAATAAAAAAAATATAACCTGTCTAAATTCTGTGTAAATTACATAGATGATATAATGATGTTTTCGGAGACATTCAAAGAACATTTGAACCATATTAAGTTGCTGCTAGACGCAATAAAAAAGAAGGTTTAAAACTAAAATTTACGAAATGCAAATTTGCAAAAAACGAAGTGAAATATTTGGGCCACTTAATAAAAAATGACACAATTACACCATTAAAAGATAATTTAAAAGCAAAAAAAAAATTTAATACCCTGAAAACAGAAAACAAATAAGGCAATTTCTAGGGAAAATAAATTTTGAAAGGAAGTATGTACCAAAAATAACAGAAATTCTTGATCCTTTGCACAACCTGCTAAGGAAAAATGTTAAATTCCATTGGTCGGATACTTGCATAGAGGCATTCGAAAACATAAAAGAAATTTTGTGCTCAGAACCAATTCTAGCCATATTCAATCCAAAATCGGACATTTTTATATACACAGACGCAAGCATTAAAGGCCTTGGAGCAGTGCTAAAGCAACCTCAAGCAGATGGCACGATAAAACCGGTTGCATACTTTTAAAAAAAAATTAAACGAAACACAAAAAAAAAAAAGCAATTTTTTTGAAATGTCTTGCCATAAAAGAGAGTATCAATTTCTGGCAATATTGGTTGCTCGGCAATTTTTTTACAATTTACTCAGACCACAGACCTCTAGAAAACTTAAATGTAAAAAATAGAACGGATGATGAGTTAGGAGATATGATACATTATATATCTCAATATAACTGTACTATTAAATACAACCCCGCAAAAAATAATGCAGAAGCGGATTTTTTTAGTCGAAACCCAGTCATGGAACCAGACGAAAATGCAGATGACATTTTAAAAACAGTAAATAATATTTCTCTACAAGAAATCATAGATGATCAAAAAATAAATAGACAAATAACAGAAAATACACAAAATTTCACAGTAGAAGATGAAATCTACTACCGAAAATTTAAAAATAGGAAAAAAATCGTGCTGAGTGAGGAATATAGCAAAATTCTGATAAGACGTACTCATGATGAGTTCTGTCATACTGGCATAAACCAGACTACACTTAAAATAAAACAATTTTACACCGCACCAAAATTGTCAAAAAATATTCAAGATATATGTAAAACTTGCGAGGTTTGCATTAAAAACAAGACCAGGCTGAACAGAAAATATGGACTTATGTCACACCTGGGACCAGCAGACAGGGCTTTTCAAATAATGTCTCTGGATACTATCGGCGGAATCGGTGGACAAAGGTCAACAAAAAGGTATCTACACCTACTAGAAGATCACTTTACTAGATTTGCATATATTCTATGCTCGAAAAATCAAAACGCATCAGACTTCATAAAATTAATAGAAAAAGTCCCGGTGGAAGATAAAATAGAAACCATACTCTCCGACCAATACCCTGGAATAAATTCAAGAGAGCTCAAAAACTATTTGACATAGAAGATATAGAATTAATCTTCACAGCCGTAGACGCACCGTTTTCTAACGGGCTAAACGAAAGATTGAACCAGACATTGGTCAACAAAATAAGATGTACACTAAATGCAAATAAAAAAAATAAAAAATCATGGGCCACAGTGGCAGAGGAATGCAGAAAAAAATATAATGAAACAGACCACTCAATTACAGGTTTTTCACCCGAATATTTACTGAATGGAAAATGCACAGCTCTGCTGCCACCGGAACTAACAAAAAACCTAAACAGAAGAAATTTGGAAGAGGACAGAAACCTGGCATTTCTCCGAACTCGAAAATCACACGAGTATAACAAATCTCTCTATGATAAAAATAGAATAGATCATAAATTCAAAGAGGGTGACTTGGTGTACGTGGCGAATAAAAACAAATTAAACAGAAGAAAATTGGACGAAATTAGAGTCGGTCCTTTTAAGATAGAGAAGAAGATATCGGACTTGATCTTTAAAATAAATGCAGAAAACAAAAAAGATTGGATGGGCTTATATCATGCCTCAAAGCTTATCCCCGTGGACTAGTCTGGCTGGCATTAATTCACCTGGCAATTAATGCTTTGAAGGGGGGAGATGTAAGCTTCGTGCGCATGACACTAGAGTAGATACTAACCTCTAATAATTTAACTATAAAATAATTTTCTGACATAAGTAATCAAATAAACTAGGCATATAAAGTTAGTAGAAGATAATAATAATAACTGTGGAAAGTGCGGAACGTTTAAGGTGTTAAAGAGATCCGGGAAGCAATAGCTTGATTGTTGATTCTCTTATTTTAGGTTAGTACAAAAACGTGCTTTGTAAATATTTTATTTATGTAATTAATTGAATAAACTCTTATTTTAGACGAATCTAATCGTGTTTCTTCCACTGATTATTTATCATCCTTATATATTTAAATCAAGAATTTCAATAATCTGAATGTTCATGATAAAGACGATAAATTTCAAGAATTTTAAGATGATTAAGAAAAGAACTTTTATTACAAAAATGAAAAAATTTAACGTTAAGGTACGAAGAAAAAGTAGTAGATAAAATATGACTAGCAAAAGAAGAACAAGTGTTTGATATACCAAAATTTAAATACATTTTAATAAAATAAATATGTTCTTTTAATGTTGTTTTAGACTTTCTACTAGTTTGTCCTACATAACAACAATTGCAAGAAGAGCAAGAAATATTATACACACCAGAGTTATCTAAAGAAGAAACAGAATCTTTATTATTAACAATAAAATATTTTAAATTGCGATTAGTAGAAAAATAAATAGAAATATTGTACTTTTTATAATATTTTTTTAAGAAAAAGAAAACAAAAATTAATATGTCATAGAACGATATCAAATTTATTTTGAGAAAACTTTTTAAAGAAGTGGTATAAACGAACTTTACAAAAAAACATTGTTTAAAAGATGGAAAGGATAATCATTATTATAGGCTGATTGCTTAATAGGAATAGAAAAGAGACGATTAAATAAAGAACGAAAAGCAGTTTTATGATTATAAGAATGAGTAAAAGGGAATTAAACAATCAGTGTACATAAGCGCCGAGTTCATGGGTTCGAGCTACTTTTTGAACCCACAAAAATTTTTTTGTGGGTTCTTAGCACCCACTCCTCAATGTTTTTAGAAATCGTGCATGTTGAGATTAATAATATTTTTTCATACGCAGATATAAATTAATATAATAAGAATAATACGTCTGGTACAGTGACGCTGGCTCTTATAAAGTGCCATTTTTGTGCAATTAGTTTTTCAGAATAGTGTTCTTCAAACTGTTCGAACATTACTCGAGAAATAATTACAATTGAGCAGTTTTCTAAAGCGACTACATATATATTTTCTAAATTTCAAAATGAAGAGGATATGTTTCAGTAACCTCTATTTTGATAAATTATTTTAGTTTTGTAGGTTTTATGTAAAAACTGGTAAAATTTAAAAAAGATAAATTTGTTGCAAAAGCAAGTGGTTCCCTATCCCAATTGGAATCCTTTGATTATTTTATTATATTAACATAATGATTATAACTATTTATAAAAAGATGTTTCAACTACTATGCTTGCATTTTTAAAGACTGTAATAGAATTTTTCAAAAAACAAGATTCGTTTTTAGAGTTTTAGATATCCATCAACAAAAAAAACAATGTATTTCGTGAAAAGCTTTTTCAAATTTTGATGCACTAAGCTTACATATTAACTGTACCCGTTTAAACATTCTTTTCTGAAAGATCTATTTTATATGTGACTTAATAATGTAGCAAACGTTACGCCACTGATATATGAATAACTATTTGTTTTTATGTTATAAACTAGACATTATTAGATAATTAGTTTTTAAACTGACTAATTGTTTGAAGGAAAAACTGGAAATTCTCATTTCTGTCGGAATAGAATCAAATCCTAGGAACCCACAAAGTTTTACACAAGCCGATGCCGATGTCAGTGTAAGTAGTTATTCCAGAAGAATGTATTTTTCTTATTCGTAATTTGCTTTTTTCTAATGGTTCTCTGGATCTTTACTACGTTTTAAATATTTGTACTTTGCTCGATTTCGTTTTAAAATAATTTTTTTAAAAATTTAATAAGCATTTCTATTCTCAATCATCGGGTTTAGCTATAGAATCTAATATTTCTTCTCTTGCTGCTGAAATCTTCATGAATAATGCTAAAAGTAACATTTCTTTTTAATTCTTTTTTTTTCTAATATGATTAGTTTTTGGTTTACATATGTTGATAATTGCATTGTTCTCTTTAATGGTTATTTAGATAATCTAAATAATTTTAATAATTTTGTTAATTCTATTTATCCTAATATTCATTTTACTTATGAAATTGAATGTACTACTACTGGTCATTCCTTTTTTTCCTTCTGACCTTAATGTTAAATTTCTTCATTTTTGTAAGAAAAGTTTGCTTCTTAATCATCTTAAAATTCATCGTCTTTATAATGAAAATTCAGGTAATTGTCTTAATAAAATTCTTGATTTAAATATTTCTCCTCTTCTTAATAATAACTTTTACTTTACTTTTTTCTTTTTCTTTTCATCACCTTTGGGTGTGTATTTAATGTCAGTTTCAATTTAAAATTTTTAATTTGTTGACATTTGTCATTCAATTTTATAATTTTATATAATTTCTAAGTTCTTTTAAATGTTTAATTATATTTGATTATTCATTTGCTTTGAGTTTAACTGATGAAGACAATTTAAATTGTCGAAACTAGTTTTAGAATAAATATAATTGTGGATTAACTTAAAGAAAAATATTATATCTTATTACAATATCTTCTCCACTTAGAGATGGATTACTTTAACTATATTAATTATTTTTTGTGTTGTTTTTTTTGCGATATACATATTTTTTTAAAATTTAAATTGAATATTATTAAAAACAATCA
Organism: Aquatica leii; assembly: GCA_035610365.1. NCBI lineage: Eukaryota > Metazoa > Arthropoda > Insecta > Coleoptera > Lampyridae > Aquatica > Aquatica leii. The sequence goes on along the minus strand of CM069432.1, from coordinate 20,987,383 downwards.
ATCTAAAATCTTAGCTTACTTCAATAAATACGGGAACATGCATTATTTGTCTTGCCCTTTGTTAAAATTTTTGTGAATTTACAACCTGCTATTTACAACAAGTAAATCTTCCCCAGCCTAGGTCGTCCACTACTGGACATAGGCCTCCCCCAAACCCTTCCATTTGTTTCTATCCTGTGCGATCTGGATCCAATTTCCTGCAACTCTTTTTACATCATCGGCCCATCTTGTTGGTGGTCTACCTCTGCTTCTGAATGCGTCTTGCCTGGGTCTCCATTCAATCATTCGTCTTGTCCATCTCTCATCTTTCAGTCTTGCCACGTGTCCCGCCCAGTTCCACTTCAGCTTAGCTATCCTCAACACAGCATCCTTTACCTTTGTTCGCTGCCTAATTGTGGTGTTTGGTATTTTGTCTCTAAGTGTTATTCCTAGCATTAACCTTTCCATTGCCGTCTGTGTTACTCTTATTTTCTTTATGTATTTATTGGTCAATGTTAGTGTTTCAGCCCCATAAGTGAGAACAGGGATTATGCACTGATCGAACGTTTTCCTCTTCAGGCATATTGGGATATCTGATTTAAAAATGTAGCTGAGCTTACCGTAGGCTGCCCATGTTCAATTGATTTTCCTCTTCAGTTCGTGGGTTTGATTATCTCTCCCAATGGTTAACTCGTGTCCCAGGTATTTGTATGAGTATACTTGTTTGATTTTTATATCATCTGCCAAAATGTTATCGCTCAGGACCAGGTTTGTCATATATTTTGTCTTTGTATAGTTTATGTCAAGCCCGACTTCCTTTGAGGTAGCTTTGAGTTCTTGTAGCATTTGATTAGCTTCGTCTATCTTATCTGTGATTAGGACTAGATCATCGGCAAATCTTAGATGATTTAGTAGTTCACCATTGATGTTAATTCCACACTGTTCCCAATCTAGGTTTTTGTACATATATTCTAAGAGTGTCGTGAATAATTTAGGGGATATGACATCTCCCTGTCTTAGCCCTTTTCCTATTTGAAATGTGTTGATGTCGTCGTGTAATCTTACTAATGCGGTTGCGTGGTTATATATGTATTTTAGTAAACCCGTGTATCTGGAGTCTATTCGGCATTGCGAAAGAGCATGGAAAAGTTGTTGCTGATTTATCGAATCAAATGCCTTTTCATGATCTACAAAACAAGTAAATGGGATTCATGAATTACACTTATCCAGTGATAACTCTCCTGGCTAGTACATTAAGAGATAATTGACTAACATTAAGATCGTATGATGCGTCTATTGGCTTAAAATATCCGTTGGCTACTGCTTTTTTAGCTTTCTTCTGTGTAATTTTTGTTACCAGGGAGCATTGGAAATCATTCTTAGTATTTTGGATTGGATTCTCAGATAGGCTTTAGTATGTATTTGTATAATAGAATTTTATTTTTTGTGATGAGTTTTAATCTTCGTTCAATTAGCCAACCCATTTTCTGTGTTTTTAGGTTGAGTTAAGTTTTCTTTGCCATGATATGCGGCTTCCAGGTAAGCTTTTCATTTATGTTTAATACGACGTACTCTACTTGGGTGTTAACGATAGTTGCATATTGCTTAGTCAGACTGAAGAATAGCTAATGGTTTGGTTGCCGAAAGTAATTTGCGTGGGTTTTATAAAGTTGACCTTGAATTTTTATTTATCTACCAAGTCTTGTATGAGGTTGAGGTATGTTTGCAAATTATGAAATGCAAGTTGAGGGTTGTCCCTTATGAATATTATTGCCGTATCATTTCCGAATGTGACAGTTGTATTTGCATTTGTGGTCAGAATGTCAATCAGTCGTGAAGTTTTGGTATTGTTCTGAAAGGTATGATTTAGCAATCAGATAGTGAGGTGTGGGAAGGATCAATTTAAGCTTATAGAGGAGACCTTCGTGTCATACGTGATCAAAAGCTTGGTGAACATCTAGAAAGGTAGCTGTACATATTTTTTTCTCTTCAAGGCTTATGTGAATGTTTCTAATGATCCTATGGCATTATTATTGAGCAAATGGATAATGTTTCACTCGCAGAGCAAGAATTTTCAGAATTCGAAAATGTTTTCTTTTCCAAAAGGGGAAGTGCCGAATATTTAATCAGTGAATTAATCGTTTCTTCACCAAATACAGGGTACAATTCTCTCAGCGGTAGTCTACATTTATGCAAATCTGGTACATCGCAAAAGTCACCATTGTTCCAGATGCTAAAAATAAATATTCCCAGATTCTCAGGTGATCTAGAAAACTGGATCGAATTCAAAAACATATTTTTCAGTTTAATTCATGATAACTCGGATCTTACATATATTCAAAAGTTGCATTATCTTAAAGGCTGTTTTGCTTGTGCCGCTGCTGAAATAATCAAATCATTACAGTTTTTTGCTAGCAATTATCGAATTGCTTTCAACTCATTAGTAGCCCGATATGATTAGCGTATACTATTAATTCGGAAACATATAAAATTCATTATGGAACTAGAGCCCTTGACAAAGAAATCTGCTTCCACTCTGAGAAAAGTAAGCGATTTTCTTTTCAAGCACGTTACAGCACTCCAATCTCTTGCTACAACACAGCAGCTATTCGAAACGTGTATCATACATGTTACATCCATTAGATCCAACTACTTCGCGGCAATGCGAAACTATACGCAACAAATCCAATTCCGATCTGCCTACCTTAGATAAACTCCAGTCATTTCTCACAAATCATGCTAATTTTCTCGATAGTCTAGAAGTCAAACCAGTTAATGTGGTGCTCGAAAAATCTAAATTCTATTCAAAAGCGTTTGTTGCAAATAGTTCCGTCTGCCTACTTTGCAAAGAGAGCTGCTATCTATCCAAATGTCGCAATTTTCTCAACATGGATCAACACCAAAGGATCGTTCTTCAAAAGCTAGAGAGTTGAAGATATGCTTCAACTGTTTTGTTTGGGGTCACATATTACCTCAATGCGTTTCTAAATTTACGTGTAGAACATGTAAAGCTAGGCATCCTACTAGACATCGCAACTTCTTCTGGAGTCTCCCATTTCTGTTGTTTTTGCTTTCTGCTCGAATAAAATCAAGGTTTGCAAAGTTGCAAAAGTTGTCATTCAGTCCATATGATCTACTTATCGTAGCAACCTTGAAGATCTATACGATTTAAAGATTCCCAGGCATGTTCTATGTAAAAATCCAGTCGGCATACAACTTTATGGATTTTGCGATGCTTGCACTCGTGGTTTTGGTGCATGCATATATATGCGATTAGTTGACATGGACAATCAAGTTCACGTTAATTTGCTCTGCGCAAAATCAAGGGCTGCTCCCAACTGTGCCCAAGCTTGAGTTGTGTGAAGCACTTGTTTTAGCCAAACTCTCAGATCACGTTCTAAAGGTCTTGGATGCTCCAATATCCAAATGTTTTCTGAGGTCTGATTACAACATAGTTTTGGGGGGTTGGAAATCAGTTCTAACTTACTCTTGCAATAGAGTCGCAGACATTTAAAGACTGACTTCTGATGCGGCGTGGCGTTATGTTCCCACTAAATCAAATTCTGCCGACTTAATCTCTAGGAGAACCACGCACCGAATCCTAAAAACCTTGACAGGTTCCACCTTGATTTACCCAAGATTCGTTATGCTGGCCCAACTCCCAGTCTATCGAAGCATAGCTTTCTAATATGAAGATACAATCCCAGTGCTTAGTAGCAACGTAGACATCCTTTCCATTTTCAGACTTCTCGAGTCTCGCCAAGCTCGAACGAGTCATCTCATATTGCTTGCGATTTTCTAAGAATCGTTTAAGAAAGGTCGTCTTTTAAGGTTTCTTATGCCCATGGAAATTAATAAGTCTTTATTCCAAAGGCATAATTTGCGTTGGCGGTAAGCCAATTTTAATTGATTATTTGTAGATTTGTAGCACGCCGTGGCAAACCTCTACATGTATACTCTGACAACGGAACAAATTTCTGCGATTGCAAGCAAGGTAAGATAATTTCCGAGGCCATCGCATGCAAGACCTTCAACAACATTACTTGATCCGGAGGTTACTGGAGTTCCTGCTTCTCGTCCATCTTTATTCCAAAGGGATCAACAGATTCACCAGCATCTATGGCGACGTTGGAACAAAGAGTACATCTCCGAGTTGCAGAAAAAGCAAAAATGAAAGTCCCATTAATCTGATCTAAAACTTGGAACTTTAGTGCTGATCAAAAAAGATAACCTTCCTTCGCTTTGCTAAAAATTAGGATGAATCACGCAAATCCATTCTGGCGCAGTGACGGTGTCATTAGACTTTGAATCCAGGTTTGGTTTAATTAGTATTAGTACCTATAGCAACTATTTAGTTTTTATACAATATTAATAATTAAAAAATTCCTTACAAAATGACTTACCAAACTATTAGTAAGATCTAGAAATAGTGTTAACTGATGGGAATTTGTCATATATAAACGACTTTGTTGAACCTAGCAGACTTGATATTATCGATTTTGACTTTAATAAGTAAAAAAGAAAGTCTAATCAAATAAGCTGGTTTTTACTCTAAATTTCATATAGTTTTAAAAATATTGCTTACTCTCCCAATCGGTATGACAAGCGGAGAAAAAAGTTTCTCCAAAGCAAAGTTAATTAACGACTACAACTACCAAAGATCGGCCAAATAGCTTGACAACATTGGCCATTAAACATGAGCTAGCTGAAGAAATTGGCGTCAAAAAATGTATTAAAAAAATTATAGAAGTAAAAGTGAGAAAAAAACACTTTTAAGTTTAACCTTTGAATTACTAAGCAATTTTTGAGGCGCCGATTACCAAGTGGGGTCAGATGTGACCCCAAATTTTTTTTCTTATTTTGTAAAGAAAAACCGATTAATTTGTAATGGTAACCTTTATTAATATTTTAAATTAACATTAGATTTCATATAAACTAATAAAAATATAAAAATAAACTGCAAACATAAATTAGTGAGGGCAACAACTATTACATATAATGTAGTTTTTTTTCTGGCAATGTTGTTTACATACAAAGAGTTTGCACTTTTCACATGTTTCCGAACATTTTTTGTCATTTGCTCTTAGACATATCTTACAACGACCTCTTTTAGGGCGAGCGATAGTTTCGTCTTGCGGTCCCACTTCCTCTGGTTCTCTGTCTGCTAAAACCATCGCTATTGCATTCTGCACATGTCTTGGTAATCCTTGAAGTATACGTTTTTTGTTATGTGGGATTACTAATTCAAACCCAAGTTTTTGCAAAAATAATCTCCTTCCAGATGTTTTCCTTTTTTCAAAGCAATATCAAGGAAATTAAAAAATAGAACGAGAGGCCAGCGATTTGTATTTCTTCTGCATGAGTATTTCTTCACCATTTTATCGACGCTGTCCACAGCTCCTTTGCAGCTATTATAGTCCAAGATAACTTGCGGTTTGTAACTGAGGTCTTCTCCGGACAATTCCAAATCTTGGTTTTGCGTTGAAAGTAGCATAACGCTTCTATATTTTTTAGGTACGTAAAATACTAAAATTGTGTCTTCTCCATATAGAATTTCGCTTGAGTATTCTGCTCGATTTCTTTTTGGCAAAAATTCTTTTGGTATTTCTCTACGTGTTTTACGAATGTGTTCCGGTCAAGGTTTTTGATTGCTGCAGTAGCTCCTTTGCCAAAAACATAGACGTAAAAAAATTATCTGTGGTAATACCATAACCCTCTCTCAAACCCTCAACCAAACCCAATATTTTGCTGATTTCGTCTTCTAGTATGAGGCTTATCAGTTGTAAAAAAAACATAAGAAACGACAACAAAAACAACACGTCGGGGGTCAAAAAAGACCCCAATGGTAATCGGAAGGGTAACTGTATTATAATCATTCAGTTTTAATTTTTAATGGTTCTATAATTTGTTTTACTATTTTTTTTAATATACGCACTTTATAATTATCTTTTTTTCCTGTGAAATTTTAATTTCAACTTAGTGCCAAAATCATAAATCAAAAAAATTGTATTTTTGGAAAATCAAAACTTCGACATATTTTGGTACCAATCTTTTTACTCGCGTTTTATTTTACTACTAAGCGTGGGAAGAATTTGAGTTTTCTTTTGGTTTTTCTGATAAAGGGCTGTCATTGTACCTTTTTGCCCGGGGCTTCGGCCATGTTTACAACAAAAAAAGCTAGACGTTAATTTTTTTAAAAATTTTACATCAAAATTTTTTGTTAGAAATTATATTTAAGTTGTTTAACAAATATTTATTAAAACGATTAATTTTTTATTACATAAAATTACTAATAAGATTAAAAAAATTGTTTAAAAAGCTATTCTTTGCGATCTATTTACAATTAAAAAAAGTTTTTAGATTGGTGTAATTACAAATTACAAAACTAATTAATAATAAAGGTACCAATATTAAAAACTTTAATTTTACTTTTTTCCAACACACAATTTAGTTTTTTTTTTTGTATACGAGACATTTACAGAAATAATCAAATAGAAAATTGTTGCTAAAACATCATCGAAATGTCACAGCTTAAAATTAATAAAAACGCTAATTGTATGGAGTACATTGAAAACAATTAAATAAAGATAACTTACCTTCAGCATCGTTTGAGTAAATAAAACAAAATATGGTTGAGTTTTATAAGTTTAATTGCTTTATCTTACAATTTAAATCAAATTATTGTCAACTAATGATTTAATAAACGATATCATTACTTTTTTGCTATATTAAAAGAACTACTTACGTTAATAACAATAATAAAACAGACAGTAGAAAAAAAATTAGAAATGGATTGAGTAGCACATTGGACTCAAAAGTTATTTCAAATACTTCTACATCAGAAATAACACTAAAATGGTAAGTAAATTGAAAACTGTAGGTATACTAAAATCGATTGCCAAATTTAGCAAATTTTAAATTATTTATGCGAAACTCGTGATCAATAATTCACTCTTGTTCCACTTTTAAATTTTTAGAACCTCTCGACGAAATCGGTATTCTTAAATGGCCATATTTGGATATAAACATTGCATAACGCAGATTAAAACAAAACAAACCAGTTTTGTTGATACATTTATATTTAAACAAACCAAAAGGCAAGGTTATATGTTAAGAATGTGGGGATTCCACAATTATTAACCTTCTAGTTTGTTAATGACAAGTTTGAATGAATTCTCTTTTTTTGAATTTAATTAGATACAAATAGTGTATCATTGCTTGCGTGCAATTTGTTTGACGTTTTTAAATTTGATAATTGTATTTACCAGTATTAGTTTTACTGTTTACTTCACATTCGATTTCGGATTTTCCAAGTTCATGCAAATTACGTAAAGAAAACGTCAGATTACTACGTGCTCTTATACCGTAGCATGTGATTAAAATTAATTAACAATATTTTTCAAGTAATTACTGCGTGGGTTGTTCGAAAACTATTTTTGCGTCTATTAACCTTCTTTGTAGAAAACACTTAAATGCAAATATAAGATGACCTTAACCTTTTGCAGATAATTAGTATTAATAAAGTTACTATAGAAACAAATTTGTTTGACATTAAAGAAGACTATTAAGATGTATCAAGTACAAAAAAAACTATTTGAATATATAACTTTGAAGATATACGATAGAAATCGCTGGTAGTCATAAATAAATCTGCGAGTTTGTAGAATCTGGTTTTTGACTTTGACGGTTTATAAGGTTGCGTCAATTACTTTGTTTTCAACATGTTCTAATTTAAGATTGGTTTTTCTTTTTTTTAAGTAATTTTTTTTTAAGTTTTTTTAATTTGTTTGCATGTCTAACCTCTGCTTAATTTTACGAATTGAATTGGCATGGCGTAAAAAGGTATAACGCATTTTTTTGAAATTTAAAATGACATTATTATTTAATAAAATTATTCTAGTCGACTAAAAAATAAGATAAACGAATTGGAAGATTCTGCATTAATTGTTGTATGGGATATTTAGAACAATCACTTGCCAGAGAACAGATACTTTCACTTGTACAATCTGCAAGAAGCGAGGCTATTGATAACAAGAATTTTTCTTATCAATAATTGTTTGGTGTCATTATTTTAACCATTTAATAAACTGTGATCGATGCAATAAAAATGCAAAGTAATATTGACATTATTTTTCGATCATGAAGAACTCTTGTTGCGTTACTTACGTGCAAAAGCTAGAACAATAATGCCTGAAATAAAGTAACATAAACGAAGTTATTCAAAATTCCGTGACAGTTTGGAAAACTCGAAAACAAAATCAAAAGTTAAAATCAAAGGGCGCAAGCAAGGTGTAAAGCTCAATGGACTTCTGGTCATTGCCAATCACAAGCCTGCTCCTAAAGGATACACTCTAAATGGACTTACCTTAAAAAAGTGTATCTTATTAAAATCTGAAAATTCACATAATGCGAAACCCGATAACAAAAATTAAAATTAAAGCAAGATATAAAAAAAACAAATAAAAAAACGTAAGTTAAAAATTAAAGTTAATTGAATAAACACATAAATAAGCAAAAAAACATTTAAAGAAATAAAACAAATAAAAACAAAAAAATCTTAATTACAAAAAAAATAAACTTATCTCTTTTAACCTGTTCGAGACGGTGGCTGAAAAGCAAGTGCTTACCGCTGGAACGGAGCCGGGAGAAACTGATCTCGTGTGGCGCATGAGTGCTACGTGGCCGATGTGCGGCGCAGCGCGGGACGCGGTGTAGTCAGTACCACAGCAGCAGTATGTGCGTGCACGTCTAGAGCGTCCTACTTTTTTATTATCATGGCTTCAAAAAGAGGCTTTTCTGACGAAGAGCTTCAGCAAATACTAGAAAGCGAGGACGAATACTTGCCAAGCGAAATTGAATATTCCAGCGATTCTGAAACTGAAGATATTGGAATTGAAGAGCAAGAAAATGAAGAAGTAAACATTGCTACAACGGGAACGAGCGGAAACACTGCTAGAAATGCCGGTCCAAAGTTTCAGTGGCGATTTGATGACAATTTCGTTCCTCCTAATATGAATTTTGATAATTTGAACTCCGGGGTAAATGGGAACCTAGGATTTTTAGAAGATTCGCCCGAACTTGGTTACTTCCTACACTTTTTGATAACAATTTGATGACTATTATCACGGAACATACCAATATTTTCGGAACAGCATTGAAAGAAAAATATTCATCATATAAAACATGGACGGATAAAAACATCTCGGAGATGTATGTTTTGTTTGGTTTATGCACACTTATGGGAATTGTTTAAAAGCCAAAATTGTCGGATTACTGGACGACAAGTCCGGTTTTTTGCAAAAATTTGCAGTCGTGACACTTTTCTGCAAACTTTGCGTGCTTTGCATTTCGTGAATAACACAAATTTAGATGAAGAAGACCCTTTACGAAAAATCCAGCCAATTGTAGACGCACTGAGAACGAAATTCAAAGGAGCATTCTACCCCTTTCAGCACTTGGCAATAGATGAAAATCTAATTCTTTATAAAAGAAGATTGGCTTTCAAACAATATATCCCCGCCAAAAGACACCGTTTCGGCATAAAGCTTTTTGAGATATGCGATGCTGAAACGGGATATGTGCTGGATTATATCGTTTACACTGGCAAGAGCACAAATATTGAGCGAACTGATCACTTAGGAGTGAGCGGAAATGTCATGAACAATCTGATGGAACCTTAGTACGACAAAAATCATATTCTATAATTAGATAATTGGTACACAAGCCCAACACTTTTCCACTATCTTTTGGAAAGGAAAACATTCGTATTAACACAATCAAAATCTTTGAATCATCTAAAATTTCTGAATCCAAAATTTCTATGTCGGAAGAGTTAGCCCTAAAAAGTCTTAGTAAGAACCTTGATATTATTGTTTTTCCAGCTGACAAAAACAACGCTACTGTCGTTTTAAACCATATTGATTATGTTGCAAAAATCTATTCTATTCTGTCTAAGGAAACGTACGCTCTTCTAACTCGTAATCCCATTTCGAGGATTGAACGTGAGGTCAGCCAAATCATCAAATACTCCAATCTACCTCCTGAAACTAAACGTCGACTTACCCTTTCAGATTCTAAGCCACCTCGTCTATACGGAGTTCCCAAAATTTACAAACAAGGTATTCCCTTTCTACCTATCGTCAGTACTATCCAATCTCCTACCTACAAGCCAAATTCTTGTCTAACATTTTTTGTGAGTTTACAGGTAAAACTTCTTCTCACATCCTCAATTCTCAGCATTTTATTCAACGTTTACAAACTATAAAACTTGAACCCCAAGATCTTCTTGTGAGTTTTGATGTCACTTTACTTTTTACTAAAGTTCCTATTAAGGATTCGCTTATTATCATCGAACAGATTCTGTCTTAACATAGCAAGGACTTTAGGAGGAGGAGGAGGAGTTTAGTTCCTCTAAGAGGAGTCATAGTTACGACTCTACCGGAGGGTATGGGGGGGCGGTAAGCACCCCCATTGCGCACACCCGGAGTGTCGTGCAATCTATCGCATTAGTAAAGCAAATCCTAGTTCTTGGACTTAGCACCCCGGTTTCCGTTACACGGTAGGCGGTAGAACTAGTGAAACTAAAACCCACCCTTTCGCAGGTATCGCGACCCAGTCTTTTACTAAGAAATGGGCAGTTCAGCGTATAACTCGGATTGTCTCATCCTTTCTGACTCTTATTTCTGGTCGATGTTAGCTGGCCAGTGTAGCACTCCAAACTAGCTTTTCCCACGCCTATAAATAGGGGGTAGCAGTGGAACGAGACGGGGATAGAGTGCCGTAGTACCCTCCCTCTTAAGGGACATGTAGCACGACGGAATAAATCGACGACCAACCTGTGCCAGAGCTAGGTCTCACTCCCCCAATAGACCGACACCAGTTGATAGAGCACCTGACAGCGAGTCTCCGGTGGGACTCTCTATCACCCTCGGATACTTGTGTTGCTGCCGCACCACGTTGGACGAGTCGCCGTCGCAGTCTCCTCCATCCTACAAAAATGGATTTCTCTGCTACCTTGCAATGTTCGAAGAGCCCTCGCCCTTTCCGTATAAATGCTAAGGGTACTGGAATTGGGTAGATTGCTGTCCGTTCTATGGGTCTAAGGCGCAAAACCACTCACATAGACCCCGGGCGTATTGGTCCACGTACGGTTACCACAAGACGCTTCTTTTGGTGGAGGGACTAGCTTCCCTTGCCATGCTTTTGTACAAAAGGACTCGGCCTTTTCTCTCCCTTCAGAACTAGGGCCGGGGTTACCGGCACTGGAAAACCCTAAGGCCCAGGCCGTGCCCCAAGTTCCTGTCTGAAGATTGAAGTTTTAGAATTGGAGCTAGATCCAGATTTACCGGCATAGACAAGACGGTTTACGCCTGCCAGCCGTGCCTCCAGTTCCTGTCCAATTCCTTCCCTCGGAATTGGGTAGAATGACTATTATTCTAAGAGAAGCGGTCACATGACAAACCTCTCCCTCACGTATAAATCGTACACAATTAAGTCCACAATCCACGGACGTTATGCCACCTGTTACATGCCAAAATTAACACAAAGTCGCTGCCTGAAATGCGGTAACATAAACGGGGTTGTGCCACTAGCTCAACGGAGAAGGGGGTGGGTTGTAATTTAAAATTCCGTGAAAAATTGGAAACGCGATCGACGTAAAATTGAACTAAAACGGTAAAATAGTCAAAAATCGGTAAGGGCGCCAATCAAGGTCACGATGAGGGTAGCTTTCAAACCCCTAATTATCCGAAAGCTCATCTGGTTGGTTACAACCCCGGAACTTACCTTGAGTTGTAACTTTACTGAAATACACTTAAAAACAAAAATTTACGTATGCGGTAGCTAAATGAATAAAAGCTCTTTACATTTAACAATTTAACATTTATTGAATGAATATTAAACAACAAAACAAAAAAAAATGATTAGTAAACAAATTTTAATAAAATAAAAATTAATTAATAATCTTAAGCAAAACCAAACAAAAATGAACAATCTACACACAAAACATTAAATCAAAATTTATAAAAAGAAAATGCTACAATAATAGCGTTAACTCGACGTTTTCAAATAAAACATAACGCAAATAAATTTCAAGGCCTTGACCGCATAAGAAATTAAATAATTCAAATAACTAAGAACAATACAGATTATAAAATATAGGTCCGAACTTTAATTCGAACTAAACAAAATATAGTTTATAATTCGTTACATTATCATATATTCGGGAATACGATTTACTTTTCGAGCGCACCAAAACAAAGTTAATTTATTTTAATTTCGCGCAAACACTTTAAGCGTTCATTGAAATAAATAAATTTAACGTTAGTCGTAATTCAATTGGCTCAAATTCAAAGCTTTTACTGCATTATAATCGCGGGTCACTACACGATAATAACCAAAATCGATAAATACCTTTACTTAATTGTAGAAACCAGGTAAGCTGCGGGTCACAGTGGTTTTCAAAGCTACAACCTCAGATGGACTTCGGTCGCTCCCAAACGTATCGTAGTCGAATGCGGGATCAGTGGAACCCCCAAACAATAGGTCACCAGCGGAAGATTTATTTTCACAATTTAAACCGCACAATAGCAAAGAAAAGGGATTTTTCTACTTAAAACATCGAAACTAAATCCCTCAAGCGTGATTGTTTATTTTTGGATACCGTGACGTCTAAATAAACCGTACATTACGAAATTTGAAAACATATTAACATTTTCATCACCACACTTAATTTTCACGGTACGAATTGACTTCCGCGGTAAGGCATAACGATAGGGCAAAGTACCCTGCTCACTCTACTACATCTCACGATCCCCGGTATTTCTAAAATCTTCCCCTGCACGATCGAATCCTCATCCATATATCAACTTTTCTCGAATACCCTTTCCACAAAGGCTGTGTTCGAAATTTCAAGAACGAAAACACTCTTATTAAGAAGTGTGATAAAGAGGCAATCAGTCCCCATTACGTCATATTTATAGCATTAGGACACAGCATTTCGCTTGTACGTGAAAGTGTCAAATTGACAAAATATTATATTACAAGAATTTAAACTGCATAATAAATTAAGATAATGACTTAATTTTTCCACGTAATCTAAACGATTGACACAAAGAAATCAAAGTACGACTGTACTGAGAATGCACTTGAACAAAGAACTTTTGATCCAACTTAAAATAAACAAACGACGAAAATATAATTAATTACGGTTATATCTCAGAAGGGAAACATAAATTACAACTGGACTTCTCAACAAACCAAGTGAAATACTTAATAAACAAAATCGCGAAATCAGATGGTTCACGGCGTAACAAAATACAAAACTTTATCAACAATTTACATTGTACTTTGAATTTAAAATCGTAAAATAACTTATTAAACTCAATCTAAAATTACATTAAAACAAATTCAGAATACTGTGTCCATTACCAAAGATTACTTAAACAACCAATCGATTTTAAACGATGGTTACACCGAACTAACAAATCGAGAAAGAAAAAAAAAAAGAAAACGCAAATCCAGCCAGCTGAATTTATTTATGGGGTCTGTCATAAAAGAATACTGCTGACTTTCAAACGCAGGTCACACACCGTAGAGGGGAGCCCATTAAAAGTAAGGCGTCAACACAACTACTACCACGTTTGGGTACGATATGTTTTGGCCGTTAACACAGGACCCATACTTACGCTTAAACCCTGGAATTGGTTAGAAACGTATCCGTTTTAAGAGCAACAACACCACATGGTAAAATGTAGGCCCGTGTCAGTCATTTAGTTCACACCTGTACTGGAGAACCAGCACAAATGCTACTGAGAGTGCACCGCGAGGAGGCGACTAACATTACACTCCCTCCACTTACTTCCAATTTGATAACAAGTTTTACGAACAGGTTTCTGGTGCTGCTATGGGTTTTTTTCTATCACCTGTTGTAGCTAACATTTTTATGGAATTCTTTGAAACGGTTGCTTTTGAATCATCTATATTAAAACTTAAAGTTTGGTATAGGTATGTTGACGACACGTTTATTGTTTGGTCTTACGGTCATATCGAATTGTCTAAGTTTTTTGATCATCTTTACAATCAACACTTAAATATCAAATTTACTATGGGAATTGAAAGTAATGGTTCTTTCTCATTTCTTGACGTTCTTGTGACTCGTAAACACGGCGGACTTCTGGGCCATTCTGTTTATCGCAAACTCATCCATACGGACAGATACCTTCATGCTTTGTCTCATCATCATCCTGCACAGAAACCTTCTGTTATTGAATCTTTGGTTTATCGTGGTTTTTCTATTTACCTGAGAATCTAGACTCGGAACTCCGTCATCTTACTAGAACCTTAGTGAACAATGGTTATATGAAGCGAGATATTCATAGAGTTATTAATCGTCGTGTACATCCACGTACTCGATTACCCAAGGACATTTCTACTCCCGAATCCAATCCAAAATTGACTTTTTTACCATACATTTATAAAGTGATCAAATAGGAAAACTTCTTCGTAAGAATAGTATCAAACCCATATTCAACTCGATAGGCAAAATTTCTCAGATTCTCCCTTCTCCCAAGGACAAATTTCCTACACTTTCGTCTCAAGGTGTATACCAAATTCCTTGTTCATGTGGTTTAGTCTACATTGGTAAAACCGGCCGTTCCGTCATTACTCGCGTTTCAGAAAATGATCGTTGTATAAGGAAAAGGCATATTTTTAAGTCTGCGGTTGCTGAACATCATTTTACTACAGGTCACAAAATAGATTTTAATAACGTTTCGGTGATTGCCAAATCTCCATTCTTTTTTAACAGAAAACTTTGAAAAAACATAGAAATCATCAAGCACCCTAATAACTTCAATCGTGATCATGGTTTCGAGCTATCCCCTTTTTCGTTCCCGGTCATTAGTCCCTTACCGAAAACACGCCTCCTTTCAACCGTAATCCAATCAAACTCGAACTTAACCAGCCGTGACGATATTTCTTCTTTATATACGAAGACTATTCCATTTTAAGTCACTTCTTTGGAGTTTAGAATCTGGCTTAGTTTACAAGTTGATTAGCTAACTTTTGAGAAGTTTTTAGTTAGATTTTGGTTGCTTTTTGAGTTCGAAAGTGGTCAAAACGTTGGCAACTTCTTTACAACAATAACACGGTCTAAACCTGGAAGACGTTTTTATCTTAGTATATACTCCGACCGTGGAAGCCTTTGCTGTTACAATTGTAAAATCGTTAATTCGCAACACTCTTTATTTTACTGAACGCCCAAAGCTTTTTAAAACACTATACTGGCATAAATAAATTCACTAAATTTAATTAGTTAGTACAAAATAAATACCTTAAGCTTTCGGTAGTTGGTCCAGGAAAAGGCTGGTAGTTGTCCCAAAGGTAGCCAGCTGCCATCGACCAAAAGATCTAAAAGCTAACTCCAGTTGATAAGGATCCGACGGAAGACTCTCCTCAAGCCGCCACTAAGGCGAAATTGGTACGGTGTCCCACAGCAACTCACGATTCTAAAGTACTTAAAACAAAAAACACTTGAAAGCGCGTGAAACCATAAACGGTCGTAATTTACAAATTAGGAAACTATTTCCAATACATCACTAATAATTCACTATGCTTTTTAACTTCATATATTCCGCGGATACTGCAACTTCCTTAGTGGTAATTCAACCGTACACCTAAACTACATTTCTATGATTTGTAATGCTTGCTACAATTTGCGACTCATTCCCTTTACCCACAACTACTAATAATTAAAACCTCAATTTGTTACCTCCTCCCTAAAGGTTGTGTCCGAAATCTTTTATAAGAAAACAGTACCACCAAGAAGTGCAAAGGAGATGCAAACAGATTCAATTGCGACACAAAAGTAGGGTTTGAAAACGGCCTTTCATACTGTGAGAAATGTTAAACCAATAAAAATATATACAGATTTGCTTTCGGTCGTAAAGATTACTCGTTGAGACATAGATCATAAAACTGTCTAATAACTTATAAAAATGAATCGCATTACTCAATTTGAAATGTAATTTGATAAAACTAACACAAAGGAAAATGAGTGTGAATGCACTCCGAATGTACTTAATACAATGAACTTTTAAACAAATGCTAAAATATATTTATTTATAATTATATCTCGGAAGAAAAACATAAATTACAACTGGAATTTTGACAAACCAAAAAAATACCAACTTGACGTAAATGCAGAATACGGATGTTTAAACAACGTAATAATTTGTTAGTATTTGAATACAAAACTTTACTTACAAAATTGATTGACAAAGATGAATTTAAAAACATAAAATAACTTTCTTAAATCAACGTGAAATCAATAACATTCTAAAATACATGAAACCAATAACATTAACTCAACTACTGAGTCTCTCACAAAAGAAATCGCACAAACTCAAACGATGGTTACAGTTGATGGAATTTAAAGAAATCTAGCGTGCATATCAATGCAAACCGGTACAATGAAACTCTAATAAATAAGACAAAATAAATAAGGCAAAAACGTTTTGGGAAGCTTTTACGTGGTATCATCATGTTTCACAACAATGCTCGGCCCCACGTCGTCAGAGTAGTAAAAAAAAATACAACAAAACGTAAGATTTAAAAGCATTCACCTTATAGCTTAGATTTATCGTTTTGCATTTTTCATACTTTTGGACCTCTGGAAAAGGCGTTAAAGGTCTTCCACCAGTTGATATCGTAGTTCATCTAGCCATCTAAACTCCTACTAAAATACTACTGCAACTTCTTTGTTATCTCAAGATTTGCACGCAATGTGAAATAAAGGAATCCATTTGTGCTTAGAATAGGTTTTGTTGCTCTTTGGTTGTAACTCCAAACCTAGCCTTTCTAAAGCCTTAGTAAATTCTCATGAGTTTATCGAAGAACATTCTATCATTTGCCAGCAAACGAAACTAGAGATTAATATGGACCACTTGGTGGTTTTTGGATATGATATATGACGTTATAAATAACCTGGAAAATTTTATAAAATTCCTTTTATTGTTTCAACAGTTTCAGCGACAAACCACGTCATTTTTGGAGATTATACAACCACACCATGCCGTTCTGTTGACATCTATCGTTTTGTGCTTTGACTTCATATCTGGTTTTTACGGAACGCCTCATGTAGTTCGTTTAGTATCTCCAACAACTTGCTTACGTAGTCTTCTTTAACAATTTCTTCTTTCGATTTTTTTGCAACCGAGCATGACACAGGATTGTGTTCGGCTTATGCTTTCGTAAACAGATCATCGGTATGCCAGTAGCAAAAGGTTCAAATATTGATCCCACCCTTTTGGATGCTATCAGATTAAGGATGAGAGTTTTTTTAAATTTCCAAAAGTCGCCAAACTTCTTAAAACAGAACAAACTCAAAGTTGCGGTCTTGGTCGGAATATAATTTCAACAAAACTTCAAACCGGCAGAAAAATTCATTCACCTAAATGTCTGCGACTGTAGCTGCTTCTTAATTGGGTATAGCGTAAGCTTTTGTTCATTTTGTGAAATAATTTATCGCCATCAAGATGTATTTGTTTTTTTATTTAAATTCTATGAATAGCTCTGCGACGTTGATTGTCACTCTTTCTAAAGGGTTTCCCATATTATTTTTTTCGTTCGATTTATTGGTGCTTTTCGTTTTTTTTGTGGACATTTTACTAATGCACAGACCATGCACTGAAGACGTTTTTTTTTGCAGTTCACCTAGTAGAATTTTTTTTGAACTTCCTCGAATGTCTTCTTTACGCCAAAATGTTTTTCCGATGTACGACCGTGCAAATGCTGCAACACCCGTCTTTTGCCACTACCAACTAGAGTTTATTATTCATGCCATAGACACTCGCTAAAGATCTTTTAAGAAGACAGTCTTCCACTTTCATGCTTTGATGTTTTTTCCAAAGCACTCACTTCTTCCTACGTTGGTCGTCGGCCGTTTGCCACCTGTCCTTCCGGATTACGAAATAGCAATAGCAAATATTTGTGAAAGTGTTCTATAGACTTGACGTCTGCTAACAGCAGTAATTCTTTTCTAACCTAGACAAAACTTTGTTAAAATACGTGACGACCTTTTCCTGCTCATCTTGCGTTTTTAACAGTATTGCACCTATGCCCAGATTACTTGGATCGGTGTCTAACACAAAGTTTACAGGTTCTCTTGGATAACCAAAAATCGGCGAAGTGACTAAAGTTTGTTTTAGTTGATGAAAAAAAGCAGCTTTTACGCAGTCTAAATTTTGATCTTTTTTTGATCAGATTTGTCAAAAATTTGGCGACATTGATAAATCCAGAAATAAGTGCACAAACCAAAATAACTTTATACCTGATGTTGATTGGTCTTAGCTCGAACTTTATCTGATTCAGTCTTTACACCATTTCTAGATACGACGTGGCCAAAGTATTGCCCTTTTTTTTAAATACGTGGCATTTATTTAGACCTAGTTTCGATTTAGACATTTCTTTTAGGTTGTTCGAATGCTCTTTAAACGACCTTCTAACCACAATTAGGTCGTCTAGATAAACCAGCCACGTCTTTTAAGGCAATCCTGGTAAGATGGTCTTCATTACACGCTCTAACGTTGCAAGAGCGTTATAGAGGCGAAAAAACATAAAAGTGAACTGCAAAAAACCAATTCCAATCGTAAACGCTGTAATTTTACTGCCAGTAACCACCCTTCAAATTCAACGTTGAAAACCACTAGGACAGGGTGTCTAAAGCATTGTCAATTCTTGTTAAAGGGTAGCTGTCTTTTTTGGTCACGTTGTTAAGCTGTCTGTAATTTACACAAAATTTTGTTGATTTATCCTTCTTCTTTACTAGCAGTACTCAATTATACCTTTTCTTTCTATATCCGTAATTATTTGTTCAGCTTCTTCTCGTTTTGCCCAAGAAAATCGGTGTAGATCTTATCGCATCGGCTGATTGTTTTCGGTATTAATTGTATGCTTCATCATGTTACCTTTTCTTTTGGAACTATTTTTTAGCGCAAACACATCTTGATACTGCTAGATTAACGCTTTAACTTTAAGCAGCTGGTTTTGGATGAGGTTTTGGCACTTAGAGGTAAGAATGTTTAATACTTGTTGTAGACACTTTTTTGGCGACGTAGTTTTAGTAATTTACGCATTTCACAATTTGAGATGCTGATTTGTATTGGCCTACCACGGTCTTTTTTTTAACGTTTTAACGTTTTTTCACGCATTTTTTTATTCAGGCGTGCCATTACTACACTTTCAGTATTTCCAGGCAGGATCACGTTTTCACTCAATAAGACACACGGCTGTCTTCTGTGATAAAAAAGAATTTATTTGCCGCCAATCATTGTTTTTTATATCCAAATACAACCCATACTTTTTTATAACGTTTATTCCTAATATAACTTCTTTTGTGATGCTACTTCCAGTACCTGATAGCCGACTCCTCCGTTTCCAAAACCAATGGTTACTTTTGCTTCTCCATGAATAGGTATTTTTTTACATGTTGCCGTTTAAAGTTGTCCTGTTACATGTCAGAACAAATGATGATCTTCGTCCATTAATCTTGCCATCAAGATAAATATTGTGCAATTCTTCCATAGCCGATGCAAACTTTTCAGCAATCTTCTTGTCTTCTTCTTAAGCTCAGTACGGTGTTGTTGTGCGTGCCTTATTTCATCGTATTTCAAAGTCGTCACTATTTTTTCCCGAAGCATTTGTCGCGCTATTCTTCGATGTTTTTTTTTTCTATCTGAGCGGATGTTTCTATAGCATCACTGAGATTAAGACAGTTTTTTTGCGATGCTTGTTTTACTGCTTCTACAAATCCAGTTTTACTCTTATATTTCTTTCTTTTGGTTTTGCAGTTATGCTGGTTACGCTTTTCTTTGATTGGTACACTCGAGTATTGTTTAGTTTTTTAAATTTTGTTGTTGTTACTGATTGGTTTTTCTACCTTTTAGGTAGCCCGGCTAATGTCGACTTATAATTACTTGAGATTTATTTGTTGGTTTTCGTTTCCTCGATCTTTGGAATTTGCTTTGTTTCTTTGGCGGTAAAAACTTTTGCCGTCCGTAGACGACTTTTTGGTATAATTAACACAGTTCTTCTTGATTTTCTTTTTCTGATTTTGCTTATCCACATTTAACTTCCGATATACTTGATTTTCTACTTCTTTAAGTTTGTTAGGTTGGCGATTATATATAGAATGGAGTTTTGATCGCTAAGAGGTTTTTAGAACTTTTTGTCGTGGGTTCGTTGAGTGATTTTTGTCGTTTTTTGATGCTTGAGCATCTCCGCTGCATGCGACTATTGATAAAGTACTTTTTCTCTTGGTTGACTTGGTTGTGCTCTATAGATTTTTGGTTTTGGCGATTTCTTTTTCAAAGACCCACTATTTGGTTTTTCTCTTTATCTGAGTTCGGTTTTCCTATCAAAATGATCAGGATTATAGTTTCTAGAGTTTGATCCTTGCTTTCTGCCTAAATTTCATCATGTTTTAAGTTTTTTTGTCGTCTTCAACTTTTAATTTTCTTGAGCGAAGGGGTTTGTTACGTGTCATTACTTATTAATTTTCTAGTTTCTAGTCGTACTTGTAATTAAATTATACTACACTGCTGGTTTACGAATAATTTAAGATTATTCTATACTTATCAGAGAGAATAGCGTCGGTGGTTATTTTTTTGTTAATGGCGACAAAGGACTTGTGCCTTGCTATATTTTTACTTTCAATTATTTTAATAATTTAATAATTGTATTGAATTTTTTATTTAGTTATTAAGTTTTAAGAATTGATAATTTGATTATACCGTACTACTTACATTAATCTTTAGCTACCAGGATTTAATTTAAAGATCATAATAACTTACTTTTAGTCAAACTTATGAAACGCTTTCAACTTTATATTATAAAATTGTTTGAGTACGCTGACTGTATTCTAATCAAGTATTCTTAATTGTTTTAAACGTAGTCAAAGCCACATTTTGGCAAACCCACGTCGTTGCATGTAAGCTTACATACTTTGCAAGTCTCGGGAATAACTGCCATTTACTACTTATTTTAAAAATTATTTATTGGGGTCAGTTTTCCAAATTGTACTCATTTAAACGTTGCTATTAATTATTTTTTTTGTAGCTACTTATTTGTTTGCGTTTGCATGTAAACATTAATAGTTTGTTACAAGCTTTAGGTCTTACCAACCTTGCACGGCCAACTCACATAGTCGGAGGTAGGGGAGGTTCAAGGAAATTATAATTAAGGTCGCCAGATCAATTCTAATTAACACTTCTGCCTCGATCACGACAGACGGTCCAAACTTGTAACGAATTTTTAGGTTGGTAATCCTTGTTACTCTGGTGTTCGGGGAACCACAATTAAAAGAGAAAGGTATGTTACCATAAAAGAAAGATTAACAGGTATAAAAACTTTAATTTAGTAACGTAGAAGATTAACAGGAGTATGTTTAATTTCTCAATTCATAAATGCCAGAAATATCGGGAACACACAATACATAGGTTAAGTTGAATCGAAATAGCGAAGAAAATTTCGTAATAAATATTGTTTGTACACAGCATGCGATACACACAAAATGATAATTGAAATTACCTTAATGGTATTGTAACAGTAAACATAATTACAGAAATTAACATTAGCCAAAGTTCCGTGAGTGACTTTTATGACAGCGAAGAAAAATAATAAAACAGATTTACCCAAAATCCAGTACCTACTTGTGCGAAGAAAACGTTTTCCTCGGTAGTAGCCTAGAATAGATATTGAATAGCAAATCGTGTCACACAATAACTCACGAAGACAGGAAGTTACAAAATCGTTAATAATAATATACTAAATGAGATATTAAAACCCGTTGTATCGAATGCTGTTAGTTGTAATTACGAACAGGTGGGTGGTAACGCAATCGACTGGTGTATAAGAAATATCATCTCCAAAGTAATGCTTGTCGAGACTTCGTTTTCGTTGTGGATATGCCTTCCCAAAATCTTAAGCGTTCGGTAACTGTATTTATCAATAGTAATTATTCTTCATTGTTCTTTATTGAATCGAACATGTGATCAAAATCTAGCGAAACGGCTATCAAATTAATACAAAAATTACAAAGGAATCCTAATAAACCGGATGCAAAATATCTTACCCTGTGCCGAATATATTACAATAAATTCGTAATTGACTTATAATTGCGTACTCATCACAGTGGATGCGCTTAGAATCTTAGGAATTAGGTCAAATTTACGACACAGACCGTCTCACGTAGTTGACAGCTTCGAAATGAATCCGCAACCTGTCGGTAACCAAAAGGATCGGCAGAGGGCGTCAAAACCAGAATCTAATTTTAATTCGATATACAGGGTATTATGTTATGAAAATTTCGCACGTAACAAGTTGAACGATTTTGCGTTATAAGTTTATGTTGATTAAGATTTTGTGTTGAAATTTGGTGACCCTGTTAGTTTATGTAACCAATAGTGTTTTTTTTATTGTTATTAAGTCTGGTAAAGTACTAGTATATGAATGCTTGTAATGACAAAAATATAGTAAGAGTTATTGTTAATTGTTTTTTTTGCTCTAACTTAATCTATTTGTTAATGGGTCTAGACCCACCTTTTGGTGTCTCTGATCCGAGGATCTTGCTTTATTTTTTTTTCAACCACGCCCACTTGCCAACATCGCAGCTAGCCGTAGTGACGTGGAGTATAGGTTGGTAACATATTTGTAGGAATAAATGCTGATAATATAAGTAAGCTATTTGTGTACCTAAAACGAGATAGATAAACGGTAATCACTAACTGGAAAGAGTGGTGATGGACAGCCTCGATGTATATGATCCAACTGAGGCCTTACAGGACAGCATGTATTAGAAATTTATATACTTAGAACGTTCTGATTAATTGCGATTCGTTATGAGTTGTTAACTAAGAAAAACATAGTTTAATTAATGCCTGTTAATAAATAGAAATTTTAAATATAAACATTAATTATTAATTCGAACTAAAAGTAACTATCCGGTTATAATTTATCTAAAAACAACAAGACAAAAAGGGTTAAAGTGTATCATTGTTATTAGCAGTTTTAAATCTGTTAACCAATCTTAATGGAATGACCAAGTACGCAATAACGGAATTTTGTGCTTGTTTTTAAAAATTACATACTAAGCATATCAATCTAAAAATATTCCCTTAATTTTTACTAGACTAAAAAGATTTGATATTTTGGTACATAGTGCATTATCTTTAAGTATTGTAATTACCAATGACATGTAAAAAAAACCTGACCTTTTTATAAACTTATCAGCAAATGATAGTATAAAAGCAAATTTACTTTACTTGTTAAACAATTTTACAGGATGAAGTGGTTACTGTGTATAGTTTTAGTGTCTCTTGTCGAGGTAAATTGCAATGTTAATTTTTACGATTTTACTTAACCTTAAAATCTAGATACAAGCAAGACCAATGCATGGAAAGTCAGGACCGGAAATAGTATGTCTCGAAGAAGAACACGTGACTATGGAACAGGTGATGCCTTTCGTACATAAAATTACAGATCCTAAAGATACAGAACATGTTGGACCGTATCTAGCTTGCGTTTGGAAAAAAAGAAACGTAATTACCGAAACAGGATCAGTTAGCGGGAAATATTTGGCCGAGTACTTGCTTGGCATTTATGAGTCACTGAATCTGACCGAAGAACAACAGAATGAAGTTAGAAATGAATCTTTAACATGCGAAGAACTTGTAGAAGATAAATTATCTACTTTAGCAATCAAAGTCAAAAACTGTATGATAACAGTACGAGACAACTTAAATTTTTTGAAATTCCCAAAACATTAATCATGTACTAATATCAAAAATTATTTTTTTTTTGATTATATTTGTTATTGCTTAATGTAAAAATTAATTATCAAATACAAATTTTTAAATTCAATTTTTTTAATTTAAACTATGATACTGTTAATAATGTAACAAATATTTGTGTGTGGCAGTTAGTTGGCATGAAAATAAGAAGATTCTTTATTTGTTTAAACAATTTATATCATTTTATCAGCAAAAATGTTTCTGTTGGCAAATATTTATAAATTCAATGCATAAATTCTATTATCATAGTAATTTCATTTTCATTTTACTAACACTACCTAAATTTTGATTTGCATGGTTTAGTATTATAACAAAGTTAGAGATGTATGCAAAGGTCATTAATATCACTGACAAAAAACAAATATTTTTAAGGAACATGTATAATTTTATTTTTTTACTACAACCAATAACGTGCAAGTTTAATTTATTCTTCCTGCAAGAAACAGCTTTGACAGGAGATATTAAACTAGTCCACAAACCTTGACAGTTGTCTTGGTTCTAGGAAATTTTCTAACTGCTACATTTAAAGGTACTGCATCGATATTAAATCAATCTGCAATTTTCTGTTACCACAAGTATTGATGACGTTAGGACAACCTTGTATAAAATACCTCGTTTAAACGCTGCTGTTTACCCTTTCCTTAGTGGACATATCTAGTGGAAACTTCTACCACCAGCTAATTTGCAATGGTTGCAGCCACCAAAATTGATTCTTGATGTAAAGGGAGCTCTTCCTGAGAGAGTGGTACTACGAGGCGAGCGCTTGTGATATCCAGGCTTGGATTGGTGCAGCCTTGGCAAGATTGTGGAAAAAAATCACTGACCTCGTTTCCAAAGATATGGAAAAAAAGATATTTTCAACATTTCAATTTCAGGTGATGTTTACTTAGTTCAGTCGTCTTCAAGACGTGGTTTAGTCGCTAACAATTTAAGCCGCATTAAATTAATGCAAGAGGTTGTTGTTAAATGTCCCAATTAATACTTGGGTATTTGGTTCTAATCTGGGAGAGCGCATCAAATACCTGAAGGCCGTAGAGCGGTTTGCTTTCGATCTCAAGCAAAAATCAAAATCGAAAATGGTTTGGTTCTTGACCTCCGTTAGATAACGAAGGCATTTATGCTCACAGAGTCTGCACCAATCTCAACAACCGAGTGCTTGTCAAGGAAAACAGCAAATGCACCAACACCATGCAAAATTCCGTTTACTAGTAGAATCATACAAGCAGTCCCACCTAAAAAAACGGTTTGGTCTTAGAAAGAAAAGGCTGGCATATCAAATTGTATTAAGAATTCATTTGCTTTAGGTGCAATTTCAAAATTGACTTTTTAATTCATATATCGTAACCGTGCTTGATTCATTTAAGTCGATTTTATTGTCATAAGTTTTAACTGTATTTCTTAATTTATTACTTTTAACTGTCGTTTATATTTAGTTTTTGAGAAAAAAGTATCCCGAGATTCTGACAGTTTATTTATTTTAAGACCATTAAGAACATCATTTAAATTTTGTTATCGTTGCATTTGTGCGCAACATTGAACATCATCAATATTTTTGTTTTTATTATAAATACATTTCACGCTTACATGCCAGAATTGCAGTGTTTTTGATGTATAGAGCCGTATGTTGCATATAAAGACGTAGAGAAAAGGTTCTTGAAAATATTCTTGCGGTGCCCCGATTTCAATTGTTTTTAGGAGTTCTACTTGACGTGCGCAATTTCACTTTAAAGTTAAGGTTGGGCAAGCGCCATCGGACGAGTTAAATCATCGGTAGAAAAATGCCGTTGTCGAGAAGTCTCAGGAGCAAATCTTTGATATCCAAGATAACAGCGCCGGTGTATTGAGGCCAATCATACCCGTTTGTAATCTGCTTCACGATGCAAAAGTCACTGTTAATAAGAATCATGTCAACTTTGTCCTGTAATCTACAAAATATCCGTTTCAATAATATTACCCATAGTGAAGAGTAAACTAATGGAACGAAAATTCTACCGCATGGTGTGGACTTTAAAAAATGATGATGTGTTTTTTACTGGGATGAAAAGTAACAAAATCATCAAAAATGGGAGTTGGAAGAGCAATGCTTTTGACCGAAAAAAGCTAAATTGCGCGCTTGCTGCTTCCAGATAATTTTTGTTTCTTCAGTCTAGAATTTTTTTTACCCCAGTCGTTTATTTGAGCTGCGTTGTTAGAATCCCGCTCAGTCGGTTTCGAACTACTGTATGGATACGTTCAATTCTGTCGATTGTCGTCACAGGTTCGTTTTCAATTCATACATACGACAATGTCATATTCTTTGGGACCAAGGGTGGCTGTAAAGACTGGACCAGGACTGGGTCGTAATCCGACTTGAGCTCGGCTATGGTCTGTAGCTTGTAGTCAAGTTTGAAATTCTACATCACTCGTGGAGCTTAGTGCCATGATCCGTATTCAAGTTTGAAGTTCTACATCACTCGTGGAGCTAAGTGCCATGATCCTAATTTTATAGACGTCTCTATTGATAAACTGAGCAGGCTAATTCTCTAGTCTAGCCAAAATAGCGTAAGCCGAGTTCGCTCAAATTCTAGAGCTGGTGTACCGTGGTGGAGTCCAAAGCTAAATAGGTTAAAGCGAGTTCTACGTTGCTTGAGAAAACAAACACTAAAAACACCAGTAGAGCTAAAAACTAAATGGCTAAATTCGTATAAAACCTCACTTCACAGGTACAAACTGGCAGTAAAGAATGCAAAATTGAGCTCATGGCAAAGGTTTGTTAAGAAAAGTTTGGCAGCGAGTCTATGGGAATTAGTTTATAGAATTTCCTCACAAAAATTTCTGGTTTTCCAACCATGCTCTAATGTCCGTGACGATGATAGATACACTCTCACAGAGCTTGGATACAATTAAGTCAGTAGTTAGTTTTCTTTTACTAGATGACGATTCGACGAACGACAATCCTTACCAAGCCCGAGTTAGATTCTAATCTTTTGCAAATATTGAATCCCGACTAGACTGGCTGGTTACTTAAGAAAACATAGCGTCGGTGGCCAGCAGAATTCCTAAGAATAAAACTCCTGGACCCGATGGAGTATCATGTAACGTTCTACAAACAGTCGTACAAGATTCCCTCCCTCTCTTCTACCTTTATTGACTTATTTAATTCGTGTGTTAAATGCAGGTGTTTTCCTAACAGTTGAAAAACTGGTACGCTAATCACGATTCTCAAGCCTGGCAAGAGGGATCTCGCTAGCCGTAAGTTAATAATAATAAAAGTACATACAAACGTCTCCAAATATAGACTATGCATTTTTATAGACATTTTCGAAGCGTTCAATAACGTATGGTGGCTATCAATAATTGAAGCTCTTGTCCTCAAGAGAGCACCTGCAGACGCAGTGTGCGTTTTTCGTAGCTATCTATCGAGTCTCTCAATTATTTATTCCACAAACGTTTCTGGCTGTTCTTATACAAAACTACTGACAAAAGGTTGCTCCTAACGTTCTGTTTTTAGGCCGACCTTGTGGAACGTTGTTGTTGATTTCTTACTTGAACGAGACTTACTTGATAACTGTGATATTTTTGCGTACGCGGATGATATTACTATCGCAGTATCCGCAGACAATATACGCGACGTAGAGGCAAAATACGACAGTGCATGGACATTCTGACTCGCTGGGATGCCAACAACAAATTTACAGTATTGGTTTACAAGACCAAGTACAGGGTTTATGGCTCTAGGTTGTCAAGAGATCCCAAACTTCTGCTAAACGATATTCCAGTTCAAAGGGTTTTTGAATTCAAATACCTTGAACTTTTGCTTGATCACAAACTGAGCTTTATTATACACCGTTCCTATGTGGCTGACAAGTGTAAGAGTGTCTTGCACTTGTTTTGCAAGTATTTTCGTCCTAACTGGAACCTGCATAGGAAATCATTAGTGACCATTTTCAATAGTGCAGTTATCTTCATGCTCACATATGGTTAGACATTTGGTACCATTGTAACGTGCACATTTTTTACGATTGAATACGTCTGTTTTTAATTAACATTTTTGTGTTCACTGTTTATGTAAATTCTTTTGCGCAATGCATTTGACGCACTGCACATGCGTTATGAGTAAGTACGAAGACATCTTACGTTTTGCAATGAGGCGAAGCGGACATTTTTGCGTGCTGCAAAAAGTGGAATGACCACTTATTGAATTTGTGTTTGTCAATTTTTGCCTTAATGGTGAAAAATATTTAATCCGGCGTTCGTTGTAGCGTCCGCGTTTTGTTGTAGCACCTGCGTTTGGTTGTATTTGCAAGAAATCGAAAGATAAAACCCGATAATTCGAAGGGGTAAGTCATTTTTGTTTTGATCCGCATTGTGTAATTCATCGCAATTTACGTTTTAGTTTTTTTTCTGGATTTTTGGTTTCGTTCTTATACGATGTTTTTTTAAGTATGAAAGTCTTATAAGTACGATTTCGATCTTTATACGTCTGCGATTATGGAAACTACGATCTACGGTTATCAATTTTATCGATTGGAAGGCAAGATATCAATCAAATCTTCGTAAAAGAATTAAATATACGATTTACAGAAATTGCATCATATTGCATCATTTCAATGAGTCACATGATGACCACACCCTAAATAGAAGCTGCGTAATTCGTAAGTGATAAAAACCTTTAAGGACACGTATGTAAATAATCTGTAATTATTAGTTTTAAGTTAAGTTTTGTTTTTGGTTTCAATATTTAACCCTTCATAGATAAAAAAATATTGTGGCGTCCAATTTATAAAACTTTTATCAAGTTAAAAATGTTAATCTTAAGTAACGTAAGAATTCCCACGACTCTAATTTAATAAATATGAAAATTTCTCATTGCTCTTATGTAGTTTGTTTTTAATGTGTGTTTTAAATAAATATTTTTGTGAGCTGGCTGGTGCATTAATTCATTTATTTGTTATGCTTTTGTTTTATGTTAAAGTAAATTATGTTACGTAGGTAACTGTTGAATGTTACACCATAGACTAAAACACACTCATATTGTCAGAAAACTGGCAGTCCTTATTCTTTTATACGATCTTCTGAGTATATCGTACAGTCCCTATCAATTTCTTATGTGTCGTGGCAAAACATCCCCCTATGCATCTCTTATTGCAGGAAACATACTGCATCAAAGTTCTCTCAAGGGCTGGCACTTGTACCTTTTTAGACCAGCAAGTTTTGACCGCAGATTTTCCTTTCTTTTCGGTCGTCGAGCGTCATCTTAAGACTGTGATCTTGGATCAATGTCAGTGGCTGTGGGATACATCCCATAAGGGGCGTAACGCCTATTCCACGATACCAAATATCCTAAACTAGATCAACATGTCCCATAATTCAAGACGAGCGCCCGTCCAAATTCTCACATCGCATGGCAAGTTTCGTTGCTATCAGAAACGCATCAGTGTTTTAGATGACGACCGATGCCTATCGTGTGGTGTTCCTGATACTCTGTCACATAGGATTCTCGCTTCTCGAATGTTCGATAATAACCGGAGTACCCTAAGAACCAGAGTAAACCCGATTCCCCATGCCCACGCTTAGACTAGTGACCAACTTCAATGAACTCAATGCATTCGCTAGAAAAGACCACAGTCAAACGTAAACCAAAATCGAACTTAATTTGTTTTGCATAGCATTATGATTTATTTATACAGTCAGCTACAATAAAGTAGGGTATTTATTTAGCTATTTAACTGCATGAAGGTTTATTATTTTAGAGTATTTTATTTTTGATTACTTTAGTTCACTAACATTTTCAGTTTCTTTTTAGTCGTAGCTGACTTGACTACATGGCCTCATCCTGCCCATTACAATAACGTATTTTTTCCCGCCTACTTAGTGTCTAGTCTAAAAATCAAGAATAAGCCGAAAAGTAGATGCATCACGGAACATAGCCCATCCAACTCGCCTAACCAGACGATCCTTCATCTCAAAATATATATATCCGTAATCTTTCAATCCTCTATGTGGCAAACTTGAACCAAGTAAGTTTGAGTGGTTGGTGGGTTCGCTTCCTTCTTCTCCTTCTTACTATGATGTCGAGAACGTATAGAAGATAATCCTGCGACGGATGAAACGTAAACTAACGTAGTTAAACAAAGTCTTACCGTTTGCGTTGCTGCGCTTGCTCGTCTACAATGGATGCTTTGCGTTAAGATTACTACCGATGATTGTAAGAGTATTAATAAAGAATATAGCGTCAAAGTCTCAAAATCGTGCAAATTATGAGAAGCGTAGCTTTAAGGCTTAGCAACGGTGGCGTTGGCATCGGTAATGTTTCAGTATCTTCTTGACGTAGATCGCTGAGCAACCTTCTTTAACAATGGCACGGTCTTTGCGGTACAGCTCATATTTTGGTATCCTAGAATCTTTGCATTTTAGAAACTAGAATACCGTACCTGTAGACAAAGTTTTGTAGTTCGTTTCTCGTTTCAACTATTCCGTTGGCGTTCCAAATGGTAAGCTGTTATGAATCAAGATTAACATGTGCGTTAAAAATTTCTAATTCCTCTCTGATCATCCGTGCAGCTGCTTTCACAATGTTTTAACCTGTGTTATTACAAAATGATGCGGTGTTTTCTTCGTTCAACACATTTAACCGGAATTATTACCTCATTTTTTTTCCACATTTATCTGTTGCCTTATTATTAAATGCGATTTTTTTTGTTTCATTGGCAGAACGTGTGTTAGTTTATAAAAAACAACGCGGTTGTTACTAAGTTAACAATGATGATATCGTAATTCCAGAACGAATAATAACGAAAATGGGTGTTTGGCCCCCTAATGATTGTGAAGCTGTGTGTTTAAGGCTAAAAGTAAGTCGAGTTTAAAATTCTCAGAAACACTTTATATAAGGTTTCGTTAAGGTTTATGTCTGTGTGATATTTTGCATCGTTGAAAGCAACATACTGTAAATTCGCATTTTGCGGTTAAATAAATACTGTACTTATTTAATCCGTCACTGCCTCTTCGAGTAAATGTTACCACCCCGTTTTTGAGTCTGGTATTGCCGTGTAGCTTCTGGGTCCAGTCACCAGCAGCTTCCTTAAGAAATCAAATATTAATACAAAAATTTACTATTGACGTTTATTGAAACAAAATCAAGTTTATTTATATAACCCATGTAAATTTGTCAATTAAATATCACATTAATGTAATGATTGCTTCATATATATTTTTTTCTATTTTAAGCTAAATAAGATTTGCGTTATTTATTAACGTGCCGTTAATATTTTAGTCTTAAGGTTTTGGTAACTTTGTTTTGAATTATACACGACGCAAATATCTTAACATTTTACGTTTAATATATTTTTTACGTTTGTATGTTTGCCATATTAATAGGTAACTATGCAGTTTCATTTATTTCTTTTAACGTTTGTTTTTTGCGATGTGTTAAATTCATGTAAATTTTATTTCAATTCCGCTTTCAATTTTTTTCTGTTGCTCAATTTTAATTAATTGTTTTACTTATAATGCATTTTTGCTTTATTTTATAATAAATTTCGTAATTTTAAATGAAATTTTTTAATTAAAAACGCATTGATTTTGGTGTTATATTATTTTAGATTTGTGACGTTACAGCCCCAAAAGTAAGTTTGGTAGAGGTCGTAACGAACCTGATGAGTTTCTAGGGGACAAGAACTTAAGACTTAATTTCATCGTGTTTTTGATTGGTGTCCACACTGATTTTGAGTGTTTTACTTCAGTTATTGAGACTTCAACAATAATCACGATTTTATATTCTTAGCTAATCCATCTCTTTATCACTGAGCTCAAAGTTTAGCGAAGTATTTTCTTCTTTGCCCACTTTTGCATGTAACAATATCTTATTTTTTTAGTCGATAAAATTGATTGTTCCTATAGAGAAATCTTAAATTAAAAAAACCTTAACAGATTTATAAATGTTAAACAATTTAAAATGGAAACTGTAACGTTAAAAAGAGAAATTAGTTCAATTCGCAAGTATGAACATTTCTCGTTAGTATGAAATTTGTCAGAACCTCTCTGCTCTTGCGCCGAGACTGTCACATTTTAGACAGCATTCTCGCACTTCATTTTGCATTAGATCATTTTGCGAGTTGGGTACTTTTACGCCCGGGTTAACCTTCACCGTTAGATTGTGTCACGCTGCTAGTTTAATATGCGATTATTTGTGGAAGGTTGAAACGGGGTAAGTGATATACAATTTTCTTTATTGAGGGTTTAAATTGACATCTACTAATTTTCTGTAGCAGATTTTGGTAGCCACCAACTGTTCTGCGTTATCATCTAAGATAACTAACAGGTGGCCTTGTTCGAAATATTCCATGACGTCGAAGTATTGATGATACGTCCTTACCATATCCACCGTCAAAGGTTGAGAACCGCCAGGACAATTCTTTCTTTTGCGAAAACAAACATGAAAAATTTAATTGGTTAAGTCA
Organism: Aquatica leii; assembly: GCA_035610365.1. Classification (NCBI taxonomy): domain Eukaryota; kingdom Metazoa; phylum Arthropoda; class Insecta; order Coleoptera; family Lampyridae; genus Aquatica; species Aquatica leii. The sequence continues at coordinate 20,955,120 of CM069432.1, read as the reverse complement.
AAGGGAAACGCTGCGCACTTGTGTTCGTAATAATTGGATGCTAAACAAACCTTCTTATTTGTGTTAAACGTCTATGCTCGTTCCGATCTGGGTTTAATATTACTTTTTAGGTACATCAAGTACGGAGATTAGCTAATGTCCGACTGAGGTAAAACCTACCTGTAAGTATTAGTACTTTCAATTCTTTTGATTTGTGTTTTGGGGACTAGGTCGTTTAGGACCGTACGTGCATGTTAACTTAACACAATTAATTGTATTTTTCTGCTTCGCGAATTTATCAGTTGTGCACATCGAATCTCGAAGGCTTAATTTGTTTGGTTTGTCTACAATTTAAATATATGTACTTATAAATTCAGACGCTATGTGTATGTAACTATTAAGTCCGACAAGGGCAGCTTGTTATACGGTGTGTTGCTCGCCACTAGGCGCAACTTCTAATTCAATCGGCCTACGTATAAGTTTTGTCAAGAATTTACATTTATATGCTTTCTTCAACTTCTGTGATATAATAAATATATATATATATTCGGTGTTATTACTTTTGTAGTGTTATTTATTCTTCTCTTACTACGGGGAGAGTTAGACGGTATCCCTCAAATTCAATTTTTCATCGTCTTGGCGCCTTTTTTTAGATTCACGTTATAATCACACATAACAAAGCCTGCGATCCCTCTCCGAAGAAGCTGTGCTAGCCGTTGCTTTGTTTGGTTATGAGAAGAGCGGGGTGACACTTTATTTTTGACAGAAAACCCGAGTTTCTCGTAAAAAAACTTGTCACCAAATACTGGTTTTTAAACTCTACCAGTTTGTGTTTAGAAAGCTAATAAAGCCAGTAGTAGCCACATCTAAGATCACTTTGTAAAGTTTATTTGGATGATTTTATCTTTTTCGGTGACACTTGGATTGTATCGACAATGTGAAGTTTACTTGCAACTTCCTGATAAAATTGGGATTCGCGTTTAATGACCAAAAGAGTAAATTTACCTTAAAACAATCTTGTAAATATTTAAGTTTAAGTTTTGACTTAAGGTCATCAGTTTGGCATTGCCCAGTGCAAAAATATCTAAATTAATTTTCAACATAGATAAAATACTAACATTAGAAATCTGCAAAACCAATTGCAATAGTAAGATCAAGATTTCAGATGAATTAAAGAAACATTTTCTTTGATAGTCTTCTTTCCGACGATTCCCTTACGGGTTGGGGATGTTTATGTAATGGGTTCATTGTGATTAAAGTTTAGAGTCAGTTGGAAGGAAAAATCCACATAAATCGTTTAGAGTTATTGGCAACCTCTTCGCGACAGATTTATAAACATTTTTCTCAGAATTGACAACACAGCAGCTGTTTTTTATATTGATCGGATAGGGAGAGATTAAATTCTCAAATTTGACAAAGATTGCAAGTTATTTGAAAATGCTGTAAAACACATAGAAAACACAGGTTTGGTCTTAAATTAAAGAATAAGAAAGAAACTGGATACAGCTTTTGGTGCATTTAATCAGAATTTAACTTCCTTCAAAACGTCAACCATTGATTTGTTTATTTTCAGATTCAACAATAAGTGTTCTATTTATTGTTCTTGATATAGGGATCCAAATGCTTATAAAATTAATGTATTCACTTTTTCATGGTCGGTTTTGTTATGCTTTCCACCCTTTCGTTCTTATATTAAAAACTTTACTTAAAATTATAGATGACAAGGCGGAGGGTAGACTTTTGATACACTCAGCCCTGGTAGTGTTCCATAACCTTGCTTTTTTGAAGTTTTTAAACCTATTTTATTTGTAGTATTTTTCAAATACAAATTTTTTGTCAAAAACAAGTTAAACAGTCAAGCCACATTTTATTTTTGTAATTTAACTAAAACTTAGACAATACATATTTTAATACTGTAAACAAGAAGTTATTACACGGGTTAATAAAACATAAATTTTGAATATTTAAGGATTTGGAAGAAAACTTAAATTATCAACAGTAATAAGAATACAATTTTTTACTTTTACCGCTAAAGTTGACAATTCCTTAGCTTTTAATTTTTCGCACTGCTTTGATTCTTCTCTAATTTGATCTTCTTGTTCGTTGGTCAAATTTAGAGATGAATAAATATCGATTATATACTTCGCAACATTTTCACCACTGACATGTCCATTTTCATCAATTATTCCATGTTCTTTCCAAGCGCAAGCTAAAAATTCTCCAACCCCTTCTTTATCTTTCGGATCAGTTATTGTATGTATGTATGGAAGTACTTGTCCCATAGTCATGTTAAGTTCTTCCAGACATTGCATCTCTATTTCTAAGGATCCATGTCCTTGAGCTTGTATCTAAACGTAGTCATTATCAATTAAAACAATACAAATATAATGAATGTATTACTTACGCTAACCACAATAACGAATAAAATACACGTTATCTGCAACATAGTGAAAAAATAAGTAAACTGACTTATTTTGTGCAACAATCGAATGATTTTATATTGCATTTATATACTACTATTTGCAATTTATTTATTACTATTAGATAAAGTCGCACTTTAACAAACAAATAACACTTGAAAAACAAGCAGGAAATTACTTAAGAATGATAAAATTTTATTTGCCTTTGTTTTTAACACTTGAGTGCGGGAAAATACATGAAAAGATATTTTTTTTTCTTTTAATTGAACTTATTAATACGGTAATATTATGAAATCAGAAAAATTTCGTTAAAAATGACTTAAATAAAATTTAATTTAGATTTAAGTAATTTAAGACGAAGCGATATTCAAAAAAGTGCCAAAACTGAGTATATACTGAATTTCAAAAATGTATAAAAGTGGTGATTTTATATACACAATTTTAAACAATTAATATCCATATGTAGGTTAATATCGAGTTTAAGATACGTATTTAATATTAGTACTTATTACTAATAATAGAAAATTTATTATAATTAACTATAATATTTAGAAATTAACTTTTACTAACATATTGCCTATATGATTAAACAAGAAAAAGAAAGAAAAAAGAAAGAAAAAATTTTTTTTAATGATAAAAGTTAACTTGTAACTTGTACGTTAAGAATAGTTATAACTTTATTTTAAAAAAATTATCTTCCAAACTTTAGTTTTTTAGATTTTAATTAAAAAAGAAATTGTTTTTGGCGATGAGTTGGAACATTCAGATATAATTTTCTCAAAATTAGTTATATAGTATTTGGTTTTGAAAAAAAATATAAAAATGATTGCTGGTTTAGCAAATATTCTGTTTATCAAAAAAAACTAAAAACACAATAATTTCTTAGATAGAACTGCTACCCACAAAAATTTCAATGTCGATAAAATGTTAAGGGCTACTTATACTTTGGATGGAAATTAAAACAAATATATAGAAACGCCCTGTAGTAACTTTTTACATTTTTTAAAATCCTACATACTGAATTTTTAAAACTTTATAAGTTTTGGAGAATGTTGTATCAGTATAAATTATGTTATAGCATTACAGAAATACATAATTCGTACGCAGTAAAAACTGCTTCACATATAAGTATTTCAAAAAATGCTTAAAGGATTCTATTATAGCTAGCTGTTTCCTTCGAGTAGAAGATAAACCTTGTTATGTTGAAATCAAATATTAGCTTTGGCTACAAGTGATAGATAGATAGATAGATAGTTCGTTAAAATTAAAGTTTATGGCAAGATTCAAACATGAACAAAGTCTTTAAAGTAATTTGCAAGAGGTAGATGCAAACACATTGAAAAGATTTTTGCAATGTCGTTGCATAGGTCGATAATAACTATAATTTTTAATAAAACGTCACCTTCTATATAGACACTTACGGTGTTTTGATGCCCATCCTTTTTGAAGAGTTCTAAAGAAATTATGTTAAGTCTAACCAAGAAGAAAAAAATATACAACTGTAACTCAAGTGTTACGTTTTTTGCTGAAATATCCTTGACAGAAATAGCTTCTAGTCAACGAGTAAATCTGTAGATAATTGTTCCCAAATAACTGAAGCCATTGGAAGGTGGAAGTGGTCTGACAATATCCAAATTAATATGCTCAAAATGATTTGTAACAGTTTGATAACATCCTATCTCACTTTGTGTATGATGCCAAACTTTTGCATTCTAAAACGGAGCACATGTATGAGCTCAAAGTTTGCAATCCTTTTTTATTAATGGCCATACATACTGTAATGTTTATTAAAAATGAACTAATTTATTTATACTAAAAATATGTACACGTTTAACTAACCGAATTAATTAATTCTTAGAATATTTAATAAAAACACTTACACTAATTTATATCGCACTATCACTTGAAAGATAAAGCCTGCGGATAACTTCACACACTTGTTTAACACTTATTGTTTATATTAAAGTCACGTATATGATTATACTTTGTAGATTTATCTTGAAGACGCGTTAATCACTTATTTATTTAGACTTGAATAATTTTCTTAACACTGCCGTCTTCACATTACTGCAATAACTGCCCTATGGTTTGTTTGTACCGCATTTATACATTTTGGCACAACGTTCGCGAATGTTCCACACTCTTCGGTAAACGTTCTGGAAATGTATAAAAACCTCGCAAAAGTTCTCGGACTTGAAAATAATTTCTTGTACTTTTCATTGCGTCCTTCTTAGGACTGTTCTTTCCCAGAACAGGAAACTGAATGCGATTCTTTCTTGACCATAAAAGTAATAGTCAATAGTCTCTTCCAGACTCGATATTCTCCTTGATTGGTAACTACAGACCAATACTTAAAAGCCTGTTTCTCAGAGGACGACCTCCTACATGTTTAGAACTGTTCTCCAATTCAGGTGATCTAAGCCACAACCAAGCTTGGGTACTGCCAAATTCTTATCATGGTGGAACTCCATTTCTCTCTTTAGATTCCATAATGGGCCGCCACAGATTTTCGTATAACGCTGTGGTACTTAAGTATTTCTTGGTGACCTAGTAGAAAACGAAGCGCCTGTCGTCACGTAGTTTTAAAACTGTTCTGACTGCCGGTTGCTGCCTTCATAGTTCATCTAGCTGCCAAAACTTCTTTTTAAATACGACTGCAACCCCTCTGAATATGTCAAGATCCTTGCTCACGCAATGTGCGACGGAGTAATTTTTTTGTGCTTGAAACAGGTTTCCGAACTCCAAACCTAGCTTTTCCAAAACCTCCGTATAAACTCATAAACTTATCGAACTACATTTCTTCGATTTGATTTATGGTGCTGCTAGTTATTGTTCTGGTTCGGACTTAAACTTGGGTATTGTAGTTATCGCCAGCAAACGGGGTTAGACGATCGACGTGGACCACTTTTGGGTTGCCTCTGGGTGGTTTTCGAATGCGATATATAACGTCATTAATACGCTGCATGATTTCAGAAAGGCCTTCCCATTGCCTTTGCAGCTTCGGCGACAAACCACGTCTCTTTTGGAGATTATACAACCATACCATGTCGCCAGGTTGAAACCCACCATTTTGTACCTTGACGTCACATCTAGTCTTTATCTTGTCGCTGGCAATTTGTGTGTTTATACGGACCTCCACATGTACTTCGTTTAGTCTCTTGGTCAGCTTGCTGACGTAATCTTCTTCGGCAGAAAACCCTTTTACTAATACGTCTGCAACCATCGCCACCTGGATGTATTTATTTCCCGAATCCGATTCTGGGAACGGCCCTGAGATGTCAATCGCTACTCTTTCTAAAAAACTTCCAACATTGCATTGCTTCATGGGTGCTTTGCGCTTTCTCGTTGGATCATTTCCTGATGCACAGACCGTGCCCTTACGACACCAATTCATGACGTCTTTTTTGCAGTTCATCCAGTAGAATCGTTCTCAAACTTTTCCCAATGACTTCTCAACGCCAAAGTGTCTTCCTGATGTACCATCACGAAGCTGCTACAACACTTCTGACACCCGGCTCTCTGGTACTACCAACTGTAGTCGGGTTTCCGTGCCCTCGTCACTATCGAGAGATCGCTTAAGAAGACAGTCTTCTACTACCAAAGAGTCCCACTGCGGCCAGTAAGTTTTGATGTTTCTGCCCAAAGAACTCACTTCTTTCCAGGTTGGTCATCGGCCGTTTTCTTTCCAGTCCAGAAGTAGACTTATTTCAGGATTTCTTGTTCGCGAAAGCAATAACTCAGGTTCCCACTCATCATCAACCATAGCAGTTCTCCGGAGGCATTCGATTTTTTCTTCAAGTCGCGAACAATGGCTGCAGTCTGCTGGACATGTGCCTCTTGACAAGTCAGCGTTCCGATTACTGCTTCCGGCACAGTGTTCTGTGTCATAGTCATATTATTGCAGTCTCTCGATCCATATTGCCACTTGTTCTTCTGGGTTACGGAACTGTAATAGCCATTTTAAATCGGCGTAGTCCGTTCTCAGTATAAATTTCTTTCATACAAATATTTGTAGAAATGTTCTATAAACACGACGACTGCTAACAGCTCCCTCTTAGCCACGCAATAATTCCTTTTTGGCCTGGACAAAACCATGCTAAAATACGCAATATTTTTTTTTCCATTTTAAACCTACGAAACGACCGCGCCTATGACCACATTGCTTGCGCCGGTATCCAAAACAAATTTTCCATTTTTTTTGGATAACTCAAAATCGGCAAAGTGACTAAAGCCGGTTTTAGTTGATGGAAAACTTTTTCGCAGTGTTCATTCCCTCTAAGTTCTGTTTCTTTTTCGGTCAATTCCGTCAAAAGTTTGGCAATATTGGCAAATCCGGGTAAAAATCGTTTATAACAGATGCACAACCCAAGAAAACTTTGAACCTGATGTTTGTTGATTGGTCTTGGCCATTCTTGTACTGCTCGGATTTTGTCTGAGTCAGCCTTTTCTATCAAATGCTCGAACGTTGCAGGAGCGTTACACAGGCCGAAGGGCATCACGGTAAACTGTCACAAACCAGTTCCGATCGTAAAATCTGTGTTTTCACAATCCTTGGGTTGCAATTCTACCTGCTGGTAACCACTCTTTAAGTCTAACGTAGAATCGTCAATTCTGAGTAAACCGTAGCTGTCTTTTTTGGTCACGTCGTTTAGCTGTCTGTAGTCTACGCAAAGCTTTGTTGATTTATCTTTCTTCTTTACGAGTACCAGTGGGGACACCCATGGGCTATTTGAAGGTTCAATCCCGCCTTTTGTCTCCATATCCGTAATAATTTGTTTGGCTTCTTGTCTTTTCGCCAAAGAAAATCTGCGTAGATGTGTTGTATCGGCCGAGCGTTTCCGGTATTAATTTTATGTTTCACTACGTTAGTTCTTATTTTACAACCGCTTTCTAACGCGAACTCATCTTTGTACGTCTAGAATTTTCCATCAATTTTTCTTCTATTTTCTGAATATTTTCAAATCATTTTTCTTCAATTTTCTAAGAATTTTCTTCCATTTTCTGCGAATTTTTGTGAAACTTTTCTTCCAGTTTTCTAGAATTTCGGACAGTTCTTCAATTTTCTAACAATATTTGCCCATTTTTCCATTATTTTTTTCCATATTTTTATTCATCGATTCGAGAATTTCAAATATTTTTAAATTCATTTTAATTGCTTGCAAACGCGTCACCGGCATAAATTATATAAATAGTTTAAATACACTACTTTAACAAACTGAAATAAATAGCTATGATTACACTTTATAAATAAACACGCGTATTGCGAACTAAACAGTTATTTACGCAATCAATGTTTTTATTACAGGAGCTAAACAGTTGTTTATTTATTCGATTCGATACCACCCACCTGTCACCAATGTAACGTTTATTATCACTAACTAATTAGTTTATTTTTACTAAAAATATGCACACGTTTAACTAACCGACTTAATTAAATCTAAGGATATTTAATAAAAACACACTAATTTATATCGCACTATCACTTGAAAGATAAAGTCTGCGGATAACTTCACACATTTGTTTAACACTTATTGTTTATATTAAAGTCACGTATATGATTATACTTTGTAGATTTATCTCAAACACGCGTTAATCACTTATTTATTTAGACTTGAATAATCTTCTTAACACTGTCGTCTTCACATTACTGTAATAACTGCCCTATGATTTGTTTGCACCGCATTTATACATTTTGGCGAAACGTTCGCAAATATTCCACATTCTTCGGTGAACGTTCTGTAAATGTACAAAAACTTCGCAAAAGTTCTCGGCCTTGAAAATAATTTCAATACTGCTTTTCATCATCTGCATTGATCAACGTATATCAAAAAGTGCTAGATTATGCGTTGCACAAAAGAAATAATTCTTGTCACGCGCAGGTATAAATAGAGATATAGTATCAGTTAAATTGTCACGTATAAGATTAACTTGACTAGGCAACTTTACCGTTTGTAAAGATAAGGATGAGTTTGTATGAAGTTTAACAATTTTTTATCTTCAGCTTGTATTTTTGTAATTTATTCAACAGTTGTTACGCTGGTTTTCGTGTAACAAAAATAGGCGACGGCTAACACAGTTGTTCTCGGAGATGGGGTCACAGGCTTCGTGGTGCTAGATTAGAAATAAAATATAGAAATGAGCTAAAACGACAAAAAACGAAATTAGAGAAACACCGTTTAAATCTATCCTGAAAAAAAACAAATAACACGACAGAAGACACAAAAACGTACATACGGCGTTATCACAAGTAAATTCCGTTTTTAAATCATACAATCATTGAAGATAACGAATGCGCAGCGTTTCCCCTCGACTTAATGCAGTAATTGATGGTAAAAGTTCCTTCCAAAAGAAATTACAATCGTACAGGCCTCCAACTCTTTGACGGCGTGAATGGTTAAATTACAGCAACGTGACGTCATGGAAATTTCTCCCCAAATATGCCATCTGTTTGTTATCTCCACCGATAAAGAAAACGTGCGGGGGATGCGGAAATCCGCTATAGATAATTATGAAAGTATCAATTTCAATCCCAAATACAAAAAAATTATAACCACAAACCCACTATCACTCAGATAGGCACCAAACTCAAATGCATGTTCACGTGGAATTGCGTGAAATAACTTAATGATCAAAGCTTTTCTTGGGCCGAGATACCGCTAAACGGAGGTCTATGTTATATCAAACATTGCCCGAAGACGATTGAATTCGTGCTTTTACAAATTTGACAATTGTGCACGAAAAGTGAGCGTGTTGAGGGCAAATTTTATTATTAAAAAATTTTAACCTATCAACTTGTTAACATAACACAGTAATAATTTTGCCGCATATAGTTCTCTTTTTGCCACATGGTATTTTTCTGATTTTGTTGGTGGGATGACAGAAAGTTTTGCTCTTGTATCAATTATCAATAGTTTTCTTGTGAGCTTCGAAGAAAAAAAATTAGATTGTAAGTTGGTTTTCATCACTTGCCGCATAGATAATCAACTTGTGAACCAAGCTAGATTTTAAAGTCCGTATAAGTGACTTAAGAAAAAGTAGTCTACGTATATAAAGACGAAATGTCTTCGGTAAAACAGTAATAACCGGAAACCACAGAAGGGATGGCTTTCATATTTTCCTATTAAAGAAAAATGGAAATTTTGCAAACGTTCAAACGTTATCAAAATTTATTTTGTGTTATGTAATAAAATGAGGTTCAGCAACTGCAGACTTAGAAATGTGCTTTTTGATGCGTGTAATGACAAAACGACCGGTTTTACAAATGTAGACTAAACCACACAAACAAGAAATTTGGTATACACTTTGAAACGAAAGTGTAAGAAATTTGTATTTAAAAATAGGAAAAATCTGAGAGATTTGTCGAGTTGAATATGGGTTTAATACCATTTTTATGAAGGAGTTTCTCTATTTGATCTTTGACCTTATAAATGTAAGTTAAAAATGCCAATTTCAAATTGAATTTAGAAGTAGAAGTGTCCTTAAGGACTCAGCCACATAGGCAACAGTTACGCACGGCTTCAATATTTCAATACATATAATGATTGTTTACTAAGATTTTAGTAAGATGACGGAGTTTCGAGTTTAGATTTTGAGGTTGGCGAATAAAAAAAGCGCGATGCACTAAAGATTCAATAACAGAACATTTCTGTGCAAGTTAATAATATAATAACAAAGCATGAAAGTGTTTGTTTATATGGGTTGCTTTGGGATATACATAATAACCCAGAAGTTTGTCGGGCTTACGAATCACAAAAACGTCGAAAAATGGGAGAGAACCATTTGTTTCAATTTCCATAGTAAACTTGACATCTGAGTGTTGATTGTTTAGACAATTTAGAAACTTAGATAATGACCAAATGACCATGAGATCAAACAATCAACGTGTTCTCAACACATCTAAACCAGGCTTATCAATAAAAGAAATCAATTTCAAACAATAGCAATTTTGGTAAAAAGTGAAGTGACTTAAAAGCCCACAAAAAGATCTTCGGGTTTAAATCATATAGTTTCGAAATGTTGAAGGCATTAAGGGTCCTTCGTAATTTCTATATTGATGTGATAGCCGGTTCCTACCACGTTGCCCGCCATTGTGTATTTCAAGCAGTAATTAGGATGCATAAGTACCATTAAGGAATAATACTACCGAGCATATAAGCTGTTGTGAGGGCCTGCTACTTAAATAACATCGAAGTCTCGTCGAACACTGCGTCGTGGATGCTGATTTGGGAATAAAAATCGATTGTGTTATCAGCCACCTGTTTTAAATTGCTACCTACAGTATTCGATACACTGGATTTCTATATAATGCTTAATGAAGAAGTCGATTGTGTTATCAGCCACCTGTTCTAAATTGCTACCTACAGTATTCGATACACCGGGTTTTTTATAATACTTAATGATTTATTAATACAAATTTTGTAGCTTACTATTCTTTGTGAGTTGGTGTGTGACACGATTTGCTTTTAAATAAATATTACAGGCCACTGACGAGAAAACGTTTTCTCCGTGGAAGTGGAAACTGGACTTCGGGTGAGTTTATTTATTTGATTATTATATCGTTGTCACGAAAGTTACTCACAGAATTTTGATCCATATTAACGACCGTAATTATATTTATTGCTTATCTACCAATAAGGTAACTGTAATCATTCACTTTACTGTATCGTATACTGTGTGTGTGTGTAGAATATTTACTTCGACATAATTTAAATGTGTATTGTGTGTTGCCGATACTGCGGGCATTCAGGTACTAAATCTTTGATATAATCCTGTAAATCTTATGTGTTGCGAAATCAAAGTTTTCTACACTTGTTAACGATAATTGTTAGTTCTTCTAGTATTTATGATTTGAGAATTTAATGTATAGCTGTCAATTTGCTACACTACTAAGTTAAAGCTGTGATATTTGTTAATTATACTTAACAATCTTTCAAGTATGGATGAGTGCAGAAATTCCATATACTCTTGTTAATATTTGACATTCACCCATTAAAGTGATTAAAATTGTTAATCTCTCTTGTTAGTTTTTTCTCGTCTGTGGTTATCGTTATCTATTAACTAATTTTGGCTACTCGAACATCAGAGTAATAAGAATTACGAACCTCCAATTAGGTTACAAGTTTGTACCGTCTGTCGTGAGCGAGACAGAAGTGTTATCTTGGATTAGCTCTGGCGCCCTTAAGCATACTTTCTGTGAACCTTCCCTACCTCCGACTGCGTGAGTTGGCCGTGCAATGTTCGTAAGACATAGAGCTTGTAACAATTTGAAGAAGTAAGTTGAAGTTTAGTTTTTAAAAGTTGATTAGGAAATGTGATGATTTGGCTGACCTCACATTCATCTTCAAAATGGGATTACGAGTTAAAAGAGAGAGCGTCTGTTTTTTTCTGCTCAATCAGTTTGGTTCAAAACGACAATAGCGTTTTTTTTTGTCAGCTGGAAGAACGATAATATCAAAGTTCCTACAAAAACTTTTCAGGGCTAAATTTTTCGATCGGTCGCGTATCAACGCTAGACCAACTGGGTTTAGATTAAAAAAAAACTGTCTAAATGTGGAAGATTATACATCAGCAAACAAATGCATATATACCACAACAAAACAAAATGGAGATTAAACCGATCATTATTTGAAAAGGCTAAATGGATGTTGTTTGATGCCAATTCTGGCAAGAAGTTTTGAACGAAAGCTATAAACACCTTGGTTTATATAAGAAATAAGTGTACACTGTCAGGTCTAGGTATAAAGACTCCCCTATGAGTTTTGATCAAAATGAAAACAACTAAATATCTTTAGAAATTAGTTACCAAAGATATAACGATTGTATAACTACAGACGAAACATTTTCAAGGCAAGAAAATGCGGTTTTTTGAAATGGATTCTGCGATTTAAAATTAAAAATTTAGGACAAGCTAAGAAGTAATTGGGGTTAAAAATAAACATTGGTAGTAATAGAGTTTATGTAATTTTGGATTAGAAACAACATATTGATAATCTTTTAAAGTGTCTACGCCAATGGAAACTGGTGTAAGCATTGTTAAAGATTCAAATTCAAACGGAAAATTTCTATATCAACGATTATTAATAATTTAATTAATGTATGTATGTGGAATAACTAGACCAGATAGCTACTTAACTCAATATCTGAAAGGTACTAACAATTATTGTATAATGTATGAAAACATAGTACAGATTTAGAAAGATTTGTAGATACCGATTGGACAAGTGATTCTATTGATAGATCATACAGGGTACTGTTTTAAACTTTCTAGATTTGTGGTATCTTGGAAAAGCACAAAACAGAAATCTGTAACCTAGTCAAGCATTATATCTGAGTTTGTTGTTATAAGCAAAACTTCAAACCAAGCTATATATTTTAGAAATGTTTTAGAATTAGAAGTTCAGTAAATCCAATCTAACAGATTCATCTAAAAGACTTGCAAACATTAGGTATGCCTGCAGATACTTAGGCATTAGATGCTAAAAAACAGTGTAAATTTATGAATTGTGTAGGTTTCATTAATACCAATTATATTTTGAACTAGTGGGAGTGTTAAATTTAGTTCAAAATACAGCATCAATGCCCGAACGTCCTTAGGACGTTTTTTTTGCAATACCTTTAGGATGTTGCGGAATTAGGTCTTATGGACGTCCTTAGCAGTATCTTATTGAGATATTAATAGCCATAGCATTAAATAAATATTTAAAATTTCAAAGAATTTATGTGATACTCCCAGATTATTTTGTATTCGTTAACGTTAAATATTTATTTGCAATTACTACAAACAAAATTAGTGTGAGAAAAACATACTTATTCTACTGGTTTTCGTTTTAAAAATTCTAAAGTGCCAGCTACTTTAAACATGCAATCTTTAAGATTTAACCCTAGCATATACTCTTCAATGGCGTGTTCTTCTTCACATACTTTCACAGCATCTTTTATTTCTTCTTTTTCAAGTTCAGTAAGTTTTAATTTAAAGTAAATATCGTAAAAATAACGTGCAATGTTTTCAGAATGAACATGTAAATCTGTGTCAACTATTTGTCGTTTTTTCCAAACGCACATTAAGTAATTGCCGATTCGTTCTGCGTTTTCAGGAATTAATGTGCCTTCTCTGTGAACGTCTGTATACACATCTTTCATTTTTAAGTGTCTTTCTGTCAGGCATTCATTTTCTGGACCCAGCGATGAATGATAATTTCTCGGTGCAGATTGCACCTATAACGTAAATTTTGAAATAAAGCAATTAAAATATTATATAAAATACTTACCCCAATGGTCAGAAATAGAATGCAGCACAACGACAAAATCATGATTACGTGCGTTTTAGAGCAAGGAAAATACGCAAATGACTTGATCTTGTGTAATGTCCACTTATCAAATTAGCCAGGGGAAATACAAAATGTTATCATTTACCGCATTTTACTTAATTGATTGTAAGTGGCGTTTTTAATTATTTCCAATCGTACTAACATTTTTTAATTGTTTTTAATTTGTTAGAATATTTGTGTAATGAACAACAATGCTGTAAAAATCTGCAACAAAATTTTACATTTATTAATAACAATTAAAACAGATATCAACAAATAATAAATAGTAAGAAACAAGTACAAGGTTGGATACGAATAAGATAAACAATTGATAACTCTTTGTTTTCTAAAGATTAGTGAGACTTTGTGCTGGGTTTTAGTTTTTAGCTGTTTTTTTCCGTCAAAGTCGATAGTGTGATACTTACTGCAAATTCACATAGCTCTTTAGCGACGTTTTTTCTTTTGTCGACATCTTGTACTTTAACATCCTCTTACTATATCCTAGAATATAACGTGATAAATTAAAATACTTTTTCATGATAACGTTGAATAAATAAAAATAACAAATTATTTTAACGGTTCGTGGAGTCAGCACAACATTTCAAGAACTAATTCTATAAAAGTGTAAGGAATTAACTTTGTTTACATTTTAACTAACTTTCTCAAAACAACATTTAATTTTAATATCCAATTTATTGGGAACTAGTTTCTTAGTTAAACTTTTAGTTTTTTTAAATATTGTTAAATGTTTAAAAACTTTTGTGGCGCAGAAAAAAAGTTGCATTAAAACTATTTACCTTTTTGTGCTGTTATAAAAACAAATATCTTAGAATACTACAACTGCTGGCCTTCTCTCGAAGTTCGCATCACAATAAGAACTATAATTATAATATATTTAACTATTCTTAATTCAAGGATTTGTTCAAATTAATCACCTCTAAGAATGATTCAGTTGTAATTATTTAAATTTATTAATTAATTAAAATTAACCGGAAGACTAGTTTGAATTGCATTAAAATATGATAAATTTTAACTTAAAGATACGATTCATAAGTAATTGATAAACAAAGATTATTTTTATGCAAGATCTGTACTATTCAGCTTATTCTAAAGGAACTAGTTCTGGAAACTCTTGTGCGTCTTAATAATTAATTGAATGTGTTGACGTATTTTTCAAATTTGATTAAAATAAAATTAACTTAAATAGAAACTAATGTTGTTTTGTTAACATTCTGTAAATATTCAGTTCTAAATCATTTTTTAATTGATTATCACTGGTCTGCATGAAAATCGGCCCTGATACCATTCTTGACTCTTCTGAATCCAAAAATGAGCTCCGTTTTTACCCATCACCCACCTATTTTGGGGGAACCCCATTTTTATTTTATTTTTTGCATTTTTTTAGAATTTTAAGTTATAGCTGTTAAACATCCCAAAGCAGGTAATAAAATTTATACCAAAGTATATGGCAAAAGTTTTGCTATAAAATGTATATAAAAACAACAATAAAATACAAATATATAAGAACAGTAAAAAAATATCAATAAACAGTTAGGAAGATTCACTGCACGACGCTGGCGATCTCAATACCACATGCAGGTTTGAACAGGAATTTTCGACAGGCTTGGATCAGTACATCTATAGCTGTTGCAGAGTTAACTTGTCGACGTTTTAAACGTGCTGGATTTTGTGTTCATTTTTGTTCATTTGTGTAAAACAGTAAAACTACTTTTACTCCGGATTTTTTCAAGTGACTAAGTGTGATTTGTGGTTAATGTCGGGCGTTGAATTACTGTTTAATTATGCCACGCGAGTGTAAAAATCATCCCGATAGCTTCTGCTATGTCTGCGGGGAATTAACTTTAAAAGCGCAACGAAAACCCCTTTCTCCGCTTGTTAAAACAGCTTATAAATTGTACTTTGATTATAATAACTTTAGAATGTCTTCTCACGCCCTGATGAAGCCCCTTACGAAAGAAGGCCAAACGTTAGCAGCTTCGGTTGCAACAACAATGACACGGTCCAAACCCGGAAGACATTCTAAAGTTATTATAGATTCCGGCCTTGGAAGCCTTCACTATTACATGTACTTTGATTGTCAAGTTGGCGACCAGGACAAGACTTGGGCTCCATCACTTTGCTGTACGATTTGTTACAGTAGTTTGACCAAATGACTTAAATGTACCCGTAAATCAATGCCATTTGCTGTGCCCATGGTTTGGCGTGAACCTCGCTGTCATCTTACAGATTGTTACTTTTGTATGACTTCCACCGTCGGGTTTTCGAGCAAAAGTAAGCATACAATTCAGTATCCCAATATTCCGTCAGCTCTAAGACCTGTTCCTCATAACGATACTTTGCCAATCCCAGAGCCCCCAAACACTTATATTCTAGAGCCGGAAATTGATTTAAAAAACTCTGAGCCACAACCTGGGGCTTCGAATGATACGTTCAATGATGATAAAGAGTATTCCGCAAATTTAGTTTCTCGGCAACCTCACCTCTTCAGTCAATCGGAATTAAATGATCTTGTCAGGGATTTGCAGTTACCCAAGATTAAATCTCAGCTCCTAGGATCGCGACTTCAACAGTATAATCTCTTAGAAAAGGAAGTAAAAATATCTTCTTACAGGACCAAACAAGCAACCCTGAAGTGTCTTTTCTCAGAAGATAAAGGTTTAGTGTTCTGCCCTAATGCAAATTTATTAATCACAGAGCTACAGATGCCATGTGACCCAGATAAATGGAGACTGTTTATAGATTCATCAAAAACAAGCTTAAAAGTTGTCTTGTTGGCAAATGGGAATGACTTCCCATCAGTTCCAGTTGCATACTCTGTTGATATGAAGGAAACGTACGAAAACATCTTCAGAACCTTTGATAAAATTAGTTATCATGATTATAAGTGGAAACTTTGCGCTGACTTGAAAAGTTGTTGCTCTACTCACGGGCTTGCAATCAGGATTCACAAAATATTGCTGCTTCCGTTGTGAATGGGATAGCCGAGACCGAGATAAACATTACATCGTACGGAACTGGCCTCTGCGAGCAAATCTTATTCCTGGTCAGAAAAATGTCGCTCACAATCCTTTGGTTCCGAAGGAAAATATTTACTTACCACCTTTACACATCAAACTTAGATTGATCAAGCAGTTTGTGAAAGCAGTGAACAAGACAGGTGGCGCATTGCAATTTTTAAAAACTAAATTTCCTCGTCTTAGCGAAGCTAAAATCAAAGAAGGCGTTTTTGTTGGTCCCCAAATTAGACAACTCTTCCAAGATTCGACGTTTATTGAACAACTAAATCGAAAAGAAAAACGAGCTTGGTTTGCATTTCAAAACGTTTGTAAGAACTTCCTGGGTAACCACAAAAGTAAAGATTATGTCGCTCACGTCGAGGAACTGCTTTTAGCGTACAAGGACATAGGATGTAACATGTCTCTTAATGTTCACTTCCTTCACTCGCATCTGGACTTTTTCCCTGAAAATTTAGGAACAGTCTCGGATGAACACGAGGAACGGTTCCATCAAGACATCGCTAAGCTGGAAAAGAGATTTTCAGGGAAGTGGAATGCAAGCATGCTGGAGGAGTACTGCAGGTTTTTGAAACGAAAGAGCTGTACCTCAGGGTATAAAAGGAAAGCAAGCACCAAGTAACGATGAATATCTTTTTATTTATTACTGTTTATAGCTAAAATAGTTCTTGTTCTCATTTAAAATAATTTTATGTCCATATATTTATTATTATAATAATTATTATAATTATTATTATCGTTCGATAAATAAATTATAATTAATTTATTGAAAAGTGGTAAAATTAGAGATTTGGGGCTCCCTCGAAAATGGAGAGTGATGGAAGAAAACGGAAGACATATTTGGATTCAGGACGTCATTTTACATAAGAATCACCCGGAATAGTGTCAGGGCTCGTTAAAAAATATTTTTTTGCAGACAGTGATTATTAAGAAAACTAAGATACATTTTCAATTACAATTATATGAGGGTTTTTTTTTACGTGATGATCAGATGGTATTTCTTTGTTAATGTCAGAAACGCTGCACAAGAGCAACACGAAGAAAAACGACGATAGTGCCGGACAGTAGCCACAAGTGCAATAAGAATCAAAATTTATTATTTTTAAGCTAATAGAAAACGATGGAAAGTTGCCATTCCTGGGCATTTTAGTGACCAAAAAGGGCAATGAATTAGATTTTAAAGTTTACCGCAAAAGATACAAACACCATAAGATTTATAGCAAATGATTCGAATCATAGCTTGCCACTGAAACTTGATGCTTTTCAATTTTTGATTCAACGATTATTGGATTTCCCATTATCAAAGAATCGTTTTAACAAAGAATTAAAATATATTAAATATATTGCAACATACAAGGAATTTTCGGAATCAATAGTCAACAATATCATTAGAAAGCAGAAACGTAAATTAAATATTAAAAATGTAACTACTAGAAGACTTCACAAAATCTTCTAAAAATTTAATTACAAAATAATAACAACCACTAACAATAACATAAAAAACTTTTTAGATAGAGTGATAGATCGGAAATATATAAAATTAGTTGTAAAAACTGTAACCAAATATATGTAGAGCAAACTAAGAGATCCCTGAAAACCTGTTATAAAGCACTTAGTTTATGTCAAATATAAATGAATAGATAGATCTAGTGTT
Organism: Aquatica leii; assembly: GCA_035610365.1. Taxonomy (NCBI): domain Eukaryota; kingdom Metazoa; phylum Arthropoda; class Insecta; order Coleoptera; family Lampyridae; genus Aquatica; species Aquatica leii. Next base: position 20,936,726 of record CM069432.1, on the reverse strand, counting down.
GCCTTACATATGTTCGAAAATAGAAGACATCTAATTAATTAACAAAATAAACAATAAAAAAGAGCTAGATCCATACGAGAGTTTGGAAATTTATAAAAACAAATGTGATAAGCAACGATGACCACGGTTAGGTTTCCCGGAATTGTGCGAAAATCAGTGAGACGCAACGAAACGTCACATAATTTAATATAAACTAGCTTTAGTTAAGATTATAGATTTGCTGAGGATGACAACGTAACTGTCGAAACACGTGTACGACAAGTATATAATCTTCTAAATTCAAATCTGTTTTTCAAAATTTTATGAACTATTTTATTTACAAAAACATAACGATTGATATCAATTTAACTAAAATTAACTTCGATGGATACGATCTATCAGTAAAATTTAAGTTTTCAAATAACGATACTACGACGACTACTTTGTTTTATAACTAAGGTCAAAATAATTCAAGGATACTACGATGACAAATTGCTTTGTTTTCGACAAAAGCTTTATTATTTTACAATTATTGACAACAAAAGCGATGGTAAAGAAATACAACAAATATTCATTCTTTCAAATTTATGCAACTAACAAAATAACGAAATTCATACCTATGTATGCAACGGTTCAAAGGTCAAATTTGAAAAGATTTTCTTTTCTACAATACGATATCAATAGAATAGACTCCAGAAAATGTAAGTCCTTCAAATACAATAACGAACGATTTATTTGCCATTAATACAAGGTTTCAAATACGATATTGGATAGATACTATGAATCCATGACGCCATTTTTTTTTACTATATGAGTCACGATCAATTACAAATTTCGACAATCAATATGCGATCCAATCGATTTTCGACAACCAAAACTTAAAAACTTTTTTAATTACATTAAGAAGGTTTAAGAACGGTAAGTTGTATATTATATTCCTTCTTAATTGGACTTAACACGATTTTGTTTAGGTTTTTCTATGAGGAGGAGCATCAAAACACTTTATGTGTCTTTGTAAAGCAACGTTTCGTGCAGGTGAGTGCGCACTCCTTCAGACCTATTTTACACTAAAAAAATGGTGTCTTGACCTACACTATCAAGTCCTGGTAGTCAAGTGTAGGTCAAGACACACCATTGTTTTAGTCTAAAATAGCCCTAAATAAGTACGCACTCAGCTGCACGAAACGTTGCCTTACATAGACACATAAAGTGTTTTGATGCCCCTCATCATAGAAGAAGCTAAAAGAAATCCTGTAAAGGTTTAAGAACTTATAACACCATCAGCATAGAAAAGAAGATCAATTGCATGCTGCATTGCTGCTCATTACGTATTTTCGACATTTACGATATTGCGAATTAACATAAAATAAAAAAAATTACGTATGGGTTCGAGCGCCAATGAAATTTAAAATGAGGCGTTACACTGCCTTTTTTGATATATGAGTGTTGGATATTTTAATTAAGGAAAACGTGAGCGGAGGTAAGGACTAGTAGAGTATGTTACAAGCTTATAGGTCTTACGAACGTTGCACGGCCAACTTACACAGTCGAAGATAGGGGAGGTTCAAGTGAATAATAGTTAAGGGCGCCTCGATCAAGACAGACGGTCTATCTTGTAACGAATTTTTAGGTTCGTAATTCTTGTTACTTTAATGTTCGGGTAACAACAATAAAAGAGAAAGTTATGTTACCATAAAAAAAAGATTATACAGGTCTAATATAGTAACGTAGAACATTAACAATAGTATATCTAATTCTCAATCCATAAATGAGATAAGTATCGGCAACACACAATACATAAGTTGAATCGAAATGTACGCAGCATGCGATATACACAAAATAATTAATGAAACTACTTTATTGGTATTGCAACAATGATCGTAATTACGGAAATTAACATAAACAAAAGTTCCGTCAATGACTTTTCTGACAGCGATAAAATAATTAAATAAACTTACCCACAATCCAGTACCTACTTGATCGAAGAAAACGTTTTCCTCGGTGAGTGAGGCTGGAATAGATATGAATAGCAAATCGTGTCAACACAATAATTCACGAAGATAAGAAGCTACAAAATCGTTAATAATAAAGGAAATTAGATATAAAAACCCGTTGTATCGAATGCTGTGATTCGCAATTACGAAAAGGTTGGTATCGCAATCGACTGGCGTATAAGAAATAACATCTTAAAGGCAAATGCTGGTCAAGACTTCGTTTTCGTGGTGGATAATATGCCTTTCAGAATCCTCAGCGTTCTGTGAAGGTATTTATCAATATTAATTTTTCATTGTTCTTTTATTAAATCGAACATGTGGTCAAAGCGTGGCGGAACAGCTATCAAATTAAGAAAGGAATTACAAAAGAATCCTAACAATACTGATGTAAATATCTGACCTTGTGACGAATAAATTAAGTTAAACACGTAATTAATTTATAATTTCATGTTCATCACAGTGGATGTACTATTAAATCTTTGGATTAGACCCATTCAAACGACACATACCATATTAGGTAGTTGACAGCTTGAAAATGAATTCCGCAACATGTCAGTAACCAGAAAGATTGACAGAGGGCGTCAAAACCGGAATCTAATTTTAATTCAATATACAGACTATTACGTTATGAAAATTTTGCACGTAACAAGTAGCTGTCTTCTCGCTTAACAGTTCTAAAAATAAACGTGGTTCTGTATTTTAAGGCATAAAAAAATTTAAGGCTTCAACTAGGTCTCAAGTAATATCTGGGCCTAAAAAGTACCATCTTAAAAATACCATTCATGATTTTTTTTATTAGAAGATTCTCTCCAATGTGAGAAAACGGCGGATCTTAAGGTATTTAATGCGCTATAAGAAGCTCTATTGTTAAATTAAATTGATAAGCAATTTAAAATATTTACAATTTAATTCTCAAACATATTTGTTCCTTAATTTTTGCCTAAAGAACACCAAATTTTTAAATAACTATCCAAAGTTTCCATAAGATTTCCAGGAAAATTTTGCGCTGAAGAAAACGTGGTTTCCTCTCAACAGAAGAAAGTAAATGATAACCTGGCTGCAAAAAACTATATTTAGATAGTTTTTTAAAAAAAGAGCACTAGAGCTGATTGAGCCACGACTATACTCTCCGCTTTGCTTATTGTTGACATTCTATCAATGTATATTCACATCAAAAGAAGATCATTTTATACTCTATCGCTCGGAGTACTTCTTATACAAGGTTACTTACGGTACACGGCACGGAATATTGCGGCCAAAATACATGACTTTCAAAGTATTTTACTTTTGGGATATATAAAAATACAAAAAAATTATGGTTGCTTTTTAAAATTATTTTCATATTTTATAGCCCTAAAAAGTATCGAAGCTGTGTGTTTTTTTTAATAAAATCTCTTGTATATTATTACATTTTTGGATTTACTGATCAAAATAAGTGAGTTTTAATAACATTAATGGGGCCTAAATCTTAAGGTTTTTTAAGTAATTTGAATTTTGTCAAAATATAACGCTTCCTTCGGTTGGGCAGCACATCGTACAACAAAGTAAACTTATCGGTTTAACTTTTACAACAACCGAATATGTGCGTACAGGCATTATACATTCATACATCACAGATTCTTTTTTAAAAACTACTACAAACTCTAGACAAAATTTGTAAGGTTACGGTTTTAAAAGTGTCTCTTATGCGTCTTTTCATACCGTGTGGTGTTGTCGGTGGCGTATTGTAGAAATTTTTTTTTATGTATTTTTATGAAAAAATCTGGTGTAACTAAGTCCGGAGATCCGGCGGACAAATCCAACGTTTCTTATCTACCTGTCTTATTTATTATTTATTGTTTGTATGGTATTACCAATATTATTAGTCGCATTTATCGGACGTAACTTAAAGTGCTACCGTTACCGCTACAGTTGCATAGCAGCTCTTACAATCGGTAAACCGTGTAATTAATACTTGTGTAAAATTATCGCTCTTTGATCTCAACATATAGCACAAATAAATTCTAGTACATAAAATGACGTCTGCTCTTGTACATGTTAAGAAAGAAGCGCAAGCGTCACCGAACGTCTACGCAACAGTTTCACAACTGTTTCGTTTGCTGAATGCGACCATTGTTTTAGTCTGTCCGATTATAAATTAATCTTATAATTATTAATTTTCTGATATCTCTTATTACATTAGACAAATATATTCATCAGAACTTTGATTTAAAAAAACATCAAATCGTGCAAAAAACAATTATTTGGGGTATTGTGTAAAATCGGAAAGACTTAGCTGTAACACATTATAATACTATTCGATAAGTAACTAAAAAATACATTTATTGGTAAATTAAAAAAATATCTATCATTTCTATTTTGTCAAAAGCCTTCTATTTTTGTTCTTCCTAGTTCGTCCTTTGCTGTTGGTAGATACTGTTGTATTGAAGTGGTGGTTTCAAAGTGTCCATAAAAATGTAGTTTTTTTAAGATTTTTTTTTCAGTGACTTCCGCTTTTTAGGGTAAACAAGGTATGGCCTTTGTTGGTTCCGTTTTTGTTTGATGGTTCGTCCGCGTGCTCGTAGTTTTTTTTATGTCTATGTCTGTGTAACCATTCTTCTTGAGGTGCATCTTTTTACAAGCTAGATGTAGGTCATCATTAATGGTTTTGGCTCTAGATAGTTTAGTGTGTTTGTAAGAATCTTCTGTAACATCGTATGATAATAAAATCTGAAGTGTAGGTATTTGTCGGTGTGCGTTTTTTCCTGTGCTGATACCGTTGTTAACAAGTACTTTACGACCAATGGCAACACTTAACGATATGACCACGTAGTTAACTATATCGTCAAAGTTAACAACGCTTTAAGCAACCGGGTCTATGAGTTATAGTTTTTCCTTTTGTGTTTTCTTCGCCATTACATCCAGGAAAGGTAGACTACCATCTCGTTATCGACATACGAACAAATTGGTTATTACGCGCTTCCCATTGCTGTTCTATTCTTTTGTTGTTAGTATTTTTTTTGGACAAATAATATGTTGTAGATAAGCAAAGCTTTACTAAACCGTAAATTGATCAAGGCATAGGTACCTTAGTAAATAATCAAGTTAGATCAAAACTCACAAAAATATTTGTAGATTTAGTTTTTATCGTAGAAAAGATCTGTACAAAATATTGTGAGATCTTTACATGTGATGTAGTTTGCCCGGTGTAAGGTATCAGTAAGTTAGCCGTATTCTTGGATAAGTGGTACGTTAAGGATCGAATACTACTAAGAATCGGTCTTAGTGGTTTTGTAATTTTTTTGGTATACCGTATAGTCTGGGTGGTTTCTTACTGTTTGAGAATAATTTTATTTGCATCTTTTCGGGCATGGACGACCGCTTTCTCTAAATGTTTTTGTGATTTTTTCTGTCGTATTCTTTCTTATTTCTTTGTATTTGTTTTCGTCAAATAGTTCTCTAATTTGCTGTGCTAATTTTATTAGGCTTAGGTTTCAATGCTTTTCTCACTTTATGTCGTACTTCCTTTGCTTAATTGATTAGTACTCTCCATATGGCTACTTTTACTTCAGTACTTCTGTTTGAATTTTTTTGGTGCCATTACGTAGTTTGTGCTTAGTACTTTCTATTCGTTGTCTCTTGATAGGTTGGTTACAACATTTTTTGGCTCTACGATTTGCCCACTGGTATTTTTTTCTTCCATCCTAGCGAATTTTTTTAGTTGTGTTGCTTTGGATAATTTGAACTCTTTTACCGCTGCGACCCAAGTTATTCGGCCGATGAGATTACAGTCGTCTTTCCTCATCGTAGTGGCTAGTGTCAGATTTAATTTTATGATCTTAGATATCAGTTGTAGTTTTGTGTCGATTGGTGCACTCGTTCTCGGAGTAGAGCTTCTTCTGTTTTTTTAAAATCTTCTTTGTTGTGTACGTTATAAGATGTTATATTTTCACGAAGTTTGGTGCCACTTGTTAGTCTCGGCATCGAAATGTCAAATGCGTAGAGAATCCAATTCTCTAATTGACAGGTAAAATTCTTTTCCGTACGGCCTTGTAATAAAACTGTTTGGGTTTTTACGGTCGGTGACATAATTACTAATAACTTTTTCCGGGTTCTAATAATCCTTGCTCAAATTAGACTGCAAACAAACATAAATTTAATAAAACTTTGTTTATCTACAACGTATGTCCTGTACAATAAAAAATACTACGAACAGAAGAATAAAACAGCAATGAGAATCTTTTTATCACCCGTAATAGCAAATTTCTTCATGATGACATTTGAAAAAGAAACCGTTGAATTCTGTGAGCAAAGTGGTAATGTACTTCAAGAAAAGTCTAGGAGAGATCAATAAAAAAACACTACTTAGTGTATTATCTCAAACTGTTTTGGTATGATTTTTGTTCCTTGTATAAGATTTATTTTTGGAACGCCCACTTTTTGTTGCACGGGCAGGGATAAATGTCAAATTAAAAAACGATCACTTTTTCGGTCTGTGTGATTTGCTTCATACATGTTCTAAGTGCCTAGCAAAGTTTTCTCTTCAAATTATTAGCACTTATCCATGGTATAAATAGATGTAGTATTTTCGATATTTTGTAAAAAAATTTCTGGGGTAAGCATTTTTCTATGTTATTGTGATTTACTTTAATTGTATCGTATTGTCTTTAGCGGTTTTTGGATAATCACATGTCGTTTCATTAAGTTGGAGATATCAAAACCCGTTTCGTTATTCAAAAAATTTCTATAATGACGTCACGCCACATTGCTTGAAGATCTTCGCTAAACTAATGCAAATAGAAACGCATTGGGAGCTCACTTACCGAAATTAATTTGAGGGAAACTCGGCGCATTGGTTTGTTTTTCAGTAATCGTATGAATCAAATGGGGTTTACTTGTGATAACACTGTATGTACGTATTTTTTAGATTTTAGCTAATTTTAGAAAATTCTGTAGAGATGCCGTTAGCTAGTTGCATGTCGTTGTCGTCGGTTGCATGTTTGACTGAACGTATGTATGTTGCCGCAATTAATTATAAATTTTTTTGTTATTAGACGGTGCGCTTTGATTCTGTGAATTTTTGAGATTTGTATATTTATGTTATAATTTATCAATGTAAATTCATTTCTTTTTGGAATGTAAAAGTTAGTCCGACAAGGTTGATTGCATAAATATATTTATGTATCTTTCCTATCGATGAACTTCTTCCTGTTATAATGTAAATATATTCGTTGTTATAACTTCTGTCTTGTCTATTACTGTTTTATTACAGCTTCGGGTATCTTTCACACTAACCTTTCATCAATTTAGCGATCTGACGAAATGCACACATTGTGTCGTCGCTTCAAAAAACAAACTAAGTAGTGGTTTCCTAACGTTTTTTCCTACACTTAAAAGATTTACGATTTTACTTGAATTACATTATTAGGAAGTTTACTACTTTTATCAATGGTAATCTACCTTTCGTGGATCTAATTGTAAAGAGAACCGAAAAAAGGAAATTACGATACGAAGTGTACAAAAAGAAGACGCACACCGACAAATATCTACACGCCAGATCTAATCATCATTCGGTGGGAGGAGACTGTTATAAACACGCTACCATCCAAAGTTAAAATTATCAGTGATAACCTACACCTAGTCAGTAAAAAAATTGATTTCAACAATGTAATCAAAAAGAATTGTTACGCAGACATAGGCATAAAGAAAACCACGAAAAAGCGGACAAAGCAGCTAACAGAAACGGAACTAACAAAAAAAATAGCTTGTTTACCGAATATAGCGAAAGTCCAGATTTTGCGAGTTTAAATGTTTTTGTTGTCTAAGACAGCTCGAAGACCACTTCGCGTTTTGATTTTTGCTTGAAATCGATTACAAACCGCCCAACAACCTTTAGATCTTTGATGCGCTTCTTCAGATCAGATGCAAATAACCACGGAGCGTTTAACAAAACCTCTTGCGTTAATTTAAAGCTGCTTAAATTAGTAGCAATTAAATCACGTCTTGGAACAAAGTGAACATCACATATAATTCTGTCTTTCAATCTTGGAAATGTTTTTCTCTTCATTATCTTTGGAAACGAAGTCAGTAATTGTTTCCCCAATCCTGACAAGATTGCACCAATAAAAACCTGTATATCAATTAGACGTTTGTCTTGTAGCACCCTCTCGGGAAAATTTTGATGGTAAAAATTTCTGTAGGATGTTTTGCTTTACCTTTAGGCCTGTGTGAAAAATGCCACTTTATATGTCTACCAGAGAAGGGCGAACAGCAGCGCCTAAGTGAGTTACAAGTTTTAAAAAACCTTTAGAAGTAGCAGTTGGAAAATTTCCAAGAACCAAGACAACTGTTAAGGCTTTTAATAACATAAGGAACAAAAGGATATCAAGTTTACAACATCAGCTAGGTTGTAAAAAAGCAAATTTATCTATATGATCATATAGTAAATGAACCTGAAACGTAAACGTAAACGTTATATACAAAAAGTTTCAAAATAGTATTAAATTTAATGCAGTTTTAGCGCAGTTTTTATAAACATTTGACTATTTTTCTTAAAATGATTTAGTGTATTTGATTAAAACTATTTACAATTACTTCAGATTTTTTAAATAGTATAGGTACTTACCAATCTAACACAAGGCAGCACCTTTAAAATTTTGAAAGAATGCACCGTATTGGTGCTCTGTTAGTAAAAAGTGTCAAGCTCAAATATTTTCTTTAAGGTAAACGTTGTTTTAGGAAAAATTATCTCATTCAATCTATTTATAGTCTTTCGCTGCACGTTTTAAATATGAAGTTGAACTTTTGCGTTGCATGTAAAAATGTGTATTTTTTACGTTTAATTTTTTGTTGAGCTATTATTAAAACTATATAAAATCTTGCAAATAAACAAGAAAGTAGTGATTAAAAATAATTTGTTTAAGACATGTTTAAATATGAATAATTTTTTTTGAGACTTGCTACAAACTTATAGGTCTTATGAACCTTGCACGGTCAACTCACACTAGTCGGAGATAGGGGAGGTCCAAATACATAGAATTTAATGGGCGCCAGATCTCACTAAGTAAAACTTCTGTTTCGAGCAAGACAGAACACAAGAAATTTTATCGTAAATTATTTGATCAATAAATGCCGGAGGTATCGGCCACACACAATACATAAGTTTACACATAAGGTGTTGATAGCAAAGAAAATTAAAATGATAATGACAATTATATATGGGTCACAGCTTGCGACATACAAAAATAATTAATGAAAATACCTAAATAGTATTGAAACAATTATTGTAACTACGTAAATTAGACTAACACGCAAAATTTTGTGAGGGACCTTTACGACAACGCAAATGTAATTAAATAAGACTTACCCACAATCCAGTACTTACCCGAAGAAAACTTTTTCTTCGTTGAGTCGATCTGGGATATTTATGAACAGAGCACAATAACTCACAAAAGCAAAAAATCTACAAAATTATTAATGAATGCAAAATGAAGTTAGACATAAAAACCGCCTATCGAATGCTGTTGCACACATTAAACGAAAGGTTGTTACGCATTCAAATTAGCGTACATATTTGGCGGTCATCGGTTTTCAAAAATAAAATTTGATATCGTTTAAGAACTGCAAAACTCGTTCGAAGGCCGTCTTTTACCGTGATACCTCGCGTAATCATTACTTTGATTGACCTCCGTAGTTACGGTCATTTTTGCGACTCGGCTTATTTTTATAAAATGAGGGGCGAGTAATTTCATCAAAGGGGTAAGAGTCATCCATTTCTATTAATTAATTATTTCTCTTTGCTATTGTTTGTAATTGTTAATCGTATCGTAGGTGTACTTAGAGGTTTGACATTAACATTGGCGGATGCACGTGTCAATTTGGGAAAAATTAATGTTATTAACATCTTAAGCGAAAGTCACCATACCGCGTGAAGGAAGCAAATCACATGAACCACCCTTCAATCGACAAGTGGCCACATGTTGCATCACGTATCCAGATAAGTACCTAATAATTCAAGCTACTAGAAAAATAAAACAAAAGCATTACCTTCCTCGTTAATTAATTAATGCCATCGTAGTATGAATTCTATCATACTTGTATGTAATAGTGTTCTTTTTTTGCGTTTATTACTGATTATACTAACTGTGTTACATTGTATTACAATTTCTTTTTTTTCTGAGTTTTACCTAACCCCCGTCACCAAGGACTTAGTAGCGGGATCACTTCCTGCCCGTAAAATATACCCTGAGATTGTTCAACACCTTTATCATTATTGTTGTTTTTTTTCAATAATTTTTATATACTCCAGGGTGAGACGCGCCACCAAACTAATTAGAAATTTAAGTGCTCACCCAAATTGGGAGGTAATAAGGTTGATATCGCAGTCGATTGACGCATAAGGAATAGTATATCGGAGAAAATTTCTTATAGAGACTTTGTGTTTAGCTTTAACGTAGGCCTTCCAAAACTATAATCTTTTCATGAATGTATTTGGTCGATATTAACCCCTCATCGGTCGAGAATACACCGAAACATGTGCCCTAACACGTGTCGGGTCGTGCTAACAAATTAAAAAGGAAATTACAAAAAAATTCTAAAAACTAATAGGAAAAGCTTAGTCTGTAATGAATAAACTAATAGAAATGCGTTTTCGTTTTATATCAGAATTACTACATACGTAGATGATGTTAGAAAATTAAAATTTAAACATCACAAGCACGATTTTAAATAGTTGACGGCTTAAGGTCTTGACAGGAAAATGAAGTAAAACGAAACTCGTTAGAGGGCGTCGAAAGTAGAAATCTAACTTTAATGTAATAAATATACAGGGTATTACATTTTGAAATTTATTCACGTAACAGACTTCTCATTTAATTTTCTGTCGATCGTCTGTTCATAGTAATATTAACGTATAATAATGTGTCAGAAATAGATCGTTATTAATGAATGATTTTAAACCAATGAACAAATTTCTATCAATGAACGATTTTAAATAACAACCAATGAAATCGTTAGTAACCACTGATTTAACGATATTGCACGACTGCTAAACATACCAACGGGTTACGTATACTTTAGTTTCCTTATAATTTCACACGTTTTATTAACGTACGATCAACGGAAAAACTTCAAAATTAACTGGTTTGTTAATCGGCGACATATTAACGCGTTCGCTCGCTACACTCGCTCACGCCGTTAAAATGTCTCGATTAGTAATCGCTATCATTAACAAAATTGTTGGTTAAATAACCATTAGTAATATCATTTAATATATAAATAAAAAATTTGAAATATGAAATTTAAACTACATTATTAACATATAATGAATTAATTTGCGGTTTTTTAAGGTACGTAACCTACGTAAACGACTTGGTTTTTACTGTATTTATAATGTAAGTTACAGTTGCTTGTTAGCTACTTTAATGCACGCTAAATATAGAACTCACACGTGTAAATTTAACTTTGTTACGAATAATTATAAATTCCAGACTTGCATACAACAACAAAAGATAAACAATTCCTTTTTCTTTAAATATTATTCTTTTAAAAACAATCTTTCCGGTTTTAGCAAAAAATGTTGAACCACTTGATAATAATGACTACATGTAATAAATCTAAGTAATAATTAAATTAGTTTTGAAATAAAGCACTGATTGCCAAAAATCCGAACGTTACTTAATCTATTACGTAGATTCCGATTTTCTTAAAAAATCATGACAGGTTTGGAACAACATTCGACTCAAATTGTGCAACTTCGCATAAAGGAAAAGTTTTAATAAAAAATATATTCAACTTTATTTACTTCTTCACGTGATAAAATTAGTTTTACATTTTTTACACTACAAGAAGACGTAAATTACATTTATACCTAATTTTATTGTATTATTTCTTTAGGTGTGAACTAAAATCTTAAAGTTATGTATATGAATTAAAAAAAATTTAAATATTTACAGTCAACAGATGCATTAAGTTTTGAAAGGTGAACGTTAATATTGTGATTCGCAATTATAGTCAAGTATGCAAATGTTTCCGAAAATGTTATTTATCACAACGGACTTAATTGAATGTTTTTTTAAATTTTTGGAGTAAATAATTAATTAATGAACTAACTTAATGTGTTAATTACAATTCCAATGTGCATAATTTACCACGTAGATTCTTCTTGCTAGATTTTTTACCTGTGTTACTAATTTATTTCATATGAAATTCTAGTAGTTGCATATAATTAATAATTAATTTTATTCTTTTATTTGCTTTATTACTTTTTTTGTGGTTTTTTAGTTGTTTTGTCAAATATCGTTTGTTGTTAGAAATTTTTAATTTGTGATTTTCTAGAAATATCTTAGTGTTTATGTTGTTTATGTTTTGTTTTAATGTTTTGTATTTATTACTTGTTTGAATTTTTTTGTGAGCAAGCAACTTTTTGGATAAACTCAAATGATTTAATATTTCTGATTTTTCCAACAATCGCGAGTCATCTAGTAAACGTTAAAACTTTCCTACTTCAGTACGCTTTAGAATATAACGACTTCTTGTTTTTATGGCGATTTGGCAAAATTCAACTTTGGTTGTTCTGCATCATTCAATGAATAAGCAGTCTTCAGACAATCAACTGAAATTGTTTTAGTAGTTTTATCTGTTTTTTTTTGGATCATTTTTTGACTTTGTAAAGTCCAGCAAAAACTTGTAGAGGACGACGTACTGTATCGTGTCGTACAAATACGTGAAACAAATAATAGATGTACAAAGATTTTTATCGAATGATGTTCTAACTCTACTGGTTTTAACTGGTTCATTTGTAATTGTAGATGCTGAACAAAATTTGACTTATTTTCTTCTAGATGAATATGCATAAATCATGTATTTGGTAATTTCAAATGTTGTCCATAGACACACTCAGATTTCGTAGCGTTTATTTCTGAAATAACATAAAAACGTAGACCAAGCAAAACTGAAAGCTGCTTTGAGAGCCAATGTTCTATTTTTCCATTTGCAACAAAGTGATAGCTGTTATTTTAATATGTCTACCTATGTCAATCCGAGAAATCCATTGAGAATACACTTTTAATGCCGTGCTTTCCGATGAAATATCCTTGACAAGAATAGCTTTTGACCAACGAGTAAATATGCCGATAATTGTTACCAGATAACTGAAACCATTGGAAGATGGAAGTGACTCGACAATATTCAAACTAATATGTTCAAAACTAATTACAGTTTGATAACTTCGTATCTCACTTTGTGTGTGACGCCAAACTTTCGCTTTCTACAATGCATGTACAAGCTTAAAGTTTGCAGTCTTTCTCTAATTATAGTCATACATACTACTTTTTGATCATTTGCATTGATTCACGTATACTAGGATGTGTTAGATTATGCGTTGCACAAAAAAATTATTTTCTGTGAAGCTCAGATATAAATAGACGTATAGTACCAATCAAATTGTCACATATAAAATAATAATTGATAAGCACGACTTTGCTTGAAATTTATTAATTCTTCGCCAGGTTGTATTTTTGCAATTTCTTTAACAGTAATTATTAAAAGCATTTCTATTGAATTGATTCTTGATCAAACATCAACTGCTACATTCTTTTCTTTTGGTACGTATTTAAAAGCAATCGAAAATTGACTAGTTGTCTCATCAGCCTTCACGTTGCTTTTTCTGAACGTTGTTAGAAGACATGATTTGTGAAAATAGTAAAAAAAACGACCTTCAATCATTTGTCAAAAATGCTTGACTGCTGAATCAATAGTAAAAAGTTTACTGTAGGTACTGTAGCTCATTGATCCTTTACTCATTTTCTTTCAAAAAAAAAAGTAATGACTCCAAATTTTCTTTATTAGCTTAATATAAAGAAGCCCCAACAACATCAACTAAAGCATCTGTCATCAAAACCAAAAATGTATTTGTGTCAAAATGATGTAACAATGTAAAATGGTTTAAGACTTTCTCTTTCCATTGAATTTTTCTATTATCTTTTTTTTGTATTTTTTGTTAATTAAAAAAATAGATTAAATCAACGCTAACTTTGGTAACGATCTTCTATAAAACTGACCAAACCCAAAAATCTCCTATAAGCATTACCGGTTTCAGACAATATTGATGACAATGCTTCGATCAGTTCCCAAACATTGTCTTCAACTTCGAAAAAAACCCTTACTGTTCTTGATACGTAATATTCTATTGGTAAAATTTTTGATTGCAGTTAGTCTATCTGGCAATGAGTTAATTCTTTGGGTTGTCACCAAATATCTTAAACTTCTGACTGACCAAGCAAGACTAATATTTAAATTATGTATACTTAGACTTTTTTAAAAATAGAGTACATAAGTTCTTTATCATTTGCAGAAGCAACCAATATATCGTCGATGTATGCAAACATGTGATACAATTGCGCACTACATTTTTGCAAATAATCCGACCAGATATAGACCAAAAACGTTCACGTACTAAAGAAAGAAGTTAATTTGACCCGCAATGCAAATTCTTTATATGAAAATATGTGACAATGAAGTTGGTCAGAACATGACTTTTAGGTAAAAGTATAGGATGAACCTTATCGTAAACTAAATGGGAGTGCCGGATCCTGCCTCTTACTCGTAGTACATTGCACTCATTCAAAAAAAGGTTGAGACCCTTTAGCAGTGAAGATTTTAAGCGTTTATTACCTACAGATAATGCGGCGATCTCGTTTGTAAAATTACATTTTTGAACAGTTATAATTAATGAATTGAGAGAGTTTGCAAGCTCTTGTCTCGTTAAACTTCAAGTGTTTCTAACGAAGGTTGTGAAGGAATCGTAGAACATAAGCTTGAACACGTTGAAGTTTAGTGAAGGACGAATACTTATCGATGAGTTGATTAATGAAATTGAAATCTTTTTGAGTGATTAAGCTTACTTGAGTAGGCTTAAATTCGTCCTTGTCTGTTTTACAAGGATGGGTTTCTTGTGGTTGAAAGGAAGTGGACTTTAAAAACGCCGGACCTTGATGCCAAAAAACATTTGATAATAAACGTTCGATGGAACAACCTCGTGAGATTATCAAGACTGGCGCAATGGTACCAGTCTTTGGAATGTGCTAATTCCTGAATCAATGCTACACGGTTTGCAACAAACGTTTTGAAATGGTTTGCAGGTGTATTTACCCAGCTTAAGACGATCTGAGAGTCGGTCCAACAACAGTGATGTCTAAACGCAGTCGGAAAAATATTGAGTACCTTTTGAGTGAGTTCAGCCAGTAGAACTGCTGCGGCCAATTCCAACCTAGGAAGAATTGTAACTTGTAGCGGTGCCACGCGACTCTTCGCACACAACAAATGGACCCTAACATGATCTTTAAATACTGACCGTACGTATAAGCATGCACCGTATGCAAAGATACTTGCATCTCAAAAACCGTGTAATTCTAGATAGTCGGCAGTGCTAAATAGAACGTAGCGAGGAAACCTTAAAATAAGAATTGTCTGAAGGTTGGATGTAAAGAGCGACCATTTTCCCAGTAGAGAAAAAGGCAAAGTCTTATCCCAGGAGAACTTTAATTGCCAAATTTCCTGAATTAGTAACTTTCCAGGTAGAATTAAAGAAGAAATTAGACCGAGAGGGTCAAACAACTTAAATAGTAATGACAGCAACTGACGTTTAGAAGCCTTGGCAGACGTAGAAGACATTATGATTTGAAATTGAAAAGAGTCTGATGAGGGTAGCCACTGTATATCCAATACTTTATAGTTCTCACTTTCGAAATCAAGCGTAACTCCTGTGCCTCCCAAATGTTGGAAAACATTTAAATCATTGGATAAAAACTTAGGTAAAGGAAAACCTGCTTGGTTAAGGATTCCAGATATTTGACTTATTAGCTCGATCGCCTTTTCAGGTGAATCCACTCCCGTAATAAGATTATCTACGTAAAATCTGAAAGAATGCGCGTAGAAGCTTCAGAAAAAGACGTTAGGTTCTCAGTTGCTAAATGCTGTCAAGCTTTTGTTGCTAAATAAGAGGAACTAGCTAAACCATACGTAACGGTGTTTAATTGAAGAATTTTTACGCTTTCAGAAGAACTATTGCGCCAGAGTATACATTGATATCGACGCTGATTTAGTGCAATCCAAATTTGCCTATACATATTAGCACAATCTGCCGTAATGGCAATGGAGTATTTGCAAAAATTTATCAAAATTGTGAATAAATCCCTTTGAATGACGGGGCCAACGTACTGGCAACCATTCAAAGATAACCCAAAAGTAGTCCTTGCACTACCGTCAACTCGACTCGTAATTTCGTAGTAGTAGATGAAGGTTTGAAAACTTCATGATGAGGAAGAAAATGCATTGGTTTTACATCACTTGATGAAATGGTGGACAGATGACCAAGTTTTTCGTACTCGTCAATAAAATCGTGATAGAGATTTTTAATGTATGGATTTTTATCCAACCGTTTTCCAAAGAAAAGAATCGTTTAAGTGCCATGTCATAGGAAGATACCAGTTTTTTAATTTGAAGACTATACGGTATGGACACTATCAACCTTCCATCGACTGAACGTTCAAGCGTATTTTGAAAGTGAGACTCACAAAATAGTTCCTCCTTAGATAACAAGGAATTGGGAGCTGGCTCAGGAATATTCTCAGTTTCCCAAAATTTTTGTAGGTCAAAATTGATAGTTGATGTGCTAAAGAACCATTTTGACGTAGACTCAGGTTGATATTGTGGAGAAATTTTACCGGTAACTATGTATCCAAGTTTTGTCTTTTGAAGTATGGGTTTTTTATAACCAAGAGAAATTTGTTCAACGCATAATAAGTAGTAGAAATGTGCCGCGCCAATTAGTAAATCGACTTCGGAAGCTTGATTAAAATTAGGATCTGCCAACGGAATGTTTTGCGGAATTTTGAAATACTCAATATTAAATGAAATACTAGTGTTAATTTTAGTGGACTGTAGTTCTTTATTTTGTTAAGTACATAGAACGATATAAATAAAACACAAAGTAATAAGAACGAATAAAATTTATCTAAAGAACATTCGTTTCATCATGTGGCTACATGATGACTGATTTTACAAAGAGGGATGTTGGTTGAAATCCCTGCCACCATCAGTAGCGTAACAATAAAGTTTTAATAAAATAAGTTTACAATCTAAACGCAGTTTTTATGGTAGCAACTCGGTTAACGCCATCGCTGCCTGGATGCAGCTCTACAATTCTGCCAATTTTCCAATACATGGGGGGGTGGTTATCTTCTTTAATAAAGACCATTGTGTCCCTTTGAAGATCGGAAATGTTTGATCGCCATTTTGGGCGCTGCTGCAACCCGACGAGATACTCGTGACTCCATCTTCTCCATACATGTTGATGAAGTTTCTGAAGCATTTGAAATAAAGATAAACGATGCTGAGCAATGTTCGTAACGTCTGGATCCGGGAGCGCTATCAACGGTCTACCAATCAAGAAATGTGCAGGCGTGAGGGCTTGAAGGTCATTAGGATCGGACGTCAGAGGACACAAGGGACGAGAGTTCAGGGTTGCTTCGATTTGAACAAGCACAGTGCAAAACTCCTCATAAGTCAAAATAGAATTTCCTAATATTCGTTTGATATGTTTTTTCACGGACTTTATGCCAGCCTCCCATAAACCTCCAAAATGAGGGCTATGGGGAGGAATAAAATGCCATTCGCTGCCCATGGCAGCAACGGCTTCGACAATAGAAGTCTGTTGCTTCCTAAAAAATTCAGCTAATTCTTGCAGTTCCGAATTAGCCCCGACGAAATTAGTACCGTTATCGGAAAAAACACGGAATGGTTTGCCTCTACGGGCAACAAAACGTCGAAATGTCATAAGAAATAGTTCGGTGGTTAGGCCAGTCACCAGTTCCAGGTGAACTGCTTTAGTCGAAAAACAAATAAATAAGCAGACATAAGCCTTCATAGACTTACACCCGCGACCCTTGCGGTCTTTAATCATTATGGGGCCTCCATAATCAATGCCAGTAATGTGGAAAGGCGGAGAAGGTTGCACTCGTGAAGCAGAAAGATTGCCCATAATCGGGGCTGTTGCTTTTGGCGAAAACCGAAAGCATTTTACACATTTATGCACAATTTGTCTAACAAGATGCCTAGCTGATAAAATCCAAAATTGATCTCGAAGCGTAGCCAATATTAATTGAGGGCCTGCGTGGAGCAGTCTAAGATGTTCCCGTGTTACTATCAATTTGGTTAACAAGTGTTTTCCCGACAAAAGAAACGGATGTTTTTTGTCGAACGAAAATGGAGCATTTCGGAGTCTACCTCCGACACGAATGATGCCCATGTCATCAAGGAATGGAGCAAAACCCACTAATGGCGAGGAACTTTTCAGTTGCTCAGAGCGCTGAAGCGATTTAAGCTCATCAGAAAAGGAGTCAGCTTGGGACATTTTGATCAGGCACAGTAAAGCTGATCGGATTTCTTGAACAGTAATAGGTCCGCAAAACCGATTGTTTGGCGAGTTTGAAAAATTTTTGTAGAAACGAAGACTATAAGCGACGACTCTTTCTAAACGAGTCATATTAGAGAAATTCTCTATGGGAAAATCATTTGGACGATACGAAATTAAAGTTTGAACTTCCGTTTTCAGATCTGGAAGTTCGGAACTAACATGAGCAGAACTAGGCCACGAAGATTTGTCATCCAATAACCAAGATGGACCATTCTACCAAAGAGTAAGCCCTTTTAAATTTTGAGGAGGTATGCCTCTGGACAGCATATCGGCTGGATTCGATTTAGTAGGAACATGTCGCCAAACGGAAGCCGAAGTGAGTTGCTGAATGTCAGCAACCCTATTGCACACAAATGGTTTGAGAAAAGTAGGGCGTGTTTTTAGCCAGCCCAAGATTATGGTAGAGTCCGACCATAAGTTACAAGACGATATAGTTAATCCTATGATTTTCAAAACATGGGCTAAAAGTTTAGCAAGCAGCAAAGCTCCGCAAAGCTCAAGCCTAGGGATTGTAGTGGGCTTAAGAGGTGCTACCTCTGACTTAGCACATAAAAGATGAGAATGAACCCGGTTGTCCTCGCCAACAGAACGAAGGTACAAACACGCACCATATGCGCTTGTGGAAGCGTCATAAAATCCATGTACTTGGATATCTATGGGATTCTTGCACAAAACATGCCGAGGAATTTGTAAATCCCGCAAACTGACGAGTTCAAAAGCATATGAACGCCATTTTGAACATACATTGTTGGGAACAGGGTCGTCCCAGGACAGCTTTTCCATCCAGAGCTGTTGGAGCATTATTTTTGCAGAAATCGTGCAAGGTGAAAGCACCCCTAGAGGATCAAAAATCCTAGATATTTCAGAAAGCATTGACCGCTTTGTGACCTTGCCTATCGAAGGCTTTAAAATAGAAAACATAAAATTGTCGTTTTGGAAAGACCAAATAAGACCTAGAGTACTAGTATTTGCATGATCACCGATTTCAAGAACAGTGGGATGAATTTCTGTATCTGAAAAGCCAGAAAGAACACGCGAATCGTTGCAGATCCATTTACGAAGTTTGAAACACCCTGAACTAAGTGTAGTTGAGAGGTCGGAACATAATTTGCGAGCTTGTTCTAAATCGTTGGCGCCTGTCAACAGGTCGTCAACATAAAAATCATTTTTGATGATTTGCGAAACTTCAGGCATAGTAGTCTCACATTCGATACCGAGCTGGTAAAGACAACGAATGGCAAGAAACGAAGCAGATGCCGTTCCATAAGTGACAGTGTTTAGATCAAACGATAGAATGGGTTTTGTGGGATCCGATCTCCACAAAATGCGCTGAAGGGATCTTTGGCTAGGGTTGAGCAGAACCTGCCTATACATCTTCTCGATATCTGCCGATATGGCGTAATAATGTTTGCGAAAGCAAACCAAAATGGAAAACAGATCTTGCTGCATGGTAGGGCCGACTATTTGAATGCTATTAAGCGAAGGCCTTGTGTTGTTTGCTGATGAACCATTGAAAACAACACGTAACCTGGTCGTCACACTTTCCTCCTTGAGCACACCGTGGTGAGGAAGATAAACTGATGTTTCATTGCAAGTGGGGTTGACAACTGACATGTGCCCCAGCTCCTGATATTCTTGCATGAAATCAGAATAAAGTTTATATAGCTCTGGGTTGATTCGAAAGCGCCGCTCCTGAGACAGCAATCTACCTTGAGCATTATCGAACGAGTTGCCTAGCAACTCTATTGACTGTTTGAATGGAATTGAAACAACGAATCTACCGTCATTGTCTCTTCTAAGATTTTTAACAAAATGAGCTTCGCAGGCATTTTCCTCCTGCGATAACACCTTTTCGCTTGGATAACTTTCCAACTCCCAGAACCGCGAAAGCTGATTTGAAAGATCGACCAAAGTGCTAAGATGACAAGACGAATTAGTAGCACTAACTGAGTTTATCGGTCCAGCTAAAACCCAACCGAAACGAGTATTTTGAACAATAGGAAGATTAGGACCCAATTGTATTTGACCAATACACAACAATTGGAAAAAAATTGGAGAACCTATCAAAAGATCAATGTCGCCTGGAGTGTCGTACGAACTGTCAGATAATCTGATGTTATCTGGTATCTTGAAATTGTTTCGGTTTACGTGGAAGCTTGGAGTTGTTCCAGTGATCTCGTCAAGAACGAGACACGTCAGATCCAATTTGAAACGAGAGTGATGAGCCCGGATAGTCACATCACACTTTAAACGAATGTGGGAAGCCAATTTACTTAACCCCGAAACGATAATATTTGAATCAGATGTGCGCAGCTTTAATTTATTGCATAAGCTCGAACGAATAAAATTCGATTGAGAACCTGAATCAAGTAACATTCGAATACAGTGGGAGTTTCCCTCAGAATCTAGAATCTGAGCGGAAGCCGTAGGTAAAAGAACTTGAATTGTGTTTGAAGTAAAAGCCGAAACTATTTGGGTTGGTTCAACAGAGAGATCTGCGCTTGACAAATGTTCTGACTGCATCAACGGCATGGCCGTAGGAGCATCTCCAATGTGCAGTAGTGAATTGTGCTTGGACTTGCACGTTCGGCAAGTATGCTGTGAAGAACATTGAGACACAAAATGACCTTTATACAAACAATTCAGACAAAGTCTTAATTCTTTCGATTTAGTTAATCTTGCACGCGGAGAAAGCTTTATAAATTCATCGCACTTAGTTACTGAATGAGAACCTTTGCAAAGTACGCATGCAAGCGTGTTTGCAACAAAAGATTTGGAGTACAATTTTGGTCTCTCAGAAGAAGGTTTGAACCTTTCCGAATGCGGTTTGGCCTGATTGGGCCCTAAACAATCTAGTAAATTGGCAGTGTTTGTGAGAAAAGTTTTGAATTTCTCCAGCGAAGGTAAATCAGAACCTGACCTGTTTCTCAGAGTTTCCCACTGGCGAAAAGTAATGGGATCAAGTTTGTTTGAAACAATATGGATGATCAGAACCTCGAATAACTGTTCATCTGCGGAAAGCGATCTGAGCGCTGTCACGTGTTTAAATAAGGAATCAGAAATTTTTCTTAACTTGAAAGCGGATTCTTTATTTAATGACTCCATGTCTAAAATAGATTTGAAATGGTTGTGTATGAGCAAACGGGGTTGATCGTATCTAGTGCAAATAGTTTGCCAAGCAACTTGATAATTGTCGGCTGAAAATTGTAGCGATTTAATAACTTGGGCTGCATCTCCGATCAAACTGGATTTCAAGTAATGAAGACGTTGAACATCGTCTAGATCTTTGTTGTTGTAAATTAAGCTAGTAAATATTTCGCGAAATTCTAGCCATGCCTCTAAATCCCCAGAAAATTTGGGTATAGAAATTTTTGGCAGATTAAATAATGCTTTTTGGTGGCCATGATGACCCGTACTACACAAGTCGTTACTGCGATGGATACTACTCCTGGAGAAGCTGCTGTTAGAAGTAGTTTTGAGGCTGTGACCCCATTTATTTATAAAGTTTGTTGCTCGAGAGAGCGCCGAAAAATATGAGTTTTCGAATTGTTCTTGATGTTTGTATTCCGCGGTGACGTCAGTAGTCACTTCGATAATTTGTATTTGAATTTGTTCAAAGTCAGATAATAATGAATTAGCTGATTCTAATCTCGTTTCAATTTCAAAAACATGTTCGTCTTCTGGTTTATCGGTATGCATTAATTCAAAATTGCTTAAGAACGTATGAAATCCTGTAAGTTTGGATTGAACTAAGCCGCGATTTCTAATTAAAGCTTCCATAATGAATAGATTTATTTTAATGTTTTCGTTTTAACTAAGAAACAGCAAGTTAAGAATTAAATGCAAAAATAACGGTAACAATATCGTTACTTACAAAAACAAGAATTGTATTTAATTAATTAATACAAATGCAAAATGAATCTACAAAAAAATAGTATTCTCAATCAAAACAACGCCGCGCCGTGATATCAAATGCAGCGAATGACACGTTATTCAATAAAAATAAATTTCGAACGTAATTCAATATACATAAATAGAACACGTTGGAATGAATGCACTGGCTTAACAAAGTAAGCAAGCAAAACAAATGTAAAGGAAAGAGAAGGGAAACCTGCTATCGTTTGTGGGTATCAACCCTTCAAGTTGTTGGCGAAAGAAGTCTTTGGCTGTCTCTCTCTAACTCATAGGCACGAAATTGCATATTTCGTCAAACAATATAAATTCTTGCGAAATTTTGAAAATTCACTGTTTCTTGTAATAATGTGGCTCGAAGCACCAAATTTTAATTTTAGTGGACTGTAGTTCTTTATTTTGTTAAGTACATAGAACGATATAAATAAAACACAAAGTAATAAGAACGAATAAAATTTATCGAAAGAACATTCGTTTCATCATGTGGCTACATGATGACTGATTTTACAAAGAGGGATGTTGGTTGAAATCCCTGCCACCATCAGTAGCGTAACAATAAAGTTTTAATAAAATAAGTTTACAATCTAAACAACTAGGAATAGCAGAAGCAATTCTATCGATTACTAGGCAGCGTAAGGTTTTTTGAAATTTTGTTATTCTAGAGTAAACTAAAACATCAGAGAAAATTATTACAAATAGTTTATGATAGTTTCAAAAATTCAATGGACCAAATAGTGTGATAACTGCCATGTTCTCAATGCTATCATTTGCAACAGAAATATGGTGGACAGCTCGGACAAGATCGAATACAGTTGTACCTAATAATTGTAAATTAAAATCCTTGATATAAGAATGTGGATATCTGTCAGATTGTGTCACACCACACAAACTCCGATAATTACTACAAGGTCTCCATGAAGCAACCTTTTTTGAACCAAGGTGAAAAGAGCTAGACCAGCAACTTTTTGAAAGTTACCATATACTTAAATTGGTCATTTACTAAAGTTTAAGTTTTGCAGCGGTTAGTTTATCTGGAGAAAGTCGGCGTGCGCTACTGTAGACTAGTAGACCATTTGTGACTACTGTATGTGAAACTTGGTTGTCATCGTTCTTGTATACTGGATTTAATTAAAATGACTGTTTATCAACTTTTCAGATGAACTGCGTAAATGGTTGTATTAGTTCTGTTACCAAATAGTGTTAAATCATTTTGTGATAGCTGAGTTTTATTGTTTTCGTTTTCCCTATCTGATCGATAGTTGAACTTGCAAGATTCTTTGCATTTATGAGCTCCAACACCATATTTTAAATAGTATCAACTGTGGTAAAGACAATTTAAATTAAGTTTTAATTTTTATGTTTTTTGTATATAGCATTTATATTAGTTACCTAGTTTTAAGATTTAAGTTTTTACTTGTTTTATCTGTGATCTAAAAATAGAACTCCTTTGTTAAATTAGAATAGGGGAGAAACGTCCCTTAAAAAACTAACGGAAGAAGTAAGTATGAACGCAACAGCGGCATTACCGGCTTAAGAATGAACACATGAAGACCCTGTGGTGATTATAGGGCTGTTAATGCTCGAACTGTTCCAGATAAATACACAGTCCGACACATCGAGGATTTATCTCATCTCTTATATAAAAAGTTTGTTTTCTCCATAATTAAGTTCGCAAAGGTTTATCACCAAATACCAGTGGCCAAACAAGATGTAAAAAAAACTACTATAACAACACTACTTGGTTTGTACAAAAACTTGTATATGTTTATGATTATAAGCACCTTTTAGTTTAGACCGCATCGTCATCACCCCAGACTTAGGCTTGGTCCTAGTCTCTCCTTGAAAACCAAAATAAAAAGTAGAACTTGGCCTTTGCCGTATTGTCGTGCGTGAACCCAAACAAATTCACGTTTCGCAAGACACCGCAACTTGCATCTTCAGAGTGGTAAATGTCTCTGAGTCACACAGTGACTTTGAAGATGCAAGCTGCAATGTTGTGCAAAACGTCAGTTTGTTTGGGTTCACGAACAACAGCAACATTTCACTTTGTTTACCAATGGTAAGCCATTGATATATGATTTTCAGCATTAGCCCGAAAAGGCGCGATAATGTTTTAATCTAGACTTTATACTGCAATTTACAACAAACTTACAGCATATCACTTGATTAAAAAACGTGGTAGCTAACTTATCACAGAGCAATACAATAGCATCAAAACTCACCTGGATAATATAAAATTAGCACAACGACAAAAATCGTATATTGAACTACAAAACCTACTTTTTAACGGTACATAGCTAGATTTAAAAATCATCACAATTGATGAAGACAATGTGGAACTGTGTTGTGACGTTTCCACGCCTCATGTTTGACCATATTCCGGAAGCAATATTATGATAAATTGCACGATTTTGCACATTCATGAACACAAGCTGGTACAAAATTTGTAAAACAGCACTTTGGTTGGCATGCAATTAATTTAATCATCACATATTGGACAAAGGCGTGCATACAGTGCTAGAAAAAGAAGGTACATAAACATACGTAACCACAAAATAGTAATTTCCTTCTACCAACAAGCAAGTTTGACCATATTCACCTAGATCTAATCGGACCGCATTGTCAAATATTAACATATTTTTTTACATGCGTAGACAAGTAAAGTCAATGGATAGAGGTGAATAGCAAACATCGAAGCCACCACAGTAGCAAGAGCTTTATTACACAATTGGATACCTCACTCTGGAATACGTTTACGAATAACAACCGATCGTGGGAGACAATTTCTTAAAGTTTTTGACTCTTTTTTAAAGTTACTAAGATTTGAGCACTGCTTAACAACTGCTTATTATCCACTATCAAATGGTATTTTAGAAAAAGTTCATCGCCAAGTAAAAGCAGCACTAACTTGTTACAACACAAGCAACTGAGTAGATGCAATAAAGTTATAAGTTCTGAATTGGTTTATAGACAAACATTAAAATTACCAGGCCAATTTTTTTGAACGGCAAAAATAAGAGATTCCTCCAAATGAACTCTTGCAAGATTTAAGAAGACACTTTGACAACATGTTCCCACTTCCAGCATCAGATCATTCTGTATTTCAATGGATCTGCAAACGTGTAGTTATATTTTTATTTGTAAGGGTATAATAAAAAAACATTAACTCCCACTTAGAATGGCTATGAATATATATCAAGAGTGAACCTGGTTTTTCTGCTCAAAAAAGAAATAATTACAGACAATTCAATACCAATAGCAATTAGCGTTCAACGCTATCCAACAAATATACAAACATCTTCTAAGGCCAGGATTACACAACCTCAAACAACTATAAAGGAGAACAACAAGAACGTTCGTCATGTCACCGTCAACATGATTAAATAAATTATTAAATTTATTTATTGTGTTTAATTGCAACATTATTATTCAAACCACAACCTACACTAACATAACTGTTTTTTTTCCATTATGTGTTGCCCAGAGATCTTGATCAAGGTCATGGACGCATCTTAAAGTATGAATTAGATTAAAGTTTTTGAAGGCTGTTTGTGAGGTCAACAATTTGATTTTCAAAACGTTTCATTTGTTCATCTTTTGAGTTTGAGCAAACATCATAAGTAAGTGCCTTTGTTTCTATAATTTTATCTGCCATATTGGTTATGGTATTGAATTCGTCATTATATATCATTATATATTATCAATATATACTAAAGGTATATTGAGGAAAGCGGTCCCGGTGGCGGTTTACGTCGTAACTTAAATGCATGCGACTAGTTCGATATAATTTTACAAGTGGATTGCAGGTCTCGGTGTGCTGATTAAAAAATAATTTGAAAAAGCTCCAAAACAGTTAAGAACTTAAAGAGAATAAATGCCAAAGCACAGGTTATAACAACAAATATACTTATTCTATCAAAAAAAAAAGTTAGAGAAGAAAAAACGATGTAGGATTACATATATAGTAACAATTAAGAGTTGATAAATATCGCAGACAGTAATCGTTGATGCAAGCCCACTTCGATTGAGCAACACGTTGTAAATAAAATTAAGCTTGTTGGCTTAACTTTTACATTCCCAAAGAAACAAATTTTACAGTAGTAAATCTAACACAAATATCTAATATCTCGTGATACATACCTCAAAATGTGTTTTTGAAGTATGCGATTAGCTAACGGCACCTTTCATACAATTTCCTAAAATTAATAATAATAACAATGATTCACACGAATGGATAATTAATAAAAAAAGAATAAACTAGTATAAGATACCTACATAATGTTATATCTAACAAATGGTCCGTGCTGATATATCAGTAATTAAGTTTCATTTTTACTATTTGCAATTATACTATGTAATGAGCCAAAATATAATTCAGGATCATCCATTAAAATTAGCCATTGACAAATTAATTGCAATTACCAGCTAATGATGTACATTTTGATATGTTACTAGGTGAAAAATTAATGAGCTTGAGGGGCTATGTACAAATTTGATCTTTTAAACTTTTCTATTCTAGGTCTTGGCAGAATTAGTTTTCCGGCCTTTCTCACTCGATCACCAATGTTTCTAGTAGTCGTTACCCCCAATTTACCACCCCCATCCAGAATGTCGAACAATATTTTTTTTTAAATAAACAACTCAAAGGTAAATTGATGAACGTCCTAAAACAGCCAGAAATCGGGCCTTTATTATCTTTTTAACCATTAACCTAATAGTGTGCTCTTGCCCAATTTGCAGAGGTCTAATAATACTTGAATATGCTCCTCCCCATGAAGAAATACCGTAAAGTTTTGCAATATGGTACCTTTATTAGAATCGCATATCCATGATAATTCCCAGATATCTAACTACCTGAACTTGTTGAACTAATTCACATACAGGAATTTTATTAAAATTAAAAATCATATAATTTGCCTTTTTTACATTTAAAGAAATTTTACTTTTATTCTCACTTGAACAAAGTCTGATTCCAAGTTACTTACAAGTTCATAAGAAGTATTAGCTTCATAGTTTAACACTGTGTTATCAGCAAACGATGTGACCTTTTCCTTAAAATAAGCTGAGCAAAAATCACTGATGTAGATCAAAAAAGAGTCGGGTCCAGTACTGGGACTCCATGACGAATAACTCGTACCTCACTTAATTTACCATTTATTGTAACCTGTTGAGACCTTATGTTGAGATAACATTTACACCAATCATTTGTTAATCCCCGTATACCCATTTCATCCATTTCTACCAAATCAAACGCTTTTTGAAAGTCCAGCAGCTGATTGATAGTTATTATTTATTGCTACATTAATTTGAGAAACCAACTTTGTTATTGCCATTTCTGTGATGAGTCCAGTTCTAAAACCAAAGAGAAAGCAATGCCACTGGCCGATAATTAGTTAGATTAAATCTATCTCCTTTTTTAAAAATCGGCACTACCATAGTTTTTTTTATCCGGAAAACGCCTATATACTCATATTGAACAGGTACACATCCGCCATTTCATTTTGCAATTTTTTTAACACTGAAACCTGAAGTCCATCAATCCCACCCGACTTTATTTTCTAGTGAATTGATTATTTTACAAATTTCATATTTATCAGTCGGTTCAAAGAAAATTATTAAATTCACAAGCTGTCACTCTCCTGCTCAGTACAAGATCCTTCTAAATTTCAAATTTTTTTGCCTGACTAAATAAATTGAAGTAATATTCTTCTTTAGTTTTCCTAATACAGTGAGATCGAGAATATTTTCAAACCACGTGACCCTGTAGTATAGGTAACGCTGTAAATATCCATTAAAAACGTAAACCAGGTCACGTGGCTTGCGAATAATCTCGATCACCCGTTATCATCGATTAATTTATTTCTGTACCTATTGTACTATTTTAATTAATTATAAAGCTGGCGAATTTTCTTTTTATACAATGAGTACCTCTTATTTATTCTTCTAATTAATTCCTTTTTTATCCAAGGTTTTAAGGGTCGTACTGTGTAGCTAATGTCACAGTACGTGTGTTTATTTTTTCGCTTAGTTGTCTACAGAAATAATTAAACGCTTCGTCTACATCTTCAATTAGGTATAAACTACTCCAATCCTTTTAAAAAAAAAAGATTTCTTAATTTAAAAAAAACTATTTTTTGAAATGAACCCCTTTTCTCGGTAAGGTTATTTACATAGCCTACTATATACAATAAACAAAGTGAATGGTAAGTAATGCTTACAGATGACGTTTTGAATGTAAAAAGTACTTCCGAGCAGTATTCATACAGTTTGAAAAAAAATCACATCGAAATATTGTTAACATAACGAAGTCGCGGTTTACATTGAAGTGAAAATGAGAGTT
Source organism: Aquatica leii (assembly GCA_035610365.1). Taxonomy (NCBI): domain Eukaryota; kingdom Metazoa; phylum Arthropoda; class Insecta; order Coleoptera; family Lampyridae; genus Aquatica; species Aquatica leii. Next base: position 20,908,048 of record CM069432.1, on the reverse strand, counting down.
TTATTGTGAAGTTAGATATGTGTTTTTTAAATTTACAGTAATTCTATGTATGCAAATTAAAACTAAAAAACTACCTTAGCACGTTGCTTTGTTTCAATGTTTGTTTTCTTTAATAAGTAAGTAAACGCCACAGACTCTAAAGTTCTATCCCGATGAAAAACAAACTATTTTGTTTTGGCATTGGCATCGCTCTATGCTGAGGATAAAATCTTCGGTAGGTCTGCATCTTTGGTATATTCGTACGTCTCGACATCGCGGTAAACCGCGTAGTAAGCAGCGATGATAAACATCTTTGCTATGTTCGATCTCACATATGTAATGTTATTTATATCTTTTATAATCATAGACTTAATTGCTTTTCTCTAAAAATTTAAGTTTTTATTCAACAAATTCATTTTACATCTACAACAAAAGTTTACCTAAAAATTAAAGAAAACAACATTTAAACTCCTTATATCTTTCAACAACTTATATCTAGAATTAATTTTTTCACAAAATCTCGCAATTAAACAAATGTCAAAAAAAAAAAACTTTAGACCCGAAGTATCCCCTGAGCCTTGTACATGGATAAGGTGGTTTTCTTTACACATATATAGTAAATATTTGTTTTACATAGAGCGACCGCGATCTAAACCGCGTTTATCGGTGCCTCTTCGGTATGTTCGTATGCTTTAGCATCAAAAAATCTTAAGCAAGCTCAACAATGTAATTTAGAAAAAAAAATCTTTAGAGTATAATATGCAAAATAATGTAACAAAACACAATTTAATGTTCAATACTGTTCAAAATGTATTGTCAAAAACGAAACTGAGTGGTAAAACCGATTAAAAAGGAAAAGACAATCACATGTGCACTCATAATTAATCAGTTTATTTTCTCAAGCTTTTTTTTTTGTTGCTAAATTTGATTAAAGCAGTGTCATTCTTTACTATTTTATTATTTAATTAACACGTTTTTAATTGTAACTAATAATGATATTGTCTTAATCGCTACTAAAACTGTAATTTTAAAAAATTATTTGATCATCTTTTATTTTACTTTGTTTGCTTTATTTATACATTTTGATGTAAATTTTAATTAACATTTAACCAAGTACCCCTATACTAAACTATTACATCAACTTACAAATCAATAACAAATAACATTTTAACATTAATTGGTGGACAATATAAATAAAATAAAATCTTATTAAAAAAATTTTGCTTTTGTTTTACTTATTTTTGAATAGTATTTACATGTACAAAATAAGAATTTACATTTTTAAAATTCTGAAAAAAAAATTAATGTGATAGTAATACCAAAATCAAACTAACAAAAATTTACAGTTACAGTTACCTTCAATAAATATTGTCTTGTGTTACTATAATTAAAAAATTGTTTTTTTATAATAAAAAAACAAGAATATGATCTAATTTTACACGTCACATCTATTAAATCAATAACAATAATTTAAAATCGTAAACCTTCGCCCAAAAACAAGGTCATTGTCAGATTTTTTGTTATCGTTTAAAAAAATTCATTTGAGTTTTTGAATATTATAATTAAGAAGATATATAAAAATTGATCAGTCATTCTTGTAAAATATATTTAAACTGGTATTTATTTGTCACCACATAGTGTAAATAATAAGCATTCTTAAAAATCTTGTCGATTTGACCTTCATCTCCGTTAGGTTTTTAGTATAAATACTTGTCATAAAACGTTGTTCTTCATATTACTCCAAAACTGGTATAACACGTACATCTACATACATATAAAATGGCAAAGGTATGTAACAATATCATTTCTAATCGTCTTACTTTGATGCTTATTGTTGCAGATTTTCTTTTACTTTTTGCTCTTAGCAATAATTGCCATAGCTGTGGCTGATCCATATGGACACGGTTATGATCATGGACATGGAAGCCATGGGCACGGTGGTCATGGACATGGTTATGGGCATGGACATAGTTATGGACATGGACATGGACATGATTACGGCCATGGACATGGACATGGGCATGGGTATGGTCATGGATACGGGCATCATCATTGATAAAATGTAAATTAATTTAATCCGTATTATTTTATTTTGTACAAATTAAAAAAAAATCAGTTAAAAATCAAATTTAAATAATTTTTTTGTTTTATTAATTTTGATTCAAAGAATATGCGTGCAAGAACGTTTAATTAAGTTCATCTATTTTAAATTAATTCTACTAATACAAAATTTTACTACAAATACTTATTTTAGCCCAAAACAATAAAATAAGTATGCCAACAACCATTACAAAAAAAGCGTGTAAACAGTATAAGTAAATATACTAATTAAAGTTGTAAAAACAACCGTGATAACATAAATAATTTTATTTAATAAAGAAATTAATTAATTAATAGCGTTATGTACGCGTAAATAATCACTCACCTCATCATTGCTAAATGAATGTTATAATAAGTGTAACGTGTATGTTAATAACAGGAGACATGGAATTATAAGCACAAAGTAATTGTTATATTTATTGTCTTATAGTACAGAAACAAAGTGTACAACGGATTTAATTGGCTTTTACCAAAAGAACTTCGTTACAAGCAAGTGGAAACTTATCTAATTATAAAAAAAACTTTTACAAAATTTAACTATAGTTTAAAAAAAGTATCTTTAAATATGTATACATAGACTACAATACATATAATATACTAAAAAGTAATTTTCCAACAATTAGATCATTTTAATTTAATTTTAGTAATAAAATTGTATTATAAAAAACAAAGATTTGATGCGATTGATTAAAATTGAACATATCTTTATTAAATTTTTTTTAAATTTATTTTTTGTTCGTAATTTGTTAGTTTTATGTAATAAATCAATTAAATGCAACGTTATGCGTTGTAGTAATTTACGTAACAAGAATCGAAAGTAAGGCATAGCATAACGAACGTTAATGTGAGTGAGTTATGCTATGATACTTTTGACGAGAGTAAAGTGCGTTATTTTTTATGTTGCCATTTGCAAAATTACATTCTTTTTTGAAAAAATTAAAAAAAATCGCCATAAAAGTAACGTTGCTGCTACATTTATTACCAAATTTGTCATTACCTTTAACATGGTTTTTTTCGATTTTAACTGAATTTCATGTTTTTTAAATGGTTTTTCAACCGCTGGCATACTCGTTCTAATATAATAATTGACTGTAAACAGTTAGTTCTATGTGGATTTCTAGTTTTTGTTTTGCCACTCTAGAGCTTTTTTGACCTATTACGTAACTACACTAACGAACAAATATTGACGTTTACGATATTAGCAACACAAAAAAAGTCAGTCCTTCTAATACAAAATATAATCATCCTAACTGAATTTATTTAACTTAGATTTAAATTTAGCTTAAATATAGAAGGAAAAATTATCTGATAAATGTATAAGCATTTTTATTTTTCGAAACATGCAAATAAGACTAGTTTTTTTGAAATTCATCTTTTAATAGACAAATCAATCTATTTTTTATTATTTCCAATGATTTATTATAGTCGACTTGCTGAATAGATAGATATAAATCCCTCCCACAAATGTTTTTGTAATTGGTTAACTCAAAGTACGCGGCAAAATTAGACTGATTAACTCCAGAAAGTTACCATGTACTAATAATCTTGGTATTTCAGCGTTTCGTTAACTTTTATCAGTATGTTTTGTCTACACAATTTGGGACGCTGGAATCCCTTTATTTTTGCCGAAGATAAATTGTAACTGTTGATGATCCGTAATTAAAATAAAATTTTTACCATACAAATATTTATGAATTTTTTTACAGCAAAAATTATAGCCAAGGCTGTTCGCTCCAAATTACTATATTTCTACTCTGTAGCGGATAAAGCAATAGAAGCAAACCGGTTTTTCTACATTATGACTAAGAATGCATCCAACACCATAACTACATGCATCCCAAGTAACATAAATACAGAGACTTTACTTAATTGAAACGCACTTTCACAATCTTCTGTCCAATTTTTTGAAAAATTGACATTAACTTGGCACAAATCATTCAAGGGCTTTAACTTAGATATCAACATTGGAATGAATTTTCCATAGTAGTTTAATAATCCAAGATATGTTTTTAATTCTGTTAGTAATTTAAGGGCAAGCGCAGACTTAACCCGTTACTGGTGAAGTGGAGTTACTCAAACCTCATCAAAACTTAGATTCGTTACCGCGTAATTAAAGGTAGTGGAATAGCTACGCCTTTAACTATAGCTTTCAGTCAGTCTACGCTAGTCACTCTAATAGCACGTGTGTGTCAAAATTGTGGTGTAGGGTTTCAATATTTTCGTCTTATTCAAATTTGGGGTGCATCAAACCCCACCTCACCAAATAGATACTTCGTAGAATTTAAATCGTCAATTTCGTCATGATTTCTTTTTCATCGATAAATAAGATAAAATTTTCAAAGTGTTTACGAAAGTAGTTCGGAAGAAGAGCTGTCCAGTAATGAAGACGTGAGTGTTACTGCTCAATCGAAACCACATAATTCATCTTCGGATGATGATGAGGAACCGCCTGTTACAAAGAGGAAGAAAAAAAGCCCTAAAAGTTATTACGGCAAGAACAAGTTCAAATGGTCGGTAGATGCTCCAAATCAAAATGTTTGTACAAAATGCCACAACATTATTACTCATCTTCCGGGGATAATCGGCTCTGCCAAAGGAATTGGGCAGTATTGTACTCATTCTTCGGCTTAGAGTCTCTTGTTCACTGACGAGATATTTGAAGAAATTCTGCTTCGTACAAATAAAAAATTATCTCAGGTTCGTCAGCGACTTTCCGAACCCAATAGACAAGATTACAAAGAACTGTGTATTGTTGAGTTCAAAGCTGTGTTGGGCGTTTTGATATATTCATCAATTTTCAAGTTTTATCACGAGGACCTTAAAGCGTTATTCGCCACTGATGGAACGCGGCGCAATATATTCCGTTGCACTATTTCATTGAAGCGTCCTTTGATTATATTAGCATGCCTCCGCTTTGATAATCCTCTGGATAGGGCGGAGAGAACTAAGACTGATGCCGCAGCTGCAATCTCCTGGGTGTTTGAGAGGTTTGTGAAAAACTGCCAGGCATGTTATTCAATTGGAGAATACGCTTGCATTGACAAAATGCTTGTGGGATTTAGAGGTCGTTGTAAATTCCAAATGCACATACCAAACAAACCCCAAAAGTATGGTATTAAGGTCATGGTACTAAATGATGCAAAAACTCATTATTTCTTAAACGCCTATATATATTCCGGCAAAGACAGCGATGGCAAAACCTTTTCTGAAAACGAGAAAAAACTGGGTAGAGCCACACAGTCTGTTTTGCGTCTAGCTGCTCCCATCAATGGAACAAATCGGAACGTAACGGTGGACAGCTGGTTCTCCTCTATCCAACTTGTTTCAGAGCTGAAGAAAAGAGAGTTGACATATGTAGGGACCTTGAGAAAGAACAAGAGAGAAGTACTGGAAGAATTCCGACCTACTAGAGCAAGAGAAGAAAAGTCAGCGCTATTTAGATTTACGAAGGATCTCACCTTAGTGTCCTTTGTTCCAAAAAAAAACAAAATCGTTCTTTTGGTTTCCTCGATGCACTACGATGACCGCATTGATCCACAAACTGGTAAACCTGAGATTATTATGTTTTACAACAAAACAAAAGGAGGTGTGGATGTTCTAGACGAAAAATGCACCCTGTATTGCACAAGTCGGCGGACCAATCGTTGGCCACTTGCAATTTTCTACACTTTGCTCAATATTGGGATTGTCAATGCTTTTGTAATATTCTCAAGTTTCCCTGGAAATCCTGCCCAGAAAAGAATCAACTTCGTAAAATGTCTTGCTAGGGTACTGACGGAGCCATACCTAAACATTATGCTACTCAACAATCGCCTACCACGCGAACTGCGGCTAAAGATTGGGCGTATCCGCCAGAAACAAATAACCTACAATGTTCCACAACCTCTCGCAAAACAAGTGAAGTGCATAAAATGTCCCAGGAGCAAAGACAAAAAAACAAGAAATAAATGTATTGATTGTAGGGCTCCTATTTGCGGTAGCTGTGCTGTGAATCAGTGCGCAGAGTGCGCTCAGTAGAGGGTGGTTGAAAACACTATTCCTTTGATTTTTGTAATGAAAATTTTTGTTGTGTCTCTTGCCCATGATCTTTTTTATCTTTCTATCGAATTGTTATTGTTTATTTGTTTATTGTTCTTTTTATAAAAAATAAAATGTACAATGTGCCAATTTTACAACGGTTTGTGTAGTCCGTACGGAAAGTATATTTTTTTCCAGTAAGCCGCATGTTTTATGCAATTGTTTATAACATTACCCAAAAGTCAATAATGAAGATTTTTTGATCATCTGTTTTCTCAGAAACAAAATTTTAGTTTGGGGTTTGTCAAACCCCACCTCACCGGATACGTGACGAAAGTGGCACCTCACTAGTTACGGGTTAATTGCTTGAATTTTGTTATTCATAGGATGAATTATCACATAACCAGGAAATTTTACCTTATTTAAAAAAAACTACATTTTCTAACACTAATTTTAACTTTAAATTCATTGGAGTTTTTTAAAAACATTTCTAACATTTTCATAACATTTCCCTTAGAGATGGACCAAAAAATAGTCTAAACAGCATTTAGTGTTTTTACTCCAGCCAAAGTACTATCCATTACGGATTGAAAAATTCCAGATGCAAAACTGACATCAAACGTTAACCTAGTGAGTATTAACGACTAATATTTCCTGCGCTTTTTCACTAGCTTGCAATTGCCGATTTAAATCAATGGCTGTGCAAAGGTAAGACACAATGAACGCTATCCATATCTGAGTTTGAATCGGTTTTTGTCGCCAAATTAACTGTTACGTATTTAAATAAAAAAAAATTATGAGATAAGAAAACGTTACATTGTTTGTTACATCTGTATTATATTATATTATATTATTTACATTTACAACTACAGCAGTCGATGAGGTAACTCTTTATCTTAATTACGTTTTTTATATACTTACATGTAAAGATTTATATTAACTTTACTTATTTACATAGATGTTTCTGTATTTGTTATATACAATGTGTTAACTGAATATAACACAGTTCACGGACTACATTCTCCGAAAGTTTACCGTAGATCAAGATCGATATTAGATAATGTTACCGGTGGAATGAAAAGTGCCCTAAGACGTATTGCGCATTTGTTCTTTTTATGTAATGAACAACTAATAGTAAAAAAAGTTATGGTTTGTATTACTGAAGAAGAGAATTTGCCAAACTTTAAAAAAAGAACGTTACGAACATTATTGAAAGGAAATTGGTTTAGGTTAGTTAAACAAACGACAATGTACTGTGTTTGTAGTGTACATCATTTTATAGGTACAGGTAAAGAAATGTTACTTGAAAGAAATTATATATATCTTAGCATAGAAAAAAAGATTCCTTTGGGAAATAAGAAAGTATAGGAAAGACGGCAAGAAAATATATTATTTGGACGAAGCTTGGGTGCCAGTCATGTCACTACAAAAATTTGGGCAGATGCGACAATTGAAACATCGCGGCAAGCCTTTATTTCTAAATTATCTTCTAGACTTAAAAATCCTTTTGGTAAGAGCAAACAATTAATTGTGCTACATATAGGATCAGATACAGAATTTCCTTATTTTCGAATCCAAAAAAACTATCGACTACTATAAAGAAATGAATTCCGGTGTATTCAAAAACTGATTTCAGTCGATGCTAAGTAACATTACAAGAAGAAGCTGCTTTGAGGAAGACATAGTTATAGCACAACTTTTAGCACTTTTTAAGAAAAACATTTCAGCAACAAAGTATAAAGTCCCATAGAATTAATATGGGCACAAATGAAAAGGGAAGATGCTAGAAAAAATACAAGATGTTCTCCAAGCAGTAGTCAATGTTTTTGCAGATAATTGTAAAAAATCTATACAACATGTGATTAAACTAGAACAAGAAATGTGGCAGACAGACCTCACATTAGAAGCTATAGTTGAACCTATTATTATTCAATTGGGCAATGAATCTTCTACATCAGACTCCGATTCTGCATAAATTTTTATTTTGTTGAATTGGTTTAGTTGTGTTATGTAAATGTTTGTTAATTACACGATATTTATATATTCATCTATAAAAAATAGTAAGTTCTTATATTACATGCACGATGTTTTAATTTTAAAAATAAATCTAATTTTAGAAGCATTAGAAGGACTTATAAAACGAACAAAGTAATAGAGAATGAGACAAACAACAGGGCGAAACTTTTGCTTGTTTTATTATTGTTGGAATTCAATGTACAACTTTAACAATGGAGTATTGCAAAGTGCATCTATTAGTTGCTAAAGCGTGATACATGATAAAGAATAATATAGTAATAGATGAAAGTGGTCTATTTATTGGTAAAGAATATGGTTATCTGGCAACTTCTCCAGATGTTAAGTTCGAAAAGTTTAACGTATAGTGGTTTCCTTATTATATCAACTTACTTATAAGTGGAATTGGCGGAAGTAAAAAATTTGCTCACTGGAAGATGCTGTAAAGACAGATAAAACGTTATATATGGAATATGGTAATGAAGAGAACTAGTCAAAAAGTAAACACTGAAGGCCGAACTTTTTCTAAATAAATTACGTTTTACAATCACAAATAACAGTTTTATTCTCTTTCTCAAGTCATGGTACAACAACAACAACAACAACAACAACAACAACAACATCTTTTTTCAAAACCGCCCGCTAAAGATACCTACTTTACCCACAATGCCGGGCACAGTCTACAATATACGGTTGTATTGTTGGTTGCCCAACTTACATGAATGCCTACAACATCTATATTTCTATCAAGTAATTTTACTAAATTTTATATTTATCATAATCTTTAACTATTTCTTTGTATTTAGTGAATCAAGGTTTCTACACGTCACCGAAAGAAAATAGCATTGAAAAATATGTTGATTTATGGGGTACCGATAATTATAATTGCAGTGGAACTTGACAGAGGATGTTGCAGCATTGAGTCTATCTGAAACAACCTGTATAGCACTAAGACACTAAGACCCTTATTTCTCTTTCTCACTTGTTGTGTTTGATCCTAATATTGTTCTCATGATTTTCCGTTTTATGGTTTTTAGATCTTTTTCTTCTTCTTTGTTTATCGCTATTGTTTTCAACGCATTTATGATGGGTCGTATCAGGATCTTTTTTTTATTTTTGTTGGTTTACTTAACGTTTTGCTTTTGTTTTGTTCTCCTCGGTTTGTCCCATCGTGATTCGAAAATAATTAAAACAGTCGACTCTCTCAAAAATGTGTTCTTGTGTTTTTAAGTAATTTTGTGCGTACTCGTGTTATTTCCCTATCTTTATGTATTTTATTTTACTTTGTTTATTTCCATTTTCATACCAAATGTTTTGGTTTTTTGTCTAGTTGGTCTGCAGCTGTTGTAATACCTTCCTTCCTATTCTCTATGATTGCTTTGTCATCTGCGTACGCTATTATTTGTATTTGGTTGGTCATGATATTTTTCTTATCTAATTTAGCTCTTCGTATAATGCCTTCTAGTACTAGGTTGAATACGGATGGAGATAAGGAGTGTCCTTGTTTCACTCCTTTATTTATTACAAAAGATTTCGTTGTTGTACCTTGGAATCTCACTTGTGTATTTGTATTTATTTTAACAGTGCTAATAGTTTTTCAGGTATTCTTAAGTGTTTCAGTTCTCTTATTAGTTCTATCCTGCTCATTGAATCAAATGTTATTTTGAAATCTATAAATATAATATCTATGCCTACTGTTTTTGAATTATTTGTTTTAGGGTGTATATGTCATTTTTGATCTGAAGCCATTCTGGTAGTATATTGTGAGCATACTGGCCTGTAGTTTTTGTAGTTTTCTTTTTCCCCTTTTTTATATATTGGGATTATTATATTAGTGTTCCGGTCTTTTGGCTTCTTGTTTCGTTTCGATATTTGTTTGACTAAGTGATATAACTGTGCTTGCATCAGCTGTTCTCCATATTTATTTTTCTTTTGCATTTCCCCTTCTTTTGTATATAGCGTCTCTTGGTATTGTTATTTCCATTTCCCGCTCATCTTTTGTAGTTCATTTTATATTTTGCCGATTTTGTCTTTAGTTGTGCTAGAATCTAATTTTTAGTAAAATTGTTTTAACTTAGTTTCTGCTTTCTTGCTCAATCTCTTCTAGTTTCTTGTATATCCAATATTCAATATTTTCTCTCCTACTTTTGTTATATTTTTGATTAAAATATTATAGGTTACTCTGCTCAAAAGTATAACAGCATACAACTTTCACATGCAGCGCTTTACCTATGGCATCGTGCTGCGTTCCCGTTCGGTAGGCTATTAGTAAAGTAACTTTCGACTCTTGTTACGTTAACGACTATTGTTAGTTTATTATTAACTAATGACTCCTTGTAATTATTTACACAAATTTAATTCTAATGCTTTTTGTGATTTCGGGTATATCGTTGAACAAAAGTAAAACCCCCTCTCCGTGACGTGAAATACCTAGTGCAACTAAATTCTTTGCAAAAGGTTGTAATAGTAATTTATTGTTTTTGTTTATAGAAATTAAACTTTACAATAACTGTAATGATTTTTAACAAACTATATAATTGCTATTTTGAGGATCCAAGTTTTCTGTAGATAAACTTTAAGTTTGTTATTTATTTTTTATTTGTCATTAAAATTTAAAAAAAATTTAATTTTGTAGAAAAATAGTTTATGTATAAATGAGGTAAATTTAAAATAAAAGCATTACTATAAAGTATTACAGAACGTAAATTGAAGTAGACTGGTAAAGAATAAAACTTTAGAAAGGATTTTATTTTAACATTCAATAGATTATTAATTCTATACCTAAATATTTATCTAACTAATAAAAAAATAATCTGACTACCGTATAGGCGACCAACAATACAGATATGCATTTTTATTATTCGTGTATGTAAATATGGCTTGACATAAGTTTGCCCTTTTTTTAGTAGGAGGGACTTATTTCCAACTATTCAGCATAAATATCTAACCGCTTAGAATTGGGTTTATTGGACTGCGTACGGTTACAAAACGTTCTACTGCTGGAAAGACAAGTCCTCCCTACCATGTTTTTGTGCATTATGACTCGGCTTTTTCTCTCTCTTTAAAACTAAGTCCCTATTTACCGGCACTCAGGTCTGAGGATTGAACCTAGTTTTGAAATTGAAACTAGGTTCGAATTTACCGGTGTGGAAATTAATCAGGCGACGATGGCTTAGCCGTCTCTCCAGTTCTTGTCAACGACCAAACCGAAACTTACGCTTGCGACTTAGAATTGGATGGAAATCTATCCGGTTTAAGAGCAACAACACCGCATGGTGAAATCTAGGCCCATGTCAGTGATTTAGTTCACGTCTGTACCAGAATCTAGGAATCTAGCACAGACGCTATCCAGAGTACACAACGAGAAGGTAATTAACATTACACTCCATTGTGTCACTATCGTTCTCAATACCTTTAAATATTTTTGTATCACTAAGAACAATAAAATGTCATTAATTTTAATAAATTGCGTGATGTTATTAATAAAAGTCAGAAATAATAAAGGTCCCAAATGTGTTCTTTGACCAACACCCAAACGTACATTAATTAATTCTGACAAGAGATTGTTAATCTTAACTCGTTGTTTACGATCATGAAGATGTGGATTAAACCATTTTATTAAAAATCTACCAATTCGATAAGCTTAAAGTTTTCTAAGTAAGAGATCAAATGCGCATGAAAAATCCGATGTCAACTATTTTTTTATTGTTTAGGTGTAAATTAATATAATTATAATAGACTGTAAGATTAGTGACCATAGATCTGCCATCAAAAAATCTATGCTGGTTTGGTATAAAATATTTGCAAAAGAACGGGTGAATTTTAACATATAAGATAGCGACGGGTAACATTGACAGGGTGTAGCGTGTAGCCATCTACAATTAATGCTTTTTTATTTGCAGTTTACTATGGGTTTTTAGATAGCGTCACGTCGAAGAATTTAATTACGCCGCTTCAAAGTATAATTTTATTGATTAGTTACAAAATAAAATTAATATAACAATGATAAAAACGTATGTACAAAATTAAATAAAAAATAAATAATTGAGCCACTTCTTATGGGTCATCTGTGGTGTCTTCTATCGGTACTTAAATTCTTAAGTTGTTTAAATAACGTTTGATGTTTACGGGTGGATTAACTACAAAAAACGTGTTACAGGTAATTACTAAAGTAACTAAAATGGCGGTTGTTAGGAGTTGAAAATTATTTTACATTCAATCAGAAAGTAATCTTACGGAAACAATGATCACACAAAAGGTGGGTAAGTAACTAAAATGAATTGGTTTGCTTTACGATGAAGCTCAAACATAGGTTCAGGTTCTCAAAGTTTGAGTTATTATGCTACGCAGGTTTCCTTTACAATGCTAACAGAATGATTTGACGAAAGTAACGACATGAGCGGCACCACGAAGATCTCGTTACGCTGTGTCAAATTCCAGTTATTAATCAGTCGTTACGTTAGTACACATTTTCCAGTAGCGCCACGGGGTATCGTTTACGTTATCTGAAATTACTGGGAAGATTTAAAACTAACCCCTAGCGCTAAAGTGTTCCTTTACGCTTGTTGTCGTAGCAACAAGGAAATTTTAACTGAATGCGCATCGGAACGCTACTTTGCTCAATCGGTTATTTACAGGTACGATAACTAAATATATTACAAATGGTTAAAAATAAGTTAAAAAATCCCAACTATAAAATAGGTTAGGGACAATGTCAGTATAATTGTGAAAAACCTCAGAACAAGCGGACAGCTGTTTCGTTCTTTAGGAACTCGTCAGCGCTAGGCTACACATATGTGTTTCCACAACCATACTGACAGAAAACCGTACTCTTTTATGTCGTGTAGACATTATTTAAAATGTTTTTGAAACGTCATACGGTGGTAAAAATACCACATATGATAATATAGAAAACTATAAATTAGTACGGTGGGTAGAAAAGTTGTCATTGGATTTAATGACTACGTTTTGAGGTTAAAATTGTCACCATGTCAATCTTACCCGATTGTTTTGTCACATCGTTTTTTATGTTTTCAGTTAATATGTTATAGTCTAACAAACCGTATAAAACATATACTGATGACAGAGTAAAATCTGCTTTAAGTTGTGCATGAAATGATGGATTTAGCATAAAATGAAGTGCTTAATGCTTAATGAACTGCGTAAAAAACTATAAATGCCTATAAAATATTGGAAGACCCACTCCACCGCGCTAATTCGAGACAAAAGACAACTAATAGTACATGGTCACATGAATTAAAATCATTTTTTCAAACAGACGTCGGAATACAAATAATGTTGTTCTCTTTCCAGGTAGATGTAATCACTACAGTTTTCAAACTGGCATTAGAATAATACATCACTAAAACTTGAAGACGCCTAAGATACTCTTTTTTGACAGTCATAATTACGAAAGTTCTCATTACTTTCCACATGAATAAGGCAAGTAGTAAGGACATTAAAGATGAAGCATAGAAGTAAACTATGACAAAAAGTTTTACCGGCGAGGAAGTTCGTAAACGAATACAGTCCAAAACTAATTTAAAAAAAATTGAAAACAGTTCATCAAAAGTTAAATCATAGACATAAGAGACAAAAAAAGTAGTTGAAAGCAATTCTGACAGTGATGTAATAAGTGTACCTTTGAATGATGAATATAACGTAAATATCTCTGATACAAGAAGGTTTTGGTAATGCTTCTAGCAGAGAGATGAAATCAGTAAAAATAGACCTTACAAGAATATTAGGTGCATTCTTGGGTCTGCAAAACTTACTGTTGACAACCGTCGTGTTTTCGAAAATGAAATCTATTATTATTGTTGCGAATTTTATTATTAAAACTAATTTATTTAAACTACTACTATAAATGTTTTTTCTTATACTTACTAAAAATACGCAAACTTTTAAATTAACCGAACTAATTAAATCTAATAATATTTAATAAAAACACTTACACTAACGTATATCACTTACACGAAGATAAGATAAAGTCTGCGGATAGCTTCACACACTTGTTTACACTAAAATCACTTGCAAGATTATTCTCCGTATATTTATCTACACACACGCGCTAACGACTTATTTATTTCGACTTGAATAATTATCTTAACACTGCTGTCTTCGCATTACGGCAATAACTCACCTACGATTTGTTTGTTCTGTATATATACACATTTTGGAAATCTTTCTCGAGTGTTCCATATCTTTCAGTATACATTCTAGAAGATGGATAACAACTTTGAGAAGGCTTTTGAATTTGAGAACTTTTCACTGCCCCCTCCTTAGGGCTGTTCTGCGGCAGCTTCCTCCATTTTGGCAACTTCCTTGACCATAAAAGTAACAGTCAATGGACTTTTCCTGACCCGATATTCTTCTTGGTTGGTGACTACAGACCAACACTTGTACGCCTGTTTCTTGAAAGACGACCTCCAACATGTTTTGAACTGTCTTCCAATTCAATTGATCTAAGCCACAACCAAGCTTGCGTACTGGCAATTTCTTATCATGATGAAACTCCATTTCTCGCTTGAGATTCCATAACGTTCGCCACAGATTTTTGTATAACGGCTTGATACTTGAGTATTTCTTGATAACCAGATAAAAAATGAAGCGTCTGTCACCACCTAGTCTTAAAACTTTTCCGACTGCCGGTTGCTGTCTTCGTAATTCATCTAGCTGCCCAAACTTCTTTTTAAACACGACTGCAACTCCTCTGGACATGTCAAGATCCTCGCTCGCGCAAAGTGCGATGGCGTAATCTTTTTGAGTCTGGAACAGGTCTTGTTGTTCCTCGGTGGTAACCCCAAACCTAGCTTTTCCAGAACCTGCGGATAGGTTTATAAACTTCTCGAACTCCATTTCTTCGATTTGATTCCTGGTTTTTTGGCATGTTTCTGGGCGGTTTTCAGATGCGATAAATGACGTCATTAATACGCTGCATGACTTTATAGTGGCCTTCCCAATGCCTCTGCAGCTTCGGCGACAAACTACGTTTTTTTTGGGGATTATACAACCAGACCATATCGCCAGGTTAAAACCCACCATTTTGTGCCTTGACGTCATATCGAGTCTTCATCCTGTCACTGGCAATTTGTGTGTCTTTACGGACCTTTTCATGTACTTCGTCCAGCCTCTTGGTCAGCTTGCTGACGTAAACTTCTCCAGCAACTTCTTCTTCCGGTCTTCGTCCAAATTGAGGGTCGCATGACAATTGTATTTCGCGACCCAGCATTACACAGCATGGTGTTAGGCTTTCGTGAACGGATAATCGATATGCTATTAAGAAAAGGTGCAGGTACTGATCCCAGTATTTTTGGTGTTCGGACACTACCTTGGCTAAGTCCTTGCCCATTGTTCGATTTATCCGCTCAACTATGCCATCAGATTAAGAATGGAGAGGCGTCGTCCTAGTTTTCTGAATTCCTAAGAGTCGGCAAACTTCTAAAAACAGCCCAGACTCAAAACTACGGCCTTGATCGTGTAATTCTAACGGAATTCCAAACCGGCAGAAAAACTCTTTTGTTAATATGTCTGCGACTGTAGCTGCTTCTTGATTGGGTATAGCGTAAGCCTTGGTCTATTTCGTAAAATAATCCATCGCCACCAAGATGTATTTATTTTCCAAATCGGTTTTTGGGAACGGCCCTGCGATGTCAATCGCTATTCTTTCCAAAGGGCTTCCTACGTTGTATTTCCTGATGCGCAGACCGTGCACTTACGGCACCATTTCATGACGTCTTCTTTGCAGTTCATCCAGTAGAATCGTCCTCGCACTTTACCCAACGTCTTCTTAATGTCAAAATGTCCTCCTGATGTCTCATCGTGGAGATGTTTCAACACTTCTGACACCCTGCTCTTTGGCACTACCAACTGTAGTCTGTTTCCCGTGCCCTCGGCACTTTCTAGGGATCGTTTAAGAAAACCGTCTTCTACTATCAAGGAGTCCCACTGCGCCCAGTACGCTTTGATGTTTCTATCCAAAGCACTCACTTCTTCCCAGGTTGGTCGTCGGCCGCTTTCTTTCCAGTCCAGGAGTAATCTTATTTCAGGATCGTCTTCTTGTTCGCGAGGTAACTGCTCAGGTTCCCACTCATCATCAACCATAGCAGTTCTTCGGAGGCATTCAACTTTTTCTTCCAGTCTCGAACAATGGCTGCAGTCCGCCGGACATGGTCTTCTGGACAAAACATCAGTGTTCAGATAACTGCTTCCGGCACGGTGTTCTGTATCATAGTCATACTCTCGATCCATCTTGCCACTTGTCCTTCTGGGTTACGAAACTGCAGTAGGCATTTTAAAGCGGCGTGGTCTGTTATCAATAAAAATTTTTGTCCATAAAATATTTGTAGAAATGTTTGATTGACTTGACGACTGCTAACAGTTCCCTTCTAGTCACGCAATAATTTCTTTCTGGCCTGGACAAAACCTTGCTAAAATACGCGATAACTTTTTTGTCCATCTTGAACCTGCGAATGGACCGCGCCTATGACCAGATTGCTTGCACCGGTATCCAAAACAAATTTTCCATCCTCTCTTGGATAACTCAGAATCGGCGAAATGACTAGAGCCTGTTTTAGTTGATGGAAAGAATTTTCGCAGTCTTCATTGCATCTAAATTCTGCTTTTTCTTCCGTCAATTTCGTCAAAGGTTTGGCAATATTAGCAAATCCGGGTACAAATCGTCTATAATAGGTGCACAACCCAAGGAAACTTCGGACCTGATGTTTGTCGATTGGTCTTGGCCATGCTTGCACTGCTTGGATTTTGTCTGGGTCAGGCTTTACTCCATCTCTAGATACCACGTGGTCAAGGATTTGCACTTCTTTCTTAAATACGTGGCGCTTCTTTGGGTTTAGTTCGAGGTTAGCCCCACGTAGTCGTTGGAACACTTCCTTCAAGTTGTTCAAGTGTTCTTCAAACGACCTTCCAACCAGGATTGGAAATCCTTCTCGAGTGTTCCATATCTTTCAGTATACGTTCTAGAAGATGGATAACAATTTCGAGAAGGCTCTTGAATTTGAGAACGTTTTATTATATTGGCAAAGTGATAAAAGTTCTTTCTGTAAATCATGAAGCAACGGTAATATTTAAAAAAAAAGTGTTTTGTTTACCCGAATTTGGCAGATAAAAGTGTAAATAAAAGATGACAAATTTTTTTATACCTTCCTCGACCTTTTCTACGGTAAATGAAACATCATTAAGTAAATTAAAATATTTAAAATTTGCCTTACTTAGATTTGAATTACAGTAAACATTTCTAACTTTCTTTACAATTAAGTTTACTCAATATCAGTGTAGCAGCATTTGCACGATGGTACATTAGGAAGATACTTTGGCGTGAAGACATTAGAAAAATTCTAGTAGATGAACTGCAAAAAAACATCATGAAATGGTGCGGGAAGTGCACGGTTTGCGCATCAGAAAATGGACCAGTAATAAAAGCGCAAAGCACAAATAAAACAGTATAACGTGGAAAGCCTTTTAGAGAGAGTAGCGATTGAATTTGCAGGGCCGTTCCCAGAATCTGATTCGGAAAACAAATACAGCTTGGTAGCGATGGATTATTTTACAAAATGGACAGAGGCTTACACTATCAAAAAAAAAAGCTACCATCGCAGACTTTTTAGTAAAAAGGTTTTTCTACTGGTTTGAAGCCTTTGAATTTGCGTTGTTTTAAAGAATTTGTCTACTGTTGGGAGTTATCAATCTGATGGTATGGCTTAACCGATAAGTCGAACAATAGGAAAGTACCCAGTAAACACGGATTGAAACTGTTACAGTCACAAAATTAAAACAATTGTTTCATTACATTGTTTCGTGTTAGTTCCATTTTTATATCATTTACATGTAACTGACAGTGAATAAATTGAAAGAGTTCCGATTTTTCACAATCAGTTTTGAACCGTTTCAGTACTTGCAATTTTTTTCCCATAATCAGCAACCGTCTAAGAACTGATTTATTAAAACCGAATATTTTTTGAATAACTAGAATTGTTTGAAGATCGATTAAATAAGATTGAATTATTTTCAAAACAGTGCAATCGTTCTAGGAAAAACGAATACTTTGTGATTAGTCAGCATTAGTCGTTGCTATATTTTTGATTACTGTCGTCAACGCTTGCGCTGCAAATTGATATCTTTTCACTTGTTCGGTTGCAGTTTGATAAGTGATGCTGTGTGTACAATTACGAAATGGAGCAATAAACGGTAAGTCGAAACATTTTATTATAATCCATAAATGTAATCAATATTATTATCATTTCTGTTCTTTATGTATCATGTTTTAATTTGTATAAAAAAAATGTAAATTAACACACATGATTGCGTTAAGGTATTCACAGTGTTTTATAACTTTCTTATGATTGCTTAAGTGATATTTATATTAAGTTTGTGTTGTTTTTGATTAAAAAAATGTAATTAATTTTGTGTAACTCTATGATTATGTATGTATATAAATGAAATATTTATTTCTATGTTACAGATGCGGTTAAAAGTTGCTACCCAAGAGTAACTGATGCAGTTTTCGAGGCTTCCGTGAAAATACCACATCAAAGAAAGTTGCAATATGTAAAAAACTCAATGTGATATTGTATTTAAAAATATTTATTGTGCAATAAAATTTGAAACGTGCATTCGAAAATATTATTGAAAGAATTGTTTTAGTTCTTTATTGAAACAAGAAAATCATATATTTATTGATCATTTAGTATCAGTTCATGAACGAAGCTTTTAAAACGTAAACCGAATGCAACATTTGTTTTGAAACAGATTTGAATTTAAAATACCAAAACTATACTGATTCAAATAAGTGAAACAGCGATGGACTTATAGCTATTTTGTTGCAGTTAGGTTTCTTTTATGTTTGAAACAAGAGTGAATCATATTTTTTTTGTTTTGAAACTGTTACTAAACATTATCAATTTTGTGTTTACTGGGTACTTACCTAAAGTAGTGTCGGAACACCAAAGAGATTTGGATTGGTACTTGCACTTTGTCTGAATGGCATACCAATGATCTGTCTACCGAAGCACAGGCCAAACACCATTCTGGCTCATGCTCAGTCGCGAAATATGATTACTATTCGGCTTTCAATTTGGACGAAGGCCAGAATAAAGAGTCGCTGGAGAAGACTATGTCAGCAAGCTAATGAAGAAGCTAGACAAAGTACAAAAGGCAATCTGTAAAAACACAGAAATTGCCAATGAATGAAGACCAGAGCCAAAGCACAAATCGGTGGGTTTCGACCGAGCGACATGATGTAGTTGTATAATTCTCAAAAAAAACGTAGTTGTCCTATCGATCGGCTAATTTTCTTTGCTGGCAATAACAACAATACCCAAAAGTAGGTCTAAACCAAAGTAATAACAAACAGAACAATTAATCAAGTAGATGGACTGACGTTTGATACGTTCATGAACATTTACGGGGATTTTGGAAATTTTAGGTTATAAGTTACAACCGAGAAATAACAAGATTTCTTTTAACCGCTAAAGGATTACACTACCGCACACTGCTTGACCGAAGATATTGAGTAGTCCAGGCTTGCAGTCGAAAACAGCAACCGGCGGTCAGCAAATTTTTAAAATTACGTGATGACCGACGCTTCGTCTTCTATCTCGTCACCGAGAAGTACGCACATGCAAACCCGTGGCGAGCATTATAGAATCTCAAGAGAGAAATGAAGTTTTACAACATTAAGAAATTAGTAGTACTCAAGCTTGATTGCGGCTTAAATCGACTGAAGCACAGTTCGAAATATATTGAATGTTGTCTTTTTATGAACATACATGTAAGTGTTGGTAACGTCCAAGTAAAACAGCAGGTTAGAATAAGTCCATTGACTGCTAAATGGGCAGAATTACCCGTTATCGCCATGACTCTTTCAACCGGTACTGCATCTAGTAGACAGAGACAGAACAGTCTTAAGAAAGAAACAATGAAGCATTTCCAAAGTATTTAGAAACTTCGGAACGCTAATAAAAAATAGAATGTTCTAGATCTCGCTAACAAAAGAATGTAAAAAGTATTTGGAAAAAACTGTCCGTTTTCTGAGTCGAGTCGGAAGTGTTGAGAAGATTATCGGTTTAAATAAATAAAGTGTTTAACGCGTGTGCTAGATATATAAAAGTGCATTATCTATAAAAATAAAATATTTTTCATGTATAATTTAATGAATGAATACTTAGATTTCAACGTAAATACAACTGTGTAAATTTTCACGTGTTGTTGCTAACACTCACATGCCCGCCCTATATAGAATTACTACATAAAATGTGGTAATCATTAATAGTATTTGTTTTTTTTGTGCTTGGCAAATACACACTAGAATTGTTAGTCCTTTTTGTCATTTTGTTTTATCACATTATTTGGTTCTAAATTATTAAAACAAAACATTAAAAAAAAGTTTAGATTGATCAGAATTAAAAACATTTTTTGAGTCGTATCTTTTCACTAAACTTTACTTTGTCACGTATTGTTAGTAATAACGTGTCAAATTTTTTGTATTTGACAAAATTCTTCTACTGCACTGGCAGAAGCTCGCCACTGACAATACGATTAAGTTTCTTGTGTTTGAAACTGACCGGATTTTTAATTTTCTTCTCGAGTGTCGTTCGACGTGATTCACTTGCCTTAATCTATATACATTATCCTTTTGTTACTGTGTTACTTAATTTATCTACATTTCTATTGTCTACTAAACTTTAAGCGTTTAAAATTTTACGGTAACCTGTACTGTTTGAGTACTTTACTAATTTGGCTTGTTACTTTAACACAGAAAATTCCTAATATTTTACTTTTAATCACTTTGTATGTTGCAAATTTCGTTTGATATCACTGATACCATGCATTATACAAAGCCGAGGTCTTTATCATAATGTTAACTTCGATTTTCTTATTTGAAGCGTCAGCTTCTAAACTTTGAATCCTGTATTTAAACCGTCCGTTTCTATACCAAAGAACTTCTCCGACTACATTTTCTTTTCTGTCATTTTTCAGTGTTCATTTTTAAATTCGATTTTTAGTTTACCGTATATTCCCGTTAGAATTTTTAGTTTGTGACTATTTACATATAAATAACTGATTAAGCGTAGTGGATCTCTGATGCGCTTTCAGTTAGATTTCTTTTGCTGTCAACAGCAATCGTAGAGGAACACTTTGGCGCAAGAGGTCAGTATTAAATCCTTTGCACAATTCAAGACGTAACGAGACCACCGTAGCGCTTGTTACGGACGAAATTTTCTTTACGTACGCCTATGTATTTCGACGTGAAATTACATTCGGGTTTTGACGCCCTCTAACGATCGCTTTCTCGTTGGTTGTCATTTGGCGGAAAATCGTCATACGGTGAATGAATAAGATGGTCTGTACGTGGTGAATATTTCTGTATATCCGACAACATCCGTAAAATAATGGAAAACCAATTATAATTAGTTAATTATCTAATTTATTTGAAGCGTTACAGGGTAAGCTACTGCCGTCAGTTATTAAAAATTCGTTCGTAATTCTTTCTTCCTTTTAACAGCCATTTTTCTTTCCTCCATTTCGAACATTTTATGTTCTCGATAAGGGGATATTGGAATCTACTGCTAAATAAGTCATCACGTTACCGTACACGTGCGCTGGCGGAAGGCGGTTTCCACGCCACGAAATTGGGGCCTTGCGAATCCTTCCCAGGGCAAATAGTGCTACACGTGGATGACACGGCGTTAATTATATTAGCAGCCACCTATTTTAGGTCTCACTATATACAGTAGTCGATGCACGTTTTTTTTTGTGTGAGATAGATTTAATGAATTACTTAATACGAAATTGTTTTAGCCGAACTATCAGTTGTGAGTTGGGGTTGTGACACGATTCGTGCTAATTTTTATTCCAGGCCACTAAAGAAGAAAAACGTTTTTTTTCGGGCTAGTGGAGGCTGCAATTCGGGTGAGTGATTTGAACTTATTTTAGGTATATCGTTGTCACGAACAATTACTCACAAACTCTTGTATTACAATTTAACGTTAGGGAATACTTATAACGTGTAGCTACCAATAGGGTATTTACAATCAGTGAAATTAGTGTCTCGCATATTGTATGTAGTTGAAGGACATGTACTTCGGATCCTTGTAATTGTGTGTGGTGGGTTGCCGATGTTGTAGGCATCGAGATCTTAATTTTTTTTCTATAATTCTCTAAATTGACTGTTACAAAATCAAATGTTAATACCGTTGTTAGTAATTAGTGTAAACTCTTCTAGTCTTTAGTATCTCCAACTACGAGGTATAATGACTTGTGATTAGTATAAATTCAACTGTGATAAATGTTAGTGATAGACTGAAAGCGATTAAAGTTGTTAATTCTTTCTCTTGTGATTATTGTTCCCTACGAACCACTTTGGGCTACTCGAACAGCTGAGTAGAGAGTTTACGAATCTCCTAGTTGTTACAAGTTCTGAACCATTCTGTTGTGAGCGAACAGAAGTATCATTGTGGATAAGCTCTGGCGCCCTGAAACATATGTTATATATTGATTGTGGACCTCCCCATCTCCGACTATTGCGAGTTTGGCCGTGCAAGGTTCGTAACACCCAAAAAGCTTGTAACAAAATTTGGCTGCCCAACTTTAGGGGCTCCATTTCTCAATTGCGTCGATCTCTCGATTTCTTGATTTCTCGATTTTTCTCATATTGAATTTATCATTCTTCATAATTCGGTTCGCTATTTTTACATTTCTTCCGTCTCTAACTAGGCTAGGATTATTAACAGGCATAGGTAGTTTATATTGTTGACTTTCTTTTGATTTCGTGTATGCGATCATCAGCTTTCTAGATTTATTGATTCTTTTTATCTTTTCTTAGTCTTACGTGGGTTCGATCTATTCTGCTTTGCTTATTTAGTTAGTGCTACTAGACTTGACGTCTGAGTTACTTCACTAACTTTTACTTTTGTCTGTCTTTAGTGCGGCAGTTTCTGGATTGACTTGACTACGTCGATTAATTTTTTTTCTGATTGGTTTAATTACTGGGTAGTGATACTGCTGGTACTTACTGTTATTTTGAGATCTCGTCAGACACGTGGTGGCAGATTTCCGTTGTAGTTGACAACTTTGGTTAGTTTATTGTTTACTTGTTATTGTTTTAGCTATGTATTCTTCAGATGAAGAACCACCATTTCTTACTTCTTCGGACTCTGATTCCGAAACGAACTTAGGAAATTGGAATGTTACTTTTTCGGGTGAAGATCCTTCTTTACTTACAGAATTTCTTATTCGTATCGACGAGTTGTGTTTGTCTCGTGGTGTTTCACAACATCAACTTTTCCTCTCAGCTTTTGAAGTTTTATCTGGCAAAGCCCTTCTTGTTTTTAGGACGCATCGAAGTTCGTTACGTTCGTGGGATGATGTTGCTGCTTTGTTGAAGTCGGAGTTTTTACCTTTGGATTATGATGAGCGCTTGATGGATACTATTCGCAGTCGTACCATGGGAACGAACGAAACCATTGGTACTTACGTTACCTCGATGCAATATCTCTTCCTTCAGCTAGCTGAACCGGTCTTGGAGCAAATGCAGCTCAAGGTTATCCGTCGAAATCTAACGCCGTTCTATCAACTTCCTTTAGCGTTGATTGAGATTACGTCTATTGCTAAATTAATATCTTTAGGCAAGCGTTTGGAGTCGAACATCAATTCTCGCGATTCTTTCCACTTCTCGACAACAGCGATTGGTGACAAAGTTCAAGAGTCATCTGTAGTCTTTGCTAGTAAGATTTCTACTTCCGTCTCTTCTGCTATTCCTGCTACTTGCTCTCTTACTACTTCTCCTCCCAATACTTGTGTTCGTTGTCGTTCTAAAACTGAGAAACTTGTACGTCCTGTTCGTTCTTTAGCTTCTCTTCCTCCAAATTTTTCTTCAGTTTCTAGGATTATTAGACCTACTACCGATCCTTGGTACTTAGGTTTGGTTTCTAAAGTTTCTGCTTTTCCTCGTCGTTTCTCTCGTTGGTGTCTCGTGAAAGGTCTTCTATGTAAACGTGTACGCATATCTTTGTCCGACTCTTGCGTGTGGAAATTAGTTGTTCCTTCGGACCAACGCAAACAACTAATCCACGATCACCATCTCCCATCTGAGCGTGAACACCGCAGTGTTAGGAGTACGT
Organism: Aquatica leii; assembly: GCA_035610365.1. Lineage (NCBI taxonomy): Eukaryota > Metazoa > Arthropoda > Insecta > Coleoptera > Lampyridae > Aquatica > Aquatica leii. Next base: position 20,883,800 of record CM069432.1, on the reverse strand, counting down.
TAGAAGTTCTTTGCTATCACTTCTACTGGCCTCATATGAGACCTAAGGTTGCTGAGTTTATACGTTATTGTTCTTGTTCAAACTCGCAACGAAGCAAGCCTATTAGGTCACGTCACGTTTTGCCAGCAACGATGAAGCTTTCCAACACTAGCTTAGCTACAAGATCTACGCGTCTACATAAGGATCGTACTATTTCGCCGGATGTAAAGGCCGCTGCTATTGCTTTTGCATCTCCTTCTTCAGTCATTTCTAATTATTCTTTACTGGCGCCTTCTTCTAATCGTTCTTTTCTTTTTCATCGGCGTCGCAAGCGTCGTAAGTACTAGTTCGCTTTTTGGGCTTTCGACTTTCGACCTTTGCTATCCTTTTGGTTCTTTTCTTTCGGTTTTGGTGGTTCGAGTCTTTGAATACGTCGTCGGTATTTTGTTGATTATAGCCGGGATGCTACCCAATTGTTTCCTCTCATATTGCTGTCATCGATTTTCTTTTCTTTGCTTAAGTTTCTAGTACTTTTGTTTTGGTTTCTTTTTTTTCCATCTTACTTCGGAACAGACTACCTTTCCGTCTGTATATATTTATATCCGCTTAGTCGGCCTTTTTGGATTGGTACGTCATTTATAGAATTCTCTCTTCTGCTTTTGGATTTGGTTTTTCTTTTCTTGAGTTTTCTATTCCGCTCGTCGGCCTTAAAGTCTTGAAGTATACTTTTCAATTTGGGACAGCAATTGGCACGCTCTTGGTCTATGACTAACTGTGATATATGTTCTCTTCTCTTCTTTTCCTTTTTTATCATGGGCGGTTGGTTGGGCACCGTAGGGTGGTCTCTCTTTTCATTCTTTTACGGGGTGAAGAATGAATCAGGCATTAACATTAAGCCTTATCTTTCTCAGTCTTTCTCGTTTCTTCCTTTCTTGTCTTTCTTACTGTTGATTTTTTTCTTTTTTCCTTTTGCTTTGGAAGGTTTGCCTTTAGGGCAATTATCTCTTTTGCTTTTTTTCTTTTATCTGGATTTGTTGCTTGAATACTTTCTTTCTATTTTCTTTTTAGTAACTTCTTTCTTTAGTATTCACGCAACTATGTTTCTTTTCTTTTACTTTTCTTTCTCAGTTACTTCTCTCGCTTTATTGGGTTTAGTGGGTTTTTGTATTGTTGTTTTTGGGTTGAAGCTTGGAATAGACTGCAACGTCGCTTCTGTACTTTATGTACTTCCGCTCAGTCGGCATTTTTGATGTTGTCAGTCCCCGTTAGGATATTTCTCTTATTTGGGTTTCTTTTGCTCTTGGGATATTCTAATCCGTTCTTCGGCATTTACGTTCCAAGGTGACATTCCAACACAACGAGCACTGACTCACGATGCTCAATTGGCAAGTGAAGTTTTCTGTTCTTTAGTGACTCATACTTTCTTTTGTTCTTCTGGTTTTGTTGGAGGTTGCTTTGAAAGTTTTTTCTCTGCTGAAGCTTAGTCTATCTTTATTTTCTTAGAGCCTCTGCAACCATATTATTTTCTCTTTATTCGTTTTTTTGCTAATTCTCTCTTTTGCTACATTGGGCTTAGTAAATTATTCGTTTGGCTGTGTAAGTCTGAAACTTGAGACAGACTTCAACTCCGTTTTTTGTACTTTATGTACTTCCGCTTGCTCGGCTTTTCTGGATGTTGTTAGTCATTGTTGGGATATCTCTTTTGCTACTGTTTTCTTTGGTTTTTTTTCTTGGGATATTCTATTCCGTTTATCGGCTCATAAGTTTCATTGTTACAGTCCAGCACAGTGATCGATGATTAACAAGTGTTCGTTTAGCAATTGATAGTTTCTTACGTTCTCTTCTTTTCCTCTTCTTTCTTTCCTTTCTTCGAATTCTAGTTTTTAGGGTTTATAGTACTGGGGATTTTGGGGTACTTAGTTTGATACCATTTTCAACGGGGGTTTTGTATTTAATGTTTGGGGTCTTGGAGAGATACTCTATAAATATTATGCCAAAACGTGGCCTTGATGCTTGCGCGGGTCTTATCCGTACGTTCGTTCCCTTTGATTTTGTTACAGTTTTGGTTGGGGGTACTCTAAAGATTCTGGAAAACCTCTGTCTCTTCTGTATCTGTGGGAATCTGATGAGATTACACGGGGTTGGGTTTCTTGGATTTGGTTGGTTGGTTTTGGTTTTGGATTTAAGGGTTCTATCCTTGGCGTATGCCCAAATTTCTATCCTCATTTTAGCTTATGGTTTCGTTCTTGTCGCTCCACGCTCCCATTTTGCTGGGGGGGAATTCTGTTACGGACAAAATTTTCTTTACGTACGCCTATGTATTTCGACGTGAAATTAGATTCGGGTTTTGACGCCCTCTAATGATCGCTTTCTCGTTGGTTGTCATTTGGCGGAAAATCGTCATACGGTGAATGAATAAGATGGTCTGTACGTGGTGAATATTTCTGTATATCCGACAACATCCGGAAAATAATGGAAAACCAATTATAATTAGTTAATTATCTAATTTATTTGAAGCGTTACAGGGTAAGCTACTGCCGTCAGTTATTAAAAATTCGTTCGTAATTCTTTCTTCCTTTTAACAGCCATTTTTCTTTCTTCCATTTCGAACATTTTATGTTCTCGATAAGGGGATATTGGAATCTACTGCTAAATAAGTCATCACGTTACCGTACACGTGCGGTGGTGAAATTGGGGCCTTGCGAATCCTTCCCAGGGCAAATAGTGCTACACGTGGATGACACGACGTTAATTATATTAGCAGCCACCTATTTTAGGTCTCACTATATACAGTAGTCGATGCACGTTTTTTTTTGTGTGAGATAGATTTAATGAATTACTTAATACGAAATTGTTTTAGCCGAACTATCAGTTGTGAGTTGGGGTTGTGGCACGATTCGTGCTAATTTTTATTTCAGGCCACTGAAGAAGAAAAACGTTTTTCTTCGGGCTAGTGGAGGCTGCAATTCGGGTGAGTGATTTGAACTTATTTTAGGTATATCGTTGTCACGAACAATTACTGACAAACTCTTGTATTACAATTTAACGTTAGGGAATACTTATAACGTGTAGCTACCAATAGGGTATTTACAATCAGTGAAATTACTGTCTCGCATATTGTATGTAGTTGAAGGACATGTACTTCGGATCCTTGTAATTGTGTGTGGTGGGTTGCCGATGTTGTAGGCATCGAGATCTTAATTTTTTTTCTATAATTCTCTAAATTGACTGTTACAAAATCAAATTTTAATACCGTTGTTAGTAATTAGTGTAAACTCTTCTAGTCTTTAGTATCTCCAACTACGAGGTATAATGACTTGTGATTAGTATAAATTCAACTGTGATAAATGTTAGGAATAGACTGAAAGCGATTAAAGTTGTTAATTCTTTCTCTTGTGATTATTGTTCTCTACGAACCACTTTGGGCTACTCGAACAGCTGAGTAGAGGGTTTACGAATCTCCTAGTTGTTACAAGTTTTGAACCATTCTGTTGTGAGCGAACAGAAGTATCATTGTAGATAAGCTCTGGCGCCCTAAAACATCTGTTATATATTGATTGTGGACCTCCCCATCTCCGACTATTGCGAGTTTGGCCGTGCAAGGTTCGTAACACCCAAAAAGCTTGTAACACGCTAATGGAAAGACGTTTACTTTTATAGTTAACCCCAGTTATTACAGAAATTACCATGATGCCATTCACAAGGTTACTTCTTTCAAATCATTGCGTTAGCTTCTATACATAAAAAACTACGTAGCATAATAACACGGTCTTTGAGAACCTTCACCTATGATTGAATTTTATTGTAAGCCGAACCAGTTTAAATAATTTGATTAACTGTAGTACTTGCCTGCAGTTCCGTTTCGTTGTTTTAATAAACATCTTTTTCCGATTCAAGATAAATAACTCCAGTAAAGTATTATTTGAAACCATTAATCTAACATAATTTTGATTTGCAACTACTGCCGATCGTTATCTACGTTAGATTAACAATTTACTTGTAATACGTTTTCTGCACCATTAGTAACTACTGGAACTTATTTAATTAACTCAAAAATTAAAAACCACTTGTTTTACAATATTTTATTATAGGTACTTTGTGACAGAGCCAATAAAACACATCGCAAACATCTCACCCAATTACCGTCGCCGATATTATTGATTTATAAAATTTTAGTTTTACTTGTGTACATACGATTGTTTTAGAATTATTTCATTTATTTTGTACAATGACGAACTTATATTTGAACCTGTCATACTTCAATTCTCCGACTTGACGCTACCTAGAAGGCCGCAGTAAGCTGCAAAATAAAAGAGCAACTACATAGAGACTTACAACATGACAAAGTTGTTGGTTGATAATTGTTTACTTTTTTCCTAATTTGTATGTTCTCTTGATGTCTCCGATCCAAAGATTTTACAGTTACAGAGGAGTGGCGCCCATTTTTTTTTTTTTTTATTATTATAACATTCTCAACTACGCTTACTTACTAACATCTCAGCTAGCCGTGGTTGGAACAAAAGGTTGGTAACAACTTAGCATTTGTTTTAGCTTTTTCTTTAATGATATTTTTTGACATCTTTTAAACCAAGTAAATAAACAATTCTTTAAATTAATGAACGTAACATTTTTTTTATTTTTTACATAGAAAACTTTGTCTTTATTTTGATAAACATTTAGTATTTATTTTACTATAATAATTAGTGTACTCCCAAACGTCTTTATTCTTTAAACCACTTTTCAACTCGTGTTTTAGGTTTCTTAGTTATGTTACAATACATCCAAAGATGTATTCTGAAGAAAGCCTGGCAAAGTGCTAATTCAACTGCTTATAAATGATTTCAATGGCCTTGGTATAATTTTATTATTATGTTTTTCAACATTTAAATACTGGAATCTAGGAAAACATTCTAAACACTCAAAATTTTGCTGAAAACGTTCACTCGATTGATCACGTTCAAAACGCCAAACGATGTGTGTAATCGTAATATTAGCTTCTGTTCAATATACCGACCCACACAAAATAATGACGTATTAACAAATAAAGTATTTTTTTCAATTAACAAACGTAAAATTATTCCGGAAATAATTACTATTGATGTAATCTAAAGTATGTATCTACCTAAATTAAATTCTTTTTTGTGTGTAATTATTTTACTTTAAAATATAATTACAGGATTTTGTGTACAAATCTGTTGTCTACATTACATTTTCTACAGCAGCAGTGTGATACTTATTATGACGGCCGTATTTATATACAATTAGATGTTATTTAATTATTCACATTATAGTTTCAGGTATATTTTTTTCTGTTATTAATTATACGCGTAAGTATAGTTATTGCAAGAGCCGTGATGGCACCATCAAACAACTTTGATCAAACTGGATATGTACCTAAAATGCACCACCAGCGTTCCAATTATGGCTACTACTACGGATAACATTTTACCTACTGTTATTGTTGCAAAATTAAAAACATAATTTTATACTTGTAACTTTTTTTTTCATCCACTTCATTCTCCCTACGTTTCAAAACAATACTCTCAGCTTACTTATCTCCCCCTGTGCTTCTTCCTTACTTTTCTTTATTCCTTTTTCTTAGTTTTTTCCTTTCCATTACTAATTACTCTTTTTCTTTGCCATTTCGTCATCATTCTTTCCTTTTTCGCTCCCCTTCGCCCTTTAATTTTTTGCCTTTTGACTACCCATTTTCTCTCCCCTTTCTCTGCTCAGCAGCTGTCTTTGTCGTTCCATATGTATCTTTCTCCGTCTATCTCCATTTTTCTGTATCCTACACATACTCTTTTCCTTTTCGCTTTTTTTCTACTGTTCTGCTCATTATTTCTCTTTGTACTCTCCTTTCTTCCCATGTCAAATCGTGATTTATATAAATTCTTGTGTTCCTTAATTTTCTCCTCTTCGCCATCACTTTTTGTTTTTCCTCCTATCCTCTCATTTCCGCCACCACCATCTCATTTTCTTTCTAATAATTCCTTTTGTGATTTTTTACTTCTCTACCTCTTTATTACAATATTATTCTTCCTTTTCCATCTCTCCTCATCTTCCGCTTTTTTTCTCCAGTGTTTTTATTCTCACTATCAGTTCCTCTTTTTCTTTCTTCCACTTCTTTTCTTATTCTCCCATTGCTTCCTTTATTTTTTTAATTTCTTGTCTTATTACTTGCATGTTTTCTTCCATCTGTTTTATCATCTCTCTCGTTGATTCCTTTTGTTCCTTCATTTCTTTCTGTTCTTTCCTCTTTCTATAATTGGGCTGTTTCTTTGGTTTTTCTCCGTTATCTTTTTAATGTCCGGTGATCTTATTGTTTTCTTCCCTTCTCCAAATATTTGTTGTCTATCATTTTCCTCTTCCTCTCTCTTTCTTTTATTTATTTTTAAGTACTTTTTTTGGTGCTTAAAACGTCACACTTGTAGTGGTTTCGCTAATTTCGTATTAAATGCCAGTAACTATTTTTATTATTTATTATTATTATTATTTTAATACAGTTGTAATAAATACCGCAATTTATTTGTATTTCTTTTAAATTTTTATTTTTGCTAATAACTTATAATTATAATTAAGACTATTGTATTTAAGGATTTTCAGAAATTGCATTTAAAAATTGACAGATTGCGACAACAAAAAACATTAACAAATTAAAGATAATTTAAAAGAATACGCATGTAAACTTTTTAAAAGACTCTCTCAAGCATGATATTAAAAAATCGTAATTATAAAACTTAGTCAGAAACATGTATGTAGAAGGTTTACTAATAACCCCACTTGATAGACATGACAACACTAGTTTATCTAAAAAGTTTAGATAGTAAAGTAATCTTGAATGTACAAATTACTGTTTATCTTAAAAAAAAATTGTTATTAATAACAGATTGCAGTGACAAACAACAGGAAATTGTCGTCATATTTTCTAATTAAAGTAAATAATAATTTTTGATATGTAGTACTAGTACTGACAAGTTTAAGTTAAAATAGAACCTAATACTTTTTGGTATAAGACTTTTGGTACTAATAAAAACAATCTATAACAGTATTTTATATTTTAATAATCTGAACTTTTAATTAGAATTTTAAAAAAACTATATAAGTTGAATAAAAAAAAATTTGAAAAAATAAACCTACGTTATTAGAATGCTAAAAACGATTTCTGGAAAAAGCAATTTTTAGTTACAGGAAAAAATTGTATAACATTTTTAATGCCCTGCAAAGATATTGAAAAATGTTTAGAATGGACTTGATCATAGAAAGCTTTGAAGAAAGAAAATCAAGATAGTAAGGGGCAAAAGGATTTTTTTCCAAACTGTCATATATCATTTGATTCTGGACATAAAAATTATTGTAAATATAGCTATGTTTACTTAATTTTTTCTGGTCAAATATAAATAAAAATAATAAATAATTTTTAGAAAATCTTTTTTGTAAAATGATTCCAGTTTTTGGAACTGTTCCATGATAGGGTATGCTGCTGTAAAATTTTGATTTTTCTACTCTACATTTTCTCTTAGCCTAGCATTGTACAAGAACTGATCCTCCGTTCTTACACGAAAGAAAATATAAAAAAGTGGAATTGAACCACCAACACTTGTGAACGCAATACCAAAATTGTTCACGAAAATAGTTCTAGATAAATTGACACCTCACATTACAATAAATTAGGAACAACAGGGGTTCCGCCGAAATCGGTCTACGACGGACGCTATACTAATTGTGCGCCAGATAGTTGAAAAAGCGATCGAATTCAACGCACCGGCCTTTATGTATTTTTTTGACCTGAAGAACGCGTTCAATCGGGTTAGACTGGATGACGTAACAATGATACTGCAGGAAAAGAACACGCCAGAGCTGATAAGAATCGTGGAGGACATAAACACGAACACAACAACACAAAAATCTAAACAGCGATGAGTTTGACCGAAGTAATAAAATGCACACGCGGTATCCGTCAGGGAGACTTAGTGAGCCCAGTGCTCTTCAGCATTGTGATGGATAAGCTGATAGATGGAATAAAAAACAACGCCCGATATGTGATAGAGCACGAATGCATCAACATATTATGCTACGCAGACGACGACGATGACGCAGTATTAACTGCGAATTCAGAAGACAATATTCAGCGACTCTTATATGGGTTTGCAAACACGGTGGGAAAATACAACGTAAAAATTTCAAAGCACTTTTAACATCCAAAGAACCGAGACGATGCAAAGTGATGGTAGACGACAAAATTATAGAGCAAGTAATGAATTTTACATACCTAGGGGTATTGATAGCAGCTGATATAAACCAATTTAATGAAGTCAGAATCATGAAAGGGCACGCATATCTGGATATCTAAGAGACGTGACCTGGAGAAATATATACCTCCGAACGAAAAGCAAAATAAAAATATACAAAGCTATTACGTGCATAAATTTAAATAATGCCTTACCCTGTATATTGGTTTGATTAAAAATTACTTTTATATTTCTCGACGCCATCTATCGGGTTTGTTGGTCTCTTCGTATTGAGTAGTCGATATCCGGCGAGATACCGGCATTTTGACTTTAACATCGTGCATGTTATAACCTATGTCTGCGTGAATTAAAAATCGTTTTCTCAAATCATCCACGTATTGGGACACGATGGAAAATAGAAGTTTCCTTAATTAACTGAGTTAATCCACGCAGAGTAAGTGGCTTTTGTTCTTTCTTTGATTAAAGGTAATTTTTATGTCTTTTCGTTAGCGCCATGTGCTACCTCCTAAATAGGGGTATTCTGGTTGTAATTTAAAGTCTACAAGGGAAAGTTGTGACTTCGTTGCGATCCTGGGGTATTCGAATCGTCACCGGCCGTTCCATCACAATCTGGCCCATGGTTTCTAGTCGATACCGAAGTACGAGGGATTAGCATCGACAGATATTTTGATGGGACGATTATAACTATTTATAAGGCCTACGGTTAGAACTAATTAAACCACAGACAAGGGGTACAACAGCATTCGACTACCGGGTTGTGTTATGTGTGCTTGCTTTAAAATTTAAGTAACGATTTTTGTAGATCTGGATTTCGTGAGGCATTAGTTTGACACGATTTGCGACTCAATTTGTTTACAGGATAGCTTGCCGGGGAAAGCGCTTTCTTCGCACAAGTGGAAGTTCCTGTGTTTATGGTAAGTGATTTTATGTATCTTATTCGTGGTCAGAAAGGTCGCTCACGAAACTGTTGTGAATATTAATTTCGTATTTATTAACGTTATTGGATTACCATTTAGATAGTAATTTTTCTTGCTTATTGTGTGTGACGTATGCTGTGTCCTACCAATGATTATTATGATAGTGTAATATTAATACCGTACTTATCATCATTATTTCGTGTATCCCGCATGCTGTATACAAATGATATTTACTATAAACTCTTCCTCGCTATTCATGTCGACGTAATCTACTTATGTATTGTGTGTTGCCGATACTACTGGCTTGCTGTAAAGAGAATTCTTATATACCTGTGATAATCATCAACGATTCTAGATTAAAGTTGTTATTGTGGTTACTTGTTCTTTTATGACAACATACCTTTCTCTTTGTATCGTCGTTATCTAATAAGAACGTTGGCTACTCGAACAGCCGAGTATAAGGATTACGAACCTAACATCGTGTTACAAGTGTGAACCGTTCTGTCCTGAGCAAGATAGAAAAGTAACTTTGGATCCGCTCTGGCGCCCTTAAGCACAGAGTAATATAACTTTACAGAGGGGAAAGCTGTGGCGGTACCTTTGATCTTTTGGAGTGTTAAAAATATGACCTTCCGCCATTGTTTAAGTGGTATATGGGCGCGAAATTCAAATACAAGGTATTGTAGCTTTAATTGCATCTATTTCAACAAATAGATGCAACTTTTATTTGAACATTAAATATATAAGTGTTTACTGATAAAAATGATTTAAAGGTATATTACAAATACACATACATTTGATTTATATTTTATTAACAGTTGAAATAAAAACTATATTTGTGTACTTCATATTTTTAATCTACAAATTATGTTTACATTAAATAATTCAAATCTAAAACTAAATATGATTTAAAATAGCTATTTTTGTGTTTTTTTGTCTTCTTTTTCCTTTTATATCTTTGTTGGCATATTTTACTGAATAGAATATTTTTAATCGTATAAATAATTTTATTACATAATCTGACGGAAACTCAGGACAATTATACAAAAAGAAAATCTTTTTCATTTCAGAAAAATATATGTGAGAAATATTTTTACCAAGACAAACTTGTGGAAACATAGAAACAAATATTTTTTCTAGTTTGTACATGTATTCAACAAAGCTAGCACTTGGAACCCTTAATCCTCCATAATAACATTGTTTTCTATCAAACGCTTTAAAATAAATAAATAATTTGTTAAAATCCAATTCGGAATTCTAAATAAAAAAACTAATCCACCCGTTTTCGAGGAGCAGTTTCGATAAGCACACACCGTCCCTCCTTTGTTTGCTTTACAATTCATGATCACTCTAAAGAATTAAGAAAGAAATTATTAGAAATATTAAAAAGTAAGTAAGAAAATATTATATTTTGTTTCTAAAATATTGGTTATGTTTCTTAGTTAACTTACCTTAATAAATTTACGATGTACAGTCGTGGTCATTGAAAATGGATTCATTCAGGTAGAAAAAAAAGAACGTGGTCACAGTCTAAGATAGAAAAGTACCGTGACCCTTATAATCTCTGAGGCAATAAACACCACCGTATCTATGATTTGTTATTTATAAAATTTTTACAATTTTAACAATGAATAAATAAAATATTTCTATTCTATCTTTCACGAAGTATTAACTTTTAATAAATTTATAATTATAAAAAGTGCCCAAGATGTCACAAAACAAATATGAACAATTATATTTAACAATTTCAATTAGTCTATTAGTCAAAACGTCAATATCCTAAATATCATTATCTAAGTATCTATCTTTTAATCGTATTTCCTGTACACACAGTAAATAAGGGATTTTCTTATTGCCTGATTTAAAAGACAATATAACAACAAGACAATAGTATCTATTATGACATTATATTTCATTTTTCAATGAAGAAGATTTACTGGGAAAACCTTTAATTTAAAATCGTACTTCTTACTTATTATTTACCCACCGATAGTATTGTGTTTAAAGTGTTTCCGTTATTTTTAATATTGAAATTAAATCAAAAATGCCCGGAAGACCGAATCAGTGGGTTCTTTCGTAACTCAATTTATTTATTTTATTCTTAATGAAGAATAAGGGTAGATTATGATGACAATGAAGTTACTAGTTGCAACACTTGAATAAAAACACATTTGAAAATTAAGTTTCTTCATCAAACCTGAATTGTTGCTAAACCACTACACATCCAATTTAAGATTTTGACTTTAAAAATATAAACCAATTTGTTGCATATAATTAATGTACTTCAATATTTTTTTGCAGTATTATTAACATTCAAACAATAAGATAATTTGAAAGTCATGTAAATAACGCGCCGAGAAAGAAATTTCCGGAAGTCATTCGAAAAATAGTTTTAATAGATTTTGTTAATTTAAATTAAAATTTAAAATGCAATTTTTTTAATTATAATAACCTAATGCACGATGCTAGAGTTGACTAACATAACTAAACACCCTAAAACATAAATAACGAACCTTTGTAATCTTTCAGGAAAATGTGTCACGGTAACTCAAACTGGTTATTCCTTACAATTTGACGATTTTATATACTAAGATTCTATATTCCATCAAAACATGTAAACAATACAATACTTCTAAGTTATGTTTAAAATGCACTTTTTCAATATTTCGTGGATGGGATAATTGACTTAATAAAAGCAGAGATTCACTTGGTTTTAATCATTTACTCATTTGCATAAAACGTTGAACTGAGTTCTAAAATTATTTAATTTTTAAATTCCTCACTTTAAAAAAATGCCGAGAAATTAGAAATATAATTGATTATAAATAATAACAATACTTATTAGCATCAATACCATTAACTGTATTATGAAGCTTGCTTTGTAAACAATTGCAGTTGTTTTAAACCATTTATCCTTTATGTTTATCGTTGTTATTAACTACATTTATCTTGTTTTATTCGTTTTAGAAACAAACTGTGAGACGGTGGATTAATCGCGGTGAAATCGGAGAGATGGCTACAGTTCATCCAGGAGCAGCGCGGATTACTACTCCGGACCAAGACAACGCTATTGTAGAAATTGCTGATAATCGACGTTTTCTATCTTCAACAATAATTAAAGAACATTTACAACTAATGTGTTCCGCGAGAACTATAAAGCGTCGATTGCATGAAGCAGGAGTGCATTGCCGTCAACCAGCAAGAAAAATTTTAATAACACCAGAACATACAGCGAAACGGCTTCAATTTTGCCAAAATAACCTCAACAGAGACTGGTCAGCTGTAATATTCTCAGACGAAAAAACCTATTCGTCATCGCTTGATGCACCTACACAATTGTGGAGGCGAAATGGAACCAGGTATGAAGTGGAGAACGTTCTACCAAAAAAAAAAACAAGTGGCCGAATCAATGCTGGTTTTTGGGGATGGATGTGTGAAAGTTGTCCCGGTGAACTGGTGCAAATAACACCGCCACGTTTTAATGCCAGAGCTTACGTTACGGTGTTAGAGGAGGTGATGTTGCCTAGTGTACGAGCACTTTACCCTGAAAATGAGGTGGAAAGTTTTGTTTTTGTTCAGAACATTTGCACAATCCACACTGCACAAATTGTGCAAGATTGGTTTACAGATCACCCGGAAATTGACTTTCTATCATGGCCCGCAAAATCACCAGATCTCAATCCGATAGAAAATTTGTCGGCAGCTAGCGTGAAAGACTGGAACAATTTTAATAGCGGTATTAGAGAACGCAGGATATATGTATGTTGATACGTGGTCGAAGTAAGACGCGAATTAAAGCGTTGGCGATAAAAACACCTGTATACAGGCTTTATTCCAACATAATTTGAAAATTTTAATACGAAGTTTTTCGAAAATAGTGGAAAGAAACAATTAATAAATCAAAAGTGAATAATTAAGTAAATAAAAGGTTTTATAGTGAATAAATATAACAGTTCCAACAAAATAAGACAGTGCGTAATCACAACATACGCGAAGGCAAGGACGCTCGATAACGGATAACTTAAGAAATGGATATAGAAAGAATTGAAGAAATGTTCGCAACTATAAACAATAACACGAAGCAAACAAACGAAAAACTGGACAAGTTAATACAAGAATTAAACCAAGTTAAAGAGGAAAACACAAAACTTACAAAAAAAGTGGCCGAGCAAAACGAAAGAATAGAAATGTTGGAAAGAGAAATAAGAGGAAAAAATCTCATAATAAAAGGTATCAAAGAGGATATAAACGAGTGTGAAGAAGTAACTAGAGAAAAAGTTTGTATAGTAATTGACAAGATAGGAATTAGCCTAGATAAAAAGATGGAGATCGACGAAGCAAAAAGACTAGGAAAACCTACTGAAGGAAAAACAAGACCAATATTAATTAAATTAATAAAGACGAGTACAAAAAAAAAGATTTTAAGCAGCGCAAAAAATTTAAAAGGATCAGATATTTGGATAGACGAAGACTACACAAAAAAGGTGCAAGAAGAAAGAAAAAAATTAATACCACTACTAAAAGAAGCTAGAGAAAAAGGACAAACAGCATATTTAATCTACGACAAACTAAAGATTTACAATAAAGCAGGCACATCCTACGAATCACAACAGGAAAACCAAGAAACAAACACATGGAGTCAAAACACAAATTACAAGAGAAAAGTAACAGAAAGGTCCCCGGAAGGTCAAAACTTTGAAGAACAAATAAGAAAAATAACGCGTACGGCTTGGAAAAAAAACTAAATACAGAAGATATGAAAACTAGACGGTCCAATGAGACAACGAACAAGGCAACGAATAAGGTAGAGATAAGGAATGGATGGAAAATAGGAACAATTCTACCTAGCGAAAATTTACTAGTATACGCGGGAGTCGAACACAACCAGAGAGCAAGAGAGGGAGTGGGATGCATAATTAAAACGGAAATAAATAAATACATTAAAAAATGGACGGTTATTACAGAAAGAACACTTAAAATAGAAATACAGTTAGAAAACACCAATAAAACCACGTTGATAATTGCATATGGACCAGGAGAAGATGAAAAAGTACAAATAAAAGATCAGTTCTGGGAGCAATTATCAGAAGCAATAGAAAATATAAGTGGAAGAATAATTATAACAGGTGATATAAACGGAAGGATAGGAAAAAAGGACGACGAATCAGGAGATACCGTAGGGCTATATGGAGAGAAAATAAGAAATAATAACGGGAAAAGATTAATAGACTTCTGCATAATGAACAACTTAATAATAACCAACAGCTTTTTCAAGCACAAAGACATCCATAAATATACTAGAGAGGTAGTAAGCAGAAAAGAAAAATCGATTATTGACTACGTAATAATAAATAAACAATATAGGAAAGATATAAAAGACACAAGAGTAAGAAGAGGCGCCGAAATATATACTGATCACTACCTGGTAGTATCAAAAACGAGGATAGCAACGGAAACTAAGGAAAACAAAAAGTGCACAAAAACAACCTCACAAACGAAGATAAAAATAAAAACATACAAACTGCAAGAAGATGAAGTAGCAAATAAATATACTGCAAAATAGAAAAAGAAATGAGAAACATGAAAATAAATATAAGAAAGTACAATATAGAAGAACTATGGATAAACATTAAAGAAGCAATACTGAACACAGCTAAAATAACATGTGGAGAGACAAACGATAACAAAAATCTAAAGAAAACGCATTGGTGGAATGCAGAAATAAACGAAGAAGTGAAGTTAAAAGAAAATAAAATGGGAAAAATATCTAAGAAACAAAAACAATGAAAACTATAAGCAATACAAAGCTCAGAGATTACGAGTTAAAGAATCGGTAAAAACCGCAAAACAAAAAGCATGGGAAGAATTCGGCAGAAAGATAGAAAAAGATAGTGCGGGTAACCAAAAACTGTTCTATAAAATAGTAAAAACGTTAAGGAAAGGAAAAGAAGATAAATCGCAACACATCAACTCGAAGGAAGGGAAAACGTTAATTCAAAATGAAGATATAATGCAGCGATGGAAAGAATACTTCGAGCAATTAATAAATGGGGGAATAACAGACACACCACATAATGTGGAACCAAAAAGTGAACAAGGAGAAGAAGACAATGAACAAGAAAAAGAAGCATTTAGAACAGAAGAAGTAAGAGAAGCTATAAATAAACTCAAAAGAGGCAAAGCGCCGGGACATGATGGTATAAGTGCAGAAATGCTAAAATTGCTAGGAAATAACGGAATAGAAGTACTAACAATATTGATAAATAAAATTGCAGAACAAAGCAGGATTCCTAAAGAGTGGGAAATCGGTATAATATTACCCATATATAAGTCGGGAAATAAAAAAGAATGCAAAAATTATAGAGGGATAACGCTACTGAGTAACGCATACAAAGTATACGAGAGACTGCTAGACGACAAACTAAAGGCTAAAACAGAAACTCAATTGGAAGAATCACAAAGTGGCTTCAGAAAAGGTAGAGGAATACAAGATCACATATTTACCATAAAACAATTAATAGAAAAATACCACGGAAAAGACATATATACAGCGTTTATTGACCTCGAAAAAGCTTTCGATAGTATACCGAGAAGAATCATCTGGGATAGCCTTAAGAAAAGAAGAATTGGGAAACGATTAAGAAAGAACATAGCGAGCTTGTACAAAAACACGTGGAACCTGATTAGAACAAACAACTTGGAGTCAGAAAAATTTGCGACGAAAGAGGGACTGAGACAGGGTGGAGTCCTAAGTCCAACATTATTCAACATTGTACTAGATGACGTAATAAAAGAAGTTAAGGATCAGGCTAAGAAACTACTAGTGGGCTACAGATATATGGAACCAGTTTATATAACAGAGTGTGCGTTCGCAGACGACTTGATGATTTGTGCTAAAAACGCGGAAGATCTAGAAGACAACTTGCAGCTATGGAACAGTGCACTACAAAAATGCAACCTTAAAATAAACATCGATAAGACTAAGGTAATGATATTAGGAAGGAACAACACAAAAGCGAAAGTACAACTTAACAATAAAGAGATTGAACAAACAGACAGCTTTACATATTTGGGCGTTACAATACAAAAGGATGGAAAGAACGAAGCCGAAATAAATAATAGAATTGAAAGTGCCAATAAAGTGTATTATGCACTAAGTAATGTATTTATTAGAAAAAAAGAAGTAAGCAATAGAACAAAATTAACAGTATACAACACCATTTATAAACCAATATTGAGATTCGTTTGTGAAAGCTGGACGCTCACAAAAAAGCAAGAAAGCAAGATACAAGCATGCGAAATGAAATACTTAAGAGGAATCATGGGAGTAACAAAAATAGATAGAGTAAGAAATGAAGAAATACGTACAACACTAAAGGTAGAATCCATAAAGAACACTATAGAAAGACAACAGCTGAGATGGTTCGGACACTTAAACAGAATGGGAAACAATAGACAAACCAAAGTTATCTGGGAAACTAAATCAAGCATTAAAAGACCAAGAGGAAGACCAAAGAGGAGGTGGGACGAGGAAATAGCAGAAATTCTGAAAAAGTACAATAAAAGCTGGCAAGAGGCGAAAACACTGACACAAGACAAAAAAAATGGGCAAAGTTTGTACGCATAGAATAGTTAGACAGTAAGGAAAAAGATAAACTAACGTGTGTAAAGTGTATTCATTTGGGTAAAATATATGAACATTAGGAATGGTAAGAGTGGTAGAAAGAAAACATGTAGTGAGGTGCAAATGAAGAGACGAATAACATATACAGAAAAGTTGTTTATTTAGAATAAGTAAGTTTAATTTTTTTTTTTTCTTAGTTTAGAAAAATTGTTTATTTTGAATAAGTATGTTTAATTTTTTTTCTTTTTTTTATACTCTATACCGAAAGGTAAATAGGGTTATGATTATATATATATATATTAGAGAACGCAATGTCAACGAATTAACGCGGCAAGTGACTGATAATTGGAATTCCCTTCGAAACATAAATATTTGTGAAAACATTGTAAATAGTTTGCCCAATAGACTACAAAACTCTATTGAAAGCAACGGATACTATACAAAGTATTAAATATTTTAAATAAATTCATTATTGCATTATTGTGTTTTTGTTTCCTAAGGTTTGGATCCTGCATGAGATGATTTCGATGAAAAAAACTATTATTAATGTTTACATATCGACTTACCTTTTATTGTCATTTCAAATTATCATATTGTATGAATGTTAATAATACTGCAAAAAATATTGAAGTAAATTAATTATATGCAACTAATTAGTTTATATTTTTAAAGGGTAAATCTGAAATTGTATGTGTATCGGTGTAGCAACAAATCCGGTTTGATAAAGAAACTTAAATTGAAGGTTTTCCCAGTAAACCCTCTTTATTGAAAAAATACGTATGTCATAATAGATACTATAGTCTTGTTCTTATATTGTCTTTTAAATCAGGCAATAAGAAAATCCCTTAATTACAGTGTGTACAGGAAATAGTGATATTCAGGATATTGACCTTTGACTAATAGACTAATTGAAACTGTTAAAGAAAATTGTTCATATTTGTTTTGTGACATCTTGGGCACTTTTTATAAATTTATTAAAAGTTAATACTTCGTGAAAGAAAGAATAGAAATATTTTATTTATTCATTGTTAAAATTGTAAAAATTTTATAAATAACAAATCATAAATACTGTGGTGTTTATTACCTCCGAGATTAAAAGGGTCACGGCACTTTTTTGTCTTAGACTGTGACCACGTTCTTTTTTTTCTACCTGAATGAATCCATTTTCAATGACCACGACTGTACAATCACTTAATACTACTACTATAATGTTTTAAAACCTAACTACGAGTATATACAATTTCTATAACAACTATATTATCCACAAATCCAAAATGTCCAAAACAACAAATTTGAGGTTGATTAAAATAACACTTATAAAATGGCGTCAAAAGACATGCGTATAAAAACAAATTTTTAGCGGGAACGTTAGCTTTCCCCTCTGTAAAGTTATATTACTCTGTGCCTTAAGCATAGTTTCTGTGAACCCCCCTACTCCCGACTATTGTGAGTTGGCCGTGCAGGTTCGTAAAATACCAAAAGCTTGTAACAAAGCGATGGTGAGACCAGGTATGACTTATGCATCAGAAACACGCGTTGACAGCAGCAAAACTAAACAACTCATGAAAACCTCAGAAAATACTTTGAGAATGATAACGGGGAGGACATGACTGGACAGCGTAAGAAACTCTGAAATAAGAGAAGAGTGGGGAGTACCAAACATTGTTAGATTCATACGAAAGAGAAAAAGGGAATGGAACGACCATGTCTCTAGAGCGGGAGAGGATAGACTAATTAAAATCGCTAGAGATCGGAGACCAGCAGGAGTACGAAATACGCGGAAGCTTCAAAAAAAGGTAGACAAATAGTTGGATTTTAGCAAATGCCACCGGTCCGCTACGGTGAGCAGCAAACAGCACGCAACTCATCATATGCAATTGCGACAAACTGCTTCAGTTGCAAGACCGGTCAACGTAGCGCACACCAGAAAACCGTATTTAACAATTTACATGACCGGTTCTTGTCTGCGTGAGTGCATCGCCAAAGGCACACTGTCGATTGAAAAAACCCAGACCAAATTAATATAAATCAAAACCGAAATAACCCACAAATGCGCAAATCAAAATATTTATGTATCAATTCGGTCTAACTATAAAAAAATCATACTCTAAACTTAATTATAAACAAAATCAAGTTCTATATGGGGGGAAAGATATACTGGCTTTTTATACTCTCCAGAAGAGGTAAGCATATTGACCACTCTGTACTGTCTAGTTCTTTATAAGTTTTTGTTATTTTTTGGTTGTCCACTGCAAAACCGGATTGTTGAGAGATCTTAATAATACTAAATCTCCTACTTTTAGATTAAATTCCGATTTGTTTTACTTTAACCTCTGCTGTAGTGTGTAGAAATATTCAATATACCACCGCCGCTAGTGTAGTTAATTTGTTCTTTATATTAATTGCTACCTAGTCAAATGGTTTTAATTTACGTCGGTATGGGGAATATGAGGAATATAAACAAGAGAACCTCTAACTAAAATGTCTTAGTGTAAAAAAGTCAAAATCATTTGGGTCACTTGAGACTGGAAAACAAAAATTTAAGATGGTTTCAATTTTTTTAGTACCGTAGTGAGTTCTTCATAGTTACACATCTGCAAATTGGTGATTTGAAACAGATGACTTTTAATAGATTTTACACTCGTTTCCCATAATTTTCAAAATTAGGATTTAAAGGTGGGTTAGAATGCTAGACAATGTCACAGTTCTCCAATTGATTTTCAAACAAAGGCTTCTTTTTTCTTTCGTTTGAGCTTGGGGTTAATAGATGCCGATAGTAAGTTGTGGTCGGAGTAGACACCCGCAGCGGGATATGTTTTTGCGCTCTTTATACAATTTCGAAATCAAGGATTCTTAAACGTCTCAAAAAATCTGCCTTACTGCACCAATAAACATCACTGTAAAAATGATGACCAGCTTCACGATGAAACGTAAATCGATCAAAGCTAGCCAAACATGCATCAATAAAGAAATATGATACTAGTTTTATATAGATGGCTTTGGTTGCCATGCAAACAAACACGCAGAAGTCAGTCAAGTTGCTTGAGGTTTAGGCAAGCTTTCCATAATAAGAATCTGTGATTTAGAATAAAATCTAAAAAAAACCGTACAGTTGCGCACCCATTTCTTAATTAATAAGCGTTCACAATCCGAAATTCTCTACTTAATAATGCTTTAAAAGTTTGTTGGCTAACATGTAAATAAATAGCATGATAGTATTGCACAATCAATTTAGTTAAATGACATCTTTTGGCAATAACAAAGGAAGTTTAGCTGACTACTACAAACCGGAATTTGACAATCGACCGCTCACTCTCGAAAATCGCAATAAGACCAGGCGCGACAAAGCCGAAAAACGCTCTATAAGTAAGCATCGATGCTCAAAAAACGTTAGTTAGAAGGGGTTACACTACTCTGGCGCGCTGAAAAATTGACCTTTCTTTGGGAATTTTTTTCTCGGTAACTAATGAATGGATTGAAAAGAAATTTTGAAACATAATTTGACATATATTTAGGCATAGGCACAAATTATTTTGTCAATTTTTTATTTAAAATGGCGCCGTGGAATTTTCTTAGTTAAAACTATGTTTTTTGAAAAGTGCCTAGAGCAAAACCAAAAATTTTTCTTAAAATATTTTAGTTCTTCTTTGGAAGTACACGGCATTTTTTGTTTTTTTTTAAATTCGCATAATTTTAATTTTTTTAATCGATTTTTGGAGTACTAATAGACCTTTCATTGTTCATAACAAACGTAATTTTTTGTCAATCGAAAAAACCCCGTGTACTTCCAAAAATTACCTATTTGAGAAGCAACAGTTGAAATTTGAAGTGAATCCGATGAAAATTGGCTGAGTTCCAGGCAACGCCAGTTCGAAAAACCCAGTTTCGAGAAAAATACGTTTAAAGTTTTATGACGCATTTACGGTATGAAATATTCAATCTATTGACTTGAATTTTTTTTTACCTTTACTCGGCTATCCCAGCCCCATATAACTATCCTTCTCTAGATTCATGTTGCTCTTGACTCTCTTTTCTAAAAGATGCAATGTCTTTTCGAACTTCTTTACGACTGCTCGATGCTGAACGGTTGGCGGCTTTCACTCTACGTTTATCCACTTCTGTGACATATTCATTTAATCGCGTGTTGCTCTTCAATTGAATTATGTTCATAACATCTAATAGTCCTTCAAAACCATTATCATATGTTATACACGACAGAATTCAAACTTTCATTTCCATTTTGACTAAATCCTCCGAGGCAACGGGAGAGAAGGTCTTCCTTTGTTAAATCTTTATAAATGGGTTGAATAGCATCGAATATTTGCTTAGTCATAACTGGTTTATGAGAATATAGTTCAAGTATATGCGAGGCTTTAGCTCTTTGCCAAGAACACCAAAAATTTTCGCCTTCGGGGCATCTGTCGTGTTCAGGATTTTCATCAGTTGAAATTTTATGGTACAAAGCAGCATATATTTCCTTGCGCATATTATCTATGGAATCTGTATTTCGACGTATAGCTAGTCCATAATAAATACTTAATTCATCAATCAACTTTGCAGTCAATTTTCCTCGACCACCAAGATTTTTAGTTTTCTTCTTCAAATTGCGTAATCTTGTACCGATCCTTTTTTGCACATGTCCGATGCATTCTTTTTTGGTCACAGGAAAATCATCGTACGGCTTGGCATCTTGGATACTCTTAAAGATCTTGCTGTCGCCATCTCCGATATAGTAAGCGTATCGATTGTTGTCGCGAGAACATTTCGACTACAGCGTCGGGCTCCATTTTTCCTGCACTTCCACTGTGATTTACATAACAGTTGTTTTCATGTACGCTTTTCCATTCTTCGTATTCAGCGCTGTCTTTCTTCATCTCCCAATGTTCGCACGCCTTACAATATGTGGATTTCACAAAAATGCCAAGTACTTTTCCTGTATACCATCCAATAAAACTCGCAAATCCAAAAAGGGAAGAAAAGCCACGCTTTCTCCAGGAACCGTCCCCCGACACTGATAGTGCTTCACGCTGTTCATTTTCTTTCTTTCTTTCGGAAATCTTTTTCTCTTCTTTGACAGCTTCACTTAAGACTGCAGATTTCACAGCCATCATACCTATTGCTATACATTTCACAATATCATCGTACGCTTTTTGATACACTGGTTTTGGGAGACACATGAACGCGCAAAATTTATTTATTCCTTGCGCCCCAATACCGATTAGTCTTATAGCAAAGGTGATACGTCTATTTATGTCGTAAGCATGGTTGTTAATTAAAGGGCTGCTGTCAATATAATAATATTTTCGCACTTTTTACATTTTACCACGATCTTAAATCCAAGACCGCGAATGCTCGACTCTGCAAAAGTAACACTACCTGCGCATTGTTTACACACTAGAATTTGCGACAGCATGGTAAAAACATAAATAAAATTCACAATTCGGTAGCCAAATGCGCTATCGACTTCAATATCACCTGTGGCCGTTAAAGATTTTAGTTTTTTTGCGAGCCTAGAAATATCTCTGTCGTCAGCTTCGGAGCTACGGCGGACGGGCGGCTTTCTGTTAGAAAAATGACCAACAGAGCTATAACGTCGCGCGGCCGTTTCGAACGTTTTCGTGCGCTTTAAGGCACTTACGAAAACGGCCTAAACAAATTATTTTTATTCACTTTTCATTCAAGATTGCTTTTGGATATTCTTCTTGGATAGTTTCTACATCATTTAAGCCAAACAAAAATTTTTCGAAAAAAATATTTTTACACAGTAGTATAACCCCTTGTTAGCCTATGCCACCATAAATCCAAATTGCAAAATTGATTAAAAAATAACTCACGGTTGTCATTTCTTAAAACGTGTTCTCAATAGAGCTTAGAAAATGACTGATTCATTTTTTCAATGCGGTATGCAACAGAGGTTTTTATGGTATGACGTTCCATGCCCAACCAAGACAAAACTATGCTTGAATCTGTCCGAAGGTGAACTAAATGGGTAGGATATCGTTTTAAATAGCTGAATAATATATTAAAAGTTTGAACGCGGAATTGTAGAGACCTTGAGAGTAACGATCTTTCTTCGAGACTTTAAAAATTTGACTCTAACGTATCCAGCGCTGTCACAGGAACAAACATACATTGCAGAGCCATAACCAAGCTTAAAAGCGTGCAAAAAGCTTAAAATCTGACACTTTAAGGTTCTAAAAGAAATTTTGGAATTTCAATTTTACTCAACATGTTAAAAGGGGTTCATCCCAATCAAGTTGCAGACGCCACAACGTTTGCAAATAAACACTACTGGAGATATCCATCCCAAAAGATCAAACAATTTTAGACAAAATATTCTTTTTTTTGCTACCTATATTTACAGAGGTAAAATGTAAGAAAAACGTTTTGTTTAGAGCTCCACTAAATGTCTAAAATTCTGTGGATCATTTCCAAACCTGACACTAGAAATCAAAATTTTTGATCAAGAATTTGAGACTAGAAGAATTTTGCAAACTAAAACCACCAAGTTTACAAAGGTCAGTTAGTTCTAGCAAAATTCGAAGAACTTCCTTTTTGGACTTAGCACCTAAGACACTATTGTCAACAT
This sequence comes from Aquatica leii, assembly GCA_035610365.1. NCBI lineage: Eukaryota > Metazoa > Arthropoda > Insecta > Coleoptera > Lampyridae > Aquatica > Aquatica leii. The sequence continues at coordinate 20,860,439 of CM069432.1, read as the reverse complement.
GTGGCATGCATTTGTATTTCTAAAAATACACGGGATCTACAGTTTAATGCCGAATCCGAACGGCGAAATGTGAGAGGGGTATTTTAGGCATAAGTTCAATTTGCAAGTTTGCTAGACCTGCAAAGAGAAATCCTACCAAAATGTTACAAATTTTAGACATTACCGGGATTTGAACACATCAGCGTAGTAAACGAGCTTTAAGCGTTTTACTTACTACACTACGGCGGTTTTTTACAAAAAGGTGACTTGACAAAATATTGACCAAATATCAAGAAAATGATATTTGCAAAATTTTCAGGATCTTCCTGAACACTAATAAAAATGTCTGTTAATTCTTAGGATTTTAACATGACGATACTCCAGTCTTAGCCACCTTGATACGACTTTTAAACAAATAATGATGCTACTCCTACATTGGTAAGTGTAAGGCCATCCAAAGAAGATATAGGATCCATTATAACTAAACCGAAAATTAATGACGCCGCTGAAAAAAAGACATTTAAATGAGGTGGGTGCTCTAAAATGATATTTTATTTTCATATCATTCCTTGTAGTGGCTGGTGTTTGATAAACTACATCTCTAGAAAACAAGTCAGGTGATTGTAGAAACCATTCAATTGGACAACTTCTTCTAATCCACTTTTGCAGAAATGTAGAATTAAAATAATGATGAATGGGGTGAGTGTGGCAAACAGGAGCACCATCATGCAAGTACCTCTCTAGTATTTTCTGTCTATGAAATTCACATAATCGACGCAAGTGAATTTGCAAAAACTTTAAATAAATTTGGTCATTTACAGTACCATCAAAAAAGTGGAGCCCTAATACATAATTTCCGATAATACTACCAAATATGTTTACAGACTCCCTAACTTGACTTTTGGTTTGTATAAAATGTGGTTTTGATCATAATAATAATGGAAATAAATATATTTCTGTCATTAACATTTTCATTAGTACCGTCATAGTCGTACACTCCTTTGCACGTTGTTAAAAATTGTTATAACATTCTTGCTTGAGAGCTTTAACGCTTTATACATTTTTTGAATCGTAGAAATAAGTAATATGATTTAAAATATTTTTTTATTATATAAAAAATGTCTACAATAAATAATTTTGCAACTTTTCTATCTTTACGTCAGCATAAAGTAACTGTTGTTTACAATTCTATTGATAAACAATATTAATATCAACAGTTTACATAAATTAATAATTAATACGAGGTTTTTAAGCCGATTATATGGGGATTCCCTGTGAACAAATTAAAAACATTAAATCTTGTTTACACAGTAATTTATGATTCATTACTAATTATTATCCTTGTGTTGTATGTGAGGTCAGTATGCATATAGACTTCTGATTCTTCGAAAACAACATGGTAAATTTGCGTCATATACAAACTATCTGATTGTATGGTTTGTCAGATTGCGCAATTTAAAGTGAAATAATTATTTAAAAAAAGAAGAAAACATACGACCTTCATTACCAAGTCTGTGTAGCGAACAATGACATTGGTACTTTAAAGATTCGGTCGGAAAATTTATAGTTGTAAGAACTAATTATTTGCAGGATATGTATAAATTATTTAATGTGAATTTTCGAAGTATGATGTTAATACTGACCTTAGTTGTTTATATGAAACTGACGAATGCCACATAACGATAAGGCATAAATCGCAAGAATTTGCAGCAAAGTTCATCGTACTGATACTGATGTGCTTATTAAATGTTTATTGATAAATAAACAAATAATGTATTGATTACCCAATAAACTATTATACAAATGATACTGAAATTAAGTTTAAATTAACTTGTTTTTATACTTTTGCTATGAATTAAAAAGGTTAGCCGGTAACATTCGATTGATGTGTTTTTTAATTTTGTTAAAATTAAATTAGGTAAACGAGTAAAATAATTATAAGTAGGCGTCTAGCTCAGTACGATGCAAGCGGGTCGCAAGTCCCGGTGTGCTAGTCTTACAACAAATTAAAAAAACGCCAAAACTAGTAATGAAAAACACCGTTTAAATTTATCTAACACTGAAAGAAAACCAAATGACAAAATACAGGTTATAACATGAAATATATTTATTTTTAACAGTGCAAGAAAGAGAAGTTAAAAAAAGGAGACGGAATTACACATACAGTATTAATTAAGAGTTCGTTGATAAATATCAATAATGTAGAGGGTAAGCAACACTTCATACATAGGGTCCTCGTAATACTGTATAACAATACCAGTTAATATTAAATCAAAAAGTTAAACTTTGATTGCATACGAAACTAGTAAATTCGCAACCCAAAGCAAATTAGATTTAGCATAAATTGAAACCGTAATTATACCAACAAAAATTTGCGATCGTTGCGTCGTAAACACCTATATCTACATCGCACGTATTTTACGTTCGACAGATACTCAAATTAATAGCAAGTAAAAAAATGGTACTCACAAATATATAGTCATGCTAATAGCTAATAGCTATCAGCATAAAGAAAGAATTAGAGATTAAATGATATAAGTAAGTTGCCTATAGACAAACAATGAATCATCGTAACCGAATGCATCAAGGTTTCGTGTAATTTTTACTATTCCTATTGCAGGTGTGCCTCCAAATTTGCTAAAATATTACACGAAGTACGACAACGACTTATCCCTAGATATCCATTTCAAAAATGGTGTAATTGACCGATATCCCCAAAGTGGAAAATGGGCCGCGGTAACCCAAGCTGTTTCAATTACAATTATGGGAAAATCAAATCACAAAAATAGAAATTAATCCCAGAAAAACTTTCACATATAAAACAAAATTAATAGGCTCATTTATAACGTGGATAAAGACGAATATTTAGAAATCAAAATCTCGCGCACGTTAGATGACTATGTATGTAAGTTACATCGGAAGTATCTGCCGATCAAACATTATTAGCGGAAACTAGTGCAGTGACCGAAGGAATTTTAGAATAAGCATAATTGTAAGAGTTTATTTAAGGAAGTGAAAATTAATAGAAAAGCATTATTAGTTTGTCCACCGATTATTCACATTATACGTTTAAATTTATATTAAATTTGTAGCAAATAAACTTTTTAAAAATAAACATTATTAAAACAAAAACTTAATTGGCGCAGTCGGTAGGATTGAAGTGACACGATTCGAAAAGTGCGAGGAATCGGCGAATTTTAATTCCCTAGTCAAATAAACGAACTCGAAAACGCGATAATTAACCCATCGGAGTGACCAATAAAAGTGCATCCCAGCATCCGTTGACGAGGACCTTTAGAGATATCGCAAAAATACGTTCAAACAGCAACCCGGAGCAGTCCGAATAACCATCAAAAAGTGCATCGCTGCATTGGTTGAAGATCAGCTCCAAGGAACGAACGAGTAACAAGAACAGAAGGAAATTATAATAAGGTAGGACAAGCTAATTTTCACATTATTAATCGTAACTAAAAGGTACTTCCTTTCAATTACTTAATGTAATATTTTCCACTAATTGGAAATTGCACGTGCATATTTAATTAATAGAAACAAAAAACGTTAGAGTAAATTTAAAACTCGCGTTAATTTAAATATAAAAATCTGGAGGATTTAGTAAATTCCTTAAATTCATTAACAATAAAAAATAAGATGACTAACCCAATTAATTATCAATTATTTAAAATTGAACTTGATACTATTCCTGTCTTTGAAGGGAAAGAAACTCAAATAAATGCATTCTGTAAAGCATGCGATAATATTGATGTTAGATATAACGCCGTCCCAGAAGTACAAACGGTTATTAGAGCAGCTATTTTTTCAAAATTCAAAGGTAGAGCATCGGAAATATTATCTCCTCGCGACGATTTAGACGATTGGACTCAAATTAAAACCGCAATCATTGAACATTTTTCAGATTCGCGCGACTTAGAACAATTAATAGTAGAATTTAGTAATATGAAAATGAATAAAAACGAAAATTTAATAGAGTATGGAAATAGGATTAGAATAGCGTTAGGAAAATTAATTGCCAAACTAAATTTATCAAAGTTGGAGCATAAACCTCTTCGACAGGAAATGTTAACCACAAATGCGTTAGATAGGTTTTTAGTCACCATTCCATATCAGATTGCGATGCAAATTCGTTCACGAAAACCTAACAGTTTAGAACAAGCCATCACGTTTGCACAGGACGAAATTAATTTTGCGCAACGTTCTGGAAGTTATTTAAATGTATTAAGTAGCCCCACAAAATCATTTGTAAAACCACCTTCTTCTAACTCTTTTTCGAAACAAACGTATAATTCCAAACCAGTAGCTCAAATACCCCAAACTCAATTTCAAAGTAATTTTAGACAAGGAAATCAACAAAGGTATTTTCAAAACAAACCACAAATTCAACAATTTTCTACATCAAATTCAAACGTTTTCAGACCTAACCAAAATTTTAATTTGCCTAAACCGACACCAATGTCTGGTATTTCTACCGTAAAAAATTATCTACAAGAAATTGATTCTGGATCAATCGTGTACGATCCAGAAACTAATCAATATTACGCCCCTATTAACATTGAACAAAACGACGCTAATGAGCCTTCATCAACTATTAATGACTTGACAAATAACTCGAACGACGAAACTGAATCGGACATAAATTTTTTAGAAGTTTCCTCAATGACCGAATCAAGTTGACACCATGTTTACCTTATATTAAGTTAAATAATCCTCCTTTAAACATTCTCATTGACACAGGCAGCGAAATAAACATAATCGATCCTAAAATAATCACAAAATTTTATCCTAATTGTACTCAGCCCACAAATTTAAAAATTAACACCGCTAATGGCACAAGCACTATGAAAACATTAGCTGGTATTCCTTGTTTCAAAGAATTTAAGGCATTCGGAACTTTAAAATTCATTGTTTTAAATTTCCATGAATATTTTGACGCATTAATTGGTATTCGTGATCTAAAAAAGTTGAAATTTAATATAGATTTGGAAAATAACTTATTAACACGTAGCGATGGTAATAATTTTGTTTTGCATTTTAATAAACCCACAAAAATCAAAATTCCAGCGCAAATTAAACAAATTCACACATTGGCCTACACTAAACCAAATCGAGACATTTTTATACCTCAACAAGAATTAAACGGAGTAATAATAAACGAAGGACTATATAAAGTATATAATGGAAATGTAAGTCTTGTATTAGAAAATCCCACTAACGTAGAACAGGAAATAGAAATTAACGAATTAAACGAAGAAATAATAGACTCAGAAGAAATTCAACCACTCAGTTTTCCTCAACAGACGACGATGAAAAATTTAAACAACCTAATTCGAATGAATCACATGAATTCAGAAGAGAGAAGGACAATAATAAAATTATGCAAAAAATACATCAACATTTTTAAAACACCGGAAGAAGAATTAACTGCTACAAATGCAATAAAACACAGCATCACCACCAAAGACGAAGACCCTATATTTTTAAGATCATACCGAACTCCATTTACAAACAAGGAAAAGATAAGAAAGCACATAGACGAAATGTTACAACAAAAAATAGTAAAAAAAAAGGCGGATGCATCAGGAGTAGAAAAAACACGAATGGTGATCGATTACAGAAAATTAAATGCTAAAACAATCGATGATAGGTACCCATTACCCAACATAGAAGATATATTAGACAAGTTAGGAAGAGCACAATATTTTAGCGTTTTAGATTTATCCTCGGGATATCATCAAATAGAGATGGAAACAGAATCAAAACGAAAAACGGCGTTTAATACCGAATTTGGTCATTTTGAATTTAATAGAATGCCATTTGGATTAAAGAACGCACCGGCCACATTCCAACGACTAATGAATAACGTTTTAAACGAATTAATCAACACTCATTGTTTAGTTTACTTAGACGATATAATTATTTTTTCACCGAATTTGGAAGAGCACAGGAAATCTTTAGAAAAAGTATTTCAAAAATTACAACTGCACAACTTGAAACTTCAATTAGATAAGTGCGAATTTTGTCAAAAAGAGACCGAATTTTTAGGACACATTATTACAAACGAAGGTATCAAACCAAATCAAAAGAAAATCGAAGCTATAAAAAACTACCCAATCCCACGGACTCAAAAAGAGATAAGAGGATTTTTAGGACTTGTTGGTTATTACCGCAAGTTCATTAAAGATTTTGCAAAAATTACACGACCCTTAACTAAACAACTAAAGAAAAACACCGAAATTAAGATTGACGAAGAATTTATAGAAACGGTAAACAAATGCAAAACTCTTCTAATGAATGATCCTATTTTAAAATACCCTAATATGGACAATGAATTTACATTAACAACAGACGCCTCTAATGAAGCGTTAGGAGCAGTATTAACCCAAGAAAACCACCCGGTAGCTTATGCATCAGAACACTAAATAAAGCTGAACAAAACTACAGCACAACCGAAAAAGAATTATTGGCAATAGTATGGGCAGCGCAACACTTCCGACCATATTTATACGGAAACAAATTTATCATCGAAACGGACCATAAACCACTAACGTGGTTGTTCTCATTAAAAGAAGCCAATTCTAAATTAACACGTTGGAAATTAAAATTAATGGAGTATAACTACGAAATCAAATATAAGAAAGGAAAAGAAAACTATGTAGCTGACGCTTTATCAAGACCCCCAAAAGAAGTGTACATCAATGATCGGGATTTAGACAGTTTGATAGCAAATGCAGAAGCACCTTCGCACGAAGACATCGAGGAATTAGACCGAATATTGGAAAGTTTAGGACCAGAAGAAAGAGACGATAACGCCACAATTCACACATCAACGGGAAATGTACAAATAGATATCCCTTATAAAGAATCATCATTAAATGTAGCAAAGAATCAAATTATTTTTGATATCCACAACAGCTCATTTCATCCCATTATAAAACACATTGATCTTTTTAATAATTCAAAAAAAAGGATTTATTGTAATTTACCACTAGCTCTTAATAATAATGAAGTTTTAAACGTTTTAAAAGAAATTATTAAACCAAATGTTACTATAAGTATTTATTTTAAGAATCGAAATATGGAACGCGACATTTTAAAAATCATAAGAGAAAATTTCAATGACTTAATAAAAATAAACGTTACCAACAAATTCCTAGACGACATAGAAAATTTAGAAGAACAAACAAAATTAATGAAGTACTATCATACGGGAAAAACTAAACATCGTGGAATAAACGAAACTCATAAATCGCTAAAGCAGTTATACTATTGGCCTAGTATGGAGACAGACGTGACAACCTACATCAATAATTGCGAGACGTGTAATCTAGCTAAAGTAGACCGCAACCCTCAGAAGTTACCAATAGCGTTAACCCCAACTCCCGATAAACCTTTTCAAACTTTACATTGCGATTTATTATTTATTAATCAAAAAATAATACTAACAATGGTGGACGCTTTCTCAAAGTACGCCCAAGCCTACGTTTTACCAGATCGGAATTCAAAAACGATTTTAGAATACTTTACCCTGTATATGTTTCATCACGGCATTTTCTCTAAATTAATCACCGACAACGATCCGGCATTTTGCAGTAACTTAATGTCCGAATTTTTCAAGGTTCACAAAATTGAACACCACAAAACCTGTACAGAAAATTCTAAATCAAATGGAATAGTAGAAAGGTTCAATTCAACGCTCATTGAATCCTTACGCGTAACAAATATTGAAAAATCCCAATTACCCTTTGAAACTCAAGTACATTTATCCGTCATTTCTTACAATAATAGTATACACAATACTACTAAATTTACCCCATTCCAAATAATCAATGGTAACGAACAACATATTTTACCGTTTGACCGGACAACTAACAAAATAACAGAAGACTATATAAACGAAAGAAACAAAATTATGAATCTTATCAACCAACAAGTTAAAGATAATATACTAAAAGTCAAAGAAAAAATACAACAAAAACAACCCGAACGATCCTTGCAAGAAAATTCACCAGAAGATATTGTTTATGTACGAAGAAACCCGCAAAGGAATAAACTAAAGCCCTATGCCGATAAAATAAAGTTACAGGATGTAACAGACAATACGATTACATTTAAAAATAAAAGAAACAAACTAACAAAATTAAAAAGGGATTTAATAAAGAAAAATAAAAAATATGTATCTTTACAGGATGAAGACGGCAATCCTTTGACCCTGGCCCTAGTACTAGTAAAAACGGAAATCCAAGTCAAACCTATAAATAACTACATATTACCCATAGAGTTAGGCAAAGCATATTACCATTTATTTAATCATAAGTTAGTTTTTATTTTAGGACATAAAACTATACATTCACTAGTTACTAATTTAACAAAACAGCACGAGCTAATATATCAGAAATTTCTAGAATTTAAACAAAATAACTCTCAAAATTTAGCTAACGAACATGATGTTAATATCTTGAAAATATTAAAACAAACAAAATTTCAAATTCAATCAATCTTTACAAAAATCGAAAACCTAATTTCTTTTAAACGGAACAAAAGATCGCCTTTTAATTTCATTGGTAAGGTATCAAAATGGCTTTTTGGAACAATGGATGATGACGAGAGACAAGAAATTTATAATGCCATAAGTTCTTTGACAACCAACCAAAATAATATTATAAATAATGTAAACAGTAAAATCACTTTATTGCAAAACATGTTTGACCAAATAGAAACACTTAGAAATAAGACAAACGAAAACATGGTATCTATTGAAACTTATTTAAATTCAATGAATAGCAAAGTTAAAGATTTTAATCATTACATAGTGATGCTCGAGACAGTAGACATTTTAGAAAACAACATAAACAATGTGGAAATTTTTATAAACGAACTGCAGCAGTCAATCATATTAGGTTTTAGGAATCAATTGCACCCTTTCCTTCTACGTTATTCTCAAATAAGCAAAGAACTAAATCACCTAAGATCTTTATACCCGAATGGAATAATAAAACTAATCAATAATCATTATTATTATTCAATATTGTCTGTAAAAATTGGATTAGATACCGCAAACATTATCATATCTATAGAATTTCCAGTAGTGGAAGATAACAATTCAACCCTGTACAAAATTGTAAAAGTACCTTACCAAAACACGTATATTTTAGAACAATGTGATTATTTCGTGTGGTCATACAATAAATTAGCTTGTGTTACCGATTATTTCTTAATAGAAAATAAGTATATAGTTAAGCACAGTAATAACATAAAGGATAATGACAATAATAATTGTATTAATAATATTTTACGAAACAATGTCAAAAATTGTACGGTAATCCAAGTGGAACAATCCACAACTCAATTACAAGCATTAAGCAATGCCGATTATTTATTAATAACTAATAAGTTAAATTTATTACAATATCAGTGCCAAACAAAAGGGACAATTAAGATAAGTCAAAATTCATTAATTCAACTACCTGTCAATTGCTCGATTGAATTTAATAATCAAATGTACATTAATGCAAAAGACGAAATGTCCACAGAAATGAAACTCCCTGAATTATCACAGCTCAAATTCGAAAGTATTGTTATTAATCAAAAACCTTTTGAATTAACAAAATTTAATTTGGCCGATAATTTCAAAAAGCAACTGATGCAAGATCAATTAATACGCCCAATTAAGAGTACCTTACAAATTAAGCTGCCCTTCTATGTATCAATAGTACTTGTAATGATTATTGTTATTTTTGTATTATATAAGTTTAAAATTAAGATGTGCGCGAATAAAGTGAAAAAGTTTAAAGTTAAAATGTGCGGAAAGAAAGTGAAAAAACCTGAGGACAGTTTTTTGACCCGCCATGGAGGAGTTACATCGGAAGTATCTGCCGATCAAACATTATTAGCGGAAACTAGTGCAGTGACCGAAGGAATTTTAGAATAAGCATAATTGTAAGAGTTTATTTAAGGAAGTGAAAATTAATAGAAAAGCATTATTAGTTTGTCCACCGATTATTCACATTATACGTTTAAATTTATATTAAATTTGTAGCAAATAAACTTTTTAAAAATAAACATTATTAAAACAAAAACTTAATTTGTATGTATAACCTGGCTCACAATCGCCGGATGTATCGTTTTTTTCTTTTAAATAATTTCATACATCCGGAAAACAAAAAATGGCAGATCACATTCTGAATGTAGGAAAAGTGAGAGTTCCGGAACGAAATTTATACAGTACGTAATCTATATATATACTTTTAACATAACATATTATTTTTATGTTTCTTTTGTACGACTTGCGAAACTACTTGTTACGTAAATAAATTTCAAAATATACTACCCTGTATATTCTTGTTTGAATTAAAGTTTTTTTCCATTTTTCGACGCCATCTATCGAGCATCTTTGGTCTCTTCCGGCCGAGTAAACGAAATATCGTCATTTTACTTTCACGTGGTTAGCTACATAACATATGCCTGCTTGAATTAAAATTGATTTCTTAAAACATCCACGTGTTGTGACAAACCATCTATAATAGGTAATTTATTCAACGCAAGGTAAGTGTCTTCTATTCTTTATCAGATTAAAGGTAATTTCCATGTCGTTTCCTCAGCGCCAAGTGCTACCTTCCAAATCTGGGTTTCCTTGTCTGTACAAGTTTAACATCTACGATGGAAAAGTTCTAAAAAGAAGCATTGGACTTACGAACACTGCAGATACGATTGATATTTATATTCGGAAGCAATGGACGTTTAACTAATACCACCTTGGACGAAAGTGCATATGTAACAGCATAAGAGAACCGAAACGTATCGTACGTTTCGGTTCTCTTACATTTTTAAATGTTACTTTTTACCTGTTGTAGAGTTTGTGAGTAATAACATGCTGATTACGTCAACTCTCAATTATTATTGTTAATGTAATTCACTTACAAAGATTTTTGTATGTCCTAGCTGTTACACTTATGATTGGAGTCTATTGTGAGTTGCCGATACTTCCAGTGTTTTAGTACTTACCTATACTTGTACTCGAACTAAATTTACTTACTGTGATGTTAACGATTTGATTTCTTTCTTCAATTCCTCCAGCTTGACGAACCTTAAAAATTTTATGCAAACTTCGGGCCTCCTGTGCTGATCTAGCAGGAGCTGTATCTGCAAAAAGAGATCTGGCGCCCATTAAAATAAACTTATCACTTGAACCTCCCCTCTCTCCGATAGGTATTGTTTCAATGCTACAGCGAGTTGGCCGTGCAGAGTTCGTAAATTACTAGAAGCTTGTAACATACTCTTTTTGCACGTGCGTGTTTACATACACAACTATAGAAATGCAAGTCACCTATTTTATCATTGCCTTTTCCTTTTCTTTAAGTTTTAGCTAAGACACATATCAATATTTTTCTATTTTAAGTCTTTTAACACTTCTGTTTGGTTTCTTCTAAGTTCTTTAATATTCCATGTGGCCAATCTCATAGTATGTTTCCGTAGAGTTTGTCGTAAATTTTGTCCATTCTGGTCCGAGGCATGCCTTCAAAATTTTTAGCATTTTAGCTGTGTCATTGTTTCAACTCGTCTCTTTAATCCGTGCTTGGGACCGGGTACCATGTCGTTAAGGTACTCAATTCGTCTAGTGACATATAGTATGTAATTTTTAATATTCTCGCATTTTGTGTTATTTTATTTTTTTACTACACAAAAAAATTTGTTTGTTTATTAAATGAACAAATAAAAATTTTACGTTTTTAATCAATAAAATCTTTTTTTTAAATGGTTCGTTAAAAAAACGATCATTATCTAACGCGCATGCTTAGCGAGGCTTTCATTTCTAAATATTTTCATTTATGCACATTAAAAATGCGTGTAATAGTTTTGCTGCATATGTGAAAGTCTTTCTGGGCAATTTGAGATACTGCCACGTGTTTGCCACTTAGGAATGGTACCTGTCAATCAATTACCTTTTGCTGGAAACAATAACTAGGAGCACGTACTAATGGAGATATTGGTTAATTACAGTGTTTTCAAAATGTAATCTAGAGTCAAGTCGTGTGATATTTAGAAATAGTTTTAGAACACTCTAAAGATTGATGCATTTGATTTCAACGATTCATTATTTGTCTATTTAAGCAACTTACTTGTGATACCATTTTATATCTAATTTTTGCTTTATACTTTTTAGCGATTTTAGGGGACGATTCAAGCATGCCGATAGCTCTTAGCATGACTAGAACATCGTGAGTACCTTTTCTTTACTTGTCATAAATAAGTTTAATTTTATTTGGTTGCTTAAGCTTACAAATGGGTTCGTGCTTCCTCTATTTACAATGACTACATTACATTTTATTTACATTTTTACATTTTTTTTACATTTCATTGTCCTTCCTCTCCTCTTAACTTTTTTTTCTTTCTCCTTACTTCTTCCATCTACTCCGCTCCTTCTCCATTTTCTTCTAAGATTTCCTCTACTTCCATAACCTCTTCTCTTAACTCTCTGCATTTATCTCTTATGTGATTAAGGTCCTCCGTCCCTTCTCCACATAGTCTGCACACCTTTTCTTCTTATTTTTTCCAGTATTTGTTACCTAGCTCTTCGTTCCCACATGTAAACCGTGCTATCATTTTTTTCTTTTTGTTGCTTTTATTCCCTATGACCTTTAAATATTCTGGCACCCTTCACCCTTGATATTCTTATAATTCCTACTATATTTGCTTTACTTGTTATTAAAATGTGTATATGAGAAAAGTAATATAAGTGCGACGTAGATATAAATGTTATCACGACTAACAAACGCAATATTTTTTTATATAATTACGGTTTCAATTTATGTTAGATGCGATTTGCTTCAGGTTGCGAATTTATTAGTTTTGCATCTAATCAAAGTTTAATGCTTTGATTACAACTTGTGTTGTTACACTGTACTACGATAACTTTATGTATGCAGTGTTGCTTACTCTCCAGGGCTTGTATCAACGTTATAATTATTTTTATTAACAAACCTTTAATTGTTACTGTATATGTAATTTTGCCGCGCTTATTTCCTTAATCTCTTTTTTTTTTATTGTTAGAAATCAATATATTTGTTGTTATAACTTGTGTTTTGTCATTGAGTTTTTTTTAGTGTTGGATAGATTATAACTGTGTTTTCCAATACTAATTTCCAGCCTTTTTGACGCTTTTTTAAAATTGTATAATAACTAGCATACCGAGACCTACGAACCGCCTGCCGTATATACTAAGCTAGAAGCTAAGATAGAAAAACATGTAAAGTTATTATTATTGTAAGAGTGAAGAAAAACGTGGAGTAGAACGGGGTAGTGGGGTGGAACAGAGTACCGCTTTTAAAAACGATGTTACTTAGGTGAGCGCTGTATCATAATAAAAACTCGGAAAGCTATGTTAATGTTAATGTTAGTTTATGCTTGATGTTGTGTTTGCGTCGGTGTTAATTACAATTATTCGTTATTTTCAAAGCACGATACGATACACGCTACGATGCAAAGAATTTACTGTCTAAAAAAAGCTGTCCAACAGATTACTCTACCGCAGACGACTTTAGAACGTTATGCAGCTAAGAAGAAGAGAGATAGAGACAATTTCGAGGTCGATAAGTGTTCAGGCAAGTTCAGATGTATTTTTAGTGAGTTACAAGAACTGGAATTAGAAGAATAACTGATAAACGTGGAAGCTCGATTGTTTGGGTTTACTGTAACGGATTTGAGGAAATTGGCCTACCAACTCGCCGTTCAAAATAATTGTTGTAAAAGATTCAAGTCCAAAAACCATCTCGCTGGGAAAGACTGGGTTTAAGAGTTCTTAAACAGACACCCTAACATATCACTGCGGAAACCAGAAGCCACTTCTGGTTCTCGGGAAATGAGCTTTAACATAGTCGCCGTGTCTCAGTTGCTCGAGGAAACTGTAGAGAAATATAAATTAACTGGTGACAGAATTTATAATTATGAGAAGACGGGAATTACTAATAATCTAAAAGGTCAATCTAAAATACCGTCAACAAAAAGAAAACGTCAGGTAGAAATACTCACTTCTGCAGAACGGGACAGACTGTAACGGTTGAAGCATGATTTTTGGCTTCAGGAGGTTATATGCCTCCTCTACTTGTGTTTCCAAGAAAAACGATGCAAAAAGAATTTGAGCTTGATTTGTCGTTGGGATCTGTAGTAAAATAGGGCGATACAGGCTGGATGAATGGAGAAATTTTTATGAACTGGTTTAGAAAGTTTGTAACGTTTTCTGGGACATGCGAGTCACACTAAGAGCCTTAATTTGATAAATTACGCAAGAGAGAACGGGGTTGTCTTATTTTATTTTGTTCTCCACTGCTTACATAGGTTACAGCCATTGGACGTTAAATTTATGAAGTTTGTGAGCACGTACTATGAGCACTAACAAAGAGCATGGTTGCAAAGTAATCCTGGAAAAGTTGTTACCTTGTTTCAAATGTCTACTCTCTTTGTAGCAGCGTTTATAAATGCAGTACGAATGAAAAAAGCTATGAACGCATTCTAAAAAACCGGTATTTGGCCTGTAAATTAAAAGTTTTTACTAAAGTGGATTATCTTCCTTATGATATTTCTAAACAAAACGAAGTGCAGAAAAAAATTAAATAGCTTTACAGCATAGTCCAACAATTTTGAAACAAACTGTAACACCGATACTGCAAAATACCCGTGCAGCACAAGAAAAATCGACAAACAGTTTTGAGTAGCAACCGCATTCTTCCAGAGATCGAACTCTCCCGAGACGGATTGGTACTACCCTACATTTGCAACAGCTGTTACAAGCTTTTTGCTATTTTACGAACCTGCACAGCCAACTCACAATAGTCGGTGAGAGGGGAGGGTTCACAGAGAATATCGAAAAGATACTTAACAATAACAAGTAAACAAGAAACTAACCAAAGCAGTCAATTACGACGGAAAACTGCCACCACGTGCCTGACGCGACCTCAAAATAACAGTAAGTACCAGCAGTATCACTACCCAGTAATTACACCAATAAGAAAAAAAATTAATCGACGTAGTCAAGTCAATCCAAAAATCAAAGCGAAGGTCCGATTAAAAGAAACGTAAGCAAAGTGCTAATCTACAGTCAAACTGCAGCACTAAAGACAGACAAAAGTAAAAGTTAATGAAGTAACTCAGACGTCAAGTCTAGTAGCAATACCTAAGTAAACAAAGCAAAGTAAATCGAACCCACGTAAGACTAAGAAAAGATAAAAAGAATCAATAAATCTAGCAAGCTGATGATCGCATACACGAAATCAAAAGAACGTCAACAATATGAACTACCTATGCGTGTTAATAATCCTAGCCTAGTTATAGAAGAAGAAAATGTAAAAATAGCAAACCGAATTATAAAGAATGATAACTGCAATGTAAGAGAAATCGAGAAATCCAGAAATCGACGCAATTGAGAAAACGGGCCCCTCAAGTTGGGCAGCCAAAATTTGTTACAAGCTTTTTGCTATTTTACGAACCTGCACGACCAACTCACAATAGTCGGTGAGAGGGGAGGGTTCACAAAGAATATCGAAAAGATACTTAAGGGCGCCAGAGCTTATCCAAAGTCACTTCTGTCCCGCTCCAGACAGACGGTGTAAACTTGTAACAAGATGTTAGGTTCGTAATGCTGAAAGAAGCGAAAGAAAAAAAACTAAATCGTTAATAACAATTTCACTTTAATTCCTCTATAATGATAACTAGATTAACGTTCGAATTGATAACAATTGGATAACAGGACCAAGAATAATTTTAGTCCGAGTATAACTAAATATCCGAAGTATCGGCAACACACAATACATACGTAAACTACGTTGACATGAATAGCGAAGAGTAGATGGTAGTAGATTTCATCTGCATACAATATGCGAAGTACACAAAATAATTAGTAATATGGCCTTATTGACAATCAAACACAGTGATAATAAATTACTACATTAATGTTAACTTATCGTAACAAAACGTGCTGAATTAATATAGCCCTAACGTTAATCAATCGTTGGTAGTACACAGCATGCGCAACTCAACATAAGTAAAATTTACTACCTAACTGGTAAACAACAATATCGATAATTACAGAACTAATAGCAAAAGTTTCGTGAGTGACCTGGTTGACTACGAAATAAAACATATAAAATCACTTACCATAAACACAGGAACTTCCCCTTGTGCGAAGAAAGCGCTTTCCCCGACACACAATCCTGTAAACAATTTGAATCGCAAATCGTGTCAAACGAATACCTCACGAAATCAAGATCTACAACAATCGTTACTTAAGGTACAAGAAAGTATAAATAATATAACCCGGTTGTCGAATGCTGTGGTACCCCTTCTCGGTGGTTTAATTAGTTATAACCATAAGCCTTATAAAAAAAAGTTAGCATCGTCCCATCCAAATATTTGTCGAGGTTCATCCCTTCGTGATTCGGTATCGACTACTGAATATAGTGGGACCACAAATAGGTGGTTAATACAAGTCACGTCGTGTCATCCACGTGTAGCACTATTTGCCCTGGAAGGCTCCGCAAGACCCCAATTTCGTGGCGTGGAAATCGCCTTCCGCCAGTGCCCGTGTACGGCAACGTGCTGACTTAGTTAGCAGTCGTTTACGATAGTCATTTATCGAGAATGGAACAGATGCAAAAGGAAGGAACGCAAAATGGCTGTTAAAAGGAAGAAAGAATTACGAACGAAGTTTCACTAACAGACGGCAGTAGCTTACCCTGTAACGCTTCGAATAAATTAGATAATTCACTAAGTATAATTGGTTTCCCAGATGGTAATGGATAACATAACTATTCAATGCGTACAGACCATTTTATATCATTTACGTGTGACGATTTTCCGCCAAATGACCAGCAACGAGAGAACGATCGTTAGAGGGCGTCAACCCGAATCTAATTTCACGTTGAAATACATAGGCGTACGTAAAGAAAATTTCGACCGTAACACAGCACTTGTCTCTTGTGTTACCTCAAATGACTCCACAAAAAATATAACAGTATAAGTATTTTCTTTATGTATCCCCTTCCAATGTTCTACCCATACTGAAAGTTGCATTTTTTTCTAAAAGAGTTAGTAAGAAGCAAAGAAAGATTATGCTATTCTGACGTCGAGGTACTACAAAAATGAAGTTGAGGAAGTCATCGAACAAAGAACTGTTAAAGAACACATAAAGTCATGTAAAACAAAAAATTTAGGTTCCCAAAAATAAAATTGTAAAAATCAAAATAAACTAATAAACTCGGCAAACTAAAGAAATAGAGAACAAAAAAAAGTTGTTGACTCATCAGAATGACGCGGATATTTCTTATTATTTACCACAACATGGTGTTTTAAAAGAATAATCAGTTTCAGTTATCAGCGAATTTTATGGCGATCGTCTCCTAATCAACCCTTCGATTCGATTTAAATATGGTTACTTTTGGTGTTAATTTGTCTAGTTTAGTTGCTATTCGCTGTGCTCAGCAATTGGCTCATGAGTGTAACTCATCGTTACTTCATATATCAAACATAATCTTAAAGGATATGTATGTGGATAATATTATTACTGGTGCGCTTCTATCGTAGAAGCGCAAGAATTATTAAAGAATTTGATCAAATGGCTTTGGTCAAGGACAGTTTGAACTTTCTAAGTGGCTTTCAAATAAGCTAGAAGCTTTAAATGAGGTTGGGTCATTTTAGTGCATTCCTATATGCACGATCTAAGCAGGGAAGAAAAGATTAGGACTTTCTTGGAATGTCTACTGATTTATTTACATTTTTAGTTTTCCTATTTGTGTTTGAAAATTGTTTATTTAGCAAACGTCAAATTTTTTTGGACGTATCTAAGTTTTTGGATCTATTAGGATTTATTTCTCTTTCAATTATATCGACAAAGATTTTTCTTCAAAAACTTTGGTTGCTCAAAATTTCTTAGGACGAGCTAGTTCCAGAATGCGCTGCAAAAAAATGTTTGCAATTCGATCTGATCTGTCTTATTAAAAATCGTTTACTATTTCTCGCCACGTAGTTTCTTGTGCGTATGTTTTACTTCAACTGTATGGGTTTGCAGACGCAAGTAAGGCAGTTTATGCGGCTTGTGTCTATATCTCCAGTGTTGGTTTTGATCATACTCAATCCAACTTGTTGTGTGCTAAAATGTTTGTTTGGAGGTTTTAGCAGCTCATCTTCTTTCTCGTTTATTGTCACAAGTAATTTCTTATCTTAATATGTCGTTTTCACGCGTTGTTTGTTGAACTGATTCATTTATAGTTTTAAGTTGGTTAAAAATGCCTCCTTACCAGTTAAAAACCTTTGTTCAAAGAGAAGCATGGTGCTTGTTCAAGTTGGGCAAGTTGTTCTAATAAAAGAAGGCAATCAACCACCGTTAACTTGGTCATTGGTCATCGACTCCCGGTCTGGATAGAAGTGGCCACTTTTATGTTAAAATATCCTCCAGCTTCTAGAGGAATATAAGGATATGGAGTTCTACCACTTCATTAACATATCAGTGGGCATTCATATTCCTTCAAATGAATACCAACTGCGACCTGCTTTCATAAACAATAGCACCCCATACCATAACCCCGACAGTGTGGTAAACATACCGCTCAACAGAAATCTGCGCATTGCGACGTTCTTCACGTCTACGTCTGACCATCATGCAACCATCGTGCATTCCCAAACAGAATCGGGATTTGTCACTGAAGATCACTCTGGCATTCCACGTTCTAATCTAGTCGCAACATACATCATCCCACTGACGAGCCGTCAACGGAAGCACAAGATGTGATCGATAAGACTACAAGTCAAAAGTTCTAATTTGACGGTAAACTGTACGAAGGGTTACAGAACATCCTTCGTTTTGAAACTATTGATCGGTTATTGATCTTGTACTCTAGAATCGGCTTCTTAAGGCCATTAATCAAACATTGGCGGCCATGTTTGTTTTGACCGTCCACTTCTCGTTTACGACGTTTTTTTCCTTTTCTAGACCATACTTGATAAAACCGTAATACAAAGGATTGGTTACAGTTAAAACGGTTAGCAATTTCTCTGAATGAAAAACCACCTTCACGAATTCACTTAGTTGTCAACCTCAAAATGCAAAAAAAACACAAAAAAAATATATATGGCTACTAGATTATTTTGAATAAAATTTTAATCAATTACTACGATTCACTAGTTAAACATTTCTGCCAATTTTGGTCTAAAAATTCTAACGCCTTCTTAGTGTCGCATTTTTTATGTCACAGAGCATAGTTTTTGATTCTACAATATTCTTTTATTAAAAAGTTGACAGGGAGCGTTTTGCATAGCTTTATAAAAGTTTTGCAGTTTTTTTTTATCAGGACCAGAAATAACATAAGTTGTGTTTTCTGTGCTTCTTCTGTCCCTTTCGATATCTTTAATCTATGGACAAGAAAACTTTTCAAACATTATAATTTATTTGTTTAATAAATAAACATATAAAATTTTAAGAAAATGTTTTATTCTGAATTTAGAAGAGCAAAAACAATAATTATTTAAACAAAATGTTCTTTAATATTAATTTCCAGTTGCAAATACGTTTATAATCAATAAAAACTTTCTTTCTTTCTTAAAAATCATTAATTTTATCATGGACAATTTCCAAAAAAAAAATTTAATTATTTTATAAGCAATTTTTATAAGCATTTGCTTATAACTTATATTAATTATTTCAACAATCGCAGTAAAAAAAAAGATTTTTTTACGTAGCTGCTGAAAATTAAAAAAATTAGAATTGAAATGTTTGAAATAAAAATTGTATTGTTAACTTTATATGAGATTTTCGTTTTTTAAAATCTTAGATCAACATTTTCTAAAATCGTTTTTAAAGTCTTTGAAGAAAAGATTCAAAAAGTGCAAAAAATGTCAGGTGATTAACAAAGGCATAAATAATTAAAAAATCTGAGAAAACATTTTTTTACAACAAATTACTGTTTATTGAACTGAAATTTTTTGCTTCTTAAGAATCCCTTTTCTGATTTTCAATAATCCCTCTTGATTTTACTAAATTGTTTATAACTTTCGTAATTTTTTTGAGCGAGACTTTGCGTTAACCTTAATAGTATTTATACATTGACATACAAGTGAAAAATCTATTTAAGTACATAATATTAAATTTTCCCATTAAAAACAGTAAATAAACTAACAAACCTATAGAAACCATTAAAATAAATTTTAGATTTATGTAAATGATTTTGTATTGTATTCAAATGTAACAAAAAGAAAACTATATAATTATTTAATTCAGCAGTAGTAAATAAATAGGTTGAAACAAGTTCAAACAATAAACATAACTAAAAAATAAATTTGATTAAATAAAGTTTGTTATTAATCCGGTTTTATGAAGATACACGAGTTTATAACTTAGTTCAGCTAAATCGATTTGCATTTAAAATATATATATACTAAAAATTAATTTTTGACTAATGCAAAACAAACTAAATACGGTTTTACGTTTTTGTTTACCTAAAATGTAAATTTATGTCCTTCATCAGTTAAAGTTTACTATAAATATTTTGTGCAAATTTTATAATTTGCAGTGTTTATCGTTTAACGTTGTGGATATACAAAAACAAGAATGATTTTTTTTAAGGTAATTTAACTTTTGTCTATTTTATTTTGTAACGTAATTGTTTATATAGACGTTCGCATTGTTTTTAATTGTAATTACGTTTGTAATGGCAAAACCTTCTCCAAAAGCAAAGCCCAAAGCGGAGCCTAAACCAGAACCGTTAGCATCTCCTCGTAAGTAAATTACATTGTGTTTTTTAATAAAAAATAATTTTATTTTGTTTATTAGGTTCGTGGGAAGATTTTGGATATAACAGCTGGGGAAATGGTGGATGGGGTAATGACAACTGGGGAAATGGGGGTTGGGGTAACGGAGGGTGGGGGAATGGAGGTTGGGGAGGTGGTGGTTGGGGAGATGGCGGTTGGGGAGATGGAGGTTGGGGTGGTGATTATTGATGGAATTAATTCTTAGAATTGTATTTATATGTTAAGTATATTATATTTTTTTAAAAAGGTTTGTGTATTTATAAACTAAACGTACTGCAAGTAAAATGCGAATTGCTAAGTGTAATTCAAAGCTCTACTGCTACGCAAAAGCCATAAATGCTCACAATAGAATCTGCACCTAAAAAAATTGCCAAGTATTAGTACGAATTACATGTGCGACATTTTTTTATTATCATTATTCGAAGTAGGGTGAGTGTTATGATAACATCCTAAACTGCGACCAGATTAGATTTTTTGTGCCCCCCCTCTCGTTGGACTCAGGAAAGATCTATGTCTTTGACGAATTCGATCAGGCCCCTGCTCGAAAGGTTTAGTAATTCTTCTTCCAAGATGAAGATGAAATCTAGATATTTTTGTCTCTTTAGACACAAAGCTGGGCATCTCATAATGATATGATCCATACGCTTCACCTCTTCACCACAGTACCTGCATGTGTCATCACACACCAGTCCTATCTTACTCAAGTGGTATCTGCAGTAGATGCGTCCTGTTAGTGTACCACAGAGGAGTTATATTTCTCTTCTTCTTAACTTTATAACTTCTTTCCTCTTCTTTTTGTTAGGGTTAAGGCAATTTTTTGAATGACCTGGCATTTTGTTTCTTTGTTGGCCCAGTGGGTGATAACCACCTGATAGTCTCTTTGACTAAAGCCATACATAAGAGATGGCCCTATAAAGGGTTTTACGTCAATTTTGCTTGCTTATCTGCTTCCACATTTCCTCCTATTCTCTCATGCCCTGGCACCCAAAAAAGTTCAACTTTATTCTTGTTTGCCAGTTGGTTTAGGGAATGATGGCACTTGTGAAGCATACGTGATCTTACGCTGTTTCTTTGCAGTGCTTTTAATGCCGCTTAGCTGTCTCACATGATGCATATATTTTGTTTGCATCGGTTTTTGGTAATCAGATGTTTCGCCATGGTGGCTTTACTACTGAGAGATGCGTGTTTTTTAAACCTAGGTCCCACCATTGCTGCCCCCACTTCACCGTTTTCTATTTTGGATTCATCTATTAACCATTTTTGGCAAAACCCCAGCACGCAATCCGTGCTTTCCATCCAGTCTATTGGGGTACCTGACTTTGTATTTGTGATCCAAGATCATTTTTGAGTTTATCTGGTGGCTCATTGCAGTCATGTCCAACAGAGGAGTGGCTTTGAGAATTCCCAGATGGCCTTTGAGGTAGCCTTCTTTAAAATGGTGTTCGTCATTAGTTTGAGGGCTTGCTTCATAGTTTCCTCCTTAATTGCTACTGGTAGTGGCTTCAAGCTAAGAAAGATCTCCATCACAGCGGTGGGTGTTGATTTCATGGCGCCTATGGTGTCGGACATGCTAGTCTTTGCACCTTTGCCAGCTTCGCTTGCGCGGTACTTTGGTCTACATTTCTTAACCAAACTGCAGACGCGTAGAGAACTCCAGGTCTAACGACCTGGTTGTAGATCCAATTGGTTATGCTGGGGTTCAAACCGCACGTTTTGCCAACCATTTGGCGGCAAGATCATAAAGTTTTTTTAGCCTTGTTGGTCGTTTTGGACAGGTGACTTTTTCACGTTAGTTTTTTGTCCAGTGTCATTTCCAGGTATCTAACCTCCTTGGAAAGGGGAATGGTACTTCCATTTAACTGTATACTGGGGATATTTAAATTACTTTGTTTGGTAAAAGGAACGATGGTGGTTTTATTTGGGTTTATGTTCATGCCCTCTTTTAAGCACCAGTTACGTGTTAGGTTAATGGCATTTTGTATTCTCTTTCCCGTGGTGTTTGATGTAAAGCTGATTTCCATTTCTGATAGGTAAATTGGAATTTATGAAGAGGTTTGACCGTTAAAATTTCTATTTTAATATATTAGTGCACAAGCTTCTCCATTGTTTTGAGCATAAACGATAAGAGATTTATTGAACGATATGACTTTGGATTCTATAGAGTTTTACACCTACCTTATGTAGGAATACGACTTTTACTTTCCTCCATGCTTGAAGGACATGGCCATATAACAAACTGGATCTGAATATTTTGATCAATGTCTCTAGCAAGATGCCCTGCCCTCGTTGAATAAGTGCCGCAAATATTCCATTAGGGTCAGGAGTATTGAAAGATTTGAAGGTTCTTAAGGCTCACTTAATCCTTTCAGGCGATGCAATTTTGTTGACAAGAGGATGTTCCTGTTTGAGCAGAGTTTTACTACTTATTGGTCCATTGGAAACCCTTGTTTCTCAAGCTGGAAAATGTTTTTTAATAAATACTTTCAGAGTTTCCTAAAAGATTGACGTTAAGGTGCCATCTGTTACCGTGGTTGCCCCTTGGCTCTACCTTCTGCACTCTGCTTGCGACAGGTGTTTCAAAAGGTTTCCACAAAAAGTCCTCCAAGAACTTCTCTTTGATTTACGAAATGTCACATTAAACCTTCAGCTCAAAGTTCTACCAGGGTACTTTCCTTTAATCTTTTTGGTTTTGAACTAGGCTAGGAAGTCTGTATGTTTGGTTGGTCATGCAACATGCCCCTATCTTAAACATGATCAAACAGTGATTGGAAAGGGACGCCTCCCTACACACTTTCTAATCACTTATTAGATTTTAAACCTCCCTAGACACTGAGGTTAAGTCTAGAACCTCCTGCCTTATAACGTTTATAAAGGTAAAGGCGATTGGGCTTATTGGTCACTACCATATTAGTAGTTAGTAAGTACTCGGTCGTTGGTATCGTTGCTTCCCTAAACGGTGTTGTGGGCATTGGCGTCCACCCTCAGGATTAGATGTTTCCTGTTGGTTTTGCAGTAGCTGATGAGTCGTTTTACCGTGTCTGGTGGCGCTTCCTGTTCCTCTCCAAGAAAATATTTCGAAGTCAAGAATACTTACTTTTTTCTCCAGGGACACTAGTTCTGCCATTATGGTGGCTGTATCAGCATCTGTGAATTCTGATAGAATCAGTGTATTAATGGTTTTATTAATCAGAATGGCTGCTCTCGGTACCAAGGCAGATCTATTATAAATCAGCTTACCGTTTTTGGTACCTAATCCACAAACTCGTCCCCCATTTATCTAGGTTTCCTGGACTACACGCACTATTTTAGTGCTTTGAGCAAACCTGTGGCATAAGGCGGCCGAAGCAGCCTTCGCGTGGTAAAGGTTCACTTGCACGCACTCCATGGTTAGGATGTAGATGAGGAAAGTGTAGTACCACTCTCCTCCACCACCTCCATGGTGGTTGCATCCTGAGGATGAATCCATAGAACAGTTTATTTTCTAGGGATTCTACTGTTTGACTTGAATTTTGGTCGATTGAGAGAATTAGAAGTGCGAATGTACCTCTCGCCTCCTTCCTTATTACTCTCTAGGTTGAGGTGTGGACTCCATCGTTCTGTCCTTGGATCCGATGGCATATCTTTTTGCCGACATCTTAGAGGAGTTGGGGAAGAATCCCAGTAAGGTACTACCCTGAGGTATATCTGCCACTTTGGTAGCCCACAGCTCTGAACTTTCCCAAGAGTGTAGATTAACTGCCACAGCCTTGAGCCATTCAACTGTGGCGTTGTCCTTGCATGAAAGCATTAGGTAGTCCGTCTTATACACAGAGGTGAAGAACTTAGGTTTAATGGTTTCATTGTACCTTTCCTCTACTGTGTTCATGACGGCCGAGCAGATTTGATCTATCTAGGCAGTAGTGAGAAGTTCTGGTATCCAGAGATCGCATACTAGAAACTTTTTAAACCTAAGCTATTCCTCCTTAGCGTATGCTGACCTATCGTGAATTGGGAGATGTTTATTGACTTTCCAGTCTAGATCCGCCGTGTTTGCTAAAAGCAGGGTCACCTCGAGCAGGATGCAGCTTTTCACTGTGCACGGACGGTCTTGCGGCAAGCGTCATATAGGAACTAGGAGTTACCTCAGTTATGCGGTTGAGGCTCAATACTCTCTAGGGAGATACTTCATTGCACCTTGACAAACACCGGGCGGAAAATTGCTGCTTATGGAAAATGAAAAAGCAGATGATGCTCTTACTGATCGATTAGTAGCTCTTGTAGATCCTAATGCAGGAGTAGATATACAACAAGTATTACTAGGTTTGTCGCAGCCATTGGATCTTCAGTAATAACAAACACAAAACCGGTAATGGCAACAACGGCTCCACCTCCACCTTATTAACATCCCACGGCTACAACACTATTAAAGCAATATTTGTGCCCTTATACAATATGAAATGCCAAATCTCTCAGATTTAATTTAAGCATTTACATTATTAATTTTCATCATTTCTTTATAATAGTTTCTGCTTCTTTTTTTTCCCAATACAACGATAATATTGTTTTTTTTGTTTGATGACGGCGATGATGAGGACAAACGTGTTGCACACAATGCTCCTATCCTCGATGTAAAGATGAAGAATGCAATACTGACATAAGTTCAGGTGAGGAAGATAAGGAAGATTGTGTTATGTATCGTTCTCACAAAAAGAAAGAAATGAAAGTAATCGATATTGGAAAAAACACCATATATCAACCGCAGAAAAACTGAAAAACACAACGATGTCCCGATAAGGCTAAGCAAGAAATGTTGAGGGATATTCAAATTTGTGGCAGTGATAACTTGATTAGAAAACGCTGGAAATGATTGTAATAAACACGAATCAGTACATCGAAAACATCCAAGGTTACTAGCGAGAGCAAAGCGCCAGCCAACTGGCAAAATAAAATAAAAGCCTGCATTAGACTTTTATACATACCTGGAATTCACAAGGCAGAAAAGAAAAGTCTTCAAGATTTTTAGGGTTCTAAAAGGTTTAGTGTCGAGATATTTTGTATAACCATGAGTTAGTACAAGTTTTGTTTTTTGTTGCAAACCTTACGATAGATAAATACGTAACAAACGCAGAGTAGTAGGCCGCCTGTGAAAAACTGTCAGTTTTGCTACACACAGGAAAAAACGATACGATTGACGATGAACTCAAAAACTTCAAAAAACGTTGCTCTTTTATCCAATTAAAGCCAGCAAAATATGTGATTAAAAAATTTCCTGCAGTTGATTCCAAAATGTTTTACAACTGCAATCTAAAAATCCTGGCAGACAGTCAGATGGCCCTTGTAGTTACAGGGGGTTAACGTTTGGTGACCTCTATTATTAATTCATAACCCAAAGGGTTAAACTGAGTATACGTATTAAGTTTGGTTCTAATTTTTTTAAAAAACAGGGTTTGTTATGTTAATATTAATAAAAAAAAATGTAGGAAACCTCCGTCGGAAATAAACTAATAGAAGTGACACCTTTAGGCTAAGTTGTTCTTAGTATTACATCCAGTACGAGACAAATTCTTACAAATTAAGTCTGGTACAATATCTTAACGAAGATGATCGACAATTATAATTTTGTGAAATCAGGGCTGAACAGAATATCGTAAAACCAAATTTGCTTTCTAACATCCAAAAAGTGTTTTTTTTAATAAGACAGTCAATCACTATAACTGTCGTTATTGTTTTGTTCAAACAACCACATTGATCCAATGTTAACCGATATTTTAGAATATGATGAAAATTATCTGGAAAACGAATTGGTATTTCAACAAGATGGAGTTCTTCCGCATTATATTTTACGAGCTTGACTTTACCCGGCCCAACAATTTTCGAACCAATAGATTTGAAGGAAAGGATCGACAAATTTTTATCAAATTTATTCGACTGCTCCTAAGTCCTTGTAAGGTTTACGCGAGCGCATAGTAAAAGAATGTCGTGTTATTACTCCTGCAGTGCTTCAGAATGTTTGAGAACGTTTTTATCAAATTTATTATTATAGTTATTGCATAGAAGTTGAAGACAAACACTTTAAAATGTAATCAATTAGGATTGTATTTAGCATAAAATTGTTCACCTTGAAATTGATGTGTTTTTGTGTTTTTTTTTAATTCTACTGGCCTCAAATCCGCCTGTAAGGTTTTCGTTAGGTTACGCTGTATATTATATTTTTTAAAGCTTAGTTCTTTATTTCTATGTTTTATATCCTTATAACTTTAAAAAAATATATAATATCTTATACAACCTTGGAGTTCACCAATGGTTGAGATCTTCAATTTGAGAGAACCGAATTCTCAGATTCGGCGCTAGCATCTAAGTGTTAAATAAACTGCCATTTTAATTCAGAATTTAATCGATTAAATGGTTGGTATTACAGTGAATATCAGACTGTCACTTAATCAGAGATCATCATCTTTCTGCCATCAAAATATGAGCTATTCCTCTGTATAGTAAAGTGTTACAATTTGTCCCGTACTAATATTTAGTCCGGTACTAATATTTAGTCCCGTACTAAATAATTTTTATACAATTAAATTCGGCGTTTCAATACCGCACTAAGCGTTAGAACTGAACTATACATTAAATACGCGTTTCTGCAATCGGTCATTAATGGTTTCTTTATTTACTTTTTAATACATGCTACCAACTCAAGATAACAAAATAAAAAATTCTGACCTACCCTGTATATGTTTAACTATAAAATATTTTTAATTAATTAATTCTTATTAAACAACAAAATAAATGTGCTTTTGCAGTATAAAATATTTTAACAATAATAAAAGTATTTAGTTTATATCCAAAAACAATTAATTATTATATAATAATCAAACCTTAAATAAAAATACACTAAAATCTAAACTATAAATAATGGTTTAATTTGAACTTTTGTACTAATGTAAAAATTATTACCTTTGGTGTTAATTTTGTTTTTATTTCTAATGGCATTTTTTTCTCCATTAGTTGACGTTTGGTATAAATGCTTCCTGTAAGTATAATAATTCGCAGTGTTTGTTGTGACTGCGCGAAAACAAAAATGAATTTTATAAAAGTAACGTATTTAATTATTTTCTGTATTTTTTATCATCAGCAATTGTTTATGTAGGTTTTTACGTTGATTTTACTTTTGATTACGTTTAAATTGGCAAAACCTTTACCAATAGCTAAACCTGTAGCAGAACCTGAAGCCGATGCTGATCCATCAATATCAATTTCCAGTAAGTAATCTGCGATTTGTTTTTTTTTTTATTATTTATGTTTATATAAATAGTTTCGTTGGAAGATGGACGCGGTGGTTGGGGATATGGAGGATGGGGACATGGTGGACGTTACGGTGGAGGATATGGTTACGGTAGAGGATGTTGTGGTGGTTATTATTATAAATAAAGAAATTTTTATAACTTAAATAATAATTAATTTTAGGTTTTTAATTGTATAGTAAATTTCAACAAATTTTTATAATTATTATTACTTACTACAGTGCGTACTAAAAGCTGTGTGTCAAATGTGAAACTTCTTTATTGTGAAAGTATCAATTTTTATATATTTTTAGCGACAAATATTTTGCATCTGACAATAACATACAGTCAAATCAAATGCTCTTTAAGTAGGGTTCTGAATGTTCATAGCTGATCCAATCGACTGTACCCCATGGGCTTTTGTTAAGGTTTTTGCTTAGTTCTAGGTGTTGATGATACAGTTTGATAGGCACACGATGAAATGTATCTCACTTTTGCTCTAGAATGCACCTATTTTGTCCGATCGACAATTTTCTTTGGAATCTCAACGAATGTCAGTGTGGCTCGTTGGTCTTGGTATCGTAGTAGAAATGCTAACAAGGTTTTTAGATAAATGTTTACGCCGTGTCTCATATTTGTATGTAGGATTGTACAACCGTTGTTGATTAAACAATCGTTTAATATAAAACAAAAAACAAAAAAACACAACATTAGCTTTAGAATAATTTCGGCAAAAAATGACAGCAGGATCAAAAAAGTTTTAAGAAAAAAAACTACCGTATAATCCGGAAAAAACTATTTCACGGCACAACGATCGTAAAAGTCTATATAAAATTACTAAATATATCTTTAGAGTGGTAAATGTTTTGCGAAATGTCAGTTTGTTTGGGTTCACGAACGACAATACGACAAAGGTCAGGTTCTACTTCTTGTTTTGGCTCTCCATGAAAGACTAGGACCAAACCTAAAAAATCTGGGTGTTTAACTACGACGCGGTCTAAGCCGAAAGTCGATTATAATCATAAACAAAATAACCGCGAAAGCTTAAGATTTTATAAAAACACTGATTCTAAGAATATATTTCTTTTCAACAAGAGAGAATAGGAGTTAACGAAAAAGCAAGAGGTAGACCAATTACAATTAAATAACAATTATAGATTCGTCGACTAATATAGCAATATCACAGCCATAATATAGATGTAGGATCTTTTGTTTAGGACACACGCCATAAAACTAAATATATTCAATTGTTAACAAACGTTATAAGTGATTTTAATTGAAATAAAAACATTATTCGATCAACTACCCTGTCTACTATGCAGTCGCAAAATAAGTCGAAAATTAACAATAATAATAACAAATAACAAAAAAGTAAAATATGAGCACAAAAACTTACATAACCGACAATTCTTTGTCACAAGTAGTAACGTTCACTACTCCCTTTTATCTGATTTAAGAACGAAAATATGCGTGGTATATAAGTTTATGTACGACAGTTAATGTTATTTTATTTTGGCTATGCCTGCGTTAAAATGATCAAAGAAACTTGAAACTAATTAATATAAAGCTTGACATAAGTGATAAATGCTTAACAACATCTTTATTGGCAGGTTTAACCGATGACTATGGCGATGGAAGTTAAAATGTACCATTAACGGCTAATCTTGTAAAAACAAAACATTTACAAGAAGTTAAAGCAATACAATCAACAACGGTGGTTTTGTACACCAAAAAATTTACAAAGCAGAGATCCCAGGTGTTTTAAATGTATTAAATATGAATTTAAAAAAATTGCATGGTGAAGGTAAAATTGGACGGTGGTCGAACAGAATTAAATTCAAACACTGCATTATGTTCAAGCTTTGGTAAGTAAACAATCATGACAAGAATAGGTAGTATATTGATTCGAGTGCATCAGCACATATGACTAATTCAAATAAATAAATAACCTTTACTGCAAAAGAACATTACTGTGGCGACTAATCAAAAAATCGCAATTACTGGTATTATTGACACACAACTAAGATTTAACAATACGTTAATTTATTTTAAAGATGCTTTACTTGTACAAAGTTTGAAAACAAATTTATTGTCAGTTAGTCAAACGGTAAAGGAAAGTAACAAAAAGACATTTTCTAAGTCATGCTGTCGTATCTACAGTGTATATTTGAAATACAACTACAACCTCAAAAAGTAGTCTCATTGTGGCGTCAAATAAAATGTTTCCTTTAAGGATTTGGTCTAAAGTGATGCAGTTTGGGATATTTGCAATTAAAGTTTTTAGTCCGGTTTTGACTATCTAAACAAACGGAAATTGTTTGTTACTATGCGGTAAATGATGGATGTAAATGCTGTAAAATCCGTAAAACGTATTGATATATTGTGTTAATTATTGTTTTCTTTAATTTTCCATCATCTACAAAATCAATTGTTAATAAAATAATTAAAATAGATAGTAAAATAGATAGTTTATTGGCATTATTAGTAACCTGGCTTAACAAAATAAACTATGTGTACACGATCACGTTTATCTTTGGTTGTAACTAAAACAAGACTTCAGATAATTAAATGCAAAATTCAGCTTTCTTAAAACTGAGTTCGACAATCTGATTTATTTCTGTCTTGATTTTTTAACGGATGTTTTTAGTTAATGCTGAGCGATTCTTGCAAATGTACTCGTAATTCATATTACAATATTTTAAATTTTATTTATTATGTGCAACAATTTTAACTATTACTTTAATGTACGGTGAGTGTAACTATAACCTCCATACCATACGTAGATTGTGAGTTAAGCAATATCCTAATAGACAATTACCTTGAATAAACTAGATTTTGACGTATGTGCAAAGATTTAGAGAAACGGAATGTGTTCTTTCTGCTTACAAAGGGCGTGGTCAAGAAAGACCACTCCATGTATTAGCAACGAAAGAAGAATATATCTTTTCAATAAAATTAAAACTTTAATATTTATTTTCTTCAATGTATGTGCAGATATTGTAAATTGTAAAAGCTCGGACACGAAGTAGCACTAGACGCAGCTAACGTGTCGTTTCATGTTTTAAAGAGTTATTCTTTGTGCCCTTACCATGTTCAAGTAGTCTAACAGTTAACTGACTTTGATTTTAAACCGCGACCTGAGTTTTGTGAGTAGTTGCAGCAACTAAAAGCTTTTGACCTTGAGTTTAGTGCCAAAAGATTTTTTTCAGATGAGTGTTGTTTTACACGAAATAAAGTGCCAAATTTTCACAACACGAAATTCAACAAAGTGGAGTTTTCTATTAATGTTTGGGCGGGTATTTTAGGAACAGTTTAATTAGACTGTTTATTTTACCAGAAAAACTTACAAGCGACTTGTACTTTTACAAGAAACTTTTGCAGAAAAATTTGATGACTTAAAGTTTGCATAACAATTTGGTTTATGCACGATGGAGTTCCTCCGCATGTAAGTCGCCCCGTTTCCGATTTTTTACGGATCGTAGGCACGTTCAATAACTGTACCTAATTGGTGTGTTCATAAACTGTGTCTAAATTTTTATGTGTATATTAAACCTATAAATAGGGTGGATTATGTCATGTAGCTTTATTCTTTTAAATCTATTTAGAGGGTTAATGCGCACCTAATAATTTGAAGTAGAGCTATTTAACTAATCTAACAGGTCTACAAAAATATGTGACTATTGAACTTGTTCTAGGCAGATTAATGCCCTACAAAAAATCTTATGACAAGGCTGCCATGAATGCAGCAAAATTATTGATTATTTATTAAAAAATCCTAGCCACAAAGAATCATTTGGTTTTCGCCCAATTTTATTTAAAGATGAAGAACTTCTGTCAGTTAACTTGGTTATCGAGTTAGCAAGCAAGGTTTTCCAAGAAAAAAAGACCTCCAGTTCAATCTACAAGCATTTTTAAGTACTCGCCCGCGTAATAACCCTTTTAAGACTAATAGACCCCGTGATGATTGGGTAAGAGTTTTTTATAAAACGCTACCCTTGCGTTGTGGAAAGGACCAGCAAAGCTGTAACATCAGCCAGTTCCTGCATAAGTGAAAAAGACAACAGAAAATGGTTTACTGAAATTTCCGAGTACATACAAAAAAGAACCTGAATAAAGGTATTAAAGATTCCTCTCGAGTATTTAACGGGGATGAAACTGCATTCCAGATTATTGACCAAACACTGAAAAGGTGCTTGCAGCCAAACGCGAGAAGAATCTGTACGCGGCAAAACATAGCTCATCCAAAGAAAATCTGACGGTTATGTTCACCTTCTCTGCAAGTGGAACATCTCATACAGCACCGAATATCCTGTAGATGTTAGTTTCTTGGCCAATTCATAGATGTATGCCCCGGCTATTTAAACAATAACCATGAAATATCATAAAAATGAAATATTTAGATCATTAAAACTATATCCGTGGGATATCTTTCACTGGCTTTTCAGGTGTTTTAGCTAAATGTTCATAGAATATTGGTTGGTGTATATTCACATATCTAATCTGAGATATCACTAAGACATAATTACATAATACAAGGCTGGAGTAACTATGACTTCTGCTTTTCTTGATAATCCTTTCTTGGTTGTGTGTTTCTTCCTTAGGTTGTCATTCAATCATATTTACGTGCGGCTGCCTCTTTGAAGATCCTGCCATAGCTACTAGAACGGACTGTTCTACAGGGCGTCCGCAAAGAGTGAAATTTAGCGTTAAGTACTGCTTCTACGAAAATTAATCGTCTTTCCGAATCTACAGAGGAAACGGTTTATCAAAGTAAAAGGTTCTATTAACCTTTTTTTTTTAATTTGGTGTGTCTGATTATCGGCGCATCCCTATTGCAAACAATAGTTAAGTACGTGTGCGGTAAGATCTTCAGCACCGACGCAGGTTTGAAGCAGCACATTCGACAACGTTATTGTAGAGGCCCCACAGGCTCGGATACGTCCTGCTCTGTTTGCAAACGAGAGTTCAATACGTACGCAAGTACGCGTCAGCACTCTAAAAAAGCTCATTCACTTGACTATAACCGTGATCTAAAATCGTAGGGAGAAAATCCAATACAAGATATATAAAGATGGACAGACGAAGATCTCATTCGTATGGCGTTGGCAGAGTCAAGGTTTACTGGTCGACACATTTTCGTTTACTTAACCCGGCTCTTTTCCAATCTAACAAAGGAGGCCATTCGAGACGGGAGACGCCTTTAGGATTACCGTAACCTCCTCTAGGATTTGGATACCGGTAAGTCAAAAAAGGGAGACCAAAGAGTGTCCCTAGTAGTCGAAAATGCTGATGTGGATAAGTTATTTAAGTCGGATTCACCGTCTAGAGTCGACGATTTACGACCCGGTCCCTCAGGCACTCGTTGAGAATACCCGACCTGCAAAAAAGTGCGGGGGCAACTGGAGTCTTTCCGAGGAGATAAAGGTTGTTCCCCACATGACCCGATCGGCAAACAGACGACTTAGGTCAACTGCCTCTTTCGACGAGGGTCTTCATGAGCAAGACTCGTGGCAGACTCAAGAGCGTCCGGAAAGTGTTGTTGCTGTGGATACCGATCTACCCACTCACATTAAAGCTGCTAGGCCTCTTAAGTCTACTCCTGAAACTGACCCTGTTATTCCACACATCTTGGACTTGAGGGGACGTTGAGAAGGCTGGACAGAACCAGATTTAGAACTTTTTTGGCTGACCCAGGTTTATGCACGGAATCCCGAAGTAAACGTCAACAGTCTTAGAGAAGCCATCAATGTTTGGTTGGGCGGACTGGGAGTCGTAGCCGCGAAAGGGCCGAAACAAACAAGCCAAGAAAGCTACTCTTAATTCGAAGTCAACCTTATCCGCTAGAGTGATGAAATTCCGAGAGGTCCAGAGACTTTACGCTAAGGACCTCACTCGGCTAGCGAATTGCATACTCAATAATACATCTATACACTTAGCGGATATATATCCCGATAGTCTTGAGGTGAAAACGGTCTACAGGGAAATCTTTGACGTCCTTGGAAGCCCTAGCACCAAACCTATCGAGGATTTTAAGAGTGGCTCGGGAGGTGAGTGGAAGCCAATAACCGGCAACGACATTGAGTTGGCGTTGAAAACGTCAATCAGTTCGGTCCGTGAGCCGGACGGTGTCGGCATTCAAGACCTTCGACGTCTTCCAACTCTGCGACTTGAGCTTCTACTAAACTCCATCTTGATCCTGGGTGGACTGCCTGCATCTATTTCCGACAGCAGGTCTATACTTATATCCAAAAGCGATTGTGTATGCAACGACGTCAACACATGGCGACCCATCACGATCGGGTCGGCAATCACTAGGCTTTTGCCTAAGATCCTTGCCCTACGACTATGAAAGCTGCTTCTGCACCCCCACTAACGCGGTTTCCGCGCGGTGAACGGAGTGCTCCTAAACACGCTAACCCTAAAAACTCTCTTTTGGGAGAGGAGAAAAGATGCGCGCCCGCATCACGTCATTAGTCTGAATTTGACGAAAGCGTTTGATACGGTATCGCACAGCGCTATTAAAAGAGCACTCCACCGCTTTCGGATACACGCCAAATTGATCAACTTTCTGATGGGGGGGGGTTTCTGGCGCTTGTAACCGTTTTTTACGAGCGCCGAGTACACAAACTGCATTAGCCTTCTTCGGGGATGAAACAGGGCGACTTCCTTTCACCAATTATATTCAACTTTGTGTTAGACGAGCTAGTGGTGAAGATAGAGAAAGCCGGGTTGGGTCTTAGGCTGAACACCGGTGCCAAACAAGCCTCTGTGGAGTGCTTA
Source organism: Aquatica leii (assembly GCA_035610365.1). Lineage (NCBI taxonomy): Eukaryota > Metazoa > Arthropoda > Insecta > Coleoptera > Lampyridae > Aquatica > Aquatica leii. The sequence continues at coordinate 20,825,619 of CM069432.1, read as the reverse complement.
GTTTATGCCGACGATCTGGTGCTAGCCAGTGAGACGTTTGCCGTAACCTAATCGAAACAACTGTTAACTTTTTTGGCCGACGTGAATTAAGTTTGAATCCGACCAAGAGCATGTCTTTTGTTGTTCAGACAGTACCCGATAAAAAAGTACTATTTACATCTACCGCTCTACGTTTTCACGTGGGTAGTAAGTATTCTTCTACCGGGCGAGTGGAGCCCTCGTTGGAGTTACTGAAGTTGCAGCTGGAAAGAGTAGGAAAAACCCTTTTCAATCCACCCCATACCCTGCTGTATACAAGAGTGGCTCTGAAAACTCTTAAAGGAGCTAACCGCCTCATACGCATTGCTCTCAGGCGGACATTACACCTTAACTGGATTTGCGCGGATGCTTTTATCTACGCTCTTACACGTCTTGACGGACTTGGGATACCCGCCTTTGTTTCCCAGGTACACTCCATATTATTTAGGCGACTAAATAATATGCAAGTAAACGCCGATCTAATCACCACCGCCATCCTGGATGCTCCGGTTGAAACTGGGTCATTGATTGGTGAAAGGCGGGGGCACCATGCAAGATCAGATTAGGCGTGCATGGGGCGAACGGTTGCAGCATTCGTTCTCCGGTAATGGTTTAATGCAGGGCAGTCACTTTGCACATTTGGGCTTTTGGATCGACGATAAAAAAAGTGGCGTTAAGCGTACCAGAGGAGTGGGGCATTGCAAAAACCGAAAACGGCTGGATGGCGTCAAGGTTTTTTTTTTTAATACACTGCCAATGTATTTCATCCCTATTTGTTAAAACAAAATATACAACTACCAGTTATTTATTTCCTAGATGGCCACAAAACGCACTTAACTTATGTGGTCAGTAAATTGTGTTCTGAATTGCAAATAGAACTGATTGCGTCATATCCTAATGCAACCAGAATACTCCAACCGGCAAACGTTTCAGTGTTTAAGCCATTCAAGTTTGCTTGCAACCTGTTAATGAGGTTGTTACTAAAATAAATTTTGCGTTCATACTACAAAATGTAGTGAATGTTGCTATAAATCTTGAAGCATTGATTAATGGTTTTAGGATATGTGAACTTTGTCTATGGAACGTTGATGCCGTCAATTTTTCAAAGTGCCTTAGTAAAGATCGGCGTTTTAAAACAACCAGTAAGATTCGTGATTTAACTTTGAACTACGAAAGTTTTGCAATGAAAAAATTGACGAACTTCGTAATGTTAATTTACAGGATACCTTCTTTTTGCTTTATAAAACCGAACTCTGCAGTTGAAATCTCAGATTTACCAGATTGTGTCAACGATCAGTCCCTCGTACAAATAAATGAAGAGATGGAAAATAATACAATTATGTAGAGACGTGAAGACGAAATGGACAGAGAGTTTTCTGAAGCAAGTAATGACTAGTTTCCAGCTAAAAGAAAGTAAGTAAACACTAGATATAGTAACCAGAGAAACCGTCAATGCTTTTAAAATCGTGAGGAATTTAAGTTTTGGGAAATTTTTAGTTTGTCCAAAAACACCGGAACGAAAAGAAAAACATCAAACTGAACGCTTCTCATATATAATTACAACAGAAAATAGAAAAAAATGTTTAGGGAAAAGAAAGAAAATAAGAAGGAAATGGAGGAAAAAAATCTAAAAAAAAACATTAAGAAGAATGAACAAAAAAATTAAATAAGACCATATAAAAAAAGACATTAAAAAAGAGACAGCTCAATGTGCCACAGGAGGTGCTAAAAAAGTGTTTCCAAAAAAATTCAATTCATTACAAGAGCATTATTTGTTACAAAGGTTAATAAGAAAAATGTAGTTGAGTCTACAAATGGTTGTGCATTATGCCACAGATATTAAACATGGTTTTGTTTGTAACAAATGTTCAAAAATATACCATAATCATTGTATTTGGGAACATCATCAAATACATATACCGGATGAGGTAGATCATGATTTATTTTTGTGCCATTTGTGTTACCGAGTAGGTAACACTACAGAAGATGATGACTTGGAGGACGATGATTAAGGTTCTGAAGAAGAAATCGGCAAGTTATTTAATGAATATAATAAATACTATAAAAATTCCTAATTTTTTTACTGTCCAATGATTATATATCAGTTGTCCAGTAACTGTAATAAATATTCCATAGCTATATATTTTTTTACTTTTTGACTTTCTTATAGTATAGTGATTGCAATTTATTTTCAAAAAATTTGTTTTGCATAGTTTTACGTTTCAAGGTCTTCTGAATCAGAAAAATGTATTTTTGACAAAAAAAATGTTTGAGTAACGATCTATCCACGATAACTACCAAACCCAAAGTCCTACTAACTTAAAATTTAGTATGGAGCTGGCTTTTTATATTTTCTCAGTTCTATCAGAATCAGATGTGTCTGATAAAAAACCGGAAGCGGGTGTATCCGCCGTTTTTAACAGCTCTTCTTAGATAATTTTGTACGCAAGTAAATTATTTGAATTATATTAGACAATTCTTTCTAACAATTTATTCAAATAAAAACGTTTCTAACATTATAACACTATGATAAGAATGTTTTCTGGGTTTGGACCGTGTCATTGTTGTTATAACCGAAGTTGCCAACGTTTCGCCCACTTTCGTAAGGGGCTTCATCAGGGCGTGAGATAAATCGCAAAACTGAAACACGCAACCGAAATCTAACTAAGAACTTCTCAAAAGTTAGGTTATCAGATTGTGAAACAAGCCATAATCTAAACTCTGAAAAGATACGAAAGAAAACGATAACTTGAAAAAGCAAACGAACGACTTAAGAAGAAATAGTCTCCGTATATAAACGAGAAAGATCGTCACCGATGGTTAAACGTGACTCTAATTGGGTTACGGTTGCTAAGGGGCGTGTTTTCGATAAAAGACTAATAACCGGGAACCAAAGAAGGGATAGCTCGAAACTATAATTGCGATTAAAGTTATTGGGGTGTTTGATGATTTCTATGCTCTCTCGGAATTTCCTGTTGAAAAAGGATAAGAGTTTAGCAATCAACGAAACCTTATCAAAATCTATTTTGTGACCTGTAGTAAACTGATGTTCAGCAACCGCAGACTTGGAAATATAACTTTTTCTTATACAACGATCATGTTCTAAAATGCGAGTAATGACGGAACAACCGGTTTCACCAATGTAGACTAAACCACATAAACAAGAAATTTGGTATACAGCTTGAGATGAAAGTGTAGGAAATTTGTCTTTGTGAGAAAGTAGAATCTGAGATATTTTGCCTGTTGAGTTGAATATGGGTTTAATACCATTCTTACGAAGAAGATTCACTATTTGATCTGTAACCTTGTGAATGTAAGGTAAAAAGGCTAGTTTCGGATTGGATTCCGGAGTAGAAAAGTCCTTAGGTAATCTAGTACGTGGATGTAGACGACGATTGATAACTCTATGAATATGTCGCTTCACGTAACCGTTGTTCACTAAGGTTCTAGTAAAATGACGGAGTTCCGAGTCTAGATTCTCAGGTTGGCAAATAGAAAAGGCACGATAAACCAAAAATTCAATAACAGAACGTTTCTGTACAGGATGATCATGAGACAAAGCATAAAGGTATCTGTCCGTGGGTTTGCGATGAACAGAATGGCTCAGAAGCCCATCGGGCTTACGAGTCACAAGAACGTCAAGAAATGGAAGAGAACCATTACTTTCGATTTCCATAGTAAATTTGATATCTAAGTGTTGATTTTTAAGATGAACAAGAAACTTAGACAATTCAAGATGACCATGAAGCCAAACAATAAACGTGTCGTCAACCACACTTTAGGTTTTAATATTGATGATTCCAAAGCAACCGTTTTAAAGGATTCGATAAAAATGTTAGCTACAACCGGTGATAGAGGAGAACCCTTAGCAGCACCAGAACCCTGTTCGTAAAACTTGTTATCAAATTACAAGTAAGTAGAGTATAGACGCTTATCAATAGGAGGAACCAAACTCAAGTCCTTGCCATGTTGAGACAGAATCTGTTTGATGATAATAAGCAAATCTGTAATAGAAACTTTAGTAAAAAGTGAAGTAACTTAAAAAATAGATTGGATTTTTGCAACATAATCAATTTGGTTTAAAACTACAGTAGCGTTGCCTTTGTCGGCTAGAAAAACAATAATATCAGGGTACTTACGAAGACTTTTTAAAGCTGACTCTTCTGACTTAGAAATGTTGGATTTAGGAATTTTAGATGATTTAAGGATTTTGCGTTAATTGGAGGATTGTGTTAATACGAATGGGATCTGAGATGTGGCGAGGAAGATGTCTTATAGAAGACTCAACAGCACATAAAAATTTTACATTAACAATCTCTACGGGGAGAATATTTCTTTTAAAACCTCCGTATTTTCCAAACTTTGCTACAAACTCATCATCGCTGTCGTGACCACAACATCATTCTTGCATTCTTCAGAATCCAGTATCACATTCAGACACGTTCTTCTGAAAACATCCTACACCATGCTAGTCTAGCGTTGATACGCAAACTAGGCGATAGTTAGACACCATTTTAAAACATCTCTTTCATCTTCATCTTGAGTTGGCTAACACTCTATCACCGGATGATTGGAATCTCTTCGACAACGTTACTTACCAGCAGTCTGATACCATTCTACGACTAACCACTGAAGGTCATCTCAAAAAGTTTCAATTACTGCAATCCAAGAATCGTAAAGTTTCATCCACTACTAACTCCTTCAAGACGGTTGTCAATTTATCTAGTTTGGTCCTTACCCCAGAAGGGTTTGAATTTTGCGGTTGCTCCTACACGTATTCCTAAAGAAAATATTTTATGTGTTGTTGAGTCTTCTTTAAGACATCTTCCTCTCCACATCTCAGATCCCATTCGTATTAACACTGGCAAAATCCTTAAATAATCTAAAATTCCTAAATTCAACATTTCTAAGTCGGAAGAGTCAACTCTAAAAAGTGTTCGCAAGAACCCTGATATTATTGTTCTTCTAGTCGACAAAGGCAACGCTACTGTAGTTTTTAACCAAATTGATTCTGTTGCGAAAATTCATTCTAGTTTGTCTGAGGAAACTTACGCTCTTCTAACTCACAACCGCACTTCGAAGATTGAACGTAAGGTTAGTCAAACCATCAAATCTTCTAATCTATCTCCTGAAACTAAACGTCGACTTACCCCATCAGATTCTAAACCACCCCGTCTATACGGCTTTTCCAAAGTTCACAAACAAGGTATTCCTTTTCGACCTATCGTCATTACTATCCAATCTCATACCTTTAAGCTAGCCAAATTCTTGTCCAACATTCTTTGCGAGTTTACAAGTCAAACCTCTTCTCATATCCTCAACTCTCAGCATTTTATTTAACGTCTAGAAACTATAAAACTTGAACCCCAAGAACTTTTCGTGAGCTTTGATGTTACTTCACTTTTTACTAAAGTTTCTATTAAGGATTCGCTTATTATTATCAAACAGATTCTGTCTCAACATGGCAAGGACTTGAGTTTGGTTGCTCTTATTTATAAGTGCCTATCCTCTACTTACTTCCAATTTGATAACAAGTTTTACAAACAGGTTTTTGGTGCTGCTATGGGTTTTCCTCTATCACCGGTTGTAACTAACATTTTTATGGAATCATTATAACGGTTGCTTTGGAATCATCAATATTAAAACCTAAAGTGTGGTTTAGGTATGTCGACAACACGTTTATTGTTTGGCCTCATGGTCATCTCGAATTGTCTAAGTTTCTCGATCATATTAACAATCAACACTTAGATATCAAATTTACTATGGAAATCGAAAGTAATGGTTCTCTTCTATTTCTTGACGTTTTTGTGACTCTTAAGCCCGACGAACTTCTAAGTCATTCTGTTTATCGCAAACCCACCCATACGGACAGATACCTTTATGCTTCGTCTCATCATCATCATCCTGCACAGAAACGTTCTGTTATTGAATCTTTGGTTCATCGCGCCTTTTCTACTTGCCAACTTGAGAATCTAGACTAATAACTCCGTCATCTTACTAGAACCTTAGTGAACAATGGTTATATGTAGCGAGATATTCATAGAGTTATTAATTGTCATCTACATCCACGTACTGGAATACCTAAGGACATTTCTACTCCCGAATCCAACCCGAAATTCGCCTTTTTACCCTACATTCACAAGGTTACAGATCAAATAGTGAATCTTCTTCGTAAGAATGGTATTAAACCCATATTCAACTCAACAGGCAAAATCTCTCAGATTCTACTTTCTCACAAAGACAAATTTCCTACACTTTCATCTCAAGCTGTATACCAAATTTCTTGTTTATGTGGTTTAGTCTACATTGGTGAAACCGGTTGTTCCGTCATTACTCGCATTTCAGAACATGATCGTTGTATAAGAAAAAGGTATATTTCCAAGTCTGCGATTGCTGAACATCATTTTACTACAGGTCACAAGATAGATTTTGATTATGTTTCGTTGATTGCCAAATCTCCATTCTTTTTCAATAGGAAATTCCGAGAGAGCATAGAAATCCACAAACACCTAAATAACTTTAATCGCGATTATGAATTATCGAAAACACCCCCCTTATCCACCGTAACCCTATCAGTGTCGACCTTAACCATCGGTGACGATCCTTTCTTCTTGTTAAGTCGCTTTGTTAGATTTTTGTTTGCTTTTTCAAGTTATCGTTTTCTTTCTTATCTTTTCAGAGTTTAGATTTTGGCTTGTTTCACAAGTTGATAACTTAACTTTTGAGAAGTTCTTAGTTAGATTTCGGTTGCTTGTTTGAGTTTTGCGATTTATTTCACGCTCTGATGTAGCCCCTTGCGAAAGTGGGCGAAACGTTGGCAACTTCAGTTACAACAACAATGACACGGTCCCAAACCGGAAAATATTCTTATCATGGTATAGATTCCGGCCGTGGAAGCCGCTGTTACAGTTTATTAGATATTTTATTTATAATTTAAAATGAATTCACAAATATAATCTAAGTTTGAATCCTGCCCGCGACAATTTTTTTTTAGAAAAAAATTCTATCTCTTATAGAGAAAGTAAGATACGTTAAAAATAATAATTTTTACTGATTTACTAAAGGGGAAATAAATATCGAGGCGCACAAATATAGGGGTTAGTCAATATGACAACATAAGCTTAATTTGCCATATTTCGGTTATATATTTAATGAAATCAAGGAGAAAAATTTCAAAAAAATTATAGCATGCTAGAAAGTCACTACAACCACACAAGTTTTTTAAATAAAAATTTGCAAAAAAGACAATTTCTCAATTTTAATACAACTTGGCCTTGATACATATCAAAAAAAACTTCAATTGCTGAGTGGTACACCCATATCCTAAAAAATTAATTTTTTGAGGTCTGCATAATTATAACAGCTTCGAGTGTATAGTTTACCCTAAATTGCAGAAGCTTTTGCACATTAAATTCTCACTTTACACAATAAAAAAATGCACAATAATTGAGAATATTACAATAAATCACTGTAAGAATTAAATAACTACTTATAGTAAAATCATGATTCTTTAATCGAAATTATGTAAATTATTTGGTAAAAATGTACGATGACATAAGGTTTATAGTTAATCCGGTTTCTTTTCAATTAATTTTTTGGTTATACAACAACACTCAAAATGATTTATTTTATATTGCCTATGTAGTAACTATGAAACATAAACTTACACATTTTGACAATTAGTTTGCTTAATTAAACCAATGTAGTATATCAAAAACATTATTAACGCTTCGTTGATATAACATTTTAGTCTAGTTCATAAAAACGCTTTGCGTTTAGTTTTTGTATATTTAAAATGTTAATTTTCGTCCTTCACACGTTGAAGTCAACTATAAATGTTTCTTCTAAGTTTAAAAACTCGCAGTGTTTATTGTTCAAAGCTGTGAATATACGAAAACAAAAATGATTGTATTAAAGGTAACGCAATTTTTTTAGTTTTGTTTTTTAGTAACGTTCATTTTTATATAGGCGTTTGCGTTGTTTTTGATTGTTGTTACATACGTAATGGCAACACCGGTAGCTAAACCAGTAGCTAAGCCCGAAGCTGATCCAGAAGCAGCGGCTTCGTTCTCTTGTAAGTTAATTGCGTTGTATAATTTGGTTCGACTTAATTGAATTTATATTATTAGTTTCGTCGGAGAGTTTTGGACATGGAGGTTGGGGACATGGCGGCTGGGGGGGACACGGCGGTCACCATCATGGAGGATGGGGTGGTCTTGGTGGTTTTGGACATGGTGGATGGGGGGGACATGGAGGCTGGGGGCATGGTTACCACTATGATTAAATAATCTGTTAAATAAATAGTAACATAGTGTGCATTTATTTATACTTAATAAACCTTGTTTATAAAAATCATCAAAATTATTGTGTTGTATTTGTGCTGTACTGTATTTTGTAAATTTTTTAATTCTTAGTTATAAAGCATACAAAATTATTCTTGTTTATTGGTTTAAATTAAAAAACTACAACATATGGTTTTAAAATAATTTCCAGAGAAACTGCATTACCAGATAACTTTCTTAAGAAACCATTTCGATTTTTGACCAAAAAATTTTCTTTCTTGAAAATACGTGCTAAAAATTTTAAACCAAATAAACTCAATTACAGAGTGATTATAAAATGTAAATTAACGTTCGAAAACGGAATCTTATCACATAATTCAGTTCGAAAAAGCGAAACCGAAAACACTGAACGAATTGGACACAAAACGCCACTTCATAAAATTGTTGCACTACTTCCGCTCAGGCCTGAGGCTGCCGAGGAACCTATTGAGAAAGAGGAGGGGGCTTCCGGTAGCAACCCACCGAATTATTAGTAAACAAACTTGAAAATTACTTACGTTATGTTCCTGGGTCTTCTGGAAAATTGGAAACGCACAACCACCTAAGCCTGTAATAAATCAAGGCTTTAATTCACCCAAAAATGAGCGATTGCTTGACTTACTGTGATCTTACGTTTCCCTGGTTGGTGGAGTTAAGTCTTTAACACGCACAAAAGAGTTCATGGTTTACCGAGTCGAAGGGAGGTTTTGAGATATTGAAGAAAGTACGTAAGGAGTAGTTGTGATAATTTCGGAAGAGTAACGAGATTTTATTACCAGTACCAAGAGTGCGGGAGCCCATTTGTCCAATTCCCGAAATCTGCAACTGATAAAAGCTGGGAGTTAAACCTAAACCTTTAACCATTGCGTTAGTAATAGCAAAGACTTGCGAACCAGGATCCAGAACTGCTCTAACAGGGCGAAACTCACCACAACTATCTCGGAGCAGAGCTTGAATTGTACCTAGGAGAACCGTATGATTGGAATGAATAGGCGGAAGGCAACAAGACATTGTTTGGGCAGCTGTAAGATTACTTGAGGAAGTCGCCGCTTTCGAAAGTACCGGATTAGAATTATCATCCTTGTCCAAATGCAGTAATGAATGATGTTTACGGCTGCCAGAATGCACACACGATCGTTCAGATTTACAATCTGTTATTAAATGAGCTCCGAGGCAATTAAAACTACGCGTGTGGTTACGCATGGCTTTGTCTCTTTCATCTATGGACATTCGTTGGAATTCTGGACACCAAGTAATACTGTAGTCAGATTTACATTCAGGGCTTAGATGATAAAAAGAACGATTGTAAGTAGAATTAACTTTATTAGCTTTAAAAGACGAAGCGGCCAAATGCGGCTTAGAAGTTAAAGCAACCTCTTTATCTCGAAGAAGAACTGAAGGATTTTTGATTTGACCTTGGTCAAAGAACGTGTTTTGGATTCAGCTGTAGATAGTTCGAAACTACGCACTTGTCTATTGATAAACTCAATAAGTTCCTTATAAGTAGGAAAATCATCTTCTTGTCGCCGAGATTCAAATTCACGAGAAGTAGATGGATTCAAATTGCGCATAGCTAAATAAAAGATAATAAATTCAAAGTGATTTTGAATAGGAAGTGCTGCTAAAGCACTGGCTGCATTTTGGTGTACTTGAAGATATAATCTAAGACTTTCTTGAGTAGGTGAAACAAGAGGCTTAAAACTCAGAATGCTATCTAGGTACATTCGGGCTAAACGCCTATCGTTTTGGTAACGATCTTTTAATGCTTGATAAACAATTTGATAATTTGCCTCAGTTAATGGAAAACTAGCAATAACGGATTGTGCTTCCCCAGCAAGAGACGTTTTCAATTACCTAATAACTAATGAATCAAAAAGACCGATACTATTTGGCAATGTGGCAATTTTTCCTCCAAAATGCGGAATTATAATTTGCGGAAGAAAACCTTGAAGTGGGTCAGAAGAAGAACTGCATTATTGTTGTGATGCTCCGCTGTCAGTGTCAGCACTTTGAAGTTTAGCAAATATGGTCCGAATCGAGTAAACTAAATCTCTGAAGTTTTTTTGTATTTGATCGCTTGGAACCTGATCTTTTTTAGCCAGAGCGGTGTTTTTAATTAATATTTGGCGCTGTACTTCCCAAAAGTTGGATTCGCAAATTAGCAATTCGTCCAGCATAAATAGATGAACTTTCGCATCTTTTTTGGAAATATTAGAACAGCAATCAACGATATCAGTGACGTCGGCAAAAACCTGTGACTTCGTTACCACCAGGACATTTAAATTACTTCCTGGGTCTTCTAGAAAATTGGTAGCGCACATCTACGCAAAGCTGTAATAAATCAAAGCTTCGTTTCACCCACAAATGAGCAATTACTTGACTTACTCTGATCTTACGTTTTCTTGGTTGGTGGAGTTAAGTCTTTAACACGCACCAAAGAGCGCACGGTTTACTCACCAAGCAGCACGGTTAACAATTAAGAAAATTAACAAAATAGAATGCAAGAAAGGAGGCGTAATACTCGGGTCAAAACTAAGTAACGTACTGTTGTATTCTTTATCAAAACCTTGTATTTACAGCGACAAATAGAAACTTAAAAGAAGGGACAGCAAATCACAAAACCGAAAATGCAACTCGTGGAAAACGACTTAAATAGGAAACGCTCACGCTAACATAAAGCTTCCCACAAACCTCCAAAATTTAGTACCATAAAAAGATTAAAATGCCACTACACTTCAATTTTAGAGCTCTAATATAATGTCTACCATAATTTAAAAAAATGTCTGACAAAAATTTTTGTGGTGCTAGAAACCTGTCAAACGCAACAAAGAAAGTAACTAAAATAAGTTCAGAAGTCATTTCTAAGTGCACTAGTTGCGTTCTACAATAAAAAAAACTCAGAATATTTGTAGTGTTAACATAAGACTCTATTCAAAGAAAAATTACGCCATATAATTTAAGATGAGGAATCGTAACTTTAAAGGAGCAATTTTAAATTTTTCTTTGAGAATGTAAGTAGTAGAAATAAGACCATCAGCAAAATTGAGATACAAATCAGTGGAGTAAACTTTTTTACTTTTATCTGAAAACCCAATTTATCTACAAGTTTTGACTTTTATTACAAAATGTTTAAAGATGCAAATAGTTGAAAGAGTTTTAATTTCTTTTATAAATTTTATTCAAAAAGTTTTAAGGTTTTGAGCCGAGAGTTAGAGCCAGAGGCAATAAATTAAATACTAGGGTTTAAAAATCTAGTGGGTCAAAGATTCGAGAGGTATAAGACAAAATAAAACGATTTGTGAGTAATCTATGGTAAGACTGTACATGAAATGTAAAAACACAAATCTTAGAATTCCAGATAAGTCCAAGAGTCTTTAACGATTTATAATCCTACGGACAGCACGAGAAGATATTCAAAAAAAAGCCGACATCAGCATCATTACTAGCCTATTCACGTAACTCAAAATTTCCTTTACCAAATAAACAATTTAATTCTTTTATAAGTAATTTAACTTGATGATAGCTTTCGGCACCCAAGACCAAATTATGAGGTTTTGGATACAAGTGAATAATAATGATCCTTATCAGCCACAAGTTGTATGTCAAACAAAGAAAGAGGTTAAAAAACGAAACATGGTAGAATTACATAGATGCTAGTAATTAAAAGTTTGTCGATAAATATTACAGACAATAACGTTGGTACAAACCTCTTAGGGCTTTTGTAAACATTACGCAAATGTTCAATATCTCGCGCCTAAGCGAAACAGAGCGCACTGTTTAATATATTACATAAAAAAGTTTCATACTTAATTGTGACAACAAACGTAATATACTGTCGTGCGTGCAAACGACTAACTACGTAGACCAGAGAAGACTTAAATAGAAAACAAAATACTCACAAGTTTTGTCCCAAATATGCCGTTATCATCTACCAAACAATTTTCTAAAATTGTCACATACATGTAGCGTTATCACAAATAAATTCCTAAGTTTCATACGACCTGTTAAAAAAATCAAATGCGCCAAGTTTCCCTAGATTAATATAGATATTTCGGTAAGTGTGCCTTCCAATTCGTTCGTAATCATAGCAATTCAAACGATAGTTTTAATATCCTCAATTAACGTGGGTCGAATACACATCTGGAACAATTTTCAATTCTTAATATTCCATTAATTGTGTCGTCATCATAAGAATTTTCCAGCATGAAAAAAACAAGTGCCAGTATCCCAAAGTTAAAAAAAGATGTCCAGGTAATAATAAAATAAAAAAAAATTGCACCGTAAAATGAAAATGCATCCTTACCCCAATGAATTTCATATAACAACCACACCTTAAGCACAAAATGGAAGTCGTCGGTTTTATATGTAATCATATGTCACCCTAGCAGATCTGTTATGTATGTCAAAAAACCCACGTCCCGGAACAAAATACATATAGTACGAAAATCATATCAAAATATTTTTAACATAACAACTTATTGGGGCATTTTAACATTGGTTTTGCTGATGCAAAATAAAAAAAAGAATGCAGGAGGCAAAAAAGATATCTCATCTACTTTCCAAACCATTTCCAAAAAAATTAAGTCAGGGGCTAATGTCATATGTGAAGTAACTGTTACCAAATTACCAGGAATAGTTTCGCGTATAGCCGAGTGACACAGTTGTTTTATTATTATCGGTTTTGTTTTGTTACATGGCAACGTCTACATTCTAAATTTTGATCATTTTTGTCTTGCGCCGTTGATGTGAGATATAGTTCCAGTATTCTGCTAGTATAAATTGTTAATTGCCCTAGACAATAAGAGAAGTTGTGTCCTTGTCCTTTTATAAGTGCAAATGCAAAATAAGTTTACATTCTTTGTGCGCGTGGATAAACATTATTATATAATTACTTACTAACAAACAATAATTAAACCTACTTAGATTTTAGGTGATTCGATTTGTTACCAACCTTTGCTACGGTAGGCCATGTTGGTAACAATCACGTTAGGGCCAGCTACAATGTCGGTAAGTAGGTGTAGTTAAGAAACTGAAATAAAACTGGAAATTACCTAGGCGCCACTCCTTGTACTAATCAAGATCCTCGGCTTGGAGATGCCAAAGATACGTCTAGACCCACTACAAAGAATAATAAAACGAGCAAGAACAATGTAACAAAACAATATATTTTTTTTTAACAATAGTATGTACTATGATAAAAGGATTTAACAACAGTTACACTATCACTTCTCCTTATTTATAAGAAAATTTTAACATTAGTTAAACTACCACATTTTTCCCCTAAAAAACGAGAAGGGAATAGTTTCTAGTATCTACTATCACAATGTCAAAGAAGTTAATAGTACATGAGACAATGAGCCAGCGGTACGGTAACAGTAACATAAACTTTTCAATAATATTCAAAATAATCAACAAATTGACACTTGAAAGCTGAAACTAACTATTGCAGTTACAAATGCCATCATACCCTAAGAACTTAATTACAGTCGTGACACCTACTAAGCAATCACATAAACTAGATGTCGCCGATAAAAAAAATTGATCAATCACTTACTTTGATATCGAGTAGTAGTAGTCACTACTCCTTGTATAATTTATAGTACGTACGGTAATAATGTGGCTTCATTTGTCTTGAATAAATTCAACGAGACTCAATACAACTCGACGGGTAATTGGTCAATGTACCTATAAGAGCTGAAATACATAGAGAATACGATGATTAAACGTTAAGACTGTGAATAAAGCTTTAGTGTAATTTAAAAAAATTTAAAATATTTAAATTAGATAGCTAAAACAAGCAATTAATTAACAGAGACGCAAACAATACACGCTAAAGCCTGAACATTTCTTAATATCAGTTGTTACGTTACTAAAAGAGAGCGACGACTAACTCAGTTGTTCCGGCGATAGAGTCGCAAGCTTTGTGGTGTTAGATTATAAAATAAATTTAAAAAAGCGCCAAAACAATGAAAGACTAGGATGGGAAACGCCGTTTACATCTACCCGCAGCTGAAATAGATCAAATGATAAGACAGAAATGATAACACCAAGTACATTTATTATATCACAAACAGTAGTTAAAAGAAGAAGAAGGTACATAAGTATATTTATATAAATTTTATCAAACACTAGTACGTAGATCGGTATTACAAACAAAATATAAACTACGCCTTCGATTGGGCAACACGTCGTACAGCAAAGTGACTTAGTCGGCCCAACTTTTACATTTAGAGAAGGAAGGACTTAAAGACATGCGTAAATTAAAATACAAAAGTACGAAAATCAAACATTTAGAGAATGAAAGCGCACCGTATAATAATATGTGACTCAACAAAACGATTTTATAATTTATGGTGTTAACAACCTAAGATGTACGTACGATCATTCTTACAATCGACTGACTACCAAAATATTAAGAATACAAATAGAAAGTATAATACTTACAATTAGGTTTCCTAAAGTACGGGACTAGCTAGCTCCGCACCAGTATTACATAAAGCTTAATTGAAATCCGACACAAAAACACGTACATACGGCGTTATGACAAGTAAACTCTTTTTTAATTCATACGATCATTAAAAATAAGCGAATGCGCATAGTTTCTCTTCAATTAACTTCGTAAATTCGGTAATTGTTTTCTCCAATATGATAATTGTATTCAACACCTCAAAAGTGTAGTGGTGTTAACTCCAGTGACTTGACGTCATCATGGATTTTTTCTAATTACAACATGTGCGTGTATGAAAATTTAACATTCTAGCCTTATTCTAACAACAAAATGTGGCGTACCGAGGATAAATTTTATACTAAAGCATTTTTAACATAACACAGTTACAGATAAGTAAATAGTTTTCAATACGATACTCGACTGCTGTAGGTTCAAAATCTCAGAGTTTTTCTTACAAATTTGATCAAGTTGAGGTTTTTTCTCGGAGAAATTTTAATTCGTTTGATATCTTTTCTCGGATTAGCGCAGCTGCGGTTCTATGGGGACAGCTAGGCAGCTAAAACTGCCCTCGGAAATTACATCAATTCAATCAATGAATTAAACACTAGACAAAAATGTTTTTAACAACAATCAGATAACAGAAAAAATAAAGATAATTTGTTATGTTAAAAATCTTTTGATATAAGTTACGTACTGTATGAATTTTGTAGCGAAACTTGCCGTTGCTGCATTCAGAGTGTTATTAATGTGTGCATTAATTTCACTTTTTGTGACATGTTTTTATTTCCCCGTGATTATCAAAGCGATTTAGCTCACCGCCACGTGTCTGGGTGATAACATTTGCAATGTTATGAGTGAGTGACAGTTATTTAGAAGCTTGACGCATTCGGGTTCATTGATAGAATTACAAGCAAATTATTTGTGATATAAAGCCATATTTGATTTTTTTTACTTTTAGCAATTTTAGGAGACGATTCAGGTATGCCAATATCTATTAGCATAACAGGACAATTGTGAGTAGAATTCATTCATTATTTATTAGTTTGTGTAATTGTCGAACGTAAATACGAACAACTTAGATATATGTGTTATCACGACTAACGCATGCAAATTTATTTGTGTCATTACGGATTTAATTTATCACAAATGCGTACTGTTATTAATTGCGAAACTCACATTGATTCAAGTTTTTATTCTTCGTTTATCTATTAATTTATACTTTTGGATTGTAATACGGCAATTAGATGAATGACCCATCTAAGAAGTCTGTAACATCATTCGTATCTGTGATATTTACTAACGAACTCTTAATTACTTGTATCTCTATTTGTTGAATTAAGTATATTTGCAGTTACATATGTGTTTTTAAATATGTTCATACCTTCATTGATTGGCAAATACAAACGGAATCTGCAATTAATATTTTTTCGCTTTTTTATTTATCTCTGCGACTGCGATTCTCTCTCCGGAATGTTGAGCTAGCTGCCTGTCTACCACGTATTGTATAAGTCAATTGGATTCTATTTATATCTATACCAAAATGTACCATTTGTCCATGAAAAGAGTTCAATCTGTACTTAAAAAATCCCATTTTTCTACGCTGTTCAGAAATGCCTAAAACAAATTGAAATTTGGCAAAGTGCATTTTAGAAGACAAAAATTATTGTAGAAGGATTAAAACCGCCCTCGTTTTTTTTTGTATTTTTTTAATAATTTTCTTAGATGTAGTAATTTGGCTCTTAGACTTTTTTAAGACGTTGACGAACAGTTAGTCATTCTGAATATCGTTGACTGATACAGTACTTTTGCATTTAAAATTATCAAGGCGCAGATCAGCGTCCCGTCATATTACGAAGATACCTGACAATCTTATTTTGACAGACCGCTGATCAGCGTCGGTCAACGATAGTGCTTTTTCTCGTGATTTAATGAAGCTTACTTACCTGTGTAATTTTAGTAATAAAACGAAAACTTTTATTTTTTAAATCAAAACCAAACTTTATCATTAAAACAAAAAAAATAAAACAAACATGCACTATTGGTATACAAAAACTAAGAAAGCTGATTTGTGATGCTTTGTTTCTGTGCCACTGTTGAAAACATTCTGGACACAACGACGGTTTATTTAGACATTTCTTGCATCTGTAAACTGTTTCTTTACGCAGGGCATTTTTGGTGCACATTTTCATTTCAAAAATGCTTTTTTTTGTTAGATTTGGCCAATGATTTACCAGAATTTTTCTCGGGCCAGTGACCATCTATTGAAGCTTGACACATGTTTTCTGTTTTCTATTGTCATTCTTTTGATGTCAAATTAAATGTTTCCCCTCAATGCTAACAGGGAGTTTTAGGTAAGATTTTATGAGGATTGTGAAAACCTAAAAATCTGTAGGATGTTGAATTGTTTTTGCAATATTTTTTGTATAGGTAAAAAACATTCCATACGGCAACATCCAGCTTGTGAAAGATTACTTTCCTTTTCTTTTCCTTAGTATTGAATAGGTCGAGGTCATTTGATCGCATCTGCCAATCCTTGACATGTGACGGTTATATGTGACAATTTCTTCATGTTTTATCATCTCTTTTCCAAATCTGTTCTAGTCGTAATCATTAAAACATCGCGTTTATCGCGGCATTTTGAAGCATCAACCGGTTTTTTGCAAACCCAAAAATGTTCTCCCCTTTTGAGTTTCTTTTTTACCAGTTTACACGGATTACCTTTACAGTTAGACCGTAGAGTTCCAGTGGTATGAGTTCGCAAACCAAGCATAATTTCTGAAAATCGGTAACTATTGTAAAAATTGTTTATGAACAATTCATGTCCTTTCATAAGATACGGTTTCATTAATCTTAGAACCAAAAACTCTAATTTATTGGAATTTTTGTCGTTATTGTCAACTAATTCACTGTATATTTCGATGTTTGGTGGGCCAGGTCATAAAATTTAATGCCATACTTGTTTTTTTTTTATTTTTATGATACATTCTAAAATCAAGCCTGCCACAAAAATGTAACAGAGACTCATCTAGCGAAGTCTTCTTAGTGGGACCATAAACAGACTGAAATTGGGCAATTAACATGTCCAGAAATGGATGATCCTATTCTTTCTTATTTGAAAAAGTAGTGGAACAATACAAAACTCGCAATATTTGTTGAAACCTCTTCCCAGACATGACGTAACTAAATAGTGGGTGGAAATACAAAACATCAACGTCAAAAAAGAAACGACGCATATTCGAAGTAATAATTTGCTTTTCTAGCAAACACCAGGCAAAAAACTTTTTTATTCCATCAACAGTTACTGGATGAAAGGTGGCATATCAACAGTTTTTAGTCTTGTTTAAAGCGTGTCCATAACTATTGGTTCAAATTACCACAAAATCCATTATGTTTTCCAAAAACAGATATTTGAAAACTTTTTTTGGGCTAGTACTGGAGTTTATAGCTATCTTTAACGAATTGGAGGTTTCATCAAAGTTAAAGTTTGGTATATCAGCATTTGTATGCTTCCACTCGAATTCGTTTTCTTTTTCTTCATTCGAATGTTCAAGATGTTCTGAAGCCTGTTCCGCAATGCATTGTTCCGATCTTCTCCGATATCTTGACGTATCTTCTCGAAGATTTTGTAAAGTGCCTTTTGCTTGCGCAATACTTATAACTTGGAGTGAGGTGCCCTGTTGTACCATTCTAGTCTTGTACTTTTTGGATGCTTTTAAAAAAGGCAACGTTAATTCGTCTGTATGGGACATTTCACTTTCAGTTGATTTTGTGGTAGAACCAAAATTACTTAGAACGTAATCTTCGTCTGATCCATACTCTTCAGTTGAATCGGCAAAAGAGTCTTATCTGCTAAAATTTTTGCATAGAAATAACGTAACCGCTTTTGCTCTCTTTCATAAGGATTGTTCGTATTTACGTCTTTCTACATCTATGTGCAATATCCCAATAAAACTCTCTCTGAATAACTATATAATAAGTGCTCGTATTATAAATTTTTATTTATTTATTATTATTTACTTACGATTTGTTGAAAAATTGCAGCGACAAATTTTACACAACACGTACTTTGCAAGAATGAGGATAGATACACTGTAGTTAGCAATTGCTAGATCATTGAAAATTCAGTACAATGTTGTTGTTGTATGTGGGAAGAGGATCATGTAATTAAAGGTGGAGGAGGGCGTAAATTACACTGAAGTGGCACTAGAGTGCATTTACTTATCTGTGATATGACACGACACCAGCTCCGTGCCAAGGAGGTGGCGAGGAAGGCTCCCGCCAGAGGCGCAGACGAGGTGAGAGCGCCGGCGAAGACCGGAATCAACTGTGCGCGTACTCTCCACTTTCATTCCTCTAGCGTAATTAAGGAAATTGGACGTTTGTGATTGTGTTAAATTTACTGTTTTGATGTGATTTGTAGCGTAGTCTTTGATTTTTATTGTGAAGTCTTTTCATTCAAAATTAAAAACATTTATTTAACAACTTTAAAAATTTTAATACATTAATATAAATAAATAAACTTTAATAAAAAAAACTTACATGTTTTGTTTTTTAAACTATTTTCATTGAAAAGCACATTAGAGCAAGAAAACTGAACGGTTAGTTTAACAAAACTAACCACGTCGTGTTCATCCTCTGCCACCGTGTACACCACTCAATGCTAATAGCATTACTGGCTACTCAATAATGGTCGTAAAGAGAAACAACTCTCAAAAGAAAATCGAAGCGGATGTAACCACAACAAAACTGCTTCAGTGGTAGAAACTGGTATAGAGCAAGACAGCCTTCTCACTCCGTTACAGGTAGTTACTCACTCTGTTTCTGAAGAAGAAAATAATTTTGAACTAAATGATTTCGGAACGCGAACGAGTGCCATTCTCCAGATCTTAGTGAAGCCTGTTCATCTAAAATAAATTAAGTGTCTACCCCAACTAATGTGAAACTACAAATACAGTGTAAGGACCCAAATTATAGCCGGAAAATTTTCGATCAGACGTCGTTCGTTGTACACTTGTTGAACGGGGCCCTCAAACAGTAGAGTTGAATACTACTTATAGATTCCCTTTTTCCGATGATGCAAGGCACTTCTCTCC
This sequence comes from Aquatica leii, assembly GCA_035610365.1. NCBI lineage: Eukaryota > Metazoa > Arthropoda > Insecta > Coleoptera > Lampyridae > Aquatica > Aquatica leii. The sequence goes on along the minus strand of CM069432.1, from coordinate 20,805,739 downwards.
AAAATAGTGAAACGTTCAAGAAATTACTTGCAAACGCAAGAGCCTTCTAGAATGCTGTTATCTATTTTCTAGAAGTTATAGCGAAAAGTGACGAACGATCGAGAAGGATTTCCGTATGTCTTTATATAGCGACGAGACAGATCGTAGGTCAGTTATTGCTGGAATGTGAATACATGCAGTATTAAGAAGATTATCAAGTTGAAATAAATACGTATCGTTAGCACGCGCGACGTTTTAAATAAATAACAGTGTACATCGAATCGAGTGAACGTGACTTATAGTGTAAACAAATCCGAGGACGTTATCTTATCTCGTGTTAGTTATCTTAAGTGTTATACAACGGTTATACATAAATTATAGTGTAAGTGTTTTTATTATTAGGTTTAATTAGTTCCGTTAATTTAAAAGTATACATATTTCTCTAAAAGTAAACGTAGTTTTAGTCGAAATAAATAAATTAGTTAATAATAAATAAAGACGTAACATTTGGTGTCAGGTGTGGGGTATCGTTCGCGAATTTTAGTATCGCTCCGTAATTGATTGCGCGATACGCGTGTTTATTTATAAAGTATAAAATAGTGTTTATTAAACGTTTTTTCTTTTAACAAGTGCGTGATCGCGATTAAATTCGTTTCCGGACACTAGTGGTTTAATATTAATAAGTGGATAGTTATTAAAATCTTGTGTTATATAAAAACTGTATTTTAAAAAGTAGTGAACTTAAACTTTCGTGTTATATTTAAATTTATGCCGGTGACGCGTTCGCAAGCAGTTAAAATGGATGCAAAGCTATTTGAATTTCTTGAATCAATAAAAAACGGTCAAGAATCGATGAATAGAAAAATGGAAGAAACTTCCCAGAAAATGGAAGAAAAGTTTTACGAAAATTCTCTGAAAATTGAAGAAAAATTATTTGAAAATACCCAAAAGATAGAAGAAAAATTGATGCAAAATTCTAGACGTTTAAAAGAAGAAATACAAACGAGCATAGAAAGTCAAATAAAAATTGTTCAAGAGGAAACCCAAACAGATATGTTAAATTTAAAAGAAGAAATTTGCGAATCTATGAATGACAAAATAGAAGCAGTAGGGGATAGAATGAAACTGCTTGAAGAAAGAATCAACCAAATGAATTGTCACGGGGAAGGAAGCGTCACGAGTGAAGATTTAATAATGGACCATCGAGAAGAAAACACTCATAAATTCAAAGTTGTACCTCCGAATTTTGATGGTAAAGTTCCATGGTCAACCTACTACAAGCAGTTTGAAGCCGCAGCTACTGCTAATGGTTGGAGCAACAAGCAGAAAGCGACGTCTTTAATAGTGTCCTTACGTGGAGAAGCGCTGGGAATTTTACAAACTGTTCCGGACCACCTTCAAGAAAATTACGAACTCCTAATATCACGATTAGAAATGAGATATGGGGATGCTCATCTTCAACAAGTATATCAGGCTCAAATTAAAAGTCGGGTTCAGAAAGCTGCCGAAAGTCTTCAAGAGTTTGAGGCTGACATCGCTAGATTAACACGGCTTGCGTATCCTACAGCACCGGATACCTTCCTGGAGCAGTTAGCTATTCAAACTTTCGTAGATGGCCTCCGAGACAGCGAAACACAGCTGACTCTCCGGTTAACTCGACCGAAAACATTGGATGACGCTTTGGTGCATGCTTTGGAGTTTGAAGCAGCAAAACAAGCATCGCAACGAGATGGTCATAGACTCTGCTGTGCTACAGAAGTACCCGCGCAGACACTAGAAAGCATCGAGGAGATAGCGCGACGAACACTTCGGGAAAGAGGAGTGACAGCTTTGAACTGCGATGAAATAGGCCATGTACGACGGCATCGTACTAAACCTAAGAAGAGGACTAGAAGAACCCTCGAAAATTTGGAACGAGGCGAGCGAAAGAAACAAAAAGTAATCTCATCTAGTCAAACTCCGGAGGTTACAATCCAAATGGCATCGCCTAGAGAGCAATTGCATAGCATTTATCTCGATGGAAAGATCAATGGGAGAAGCGTCCAGTTACTGGTTGACACGGGAGCGACGAAGACCATCATTCGTCCTGACATCTTATTGGAAAACGAGAAGACATCACCAGTAACAGTACGACTTCGAACAGCGACGGGCGACGAAATACCTACTCACGGACAAGTCAAAGTAACCATTGGTTTGGGAAATGGAGTACTCGACCATCAAGTACTGGTAGCCGACATCACGGAAGAAGTTATCCTGGGAATGGACGTGATAAAGAAGTATGGGTTCCATTTGGATATGAAGAACGATGTCCTGAAGATCGACAATGAAGAAATTCCTTTTCATTCGTCAGAGAAGGCAGCCGTGCGAGTCTTATTGAGTGAAGACGTGACTCTGCCTGCAAGGACTGAAAGTGTGGTGATGGCACGCCTGGATGGAAGTCTCCGGGAAGGCTACATACGCGCGATTGAACCAATGGAGGGCGGCTTAGTTGAAAAGGGACTACTCGTTGGCAGAACTTTAGTACGAGTAAAGAAGACGATGCCAGTAAGGATCTTAAACATCAACTCAGATCCTGTAACGCTGAAAAAGAAGACCGTGGTAGGCCAATGCACGCCAGTATCACAAATTGTGAGATGCGTGAAGTCGAACGAAGATACGACGCTGAAGAAGTGTCCACAACATCTATTGGACATTCTTACCACCAAATGCGAAAACCTCAGCCAAGACCAACTGGCTAAAGTTAAAGTGTTGATCCAAGAGTACCAAGATGTGTTCGCGCTGGAGAGTGGCTCCAAAGGAAGAACTAACGTGGTGAAACATAAAATTAATACCGGAGACGCTCGGCCGATACGACAACATCCACGCAGACTTCCTTTGGCGAAAAGAGAAGAAGCCGAACAAATAATTACGGATATGGAGAGAAAAGGCGTGATTGAACCTTCAAGTAGTCCATGGGCATCCCCAGTGGTACTCGTGAAGTAGAAGGATGGATCAACGAGGTTTTGCGTAGACTACAGGCAGCTAAACGACGTGACCAAAAAGGACAGCTACCCTTTACCCAGAATTGACGATACGCTAGACACCCTGTCAGGATCCCAGTGGTTTTCTACGTTAGATTTAAAGAGTGGATACTGGCAGGTAGAATTAGAACCCAAGGATCGTGAAAAAACAGCTTTTACGATCGGAACTGGTTTGTGGCAGTTCACTGTAATGCCCTTCGGCCTGTGTAACGCTCCTGCAACGTTCGAGCGTTTGATGGAGACCATCTTGCGCGGATTGTCTTGGAAGACGTGCTTGGTTTACCTGGACGACGTGATCGTGGTTGGAAGGTCGTTTGAAGAGCACTTGAACAACTTGAAGGAAGTGTTCCAGAGATTACGTGGGGCTAACCTCAAACTGAGCCCAAAGAAGTGCCACGTATTTAAGAAGGAAGTCCAATACCTTGGCCACGTCGTATCTAGAGATGGAGTAAGGGCTGACCCAGACAAAATCCGAGCAGTGCAAGCATGGCCAAGACCGATCGACAAACATCAGGTCCGAAGTTTCCTTGGGTTGTGCACTTATTATAGAAGATTTGTCCCCGGATTTGCCAATATTGCCAAACCATTAACAAAATTAACTGAAGAAAAAGCAGAATTTAGATGGAATGAAGACTGCGAAAGTTCTTTTAATCAACTAAAACAAGCCCTAGTCACTTCGCCGATTTTGAGTTATCCAAGAGAAGATGGAAAGTTTGTTTTGGATACCGACGCAAGCAATATGGCCATAGGCGCGGTCCTTTCGCAAGTTCAAGATGGACAAGAAAAGGTTATCGCGTACTTTAGCAAGGTTTTGTCTAGGCCAGAAAGGAATTATTGCGTGACTAGGAGGGAGCTGTTAGCAGTCGTTAAGTCCATCGAACATTTCTACAAGTATTTGTATGGACGAAAATTCTTACTGAGAACAGACCACGCCGCTTTAAAATGGCTACTGCAGTTCCGTAACCCAGAAGGACAAGTAGCAAGATGGATCGAGAGACTGCAAGAGTATGACTACGACACGGAACACCGTGCCGGAAGCAGTCATCGGAACGCTGATGCCTTGTCCAGAAGACCATGTCCGGCGGACTGCAGCCATTGTTCGCGACTGGAAGAAAAAGTCGAATGCCTCCGGAGAACTGCTATGGTTGATGATGAGTGGGAACCTGAGCAGTTACGTCGCGAACAAGAAGACGATCCTGAAATAAGACTACTCCTCGACTGGAAAGAAAGCGGCCGACGACCAACCTGGGAAGAAGTGAGTGCTTTGGGCAAAAATATCAAAGCGTACTGGGCGCAGTGGGACTCCTTGATAGTAGAAGACGGTCTTCTTAAGCGATCCCTAGAAAGTGCCGAGGGCACGGGAAATAAACTACAGCTGGTAGTGCCGAAGAGCAGGGTGACCGAAGTGTTGAAGCATCTCTACGATGGGACATCAGGAGGACACTTTGGCATTAAGAAGACGTTGGGTAAAGTGCGAGAACGATTCTACTGGCTGAACTGCAAAGAGGACGTCATGAAATGGTGCCGTAAATGCACAGTCTGCGCATCAGGAAATGGTCCAGCGAGAAAGCGCAAAGCGCCCATGAAACAATACAACGTAGGAAGCCCTTTGGAAAGAGTTGCGATTGACATCGCAGGGCCGTTCCCAGAATCCGATTCGGGAAATAAATACATCCTGGTGGCAATGGATTATTTCACGAAATGGACGGAGCCTTACGCCATACCCAATCAGGAAGCAGCTACAGTCGCAGACGTATTAGTAAAGGAGTTTTTCTGCCGGTTTGGAGTTCCGTTGGAATTACACTCCGATCAAGGCCGCAATTTTGAGTCTGGGCTGTTTCAAGAAGTTTGCCGACTGTTAGGAATTAAAAAGACTAGGACAACGCCTCTCCATCCTCAGTCTGATGGCATGGTTGAACGGATGAATCGAACAATGGGCAAGTACTTAGCCAAGGTAGTGTCCAAACACCAAAGAGACTGGGATCAGTACTTGCACCTCTTCTTAATGGCGTACCGATCATCCGTTCACGAAAGCACAGGCCAAACACCATCCTGTGTCATGCTCGGTCGTGAGATAAGATTACCATGCGATCTTCAATTTGGACGAAGACCGGAAGAAGAAGTCGCTGGAGAAGATTACGTCAGCAAGCTGGCAAAAAGGCTAGACAAAGTACATGAAGAGGTTCGTAAAAACACACAAATTGCCAGCGACAGGATGAAAACAAGATATGACGTAAAGGCGCAAAATGGTGGGTTTCAACCTGGCGATATGGTCTGGTTGTATAACCCTCAAAGGAGACGTGGCTTGTCACCGAAGCTGCAAAGGCAATGGGAGGGCCCCTATGAAGTCGTGCAGCGTATAAACGACGTTATATACCGCATCCGAAAACCGCCCAGAGGCAAGCCAAAAGTGGTCCACGTCGATCGTCTAGCCCCGTTTGCTGGCGATAACCACAATCCGCAAGTTCAGGTCCGAACCAGAGTAATAAGTAGCAGAACCAGGAATCCAATCGAAGAAATGGAGCTCGAAAAGTTTATGAACCTATACGGAGGTTCTGGAAAAGCTAGGTTCGGAGTTACCACCGAGGAACAACAAGACCTGTTCCAGACACAAAAAGATTACGCCATCGCACATTGCGTGAGCGAGGACCTTGACATGTTCAAAGGGGTTGCAGTCGTGTTTAAAAAGAAGTTTGGGCAGCTAGATGAATTACGAAGACAGCAACCGGCAGTCGGAAAGGTTTTAGGACTACGTGGTGACGGACGCTTCGTTTTTTATCTGGTCACCAAGAAATACTCACGTGTCAAGCCGTTATACAAAGATCTGTGGCGAACATTATGGAGTCTCAAGAGACAAATGGAGTTCCATCATGTTAAGAAATTGGCAGTACCCAAGCTTGGTTGTGGCTTAGACCAACTGAATTGGAGGACAGTTCGAAACATGTTGGAGGTCGTCTTCCGAGGAACAGGCATTCAAGTGTTGGTCTGTAGTTACCAACCGAGGAGAGTATTGGGTCAGGAAAAGTCCATTGACTGTTACTTTTATGGTCAAGGAAGTTGCCGAAATGGAGGAAGCTGCCGCTATCGCCACGATCCCTTTTACCGGTGTCGCATCCAGTCTCCTGTTCTGGGACAGAACAGTCCTAAGAAGGGGGCAGTGAAACGTTCAAGAAATTACTTGCAAACGCAAGAGCCTTCTAGAATGCTGTTATCTATTTTCTAGAAGTTATAGCGAAAAGTGACGAACGATCGAGAAGGATTTCCGTATGTCTTTATATAGCGACGAGACAGATCGTAGGTCAGTTATTGCTGGAATGTGAATACATGCAGTATTAAGAAGATTATCAAGTTGAAATAAATACGTATCGTTAGCACGCGCGACGTTTTAAATAAATAACAGTGTACATCGAATCGAGTGAACGTGACTTATAGTGTAAACAAATCCGAGGACGTTATCTTATCTCGTGTTAGTTATCTTAAGTGTTATACAACGGTTATACATAAATTATAGTGTAAGTGTTTTTATTATTAGGTTTAATTAGTTCCGTTAATTTAAAAGTATACATATTTCTCTAAAAGTAAACGTAGTTTTAGTCGTTATAAATAAATTAGTTAATAATAAATAAAGACGTAACAATAGTTTTTGAAAAACCTACTAAACGGGGGAAACGTAAAAAGGCAATGGTTACTGTACAGTCAGTCTAACGATAGACTGTTTTGTTTTCCCTGCCTTCTTTTTTCAAAAGACGATAAGGATAAATTTCTATTCTCTAATTTGAAAAGAGGTTTCAATGATTGGAAACATCTGAATCCAGTCATTCAATCTCACGAAACATCGGCAGCTCATCGACACTCTTACGTAGCATGGAAAAAACTAGAAATTCGATTGAAAAGTAGAAATTCCATTGACGCAGACATCCAAAAACATATACAAGCCGAAGCAGAAAAGTGGCGCAACGTTCTTAAATGTGTTGTAGATGTAATACTCCATTGTGCCAGGAACAACTTACCTTTAAGAAGAGGTTTTGAATCAATCAATGATAACAACTGTGGTGTTTTTTGAGTACGTTAGAACTTATTAGTCACTACAATGCTCGACTGTTTGAGCACATAGAAAGTATTAAATGCAGAAAACATGTTACAAAATCTAAAATGAGATCATAGAAATTTTGGGAACTAAGGTTCGATCTGAAATACTAAACAGAATAAAAAGTGCCAAATACTTCGCAATTATGTTCGACTGTACCCCAGATACAGCGCATTTAGAACAGATGAGTCAAATCGTCAGATATGTTACATTAATGGCGACGAGTGTTCAGTAGAAGAATAATATTGACTTCATCATAACTCATCAGAAAACTTGAAGAGATCTATCAGAAGAAATATTACAAAAACTGAGCACAGACGGCTTGAACATTCAGAACGGTCGCGGCCAAGGCTTTGATAATGATTCAAACATAGCAGGAAAATATGAAGGCGTTTAAACCCATATATGCCAAAAAAACGACCTTGCTATTTTTGTGCTTTGTGCAGCACACAGTTTAAACCTTATTGGTGTGCATTCCGCAGAAGTAGTGTTCTAATGACGAGGTTTTTTGAAAAAGTGCAACAGTTTTTCAACTTCTTCAGTAGCTTTACATCAAGATGGGAAGCTTTGCTAGATTATCTTAAAACGACTCTCAAGAGGCACAGCGATACAAGATGGTTCTCCAGACGTCAAGCCGTAACAGCAGTTTAAAACAACTTAGCATCTGTAAACTGGGTACTGCAAGACATGGCCAACAAGGACAAGTGGAACACAGAAACAGCATCTGGTGCTACGAACCTTTTTCAACGCATCGATTTCGAATTTGAATGCCTATTAGAGATGTGTTGTGACGTACTAATAAAACTTGACTGTGCAAATAAATCTTTGCAAGGGAAGAGTGTTACTCTTGATGCAGCATCAAGTTTGTTATCTGGTTTGGGAAAAAGCATTCAAAATGTACGTGATGAAGGGTTTAAAAAATACACAGGTAAAGTCAAAGATGTACGTAATTCCGTATTAATTCAAAGTAATTTCTGCGTTCAGAGGAAAAAAAAATTAAAAAGGAATGGATAAGAAGATGGCTGACAGATATACTTACTCTCTGCCGAAAAGTTTTTTGAGCTAGAATGCTTCAAAGTTTATGACAGAATGATGAGTGAAATAAAAACGAGATCTCAGATATATCACGATATTTCGTCAGATTTTGGTTTCCTCTTAGGACGAGTACTAGGAGAAAGCTCTATATCGTACCTTGAAAAATGTGCAGCAGATTTGGGTACCAAGTATAGCAGAAACATTGACGCTATGGAACTTGTTAATGAGGTAGCTGCTTTCAAGTTTCAATATGGAGAAATTTGTTGGAAGCTAAAGTAAATTTTGTAAGGGGGGAAATATCAGATAAGAACGCAACTTAGGCCGTAATGCCAGGGGCGCAGGGCCACCTTGGTACGGCACTGACTATATCTTATATTTAAAAAAAAACGTTAACGCTTTTTCACGTTCAGTCAAAACATAGAATTTTATTGAGGACTCTGATAGACGTTGTGTCGTATTGTAACATTCAGAAATGACGCTGCTACGTCACTGTTCCTCAACGTGTTAACGGGAAAGCTTACATAGTTTCGAAAAAAAAATGTTTTCTCAAACACTTATAATTGATATTTTTAGTACAAGTTTAATTATAGTATAAAATTTAGTTGGCTGTGAGCACAAAAATAAAACAAAAGTCACGATTTTGGCAGGAAACAAATTTATAATCGTCCCGGTTTATTGTTGAGTAAATGCTTTAATAATTTTTAAGTAGAACCTTTCTTACGGACTACCGGTGCTTTTTGGTACGGTTAATGTTGTGAATCGGTTATTAACGTTATTAGCCGGCTAATAACGTTAACAGCCAATTTTGTAAGCTAATAACGTTATTAACCGGTGACTAACGTTATTACCCAGCTAATAACGTTAATAACCAATCTTTTTGGTTAATAACGTTAATTTTATTTCGAGCAAACGCGATGCGCAAGCGCGTCCCCTTAGGACGCGAACAGCTGGGTGATGCTACGCGTTGCATCAATTCCCGCGGTGCTAGTGCTAATAATTGTGGTGTGGAAAGAAAGGGAACATGGAAATGTGAACAAAATTTGACGAGGCGATATTAGATTTGATTGCTGGGAAACGTGAAGATAACATGTCGTTTCTTACCGCAAATGATTATGAAGAGCGTATTGCATCTGTTAAGGTATCAAAATCTTTACTTTCTACTTCAGGTGCGAAGAAAAGTATGAGAGACTATAGAATGGTTAAAAAATATGACATTTTAACCATAGGTGGGAGAGAAAGACTTATAAAACCTGTTGGTCCAAATGCATCTAATGTTCTGTACTACGTGACAACTGAAGAACTATTCGAGATACTTCATTCTACGCATTTTGATATTGTTCACGGAGGCAGAAATAGAATGGCAGCTGAAATTAAGAATAAATACTGAAACATTTCTCAAGAAGTAATTATGACCTACCTAAAACTATGCGTGCACTGTCAAAAGAAGTAGGCTAATCCCCATAAAGGTGTAGTTTCAAAACCTATTTTACATTCAGCATTCAAATCAAAAAGTTTCAATGATTTTCGTTTTATAATAGTGTATCAAGACCATTTAGCGAAGTTTGTTCTCCTGAGACAGTTGAAAACTAAAAGATCCGCAGAAGTTCCGTCGACGCTGTTTTATATTTATACATCATTTGGAGCACCCACCATTTTACATTAAGACAATGGGCGAGAATTTGTGAATTTGGTATTGGATGAGCTTCACAGCATGTAGGATGGAATAAAAATTGTACATGGAAAACCACGTCATAGTCAGAGCCAGGGTTCTGTAGAACGTGCTAATCGTGAAGTAAAAGAAATGCTAGCTTCTTAGATGGCAGAAAATAATTGTCCAGATTGGCCTGCAGGATTAAAAATCGTTCAATTCCAGAAAAATCGTGCTTTTCACTCAGGTAAACTATCATCACTCTCCCATAATATATCCTATAACACAACGTTATACTCACAGGAATAGGTAGGTCTCCATACGAAGCCATGTTTGGGTGCCCGGCGCGAGTGTAATTAGCAACTACTGCTATTCCCGTTAGCGACATCCCCCATATTCGTTCAGAAGAAGATATGGAAGCAGCTTTTAATAACCGGCACAGCAACGAAACCAATCAGCAGAACCGGGATGCTCTATCAACTAGTTCTTCTGGACTGTTTCCAGAATAGATAGACTAACAAATGGAGATCGTAGATATCCTGGGTGAGTAAATGTCCTATTTTCCAATGCACGGTACTATTTCTTTTTTCAACACGATTACATGAGTATTTGAAGAAACGAGTATATGTATACGAATAATATTCAGCAAGTGCTATAAATGTGTAATGTGGTATCTCTATTTAACCTAAAAATGGAAAAAAACGCTACCTGCTAGTAATAGAGTTCGTAGTTTAATACAAAACACCACAACCATGACCCCCGCAGAGAAAGTTAGAACACTACATTATGTTATCAATATCACGAACTTATTTCACTTAATAATCTCTTTTTTTGCAGAGACACCGCTTGCACAATCTTCAGACATACTCTATCAAGCGTGCAATGTGAGAAAAGATGAGGAAGATGACATTTGTGGAAATTTCAAGCGGAGAAGTAATATATTAAAAGAGAGAGAATAATTTAGGAAGTGCTTGGAAGAACAAGCCTCCAAAATGTTGAAATCGTCCAATAACAAATTCTCACCGGTAGCTGTTGGATCCACAGTACGAGTACCAATTCCAGACGTAGACACAGCCAGAAGAGCACCACAAAACCTGCTAGCAGTGGTATCTGAAGTTGATGAGAATAATATGTACAAACTATGTATGTGTTGTTGATTGTTATTGGCGTGTTTATTACGCTCGATTTGAGTTTAACCCTTGTCAAGAAAATTTGTTGGAAAGCGCCAAAATCATCGCAAATTCTAAAGAAAAAGAAACAACTTTAAGAGAAGCAACGAGCAATACTAGTATCGCTGGAGCGCAAGGCTATACGAGGTGCCAGTGCAAGACAAAATGCACAACAAAACGCTGCCGTTGCAGAACGGAGAATAGGTTGTGCACATTGAAATGCCACGGAAGTCGTAGCTGCCAAAATAAGAATGAATAATAATAACGGGCCTTATCACGATTCATACTTATATTTCTTTATATGTTTCTGAAATTCACATTAAACTTTTTTTGAATCAAATTCTGTATCTATTATGGTGACTCATCTAGTTGAAATAAAATTCGTTTCAGTTATTATGGATATTTGCAGTGTTATACCTAGCAGCAATTTCTCAGGTTCGTGGTCAATCGTTTGCAACGTTCATAACAACAACCGCTGCAGATATTAACGTTATTAACCAATTGTCATGGTTATTAACGTTATTAGCCGGGTATTAACGTCATTAGCCGGCTAGTAACGTTACTAGCCGGTTAATAACGTTAATAACCGGATTCACAACATTATCCGTAATCCGTCCAATCGACTTATTTTGACTTCTACAATATGTGGTAATTTTATTCCTCAGCAATTTTAGGACACTTTGTATACAAAACCATATGCAAATCAATACTTACATGCGGGTGCAAAAACTGGGTACTTACAAAGAAAAAAACCTACAAGCGGCAAAAATGAAGTATTTTAGTTAAAATAAAAAATATTAAATAAAATAAGTAAAGAGCGATTATGTATTATGAACTTAAGGATGAATTTGTTCAACTTTTCTGACGTCACACTGAACGGGTCGATAGCTGCTCCCAACAGAAGTTTCTGGATCTATGCCTGGGGTAGTGGGAACCTGGGCGTTTTTAGTGAAAAGTTTTCCTATTTTAATTAATTAATATGTTAATATATCTGTTTTTTTAATATAGTGCCGTTCTAAAAGATTTTTTAGCTTTTTTGATGTGATTGGATGAAAAAACACTGATTCAGTCTTCAAAAAACGATAAGATCAGTTTCTCTAACACATCCTCTAGTGTGTATAACAAAAACTTAAAAGCTATTTGTTGCAAATTTATAAAAAGTTTAGTTTTTTTCACTAATAACGCACTGATAACTCTTTAGTAATAAACACATAAAAAATTACTGTAATTTATTGCCTTTACATACAGGGTGCTTCACAGTTTACCTTAATTACTAAACAATTTCAAGTTTTTAATTAATAAAAAAACTGAAGTTTTTGCAACACCTTTTAGCTTAAGTTTTAAGGTTTTTTTTAATAAAATAGTTACCTTGAACACACGTGCTTAACGATATACCACATTATAAGCACATAATACGTTTTGCATTTATTTTTCAACTCGACACTACTAATCACTCTTGACAAACGTTTTTAGTTATAAATTAAATAGATGTAAATTATAATAAATAACAATATTGCTGTTTGTTAGATGTTTGAATCGGTATTTAAAAAAATTTGTAAAGTGTAAATCAAAAAAGTATTAAAATCAATGTAGAACGTCGCTCTGCAAAATGCTAACTATCTGATTAAAAATGTTTACATAACCTTTTAAGATATTGTTAACTCATACATAAAAAACTTGAATTGATTTTAAAATACTAGTTTTTATCTTTATTCCAAGGTACAGCAATAATAAAAGTTCAAGCTTTGTTTTTTTACGAATGTGATGACATATTTTGTAACATTGTTTTTGTGGTATATCCAGTCAAGGATGATTTAAAGATTGTTTAATTAAATGGAATAATTACAGGTTTTTAGTATATCTTATCTAATTAAAGAGTTTGTTGAAATTAATGAAATTATTTTTGCGTTCTAGGATAAACCTATTCATAAAAAAATTTAATTTGCCTAAAAAACTATAAAATAGATTACTTACTTATATCTATTTGATTACTACGAAATACTTATCTTATAAATTTTGTCAAATTAATGATTACATATTGTTTTATATAATTTTTTGTATGGTAATTGATGACCTTCGTATCAACTTAATTCGAGTATAAATAATTCTTCTAAATTGGTTGTTTCTTAGTGTTCAAGTTTCTTAGCTAAGTGATATTAAGTGATTTAAGTTATGGCTGTTCTTAAGGTATTTATTAATTTGTTTATTTTATTGGGTTTACTTATTTTAACGTTGTTTTAGATTTTTGTAGTGTTAGCGGTAGTTGTAATTGTTACTGCAAATCCAGTTCCTTTTGCTGATCCCGATCCTGATCCAAAATCAGTGTCTTCCTCTGAAGAAGACAAAGTTGGTGGCCACGGTTCACATGGAGGACATGGTAGTCATGGAGGACACGGCAGTCATGGAGGACACGGTAGTCATGGGGGACACGGTAGTTATGGAGGGCATGGTAGTCATGGTAATCATGGAGAACACGGCAGTCATGGAAGCCATGGAAGTCATGGAAGCCATGGAAGCCATGGAAGTCATGGGCAAGGTTTAGGATACGGTCACGGTAGCGGAAGCTATGGTCATGAGCAACAGCCATTTGGTCACGGTAACCCATATCAAGGAGGTCATGGAAGTTACGGACATGGTAAATAAAAATGTGTAACAGTTATAAGGTCATTAAATTAGAAATTTGTCAACAATATTTTACAAAAATGTATCTTTTTTAAATAAAAACAATTTGTTATATTTTGTTAAAAATAAAATTCGGGCAATAATTTTTATTAAACAAATTAGTTTTAACATTATATTTATGTAGCTTAAAATGCTTATAACTTACATAAACTCATCTGGAAAGCTTTTTTATGTCCGGTGCGTACAACCAGCCAATCCCTCAGTAAATCGATTCTTGATTTACCCGGAAATGAGCAATTGTTTGACTTACGCTTAGTCTTCTTTTCCAGAGGATGGCGGAATTAAATCTTTTACAAAAACAAAAGCACAGGTTTTTATTTTATCAAAAAAATGTACAAAAGGAAACAAAAATAATCTCGTCAAGTTAAGTAAAAAAGTGAAAAATTCCCAAAAATTTTGGAAAGTAAAAATTAAAGTTAAGCATGCAAAGGAACCAAAAGCGCATCTAGCGAAAGCAACCAAAACTAAGCGCTCGCGCTGACATACCACCCCCTTAAAATAAGCAACGCTAAATTTTAAAGAAAAAAAAGACAGATTACATACCAATAAAAACACACTAAAATAACAAATAAAAATAGTCGGTTTTAGGAAACAAAGCTAATCGTGAAAGAGAGAGCAGTTTTAACAGTAGCTATTCAAAAGAGACCAGCCATGACATTAACGCTCGGTTGGAATCCTGAACTAGAACTACTTTATCTATTTAGGGTTCTAAGTTATTTTGAGCCCATTTTTTCGGTTGAGCTAATGTATGCAAATATTCAGCGGACCAGTGACGCCAAAAAGATTTAATAATAATGTTTTAATGTCTTAGCGTTGTTTAAACGTAAATTGATTAGCTTCTAGAAAAGGAGATGAAAACAAAAGTTTACTAATAAGTAGACTCAAATGAAAAAGCGTATAACGGACGGCTATTTCCGCTTCGATTTGAGAAAATATGGTACAAAACTCTTCATAAGTCAGAGTCGCGTTACCAACTTTGCATATAACAGACGTTTAGCGTACTTAATAACTGCTGAATCATTGTTTTTGTTAGTGTCAAAATGTTATATTAAAAAGTTGGTATGTTAAAATTTTTTGAGTATAAAATTTGTCCTCGACACGCCCACTTCTCGTGATTTATGTCAAATTTTAAAAACACGATTTTATTTTCTTCCGGTAACGTTATCACCTCCTACTAGCACCGCTTATTTACCTTACTGTATGGGTTCAACAGACAAAATAAGCAGGGTGCTAACGAAACATAATATTAAAACTGTCTTTGCGACTAAGGATAACCTGAACACCTGGTTTACATCTGCTAAAGACAAACAAGGGGCTCTAAAACATGCCGGAGTTTACAAAATTCCTTGTTCCTGTGGATCAAGTTATATAGGACAGACGGGACGTTCTATTGAAGTTAGAGTAAAAGAACATATGGCTGACTGCAAACACCGCAAAGTTACTAAATCAGCAGTGGCAGAAGACGTGTGGAACCAAGGACACACGCTGAACTTTGACCAAACTAAAGTGTTGGCTAGAACTCCTTTCTACTTTCCCAGACTAATCCGCGAAGCTGTGGAAATAGAAAAACATCCTTGTAATATGAACCGAGAAGACGGTTTAAGACTCAGCAAATCTTGGCTACCAGTATTATATCCTCTAAGACAAAGATCGACCTTCTTGGAAAGGACACAAACACTTACTCCGAGTAATAACAAAGTCAGTCAAGCGGTAACGGAACGATAAGGTTCGTTAATCACGCTAATCGCTATTGGTATAAATATCGTCATTTCCACTTTTTCTTTCAGTGACATTTACCACTCTGAAGATGCAAGCTGCAATGTCTTGCGAAACGTCAGTTTGTTTGGGTTCACGAACGACAATACGGCAAAGGCCAAGTTCTACTTCTTGTTTTGGTTCTCAAGAAGGGACTATGACCAAGCCTAAGTCTGGGTGTTTTACTACGACGCGGTCTAAGCCGAAAGTCGCTTATAATTTTAAACGTAACAACCGCGAAAGCTTAAGATTTTATAAAATTTATATAACTATACTTAAGTACTTCCTTCGTCTTTTTTAACTATTGTCTGTGATAAAATAAATATATATTCTGTGTTATCACTTCTGTCGTGTTATTTGTTTTTGTTTTCAGCTGCGGGTAGATTTAAACGTTGATACTTTAATTTATCCTTTCATCGTTTTGGCGCTTTTTTAGAATCAGTTTATAATCTGGCATCATAAAGCCTGCGACGCAGTCTCCGGGAACAACTGAGTTAGCCCTCGACTTCTATTTTGTTACGAGAAAACCAACGTAACAAACAAATTACTGAGAAGGAATGAGTAGTTTTTATAACAGTAAATAAAACTTTTTTGTAACTTTTGTTAAAGTTACAAACCAATTTATATGATAGATTATACATAAAAAAAATTAGTTATTACAATGCATACTAAAAAAGAACAAAAATTGACAAAAAACGTATCCTTTTGAGCTTTTTCAGCGAAGGAGTTAGAATGGAAAGCTAAGAGTTCTGTGTTTTGTGTCTTGTATGCAGCTATCTTAGCACTTACAGTAGGTATATTGCGGTACTCGTAAATTTAGTCATTTCTGGTGTACTACGGAGCATTTGCTATGGCGCGAAGGATGTTACTTTGCAAAGTATGTTACTATTGCTGGCTAAACCCTATAGTTGGATACCATACGTCTAGATAGACTGCTGTATTAACTTGTAGGTGAGGAGTTGTTCACAGATAACACAAGTTTTTTTCGATGTGTCAGTACAGGTATTTAAACTTGTAAATTATTTAATCCCTCTTCTTTTTTATATGGTCGTTTTTAACTTAATCTTCTATTTAGGTAAAAAACCTAAATTTTGACACAGTTTAAATGGGATAAGATGTTCTCCAGTTGCACGGAGAGGCAGTTTTTCTACTTCATAGTGAACGTGATATGACTGGACTTCTGTGCACTAATACGGATACGCCATTTATATATCTATTTGTTTGTCTTATCTAGCAACTGCTAAAGGTTCTTTGTATATAGTCATCACTTGCTAGGTAGGCTATGTCATCCGCATAAATGTTGTACAGCATTAGGATGAGTATAGTACCATGTGGAACTCATGTCTCTTCTTCTTCTTTCAATGCATATCCACTAATGGATGTTTGCGATAACATTTTCCATCGCTTCTCTATTTCTTGCGGTCTGTATTAAGGATTGTATGTCGTGTAGACCTGTCCACTGCCTGATGTTTCGTAGCCAAGACATTTTCTTCCTTCCGATCCCTCTCTTTCCTTCAATTTTACCTTCGATCAGTAGATGCAAAAATTGATATTTGTTGTTTCGCATAATGTGCCCTAGGTACGCCGTTTTTTTCTTCTTAATTAATTCAAATAATTCACGTTGTTTGTTGACGCGTCCCAAAATTTCTTCGTTTTTCAATCTAGCCGTCCAAGGCACCCTAAGAATTCTGCGAAGCAGCCACATCTCGAAAGCCTCCAACTTATTAATCGCAGTCGTCTTCAACGTCCAGCTTTCCATGCCGTAAAGAAGCACCGACCAAACGTAACACTTTACGAACCTCAGTCGTAGATTAAGATCAAAATCGGGACAAGTAAGCACTTTTCGAAACCTCAAGAATGCCTGTCGGGCTTGTTCAATGCGACATTTTATTTGTTTGTATGATGCCCAATCTTCAAAGAGCCAGATTCCCAGGTATTTGAATTTATCCACCCTCTCTAAGGGCAATGTATTAAGTGTTATGGTGGCATTTTGAAACATATTTATGTTTCTTGAAATAATAATAAATTTTTTTTTTTGTATTAATGTTTAGGCTCATTGATTTGCTCTGTTCTCCTATCTTATTGACCAGTTGTTGTACGTCCTGCATATTATCAGCGATTAGGACGGTATCGTCCGCATAACGGATATTGTTAATCCACGTCCCATTAACTTTGATTCCCATTTCCACGTCTTCTAGGGCTACTTGGAAAATTGCTTCGGAATACAAATTGAATAAGAGTGGAGACAGCACGCATCCTTGTCGCACCCCACTTTTGATCTGTATGTTGTCGGACATATTGTTGTCTAGTTTTATTTGCGCTGTTTGGTTCCAGTAACGGTTTTCAATGCATAAGATGTCTTTCTGATCTATATCGAGCCTTTTGAGGAGCTGCTTTAGTTTGTGGTGCTGTACGTGATCGAATGCCTTTTCATAATCTATGAAACAGAGGCAAACGTCCTTTCTCTGGTCATAGCAGTTCTGGACAAGCACTTGTGTTTCGACTATTGCTTCTCTTGTGCCTAACCCTTGCCTAAACCCAAATTGTGTGTCGCTTATGTCTCTTTTACACTTTCGGAATATTCTTTGGTGTCTGATTTTAAGATATATTTTTAGGTTATGGCTCATCAGACTAATAAGTCTATGGTCTTTGCATCTTCTTGCATTTGTCTTCTTTGGCAAGGGGATTAAAGTAGAGCTCAACTATTGCCTGGGGTAGTGACCTGTCTCGTATATGATGTTGAACACTTTTTGTAGTGCTGTAATGCCTCTCTCATCGAGGAGTTTGAGTACTTCTGAAGGAATTTCATTCGGACCAGCCGCTTTGTTATTTTTTGAATTACGTATAGCTTTTTCAATCTCTTCTTTACTGATCGATGGACTAGTTAGAGAGTTAATGTTATCAGCTGGGGGTCTGTCTTCTTTAAAAAGTTTTTCTATATACTTTTCCCAAACATTGATCTTCTCTTTGCTGTCGAGGACTAACTAATTATTATTGTTGGCAGTTATAGTTGATCTCTTTTTTATGTATATACCGGCAGTCTCTTTTAGCTTTTTGTGCAGATTAAAGTCGTCATGTTGATTTTGCATTTTCTATTACCATACATTCGTGTTTAAGCCTTTCGTTTTTGGCTATTCTGATCTTTGAATATCTCTATATTGTATAATATAATACAGCGTCGCTTTGTTTTAATCAGAATTTATAATTAGTTTCTCCTTAATTTTGCATAAAAGACTCATGTGCCAATCATGACATTGTTTAGCCGCTTTGTATATGCGATAAGTTTGCTCTATGATAGAATGTGATTTTCGAAATCTATATTGATGTATTGGAATTATGCTGCATTTATCCATACAAGGTCTTAGCTTGGTTTAAAAGGAATTCTCAGAGCTTTGATAGCACAGGTGTTAAGCTGATTGACCTATAGGAGGGAGATTTTTCAGACTTATAAATCATTACAACCTGTGAAGCTTTTCTGATAAGTTAGAAATAGGATGTTCGGATTATGACATGACATTAAATAGACATGTCAGAAGAGATACGCATGGTCTAGGCAACTCTTTTAAGATTTTAGCAGTAATTATGCATAATTATAAAAACTGCATTAACATAGGTATTAATAATAACGTATAGATATCATGTTTAGAAAAAAATATCTTCGTATCTTGCAACTATCGATGAATGGCAAGAGTTTCTTCTCAATTATCATGCAGTTAAAAATTGATGGGTGTTAATAAATACTTTTTTAGATTAATTTGAACATGTTATTGCAAATAGAGTAATTTCGTTATTTGACTGATTCCAGTACTTAAATTGTCGAACATGCAAAATTTTGTAAATATTGTAAAGTTTCTAAACAATTGATTAAAAATCCTTATAATTAAAACTCTTTTATAACACTGCACAAGCAAAAATCAAATAAATTACTGTTGACGTTTCTTTCCATCAATAGAAAACTATGGAATTGAGGTTGTAAATTGTGTACTTTCATTTATCATTATTACTTTAAACTTAGTTTTTCTAATACATATTTACATTAAATTATAAAAGAGATACTACTAAATACCAACGATTGCAAACCATTATTTATATTTAATTTAAAAACCGGTCTTTTAACTCTGTACATACCGTCAAAACCTATGCAATAGCATTCGCACGGCCCTAAATGATTTTGTTTTTAAATGTTATAATTGTAGTGCACGGAATATTTATACAAACTTTCTAAATTATGCTTTCATAATTCATTATCTTGAGCTTTGACTTGTACCAAATTGACTTTGACCTGTATTGAAATGAGATTACTCAAACTCAACTCACAACGTTGCCTAATCGCAAATAAACATACAATGTATTACACTATCTGTTAGTCATAAAAAATAATTATTTGTATCACTAATTTTGCAAGTATCAGCATATTTGTAGACTGCGATGTCTACAAATTGCGAATACTCACAAAATACTTTTAGGACGTGTGATACACAAAACTATTTATGCTTTTATATAAATTTGTTAAAATTGTTTATTTAAGTATAGAAATTTTATTAAAACTCATTTGTCACGTGACTTGTGACGCATACATCCACATGTTTTAGGTTGGTAGTGCTTTTATTCAAGGGTTTTACAATAAAAGTGTGATATTGGGTTATATTCTCCACGATCTACAAATTTTATGCTATTAGACTTT
This sequence comes from Aquatica leii, assembly GCA_035610365.1. Lineage (NCBI taxonomy): Eukaryota > Metazoa > Arthropoda > Insecta > Coleoptera > Lampyridae > Aquatica > Aquatica leii. The sequence goes on along the minus strand of CM069432.1, from coordinate 20,785,680 downwards.
TTCTACAGACGTTTAAATAATACGGTATATAAGAATCGGTTGAGCATAATTAAAACTTAGAACATGTAGTTACTGATGTTATTCAAAATATTAAAGTTTACTTTACTGGCCTAGTCCAGAAAAGTAATTTTTTCCTTAGATTAAGCTGCCTGTAAAATACATTACAACGGACGGAAGCATAAAAAATATTGAGTTATCAATTGGCCAATATTTTTGATCTGATTTTAAAATAGTTTTTATTTGGATCAATTCCACACCTAACAAACTTAAGGCATTTATAGCTAATCTGCTGGCGTACATTCAAGAAAACACTAATAGTATAGATTGGCACTATGCTAGAGCAAAAAAAATCTTACAGACTTAATTTCTCGTGGCACATTCTATTCCTTAATTTTGCTGCAGGGGCTTTAATTATCGTTTTATCAAAAACTTTAATTGCTTCAGAATTAAAGTTACCTGACAACAATTTTTTGAATTTTTTAGTTTAACATCAATTGATTTTTCAATGTCTAAATTGCAGAAAACACTTGCTTTTGTGTCGAAAACACTCAACATCATCCGTTCTCCAAACAAAAAAAAGGAACCAAAAGGTATTAGCATTGTTCAAGGTTTGTTCAAGTTGGTTGCTTTTTGCCGAAGGTCTTGTTTATTTTCCGAAATTAAATATCTGACGAAAAAAAAATTATTTAAACACTCTCGATCTCTTTCTTGGCAAAGAAAATTTAATTTGAATAGAATACTTACTCCTTTCCATTTTTTACTTAAGCACTATTACTCGCCATTACTTGCGCAGCGATTAAAAAACCTACCAGTTAATCGTCTAAAGTCTTCCCAAAGACGTCAGCCACTTCTGCAGCACTTTTAGAAAAAGTGGTACCGGGAAATTTTGCATGAAATGCAACGCCCTAGAAACCAAGCGTTGTTGATTTTTAGCACAAAAATTGCATTTTAAGCATTTACTATCTCTGGGTAGCTAAACTTTACTGCCAAGTTTGATCACAAAATTTCTACAAGTCTACAAAGCGTTGATACGAAGTTGTAACACTAAAAAATGACAGTTAAAACTCACAGCTTTTTTTAGTTTAAATGTTTTTTGAAGCTCCAGTTCATAGTTAGTGGCGTTTTTTTGTTTTTTGAAAAATTGTCATTATTTTCTTATTTTAAAGAATATTTAAAAAATATAAAAATTTTCATTATTTGTTTTCAGTTTTCTGAAACAGTTCTATTGTGTTTTTATGTTAATAAACTGCAACAATCCTTTAAAACAACGTGGGCTTGTTGGTATCAGACAAGAAAATTAAACAAGAAAAGCAAGGAACAAACAAACAAAAAAAAATAAACAATGAAACAACAAGGGAGAAACTAAATTTGCTTTTTAAAATGGACATTTGCAGCAACGCAAGCCCAGTGCTTTAATATTAGAAGAGACGCTGCCTGCTTATCTTTTATGTCTTTTGCTGCAATTACTATACTAGATACTAGTTCTAATTCAGTGTTTACCGGTTTCTCATATACAGACGCCTTTACCTATATTTTTGATTTAGTAGTGTTATGACTTCTCGGGTTGTGTAAGTCGGTGTTCCATTATGTTGAAACTAACTAAAGCGGTAAGTCATCAACAAACTCTGGACGTTCTGCTAGAGCTTCTTGATGACTTACTTTTAAAAAATTATTATATTATGAAATAAGCTTTGTCTATAAATAAAATAAACTTTTCAAAACGTCTCTAAAAATTGCAACGTTGGAAAAACCAACGACAAAACAACAATCTTGGCTGGAAACCTTCAGGTCCCAAAGCTTGCACTCTTTGTGTAGAAAATGGATAGAAGCTTTGTTATTTCAAAACTTGCTAAACAGTCACGCAACTTACATCTAATCTATTTGATATTATTTTTGTGCTCGTCGATGCCTCATCTTTAATAATATTAAGAACAGCTTCTTCAAAAGCAAGAATTCGACGAAATCTACTGGAAATTCAACCAATCGTTGGGTGAAAACTTTCAGTGTCTGACAAACGTTTGCATATTGTAACGATTTTATTATTGAAACTAATTAATTTATTTATACTAATAATATGTACACGTTTAAATTAATCGAACTAATTAAATCAAACTATCTAAGAATAAAAACTTACTGTAATTTATATAAAATACGCTATCACTAATAAGTCCACAGTTGTTTACTTTAAAAGTCACGTTCACTTTCCTCAATGTACACTTTATTTATTTAAAACTTTGCACATGCTAATCACTTATTTATCTTCACCGTAACGACACTTTAACTTTATTAAGTAATTGCTGGTACAGAACTGACCTTCTGCATGCTTGAACACTTCTTATGCATTCGTTATCTCGGTCTAGAACATTCGCAACCTTTTTGCATTCATCGTTCGCTATCTGGAATTTGGCTTTATCAAATCGTAGATTCGACGTAATTCGCGAATGTTCCAATATTCTTTTAAAAATTCTGTAACTTGCTTGCTGACGATTTGGATATATCTTCAATAAATTACATGACCTTCTACTGCATTACGTTTTGTTTCTTCTAAAACCAAAAGCATTTCAAGAAGATTAGCGTTTTAGTAATTATGCATTTTCATACACAAATTATGCAAAATACGCACACAAGTGATAAACGTGACAGAAAATTTTCAAGATGAAGCAGTAAATACATTTTTTTTGAAATAACAATGTTTCTAAAGAACAAGATTAAAAAAAATTTAAATTTAACCTATAAACTAGAAAACACGTGCCTCAAATTTATTATTCGGCTTTTGTTTCATTGTTTAATGGCAGTAAGCTTACTGTAACGTTTATTAAAACTACTATTTTATTTGTACTACAAATATGTACACGTTTGTAATTAACAGAACTAATTAAATCTAAGGATATTTAATAAAAACATTTACACTAATTTATATATAGCACTATCACTTACACAAAGATAAAGTCCACGGATAACTTTAGTTTAACACTTATTGTTTACTTTAAAGTCACGTACAAGGTTATACTCCGTATATTTATCTCAAATAAACGCGTTAATCACTTATTTACTGAAACTTGAATAATCTTATTAACTTTGTCGTTTTCAAATTACTGGAATAACTGCCCTATGATTCATTTGTGTCGCTTCTATACAATTTGGCCATCTGTCGAGAACCTTCTATATTCCTTCGTGAACGTTCTAGACGTGGATAGTAGCTTCGTGAAAGCTCTCGAAGCTGAACGTTTTACTGCCCCCTTCTTAAGAGTGTTCTGGCCCAGAACAGGAAACTGGCTGTGACACTGGTAGAATGGATCGTGGCGATTGCAGCAATTTTCTCTATTTTGGCAACTTCCTTGACAAAAAATAAATGGATTTTTCTTGACCTGATATTCTCCGTGGTTGGTTACTACAGACCAAAACTTGAACGCCTGTTTCCCGGAAGACGACATTCAACATATTTCGTGTTGTCCTCCAATTCATTTGATCTAAAGCACAATCAAGCTTGGGTACTGCCAATTTCTTAACATGGTGGAACTCCATTTCTCTCTTAAGATTCCATAATGTCCGCCACAGATTTTCGATAAAGGCTTGGTACTTGAGTATTTTTTGGTGACCAGATAGAAAACGAAGCGTCTGTCACCACGTAGCTTTGAAACTTTTTCAGCTGCCGGTTGCTGTCTTCGTAGTTCATCTAGCTGCTCAAACTTCTTTTAAATACGACTGCAACCTTTCTGGACATGTCAAAATCCTCACTCAAGCAATGTGCGATAACGTAACTCCAAACCTAGCTTTTTCAGAACCTCCGTATAAGCTCATAAACTTATCAAACTCCATTCCTTCAATTTCATTTCTGGTTCTGCTGCTTATTACTCTGATTCGGGCCTGAACTGGTGTATTGTGGTTATTACCAGCATTAATACGCTGCACGACTGCACAGAAGCCTTCCTCGTGCTTTTGCAGCTACGGCGACAAACCACGTCTTCTTTGGGGATCATACAACCACATCATGACGCCAGGTTGAAATCCATCATTTTGTGCCTTGACGTCATATCTAGTCTTCATTCTGTCGATGGCAATTTGTGTGTTTTTACGGACCTTTTTATGTACTTCATCGAGCCTTATGGTCAGCATTTGTTCGAACGTAGTCTTCTCTAGCGACTACTTCTTCCAGTCTTTGTCAAAGTTGGAGGTCGCAACCGAGCGTCACACAGATTGGTGTTTGGCCTGTGCTTTCGTGAACGGATGATCCGTATGCCATTAGGAAACTACTTTAGCTAAATATTTTCCCATTGTTCGATTCATCCGTTCAACCATGCCATCAGATTGAGGATGGAGAGGCGTCGTCTTAGTTTTCGGCTTCCGGCACGGTGTTCTGTGTCATAGTCATATTCTTGCAGTCTCTCGATCCATCTTACTATTTGTCCTTCTGGGTAACAGAACTGCAATAGCCATGTTAAAGCGGCGTAGTCGGTGTGTTCTCAGTAAAATTTTTTGTCTATAGAAATATGTTCTATGGACTTCACAACTGCTAACAGCTTCTTCCTAGTCATGCAATAATTTTTTTCTGGCCTGGACAAAACCTTGTTAAAATACGCAATAATTTTTTCTCGTCTATCTTGAACCTGCGAAAAGACCGCGCCTATGGCCAGATTGCTTGCGTCCGTATCTATAACAAATTTTCCATCTTTTCTTTGATAATTTAATATCGACAAAGTGGCCTGTTTCAGTTGATGGAAAGCATTTTCGCAGTCTTCATTCCATCTCAATTCTGCTTTTTTTTTGGTCAATTTCGTAAAAAGTTTGGAAAAATTGGCAAATCCAGGTACAAATCGTCTCTAATAGTTGCACAACCCAAGAAACCTTTACACCCGATGTTTGTCGATTGGTCTTGGCCATGCTTGCACTGCTCGGATTTTGTTTTTCAAGTTGTTAAAGTGTTCTTCAAACAACCTTACCAACCACGATCACGTCGTCTAGGTAAACCAAGCACGTCTTCCAAGACAGTTTGCGCAAGATGGTCTCCATCAAACGCTTGAATGTTGCAGAAGCGTTACACCGGCCGAAGGCCATCACCGTAAACTGCCACAAACAATTTGAATCGTAAAACCTGTTTTTTCACGATCTTTGGGTTCCAATTCTACCTGCCAGTAACCACTCTTTAAGTCTAACGAAAAAACCACTGGGATCCTGACAGGGTGTCTAACGTATCCTCAATTCTGAGTAAAAAATAGCTGTGTTTTGGTCACATCCGTTAACTGTCTGTAGTCTACGCGAAATCTCGTTGATCCATGTTTTATGTTTACGAGCACCATTTGGGATGCCCATGGACTACTTGAAGGTTCAATCACGCCTTCTTGCTCCATATCCGTAATTATTTGTTTGGCTTCTTCACGTTGGCCAAACGAAGTTTGCGTGCTTGTTGTCGTATCGTTCAAACGTCTCCGGTATTAATTTTATGTTTTATCACGTCAGTTCTTCCTTTGGAACCACTCTCCAGTGCGAACACATTTTGATACTGCTAGATCAATACTTTAACTTTAGCCAGCTGGTATTGGCCGAGGTTTTAGCATTTGGAAGAAAGAATGTCCAATAGATGTTGTAGGCACTTCGGCGACGTATTTTTATTAGACTTCACGCATCTCACTCATACTAAAGTTCTGGCAAGGAGTAGCACCCTTTTAACTAAGTCACTCTCCATTGGTAAATCGCGCATATGTAGCGTTCCACATCACAACATTTTCAGTCCTTGCAGTCACGTCTTCTCTGACGAATGAAAGAGAATTTCTTTATTGTCGATCTTCAGAACATCGTTCTTCATATCCAAATGGAACCCATACTTCTTTATAACGTCCATTCGCAGGATAACTTTTTTTGTGATGTTGGCTACCAGTACTTGATGGTCGAGTACTCCATTTCCCAAACCAATAGTTACTTTGACTTGTCCGTGAGTAGGTATTTTGTCGCCCGTCGCCGTTCGAAGTCGTACTGTTACTGGTGATGTCTTCTCGTTTTCCAATAACATGTCAGGACGAATGATGGTCTTCGTCGCTCCCGTGTCAACCAGTAACTGAACAGTTTTTCCATTGATCTTGCTATCAAGATAAATGCTATGCAATTGCTCTATCGGCGATGTCATTTGAATTATAATCTCCGGAACCTGACTAGATGAGATTAACTTTTGTCTCTTTTGGTCAACTCGTTCTAAATTTTTGAGCGCTCTTCCTGTCTTCTTTTTGGGTTTAGTACGATGTTGTCGTACATAGCCTATTTCACCGCAGTTCAAAGTCGTCACTCTTCTTTCACGAAGTATTCTTCGCGCTATCTCATTAGTGCTTTCCAGTGACTGCGCGAGTACTTTTGCAACACAGCAGAGTCTATGACCGTCTCGTTGCAATGCTCGTTCTGCTGCTTTAAACTCCAAAGCATGCACCGAAGCGTCATTCATTGACTTTTCGTCGAGCTAACCGGAGAGTCTTCTGCGTTTTGTTGTCTCGGAGGCCGTCTACAAAGGTTTGAATAGCCAACTGCATCAAGAATGTATCTGACACTGTAGGATATGCAAGCTGTTTTAATCTGGCGATGAACATCTCTATATTTCATTTCTAAACGTGAAATTAATAGTTCGTAATTTTTTTGTACGTGGTCAGGAATAGTTTGCAACATTCCAAGAGCTTCTCTACATAAGGACACTATTAAAGACGTCGCTTTCTGCTTGTTGCTCCAACCATTGGCTGTAGCTGCGGCTTCAAACTGTTTGTAGTAGGTTGACCATGGAACTTTACCATCAAGATTTGGAGGTACCTCTTTAAACTTGTGAGTGGTTTCTTCCCGATGGTTCATTATTCAATCTTCGCTCGTAACCCTTTCTTCGCCATGGCAAATCATTTGGTTCATTCTTTCTTCAAGTAGTTTTTTTTCTCCTACTGTTTCTATTTTGTCATTCATAGTTTTGCAAATTTCTTCTTTTAAATTTAACATATCTGTTTGGGCTTCCGAATAATTTTGATTTGATTTTTTATGCTCGTTTGTATTTCTTCTCTTAAACGTCTAGAATTTTCCATCAATTTTTTTCTATCTTTTGGGTATTTTCAAATACTTTCTCTTCTATTTTCTGAAAATTTTTGCAAAACTTTTCTTCAATTTTTCTAGAATTTTCTTCTATTTTCTGCGAGTTTTTTTCCATTTTTTTATTCATAGTTTCTTGGCCATTTTTTTTAATTTGAGAAATTCAAATAGTTTTGCATCCATTTTGGTTTGATAACAAGTTACCGGCATAAGTTTAAACACTAATAAAAAGTTTAATAACACCAAATTTATGTAACTGGCTATTCTTTATCGAACTGGAATGGCTTTAATTTCAATTTATAAACAAAAACACGCGAAGCGCAGACTAAAGTTTTATTTATTTACGCAATCAATGTTTTTGTTACGGGAGAGATATTAAATTACGTAATGGTACACAAAACAGATATCGCAAACCCCACACTTGACATCACTGTAACGGTTATTAAAACTACTAATTTATTTATACTGCAAATATGTACACGTTTATAACTAACCGAACTAATTAAATCTAAAGATATTTAATAAATACACACTAATTTATATATAGCACTATCACTTACACGAAGATAAAGTCTGCGGATAACTTTAGTTTAACAATTATTGTTTACTTTAATGTCACGTACAAGGTTATACCACAGCATAAATCACAAACAGCAGGGAAACTCTCAATCGCGGGAAGGATTGGAGCATATTCTCGCGCATACGCCATTTTAGTCTAGCAGCTTTGTTCTCGCAAAATCAGACAATTTGATAACCTGTAATTTGGTCTTTGTGTTTGTGTTATTATTTATGTATGTGTGAGTTTATACTATTTTATTAAAATTTCTTTTTCCATAATATATTTTTTATATTCTACTACCTTGTTATCATTGTACTATAAAACCAACATTTTTTTTTGTTATGAGCATTATAGTAACATATTTCGTAATAAATTATTCGATTCAATTAAATATTTTGGACAATGATTTAATGATTTAATCTTACAAAAAAATTATGTTTAAATTTAAGCATTAGTTACGTCATCACACAACTTTGCCGACTAACTTAAGCTCAATTTATATCAAAAAAGAATGCTAATTTCAGTTTTTAAACAATTTCGATTGTTTTGCGTTTTCAATTAGTTATAATAAAATTTTAAGTTATCCATTCTGATGTTAAAATTGTGATATGACAAAATTTTGAAGTGCTGTATGGTAATATGTAATATAACCAAAAGAAATAGATGTTACAAAAAAAATGAAGTCGGCTCTGTACGCATTACGTCCCTGTTACTATACCGGAATGGCGTCTTCAAGGTCAACAAATTTAAGTCTCCCACTTCAAAGGTACCGCCCGAGAGTTGCACTGCTGTTTGTAACTTATGTTGAATAATCTTCTTAACACTTCCGCCTTCAATTTACTGAAATAACTGCCTTATGATTCATTTGTGTCGCTTTTATATAATTTGACCATCTATCGAGAACCTTCTATATTCTTTCGTGAACGTTCTAGACGTTGATAGTAGCTTCGTGAAAGCTCTCGAAGCTGAACGTTCCAAAACTTTCTTTTAAATTATAGTTGCAGTTTATTAAAATTTATCTTGTAATTCAATTTGAATAAACTAATTATTTGGACAGGTCGAAAAAAATGTTTTAGACAAGTGTTATAGCAAATAGTTTAATTTTATAAATGTTTTATTTTCAAAATTGATTGAGTGGTTTTCAAAATATCTTTATAAAATTTAATAAAATAAAAAATAATTATAAGTACAAATGTTTTAGAGAAGCTAAAGCAAATGCTGAAAACGTTTGCATTCTTTAAATATTCCTTAAAATAACGAAGTAATGGCGATTTTTCGAAAAAAAAACGGCAATACCTACAAACCGGTGATTCGAATCAAAAATCAAAAATCAAGAAAAGCTGTTTGTTTTAATGAGTTTTAGCTGTCATTTTTGGGCGTTACAACTTAGTATTAACACCTTGTATATACCATTATACCTTACTTCATAATATTTTTATAGAATGTAAAAAATGTTTTTTTGAGTCAAAGGCTTTGAATTTAAAGCAATTACGCTGTTTAAATATAAAAAAAAAATGTATGTTCAATATAAGATTGAATAGCATCGAGATAATGTAATCGGAAAATTGTCAAATTTTAAAATTTTTATTTCTTATAGTTTCTACAAAAATATGACAAAAATCGAAAACACTTTCTTGTTGTTACTTTTTGAAATGTGCTACAAAAGCCTTACATTTTTGATTCCACTGAGAAATCATTATCATCTATATTTTTATACGGCTATAGAGAAAACGACTCCTTATTTGACAGTTTGTTTATTACAAATTTAACAATGCATTACATATGATTTCGGAACTAATTTTTAATAAAAAATGAGTTTAGTTATTTGTTGTGTAATGATTATATTGATATAATGATTTTATTTCCATTGAAATATTTGACAAACCTAAACGAACAGCTTAGGAAACAATTTTGTTCAATTAGAAAAAATTAAATTATAGTAAGACAACAAAAATTGTAATAGAAATAAACTTTTAATATTAGAAAAGTACAAATTATTTTTTTCTAATTATACGTTTTTATTACGTGTTTAAATTGTAGAAACATGCATTTATGTTGAATATTAAAAATAGTAATTTACACATGTAATAAAGTTGGTATAATATAATTAAAACATGGGCAATACATGTGTAGTTCTATTAATATATTTTTATGCTAAAAATAATAAGCAATAATTTAATGCTTAAGTTTGTGACATTTTTAAATTTATAATTAGGTTAAGGTTGTTTGGTTAAGACATAAAATTTTAATTATGAATAAATTTTAATTTGCAAATATGAATAATAGTTGCAGAAAAACAATGTTAAAACGACACTCCTACGTAAAACTTAACGTTTGTAAAACTCACGGCCATATTTACATTTGATTATTATTCATTCAAGCATTATTTTTGTTGGTTTTTCGTATATAGTGCAGATAAACAGTTTTTTATTTATTTATCGAAAAGAATAGTATAACATAATCCCACAAAAATTGTAAGAAAAACGCTAATTGTTTTATTTTTAGTAATTCACACATTACACTCTTCACAAAATTAAGCTTTTTTTATTTTTTGCTGTAAAGAAAGTTTTTAAAATCATAACGCTGGTACTGTGTAAAACGCTTTTTTTAATGTATAAGTAATAATTACATATAATATTTGGCTTTAATTGTAAAACGATGTTTATCAGCTAAATGCATTTTCTTAAATTTAAACATAAATACGTATTTTTGACAGTATTGGTGCTTTAATCATAGTGGTAATGACCATATCCAAATGGGTTGTAGCCCCAACCATGTCCACCATACCCACCATACCCTCCATAACCACCATAACCACCGTAGCCACCGTAACCACCGTAACCTCCAAATCCACCTAATCCATGCCAATGATGTTCTTCAGAAGAAGACGAAGAATGTGGGTCGGGGTCAGGTAACGGACTACCAAAAGCCAAACATAGCGTTACCAAAAACACAATAAACACCTAAAAAAATCGAAAGTAAGTTTTATAACGTGCAGGCCGATTTAAACTTACTCTTAAAGAATTCATTTTTTATGCTTACTCACTGTAAATATAGACTGTCGTTAAAAAACTTTTAGAGTTGTATTTATACTGTAAGTTAACGTAAGCCAAGGATGGAAAATTAGCATCGTGCTAAAAAAAATAACATTTTTTTTAAAGAGGGGTCTTAATGACTCTAATCTATTCTACGAAACGTGAAATTAAATTAACGACAATGAGAAATACAAACTTTGGTTCGTCACTTTAGAAGGTGAACATACAGCATAAGTTTAAACTTGACAGAATGTGAATATGAGTTAAAGTTAAAAGTAAATAGTGTAAGTCAGTTTTAAAAGTAATTTTTTTAATAAATTAGTTTAAGTAACATTGTTTGATGATTAGCAAAAATTTCTTTTAAAAATTGTGTAATTGCATTATTAATTAAATTCAATGTAATCTAGTATTTGAGATTTTTAAAACATTGTTCTTTGTGAATTAAAACATAAAAGTTAACAAACAAGAAATATCAGTATCAATTTACAATGTTAATATAGAATAAATAAAAGTTGTAGAATTGGCATTTAAACAAATAAATAACAAAAAAGTATAACTAGTGTTTCTAAATTGCTACTACTAACAACTACTACTTTTTTTAGACTTAACTAACTGCATGTTATTTATTAAATAGAAAGTTGCTTACTGTTTAATCTCTGAAAGAATACACATCTGATTTATTGTAAATACTTTTATAAAATTAATTTTAGTTTTAAGGTTTGAGAAATTATTAATTAATTCATTTATTCGTTATTATTAATCGTTGTCAGCAAGTAAAATCTAGTTTTTCTTATTTATTTGATTTGATAACGGCTTTTGTTAAAAATAAAAATATTTAAGTTAAGAATTATGTTTAGTAATTTCTTTAATTTATTTTGATTGAAAAAGAAATTATTATTCAGTTTTATTATTATTTATTTGAAAAGACAAATTTCGAAGTAAGGTTATGGTATTTATTTTACTTAATTCAGTTTTATTTATCTTAATTTATCTTAACACACGCGTTAAATACTTTATTAATTTAAACCTACAGTCTTCTTAACGCTTCCGACTTAATTTGAAAACTGACTCCAACTTCCTCTAAATGCATTTTATATGCTTTCGTTATCAGAATCTAGAAAATTCAATTCTTTTTAATCAGCATTCCGAAGCTTCCAAGTACGTTGGGGACGTTTCAATATAAAATATTAAAATTAATGTCTACCAATAATATTGAAACATTCGCGAAGTTTTTGTAAATTTTGAGAACGTTCCCGTACTTTTTGTCCTCGTCTAGAACGTTTACGAAAGAATGTAGAGGCTTCTCGAATGTTTACTGAAATGTATAAATACAGTACAAACAAATTGCAGGTCAGTTATTTCCCGTATTTCGAAGACGGCAGTGTTAAGAAGATTATTCAAGTCTAAATAAATAACTAATTAACGCGTGTGAGATGAATCTACGATGTATAACCTTGTGCGTGGCTTTAGAGTAAACAAACAATAAGTGTTAAATAGTTATCCGTGGACTTATCTACGTGTAAGTTTTAGTGTTATACATAAATCATAGTGTGAGTGTTTTTATTAAATTTCCTAAGATTTAATTAGTTCGGTTAGTTTAAACGTGTACATAGATTTAGTAATAGTAAAAATAAATTAGTTTTAACAATAATAAAAATCGTTACAATATATATAAATGTACTAATTCTTTAGATGTATTAACATGTTTTAAACGTTAAAATTAAGCTTTGTTTTAGAATAGTTTTTTTTTTAATCTCAAAATATCAAATTTAGTAATAAATAATATTTTGACTTTTCTGAAAATGAGCTTAATTTCTATTATAATCTTTAATACATTTATGTATATTATTGGTACACAATAGTTTTAATGAGATTATTGTTGTTGCAGAAAATGAAAATGAAAAAATGAGTATTAGTATATTTTTGTAAATTTTAATTGTTGTAATACAGCCAGTATTCCATTATCCGCTCAGGCATTAAAAATATTTTATCCAAATTTAAAACATTTAACTTGTCTAGCACATGGAATACATAGGAGACGAGTTTGCAATAGTAAACAAGTTAATTTCTGCCACCAAAAAGGTAAAAATCTCTAACATATTAGATTCTCTTTTTGATTATTGGATCTTGTTTCAGGTTTTTGTAAAAGCACCATTACGGAAAAAACCAGATGTTAAACTTCCACCGGAACCTATCATAACAAGATGAGGAACATGGTTATCTGCTTGCATTTTTTATGCCACGCATTTTAAAAAAATTAAAGAAGTACAGTTCATAATATAATCTGACATTGTCTTATACATTAATTGAATTGTCTTACTTCAAGTGGTTGAATTATTTGAGGAGACGGCCTCTGCAGCAATTGTTAAATCTCAAAAAGCTTTTAATGACGAAGCTGTTAAGAGAAGACTAGTTTTTATAAAAACACACTTTTCCGGCATTCCTGACGAATTAAATATTAAACTGCAATGACCGAATCTTTCGCTACATTCGAAAGTATAAGAGCAATTATGAGCATGTCCAGGGAAAAATTAATCAAAAATTGGTTTCCGTCACATCAAAAAACCCTTCTTTTGACCTCTTTAAACAACTGACTGAAATTCAACAACGAGGTCATAAAGCATCAACAGAAAATATCTTTAACAATAACAGAAACAGCGGCTTTAAAATTTGCTCCACTAACATTTTGTGATGTCGAAAGAACTTTTTCCTTCTATAAAAATATTTTAAATGATAAAAGGCAACAGCTTCTTGGTCAAAATATTGAAAAAAAATTGATTTGTGCTTAGGAAAATAATAGCACTTAATAAACATTGTAAAACAAAAAAATAAACTCTAAATTTTAATAGATATTTGTGCCTTTTTTATTGCCTTTTTGGCAGGTTTAATATGCTTTTTACGTCACTTTTTTTGGTATTTTTTCTTGCTTTACTATCCGCTCTTTAGTCATCACTATGCCTCTAAAGCTCAAGGATATTGCAGTTGCTGCTAATTCAAAGTCATACAACCTTTTTAAATTTAGAATGAGATTTAATTCGAGATGCTTCTCGTTATGCCACTTACCAACAATTCATGTGTGAGTATCGAGACTTGGGGCACAAGTCTGTTGGTACTTTGTCTTTGTCTTATGTGCTACCCCATCACTATGTTTTTAAATGCAACGAGAAAAGAAGAAGAACTGTTTTTAACGGTTTTTCTTCTCATCATGGTAGATATTTAAATGAGCAACTCTTAAAAGAACGAATATTTAATATTCAATTAATTATGACATGTTTCAGCCTTATAATAACATATGGGCCATCTTTAGATACTACAAAAAATAAATATATCAGGTTATAATTAATCTTAAAGTTAAAGTTAAAAATGTCATAAAATTATAATGATAGCTGGATATATAACAATTACAATACACAAGTGTAAATAACGATATCAATGTACATACCTAATAAGCACTAACAATTGTATATAATAAAATTGTCTATATTGTATAAGTAAAAAAATTTAAATAAATAAATAACTATACTACATAATTGCACAAACCACCTAATAATGCACGTCTAATATTAAAATTAAATAAACCAAAACAACATGTGGGACTGGATATGTATCAACGACGTATAAAATTGTAGAAAATCAATAAATAAAATTTTTTAAAGTGAATATTAATAATGTTGCAGTACATGTTCAGCAAACGTTGATTTAATAGATTTAGGATTAAGTAAATATTTGCTGGGATTGGAAATGTATCTAGTGTGTTCTTTAAGACGGGTACTGAAAGCCCGGATCGTTCTCCCAATATAAACACGGCCACAACTACATTCTAAATTGTAGATACCACTGCAGTCCATAGATTCAATAATGTCTTTCAGATGTGAAATATAGTTATGTAATTTTGGAGGACTAAATTAAGAAACTCGAAAATTGTTGTTTTAGTTAATGTTTTTAATTAAATAGTGTAACTGTGGTATGTACGGTATAGAAAAATAAGTAGATATCGAGTTACAAATCGGTGTAAGAGATGCGATTGACTTAATCTTATGTTTCATGAATATTTTGTGGTAAATATTGTTAATCAAATGTGGCGGGAAGTTATTTTCTTTTGCAATGAGGAAAATGGTATTTAATTTTTTTTGTAGTTAAAAGTATTTAAAGGAGTACCCAGTAATCTATTATACAAGTGTGAGAAAGCAGCTACTTTATGAGAGAAAGGATGGATAGAGTCATATGGGATAACATGGCTCGTAATAGTAGGTTTTCGGTAGATATCAAATACAAATTCACGATCCAATAAAGAGATATTCAAATCGAGAAAAATTAGGGAACAGTTTAAAGGAATTTTGACCGTAAATTTAACTCTAGCGTGCTTGCTGTTTAAAAACTCTAAAAAACTTTGAATGTTTTGGTTCGTACCTTGAAAAATGCAAAAAATGTCATTGACATAGCGTTTCTACAGTAAGACATGTTTCAAGAAACTAGCGCTTGTTATTATAAAATCAACTTCTAAATGGTTCATAAAGACTTCTGCCAAAATGGGAGATAACGGAGAACCCATGGGTAAACGTTGTTGAAAGTTATTCAACAAACTCGTAATAAAACTTCGTAATTTACCATGTTTTCATAAATCCATTTTTAAGTCTAATAACAATTACAATCATTATAGTAATGACCACTTCATGTAATCATGTGTAACACAGTCTACCCAAAAACAATCATTTAGGTATTTTGATACAACCTACAACAACAAGATGAAACTGTTACGTGCAAAATTTTTCAAACGAAATACCCTGTATATTGAATTAAAATTAGATTCTGGTTTTGACGCCCTCTGCCAATCTTTTCTTGTGACTGTCATTTTACGACGAAATCGTTAAGCTGTCAACTGCATAAAATGGCCTGTGCCTTTTAAAGAAAATTTCGAATGACATCCTCAATAATGGAAATCAAATTATAATTTCATTACGCTTGTAAAATAATTTAGTCGTCACAGGGTAAGATAGTTACTTCCGTTTTATTAGAATTCTTATGTAATTTCTTCTTAATTTGATAGCCGTCCCACCACGTTTTGGCCCACATGTTTCTACCCAATAAAGAATAATGAGGGATTAATATCGACAAATACTTTCATGAGACGAGTATAACTCTATATATAAGGCCTACGGTTAAAACTAAAAAAAACCGAAGACAATCAATTTTCTTCGAGATCCTACTCATGCAGCAAACACCTGCGAAACCAACTTTCATTGAATGTGTACAACAGCATTCGACAATCGGGTCATGTTATGTGTACTTTTTTTTTAGCAATAATTAACAATTTTTGTAGATCTTGATTTCGTGAGTCATTGTGTTGACACGATTTGCTACTCAAATTTATTTCAGGCTCACTTGCCGGGGAAAACGTTTTCTTCGATCAAGTAGGTCGCTGTCAGAAAAGTCACTCACGGAACTTTGGCTAGTGTTAATTCCGTAATTACTATCATTGTTTTAATACCATTAAGGTAGTTTCATTAATTATTTTGTGTGTATCGCATGCTGTGTACAAACAATATTTACTACGCAATTTTCTTCGTTGTTCGCTTCGACTTAACTTACATATGTATTGTGTGTTGCCGATACTGCTGGCATTTATGCACTGAGAATTAGATACACTTGTGTTGATCATCTACGTTACTAAATAAAAGTTTTTATACCTGTTAATCTTTCTTTTATAGTAACATACCTTTCTCTATTATTGTGGTTACCCGAACATCAGAGTAACAAGGATTACGATTCTAAAAATTAGTTACAAGTTTGGACCGTCTGTCGTGATCGAGGCGGAAGTGTTAATTAGGAATGATCTGGCGCCTTTAAGTATAATTTCCTGGAACCTTCCCTATCTCCGACTGTGTCAGTTGGCCGTGCAAGGTTCGTTAGACCTAAAGCTTATAACAAAACCCATGAAATTCCACCAAAAAACCTTAAATTTATCAAATACAAAATTCACTAAAGAAGAAATAACATTTCTCAACAAAGGATTAAAATTTGCTCCAGTAACCCTGATTAATAAAATTCAGTACAATAACTTTAAAGCTACCTTGAAATTATAGCAAATGAATTTTCATCAAACTATGTCAATAAATTTACTAATAGTTTAATACTACCTAGCTCTCACTTGATTTTTAATAAACTCCGCCCGAACTGTAATAAAACTTTTACATCTGATCATGGAACAGTCTCCACGTTACGATCAAAAATCATTAGTAATCACTTAATTGTTTCTAAAGCAGATAAAGGAGATTGTGTAGTCATTCAAAATAAAGACGATTATGCCACCAAAATCTTAAACTTTTTATACGAAATTACAATTTCAATATTTACAAATGATATCTGATTCTACCCTCGCACTAACATTTTTTCACAAAACTATCTCACAGTTTAAAGTTAACAATCCGATTACACCTCGTCTCTACGGTATCCCTAAAATACACAAACTTAATGTGCCTATTAGACCCATTATCAGCTTTATTAACTCACCTACATACCCATTAACCAAATTTTTATCAATGGTTTTAAAAAACAACAATAATTTCCATTCTATTTCAAGTGTAAAAAACACAAGGGAATTAATTATTGCTTTGAATAATTTCAAACTACCAACCAATTACCAAAATGTTTACCCATGGGTTTTCAGTTATCCCTTATTTTGGCAGAAGTCTTTATGAACCATTTAGATGCTGATTTTATAATAACAAGTCCTAATTTCCTGAAACATGTCTTACTGTGGAAACGCTATGTCAATGACATTTTTTGCATTTTTCAAGGTACGAACCAAGACATTAAAAGTTTTTTAGAGTTTTTAAACAGCAAGCACGCTAGAGTTAAATTTACGGTCGAAATTCCTCTAAACTGTTGCCTAAATTTTCTCGATTTGAATATCTCTTTATTGGATGGTGAATTTGTATTTAATATCTACCGAAAACCTACTACTACAAGCTATGTTATCTCATATGACTCTAACCATACTTTCTCCTATAAAGTAGCTGCTTTCTCACGCTTGTTTAATAGACTGGGTACTCCTTTAAATACTTTTAACTACAAAAAAGAATTAAATACCATTTTCCTCATTGCAAAAGAAAATAACTTCCCTCCACATTTGATTAACAATATTTACCACAAAATATTCATGAAACATAAGATTAAGTCAATCACATCTCTTACATCGATTTGTAACCCGATATCTACTTATTTTTCTATACCGTACATACCACAGTTACACTATTTAATTAAAAACATTGACAAAAACAACAATTTTTGAGTTTCTTACCTTAGTCCTCCAAAATTATATAACTATATTTCACATCTGAAAGACATTATTGAATCTATAGATCGCAGTGGTATCTACAATTTAGAATGTAGTTGTGGCCGTGTTTATATTGGGAGAACGATCCGGGCTTTCAGTACCCGTCTTAAAGAAGACACTAGATACATTTCCAATCCCAGCAAATATTTGCTTAATCCTAAATCTATTAAATCAAAGTTTGCTGAACATGTACTGCAACATAAGCATTCGCTTATTAAAGCACAGATTATTCATCCTACAGACAAAAATCGTCTAATAGATATATTGGAGTTGATCTATATCACGTCACATAATGAAATAATCCTTAATGACAAAAATAATTTAATACAACTGCGTTTAAATTATTAATTTTCACTTTAAGAAATTTTATTTATTGATTTTCTACAATTTTATACGTCGTTGATACATAGTGAAACGTTCGAGAAGTTATCTACAAATTCAAGAGCCTTCTGGAAGTTGTTATCCATCTTCTAGAAGATATACCGAAAGATAAGGAACAATCGAGAAGGATTTCCAAATGTGTATAAATACCGAAGAAACAAATCGTAGGTCAGTTATTGCCGTAACGCGAATACAGCAGTGTTAAGAAGATTATTCAAGTTGAAATAAATAAGTCGTTAGCACGTGTGTGTACATAAATATACAGAGAATAATCTTGTACGTGATTTTAGTGTAAACAAGTGTGAAGCTTTCCGCGGACTTTATCTTATCTTAATTAGTGTAAGTGTTTTTATTAAATATTATTAGATTTCATTAGTTCGGTTAATTTACAAGTGTACATATTTCTAGTATAAGTAAAACATATTTTTAATCGTTTAAATAAATTAGTTTTAATCATAAAATTCGCAACAATATCTAATCCCACATGTTGTTTTGGTTTATTTAATTTTAACATTAGACGTGCATTATTAGGTGGTATGTGCAATTATGTAGTATAGTTATTTATTTATTTAATTTTTTTTACTTATGCAATATAGACAATTTTATTATATACAATTGTTAGTGCTTATTAGGTATGTACATTGATATCGTTATTTACACTTGTGTATTGTAATTGTTATTTATCTAACTACCATTATAATTTCAAGACATTTTTAACTTTAACTTTAAGATTCATTATAACCTGATATATTTATTTTTTGTGGTATCTGAAGATGGCCCATATGTTATTATAAGGCCGAAACATGTCATAATTAATTGAATATTAAATATTGGTTCGACAATGGTTTTTTGATGGTTTTTATTGATATAATGTTAGAACCAATAATGGAGGATCCTTTTTATCAACTCTTAAAAGATCCAAAGTTACAAAAGGACATTTTTGCTATTAAATCTGATCTTTTTGTGTTGTGACATTGGCATGATGTTACGTTGTAAAAATCGGTGTTTACAACTTATTTATTGGTGCAAATTTACTCATAATCCCATCGTTAAATATGAACTGAATACGATAACGTACGCTTTACCTCCTTCAACTTACCTGGCTTAGCAATGTCTTCAACAATTACTTTAAAACAAAGATTGTTATTACTCGACGTGTCCGTTGCCATTCTTAAGAATATGTATGTATGTTAATAACGTGATAACTACTGTTGGCACTAACGAGAACGCACTAATTTTACGCACCGAGCTAACTGATCTTTTGGAAAAAAAAGGTTTTGAAATTCAAAAAAAAGTCTAGTTTTGTCTCTAAAATTTTAGAAAATCCCAAGGATCATTTAGAAATATTTGTTATGTTTTTGATTGAGAATAAATCTCTCAAAACTTATGGCTTGTGCTGGAAACATCGTTTAGACACTTTTTGCTTTTAAGTACAACCCTTTAGTAGCAACTGCACTAGAAAAACTGTTCTTTCTTACATTCCTAGAATATCTCCTCTCTTGTATTTGCAATGAAGCTCGTTCTAAAACAGATATGGGTCAAAGGTCTTAGTTGTGATGACGTTCTTAGCTCCATTCTAGCCAATGAACTAAATTAGTAAACGATTTGCCTTATATCTCTCAACTACAGATTTCAAGATGCATATCTCTTTCTTATGATCAAATTCTACACGTTGGTGGATTCAGAGATGCTTCTCAAAAGGGATACACTACCACTATTTATCTAGTTTTGTTGAGTTTAGACAAATACCGTTATGCTATCTCATAATCGCTAAGTCAAAGCTAGTCTTTTTAAAGATTTTGTCTAAGACTCGAGCTCTGTGGAGCGATTCCTTCTGGATTTAAAGTCTGACGTTTTTAAGTAAGTCTCTTCAGTGGCTTTCTTTTTCTGTTCCGGCAGTTCTGTACTTTTCGTTATCCGAGATTAAAAGCGCAGCTAGAAAGGTTACTGACCTGTGTCATTCACATCACATCACATACGACGTAATTAAATTAGATTTTTATTCTAAGAACTGCACACCACATTTTTAACATATACTTACAATAAAAAAGTAATCTTACATAAGTCGGTCAAAACACTTGACTATGTAAATAGCACTGCAAAAATAAAGCTAAGTATGTATAACAAGAAGTTTATTGTAAAAATTGACTTAAAAATGTTATGCAACATAGGTTGTTGCTCATGCATAAAATCAAACCTCAGAAGAAAATTGATAACATAAACCGAAATTATGATTACTATAAACGATATTTCTTCTATGCTATAGCGTCCGTCCGTCCCGTTCTTTAATGAAGTAATAACATTACCCGTGATTCTAATAAGCGACGGAAATACAATAAATTTTAGTAACTAGTTTTAATTTTAAGTTTTAACAGTTGCGAGATTACGAAAATACGATTTTGTAAATAAATAAAGAAGCAGTTTTTGTTTTTCTATAAACTCATTTGGGTTTATGTTTTTGTTTTAAACATTTTTACTGTAAGCATTAAAAATGGATAAAAAATTACCATTCTAAATTTTATATAAAATGTTATAAATATTTATAATGTTATCAAAATATCTGATTGTATTAAGATTACATATAACATTTAAAATACACTGACAACAGCTGTACCTATGTCCCGAGGATCAGTTTCACTGCTGCAGGCAGAATAAGTAAACATTAGAATTTGTTCCTAACCCTTGTATTATATTAAAATAAACATTTTTAATAATATTCAAGAATTTTTATCCACTAGAAACTATTGACAATAATAAACTGCTAAACAACAAAAAGTGTGCAATATAAATAAAAACAATACGTGCAGTATTATTAAAAAAGTCTTTATAAATAATGTTCTTCTTTAAATTATATAATAACAGTTAGTGATTAAAAAAAAAAGATTATATTTTATAAAACCAAAAAAAAATTTACAGAAGTTGTCAACAGGAACCTGTTACAGAAATTAAAATTTTTTATAAGTAGTATAATGCACGTTACAAAAAAAAATTATAGCTAAATATTTACATAGTTAGTGCGTTAATAAAAATATATGAGTCTTAAAAACCTAACAATCGCTTGTAAAAAAGACATTTTTACAGCAAAATTTCGATATCTTAAACAATAAAAACTATGTTTTGCAAAACATAAGATCATATTACTTTACAAGAGTACACGTGCAAACTAAATGTTATGTAATACCTAAACAACAATTCAAACTAATAATACGTTGTACATCTGATCGCATATAAAAAGATTTATAATTCAAATGTTTTCGTAACGGAAACTTTCTAACTAACCTCGCCTACGTTTATGAGAAAGTATGTTTAACAATAAGTCACATTAACATTTAAAAAAAGGTAATTAATTTGAAATTAATAACACAATTAAAAAAATATAGATATCAATCAGCAACAATAATACACGGTGTTTTATTTGCGTTTGACGAAGTTTACTGGTATGCATGAATTACCACACTGGTTAAAATATTAGGTTGTTTATTTATTGTTTGGTTTACACTTTTACAAGAATTTTTTACGTCAAATTTGCAGTCGAATATTATGTTGGCTATTCAAACGCAAAAATCGCAAATACTAACAATAATAACATTACGCAAAGGTAATTTGTAATATCGAAGGCTTCCACGGCTGGAGTCTATGCTAAGATAAGAATGTCTTCCGGGTTTGGACCGTGTCATTGTTGTAACCGAAGTTGCCAACGTTTCGCCCACCAAGCCAAATTCTAAACTTCATAGAACTTCTATGGAGTTTAGAATCTGGATTGGTTCACAAGTTGATTACCTAACTCTGTAGTAGTTCTTTGTTAGATTTTTGTTTGCTTTTTCAAGTTTATCGTTTTCTTCTTACTTTTTCAGAGTTTCGAATCTGACTTGGCTCACAAGTTGATTACCTAACTTTTGAGAAGGTTTTAATTAGATTTCAGTTGCTTGTTTGAGTTCTTTGATTTCTCTCACGCTCTGATAAAGCCCCTTACGAAAGTGGGCAAAACGTTGGCAACTTCGGTTACAACAATGACACGGTCCAAACCCGGAAGACGTTCTTATCTGAGTATAACAATAAATTTGCTACTAAATAAAATTAACGCGAGTTTGATGTAATAGGTTGCGCTGATACCGATTCAAAGTCAAGTCATGTCAAAGTCAAAATTGCGTATCTGAATTGTCAGTTTGCTCTAAAGCCTGTGGTGCATGGTACATATTACTCAGTACTAATTCCTTCTTCAATTAACAACGAAGAAAGTTATAGAGAAGACGCTGAAACTATGAGATACACTTATGATTTCGACAGTGACATTAAAAAGTCACATTTGATCAACCAAACCGAAATGATTTGCGATTTGTCCCTGTGGAAAAAAAGTTTTAACTGTTGGGTAACAACTCTCACATTTCTATCTGTTCCTGTGTGCACTTCTGTTACTCTTGCCAATAGTCATTTGCTAAGACGGTTACTCTCTTTTTTATGTAAAACTAAATCTCCTGTACTTACAATTTTAGTATATTTTTGTAACAAGTTTAAATATTCCTTGCTTCAACTTTTCTAAAAGTCATTTTTCATTCTTTATACTAGTTTCCATCTTGTTATACTGTTGTAGTGAGCTTCTCCAGATGGATCATTTGCACAGTGGGCCAGAATTTAGAAAAAGTGTCCAAAATTTTGATTATGTTTTAAATGGCTTCAAAATTGTCTAGATGATTATGAAAAAATAATGAAAAAAATCCCATTTGTTAGGGGTGACCAAATTCAGAATTATGCGTTGAGTATTTTAGTTATCTGCAAATTTATTATCACAAAAAATGATTTTGAAAAACCCACAGACGACAGCTAACTTTTAGGGGTGCCAAAAGAAACTGACTGATTTGGATTATTTTTAAAATGTTTCAAACAATATAGGAAAAATAAACAAATAAAATTTGTGTCAGAGGAAATTTCAATGATGGCTTACAAACTATGTTTCTTAATATTTAATCAACTTAAATAGAAACCGTGTAACCTATAAAACACGGGGGAAACGAATAAAAAAAAGATGCCAAAGTGTTTTCTTTAATTGTATATAAATAAAAATAATATATGATTACTGTCACCATTTCGTTAAATAAAGAGAACGTAATCGTCACTCTCACTATATCTTTCTTCTTCTGACGTTGTATCCGTCTCTGATATCTCAGCCATTGTTGGAAGAGTTGGAACTGTTGGATCTACTGCTGCAGATGGAGAGGATGATGTCGCAACTGATGGTACTTCCAGTAGAGACAACACATCCAAGCATATTGTAACGTTTATTATTAAAACTAATTAATTTATTTATACTAAAAATATGTAAACGTTTATTATTATTAACCAAACTAATTAAGTCTAAGGATTTTTAATAAAAACACTTACGCTAATCTATATATAGCGCTATCAGTGACACAAAAATAAGATCAAGTCCGCGGATAACTTCACACACGTGTTTAACACATATTGTTTACGTTAAAGCCACGTACCAGGTTATTTATCTGACACGCGTTAATCACTTCTTTATTTAAACTTGAGTAATCTTCTTAACACTGCCGGCTTCAAATTACTGAAAATAACTGACTTCTGATTTGTTTGTGCCGCATTTATACATTTTGTAAATCCTTCTCGAATGTTCCATATCTTTCGGTATACGTTCTGGAAATGTACAAAAACCTCGCAAAGGCTCTCGAACTTTGTAATAAAAAATAAAAAACAGAATAAAAATAATAATAAACGTTCAAAATATAAAAATACATTTATCGAAAGCATAAATACTTATTTTACCACGGCAGCAGTCGGAACACAAACCTCTGGGTGTGAGCCTGAATGAAAATAAAATACACGGGTGTGAATTCCTTTAATTTATTTGCGACTATAACATAACACACTAACTATTTACATTAAAGAAAAAATGAACAATATTTGAATTAAAACAATATTTGGAATAAAACAATATTTGAGCGCCAATCACCTTTAAATTGGTAATAAATAAAAAGCATAAAATCCTATAACTAACTATTAATCGATATCAAATTCAAAAGTAATAAACGTTTAATTTGTTACGGAGCATGTATTCCGAAAAGTTTTTGATAACACAATTTAATTAATGTGAATTTAAAATGTAATAAGTAGTAGCATAAATTCCTGTTGACTCACCATATATGATATGACGTTATCAGTTATCTTCTATTTTTAGCACATTCTTTGTTGAAGTGATAAGATTCTTCTAGCATAGTATAAAGAATTAACGAATGTAGGTTTGAAAGCACAACAACAGGCATAAAACCAAAGTATAAATCCAATGAATAAATATCCAGTAAATAAAAAAGAAAAGAAGAAAACAAGACCCTAAATATAAATAATTAGAACGGTTTCCTATCGACATGAAACTACTTACGTTGCATCTAAAGCAACGGTCTTGAAATTAATTCCTTTGTCTAAATGTATTGCGTAACATTGTGAAATCACTAAAAACGTTAAATTCAATAGAAAAATTATATTGGAACAAAGATAAACTTAACAGCAATTAGTTGGAATGAATAAAAATTAATATGTATGCGTTTTTACACCATAATTAAGAAAATTTGTCTTGTTTGCACCACTTACGTGAAAGACTAAAGATGGCTCAAACGGAAGTGCGAACAAAATCGATTACTCGGGTCGATTCAAAATACGACGCAACGTTGCCAAACTGAATAAATGTGTAAAAGTGCAATTAGTTGCAGAAAATAAACGAATGCAAATTTGAATTTTAAATTGTTATGTTTTTTTGCTATTTGAATTTAAATTACACTTGTATGGTTATCAACATCCATAATATCGACCTATTGGTCTACACATCATATTGATAGATGGCGTACGAATGCATTCTTTTACAATTTATATTTTGTTCTGTGCGCATAACTCCGAGATAAACTTCACTTTTCTTCAATTTTTCCGTTTCTGACTTCACGTTCTTACGCGCTTTAGTTTCTTTGTTCGTTGGAATCTCCATAATTACTAAATAAAACGATATAATCGGCTTTTAGTGGATTTTTTCCAAATAATTGTTGATTGTGAGGATACTTCTGCTTATTTTCTTCACCTTCAATTAGGTATCTTTACGAATTTTTGGACATAGAAGATTCAGCGTGTGCCGTTTCCTTTTGTTCTACATCAACGCTGTTAATTTTAACAGGTATGTTTATACATTTTCTATACTCAATTTTACCTTTTCTCCCTTGATTCTCATCACTAATTTTGGACCAATGTCCTTAGCGTTTTCGACAAGTTTAATACAAGTTTTTGACGTGTTACTACCAGTTTTACTACCGATTTTCTACTACGTATCTACATTCCGTACAAGAACCAGCCATTGAGCCATCGTAAAAGGCACCCAGCGAGCTGCCATCTTGATTTTTATTGATTCCCGCTTCAAGCGAAGAAAATTAATATTGACGTTTTCCAATCACTTAAATTATACTCTATTCAGCTTAAAATTACTCATTAATTCCCTTTCTACTATTAATTAGCTTGCTTACAAAAAAAATATTAATTTTTATAAATTCTCAATTTATCTGATTACGTCATAGTTTCTGTAATTTTGCATTTGCACCACAGTTTGTTTATAATTCAAATAACTGTTAGTTTTTCTATTCAATTCAAATTCAAATTTTAGATTACAAGTTAAATTGTTATTAGAATCGCGAATCTCTTTTACCTATTTGTTTGTATATTCAACTATAACTATTTTAATTAGATCTGTGTCCGATTTTACTCGTAAATTGTAAGTAATTAACGTAGTTATTTCCTGGACCGAACCATTATTTTATGGTCCAATTTATTTTATAATTATCTTGTTCCTCTAGCTCGTACTGCTTCGGCCAACTCTTTGCACAAAGAAGGCACCGAAGGATAATTTTCCAGGTAAGATTTTTGATGATACTTAATTGCTTGTTCGTCTCAAGTGAGTCGTATGCTAAATATTCTTCTGTATTCTAACATAATTGATTTTTCACATTTTTGTCTAATATTTCCATATGGTAAATCGGATTTAGCTATTCTCATTATATTGCTGCATACTTTTATAAACATTGTACACATTTTACTTGACCAATTTATACATGTTTATGTTACCATTTATTTTACATTGCATTATAATTTAGTTAATCCTAATTTGTTTAACTACTTATTGCTCACCTCCCAGCCCTTCGTATTTCAGGCTAATTGGTCTAACTACAAGTGAAATACGTGGCGCCCTCTATCTTACTCATTCTGTACCAGATTCTTGTCTACAACATCTTACTCAAACCTACTAGATTCTCTAACCCACCCCCAACCATCGCCTGCTTGTACTGAGCCACCGAGCCTTAGCTTTTTCCAAATTGTGTTAGTATAAAAGTTACCGTAACAAAATGTAATGAACTCTAACGGGACGTTACAACTTCTACGTGTCTGTTCTCTCAAGAAATTGCTAAAGATTAATCAATTAATTCTTCCTTCGATTATTAAGACGTGCACGGATGCTAAAATTAAATAACTAAGTTTTAGTGGTTAATTCGAGTCAAGTCACGTCGAATTTTTGTTGGATGGGCACATTTGAAATTTGTCAGTGAAAGTCTTTTGGAAGCTTGGCACATTATGTGTATTATAATCATCAAATGGACAATTTGAAACTTATTTGTAATACCATTATATATCTATTGATCAAACTTTTAGATGTTTCAGGAGGATGTTTTAAATATGACATTAGATAATCGCAAGTCACCTTTTCTTTTCTATATTTCAAAGTTTGTTTTGCTGTCAATCGTAGACACGAACAACCTAGATATATTCATGTTATCACAACTGATTTATACAATTTTTTTTGTAATTACCTGTTAAAATCATCACCGGTGCGCTTGGCTTCTGACTGCGTAATCTCTAAATTTGTTTTGGTTTGATTCTTCTTCTTTGTATTGAATTAAATTGAAACTGACATTAAATACACAGCCATAGGTTATATGAAAAGGAAAATGAAAAATGAAAAAGGTAAATTAAAATTTATTATTAAAAAGAGGAAAAATATTTAAATCAAGAATTTCGTTAAAACAATAATCTGAATTTTCATTATACAAACGATGATTTTCAAGAATTTTAAGATGATTAAGAAAAGAACTATTGTTACAAAAATGAAGAAATTTAACATTAAGGTCAGAAGAAAAAGAATGACGAATAGATAAAATATGATTAGCGAAAGAAGAACAAGTGTTTGATATACCAGAATTTAAATACTTTTTAATAAAATAAATATGTTCCTTAATCTTGTTTTGAACGTTCTACCAATTTATCCTGCATAAGAACAATTGCAAGAAGAGCATAAAATTTGATAAACACCAGATGCATCTAAAGAAGAAACAGAATCTTTATTATTAACA
Source organism: Aquatica leii (assembly GCA_035610365.1). NCBI lineage: Eukaryota > Metazoa > Arthropoda > Insecta > Coleoptera > Lampyridae > Aquatica > Aquatica leii. Next base: position 20,757,927 of record CM069432.1, on the reverse strand, counting down.
ATGAAATATTTTAAATTAGGGTTAGTAGAAAAAGAAATAGAAATATTATACTTTTTAAAATAATTTTTAAGAAAAAGGGAACACGAATTAATATAAGGCATAGAACGAGGCATAGAACGATAGGTAGTAGCATTATCCGATTTATTTTGAAAAAAAAATTTAAAGAAATGGTATAAACTTTACAAAAAACATTGTTTAAAATATGAAAAGGGTAACCATTGTTATAAGTTAATTGTTTAATAGTATCAAATTATTTATTAAAAGTAGACTTAGAAAGAGGAATAGGCAATAAACGATTAAATAAAGAACAAAAAGACGCAATTTTATGATTATAAGGATGATTAGAGTAAAAGGGAATTAAACAATCAGTATAAGTAAGTTTAGGATAGATTTCAAAACGAAATTTCTCATTCTCACGTAAAAAAAGAAGATCTAAATATAGAAGAAAGTTCTTACATTCAATTTCATAAGTAAAATGAATACTAATAATACTTCAATAATTTCATTAATTCTATTAATCCTAAGATTAATAGAATTAATGAAATTATTCAAGTTATTTAGATCATCTAAAGAACCATTAAAGTGAACAATGTAGTCATCGACATATCTAAACCAAAAACTAATTATATTAGAAAAAGAAGAATTAGAAAGGATTTTATTTTCAATGTTTTTCATGAAGATGTCAGCAGAAAGAGATGAAATATTAGATCCCATAGCTAAACCAGATGATTGAGAATAGAAATTACATATTATTAAATTTAAAAAAATTTTGTTTAAAAACTAAATCGAGTAAAAAACAAATATCTAAAATCTGGTAAGTATCCAGAGAAACATCAGAAAAAACAAATTACGAATAAGAAAAATACATTCTTTTGGAGGAATAGATAGAAAAAGATTGACATCACAGGATACAAGAATAGATGAAGATGGAAACGGAAATGTTTTAATCTTGGAAGCAAGCTCAGAAGAATTAAGAATAGAATATTGATTAGTAAAATTAGAATACGTTCTTATAATATTGTTAAGCCAAGGAGCAAGTTTACAGACAGGAGAATTGCAAAAAGACAACAAGTCGAATTAGGATAGAAAGTTTATCTAATTTTGATAGACCATAAAGAGGCAGTGGAGATTCATAAGTTTAAATTATATATATCTCTATTTTCAAGAGAATTAAAAGTTAAATTACACGATTGAAGACAAAAACTAGAAATAGAATTTTGAAAAGTACTTTATAATCACCTCTACTAAAATAAACTGTTTACAGGTAACTACAGTAAAAGTAACAACTTTAACGTATAAACTGATACTATCTGCAGTTTATTGCTCACCTCGACATAACATAAAAAAGGCAGACTTTAAAAACTTGTTTCAAACATTAGGAAGAAAATTCATAGCCGGAGGAGATTACAATAGTAAATAGAATCTCAAAAAACGATAGAGGACAACATATACACAATCATCTCAACAGGAACACCAATCTATTAGATCTAAATTATGAACAGAAAATAAAACTCTAATTTACAAGACAGTCATCTGACCGATTTGGACATGTGAAGTAGAGTTATGGAGCTGTTCTTCTAAAACAAATTTAGAAACAATACAAAGGTGCTAATCAAAAATACTCCGGCAGATTGTAGATGCCTCGTGGTACGGTTCAGGAAGTAATTCGCAAGAGTGCTACTAAACATCATGAAACGTTAAAAATCCATACAAACCCTTTACTGGAACAATTACTGGAACCAAGGATCAACAAAAGACTTAAAAGATTGGGGTCAATAAATTTAGTGTGAGTGTAGTAAGTTCTCCAGTTTATTTTGACAACTATAATTTATAAAACTTAGACCTAAGTTGCATAGATAGCATCGATGGATGCAAACGTTATCATGTTATTATCTGCTAGTACACCTAGCTAGTAGTTGCTGCTACCTCTTTAGCTTATAGAATATGCAGTTTGTTCTGATTGCTAAACAAATAAATGAAATAGAAAAAACTCTTCTAATAAAATCTTCAATTTTATTAATATAACCAAAACGAGAAAAAATTAACAATGCAATTATCGTTATAAGCTTATGAAACAATAAGATCATTAGATTTAATTTTGAATCTTAACAATAAACAAGATTTATAGATTGAATTAAAATTAGGATTAAATTTGGCAATATCTAAAAATTTCTTTAATTTATTATGAATTTTATATCTAATTTCGTTACTATTAGGTTAATCTGAAGAATGAAATATGTTTTCATAACAAACTGCTGAAGTTTCAACATGTTTCTTAGTAATATTATCCGGAATTTAACAAAAACTGTTCTTAGGACTTAAAAGAAACATTAGTTAGATTAGGAATCCGAGAGTGAAAGCTGTGTCGTGAATCAAAATTAGTACAAGTATTGGAATTACTAGATGAAGATGTAGAAAAAGAAGGAATATGAAAACTGCTATTATATGATAAAAACTTCTAATATAAAGGTGAATGAAATGAAACTGTCTGTAAATTGCGTAAATTAATGAGTTTCTTACAAAGATTGGAATACATTAGATTACCACTAAATAACACAAAATCTCTAATACTAAATTTTAAGTAATCAAGCTCACATTTGTGTAATACAGAAGAATTAAAAAAAAAATAAATACAAATATAACTTTTTCTTAGTTCTCTACTTTAAAATGCAACACATTAGACTCAATAAGAATTTACAAGATATAATTTAAAAACCATCAATTAAATTAATACATTCAATAAGCTTATATTAATTTAGATAACGTAGAAAAGTAGTCACTAATTTCGCAACTGATGGTACTGTACGTTTAAAACTTGAAATGTTAATGTATGCGTTTCAAAATTGAAATAACAATCTAATTTGGAGTCGTTTCACGTATAAAAACTTCTACAATTTTTTTAGTACTTTATTACTGTATGTTGTATGTACTTTTATTAATCCAACTATTAAAAATACTTTATTGTGAAACAAAATGGTGTTAATTCGTTGCGTTAAAAGTATAAAAATTACATTAACATTGCCGTAAGTCACATTACATAATTGCTTAAATTGGAGATGTTTTTAAACCATAACATTTTAAAAGATTTCAATTGACCATATTAACTTTTAAAAGTCAAATCTGATGTTTTAAGAACCAATGAAGAAATGATTTTGTAAAAGAAATTTTAAAAGAACAGAATGACCAACTCAATGACGATAAAATTGAAGTCTAAAATGGTTAGGTTAAAGTCTGGATTGACTTTATAAATTTATGTCAACATTTTGAAATCTTGGGCTTTTAGTTTACTAAACATATTGAAACATTCCCGAAGTTTTTGTAAATTTCTAGAACGTTCCGGTACTTTTTATCCACGTCTAGAACGTTCACGAAAAAATGTAGAGGCTTCTCGAATGTGTGACAAAATATATAAATACAGTACAAACGAATCATGAGTCGGTTATTTCCGTAATGTGAAGACGGCAGTGTTAAAAAAATTATTCAAGTCTAAACAAAACAAAAAGCAAAAGGAAACTTGTCAAATCACAATCCCGTAATGGGGTGAATCACAACATGAGTGTGAATATCGACAATTTTTCAGGAAAAAGTTGTGGTAGAGTTTGCAACATTGTATCAACTAATTCGCGCCACCTAAAGTTACTAAAACAAATTGGTTTCGGTCGTGAACACTCGTGAGGTTAATGTGCATCTTGTGTAAATACTTGTCGTGAGTCAATTTTGTAATGCTGCCAAACTTCTATTGGAAATCTTAAAGGATCTTCAAGAACTGATAACGTTGTTAGCCATAGTTAAGTCTTACATTCAGATAAGTTGTGTTAAAATTTAAGAACGGTTATAATATTTGTTGTTGTCTGATGGTCCATTTTGGCCGAGTGACAACATTACGCCGCGCCACCATAAACACGAAGAATAAATCAATTCTGCTATTGCCGACATTAAAACAGATCTTACCTATAGAGCTGTAGAAAAAAAATGATGTAGACCATACTGTTCTGTATAGATAAGCCAAAAAAGATATGTGCAAATTGAAGGTATCCCATTGATGCCTATGATGTCAGAATGCTTATGAAACTCGACATACAAGTAAAACCCTTTAAAAATAGTCTACTGAGCAAAGACTTTGCTACATCGTTTTTGAAACGCCATAAAGAAAAAATATCCATGCGTATGCGTCAAAATATAAAACGTGCGCGTGCAGGAATGTCTCCAAAAATAATTACTAGTTTGACAACCTCAAAGAACTTCTTAAAAGTATTCTGCCATCTCATATCATAAACTACGACAAGAAAAATCTTAGCGACGATTGAGGATGCAAAAAATTAATCGTTAAAAGAGGAACGAAATACCCAGAGAGAATTATCAACAATATAAGTCGGCCACTTCTCTTATGTTTGCATGCTCAGATGATGGATCCCTTAGACGTGTTGCATATTTTAGACTAATAAAATCCGTAAGGGGCGATATTTTAACAGGGTGAAAAAACAGTCTGACGCTGAGAATCAGCGAATATAAAGATCATATTTTCTTTCCTTTTAGAAGTTCTTATGCAAACTGTTGCAGAAAATTCTGCAAAAAATATCATTAGTTTAAATAAACCTGGAATCATACTTCTTAATAGAGAGCTCGTTTTGTCATCTCTTGAAGATTTAGAAGAAGTTCGTGATGAACAAAAGAACTTCTTAAGCAACGTGGTGGTTAATTTGTTAAATTCAATGCAATGTGATAATTAATCTAAAAACCGAACCCAACGTAAAAAGAATCTGTTGAAACCGGGTAGAATGTTAAAGAAATGGAACTGAAAACAGTATTGAAGAAAAACTAGAAGGCACTTCAATTCAGTACAATGACGGAGATGAGGATGAGGCACTAATAAAAAAAATTTCGAAGAGAAAATAAAAGAAGATTTAGAATTAAAGAATTAAAAAACATGCAGAACAAATCATCAAAAAAAAAAAGAAGAGTTCAAATCAAGCGTTTCTTTGTATTTGTTTTGTAATTGTATTTAAATACGTTTATGATATTTTTGGAAAATTTTTGCTTTCCTACATTTGAAGTTCTATTACTTTCTATATTTATTTGTGGTTAAAAATTATCTTATACTTTATGCGTTAAGAAATAGCAACTTATTCGAGTGTTATGTAGGTGTTGTGATTGGCGCCCACTCAAGAAGCAAATCATAACAACGAATAAAAAATACCCAGCGCAAGATATAATATCCGTCGAAGCCGGGCAGAGTGTTAATGCAATTGAAACTAAACGCAGTATTGAAAAAGAACTAGAGAGAGCTTCAATTCAATATAATGGCAGTGATAAAGGTAATGCTGTAGAAACATTCTGGAACAAAACTTGAAAAAAAATGAAAAAAGATTTGGAAGAAAGAATTGAAGAAAATGCAGAAAAAAGAATTGAAAAAATTAGCGAAGAAAAGGAAGAACAATCCGAAGACTATTTTATAGTAATGTTTGTCTTGTTACGATCATTAAATCAGTAAAACGTTTAAATTCCAAATTATTATAGAAATATTACAAGTCATTTCAGGACTTTCAGTTTTCTGCAAATCCTACCGCTTTGTACTCACTGACTTCGAGTTGCAAAGACAAAGTTCTAGACTAAGGTTGAAATAGGTAGCAAGACCATCTAGCAGCCTTTGGTCATGGCCCCTACACATAGTCCCAAAACAAAAACGACTGAAAGCCTTGCTAAACGATCGCGCCATTTTTTTACAATTAACTTAGTTTGTGATTATCGTTAAATTTTCGTATTTAATGATAAGATTCCAAATATTGCCATTGCCACATCTCGTTTGGATGCCAACCACACTTTTCAACGATTTATAGACTAGATTTAAAAAAAGATAGCTTTTTTTACGTTTACTTAGACGACATTCTTATCATGAATTACACAGATTCTTTTCGAATTTATAAAGTAATATAGAATCCTTATCAATTCCGTAAAAATTATGAATTTTCTTTAGTTAGATTTCTTGAATATACTGTCTTTGTCAAAAATAAAACACCACTGTTAAAAAAGCTTTATTTCTAAGACTTTACAATGATTAGGAAGAAAACTACTTTTAAAAAATGAAAAAACTTTTTGAGTAGTACTTAAGAACATCCATTAAAGAACAGATATAAACAAAATAAAACAAAGTTTGTCGTAATTTTGTATTTTAAAAAATGTTTATTCTAAATTAAAATTAACGGCTGCACTGTTTATACGCCGCTACTGATGATCAAATCTGCTTTATTAATTTTTATGTATTTTTTTATCGTTTGGAAATTGCTGTTGAACGTCGTATCACAGAGCTAGTTCGCTAATGCAAATAGTTTTTCTTTCCTCTAAATTTTCTTCATTAGTTATTTCAATTACGCTTTTAACAGATGTGTTGGGAGTTTGTTGAGCAAATAAACGATTTGGTTGGTTACTTGACGTTGCAGGTGTAAAGACAATCAAAATGGTATCGACACGTTATCTTTACTTTTTTAGCGAGGTAACCTGTGCAGACCACGTTCTTTAATAATTTTGAAGTGACGAGATATGACTTACACTTTCGTTTGAAAGTCTCATCATCATATAATTATAAACAGCTCAATCAGTTTTTATCATAGCGTATTTTATGATTTTGATGCGTTCGTGGATGAATCATATCAGTTTTATGCCTACTACTTAATAGTATCGTATAATGTTAGATAACACTAATTTTTTTTACAAATTTTGACTTAACTTTAACTTCATGCCATCCGTATAAGTTCTTTGAATCATTTGAAGACAGTCAAGGTCAAATTGGACATAACACAGAAACGGCGTACATAAGTTAAAATACCAATCTTGTTATTTAATTTTATTATTCGTCTACCTTTTCCTCTTTTATTTTAACACCTATCCTCTCTTGTTAGAAATAAATACATTGTTAGAATTTGTGTTCTACCAATTTGCTCCTTTCAATGACCGACAGATTTAAACAAGGTCTGTATTGGGTGGTATTTACTTGTTTTGGCGCCTTTTTAATTTATTGTGGTATTAGCACACTGAGACTTCCAACCAGCTTGCCGGTTTAATTGAGTTGGTCGCTTGCCTTTAAATTTCGAAAAAAATCACGTAGCAAAAAAGACACGAAGTAACCAACACATGAAACTTTAAACAACGAAATACAAAAATACGATTACTTTATGGACATTAACACAAACAAAAACAGTAAAACAAATATATAAGACGTACCACTCAATACGAAAGTTCAATTTGAAACCCTCAATACAAAAAATGTTCCAATGCAAGCGCTGTCAAAAGTTTAGGCTCACAATTTTTACAAATAAACTCTAGATGCGCCAAATGCATGGAGCAATACCTAACAAGTGAATTTACAAGAAAGATTAAAGATTCAAATGTTAAATGAGTTAATTATTGTAATAAAGATCAACTATTCAATTACACATTGGCCAGCAAAAAATCTCAATTTCAACATAATTGAAAACGGATAAGCTAAAGTTCTCATAGCGTTTTTCATTGTGATTGTATTGAATTCGCCAATTAATTGCCATCTTTATGCGTACTACTTACTAATATCGTATAATTTTATTTCTTTCATCTTTAATTTTATTAATTAACCGTCAGCCCCAAATAAAACATTTATTATATGTAACTACAACATCGATCGTACTGACTCAATTTTACTTTCAGTCGCAAACTTTGAATTAGCTGTAACTTTATGTATTCTCGTTTGAGTACATTGACGTAAAGAGCCTAACAGGACCGTCGTACATAAGCTTATGTACCACGCATATTTCTTTCGTAAATCAAATAAAAAGAAAGTAATGAACGTTACTACTTGTTACGAAGAATTGTCGGTGGGGTAAGTTTTTGTGCTGATACTTTTACCTTGTTCTGCAAATTATTTTCATAACTGTCAATTATCGACTGCATAGTAAAAGAAGCAACTGTTTGAATACTATTTAACTTTTCTTAAAATCAATCAATCATAATTCTTGTTAGCAATTAAATAGAATTAGTTGTATGGTGTGTTGCCTGATCGGGTTAAAATAATTTATTTTTGCGCGAGTAAAAATCGATGTGCTTTACGGGCAGATACAGCGTTTAATGCAAGGCATCTGGATAAAAATGTCATCAATGTTTACGTTTGAATTCTTGTGCAGAAATTTAAAGTCACCAGTTCAGTAGCAAATATCAAGGTTAAGCAAACTTGCAGAATTAACAGTGTGTCACATTCTTTAAGAACTAGAGATTGGTGATTCTAATAGACAAATTCAGTTTGTGCAGCTATAATTGAAAAACTTGAACAATATCCTAACATTTTAAAAAACATCTGTTTATTATGAATCCGCATTCTTTTTAAACGGACAGGTCGACAAACAAAATTGTCGTTATTGGGATAATAAAAATTTCCTGTATTATACGAGAGGATCATACCCAATGTCCTCAGAAATTAAATTTTTGGGCTGACGTTTAAAAACTTTTGTTTCTGAATGGAGACCTTACAGGTTATATTTGCTTGAAAATTGTTCAAACTTATACATCAAATGGATGGCAGGCCGCAATTAAATCCAAATTTGTTTTACCTTCAACTGGATGGTGCTCCACCGCATTACGCCGTGCAAACTAGACAGTGGCTAGATATACATTAGCCAGAAAAATGGATCGGTCGTAGAGTAACAATCGAATGGCGATCGCGATCTCTTGATTTGACACCGCTAGATTTTTTTTTATGGGACCACATCAAATCAATCGTTTAAAGACAAATCCAGCAGATCTACAAGACCTACACGAACGAATTATCGACGTTTGTCGTTCTATCACTCTTGAGACATTCCAAAAAGTGAGTGTTTCTGTTTATGAAAAAAAGATAAGTGTTATCAGCATCTCTCGAAACTGCATTATTTGCTAGTTATTTCAAAACTGTCAAGTGGCAAAGTCACTTTCTTTGGTATTTCTGAATGACATTTTGGAAGTTCTTGTCATAAATGGGGGGTTGCAATTTATATTTTTGAACTTGTGGTGGCCGGGGTGAAAGGGTAGGTGCGGGTGTGCCACTGACCCTGTCAATTTGGTTTCTTTTCAGTATTCTCGAAACGGCCCTCTGCAATTTTTGATATTATTTTTTGTTGTAAATATATTCCCAAATTCAAAATTTTCAAATTGGCAAACTGTATATATTTTTGTTGTGCACACAAAATGTATTCTCTTTTTCATTTAAAATTCCGCTTTACACCTATTGTTATCTCTAATAGACAAATGTTTACAGCTAAAGAAAAGAAAGCATAAAAATTATGTTTTCTAAATGTTTTAATTTGGCCAGGTGGATTTTCTTTTTTGGTACCCTAAAGAAGATTTTTTCAAACTTTGGCCACAATCTAAAATAAGTCAGCAACAATTTTTTTTTAATTTTATGTGATTTTATATGAAATGACTACGCTTAATCTCTATAATTTAGAGACGTCTTACGATTGACTAGAAACGTCTAAGACATGCAAGCGTAGACCAAAATCGAACGCGTTTTTACGCAACGTTTCAACGGCACTTTCATTTTACCAAAACGCGCAGATCAATTATAATTGCTATAACTAATTAACCACATAAATATAAAATTGTATAACTAATATATCATTGACAAACTGTAAGTAAATAAATTTAAATATATTTTTCGGTCATTACTTATCCTAAAAACTTAAAAAATTCAAATACAATTTATTTACTTTCAATATCTACGATAGTAATCAGTGTCTTTTACTAAATGCGTAAAAATCATATGTCATTCACCTATAATTTAACTAGCTTATAAATTCCAATACGTATTCGGTAATTACCAAATGTTAAATTATTTCATGTATGGTATCTAATAAAAGTGAATACAATTATATAATTGCAATAAACGATTTATATCCTGATGCGCGTAGCTTCAAATTTGTATTTTTTTAATCTAATCTGGTTTTAAATCGTATTCTGATTAAATACTTTTAGTCAAATCATAAATTCATGTGTAACGCACAGAAATTTCACATGGAAATAAGTGAATTTTACGTTTTTGCACTTTCTCGTATTAGTTTAACTCACGTGATATCAAATGAGGCTAATTTAAAATTAGTAAATTCATCTATTTTTTATTTCAAAGACTTATCGTAAATACTTAAGAAAAAAGAAAGTAACCTTTTAACATTTATTTTTTCACGTGATTTAAACGATGCAATAACGCAAATGAGCCCCTCCGTAGTCACATTTTTGCTTATATAAAGATGATATACCTACCAGATATTTTGTATCAAAACTTATAGAAGAGAAAATCTATTATGAGCGGATATAAAGTGAGTGTAAAACGTGTGTGGATTTTTTTGTGACAAACTTATTTGTAGATTCCGATTTTAATAACGCTACTCGCCATTTTGGTACTTGTGGTGGCACACCCAGGGCACATCGGTCATGGATGGGGATGGGGACATTATCATCACTATCCTGTAAAGGTGATTCGTGTTTATGTACATCCCCATCATTACCATCATCATGGTGGTTGGGGTTGGTGGTAAATCTTTAATGGTCAACTTTATTTGTCTTCACATGGTTCAGCACAGTTAAATAATATATTTCTTAAAAATACTTTTAGTTTAAGCAGTACAAATTCAGTTACACAATTTTTTTATTAATATTATTTAGATAAAACTTTTAAAAGTATTTTTGACAGTATATAAAAGATGAAAGTATATTTGTGTTAAAATGATAAGGTAAAAATGTAAGAATGCACAGTTTAATATTATTTTATTCTGTTACAGTCAAAAAAATCAATAATAGCACCTAAACTTGTATTAAAATTGTTTTGTTTAAAAAAATTAGGGTTTTTTATTTCTTATTATCTACTCCTACTGTCAAGTAATGTTTATTAAGAACGTTTAAATTTACTAACAGATAATAATTAAATATAAGATGCAAAAACGCAAAAATGTTATTGTCTAAACAGTATAATCCAAAAAATCTCTGAGTACTTTAGTATGTTTTAACCAAACCGTTTAAATACAATTAAATTACTTAATCGTACAAATTCTGTCCTCATAAGCTAAGGTGCAGTATCTATCAATTGGATAATTTTGAAATGACGACATGAACATGAATAAATAAGATTTCAAAATTATAAAATTCGTTTACTATTATTTCTTGCATTGTCATAGTTGTTCTGGCCATTAGATTAAAATATGGAGTCTAAGATTATTTATCTTATCTCTCAAAGAAGTACTCACTTTAGCTCAAGAACCTGCCACTTTATTGAAAAGAATATTGGTACAGAACAATATCAGTACCGAGACGTGACGGGTGTTTGACACTAAACCTGATACAAAAGGAACCCAATACGACTTATTTATAGGCAAGGAGTCCTGGAAGAAAGTGGAAACATTAGCCTACCAACTGCACCTCGGATTTTCAAAAAGACAGCAAAAACTGGATGCTACGAGTCTTGTTCATGAAGCGATGGTTGTAAATCCAGAACCAGTAGGTACGCACTGACAGCAAATCTTAAGTTTAAGGCTGTTCAGATAAGTACACATCACTGCAGGACAGCTTCAGTGCCCCTTCGGTGCTTATATCCTGACACAGTTACTGATATTGCCTTTGTTCAAGAGCCCCATACGCCTACGTTTATAACCGTGTTGCGCAGTGGAGCTATTGACTTTACGTTTGCTAGTTCAAAAGCGACCAAAATGATAAAAATGTGGCATGTATCAAATAAACCTTCTTTATCTAATAATTCGATTCAATATTGAATTAGACGAGAAACTTGTCATGGAATACAAAAACCCGAGAAAAACCACCTAATTCAGAGACTGCTCTATAGTTGCAAGATCAACGCACGAGTTTGAACTAATGACGAACAGTATTGGTAATTTAATAAAATCCGCATTTGAAGCAAGCTGTCCAAGAACATTCAAACAAACAGGGCAGCTTGACAAAACAAGGCACGTACTTAGAAGTTATTTAATACAGCCAAAAAAACAGAGACTGGAATGAATAAAGAATCATTAAAAAGGCAAAGAAAGGCTCTTAGAAACGTACATGTAATATTGCAGAAACCCAGATTTATCGTTAACTAAAGTTCTTAAGCGTGTTACGTGCAAAATTTTTATAATGCACTACCCTGTACATTGGTTTAATTAAAAATGACTTTTCTATTTCTCGACGCCATCTATCGGGCTTGTTGGTCTCTTCGTATTGAGTAGACGATATCCGGTGAGATACGGGCATTTTTGACTTTAACATCGTTCATGTTATAACCTATGTCTGCGTGAATTAAAAATCGTTTTCTCAAAACAACCACGTGTTGGGACACGATGGGTAATAAAAGTCTTCTTATTTAACTAATTTAATCCACGCAGGCGCCATGTGCTACCTCCTAAATATGGGTATTCTTGTCGTAATTTAAAATCTACAAAGGAAAATTATAATCGGAAGCTGTAGAGCTAAGAACGCTGCGATACAAGGGCAGAATTTCGATGTGGAGGCAATTAATACCAGTAATTAATATCACCTTGTTCGGAAGATCCTAAGTACCGGATACGATTGAATTCTCTTCGGAGGCAATAAATTAATACCATCGTAGACAAAAATACATTGTAACAGTATACGATAAGTGTCGGTTCGATTACTTTCCTTTAAATGTTTCTTTTACTTGTAGTTTGTGAGTCGCCAGGTAGACACGATTATTTTCAGGAAGTTTAATTACAGGAAGCCAGTAGGAAAACGTTTTCTGAAGGTAACCCTGAATTTGGTAAGTCAATTTTTGCTTAATTATTCGTTGTCGCTACGGTGATACTCACGACTAACTATATTTACTGATCGTACGTTCAAATTGATTTGTTGCTCATTATTGTTACTCAATTAGTTTAAGTAAATTACTATCGCATGCTGATTACGTCAACGTCAATTATCATTATTAATGTTATTTACTGATGAAGATTTTTATATGTTCCGGTGATTACACTTTTGTTTTACGTGTAGTGTAAGTGGCCGATCCTGCTGATATTCTAGTACCTGCTTATATTTGTACTCGGACTAAGATTATTCATTGTCATGCTATTCAATTGTTATTGATTCAAATTTTAATCTATTTATCCTTATAGAGTAATTAAACTGCAATTGTTGTTAACGATTTAGTTTCTTTTTTTCGTTTCTTCCAGCCTTAAGAACCTTAACAATTTTGTACAAGCTTCGAGCCTCCTGTGCTGATCTAGCAGGAGCTATTTCTGTAAAGAACAAAAGATCTGGCGCCCTTTAAAATAAAGTCACTTGAACCTCCCCTCTCTCCGACAGGTATGGTTTCAATCCTACAGTGAGTTGGCCGTGCAGGTTCGTAAATTACTAGAAGCTTGTAGCAAGCGATAAGACCGAGAAGTATCAAACAAACGAGCACCCAAAAAGAACTGGAACTACAATGGGACATCAATGCGTTTAAACTTCAATCTTCAGGAGCTGATGAAATTTATCCCATCAACGGATTTTCTGCTTTGCAAAATGTAGAATAAAAAATTATCAGCTCCAGTTTAGCACTTTCGCATACCAAACCGCTGGCGGATTATACCATAGTTAAGGAAACATACGTAACCAAGCAAAATCTTGCAGGCTGATGAGCTTGAATTCATTCATCTTAAAACTACTTGAAACAGTAGTCGAAAAGTATATACCGCACAAGTCACTAAAGGCTTTGTGCACCAAACCCAGTATGCTACCAATCTGAAATATTTTGCTAGTTAGCAATTTACCAACTAGTAAGCAGATGCAAAAATTTAATCTGATACAATGATATTGCATTAGGTGTTTTTATAGCTATTAAAGGAGCATTTTGGGGTAACTGTATCAAACATAATGCAGAGTGCAGTAAATACCGTCAAAGAATGGTACAAAAATACAGAAAACAGTAAACGCAACCGAGACGCAACCGGAAGACGTTCTAATCTTAGTATACATAAAACTACTTACAACGTACGGAGTCACACTCTTGATGACAAAAAAAGTCAAATATATTGGACATACTCTTCATACTAGACACTCATCCAGAAAAAGTCACAACGACAACCATAATGCAAATAAACCGATGGTCACACATGGGGATTAAAACCGACAATGACGTTTATATGGTGTGAAAAAACCAACCTGAAAAACACAGTTTCTAATATAAGCAAAGTACAGAAAATCGCAATACTGCTTATAACAGGAGCGATAAAGAAGAAGAATCATTTTTACTTCCACCATTACGCCTGGTTGTAATGGTAGAAGCAAAACATACAGGTTGCAAATTTATGAACACACATCAATTACCGGAAAATACAAAGCTGGTATGTACAACGTGCTGCGCTAAGAAACAATCTTAACTATGACATCCAAAATTACAAAAAATTATCGCATTTTAAAGAAATTTAAGCTGATAATACCGTCACGAGACAAATGGACAAAAAACATTTACCTAGACGCGGTTAAAGAAACTATCTGGTACACAAATGGAACCAAAAATTGCAACGGTACTGGTGCGGGAATATATGGAGGCAAACATATTTTGCTGACTTTGAGTAAATATACGTGCCACACACACCATGTATCAACGGCTATTCCACGAAAAGCCAACGATATGGTATACGGTATGTGTCACTGGCATACGTGATTTTAAACATTTAGTATCTTCTCGACTGTTCACGTATAAGATTGTGCTAGTGTCGGCCTTTCAAATACATATAGTTGTACATTTGTGTAGCGACGGTTTCGGGTTTTTAAAATTTTTTGCGTAGTTCTGGATCCTACTGTTCCAGGACCCTCTAGACCTAAGAAACAGTGTATAAACTGAAAGAAAAAGAAGCCGTTGACGAAAAAAGAGATTCAGAAGATGGCAGACAATCTGAATGAAAGCTCGAACAAAGATCCATTTGTGTAATCAGAAGACTCCTGGTCAGAGGCGAATGACAAAAATGGTTTTGACAGGGTGGATGCTAATGCTGTTAGAACTTGAAAATATTTTAAGGAGCGACAAAACGTTCTGGAAAATAGATAACAACTTCGTGAAATCTCTGGAACTTGAGAATAATTTCTCGAACGTGTTAATAAGATAAGATATATACTGGATTATTTCAATAAACGGATGGAAGAGGTGTATTATTCTAAAAAGCCATTTTGCTTGGATAAGTTGATAATGCTTTGGAGAGGAAAACTTTTGTTAAGACAGTTTATAAAATAAAAGAAACATAAGTACAGGTTGAAATTATATTTGCTAGGAGAGCTGAATGGTATGATTCTACGCTGTAACTTGTACGCTGGCGCTCAAGGAAAATTGGGTGACGTAGGATATGCTGAAAAAGTAGTAATGTCGCTTATGAAAAGTTTTGAAAATAAAGGACATTTCTTGTATACGGACAAGTTTTATAACAGCGGTTTCTGTCTCGTAAATTACTTGATAAAGGAACTTACGTGACTGGAACCTTTTGAAAGGGCAAAAGAGAGTATCCGGAAGTAGTCGCTAGAGCTAAGATAAAGGAAGAAGAAATAAAGAAATAAAACAAAATATGCTCTGGTGTCGCAGTAAATAAGTGGAAAGATAAGAGAGACAGATGCTGTGTTTGTTCACAGAATTCGAAGAAAACATGATAGACGTACAATTCAAATTGAGGAGAAACTATAAAAAAACCAAAGGCTATTGTATGTACAATGAAAATATGTATCCACTGCCAAGACCAGATGCTTCCCTATTATCATAGTGAGAGAAACAGTCAAAGATGGTATAAGAAGTTAGGCGTACATTCGCTATCAATGAAGCTACTGAAAAGTTACTTTCTTTTCAAAAAGGCTGTGCAACAGAAAATGAGCTTTTATGATTACCGATTAAAAATAATAAAAACGTATTTGACCCATAAATCCACAGTTGCTGCAGACAAATTCGAGACTGCAACACATTTTCCACATTTTCCGATTAAGCTTGGCCAAACGCAAAGGAAGAGATGTAGCGTAGGTAGTAAAAAGGCGGATTCAAAAAAGTTCTTAGTACTATTGTGCAGCCTGCGAGGAACAACCGGGTTTGTGCTTGGATTGTTTTTCGGAATACCATAAAAAATAGATTTTGTTCTTTTGCTTTTGAAGAAATATTTGTTTGTTTTTAAGTTTGTGTAATGTTATTTTTAGTTGGGTTCCAAATGAATAGTGTATTGATTTGTTTTTGAGGAAGTTCATTTGTTATAAATTATATTTTTTCCAGTTTTTTACATCTTTTAGTTGTAGTTTATATGCGAGCGGCTTACGTCACACTTCGTGTGTCACAGCAGCAGATTTTGTAGAATCATACCAGATCAACTATTTTAGTTGTAAAATTGAATAACTTGTAATGAAATTCAACTTTTGGATAATTACAAGTGTCGGCTTTTGAGGTAAGAGCAGCAAATGTGCTGGACTGAACGTGTTTACCTAAAGTTTCTGCTATCGACTGGTGTGTCATGATCATTATCGACTCGAGATCAAACGCAAACGGTCCGATGTCAATCATGTCTGACAGTCAAGCAGCACTACTAGCACTAAGATTGTCAGTAACAGAATCCAAACTAGTTATGGCATGCATAAACAGTCTGAAAACATTGGCAACTCGTCAACAAGCGCAACTAGTTTGTATACCAGGAGAACATAATGTAAAATAAAACCTAATTGCAGATCACTAGCTAGAAAGGGCACAACTGAGACATATATCAAACCTGAACCCGCCATTGGATTGCCTACAACACCTAAAAAAATCATTCGTAGTAAACTAGCAGCAGAACATAAAAAACTATGAAAAAACCATTCAAGGACGAAGTACACAAAACTTTTTCTTACATAGCTACAATCAAACACTCAAAATGTAGAATCAAGCGTAGGTTGACAAAAGTTAAGGAAACTCACAGGATTAATAGCAGGGCACTGTGGCCTTAACAAACTTATGCATAAAATAGGGCTGCAAAGCAGCCTTTTACGTCACGGATACTTGGAGGACAACGAGACTAAAATGTAAAGCATACCAAACGCAACGTACAACAATTCTCGCCAAACCAAAGCTAATCGAT
This sequence comes from Aquatica leii, assembly GCA_035610365.1. Taxonomy (NCBI): domain Eukaryota; kingdom Metazoa; phylum Arthropoda; class Insecta; order Coleoptera; family Lampyridae; genus Aquatica; species Aquatica leii. Next base: position 20,740,867 of record CM069432.1, on the reverse strand, counting down.
GATGAGTTGAAAAGGGATCCTTGAAATAAGCTTCTAGACTTCATAGACAAAACAGAACTGCTGAGAGAGTAAAAAATTTGAGGTGCACAAAAGAACCAAGTAGACCATAGTGCAAAGACGCTAGACAAACTACCTCTGGAATAAAATAAATTAAAAAATTGGTTAAAACTTGTGGTCATAAAGCTGAATTTTTAAAAGTTTTCACATTGGTTTTTCATCTATTTCAACTTTCTCAACTGTAAGTAGACTATGTAATCTTAGCATTTCTTCCATATCCACATGTTTGTCCAATGGTTGAACGTTGGTGGTTAAACTTTTGTACCGATTGAGGGCATACAGATTTTTTTTAAGGAATCATATAATTCTTTTCAAATCTCATCTTTTTCTAACCATCTTTTTTGGTATTCAAAACCGAAAGGTTTCTTTTGACAATCAGCTATCGGCATTGAACAAAAATAAATTTTAAGAATAGACAACAATAAATCCCAAAAAATGTAATTACCCGTTTTGGTACTTTTAAATTGTATTTTTAACTTTCTTTTCTTACGAAATTATAAGTCAACATTTGTATAATCTTACTTTGTAGTATTTTGGAAGGTATAAGTATTTTTGTTTATCACTTATTTATATATAATATCGGAAAGGCGGTGTGTATTTATTACTTCGTTTCCTTTTACCGTTTGTCGGCATCTTTAATTTCATGTATCTATGTATTATTGTAAACGATAAGAATAAAATAAACAATTTAGGTAAGGTCAAATTGTTTTTATATCAGTTACTGTAAAGAAAAGCTGATAAAACAAAAATTTCCTGAATAGAAGAAACATAAAAAATGTAATTGCCGGTGCTCAGTGAAGATGGTTAAATTCTAAATTCCGCAATGAGGAATAGGAGAAGGAGGAAGTGGACCCACCATACCAACTGAACTTGCTAGGTTCGCACAAAAACGGTAGGCTAAGTATGAAAATGTTGCAAGGAGATAATATAGTCTTACAACTCTAGTATGGTGAGTTACGGTGCGGTAAGCCCGGAGGATAATTCTAAAGAATAGAAATTTGAGCAAGGCCAGTTGCTTGACCACGTGGAAATGTCGAAGTCTGTGGTACTAAATGTCTAGATTTCAAAATCTCGAAAATTGAAAAGTAAATGTCAAAATCAAAGGGCGCCAGAAGGGTTTATAGTTTAAAAGAGCTTCTGGACCTTCTTAACCAAAAAACCCGTTCTTGATAAATACACTATAAATGGAACTTACCTTATCAGTGTGTATTACACTAAAATCTGCAATAGTAAAATTTTTACAAACGCGAAAGTCGACGAAATATAAGCTTTTAACAAGGCATATATTTTACATTTACTAAATTTAAATTAAGCGCAAGTAATAAAAAAAAATAATAATAATAACTACATGAGTTAAGATGGAATCACAAAAAAATAAAATAAAATAAAAATATTTAAAAGAAAAAAAAATATAAATACGTAGATTAAAATTGAATTTACAAAATGTAAAAAATTGGTTATGTACCTTTAAATTAAATTAAAGTTACAAGGCCTTGTACGCAACAAAAAAACCAAATAAAATAAAAAGTAAAATACACTACAAAATCAACATTTCGTAAATTTAAACAAAATCAAAAACCTTACTACTACTGTAATAGCGAAGGCTTCCACGGCCGGAATCTATACTAACATTAGAATGTCTTCCGGGTTTGGACCGTGTCATAGTTGCAACCGGAGCTGCCAACGTTTCGCCCACTTTCGTAAGGGGCTTCATCAGGGCGTGAGATAAATCGCAAAACTCAAACAAGCAATCGAAATCTAACTAAGAACTTCTCAAAAGTTAGGTTATCCACTTGTAAAACAAGCCATAACCTAAACTATGAAAAGGTAAGAAAGAAAACGATAACCTGAAAAAGCAAACGAAAATCTAACAAGAACCACTACCGAGTTAGGTAATCAACTTGTGAACCAAGCCAGATTCTAAACTCCGTAGAAGTGACTTAAGAAGAAATAGTCTCCGTATTTAAAGGAAAAGGATCGTCACGGATGATTAAGCTCGACCCTGATTGGGTTACGGTTGCTAGGGGGCGTGTTTTAGATAAATGACTAATAACCGGGAACCAAAGAGGGGATAGTTCGAAACCATGATCGCGATTGAAGTTATTGGGGTGTTTGATGATTTCTATGCTTTCTCGGAATTTCCTGTTGAAAAAGAATGGAGATTTGGCAATCAACGAAACATTATCAAAATCTATCTTGTGACCTGTAGTAAAATGATGTTCAGCGACCGCAGACTTGGAAGTTCTTTGTTAGATTTTCGTTTGCTTTTTCAGGTTATCGTTTTCTTTCTTACCTTTTCATAGTTTAGGTTATGGCTTGTTTTACAAGTGGATAACCTAACTTTTGAGAAGTTCTTAGTTAGATTTCGATTGCTTGTTTGAGTTTTGCGATTTATCTCACGCCCTGATGAAGCCCCTTACGAAAGTGGGCGAAACGTTGGCAGCTCCGGTTGCAACTATGACACGGTCCAAACCCGGAAGACATTCTAATGTTAGTATAGATTCCGGCCGTGGAAGCCTTCGCTATTACATTAATAATCTCTACGGGGAGAATATTTCTTCTAAAACCTCCGTATTTTCCAAACTTCGCCACAAACTCGTCAAACTTTTGTGCAATTTAACCTTTCTTAGTCGCTGTCGTGACCACAACATCATTCCTGCATTCCTCAAGATTAAGTTCCACATTCAGACACGTTCTTCTAAAAACATCCTACACCGTGCTAGTCTAGCGTTGATACGCGAACGGATTAAGCAAACTAGGCGAGAGTTAGACACCATTTCGAAACAACTCTTTCATCTTCATCTTGAGTTGGCCAACACTCTATCCCCGGATGATTGGAAATTCTTTAACAACATTACTTACCCGCAGTCCGATACCACTCTACGACTAACCACTAAAGGTCATCTGAAAAAGTTTCAATTATTAGAATCCAAGAATCGTAAAGTTTCTTCTACTACTAACTCAGTAAAGACGGTTGTCAATTTATCTAGTTTGGTTCTCACTTCAGAACAGGAATCGGTGCTCTCTAAGGGTTTGAATTTTGCGGTTGCTCCCAAACGTATTCCTAAAGAAGATATTCTATGTGCTGTTGAGTCTTCTATAAGACATCTTCCTCGCCACATCTCAGATCCCATTCGTATTAACACTGGCAAAATCCTTGAATCATCTAAAACTCCTAAATCCAACATTTCTAAGTCGGAAGAGTCAGCTCTAAAAAGTCTTCGTAAGAACCCTGATATTATTGTTCTTCCAGCCGACAAAGGCAACGCCACTGTAGTTTTGAACCAAATTGATTATGTTACGAAAATCAATTCTATTTTATCTGAGGAAACTTACGCTCTTCTAACCCATAACCCCACTTCGAGGATTGAACGCGAGGTTAGCCAAATCATCAAATCTTCCAATCTACCTCCTGAAACTAAACGTCGACTTACCCCATCAGATTCTAAACCACCTCGTCTATACGGACTTCCCAAAATTCACAAACAAGGTATTCCTTTTCGACCTATCGTTAGTACTATCCAATCTCCTACTTACAAGCTAGCCAAGTGCTTGTCCAACATTCTTTGCGAGTTTACAGGTAAAACCTCTTCTCACATCCTTAATTCTCAGCATTTTATTCAACGTCTAGAAACTATAAAACTTGAACCCCAAGATCTTCTTGTGAGCTTTGATGTTACTTCACTTTTTACTAAAGTTCCTATTAAGGATTCGCTTATTATCATCAAACAGATTCTGTCTCAACATGGCAAGGACTTAAGTTTGGTTCCTCTTATTGAAAAGTGTCTATCCTCTACTTACTTCCAATTTGATAATAAGTTTTACGAACAAGTTTCTGGTGCTGCTATGGGTTTTCCTCTATCACCTGTTGTAGCTAACATTTTTATGGAATCCTTTGAAACGGTTGCTTTGGAATCATCAATATTAAAACCTAAAGTGTGGTTTAGATATGTTGACGACACGTTTATTGTTTGGTCTCATGGTCATCTTGAATTGTCTAAGTTTCTTGATCATCTTAACAATCAACACTTGGATATCAAATTTACTATGGAAATCGAAAGTAATGGTTCTCTTCCATTTCTTGACGTTCTTGTGACTCGTAAGCCCGACGGACTTCTAGGCCATTCTGTTTATCGCAAACCCACCCATACGGACAGATACCTTCACGCTTCGTCTTATCATCATCCTGCACAGAAACGCTCTGTTATTGAATCTTTGGTTCATCGTGCCTTTTCTATTTGTCAACCTGAGAATCTAGACTCAGAACTCCGTCATCTTACTAGAACCTTAGTGAATAATGGTTATGTAAAGCGAGATATTGATAGAGTTATTAATCGTCGTTTACATCCACGTACTCGTTTACCTAAGGACATTTCTACTCCCGAATCCAACCCGAAATTGGCTTTTTTACCCTACATTTATAAGGTTACAGATCAAATAGGGAAACTCCTTCGTAAGAATGGTATTAAACCCATATTCAACTCGACAGGCAAAATCTCTCAGATTCTTCCTTCTCCCAAAGACAAATTTCCTACACTTTCATCTCAAGGTGTATACCAAATTCCCTGTTCTTGTGGTTTAGTCTACATTGGTGAAACCGGTCGTTCCGTCATTACTCGCATTTCAGAACATGATCGTTGTATAAGGAAAAGGTATACTTCCAAGTCTGCGGTCGCTGAACATCATTTTACTACAGGTCACAAGATAGATTTTGATAATGTTTCGTTGATTGCCAAATCTCCGTTTCTTTTCAACAGGAAATTCCGAGAAAGCATAGAAATCATCAAACACCCCAATAACTTCAATCGCGATCATGGTTTCGAACTATCCCCTCTTTGGTTCCCGGTTATTAGTCATTTATCTAAAACACGCCCCTAGCAACCGTAACCCAATCAGGGTCGAGCTTAATCATCCGTGACGATCCTTTTCCTTTAAATACGGAGACTATTTCTTCTTAAGTCACTTCTACGGAGTTTAGAATCTGGCTTGGTTCACAAGTTGATTACCTAACTCGGTAGTGGTTCTTTGTTAGATTTTCGTTTGCTTTTTCAGGTTATCGTTTTCTTTCTTACCTTTTCATAGTTTAGGTTATGGCTTGTTTTACAAGTGGATAACCTAACTTTTGAGAAGTTCTTAGTTAGATTTCGATTGCTTGTTTGAGTTTTGCGATTTATCTCACGCCCTGATGAAGCCCCTTACGAAAGTGGGCGAAACGTTGGCAGCTCCGGTTGCAACTATGACACGGTCCAAACCCGGAAGACATTCTAACCTTACTACTACTGTCCGTTAATTTGACGAATTTGGCGTCTATATTAAAAAAATTGGTGTGGTCACCACACGATTTTCCTTTAAAGAATTTCTACATATTTTTTATTTTCAAATTGAAGAAAAGCATCCAAGTCAAAAAAACAGGGATTCAGAAAACTTAGGTTTATAATTTTATTTGCTTAAAAGAAATAATAGTAAAAATACTAAGTATTACACATCATAATTTATGCTACTCACTTTGAAGTGATATGTACACGTTTGTATTGACTTCCAAGCATGCTATAATTTTTTTGAAATACTTCTCCTCGATTTCATTAAGATATGACCAAAACATGAAATTTTTTTAAAAAATCGTCCCATGCAGGATTCGAACCTAGATTATATATGGAATTTATTTTAAAATATATATCAAATATGTAATAAACTGTTAATGTTAGAATTATTTCTTATTTGAATAAATTGTTAAGAAGACTTATCTCTATAAGAAACTGTAAGAATCACTCGAATAATTTACATACGTACAAAATAATAAGAAAAACTGTTAAAAATAGCGGATACACCCACTTTCAGTATTCTTGTCAGACCCATTTTTTGATAGAACCGAGAAAATATGAAAATGCCAAATTTCAAGTTTGTAAGGAATGTAAGGAAAATGCAGATAAGTTAAGATCTTATGGTTTTCTGTTGAAGATTGTCATATTCCATGTTTTACTGATCATCACCCAGCAATTTTTTTTGGTTTTATTTAACAAGTTTTTACTCTGAAAATATTATGATTATTAGGTATTAATACCTAATATATATTTTTTTGACATTCGGATATTAAATGAAAACGGAATATTTCTTCTCTCGATGTAAGGAAGACGGAACGTAAAAAATCTAACTGTCGGTAAGACCTCCTTTTAATTATTCGCACATCAACCCCGTAATAAATAGGTGTTTTGAGTAAGTTTCGTATATGTTACTTGTGAGAGATTTGCTGAGGTAAGAATTAACTTATACTTTTACAAAACGATTTAATTTTATTGTATAATCTTAGCAACTTGGGCTACCGCCACGTGCTTGCTTCTTTGAAATACCACATGTCTATTAAATACAAATCGCTGGAATCGATCACTTCAAGCACGTACTAAGGTAGAAATTGGTTACTAACACCAATTTTTTGAAGTTATTTCGGGTCAAGTCGTTGAAATACTTGGTGTGATGATTTACTAAACTTGAAGACTCACCTGCGATATGAATAGTGAAAGTCATTCGGTAAGTTAATAATAAGTCTACAACAAACCTTACTTTTGAGTTAAACGGTAAAAGTCAAAATAAATATATTCGAAATGTAATAAAGCGACGACTACTAAAAATTAAGAACCGCTGCTTTAAATCCTTCAGTATATCGTCCTTATTTGTATAAGAAAATATTTTGCAGCTTTGACAGGATCAAATGAAAGGGCGCATAACGAACGGCAATTTAGTACCTTTTTAAAAACATCGTAAAACTTCTTTAAAAGTAAAAGACGCTTTACGAATTTTGTGATATAAGAGACACTTAGAAGGCTTAGTAGCTGCTTACTAAAAGCCACCAAAATGAGGTACATACCGAGGATTAAAAACCTATTTAATTCTACAAAGTAAGAAACTTTTGCAAAATGAATGATTGTTTTTGCTTAAAAAATTATACAAATTAGTAAACTTTTTAGCTGCGCCAACAAAATTACAACACTCTGATCTAATGTGGAATTGTATTCCCGAACGCGCGATGAACCTGTTACAAGCTTTAGGTCTTACGAACCTTGCACGGCCAACTCACACAGTCGGAGATAGGGGAGGTTCAAGTGAATAATAATTAAAGGCGCCAGATCATTTATATAACAGACGGTTCAAGCTTGTAACGAATTTTTAGGTTCGTAATCCTTGTTACCCTGATGTTCGGGTAACCACATAAAAGAAAGATTAACAGGTATAAAAGCTTTAATTTAGTAACATAGAATATTAACAAGAGTATATCTAATTCTCAATTTATAAACGCCAGAAGTATCGGCAACACACAATACATAGGTTAAGTAGAAGCGAATAGCGAAGAAAATTTCGTAGTAAATATTGTTTGTACACAGCATGCGATACACACAAAATAATTAATTAAAACTACCTTAATGGTATTAAAACAATGATCGTAATGACGGAAATTAACATTAGCCAAAGTTCCGTGAGTGACTTGACTGACAGCGATAAAATAATTAAATAAACTTACCCACCATCCAGTACCTACTTGGTCGAAGAAAACGTTTTCCCCGGTAAGTGACCCTGGAATAAATTTGAGTAGCAAATCGTGTCAACACAATGACTCACGAAATCAAGATCTACAAAATTGTTAATTGCTGCTAAAAGAAAGTACACATAACATAACCGGATTGTCGAATGCTGTTGTACACATTCCATGAAAGTTGGTTTCGCAGGTGTTTGCTGCCTGAGTAGATCTTAAAGAAAAGTTCTTGTCTTCGGTTTTTTTAGTTTTAAACGTAGGCCTTATATATAGTTATACTCGTCCCATGAAGGTATTTATCGATATTAATCCGTCATTATTCTTTATTAAAGAGAAGCATGTGGCCAAAACGTGGTGGAACGGCTATCAAATTAAGAAGAAATTACTAAAGAATTCTAACAAAACGGATGTAACTATCTTACCCTGTGACGACTATATTTTAAAAACGTAATGAAGTTATAATTTGATTTCCATTACAGAGGATGTCATTCGAAAATTTTCGTTAAGCGAAACAGGCCATTTTATGCAGTTGTCAGCTTAACGACTTCATCGTAAAATGACAGTCACAAGAAAAGATCGCCAGAGGGCGTCAAAACCGGAAGCTAATTTTAATTCAATATACGAGGTATTACGTTATAAAAATTTTGCACGTAATGAAGCTGTCCAAGCAAACGAAAAAAGCATCTGTAAATAAAGACAAAACAAACTCAAGATGTACAGTTTTAGTGGCAGTGCAGACTAAAAAACACAAGTAACTTTTAGTAGTACGAGACGTACAAAGCTTAACAGTAAAAGGTCCGACATTATCTACGCCGGTTACGGCGATTAACTTGGAAAGCTGCGTAGCAAAATAATTTAGAAGTAACTTGAACAGTCTGAGTATTAGAATGAAGAGAGACAACATGATAATAAGAACACAAAAGAACGGAGAGATAAGCTTACTAAGGTAATACCAGCGGATGCCAAGAACACAACGGCATAGCAAAGAAAATAACTCTTTTTCCTTGCCAAAGCAATTAAATCTTTTTTCTATGATAGACAACTTGAGTTATACGTTAAATCCATCCAAACGTTCTTTGCATTTTTAGAAAAACAAAAGATCGTTCGATGAAAGCAAAGTGTGAGAAAGTACAACGCGAGGAAGATTTGCGCTAACTTTAAAACATGATGCCATTGATGTCGTTTAGTGAGAGAATAGTTACAATACGATTAGCAAAAAAGATATGAAGACGATGCGGAAAGAGTGAGAGCCACGCAATCTTTTGCAAAAAGAAGTTTAATCAAATAGAAAAAACGCGCTGGCAAAAGCGCTCTACAGAGTTTAAGTCTTGGCATTGGCTAAATCTTTAAAAGGGCTATCTTTGACTTAGCGATATGAATTGATACGTCGGTATTTGCTAAGACAACAGAACTACAACAGCAGCGTATACTATTTAAGGAACATCGCAGAATTCAATGTGTAGGATTTAATGAGAAGAAAGTGAAAGTCTACTTAAGCAAACATTTGACCAATTTAGTCTATTGGAAGGCAAGAACGGGACTAAGAACGTCATCCCAACCAAGACTATATCTTCTCTAGAACTAGCTTTATTGTAAAGACAAGAGAAAAAAGAAACCCTAGAGCATCAAATGTTCTAGCAATGTAAGAATAAACTGTATTTTTGGTGCAGTCGCCACGAGAAGGTTAAACTTGATATGATAAAGTATCTAAACGATGATTCCAACACAAACCAAAGATTTTGAGAGTTATCTTCAGTCTTTTTAAACTTTTTAAAACTTTAGGGACGTCACTAGGTCATTTTTGCAATTCAAAACGTTTTGTTCCCAAAAGATCCGTAAGCCCAGTGATTGAAAAAGTTGAACCGCACGTTACTGTATTTATATTTAACAACGAGAGTTCACTCCAATAAATGTGTTATAAATAGCAATACAAATATAACAACACAAAGCGACCGGATTAATTCGGAAAGTTATCAGAATAACAAAAATGTTCTTTTGTAACTTAGAAAAAGTTGAGCAGAGTGATGGGGAAGCATATAAGACGAAGAGTAGCAACAGACATGTGCCCCAACTTTCGATAGTTACACATGAATTTTTGATAAGCGGCATAACGAGAATAATCTCAAATTAATCGTCTTCACAATTTAAAAAGGCTTTGTACGATGATTTTAAAGTAGGAGCCATCTTGACAGCGTTGGGCTTTAGAGGTAGAGCGACGACATATCTACTTTCGGAGCTATGAGCATGGATATTTCTAAACAAGTGTTTTTACCACTTTTTATTGGGATTACTAGTCTTGGTTACGGATTTTTTCTTAATTTCTCAGAACTTGACGAGCACTTCTGAAGATTTGAACTGAGCAGTTAGAAGAAAGACAGACGATCAAGTTAACGAATTTAGGCTTATAGAATCTAAAATAACGTCTTTAAATATAGTAGGAGGAATTGAAGAATTATGAAGAAACATTTTCGAGTAACTGTGGGAAATAAATCAGATAAAATAGATTTCTATCTTGCCAGGCACATCAAAGTATTTGTCCGCTTGTTGATGATGTTTTAAACTAGAGTAGAATTGTTTGGAAATACAAGCCAAAAAGTATAAAAGTAATAAAGCGTTTCCAAAGTATTTGGAGACTTTGAAAATATTGTCAGAAAACATAGAATGTTCTAGATCAGATAAAGCAAAAATATATAAGGTATCCGAAGAGATTTGAAGTTTAATTTAGTCAGAAATCGGAAGTGTAAACATTGTATCGGTCTAAATAAATAAAGCGTTTAACGCGCATGTCAGTGAAAATTAATACAACATTGTTGCTAAAATAAACAAGTGCATCGTGTGCAAAGTTACATGCGGACATTGTTATAAATATCGATTGATAGCACTGGTCTGCAAAAAAATATTTTTTATCGAGCCCTGACACTATTCCGGGTAATTCTTATGTAAAATGACGTCCGAAATCCAAATATGTCTTCCGTTTTCTTCCATCACCCACCATTTTCGAGGGAGCCCCAAATCTCTAATTTTACCACTTTTCGATAAATTAATTATAATTTATTTATCGAACGATAATAATAATTATAATAATTATTATAATAACAAATATATGGACATGAATTTAACTTAAATGGGAAAAAGAACTATTTTAGCTATAAACAGTAATAAATAAAAAGATATTCATCGTTACTTGGTGCTTGCTTACCTTTTATACCCTGAGGTACAGCTCTCTCGTTTCAAAAACCAGCAGTACTCCGCCAACATGCTTGCATTCCACTTCCTTGAAAATCTCTTCTCCAGCTCCTAAATTTTCAGGGAAAAAGTCCAGATGCGATTGAAGAAAGTGAATTTTAAGAGACATGTTACATCCTATGTCCTTGTACACTAAAAGCAGTTCCTCGACGTGAGCGACATAATCTTCACTTTTGTGGTTACCCAGGAAGTTCTTACAAACGTTTTGAAATGCAAGCCAAGCTTGTTTTTTTTTTCGATTTAGCTGTTCAATAAACGTCGAATCTTGGAAGAGTTGTCTAATCTGGGGACCAACAAAAACGCTTTCTTTGATTTTAGCTTCGCTAAGACAAGGAAATTTAGTTTTCAAAAATTGAAATGCGCCATCTGTCTTGTCCACTGCTTTCACAAACTGTTTGATCAGTCCAAGTTTGATATGTAAAGGTGGTAAGTAAATATTTTCCTTCGGAACCAAAGGATTGTGAGCGACATTTTTTTGACCAGGAATAAGATTTTCTCGCAGAGGTCAGTCCCGTACGATGTAATGTTTATCTCGGGCTCGGCTATCCCATTCACAAAGGAAGCTGCAATATTTTGTGAACCCTGATTGCAGGCCCGTCAGTAGAGCAACAACTTTTAAGTCAGCGCAAAGTTTCCACTTATAATGATAACTAATTTTATCAAAGATTCTGAAGATGTTTTTGTACGTTTCCTTCATATCAACAGAGTATGCAACTGGAAGTGATGGAAAGTCTTTCCCATTTGCCAACAAGACAACTTTTAAGCTTGTTTTTGATGAGTCTATAAACAGTCTCCATTTGTCTGGGTCACATGGCATCTGTAGCTCTGTCATCTATAAATTTGCAATAGGGCAGAACACTAAACATTTATCTTCTGAGAAAAGACATTTCAGGGTTGCTTGTCTGGCCCTGTAAGAAGATATTTTTACTCCCTTTTTTAAGAGATTCCACTGTTGAAGTCGCGATCCTAGGAGCTGAGATTTAGTCTTGGGTAACTGCAAATCCCTGACAAGATCATTTAATTCCGATTGGGTGAGAAGGTGAGATAGTCGAAAAACTAAATCTGAGAAATACTCTTCATCATCATTGAACGTATCATTTGAAGCGCCAGGTTGTGGCTCAAAGTCTTTTAAATCAATTTCCGGCTCTAGAGTATAAGTGTTTAGGGGTTCTGGGATTGGCAAAGTATCGTTATGAGGAACAGGTCTTAGAGCTGACGGAATATTGGGATACTGAATTGTATGCTTTCTTTTGCTCGAAAACCCGACGTTGGAAATCATACAAAAGTAACAATCTGTAAGATGACAGCGAGTTTCACACCAAACCATGGGCACAGCAAATGGTATTGATTTACGGGTACCTTTGAGCTATTTGGTCAAACTACTGTAACAAGTCGTACAGCAAACTGATGGAACCCCAAGTCTTGTCCTGGTCGCCAACTTGACAATCAAAGTACAACTTATAAGCTGTTTTAACAAGCGGAGAAAGGAGTTTTCGTTGCGCTTTTAAAGTTAATTCCCCGCAGACATAGCAGAAGCTATAGGGGTGATTTTTACACTCGCGTGGCATAATTAAACAGTAATTCAACGCCCGACATTAACCAGAAATCACACTTAGTCACTTGAAAAAATCCGGAGTAAAAGTAGTTTTACTGTTTTACACAAATGAACAAAAATGAACAAAAAATCCAGCACGTTTAAAACGTCGACAAGTTAACTCTGCAACAGCTATAGATGTACTGATCGAAACAGTTAAGCAAACAATGTAATGAGAAGAGTAATGCAAGTTCAGGCCTGTCGAAAATTCTTGTTCAAACCTGCATTTAGTATTGAGATCGCCAGTGTCGTGGAGTGAATCTTCCTAACTGTTTATTAATATTTTATACTGTTCTGATATATTTGTATTTTATTGTTGTTTCTATATACATTTTATATCAAAACTTTTGCCATATACTTTGGTATAAATTTTATTACCTGCTTTGGGATGTTTAACGGCTATAAATTAAAATTTAAAAAAAAATGCAAAAAATAAAATAAAAATGGGGTCCCCCCCAAATAAGTGGATGATGGGTAAAAACGGAGCTCATTTTTGGATTCAGGAGGTCATTTTACATAAGAATCGTCAAGAATGGTATCAGGGCCGATTTTCATGCAGACCAGTGTAGTCAAATAAAAATTACTTGTCTTAAATATTTTAGTTAGTTTAATTAAAAATAAGTTTTTTAAATTTTTGATAAAATACGAAGCAACCAAAAAGTAATTGTTATCAATATTACTATGATAATGAATTATAAGAAATTCAAAAAACATATAAATTTAATATATTTGTATGCGTAAGCTTAATACGAACAAAATTACATGTTCTAACTTATTTCGTAAATAGCCACAAATTAATGAGATGTTTAAAATATTTTATTAATGACGAAAATATACGTTTTACTATTAGAATCGTAAACAAGGAAATACTTTGTTTACATTTACATAATTTTAACAAAATGTAGAAAATGGGAAAATCGGTCAGCATTAAATTCTAAACATTATTCTTATTATTTTACTAATTATACGCCATCAAAAACATCGTTTTTACATTGTTCACTTCCATACTACGAAACTTGACCACGCGTATTACTAAAAAGGTCTTAAAAGGTTATGACTTTTGTTCGATAACATTAAAATAAATTGTTGCAATAGTTAGTACTTGTAATAATTATTAGCAATTTAAAAAGATTCTATTCGTTTAATTTTAATTATCTAAAACCAAGTGCAATCAAAATTAATGTGAAAGAATTTTAATGTTTTAAAATTTAAACACAAACAATGTTCTTTTTGTATTACATTAATTAAGTAATTCTGCATTAAAAAAAATTCTAACTTTGGTTTTTAACTAGGTTTAAAACTAGAATTTATTTAAATTTGCAAAAGAAAGGTTAAATTTAATACTTTGCTTGCCGTCTAGATCTGTACAGATCATGCACATATGAAATTTTATTAATAGTAATGTCTCGTTAATTGCCTAAACACGAGGCGGATCAATTTTGGGTAATTCATATTAAATTGACGTTATACTTTTATTATATATATTTCCAAAAATTGAAATGTTGGTTACTGTATGAAAAACCAGCATTTTTTTAAAAAAAATTATATAGTTGTATTAACTTAAAGCTTTGTAATTAATTCAATTTAGTGTGATAACGACAACACGGGTATTATTCAGAATGGAAAATTATAATTCGAATTAAACCCGTGAAAATCTGACTTCTACTAAAAGTAATTGTGTTTTTCTTTTAACGAATTTGCTTCAAAGCTTTAAAGTTTTATTAAAACCGAAAGGTCAGCCAAGTAATAGAAATTTTTTTTTTCATATTTTATTCAACAAAACTTTGTCTTAAAATAACTATAGAAGGGTACGAAAACACCAAAAATTGTTGGATGGTTTTTGAAAAGATGTTTTTTACGAGGGTAAATTTTTACATCTAACATTTACATTACATTTTTTTAGTGTTAAAAACACTTATAGGGAGCTTGATCCAAAGGCTTGTGTAACAAAACGATGAAACGCTCAGATGAAACAAATCTGGAACTTGCGGTGGTGCCCAATTTCACTTCAGTTTTCTATTTTTTGGATGCAATGTTTATTATTATTAAACAAGATATTCCTTATGATTTGTTTTGTGTTTTAAAAATATAATAAGTCTTAATTTCACTCAGCAGAGCTAAAAAATAATTATAGTAATTGCAGAATCAGATCCGCGGGAGCTTCCGCCTTGTACGCTGCAAAAGTTGCACATAAACATAATTTATAGAGCACAAAATTTACTGCAAAAAAGTCCGCGGGAAAATATAATTATATCTAATAGTTTAAGAGTTATAGAATTTTAATGAATTTACATTATCGTGTAACTTTGCACATTTGTATCTTCTAAACTATAGAAGTTAATTGTACCCTTCCGCGGACACTTTTATAGTAAATTTTGTCTTCTATAAAAATGTATATGTGCAACTTTTCTTTATCTTGCAACGTTTTAGAGTAATAGTTTATTTGTTATTCTCATTGGGTTTACTTTATTCAGCCTGATGCTGTAGCACTCTAGTTATACTTAGCGACCAATCGCTATCAGATTTTAATGGCTGAAGATAACGATCGACATAACAATCACTGGTAAAACAGATTTGCTGTATCGGTATTTTAATTATATTGATATATTGCCCACTATCTTGCAATCCTTATTTTTAAAAAAAGTATCGCCTTTAAAAAAACAAAGAGTGCTATACGACCGCCGAACGTATAAGAATGAATAGGATATAGGGCACGCGCCGTGCCGTCGTAAAACTTTTGGCCGGTAGATTTTGAAATAGAAAAAATCCAGACTAAAACTGCTTGGTATGAAATAAAATTTAAATGTTTGCTACGACCTCCATTAAGTGACGCACATCATCCCTCAATGGCCTCAATTTTCTATTTCATTTTGTTTACGTAGTTACTTTAAACGGGTCGCTGTTTTCGCGTAAAATGCTCTTTTGCCTGTATAAAAGAATACATTTCTAACCTTACTTTTTTAAATACACGGTAAAACTAAAAAGACTCTTTTTCTGATTGCATTTTGCAGTTCCTCGTATAATGCAATGCGCAAAACATCTCCAAAATTTATTTTTTCATACAAGAAAGCTCTCAAGCCTGTACATCACAATCGTTATGTTTATAACGGCTACCAAAACGCCGCCGTTATATCATAATCGTTATGGTTTAAAATAACGAGAGTGCATAACGAGAGTCAATATGAGTGGAACCGTTATAAATTATACAGAACACCGATTTTACAAAAATAACGATTCGGCTAGATAACAACATCGCTATTCATAAGGAGAGTGATATAGCACCAAGCTGATTGTCTGAGAACATAATTCAACTCATGTGAACCCTGGGGGCGATGGTCCGACAGTGTGAAAACTCTATAAATATCAGCAAAAGTAAACACATGTGTCCGAAAAAGAAACATTCTTATCATTGAAGCGGAACCGGGGTCACAGGTTAATCTACTGGTACGTTGATTTGTTCTCCCGCTGTCGAAATAAATCTAAGAAAATTAAGCAAATCATCTTAATACAAAAATTGTGACGGTTATGATGCAGGATAGTTTACAAGAAAAGCAACTCCAGATATTACCACACTGACAAAGGTACCCTTACCCGCAAAAAAAAACCGCGGTGGTCACCAAAATCAACTAGACCGAAACACACATGTTTGACTAAACCGATAATTTATGTTCAAATTTTAAAATGCGTAAACGAAGCAGTAATTTAATAAATTTGATTTATAAAGTTTTATAATAAAAACTATCAATAATTACTAGTTTGAGTCATAAACGATTTTACTGTAAAGTTATCAGCAGACAACGAAAGTAGGTAAAATAAAACTTGAGTAAATTTTGAATGTTGAAAGTGTATCAACACTCAGAGAATTGTAAAGATTATTACTATTATTAGCGCTATAAATCTGTTAAAATTAGAGAAAAGAATCATGTTAAAGTAAAATTCATCTCTTTAATGCTTTTTTATAATCAGTTGTTTAATACTAATAGGAAAAAAAAGTAGCATCGGTAAATTTGTATTCCATTTGTAGTATGCAGCGCCGCCCAATAACAAAACGTAGTAACATGTTAAGGGTAGAAAGGGGCACAACGCCGCTTTTAACAGATTGAATAAAAAAAGGAAAATCCAATTGGCAGAAATGGTACTGAGAGCGTTCGTGAACTTGCCCAATCAGAGAAAAACGTTTTAGAATATAAAGTCAAAATTGCGTACAAAGAAAAAGGAGAGTGTTAAACGAAGGTTTTAAAAACCCTGACGCGGTGCAAAAACAAAAAAAGTTGCATACGGGAGTTTTTCTTTTGAAATGTCAGAAATTAGTTAAATTTAGTTGGCTATTTGTTTGTAAGTTTTTTATTTGATTATTGTACGAGGGATACGATGAATTGAGATACTGTCTAACGCGATAAAATTGAGAATGACTATTTGAATTTAATTCTATCGTTTAACGAGGTTTTTTGTTTGTTTTTTAGTTGAAAACGGAGAGAGCAAACTTAATATTTTCTCTTCTTTGTCTTTGGTAATTGACGGGTCGCTTATAGAAGTAGAGAAAAGTAAAAAAAAGAACTACAGAGGTGATAGATACAAATGGGTGTAGATGTCTGTTTTGTCCTAGTTCATAAGCCAACTAGCATTTTCGACGCTTACAACGCTGATGAAAAAAAAGAAAACGATTAGAGAAAGATGACGAAGCACAATTAAAGATATTTAAATGAAAACATCTTTCAAATTTGGTCTACAAAATGCCACACATTTGTTCTATCGTTAAAGTTAAGTTTGGGAAAAGCTTCGAACCTTCTCTAATTCGCTGTAAGTATTAAATACATTGAGAATCGTCTTAATTCCGTCAATATACGTAGAAAATCTTTATTGCAGTAACACCGAATTGACGGAACAAGAGATCTATCAAAATCAAACCACCCACAGCAAATCCTCAACAGAAAATGAATTGGCGAAAGGTTCCCATCGTGGATACAGAATCTCAACAAAATATTCCGTTGGTAACGTGCTAGTTACTAGTGCCATAGTAGGAATTTTATCAAAATACAAAAATGTGAAACGTTCTTACTAATAACACGTAACAAAAAGGTGACCAAGAGCTTAATAAAAAATATAGATTAATTTTGACAGCGTTGCTAATTTATTTTAAGAGATTTAGTTATAGAAAAACTGTAACAATTATAGCATCTAAAAAAACATTGAGTATGCACTACAAATAAAACAAAGGATTGGAATTAAAATGTTCAAAACTATATCATCATTCAGCTCTTTGAGTACCACTAACAAGGTGAAAACAATCTAGCGCAACTAACCGAATGTTAAGGTAATTTTTGTCATTGACGTTGACATTTTTGGTTTGTCTCTTAATTGGCTTCTTAGCAGACAAGTCAAAAAACTGCTCACAAGTGCTGAGTGTGGATTTTTCCAGCAACAAAATTTTCTGCAACGCAATTGTTAACGGCGAAAATGTCGGAACATTTTAAACGTGTACAGGTAGCTGTGACGCAAAAGACGCGTGTCAACTAATTAGAGTGTGGTCAAACGATTGCCAGGGATCACGCGACATAAATTGTTTATTTAATTCGACGATATTCAACAAAATCTGGCAAAATTTTTGAAAGTTTCACTTTGGCTTTAAAATTGATTGTGTCCAGAGAAAATTTTAAATTTTACATTTATCCGAATGCTTTTAACCATATCTAAGCCAGCAGAAAATGGCACTCAGTGGACGTGAGGCTTAATTTGTTCGACCTTTTCTCGCATAACATGCTTGTGAGCGTTGTTGTTGTTACATCTTTCAAACGAGTTGCCAACACTATTTATTGTTTTTCTTGAATTTTGCAGTGCCTATATGTCGCCCCCTAAAGTTGTTGCCTTGGGCAAGAGCCCGGCTTGCCGTGCTTAGCTCCAACCCTGAGGCGGGTTCTTTTAATACCAACTTTAACAGAAAATAGATAAAGTAATTTTATTATGTAAGATACTTTAGAATCTAGATTGCAACGACAATTAAAAATAGTCGCATTTTTGAAAAAATAGGAAGAAATTGCAGAACCAGAAAACTTAACTGTCATCTTTTCAAACATTACTAAATTTATTCATAAAAAAATTATTTTGGAACAGACAGGTTTTAACTCGTAATCAAAAATAATTTTAAGCAGAATTATAAAGCAATTTGACTAAATTTTGTATACAAGAAACTGAATTGACTAACGTCAGGATGTTTAACACTTATCTTTATCTACAAAATTTAACTTATTATAAGTGATGTTAGAAGAAAAATTCGCGTCTGCGCTACAATTAAAAAAAAACTGGTGTGGTCATCACACGACTTTCCTATAAGGAATGATAAAGAAACATTTACATATTTTTTTAAGGTTATGCTGTCATAAAACCATTTTGAAGTGATATGTACACGTTTGTATTGATTTTCTAGTATATTTGTGCGTTTCGATATTACTTGCCCCTTTAGTAAATCAGTAAAAAAATGGTCGCAGGCAGTATTCTAAACTATATTATATTTGTGAATTCATTTAAATTACAAACTAAATATCTGATAAACTGTTAATGTTAGAAATATTTTTATTTGAATACATTGTTAGAAAGAATTATCTCATAAGAAA
Organism: Aquatica leii; assembly: GCA_035610365.1. NCBI lineage: Eukaryota > Metazoa > Arthropoda > Insecta > Coleoptera > Lampyridae > Aquatica > Aquatica leii. Next base: position 20,721,834 of record CM069432.1, on the reverse strand, counting down.
CTGTAAAAATCATTCGAATAATTCACATACGTACAAAATTATATAAGAAAAACTGTTAAAAAAAGCAGATACACCCAATTCCGGTTTCTTTATCAAATCCTTATTTTGATAGAACCGAGAGAATATGAAAAGCCAGCTCCATACCAAACTTCAAATAATTAGGACTTTTGATTCGAGAGTTATCGTGGGTACATCCAAAATAATTTAAATAAGATGCAGCAGTCCGTATATAAACAAGTCAAATATCTAATAAACTGTTAATGTTAGAAAAATTTTATATTGAAATAAATTATTAGGAAGAATTAACTATAAAAAACCGTTAAAATAAGCGGATACACCCACTTAAAGCCAGCTCATGCCAAACTTCAAGTAATTAAGACTTTTGGTTTCATAGTTATCGTGGGTACATCCAAAGATAATTTAAATAAGATGCAGCACTCCGTATATAAACAAGTCAAAAGAATTTAGAGAAAAATTGCTATTTTTTAACGTATCTTGCTTTCCTTTCAAGATATGGAATTTTTTTCTAAAAAAAAATTGTCGTAGGTTAGATTCGAACCTAGGATTATATATGGAATTCAATTTCAATTATAAATCAAATATAACTGTAAAAATAATTCGAATAATTTACATATGTACAAAATTATATAAGAAAAACTGTTAAAAATGGTGGATATACCCACTTCCGGTTTCTTTATCAGGCTCATATTTTGATAAAACCGAAAGAATATGAAAAGCCAACTCCATACCAAATCTCAAGTTACTAGGACTTTTGGTTCGAGAGTTATCGTGGGTACATCCTTACGCACAGACACACACAGACACCCAAAACTTTTTTGTCAAAAATACTTTATTCTGATTCGGAGGACCTTGAAACGTAAAATTATGCAAATAAAAATGTTTGAAAAAAAAGCGATCGCTATATACTTTCCTTATATGAAAGTAAAAATCAACTGACACCAAAACACTTATTGTTACATAATAATAATTTTAGTAAAATTCAAAATAAAATATATATTTTTTATCATAAAAACCAGAAATTCTTTCTATTCATTTATTTAATGTTCGTATTTAGTTAAATGTATTTATTTGAAAAGTCAATACCTAACCAAACCGAAAAAATTAGCTGCAAGAAATCAAAAAGTATGTAAAAAAAGTTTAAATTTCTTAATAAATCGGATTAATAAAAAGAAAACCTTACAAACATTAAGTAATGAGTATAAATCTCGTGTAGTAAATTCAATTAACGTTTCAACACACTTATTACATATTGGATTTTCCGACTGCAATGATTAACAAAAATTTCTTTAAGTTTACAAATACACACATGAAATTATATACCTTTACCAACACGGGAAATTTATTTTGAAAACGTTTACTTTAAGATTGATTGCTAAAAATTAGGAAATATGTGATGTGTTGCTAGTAGATATTTGTATACATTTATAATAAACTCAAATTTATTTACTGTCTATTACATAGACATTTAATGCTAAAAACTAGGCTAGTTTTACCTTGTCAGTAGACTGTTTGCATTCGTTACTTTTAGATTCTTAAGTTTTTGTATCATCTATATAAATGTTTTTGATCACTTTCATACTGTATATTTTCTATAATTTTTATCTGCATTTATGAAGACTATTTCGTAAAATGAAACGTTACTTAGTTAGTTTAGGTTTACTGCAAATAAAATATTAACTACAGTAAAATAAATACACAAAAAATTATTTACTTAAAAACGACTTCAACAACCGTCACGTCACGTAAAGACAAAGATCTAAGAAAAAAAAACAACTAAAAAATTTCAAGCAACAAGATTTTGATTAAAAATCGACACAAGTCGAGTTATCTAAGAAGTAAAGAAACCAATCAGTAATCCAAAAATCACAACAACAAAGTCCAAACGCTAAACACTACCCGAATATACCAAACAAAATAAAATCCAACCTGATAACCCAAACAGAACGAAAAAAAAATAAATAAAAGCACATAAGAAAGAGTTATAAACTTCCCTTGCTAATCAGATATCACTAATCCTTGCTCATCGTGTTATCCCAAAATCAAAAAATAACCCAACGAGAAAAAAATATTCTAACAGTGAGCAACGCGATCATAAATGCCGACTACAAGTACTTAGAGTACAAGAAACGAGGTTGCAGTCTATCCCAAGTTTCAAACAAAACACAACAAAACAAAAACCAACGAAATCCGACAAAGCAGAAAAAGAAAAAAAGAGAATCAATGTTACAGTAAACGCTAAAAAAACAGTTGCCAAGAAAAGAAAAAAAAGCGGGCGACCAAGCAACAAAAGATAGAAGAGTAGAAAAAAAAGAATTACAGAGGTGATAGATACGAATGGGTGTAAATGTCTGTTTTGTGTTCCTCTCCGTAAAACAAACAAAATAGGTGACCACCCCTTCGTTGCAGAAATCAACCGCCTTACATATCAAAAAAGAAAAATAAAGTGAAGAGAGAAAACATTCTAGTAAAAAATCTAAAACCAAAATAAGAGTCCTACTACTGATTTACCAACCTTAAAAAAACCGACTAGGAAAAGTAGTCAGTCTTAAAGTATGCTGGTTAAAAAATAAAACGGGAAAAACAATTTGGTAGTGTCCTAGCTACAACAAACTAAATAACAACAACATACACAAAAAACAAATCACAAAATTACAAAACAAAAACCAAGAGAATAATCAAAAGTCAGAATCCTAATACATAAGCCAACTAGCATTTTCGACGCTTGCGACGCTGATGAAAAAAAGAAAACGATTAGAGAAAGACGAAGCACAATTAAAGATGTTTAAATGAGAACACTTTTCGAATTTGGTCTACAAAATGCGACACATCATTTGTTCCATCGTTAAAGTTAAGTTTGATAAAAAGTTTTGAGCCTTCTCTAATTCGCTGTGAGTATTAAATAGATTGAGAATCGTCTTAATTCCGTCAATATATGTAGAAAATCTTTATTGCAACACCAAATTGAGTAAACATGATACCTATCAAAATCAAACCATCCACAGCGAATCAACAGAAAATGAATCGGCGAATGGTTTCCATCGTAGATACAGAAACACAACAAAATATTCCGTTGGTAACGCGCTAGTTACCAGTGCCATAGTAGCAATTTTATCAAAATACAAAAATGTGAAACGTTGTTACTAATGACACGTAACAAAAAGGAGACCAAGAGCTTAATTAAGAATAATAATTTTAACAGTGTTGTTGATAAAACCAACATTTGGAATTAAAATTTTCATAGCTTTATCATCATTCAACTTTATTAAACCATATATATTTTTAAACTTGAGTGAAGCGCTAGCAGCTCATTGAGTTCCACTAACGAAGAGAAAAGAATCTAACGCAACTAACTAAATCTTAAGATAATTTCTGTCATTGACGTTGACATTTTGATTTGTCTCCAAACTTAATTGGCTTCTTAGCAGACAAGAAAAAATATTTAGCCAAAAAACTGCTCACAAGTGCTGAGTGTGGATTTTTTCAACAACAAAATTTTCTTCGACGCAATTGTTAACGGCGAAAATGTCAGAAAATTTTAAACGTGTGCAAGTGTGACGCAGAAGACAATTCAAAAATATTTTGCAAACTTAGAAGCGTCCTTAAAGACGTCATAAATTACAATGAAGCGAATTTGACAGACGATTCAGGCACCACTGACGTTATAGTAAAACGTGGCATAAAACATGCTGACAGAATCATAGACACTTCAAAAACATCAGTAAGTGTAATGGTGGCGGCTGCAACGGATAGAACTGTCTTACTCTTCTATATCCTTTACAAGGCAATGCATGTATATCCAGATTGGATGGAAGAGGAAAGTGGCTAGGCAAAAATATAACAGCAAACTATCCGACGTGTTCGACGTAGTCATCTTCAGTGACTGGTTTTGCCAAATTATTTTGTAGTGACAACTTATCAACCCATTTAACATTGGCCGTGGTTGCGAAGTGTACCCAAAAAAGGCTCATATTTTAATTTTTTTCATCCTTGTTGATGGTACTTTGAATTCAGTTAAAACCTTGCTTAATTTTCTTGTCTGCATATTTATTTTTTATTAACGCTGAAATTTAGCTAACCTTATTATTATCAAATTTCTAAATTTTTGAACTTACTAGAGTATAATGATAAGTTGTAAAAAATCTTGAAGTGCAAAAAGAAGAAAAGAAAATTTGCAAAATATTTTGTAGTAATAAATATCAAAAATTATAATATAATAATTATTTAATTTGATGTTTAGACAATTGTTTTCTAAGTCAAATAAATTTTATTATATTCTAATTTTTTTCATACTGTAATATTGCATTATGAGCAACTTTAAATTTGTTTTGTAAAAAAAAAGAAAAACATCACATATAGAATTTATAGAAATTATAGAAACAATCGTAAACCCAAAGAAAAATAACTAATAAGTAAAACAACCACAATATATAAGACAGAAAAAACCGAGTAGCGATTTTTATTTAATTCAAATAAAAATTACTTTTTAATTAACAATTAAATAATAATAATAATAAATATCAAAATTTCAAAAATATATTTTGTATCGGTGTTACACATCAATATTTACTAATTTGGTTAAAATATGTATGGTAGCAATGCAATTATGCTAATAAATTTTAATTAATTTTTTTTAATCTACACTTTCATAACTCGATTTGTTTAAAGGTAAATCAACCAACGCTACTATATTTTTTTACTTTATTTGACAAATAGTTTTCAATGTGGGAATATTGTTAAATTGAAATGTCTAATGTGTGGATTGCTAGTGGGCAGCGTTAAGCATTACATAATTAAGCATTGAGAGTTTTGTTCATGGCATATTGTCGTTTTATAATTAATTTAAGTAAACATTATTTTTGTTTTTAACTTTTATAAGATTTTTGATTATGAATTAAATTCAATATTTAATCCATTTTGTTATAATCTAATTTCATTTTTTGTTTAGTTTACCTATATACTAAAATTCGCATTTTTTCTAAGTATTTCTATTTTTATTTTTTTAAATTGTTGTTTTTGTATAAATATTGGTTTTATTATTATTCTAAGTTCTAATCCACACTGTAGACTTCTATGTACTCTTAAATTTTTTATTTTTATCTTAACTATTTTTTATCTTTTTATTTTTTTTGTTGTTTTTTTTCTAATGCCTCCAATTACCAGTTTACTTTATTTACCCACTTTGCTTACCAAATATCTTAAAAAATGTAATTTTTATTTGTAACAACAATATAGTTTTAATACACTTTTCTGCCTTAAAGCTTTTTTTGTTTAATTTTGTTTTAATTGCCTGTTTTAAATATATATGTAGTCGTTATTTTTGTTCTTTTAATTGCAAGTTTTTGTTATGTTTTATGTCTCTTTTTTCAAAGCATTGTTTTTTTTTATTTCAATGTTAAAATTAGTTATACAGTGCACGCCGCTTTATAGAATCACCTTGGAAATGATGTTTTTGATAACAATATCTTAAATTCAGAAAAAAAATAGATAAATATTTATTTGTTAGAAAGCAGTAAATACATACGGCGTGTATGTGGTTAACAGGTAGTTAATTTTGATAGTAAAATTATAGCATCAATTTAAGCAAAAAATGACAAAATAATTTATTTTATAAAATGAAGACATATTTAATTTAGGTTGTTATTCTAGAACGCACATGCTTTCCAAGTTAATTCTCAAAAAGCGTATTTACATATGTTTAAATTATGTAACGTGACTTAGATCAGTCAAAATGCTAGAACACTGGAAAAATAAAGCTAAATACCCAAAACTATTACTTTTAGGGTACTATGATATAATTTACAATCGTATTGTAAAAATTCAGCTGAAAAATTCATACAATATTGTTTATGTATAGAAACAAACCTGAGAAGAAAATTAGTAACATAAACCGAAAATATGATTACTATAAGCGGTGTTTTTTCTATGTAGCGGCGTACGTCTCGTCTGTTCTTTAATAAACTGATAACATTACCTAATTGATAACACTGCTCTTGAGATCTTGGAAGAAAAAAAAGAGCTCAGTAAAGCAATAATAATAGTTAGCAACCTTAACGCAAAATCGGTTGAATGAAGATCAAAATATAAGGACAAAAGAGACAAAGTGCTCTCAGAATTAATTGCGTCGGAAGACCTCATCATTCTAAATTCGGAAAACTCTCCCACTTTTGAATCTGCAGGAAAAACTTCTACAATAGACATAACGCTTTGCTTTAAGAAAGTGTCAGAAAGGGTCAGGTCATGAGAGATTTTAGCAGCGCCTGGCCTTAGTGACCATAAGTACATCTGTAAAGAGATCGGAAAAGAACGAAGGCAGGCTCAATTAGCTAAGAAACGACCCAGATGGAATACTCACAAACTAAACCCGACGATCTTTAGTAAAACACTTAAGGGAAAGATTAATCTATCAGAACCGCAACAGTTAAATAAAATAACGAAGGCCTTAACAATAGCATGTTACAAGAGTATTCCAAAATACGGAATAGGCAAGACTAAAAGCTCTTTATACTGGTGGTCGAAAGAGTTATATCAAATTCGGAAAAGTTGCATTATGTCTCGCAGGAAACAGCAAAGCCTTTAAGAAAAGCACAAATAAGGATATCTTGAAAGAATTGGATTAGTGCTGATTAGACAAAAAAAAGAATACAGAGAACTAATTACTATATAAAAAAACAAAGTCTGTGACAAGATGTGTGCGGAGTTAGACGGCGATCCATGGCCAAAGGGGTACAAATTAGTCACCAATAAACTCAAGTTAGGCAAGAGACAAGGCGCTCCCAACTGCGATAAGTTCATAATTAAAGAACTGTTCACTCACACCAAGTTCTCAGCTGGGTAGTAGGAGAGAGTACTCCGAACAGAGAATTCTCTAAAAACGAGGTCATTTCTGTGAACAACGCGGCAGCTAACAAGAAGGCTCTGGGGCCGGATGGAATTCCAATCAAAGCTGTCAAACTGCTTTGCAGCGAATCTCCGGAACTTATAATAGACATATTCAATAAAAACTAGTTCAGGGTAACTTCCCATCAAAGCGGAAAGAAGCCATAATAGTGTTCATTCCTGAATCTAATAAAGGAAGAGCTGGAAACATTGCATATAGTCTAATCTGTTTCCTACATATCCTAGCCAAGACCTACGAGCGCTTTATTTTAATCCGCTTACAAAATGACATAAAAAATGGAAACCTATTGTCAGTCCAGTATTGCTTCCAGAAAGGAAAAACAACAATATACGCACTACAGAAAATATACAACATGGCAAATCAGGCGAAACAAGGAGCACCAGGAAAATTAGAGCGGTGATTTTGCTAGATATTAAAAATGCTTTCAATTCGGTCTCGTGGGTCTTTGTTGTAGAGAAGATAGGGGTTAAGGGCATTGACGCCCATATCATCAAAATCATTACGAGCTATCTGACAGAAAGAAAAATAACGTACTATGACAACAAACAGCACAGTCTACAACACCAAGTTACATGTGGGGTTCCACAAAGGTCAATCCTTGGTCCAACGTTGTGGAACTTATTTTATAACGACCTCCTTTCCATCAATCTTCCCAGCCAACTCTCTAATCGCGTTTGCTGACGATCTGATCATCCGTCAAGAAAATAGCGTGCAGGCTCTTCAGACAACGATGAACCAGGTATTAGTGATGGTTGACCGGTGGATACAAAACTGAGGCAACTGTCTTCTCAAGTAAGAGACAGCTATCCACAATCGAATTTGAGCACGAAGAATTCAGAATTAAAACTAAGAAGAGATTGAAATACTTAGGGATTACCTTCGACAAAAACCTATCTTTCGGAGCACATATTCAAACAATTGTTGACACTGCAAACAAAAGACAAGCTGCACTTGCCAAACTAATGGTTAACGTAAAAGGGTCGCAGTGTAATTTACGCAGTCCCAATTTGAATCGAAGTCACCAAAATTGCCCGATATAAAAATCTTTTAGACAAAACGCAGAGGAAATGTGCGCTTCTGTATTAACATCAAAAGCAAATCGTTTTATTAATGATCACTAAGATCTTGTTCTGGGTTTCGCCGTGTGAAAGCTTGCTATTGACGTTTTGTTGTCTATATTGCTTCGTATGTCCCCAACCGTGTCCTCTTCGCTTTTGCTGATTTTCTCTGTTGACGGTCTAGTTCTTTTCCATCTCTATGACTTCGCTGACTAGTTTCTTCTACGTTTTCAAAGTCCATTTTATGTCTCGTTTCCGAATTGTTAAATTCTTTTAAGTTTCAGGTTTTTCTAATGTTCCTTAATTGGTATTTCTACTGTTCTTTTTTGTCCGACACCGACACCTTATAGATACCTTCGGTCCTTGTTTTTGCTAGTCTGTCCTTTGCTGTTGGTAGATATTTTAGATTGACGTGGCGGTACCAAAACGTAATTCTGTAGTTTCTTCAAGACACATCCTATTCTCTTGGTGACTTCCGCTATGTATAGTAAATAAGCTATTCTTTTCATTGGTTCCGTTTTTGTTTGTTGTTTATGTATGTGTTTGTGTAACCATTATTCTTGAGTGCTTTGTTAAGGTGCTTCTTTTCACTAAATAGAAGTAAGTCGGCGCTGATGGTTTTGACTCTGGTTAGTAGTGTGTTTATAAGAGTCATTTTCTGCATTGGGTGATGGTGAGATCTGGCGTGTAGATATTTGTTTCACGTGCGTCTTCTTTGTTACACTGCGTATTGTAGTTTGCTTTGCCAATACATTCAAAAAAGATAGATTACGATTTTGCTCCTTATCCATGGTAAACTTGATAGCTTTGTGTAATGAATTTATGTGGTTTAGGAGTTATAATTTCGCCTCCCCGTACTGCTATATTAACATATCATAACCAGCACTCGCTCGATTTTATAGCTTTTTTTAAAATTGTTTCCATGAACAAATTGACTACTACGCGTGTTAAAATTGCTGTTCTATTCGTAGTATTTTGTGCAAAAATAATTAGTATCTTTTTCGTAGGTACATTGGTGAATAATGACATTAGATCAAAACTCATTTGCGTAGCTTGAAGATCTAATACTGCTTACAGTTGATCTTAGTGGAATCTTTGTGTATTTTTGGTACGTATAGTCCTAGTCAAGTAGTTCTCCTATTTTGTTACAGTAATCTTTTTTATCTAGTAGCACTGTCGCATTATTTTTGTCTGTTTTGAGTATGACAATGTTTTTATCGGCTTTCAAATTTCTCAACATTGTCTCCTTTTTCCTGGAAATGCTGCGTTTAAGTATTTTTGTGTTCTTCAATGTTCTGCTCACATTTTGTCATACTTCCTTTGTTTCAATAGTTATCTCCGTATGGCTACTTCTACCTCTGTAATGATTTCTTCTGTTAGAATTTTTTTGGTGCAATTACGTAGTTCATGTTTAGGGCAAGTACTTTCTTCTCGTCCACCGGTAGTTGTCTTTTACATAGGTTGTTACGTGATCTAAATTTGCTGCGCTACCCTGTATATTGTGGATACTTTAAATTAGTTATTCACTTTTCGACGCTATCGTGCTTGTCATTTTTGTTCAAGCCATTATGCGCATGTTATGCTTGCTTGAATATAAATATTTTTTTTAGAACATCCACTTGTTGGAACGTTATGTCTTTTGAAAACAGTTTTAATCAGACAATTTATTTAACGCAACGTAAACTTTTTGTATTCTTTTTGGATGAAGTCTAATTTCTTAGCACCACGCGTTACCTTCGATTGTGGGTCACGATTATCTATATATAAAGGTTAAAACTTTCAGCTAACCTTTTGGTAGATCAAGAACATTCGAATCGATTGTAGAAATATTTCTAAAAACGAAGCATTGAACCAATAATTAACTTCCATAGAATACAAATGCAATTAATTTTTTTACTACGGGGCATGGCCGTTTACATCACCTTTAAGAAAGTTAAATGCATAAACAGCACACAATAAATTTTGTCTTTTTTTCTTGTCATAAATGTTATTTTTTAGTTTGTTGCAGATTTTGTGAGTCAATAGTTTGACACGATTTTTAATTTGCTTAATTATAAGTAAGTCATTGAAAAAACGTTTTCTTAAAGTTAACACCGGATTTGGATAACTCAAATTTTGATTATCAATTGATGTCACTCTCACTAATTTTGTTCGCTTATAGCTTCGGTAATTTTCACAACGAACTTCTTTGCTAGTACTAGTAGTTTAACTTAACTTTTTATCGCATGCTGATATGTAAACAGTTAATTATCGTTGTTAGTTTATTTAATTTTTAAAAAAATTATATGTCCTTGTCATGCATATTTATTGTACAACTGTATTGTGAGTTGCCTATGCTTCCAGTGTTCTTATAACCGACGTTATACATTTAATTAAACTAAACTATTTCTTTTGTGGCTTTTAAGATCTAATTGTTGTTAATTCTACTTCTATCTACAAGTTATTAGTTTAAGATAAGTAAATCGCATTAAATGTAAATGGCGCCCATTCTAGAAGCTTTCAACTAGGTTAATTATAACATTTTTCAGTTCTTCGATCTTTTCTTTGATATTCTTTTCTTCCACCTTTGCAAATTTTTTTAGTTGTGCTGACCTAGATGGTTTGCCGCTGCGTTTTCAGTTATTCAATTAATAAAATCCTAGTCGGTTTTTTTTCATCGTATTTTCTTTTGCTTTTTTTTTAAATTTTATAGGTTGTGTCCATTGTTATATAATATTTCATTTTTACAAAATTAGATATTACTTGTTGGTCTCGGCATTAACGAAGAAATGCCATACTTCACAATTTGCCCTTCTTTGAGCGTACAGAATCCAATCTTTTAGTGGAAAAATACCATTTCTTCTAATACAGATTTGAAATAACACTGCGTAGGCTTTTACGACTGATGTCACTATTATTAACAACTTTTTTTAAGTTTTGATCATCTTTGCACAAATTAGACTACAAACAGACATAATCGGTTTGGTAAAACTTTGCTTATCTACAACATATTTTCTGTAAAAAGGAAAATACTACTAAAAGGAAAATGAAATTTGTTCATAGAGGCATTTTAAGAAGTTATAGCATCCAGTAAGCTGATGCGATATGTCGATATACATTTGTAATATTCCAGCACGAGGAGGAAAAATTACAACAACTTCTAAACCACATAAATTTAATACACAAAGCCATCAAGTTCACCAAAGGAAAAAAACCATATGATAATCTTCTTTTATTAGATATAATTGTGAAGAGAACTCAAGAAAGAAAACTACAACATGCAGTGTACAAGAAAAAAACACACACCATCATTTAATGCCAAAAAATCTTGTAAACACACTGCTATCCAAAGTCAAAACCATTAGTGATTACCTATATCAACCATTGAAAAAACTCATATCAAAGAAACACTCAAAAATAACGGTTACACAGTCATAGACATAAAAAGAATCACGAGAAAACGAACGAAGCAACCAACAAAACCGGAACAAACAAAAGGGATAGCTTGTTTAGCGTACATAGCAAGAATCGCCAAGAGAATAAGAAAAATTTTAAAGAAACAGAAGATACAAGTACGCTTTGGTACCACCTCGTCAATCTAACGGTATCTACCAACAACAAATGACAGTTGTCAAAATATTTATAAGATAACATACCAGTGCGGAAAGCGTATGTCAAACAAACAAGAAGAACAATGAAGAAAGAAGTTAAAGAACACGAGAGAAACGCAAAGATTCAAAAGAATTAGAGAATCAGCAGTACCAGAATAGGCACATGAAACGGAACATAAAATGGATTTTGACAATGTAGAATTGATAGCTACTACCAAGAACTACAGTATCAAACTAATCAAGAAAACCGTAAAGATAGAAAAGAACAAGATCGTCAACAGAGACGATAGGCATCACCTCAGCAACACATTTAAGCACGAATTATTAACTACTTTACAAATTTATAAAAAACTGCTTAGCCTCATCATGAAGTTTGTTGTTATCTTCAAATTTTTGACGGCCCAAACAAATAAAATTGAAAGGAGCTAGGTCTGGACTCTAGAGACAATAACTTTCTAATTGTGTTTCTGATCTTATTTAACTTATCATGCAACAACCTGATTTGTTGTTGATTTTTGTTTTTTGTTTCGATAAGCGTATTCCAGAACACAGTTGTTATTGTCTTTTTAGCATATTGCTAAACTAAACTTTTTTGATGTTAGTGAACTTTTTTTTGATTTGAAGGTATGGTAATGTACTGAAGCTTTCTCTTCTGTAACTATAGACTCTAGAAACCCGTTCTTCTGACAATAGCGCGTTAAAGCTTTTATTGTCGCCGCGATTCTTTGCATTTTGTGTCGGTCAGAAAATATTTTTGGTGCCTATCTTCCGAAAACTTTTTGATAGCTTAATTCAGATACGATTTCATCAAGAGATTTTGAAAATATCGATTGTTAGAACAATGTTTGGTATTTTTAACCGACAATTTTCACGAATTAGCATTCTCATCCGTTTTTGTAGTTGGTGATTTTTGGAATTATTATTCAGTGCGAGCAGTGTGTCTACTTTTGAACTGCAAACTCTAACTTGTTCTCGACTTCCTTCATAAGTTTTTCTGTATTAATTTTGGTAGGTTTTTCATTATTTGGGTGCAAAAAACGAATGACCGCTCGCACTTTAAACTTGTAGGATGTTGTTATGTTAAACCATTGGTAGGTTAAAATTTTTCAAGTATAAAATTTGTCCTCGATACGCCTACTTTTTGTAGACGGCTGTCAAACGATTTCATTTTCCGGTGACGCCTTGTACAACACAGATCGTTTTATCGGTATCTCTAGGCCCGACAAGGCTTTCATTATTAAGTTGTTTCACGCAATTCCACGTGAATATGTGGAAAAAAAGCTGGTCGAATTTGACGTATTTTTGAGTGAAAGCTTATTTTGGAGTATGTGGTTATATAACTTTTTTTTGTATTGAGGGTTTAAATTAATTCTTTAGCGTGTCGACACCGCTCCACCTGTGACCATTGGTGACGTTGATAAAACTCCTGCTTTTCGAAAAGTTTTCGTGACGTCAGGTCGCGTTGAACACCACTTTATGGGAAGAAATGCTTACACAAGTGCGAAGTTAGTTAAAGGGAAGCTCGACGCATTCTTTTACTTTAAATATAGTATGAATTAAATCAAGTTACTTGTGATAATGCCGTATGTGCGTTTTTGTGTCACATACTTATCTGATGCGCTTTGATTCTCTATACTTTTGAGTTTCGTATTTTTGCAGTTTAACTTAATGTGGTAATGTCATTCCTTCGTTAAATGTAAAAGTTAGATTGATTAAGGCACTTTGATGTGCAACGTGTTGCCCAGTCAAGGGCGTCAACCCATGTAATGTTGTTTGCAACGTTTATATAACAACACTTATGCACTGTCTTCGTCTTCTTCAACTACTTCTGTGATACAATAAATATATATTCTGTATTATCATTTCTGTTGTGTTATTTGTTGTTTGACAGCTACGGGTAGAGTTAAACGATATCTCCCTAATTTAATCTTTCATCGTTTTGGCGTCTTTTTAGATTTAATTTATAATTTCGAATCACAAAGCCTGCGACTCCTTCTCCGGAAAAACTGTGCTAGCCGTCGCTTATTCTTTTGTTACAAGAAAACCAGCGTAACAATGTTTCGATCAGAGCTGACATTTTTCGGCACACTAGACAAATTGTACTAAACCTAAGGCAATGACAATGGGAACCTATGCAGTACATATATACATCTAAAATGTATGCAAGTTTAAACCTGATCGCAACAATGTAAGCAGTTTGCCGAGCAAACCTACCTTAAGAACCAGACCAACTGTTTATTCGTGTTACGTTTGTTTTTTTTTAGTTAAGTCACCACCAAGCAATCTGTCTATTTAAAATCTTGCAAGTAAATAAACACTTTTGCTTCATCTTAAACTAACATTAAAAATGGAACGAACAAAAAAACAATATTTAGGTAAACAACGTATTTCGACAAATAAAACACAAAATAAATACAGGTTACTCACAATCTAATTATTCTGTAATACAAGTTAGAGGGCAACATTTAAAATGCAAATTTTGTGGTGAATACATAAATGGTACCTAACTTGTGAAATTTATCAACTATCAAATTTTCCTTTTTGATTGACTAATACCAATTACATTTTTTTATTTTTAGTAATCTTACACTTACAGTATGAATCAACTGTGATGGTTGTGTAATTTTGTAAGACATTGGAATAGACGACATCCGCTGATAATGGTTATACGGTTTTGAATGTTATTGATGCCATAGCATAATCTAAATGTTTTTTAATTTTAGATTTATTTGTTTCAATCCATTTCCTATACATATTACTATTCGACAAAAGTTTATTGCAATTTTGGTATTGTAATAAAATGTACAACAAACTTTTATTTCAATATAATTGTTTGTTAGAAAATTAAATTGTTATATTTTGATGAAAATATTTCAACTTCTTTTAAGCAATGTTATTTTTTGCTTTTGTCACTATTTGCAAATACCAGACAAATTTTAGTACTGATAAAACGTTTAATATTCGCATACTTATTTGTTAAATACACTGTACATTTACTTATAAAGATTTTTTATAAATAAAATAATTTAATGAATATAATTAAAGAATTTTGCAACTGCATCTGACACAAAATCTAAAATAAAAAATTGAATTAATGATAATTAAACTGTAACAGTTGCTTAACTCTAAAAGTACACAATTAATTCAAATTTTAACATTTGGGTCAACCATTTTGGCTTACAACACAATTTCAATCTGTACTAGTGACTGTAAATTATAAGATAAATTCAATTTCAGCGGAAATCCCAAAATGTTGCGGTTTATGACTTTCCTTGAGTAATGTTTGGGTGAATATGCTAAGTGCTCATCTAGGTCATGATCATGTAATCCCACATCAAGATAGATCTTGACCACTTTTCTTATTTAACTTTACCAGTCTGGTTTAATGGGACTGTTAAACACTGCATTGTATTTTAAAAAGTGCGTAAAAACCCAAATACAGTCAATGTCGTTATTAAATCGCTAATGCTAAAATTCGTACGTGGTGGAACCTATAATCTTGACCTATATATTTCATATTCAATTGAAGCAAATATTCACATGGCAGTGAAAAGTTACATGAAAAATGTAGAAAGGTGTATGTATCCCTTCCAAAATAATAAAATTAAGAAGTTGCAATAAGGGGAGATATCCTTGAGCCACGATGCATCGTTACTATAAAAACTTGAAGAAAGCTTTCGTTGTTATAATTCGAGATTGATATTGTAACTCAATTATTTGTTAAAATGGGATTCAAAGTAAATATCATTTTTGTTAAAATGTGCTTGTATTCAAACTTTTTTTTAGGCGATCGCGTTGTTGGCGGTTCTATTTGCTGTTGTAGCAGCAGAAGAAAAGAAGTTTGGATTATTGGGTGGATTGCTTGGTGGTCACAATCATCATCACCATGGTGGATTTGGTGGTCACGGAGGATACGGTGACTATGGTGGTCATGGAGGGTACGGAGGACATGGTGGGTACGGTGGATATGGTGGATACGGTGGATATGGTGGTTACGGTGGATATGGTCCTGGATACGGAGGATTCGGTCACGGACATGGGCACGGACATGGTCACGGTGGTTACGGAGGCTATGGCGGCTATGGAGGTTACGGCGGTTATGGAGGCTATGGTGGTTACGGTGGACACGGAGGCTACGGTGGACACGGAGGTTACAGACCTCATCACCATGGTGGATTCTTTGGATAAACTCACACTACCATAAATTTGTTACTTAGTTAATCTATTTATTTTATTTAATAAAACGTTATATTTTTCAAACATCTTAATTTTTGTTAACAAATTAAAAAATTACAAGACTATATTTTACATATAAAAAATATTTAATCTTAACAAATACAAATAAAATGACGACATCTAAAAAATTACAATACAGGCATAAAAAATGTTCACATTTTATTAAAACAAGACAAGCAAGGTTTAGGTATTCAAAATAATTCAAACGAAACAATAAAGGTTAAAGAAAGTCGACTAATGGACAGGTCAAAGAACTGTTTCCGGAAGACAAATTTTATTTCATCATTTATACAACAGAACAATGTATTATTTAACAGTATAAATTTAAGTATTCGTTTAAAATGTTTGAAATTAATCAAAATTAAAGTTGAACATAATATCGTAAGCATAAATGGAAAACATATTTTAAAACAAAATTTACGACTGACTTGAAATCGCCGTAAATACCAATGTTGAAAACTAAGAAAATAATTATATATAAGAAAACGGTGAATAATAGATTTCTTCCAATTAAAGTTTAATCTTATCGAGTTAGTATTATATTTTTGTTTTTTAAAAAACTTTTCTTCTCAAAGCCTTCCTCAAATGTTTCGATCTATGGTCATCTTCAGATGTACATATCTAAATTAAATTGAAAAATTTAATATAAAACAAATATAGAGACTTATAGAAAGCAAAAAATACCGTGGTACTGCAACTAATTCTTGTAGTATCACAGTTTATTAATATTAAAATGGTTACGCCGGTTTTCTTGTAATCAAAAAATAAACAACGGCTAACAATGTTTTTCCGGAGAGAGAGTCGTAGGCTTTGTGATGCAAAATTATAAATTAAATCTAATTAGACGCCAAAACAATGAAAAATTAAATTAGGAAGATAACGTTTAACTCTACCTGCAGCTGGAAAAGAACAAATAATACAACAGAAATGATAACACAGAATATATATTTATTTTATCACAGAAGTAGTTAAAGAGGACGAAGACAGAACATAAGCATAGTTATATAAACGTTGCAAACAATATTACATGGGTTGATATCACAAACCAAATACGCCCTTGACTGGGCAACACGTCGCATATCAAAGTACGTTAATTGGTTTAACTTTTCCCATTTAACGAAGGAATGACTTTACTTCATTAAGTTAAATTACAAGAATACGAAAATCAAAAGTATAGAGAATTAAAGCGCACCAGATAAGTATGTGACACACAAAAAAAAGAGTTTAACATTAATTGTGATTACGATTTAGTATGTACGTACGAAGTAATACTCGTATAAATAGGAAATGCAATACTTACAGATGTGTATTATTCAATAAGGGATTAGCTAACTCCGTACCAGTATGACCTAAAACGTAGTATGAAATTTGACACAAAAACGTACATACGGCGTTATGACTAGTAACTTGATTTAATTCATAAGATATTTAAAATAATAGAATGGCGCCGAGCTTCTTTCTAATTAATTTCGCACTTGTGTAAGTATTTTTTCCCATAAAGTGATGTTTAACCCCTGGCTTTCAGCGACCTGACGTCATGAAAACTTTCCGAAAAGCAGGTATTTTATCAACGTCACCAATAAAGTCACAGGTGGAGAGATGGCGACCGGCCCATAATAAGCTTTCAGTGAAAAATACGTCAAATTCGACCACATATTCACGTGGAATTGCGTGAAACAACTTAATAATGAAAGACTTGTTGGGGCTAGATATACCCCTAAAACAGTCCGTGTGGTACAAGACGTTGCCAAAAAATCTACGAAAAGTAGGCACGTCAAGAACAAATTTTATACTCAAAAAATTTTAACTTACCAACTTTTTAACATAACAAGATATTAAAATATTTATCTTTGAATTCATATATAAAAAAATGACTTCAAATTTTTTCTGACCTTATATAAAATAGAATTATAATACTAATCTTTAACTTGAGTTTTTATTATTATTTGGCTCAAAATTGGTGACCCCCCACGTGATAATCTACTTGATAATTTATTCAATATTTATATTCCGCTTAAAACTGTCTCTAAGAAAAAACCTTCACCATGGCTCTCCGATAATATTAGGTTCGTGATAAAAACCAAAAATAAGGCTCTAGCCAGAAGTCCACAGTTGAGAAACCTAAATGACTAGAACTATTATAAGACATTGCAAAATATGACTAATACTGCGGTACAAAATGATAAACGAGCTTATCTTAATTATTATGCAGATGGTACAAGTGAATGGAGAAGATTGTGTAATTCAAGTATAATCAATAATAGAACTGTTGAAATATTTTGTGAATTTACTTTCCTTGATCTTAGGCACTGTAAATAATGTATTAAAAAAGTATCAAGACAAGTTAAATGACAGCATGCCAAAATTTATGTCAGTGTTATTTATGATTAAATAAGTTCCATCTCTAGCTCAAATAATAATAAACTGTATGCTCAAATATATAACTACTGTACTAGTTAGCCTAAAAATCTTAATATATTTGGATTAAATTAAAGTCAACACTTCGATTTTTTTTACAAGAGAAGTATTATCACCATTAAAACGTAATTAGTGGTCGAACAATTGCAGTATTCCCATTACTCCTTATAATTTATTCGTATGAAAAAGTAAAGGATACATATCTTCTTTTATAAAATCAAGTCTAATTTCTCATACAGAACGCTAAAAAACTCCAAATAAAATTCGAAAATACATACCTATGCTGTAAATCTAAAAATCACAAAATTAGAAAAATGCGAAATGCATTTTTCCGGTTTCTCTTCGTAACATTTAATTTAAGTATTAACTATTTTGAGGAAATATAAATTTAATAGTAATGAACTGAAATTTGCAATTTCGTAGTTTGCATTTTTTTTTATGTTTTAAATTATTATAGTACTTACTACATTTTAATAGACATAATACCTTCGATATTATTATAAATTATAATTAAACACTATTTATATTAGAAGAATAAAACTAGATACAGAAAGTCCTAACAAAAAACATGATTAGTAAAGTATTTATTATTCTATTTAAATATTTGTATTTTACACGCTAGTAATGTATGTGATATACATTATTAGTTATACATTACCGTAAACAGTTTGGCATCGAATTGATTAAATTGACTTACATTACATTAGCTCCTCGAAATCTTTCTCACACGGTATTAACATGGCGATGCAAGTTGTTTATATTTCGTATTTCTATGTTATTGTTCAGTTTGTCGTTCCACCCACGCACGGCTGCCATTCACAAATTTTCTATAGGGTTTAAATCCGGTGACTAGGTGGGCATTTCTGAATGTTGTAAGAACTATTCTTGAACCACCGCTGCCGTATGTATAGGAGAATTGTCGTGAACAAACCGAATTGGTCCTTCTTCTTCCAAAATCGTCAGGTAACTTTGAGCAGTTAAGCGTCCATCGACACGTGTTAATTACCCTGGGCCAGCATCACTCATCCATCCCCAGTACGCAGCACTAATTCATCTACTTTTTTTGTTGGGTTGCACAAGTTTTGAGTCATATCTAGAATTACGTGGCCTCCAAAGAACTTTTTTACTATCTTGGGAAGTACAGAAGGTTTTCATCTGAACAAACAACACCTTTTCAATAAAAATTTAAATGTTTTTCTGAAAACCGCAATCTCCGGTAGGCATTTTCTTTAGTTTCAGGTTTCTTTACAGGTTGATAGCAGCTTATTCCTTTAGCTTTCAAAGTATTTCTTGTTGTTTGCATAGTGCATTGTAGCTGTAGTCTGCGAATGGTGGGTAAAGATGTGAATGAAGTCAAATGAGCATCTTGGATATTGTTGTTTTTTTCAGGTCTGGATAATAACAGAGATGTCCTTCTACTTATATGGGCCATCTACAAAAGACGATCATTTTCCGCGCCTTGTTCTTTACGTTGAACCAAATAATGGACCACCTTTATCTAATAAAATAAATAATAGTTAATTAAAACTGCACAAAAAGATTTACGTTTACTGAAAAGCACCGATAAAGTAATGTTATTAATTTAATTGAAAAAGTTACGTCTTTCAAGTTAGCAGTACAAGGTTAGCAGAATCAAATAAAATATAGTTAAAAATTTGTCGCGAAAGAAAAAAAATTGTAACCTTATTTTTTTAGTTATGCGTTCTTCGGGTAACTTGAGGCAAGTTAGCAGTACACCATTCTAAAAAGTGCTTTAATGAATTAATTTTCTGTTTAAGATTAAAAAAGTAAGAAAGCTACGAGTTTTATTCTTTTGCAAGAAATTAGTAACAAACAAATGTTTTATTTAGTTTTCCTAACTTAAGGGACGTGAAAAACTTGATACCCAATTGTTATGTAACTGAAACTTTTATAATTTAATTATAAACAATTTCTTGTGATGTAGGTGAATAATTGCGCAATCTGAATTATACATCATGTAATACCTATAAAATAGGTATATATACCTATGTTTAAAATTGAAAAGACTGCTAATATCAAAGAATATTATCAAAAGCATCTTACGCTGGTTGTCACAACAAAAAAAAAGAGACAACGGCTAACACAGTTTCCCCGGAGAGGGAGTCGCAGGCTTTGTGATGCTTAATTATAGATTAAAGCTTAAAAAAGGCGCCAAGACAATGAAATATTAAATTAGAAAGATATCGTCTAACTCTACCCGTAGCTGGAAAAGAACAAATAACACGACACAAGTAATAACACAGAATATATATTTATTGTATCACAGAAGTAGTTGAAGAGTGTGAAAACAGTACATAAGTATAGTTATATAAACGTTGCAAACAATATTACATGGATTAATATCACAGGCCAAATATGAGTTACGCCCTTTGTCTGGGCAACACGCCATACATCTACGTGCCCTAGTCGATCTAACTTTTACATTTAACAAAAAAATGGCTTTACTTTATTAAGTTAATTTCAAGAATACAACAATCAAAGTATCGAGAATCAAAGCGCACAAGATAAGTATGTGACACACAAAAAAAGAGTTTAATATTAATTGTGATTACAACTTAGTATGTATTTGTGGTCATTCCAATAATCGACATGACCAACGAAGTAAAATAGAAAATGCAATACTTACAGTTGTGTATTATCTAGTAAGAAATTAGCTAATTCTGTACCAGTCTGACCTAAAACGTAGTATGCAATTTGAGACAAGCGTACATACTGTGTTAACACAAGGAATTTGATTTAACGCATACAATACTCGACTTAAAAGCGACCTGACGTCATGGAAACTTTTCGATAAACAGGTGTTACCAACGTCACTGATAAGATTACAGGTTGAGGGATCGGACCCGCTAAAGAATTAATTTAAGCCCTCAATACAAAATCGTAATAAAATCACATACCATAAATAAGCATTCACTTAACACTACGCAAAATTTGGCCACATATTTAATAATGAAAGCCTTGAAAAGAAAAAGGTAGGGCATGTCGATGGACAAATTTTACCAAGCAAAATAAAAAATTATCTTACCGATAAACCCATATGTGCAGCAATTACTGGGATAGAAAATCCACATTCTTGTAAAACAATAATCTTCCTTGTAGTGATAACTCTTCTTGTCTAGAAAGACGTGGTATTTTGCACAAAATTGACACACAATACAGCACTAAATATTATACATTACAAAATGAAGTTTAAGTAACCCTTTTATATACCCTACTTAATAATGGCAAAGCCTTAGGCAGAAAGGAGCATTACTGGGGGTAGAAAAACATTTGTAAATTTTGATTTAGTAGTTTATTATACTAATTTTATAATTAACAATCCTAGATTGTCCCAAATAATTGAGAATGAACCAAATCCAAATAATTGCAAAATTCATTACGTCTGCCAAATGTAATGTTTTGCACTCTATATGGAATTATTAACATTGTCAAAAAAGGCAAAATAATAAGTAAAAGTAAATGAAAAAAGTATATAATAATAATATGAATTTAAAAAGAGTTTAAAAACTATAAATTATTAATATTTTGTGTTTGTTTCTTTATAAAGTTTTACTTCTTTGTATTATTATATTTTGTTGATGTTATTGTACTTGTTTTATTGTTGTTTATTTTAGTTTTTGTATTTTATTAATACAATTTAATAAATTTTGATTTATATTAAATTAAATTGTTTTTATAGAGCATAAGTCTTATAAGGCTCAATTACTTTATGTAACAAATGCGTTTCTATGCAGCTTAAAAACAATATGCATTATTTTTAATAACAAGATCGAAATATTTTAGCGTTTCTATAAATAAAATTTTTTATTATATATTTAGTTTTACGTATAAAAGAATACATTAAAAAAATTTACTAAAGAATAATTAAACATATATGCATTTGCAATAAAAGTAAGTATGTTGTGTTGCCTAAATCAGAACCTTTTTTTTATATTTTTTTATAATTGATACATAGACGGTTTATTGTAAATTAAAATAATTTAAATTTTTATTTAGCTAGGAAAGTTTTACGTAAAAAAATTGTTTATACAGCTTTTTTTATAAATATAAGTTGTTTTAAATTTTAATACTGCCGTTTGTTATAACTAAGAATTTATTCATTAGTATACAATTAACAAACCAGATTTTTGTTACAGTGAGAATATCCTAGTCTAAGCATACTAAACAATCTGTAGTTTATATGAAATACAAAAACAACACAAAATAATACTATGAATAAAAATATACTTTTCTTAATATGAAATGGGCGGAAACTAAATGTACAACATGTATTTTCATTTTAACTAAAATCATAGATTATAAACAAATTTACTATTTTTATTTTTTAAACAATTTTCCCAGACGAAATCTTTAATATTCATATAATTACATAAATTAAAAAAAAAAGTATTCAATTCTTAAAAACGCAGTTAAAGCAATTTTTTTTACAATGCCAATGGTAACAAATTCATTTAAACGTTTTACGATTAGTTTATTTTATATTTTTAAAGTAGATATAATTAATTAATTAATAATAAAATGAATAAATAGGTCAGGTAATTAATTTACACGTTGACACAGTTTTTAGACAAACAATACTAAAAGCTATAAAATTCAAAAAACATTGCAACAGTTTTTTGTAAAGATTGCTGGAGAATTATCGATTTTAGTCTGTTGGCATTAACAAAGCTCACTATACAAGGTGAGTTTTATAAAACTTTCAATTGCTTTAATTTGCAAACGAATGCGAAAATAATAAAATGCAAAAACAATTTTAATATTGAAAGAGACGATTTTTGACGTTTAAACGACATTTGTAAAATCTACTTCCTGACCTCCAGCAACTACCTGTAATATTGTTTTAATGGCACAAACAAAAATAATTAGTCTAGAAAAATAAATTCTTCAACAAAAAATAAATGTTAGAAATAATTTTAGTTATTCTCAAGACTATGATCTGCACCTAAACCCTTGTTGAACATTTTCAAAAGTTTTATCTATGAGGGTGCGACATTCTTCAGTAATTCTACGCCCCAGTTCTTCAATCGACTCCGGATGAGTTTTAAAAACGACCCACTTTAAATTACCCTACAGAAAAAAGTTTCTTAGTGATAACTTCGGTGATCTAAAGGCCTTTTAGATAAGTCTTCAACTGTTAACGGTTTGATGACATTTTCTAACAATTCAAGATAAAGTGCACCAGTGAAATTTACATCTATAAGCCAATAACAACCTTTCTCAAAATTCTCACCTAAACGTTAAGTTTTTAGGATATTGAGTGTGTACTTCCCGCAAATTGTAGTTAAAATACCACACAGTAATTAGGTCGGGCAACGGGAAATAGGCGGGCAAAGTGAAATTTCGGTATATTATGTTTTGACATTAGCGGGTTCGAATTTTACTGTAACGAGAACTTAGCTTCCTACGGTTGGCACTTCTGAATGTAATATGGCGGTTTCAGCCTTAGTCGTTCTTGTGTAAAATACATCTTCAGTGTTTCCGACTAATAAAGTGTAATATCTTTACTGTTTTGTATAAGAAACTGTACAAAAACGGTGAGCTTTTTCTTCTCTACCTATTTGTCAGCTGTATTTCTATATATTCACATGCATTTTAATATGTTTTTCACCCACCTGTTTGATAGACAGGTGGAATCGTGGAATTGTTTTTCATTGGCTGCAGCATGTCGGGCTAAGTAAAATAAACGTGTTGCGGGCAATGTGAAATATTTCAATTTGCCCGCAAAGTAGAATGCTTGTTTTTCTCGCATAATATGACCAAGCAGCTTATTGCCATCTTGTTTATTTTCAGATAAAAGACGGTGTATAAGTATAAAAGAAAAACAACTTATCAATCATGGGAGAAAAATAGTATGGAAGCGGCATTAGCGGCATGTAGAGACGGGATGGCAATTAATGCGACAGCATTCCTGTTGCGACACTCTTCCGTTGGTTAAAAATACCTGGTCAGTGTGTTGATAAAAAGCTTGGACGATTTCGTTCTGTGTTTAGTGAGGACCAAGAAAAGGTTTTAGTCGAAAACATCTTAGAAATGGAAGAGCGACTTTTTGGTATAACCATCTCAGATCTCAAGTCTCTCGCATATCAATTTGCTATCAGGAACCACATTCCTTACCCGTTCAATAATGATAAACAGGTAGCAGGAAAAGATTGGGTGTATGGCTTTTTAAAAAAAACGCAAAGTTATCACTGCGGCTCCCAGAGAAGACCTCAGCAGCTATACAGCCTCGGCTTTTAATGCGGTCAACGTTACCAAGTTTTTCGACCTACTTGATTCTTTATATGAGACTCACCGATACCCCCCAAATCGCATATATAATTGCGATGAGACAATAATTTCCGCGGTACCAAATAAGCCTTCCAAAATAATATCGAAAAGGGGGAAAAAGGATGTGGGAGTTCTGTCCTCAGCAGAGAGAGACACGTTGGTTACCGCCGAAATTTGTTTCAATGCAGCCGGAGAATATATTCCTCCAGCTTTGATATTTCCAAGGGTTCGACACAATGTAACATTTGAAAATGGAGTTTCGCCAAATTCAAAAATTTTTGCCCGCCCCACAGGTTGGATGCAAACTGATATTTTTACTGAATGGTTCAAACATTTTCTGAAATTTGCAAAGCCAACAGCTGAAGACCGCGTCCTTCTCATTTTAGATGGCCATTCTACACATATAAAGAACCTTGAAATGCTGACCATAGCCAAAACAAAATTTGTTGATATTCTTGTTCACTGGATGTCTCTTTTATGTATCCAATTTCCACTTTTTATCAACAAGCAATGAGAGTGTAGCTGCGAGAACATTCCGGAAAAATTGTCACTATTCATGAAATTGGAGCCCTATTTGGGGAAGCCTACTTGAAGGCAGCCACAATGGAAACGGCGATTAGCGGCTTTAGAAAAACGGGCATATATCCCTTTTAAATAATTTTCAACGCCAGCTCCTTTGCTGCAGCTAAAACAACCAATCGTTTGGCCACTGCTGGAACAAGTCAAGATGACGAGACCTCTGCCGTACAAGAAAAACCACAAACACCTTCAAAAACATTTCCGGAAGGTGCTATGATTGTTTCTCCTCAAGAGATAATACATATTCCTCACGTTTCTGATAAGGAAGATGGTGCGCAAAAAAGAAAGAAACGTCATGAATCCACAGTAGTTGCAACTTCAACCCCTTTTATAGAAGAGTTCAAAGTGGCCAAGCAACCAAAGGTACCACCAAAGAAGAAGACCAAAAGAATCAAGAAGCAATTGTTTTCCGAGAATGAGACTGACAGCGAGAGTAGTGAGATAGACCCACCCTTGAATGATGAGAGTAGCTTCGAGTTCGAGTCTTCAAATGTCCCCACAGGTAAACCCACGATTGCGGATTTGGAGCAAGGGAGCTGGGTTGCAGTGAACTATGGAGAAAATCTGTTCCCTGAGATTGTCCTAAGCCTCGTGAACACAGAAGTCACGGTAAAATGCATGGAAAAATGCCAAAAATATTTTCGCTGGCCCAACAAAGATGATATAATGACTTACGAGAAGGAAGACATTCATATGGTGATCAATGAGCCAAAAATACTGAGGGGTGGTTTTTTTGATGTGCCTGAACTGGGTACCTATGCAACCCTATAATATTTATTACTTAATTCTCTAACGTTTTTTCGAATTTGTCCGACATTTTTTTCAATAATAAACTGTGTTTTGGGTATATTTCGTAGTATTCAGTTTTGGCCGCATGAAAATTTCATTTTGCCCACAACATAGCGGGCAACGTGAAATTTGCACACCCTTAGATTTTGATTTTTTTTCTCTGGTGTCATTAGGTTAGCGTTTCCTGGATAGTATATCGTGAACTTATATCATATAGCTAACAAATGTTAATTGCTTATTGATTTTATGCCTGCAACGTTTAGCCAAATTTTATTGGTTGTTATGTTAATAAGTTGGTATGTTAAAAGTTTTCGAGTATAAAATTTGTCTCGAAACGCCTACTTTTCTATAAGATTGTGATGCGCTATAAAATGGTTGCTTTTGAGTACTAGAATTTTTTAACGGAAGGAAAACCATTTCTCCGGTGTCTGTGGTACACTTCACAAGTATGATTTAATGTAAGCGCCCAGCGACGTTTTCACTTCTAAAAATTTCACAAACATCTGTGTTAGAAATGGGTGTATTATTTTAGCTGCTTTTATGAAAGTTTCCTGAGGTGAATTATAATACATCTTTTTGTGATTTACGTTGATTTTCCGGTAATTTTCTTAGCGTTTTACGATACCACGTTTTAATCCAAGTTGGCAGGATTCATCAGTAAATCATTACTTTCCACTGGAGGCTATACTCAGAAGCACGTACAAAGTAGAAAGTGAAGATCATTTAAATGCTGGGCGCATTTAATTCGGATTTATTATTTGCCGATAAGCAAATTAATTGTAATACGATCCCATATCTAATCTTTGTTTCATTTCTTCAGCAATTTTAAGGGATGGTTAGATCACGCGATTGCTATCGACATGGACGACCGCAAGTCGTTTTTCCTTTCACTTGCCAGCAATTTGTACATTTGTAGAACTTGAAATACGTACGAACTAGATATAATTATTATCACAATTAAAACATGCCATTTGCAACTAGTGTAACGTCAGTAAAGTTAAATCAAGGATAACTTTGACATTACGTATTCTTTAACTTCATTATATTATATTTGTCATTTAGTAATTGTATGTTTGAAGTGTTGTCTACTATTCAGGACTTGTATCAACGCAATAACTGTTTTATTTATATAATTATTGTTTGTCGCTATATATGTACATAATTTTGCCTTAGGTAATACCTTTTTTGAACTTTTCTTCTTATTAGAAAAAATAAACTTAGTTGTCGTTATAATCAGTGTCTTGTCATTCACATTGTTTCAGTGTTAGATAGATTTAAACTATGTCTATCATGCTAGCTTCTAATCGTTTTGGCGCCTTTTTAATTTGTTTTATAATTTAGTACTACGAAGCTTACGACCAAAATCTCCTAATTCAACTGGGTCAGTCGCTAGCAACTTTTGTTTCTTGTAACATAGTAGTATGCAATAAAAAATAGAAATGTTTTTACTACTGCTGGTATTGTTACTATGCGATGTTTGTAGTCAACTATATGTTGTCTTACTACTAACTTAAACTGAATATTCTGTCTGTCTTATGTGGCTTGGACCCACCGGAAGAAAAAAATTCAAGATATTTTAGTCGTAAAGCAAATTTTTCCCTCTAGTACACATTAAATTCTTGTCAAGGTCGTCATAAGTATTTAACGGAACTAAATTTAAATTTTCTTTTATAAGTTATCTGTTTGTAAACTACACGTTGAAGATTTGAATTTTATAATTTAAATGTTATACCATTTGGAAAATTTTCTAACAAAATCAATGTACATTAACTGATTAGAAGAATGGAAAAGAGAACTTTTATCTCAGATCGTCTTCAATACTAGTGACATGACTATAACTTAAATTTTCTTTTGTGTTATTGTTATAATTAAATGGCCACGCCCTTTGGTTTAATTTTGTGCATTGAAATTATATCTAAGTTGTCTGTTCATTTAAGGATTGAACTTTTTTAGTTTAATAAAATTTTGAAATTGGTAGTTGACTTTATAGGTGTAACCTTTCTATACCAAAAGAAAAGATCCTAATTGTTCTTTTTCTTTTAAATTTACCGGAGCAAATTCGTCAAAATAAATTGATAAATTTGAGCAATAAATGTACTTGTAGTAGATTGCTTTCTTGTTACATCCCTACCCAATCAACAAAGAAACAATTTTAGCATATTTTTTTTACGTTTTGAAAAGATAAATTCACATGTTTAAAAACATAGCAAAAACGTCTTAATAGCCAAATTTACGTTGCAAGGGCAAAAACGTTATTTACATTTTTCAAAAATGTTTTAGAAAACATATTCAAATGTATTTAAAATATTGTAGCATCAATGAATAGATAAAATATTTATAAAACGCAACAAAAACATTTTACTAAAAAACATTTTTATTTCAACTATTTTAAAACGTTGTAACGTTATTAAAACACGAAAAAAACGTTTTCTTGCTGATTAGGTAACGACAAAATGGCAAAAATCAAGTTCAACTTCTTTTTTAAAAAATCTGGGTGTTTCATTACGACGTGGTCTAACCCAGAAGTTGCTTATAATCCAATGATTATTAGTTTTTAATTCTTAATTTAAAAAATTGTCGTTGATTAAACATTTTTTAGAATTTTAGAACATCGTCAAATACCTAATATATTCTTTATTATTTTACGAAAACCCAAAAACTATTATTTTTAAGTTGAAGCAAAAGTTCATTTTTTATCATTTCTAGATCTTAATTTGCAAGAACGTCTTATCAGCGCAGTGACTTTTCAACTTGAAAAGTTATAGTTTCTACCCGGTGTTTTTAAATATTATGTTTAACACACCTCAAAATTAAATACAACCTCTGTTTATACAATATTAATGTAATTAGGCTAAAAACGAAAACGGACATTTAGTAATTATAGCTTTGGGGTAAACCAAAATGTAAATATACACAATGCACACGATTACAATGTTTCTTTATTATATAAGAATGTAATCGTTAAGCGACATATTACGTATCTTACACGTGCCACATTAATAATAGTCGGAGGTTACAGAAACCGAATCAATCGATTTCTAATTTTTGTAGAAAATATTTGCATAATTTTATTCAGGCTCATCTAAATTTAATTAAACAAGTTAAGCTATTAGCAAGACAACAATTTAGATTAGAAGTACGTTGTCAATATAAATTACACACACTAACAATAATAAAAATTGAACAAACAAAAATACCATAAAACAAAATTTAAATAAATTAGTGTAAATCATAGAAAATATATAAATTTATTTTTTCAATTGAATATTTAAAAAAATTATAAAGTGAATTAATTTTATTTAATCAGTTAATTAAAATATTAATGTAAGGATAGTAGCACTACATGCTTATGTATATATGTATAAGTAAATACAAAAACATGTAAAAACTTAATATCAGGCTAGGTAACTCGTTTGCATTTTTACTTTTCTATAAGGAAAGTATATGCTTTTTCAGAAACAGACAACAGAATAAACATAAAAATGATAAACAAGAAACACAAGTAATGCTAAGAATAGGAAATTGGAATATAAGAAGCATAAAAGGAAAAGAACATGAACTCGTAGAAGAATTTGAAAAAGCAAATCTAGATTTTCTAGCAATTACCGAAACTAAAAAGAAAGGACAAGGAATGATAAAATTAGAAAAAGGACACGTATTATTTTATAGCGGAGTAACAGCAGAACAAAGAGCAGCAGAAGGAGTAGGATGTTTAATAAAAAAAGAACAGGCGAAAAATATAAAGAAATGGAAATATATATCAAAAAATATACTACAAATAGAACTACAACTAAACCAACAGAGCAAAACAACCATGATAATAACATATGGCTCTAGCCAAGACGAAACAACAAATAAGAAAGACGAATTCTGGGAAAAAATGACAGAAGTAGTAGAAAACCTAAATGGCAGAGTAATAATATTAGGAGACTTCAACAGCCGTGTTGGAAGAAGAAACAACGTGACAGCCGATGTGATTGGACAATACGGAGAAGAACACAGAAACAAAAATGGGGAAAGGCTAATAAACTACTGTGTAGAAAATAACTTAATAGTAACAAATACATTTTATCCTCATAAAAATATACATAAATACACAAGAGAAGTAAAAAGTAGAAACGAAAAGTCCATAATAGATTATATTCTTATCAACAGACCATATAGGAAAGAAATTGTTGATGTCAAAGTGAGACGAAGACCAGAAATTTATAGCGACCATTACCTGATAGTAGCAAAAGTAAGACTACGCACACAGAAAAAAGGAAACCTTAAAACAATGAGGCAAAAAAAAACAAAGGATAATGAAATAATTAAGACATATAAACTACAAGAACCAGAAACAGCTAAGAAGTTTAGAGAAGAAACAGAAAAAAGATGGAAAAAAACATGGAAAAGTGGAGAGACCTAAATCTAGAACAAAGATGGTATCAATTCAAACAAACGATTTTAACAACAGCGAAAGAAAATTGTGGAACTATAACAATAAACAAAAACAAGAAACAAACTAGATGGTGGAATCAAGAAATCAAAGACCAAGTCAAAAACAAGAAAAAAAAATGGAACTTATACCTGACCAATAAAACCAAAGAAAATTACACAGTGTACAAGCAACAACGAATTAAAGTAAAGGAAATGGTACTACAAGCTAAACAAGAAGCATGGAAAGATTTCGGAAAAAAATTAGAAACAAACAGCCAAAGAAACCAAAAGCTATTTTACAAAATTCTAAAAAAATCTAAGAAAAGAAAATAGGTATACATTAAAATAATTAAAAACAAAAGACAACAAAGTAGTACCGGAAGAAAAAGAAATCATGAAAAGATGGAAAGAATACTTCTGGGAACTCCATAACACCGACAAACAAAACAATCTTAGAAACTATCAAGAACCCAACTACTCACAAGACGAGGACGAAAATAATATAAAAACAGAAGAAGTAACACAAGCAATTAAAAGTATGAAAAAAGGAAAATCGGCAGGTCATGACAAAATAAATGCAGATATGCTGAAAATTTTAGGAAATAAAGCGATAGAAACACTAACAAAAATTTTAAATGAAGCGTGGAACACAGGACAAATACCCGACGATTGGAAGATAGGAATCATATTACCAATATTCAAAAAGGGCGACAGCAGAGAGTGTGCAAACTACAGAGGCATAACATTACTAAGTGTGGTATCAAAGGTGTATGAACGTGTATTAGACAAAAGATTGAGATATCAAATAGAAGAAAACTTAGCAGAAGCACAAAGTGGTTTCAGAAAAGGGAGAAGCGTACAGGACCATAAATTCAGTATAAAACAAATGATAGAGAAAAACAGAATAAAAAATTCAGAAATATATATGGCTTTCCTAGACGTTGAAAAAGCTTTTGACAAGGTAACGCAAAAAGAAGTATGGAATAGTCTAAGAAAAAAAAATGTAAATCCAAAATTAATAAAAGGGATCAAAAGTTTGTATGAAAACAATAAGAGTTACGTGAGAAAAAAAAATGCACATTCGGAAATCTTTGAAATTAATGATGGTTTAAGGCAAGGTGGAGTGTTGAGCCCGACATTATTCATAATAATAATGGACGATATAATCAAAGCCACATCACAGAAAACCAAAAAGCTACACATAGGATTCAACAAATTAATACCGGTAAACGTATCAGAATGTGCTTTTGCCGACGATGTAATGTTATGCGCAGGGAAAAAAGAAGACCTACAGAAAAATTTACAAATATGGAAAGAAAAACTATCCAAGAGAAATATGAAAATAAATACAGAAAAAACAAAAATAATGGTGATAAGCAAAGAAAACAAAAATGTCCAATTAGAAATAAACCAAACAAAAATAGAGCAAGTTGATGTACTCAAATATTTAGGAGTGATAATAGAGAGAGAAGGAAATATGGAAAATGAAATAAATGAAAGGATTGGAAACGCAGCAAAAATATACCACAGCTTAAGCAAGGCATTTATAGGAAAAAAAGAAGTAGCCATAACAACAAAAATGACAATATATAAAACAATTTTTAGACCAATACTAACGTACGGAAGTGAGAGTTAGATTTTAGCAAAAGCAATGAAAAGCAAAATTCAAGCAATCGATATGAAATATTTGAGAAAAGTAAAAGGAATAACTAGAAGAGATAGAATAAAGAATGACGTAGTAAGAGAAGAACTAGGAGCTGAACATATTATTAAGTTTGTAGAAAAACAGAAATTGAAATGGTTTGGACACATGTGTAGAATCAAAACAATCAACAAATTAAACAAATATGGGAAGCTGGAATACAGAGAAGTAAAGCAAAAGGAAGACCAAGAAAGACGTGGAACGATGAAATAAGTAAAGTACTGCAAGAAAAAGGTAAAACATGGACAGAAGCAAAAACGTTGGCAAAAAATAAGAAAGAATGGTCAAAATTTGTGCATGCAAATAAAATAATAAAATAAAATGTAATATAGTAACAATATTATTATAAGATAATAATGTAAAACCACCTTACACCTTAGGGTAAAAGATTATTGATAATATATATATATGTAATATATATATGCTTTTTCAATTTTTTTTGCATAATTTACCTTTTTAAGGCCTCCTGAATCAGAAAAATGTATTTTTGATAAAAAAATTGTAGGTGTCTGTGTGTGTGTAACGATGTACCCACGATAGCTCTCGAACCAAAAGTTCTAGTAATTTGAAGTTTGGTATGTAGCTGGCTTTTTATATTCTCTTGATTCTGTCAAAAGATGGGTTTGATAGAGAAACTGGAAGTGGGTGTATTCGCCTTTTTTACAGTTTTTCTTATATATTTTGTACGTATGTAAATTATTCGAATTATTTTTATTTTCTTTTAAAAACAATTTTTTCTAACAATTTAACAGTTAATTAAATATTTGATTTATAATTTAAAGTGAGCTCCATTGCAAGCATTGCAAGTTTGATTCAAATATCAAATAAAGAATTTTTTAAATACCTTTAATGTAGCAAAATAGCCGATTACATCCAATAAGATAACAATTCAGCAAAACATTTTTCTGACATTTCTTTTTTGCTTTAATATTTAAAATATCCGGCAAAACGAGAAATCTCCAATTGGCGACACTGGAATCAAACAAGATTCAACTGAATAGTTAATTAATTAAGTAAATTAATAAAAATTATTTTTAAGGTGTTTTACAAACTACAAGTACCCACTTCAAAAAAAAAGCTTGAGAAGGACATAAGAAGCTTAAAGTATGTAGTTTTTGAATAAAAACGTTTTGAAAGAAGAGTCGCGTTTTAAAGACGATATTGAAAAGTGAACCAATGATACAGAGAAACATAGATAAAATATCAAAATCTTTCAAAGAAACTGCCCAGTCACATGCATAATAAATACCCGCTTAAAAATGGCTTAAAGATGTATAAAGTACTTTTTTTATTATAATTTAAATAAATGGACACACATACAAAGTGCTTTACCGCGTGTCTAAAATTATCGGAGCATATTTAAGGATGCGACCGCGACAACCACTGTGACACAATGTTTACCTTAGTATTATAAAAACAAAAAAGGCAGTTCTATTATTTTCATTATGCAATAATTACCTTAAAGGTTGGTTACTATTCTCTATTCCATTTAAAAAGGCAGTTAAAGATGTTATGTTAAAAGTGTTTTAGTGTTTGTCTCCTTATAAGATTTATTTTTGAAACGCCCTCTTTTTGTAGCAGGGGCAGAGATAAATGTGAAATTAAAAAAATATTTTTTTTGCAGATTGTAGTCTGCGCCCAGGAATTTTTCACTGCTAAATTTTCACAAGTATCTGTGTTATAAATTGATGTATTACTATCGCTGCTTTTGTGAAAGCCTTCTTGTGGTAAGCATAAACTCATATTTTCGTTAATTTTTTTCCGTAATTGTGATACTGATTTACGACCGCCACGTGTTGAGCCACTTTAGAAGGATTCATGATTAATCCATTACCTTCCGCCGGATGCTATAATTAGCAGCACGTACTAAAAGAGGATCTTGCTTAATTAATTTACTTCCGCAACAATCTAGAGGAATAAGTCGTATTTGTACTTCATGTGATGTAACGTTGGAAGCACACCTGCAATAAGAATAGTGAAAACCACTCGGATGTTTGACGCATTTGACTACGATTCATTGTTTGTCGATAAGCAATTTAATTGTGATACAATCTTATATCTAATTTCACTTCATTTTCTTAGCGATTTAAGGGAGGGGTTAGGGTTTCAACGTAAAAAAAAACACTTTTTTTTCGATTTTTTTTCTCAAATATGGATTGAGCAATTTGATTCGAACGTTTTGTACATTATTGAGCATACTTTTGACAATGTTGTGTAATTTTATCATGCAGAAATATCGAAGCATAAGTCGGTAACAGAGCTTCCCCCAGAACGTCTTGGAAAAAAAAACAATTTGCCGTGTTCACTATAACTCGGCCGGAAATTATCTGAAAATGAAAAACCATGAAAATTTAGTCAAATAATAATCAAATCTTCCCCCCAACGTTCTCTGATCTTTTTTTTTTATTTAAAAATTTTTGGCGGCTATCTAAAGTGTGAACTCTTATTGTCCACAAAAAATTCCGTCATTTTGTGGGTGGGAAACACCCTTAAAATAAAAAAAAAAAAAATTTACTAAACGTTGGGGGGAGGTATTTTATATATAGAAAATGTGTACAAAGTTTGAAATGAATCGGTCAAGTAGTTTTTAAATGGCAGTGAACACGGACTTTGAAAAAGTAGTTTTGAGAAAAACGCGTCTAAAGTTTATGAACTAAAAAAGTGAAGAAAAAAATTTGTTTTTCCAACTTACACAGAATCATTGATTCCAGCTCCATATAGCAGACTTCCTGCGGCATTGTCGATGTCTTCAGCCTCTTTTCTCTCAAGTCTTTTTTTTATTCTGGCTTCTTTGCTCTGCTGCTCAGCCTGAATCTCGGCCCTGTCAATGCGATTGCTGTCCGCGAATGTCGCATAATCATGAGCGCTTGGGCCGACACTGACGTTCATATCAGACAGAAAAGTTAGAAAAGCACCAGCACCTTCATTGAAAGTGCATGCAGCTACATAAGATGCAAATTCAACAATTTGTCTGCTGCCAGATAATTTTTTCGGTGCAATTCTCCAAATCAGCTGGTTCAAACTTTCGTTGGCATTTTGAGTAAAGCCTCCAAGACACCTTTCTAGAAGTTCGTCTTTACTCAAATCTTCATAAATCGGTTTGATCGCTTGTATGACATCTTGTGGAAGTGGAGTGTAGCCATGTTTAAAATTTTCCACTCCTGTTGTGGCCAAAGCTTTTTGATATGGACACCACGAGTTCTCACCGCTCATGCACTTATGGTGTTGAGGGTTATCGTCTGTTGACTGCTGGTGGTAGAACGTTGCCCAGATTGCATTTTTCATTCCTTCCAGCGAATCACAATTATGTCTGATTGCTGCTCCGTAGTATCGACTCAAATTATCAATGACGTTTCCAGTGAGTTTTCCTTTGCCGCCGAGTAACTTACTTTGCCTTGTTTTACCAGCATTCTTTCCGGTTTTTACAACTTTATTTTCTACAGTTTTATTCACTAGATCACGTAGACGTTTACCCATTCTTTTTTGCACGTGACCTACACATTCTTTTTTATTTATAGTGAAATTTTCACCGTAAGGTTTAGTTTTCACTAAATTGCCGTAAGTTTTACTGTCACCGTCTCCGATATAGTTGCTGATCTTTGTTCCGTAATTTTTTTCTGATCGGCGGAACAATTCGATAACAGCATTAACTTCCATGTTACCTGATGGTCCGGTGTGATTGGCTTGGCATTCATCATTTTCAACATGTTCTTGGTACCACTCTTCAAATTCATTAGTGTTTAATTGCTTTCTCCATAATTTGCAAGCCTGACAGTGCGAACTACTTACGAAAATATCGATAACTTTTCCAGACCAATATCCAATCAAGGAAGCGACGCCAAAAGAAGAGCTGAAACCTTGCTTCTGCCACGTGCCGTCACCAGAAACGGTCAAAGTGTCTGACTCTGAATTTGCACGTGTTTGCTGTTTTTCTTCGTCTGCGGCGGAAACAAGAAATTTTTCAGCAGTCGTTTGGATGCTGCAGCAAATTGATTTCATGAGATCCCAATAAGATGGTTTAGATAAAAAACTACTTGCAATGTCCATGAACCCGCAAAATTTATTGCAGCCTGCTAAACCCAAACCTAATGTACGCATTACAAAGGCAAAACGAGTGTTGATTTCATAGCGATGACCAGTTTTTTCACTCGACGGTATAAAGCGTGGATCACAATTTGCACATTTGACTTGGATTTGGAAGCCAATGCCTTCTTTTTTGCAGCTTTTGAACTGAACTAAACCATCACACTGAGCACATTTTACTAAACTTGCGATGGTTGAAAAAACAAGCAAAAAATCGATGATTCTGTAATGTTTTTCAACGTCTTCTGGTACACTTGCACTGGTATTTAGCTTGATTTTCTTCGATGAAGCACTTTTTGTGGTAGCCTCATCTTTAATTATTTTATTCGGATTAAACTTTTTTTTTGATCTACACAAATAAGTCCTTCCACTTTGTCGGTCTTCTCTCGAAACTTTGCTTACTCTCGGCATTTTTGTACAGAAAATTTCTTGAAAAATTATAAAATGACAAGCGCACGGTTAAACGTCAAAGCAATGAATAAACTCTATACCTGTTTGACAGCTGCACTGCTATCTCGATCGCCCATAGCGTTAAAGGCCAGGAAATTAATAAGACAATAACTTCAAGAATATTGCTTAGATCGGCTTAAAATTTTAAAGATATATTCTTAAAATGTTAAACAATAAGATAAGACAAAAAAAAGAAATTTGATTTTTCGAAAGTGAAAACCCTAACCCAGCCCTTAAAAGGGATTATTGAAGCGTGGTGATAGCTATCCGCATGTCTTAAACAACTGTAAGTACCTTTTTGTACTTGTCATTAATTTGTGCATTTATTAAACGTAAAATAGGTGCGATCTAGATATAGCTATTATCACAATTAACGCATGCAGATTTTTGATTCTGCGGTTTCAATTTACGCTAAATATAATTTTCTACAAGTGTAAAGTTTTGCATTAAATCAACAATTAACTCTAAAAAATTACGTATTACTTGATTTTTTTCTATTGTATATACTTCATTAACTTTATGTGTAGAGGGTTATTTTGTTAGCTTTGTTTAGATGTAATGTTAAAAAAACTCTCTATTTTATTGCTAAGGTTTGGTTTTAACCAAACCTTGAAGCTCTTAAAAAAGTTTAAGAACTTTGAAACATTCAAAATGCATTCGAAAACGCTTCTGTTTCGTTATTATTATCAAGTGGTCAGTATACAAAAGAAAAAAGGTCAAAAAGCAAGTTTAAATTCAAAAAGAATCTGAAAGCCTGTTAATTTTATTAAATCTTAATTATGACGCCTTTACTAATCAAGCCACCGATATTGCTCGAGTAGAGCCTGCTCTAGAGACATCTAAAGAAGCTACTCCAGCGACGTCTACTACACCTATTTCAAGAGAATCCAAAGTAGAGACCTTTGATACAATAATAAATTCAAGTTTTAGTCTTTGGTCAACTAACCAACCAGAAACCAAAATATTTTTTGGCGAAAGAAGCTTTTTCCGTTTTCCGTATAATGATACTGGTTGAAGATTTAACGCATTTTATTATTTGAGAAATATGAAAAATGGTGAAAATATTATGCGTAACTGGTGAGTTTATTCAATTAAAAAAACTGTGTTTATTGAACTGCTGGTTCTCTTTTAAGTTCTTTTTCTATTGAGGGTTTTAAAGATTGAAAGCACCTCTCTGAGATTTTAAAACAACATGAAACGTCTAAAAATTATATCCACAGTTAAAAATCTTGATATGAATTTTGTCGAATAATGCAACAATTGAAAACGATTTACAGTCTCACAAAAACTTATTACTGCAATCATCATCATTGGTACAAGGTGCTTCTACGAATTGTTTTAACAATAAAAATGCGAGGTACAAGTGACAAGCTTTACAAATTTGGTAAACGTAATTTTTTACATTATTCAATTACTTAGTCAATTTCATACAGCACGGAAAAAGCATATCCACAGGGTGCTCAATAAAAAGTATGTTAAGATCCACGATCTTGGAAAAGATACTGAAAATATAATAAATATGCTTTTAAGTGAATATATGAATATCCTACGTTATTAGCGAGATTAAAAAAGCTAAATATTATTCAATAATTTCAGATTGTATTTGAAGTAATTGCCTTGAAATAAATAACTGAATAAAACTCAATGGCTAGGTATGGGTTTTTTTACATACGAAAATTCGGACTTTGAAACGTCAAAGTGAAAAGTCAAAATTGGTAATGGGCGCCATACAAAGAAATTGCGTTAGTTGCTTATTTACTTTCTAGATTTTGTCAACCAGAAAACACGCAGGTGGTTTAATGTACTTTTAAAACTTACCTTAAAGTACATATGTCGCTCAATCTGTAATACTAAATTTAAAACACAACACGAAAAATGACCTGATTAAAAGCTTTGTTGCAGTTTAAATTCTGACATTTATTAGAGCAATAAAAACTTATTGCACAATTTAAAAATAAACAAAAAAATTTCAAATAAAACACATGTATGCATTGCACTAAACATCGACAAAAATTTGTTAAAGAAAACAATAAATTAAACAAGAATACAGCTAGGATACAATCAAAGGCACGTAGAAGAGAATTAAGTACCAAAATGCTCCTAGGCAATAAAGTAAACTCAACATAAATTATTACCCTATTAAAACTTTTAAACAAACGAATGCTTTATAAAAGTAATTAAATCTGAAAGAAAAAAAAATTAATAAACCCAAAATTGTTCGTTTAGCAGCTGACAAAAATAAATAATATAATTTATAGTTTCTAAAAAACCTAAAATTATATATATATTTAAAATATTAAAAAAATTATTCAAAATTTAAAATAACAAAGATGATTTAACATATGTTAATCAACTAGAAAATTTCTTAAATGACAAATGCAAACGCCAAATTAAAATGAACGTAAATACGAGAGTCAGAACAAAAGTCAATAGTATGAAAATCAAACGACGGTTACAATGAGAGTTTTTTAGATGGTCTTCCGGTTGAAAAATCGAAGTGGTATCAACTCACAACTCTAATTCTGTCAAGAAAATGTTTGTCAAAACTTTAATCCTTTCAGGTGTTTTTTTTTTAATTTATTTAAACAAGTAATTTTATAATATAATATATTATATGCAATTAGATCTTTGATTAATTTGGAACAAAAATATATATTAAATAAAAACAAATTGTTTTTGAAATCTAAATTTCAATACAAAAATTGTGGCGGTTTTGATCCTGTTGTAATATTACGGCATCGACAAAGCTACCCTTATCCGCAAAAAAAGCCGTGGTAGTCACCAAAAGCAACTCGACCGAAACACACATATTCTACTAAACCGATAATTTATGTTCAAATTTTAAAATGCGTAGATGACAATTTAATAAACTTAATTTATAAAGTTTTATAATAAAAACTATCGGTAATTACTAGTTACATCATAAACGATTTCACTGTAAAGTTATCAACATAGGACGAAAGTAGGTAAAATAAAATTTGAGTAAATTTTGAATGTCAAAATTGTATCCACAGTCAAACAATTGTAAAGATTATTAGCGTTATAATTTTGTTAAGACTAGAGAAAGGATTCATGTTAAAGTGAAGTTCGTCTCTTAGTGCTTTTTTATAGTCAGTAACGCATTTGCTTAATATTAATAAGAGAAAAAATTGTAGAATCGGTAAAAAAAAGAAAATTTAACAATAAGGCATGTTGATTAATTGGCGTCGCGATGTTTTTATTGGGAGTCCAATTTGCTGTATTATTATTATTGTTTTTAAACTGTGGATGCACATTTGCAAAGATGAAATCTCCACTTTGCAACTTTTACATCTGAAAGGATATGGCAACGTATCTCAAATCGTGTCATAATCTTAGAAGCTGTAGAACTGTGAACCACCATAAAAGTCGGGTAAAATCCAGTAATCATTTAGTTTTGTTTTTTTAAAAATGCTCATCAACTAGTTATAGTGTGGTGAAGCAATTGTCAGGAATTACGCGATATAAATTGTTTATTTAATCATTGAATCATTTATTTAATCCAAGCAAACAATTTTCAGTGAAAAAACTACAAAAAGCAAGCAAGCGTAAACATTTAGCTGCTTAAATTCTGTTTTTAATTGTGTTTGCAAGATGATCGTCATTCCAAAATTATGCTATTTTAAAAAGTAATTTAAGTCATATGACAAACAGCGCTACGTTTAAAGTAAATGTTGAAAAATGGTTCTTTTTTCTGCAATACGTAATCGTAGACTCTTCTTAACTGAGTTTTGTACAGCACGTTGTGTTGTTCTTGGAAGAATGACATTTATTACTCGTCTTCGTAAGTGTTCTAAAAGATCATAAATAAAGTTTGTCTAAAAAACTGTATTTTTGACATATCTACATAAAAA
The DNA here is from genome assembly GCA_035610365.1 of Aquatica leii. Lineage (NCBI taxonomy): Eukaryota > Metazoa > Arthropoda > Insecta > Coleoptera > Lampyridae > Aquatica > Aquatica leii. The sequence goes on along the minus strand of CM069432.1, from coordinate 20,681,431 downwards.
ATTTTTAAAAAGTTTAGATCCGGGGACCTAGCAGGCAAAGCAACTGGTACATTTGTTCCCATCTATATAGCAGAGAAGAGTTTATGAAATAGCTCGGTTACGATTCTTGCATTGTGTGCTCCATCCTGTTACTGCCAAAAAAAATTAAAGGTTGAAAAAGATCTTTATTTGCATAATTTAGTACTTGATGGGTCAACAAACCTAAATAATAATAGTGTTCCATCAAATACAAAATATATAACAACGCGATTTTTTCCACAAACCTCACCTAAGTGTTAAAACCAAACTGGTACTGAGATGTTACAAGCGCATGCAAATGTAGATTGTCTTTGGTCCAGTAATGTTTATTGTGCCGATTAAAATAATAATTTTAAAAATCTTAGTCGTTTTCTCTTTCACCAAGAAGCTTTTGACAAAACTGTAACCGACTTATTGACACATTACCGTTATCATTTATCTGTATAAAGTTAAAAAATAGTTCATTGTTTAAATTCATCGATAAGTATTTGTTTTCTTACAGCTCCTAAAATATTTTCCTTGTTTTCTGTTGACTGCCTACCTCCATACTTCCTTAACAGTTTTTCAAATGTCTTGTATTGTCCTAAACTGTTAAGCACGGTTGTGTTTCGTACTTAATAGTTTGACACTTACCCAGGTAATCAATATTTCAACAATAACAGATTCTAGGGCAAGTGTCAGTGATCAAAGAACTTAATGTTAAATGATAATTTATTAATAAAAAGTTGAGTATTTATACAGTTCAAATTGCTTGGTTCTACATTTTACTATTTCATTGTTAGCCTACATTATAAAATATTTGCTTATGTGTTATGACATTGTAAAGAATTTGCTAATATACAATACATGTTATGACATTGTAAAGATTTTGCTGATATACATTATAACATTGTAAGGAATGTGTACATCACCATAGATTACCATAGATTTACGCTTTTTGTAGTTCTTTCACTCAAAATTATTTGACATGTGAATGTGTCATACATTAACGGTTTCAAAAATCCGACAATAAGCTTATCTCATATTGCGCCCATCAGAATAAATGAACTTTGTGTTTGTAAGACAAAATCAAATCAACTTAAAAAGAAATGCCACATACTACTAATAATTTTTGAAGACGATGGCAAATAAAAGAAGTATGGCTAATTTACAAAATTTGCAATTTTTAGTTTTTTCATGTTACGAATGAACCATTCAAGATAACCAATTTTTTGTAAGAGATAATAAATCACGGTTTAATTTAGCAACTTTGCTTTTAATTAACCGAGTTTATATCACTTATAATAAGCAAGATCTTCAGATTAAAACTTGAATTTCAATAAGCATGTACGTCGAGCAAAATTTTTCTTTTTTTATGCTATGACTTAAGCAGCGTAAGCAGAAAAGAATTTTCTATTTTGGATAGTTTTGTATTGTCGGTATGATGTCAGCTGAGATTTCGTCACACGTCACAATGAACATATTCAGATCCTGGAATAAACGTATTGATTGCATCTTAAAATCTCGTTTTTATAGACCGGTGTCCTGAAGATAAAACTGGTTTCTAAATCTACGATAAAGAAAAACTAGAATCTCGATGATTATTAATAGTAATTTACGTAACAAGCGTCAAAAGTGTAGCATAGTAGAATCCTTGCATGTGAGTGAGTTATGCTATGATACCTTTGACGAGAGTAACGTACAATATTTTTTGTGTTGCCTTTTGTAAAATTACATTTTTTTGGATAATACTTAAATAAATCACTAGAAATATAATGTTGGTACTACATTTATTACTAAATTTGTCAAATTTGACATTAACTTTAACATAGTTTTTTTTTTCAATTTTAACTGAGTTTCAAGATTTGTTAAATGACTTTTCCACTTTACGCATACTCGTTTTAATATAAAAGTAGACTTTGAACTCTTAGTTTTATGTGGATTTCTAGTTTTCATTTTGCCATATTAAAACTTTTTTCGCCCACTACGTAACTACACTAACATACGAATATTGACGTTTGCGATGTTGGCAGCATGAAAAAGAATTTTTAATTATTTTAACAGATTCTCTAATTTTTTACTGATAATAATTAGAAACATTAGCTAAAGTCTTAGTGTTTTTAAACAAAATTTGATGACCCGTTTCTAGCATGTGTTTCGTTATTGCTGACTTATTTTAGATGACTACATGTTTGATGTTAATACAAATTCTTACGCAAGGAATGTTATAAACACCGTCAGACTAAAAAAAACAACGTTTTTTGCATAATTTAACAGTTGACCCAATTTAGAAAGAGTAGAAAAACCAGTGATAATATTGTGTTTAGACAGAATTTTTCCTATATGATTCGTAGGACTTTTGACATAGGACAATGATTGATACTTAGATTGTTTTTTACTTTCTTATAAAGAAAATATAGCAATCGCTCTTTTGCATAATTTTACGTTTCAAGGTTTCCTAAATCAGAAAAATGTATTTTTGACAAAAAAATTGGGTGTGTATGTGTGTGTGTCTGTGTGTGTGTCTGTATGTGTGTAACGATAACTCTCGAACCAAAAGTCCTAGTAACTTGAAATTTGGTATGAAGCTGGCTTTTCATATTCTCTCGGTTTTATCAAAAGATAGGTCTGATAGACAAACCGAAAGTAGGTGTATCCGCCATTGTTTATAGTTTTTCTTATATAATTTTGTAAGTATGTAAATTATTCGAACTATTTTTACAGTTTCTTATAGAGATAAGTCTTTCTAACAATTTAATCAAATAAAAAAAATTAATAGAAACAGTTTATTAGATATTAGATTTATAATATAAAGTAAATTTGATAAATAATCTAGGTTCGAATTCTGCCTGTGACAATTTTTTTTTAAATTTCATATCTTAAAGGGAAAGCAAGATACGTTAAAAATAAGAATTTTTCTATATATTCTTTTGAGTTGTTTATACACCAAGTGCTGATTCTTTCTTAGTTGGATGTACCTACGATAACTCTCGAATCAAAAGTTCTAGCAATTGAAATTTCATATGGAGCTAGATTTTCATATTATCTCGGTTTTCTCAAAAGATGGGTCTGATAAAGAAATCGGAAGTGAGTGTATCTGCAATTTTTAACAGTTTTTCTTATATAATTTTGTAGGTAGGTAGGTATTAAACAAATTATTTTTACAGATTCTTATAGAGATAATTCTTCGTAACAATTTATTTAAATAAAAAAATTCTAGCATTAACAATTTATTAGATATTTTATTTATAATTTAAAATGAATTCACAAATACAATCTAAATTCCAATCCTGCCTGCGACAATTTTTTTACTCTAGAATACTGGACTATGTTTCGCAAACGTGCATATTAAACTGTTACGTGCATAAATTTAAATAATGCATTACCCTGTATATTGGTTTAATTAAAAATTACTTTTCTATTTCTCGACGCCATCTATCGGGTTCGTTGGTCTCTTCGTATTGAGTAGGCGATATCCGGTGAGATACCGGCATTTTGACTTTAACATCGTTCGTGTTATAACCTATGTCTGGGTGAATTAAAAATCGTTTTCTCAAATCATCCACGTGTTGAGACACGATGGAAAATAGAAGTCTTCTTAATTAACTAATTTAATCCACGCAGGGTAAGTGGCTTTTGTTCTTTCTTTGATTAAAGGTAATTTTTATGTCTTTTCGCTAGCGCCATGTGCTACCTCCTAAATATGGGTATTCTTGTCGTAACTTAAAATCTACAAGGAAAAATTATAATTTAATTACGATCGTAAAGTATTCGAGTCGTCACCGGCCGTTCCACTACGATCTGGTACATGTTTCTAGTCGATACCGAATTAGGAGGGATTAACATCTACAAATACTTTCATGGAACAATTATAACTATCTATAAGGCCTACGGTTAAAACTAAATAAACCGAAGACAACACATTTCTGCGAGATTGTACTTATACGGCAAACACCTGCGAAACCAACTGTCATCGAAGGTGTACAACAGCATTTGACAATCGGGTTATATTATATGTACTTTCTTTAACAATAAGTAACCATTTTTGTAGATCTTGATTTCGTGAGGCATTGGTTTGACACGACTTGCTATTTAAGAGTGTTTACAGGCTTGCTTGCCGGGGAAAGCGCTTTCTTCGTTCGAGTGAAAGTTCTTGTATTATGGGTAAGTTATTTTACTTATTTGTTCGTTGTCAGAAAGGTCACTCACGAAACTTTTGCTAATATTAGTTCCGTAATTATTAATATTGTTGTTTACCATTTAGGTAGTAATTTTGCTTATTTTGTGTTACGTATGCTGTGTACTACCAATAATTGTTACGAGAGTTTAATATTGATGCAGGAATTATTATCACTGTTTGATTGTCAGTAATGCCGTATTACTAATTATTTTGTGTATTTCGCATATTGTATACAAACGAAATTTACTACAAACTATTCTTCGCTGTTCATTTCAACGTAATTTACTTATGTATTGTGAGTTGCCGATACTACTGGCATTTCTGTAATGAGAATTCGATATACCTGTGATAATCATCAACGATTCTAAATTAAAGTTGTTATTGTGGTTACTTGTTCTTTTATGACAACATACCTTTCTCTTCGGATCGTCGTTATCTAATAGCAAACGTTGGCTACTCGAACAGCCGAGTATAAGGATTACGAACCTAACATCGTGTTACAAGTGTGAACCGTTCTGTCCTGAGCAAGATAGAAAAGTTACTTTGGATCCGCTCTGGCGCCCTTAAGCATATTTTCTGTATTATCTGTAAACCTCCCCTCTCCCCGACTATTGTGAGTTGGCCGTTCGTAAAACCAAAAGCTTGTAACAAAACTATCTTAAAATTTACTACTTTCAATAAAATGCTTGATTTATAACAAACTTTTTCTTACAAAAAGCTTTAACTATATAAACAAGAAGCTATATGATTATGTACGTAAACATATATTTGCGAAACCCGTAGAATTTATTTTGCCGAACATATAAAGCATATATCTCCACGGTGTTCTCCACATATAGCATGATTACAGTGGTTGCAATATGTAGTGGTCTACGTCTTTTTTTACTAGGACAATAAAAACAAATTTTTTGTTTCTTCTCTTGTGGTAATGGTTCTTCATTATCCATAAAGATATTCAGAATATCGCAAATACCTTGCCGAAGATTTCGGCGCAAAGTTTTAATATGCATCTTTTGTTCCAACTATGGTTTGGCGAGGCAATAGCTTAATTCTACCATATACCCATACTTTTTTAACAGTTTTTAGCCCAATTTTAGCATATTTGAACAATAAATAACTTAAGAATTAATACTTGCAATATTTATCATATCATAAAATATTGCCATAGGCCACCTTCGAGTTTTGCGACCTGCGTTCATATTTGAACACATTTGATCAAACGTGTCGACGCCGCTTTTTGTCTCGTTATAATTAATTACAATTTCAGGCTTTCCTTTTTCTGACAGGTCATCTCCTTTGTGAAAAGTTGACAAAAGTAAAACTAGTTTGTTCTTTTTTGACATATATGACACTAAAGTTTTCATCAGATCGTGACAAAATATGGACGTATTTACATTGCGATTTTTTATGTCTAACAGTTCGGAAGCAATTTCCCTTTTGTTTTTACGAAGAGTCCTTATAATCGTAAGTTTGTAAGGATCTTTGAGTAAATCATCAGCCAGCCCTATGGACGTAAACCAATTGTTCATAGTAATATTTCTCCAACTACCATGAACAGATTTAGTAAGCTCTTTTACACAGTATGTAGCTAGCGGTAAACCATCTGTTTGAGGTTTTTTTCCAATATAGGGGCTTATTCGGAATATACATTCTGAAGGGACAACGTCCCCGACAAGCAACCAATTGTTCATTAATTGTGAGATAAGTAGAAGGTGTATACAAATTTCTACATGTCGTAATAAAAATATCCCAAATCTTACGTATGTGGGTTAACGGGTCTTCCTTTTTTGTTTTTTGTCTCGTTTCTTTAGCGCTAAATCTAAGACAATTTATGAGAAATGAAAACCGTTTACTGCTCAAGCAGGCTCTGTAAAATTGACCAGTTATTTTATTATCGAACATATATTTTGCAGATAAATGATTATTTTTGTTGGCTGCAGACATAATCAAAAGTCCAAAAAGAGCTTTTATCACTTCGTTTGTCGTTTGAGATATATTGGCATGGTTTTTATATTTTTGACTTTGGCAATTTCAGCGGTCGTATGTAAAAGTACAACATTTAGTATGTCATCTGAGAAAAAGTGCAAAAAATATTCGTCTGTAGTTTTACAATTTTTAGCATTGCTTTTAGAACCCGGTATAAAATGTCTTGTAGGCATTTTTGTTGACCATTTATGGCCATTTTTTCCTTTTAGTGAAGTTTTATTTAATTTTATTAGATGTGAAGAAACATTACCTTCAGGATTATCTTCTAATTCAAAACTTTCTTCTTCATCATTTGATGGAATGTTTTTCTTGTTTTCTAATATATTTGACTGATTGGTTTCATTAGGTAATTCTAACGGAACGTCGTCAGTTACTGCCTCTGATTCAGAATCAATATTAAATTCAACCTCTAAATTGTTTTCTGCCCAATCACTACCACTATCCTCAAATGGATCAACATCACTATCTTCATTGGACATTATTCGCTGTATTTTAGCCACCAATTCTCTTTGAGTTAAATATATTCGGGACATTTTCCTGGGAAAAAATATAGAATTTAATTAAAAAAATTAAGATTTGAAAAATAAAAATTTACCTCAAAAAAACAATAAACACTGGCGAAAAAGTTTAAAAAGGCAAAAAAATAAATTTACTTAAATACTGGACTTTGTTAAAATTTACGACGCGGAAGGAAGATAGCTGGCGGTACATAAAGATGCGAGACCCGAAGTGCTCAAACGGTAACAAAGTTTGGAATGCGTCGTAATTTTACGAGTGTCCAGTGTTCAAGGGTTAAAATCCATATTCTGGAAGAAAAGCAAGATACGTTAAAAATAATAATTTTTACTGATTTACTAAATAGGAAAGCAATATCGAGACGCACAAATATATCCGGTTTAGTCAATATGTCAACATAAGCTTTACTTGCCATATTTTGGTTATATATTTAATGAAATTGAGGAATGAAATTTCAAAAAAATTAAGGTAAGCTAGGAAGTAAACACAAAAAGGTACATATCACTTCAAAGTGGTTTTATGACAACATAATCTTAAAAAAAATATGTAAACATTCCTTCATTATTCCTTATAAGAAAGTCGTGTGGTGACCATGCCAGTTTTTTACTTTTGGTTTTGCAAAAGTAAACTTTGTAATTTATTGTTTAATACTATTTCTGTTGTAATTGTTTGCGACTATCTTGCTTAGATCATTTAAACATTTAAAGCAAAAGAAGTAATAACAACCTATTACAAAGTTTACTTCTGTAAAACCAAAATTAATAGCGGAATCTAAGTCTTAACCGTTGTGTAAGGCACATGTCAAAAGTACTACGAACGTATCGGAAAAACATTCTCTTGGTTTTCCACTATTTTTAAATTGGGTCCACTTTTAAATACTGGAGCAGACGTTAATTCTTTTTCAGTCTGACAGCGTTTATAGGATTCCTTGCTCTTATGGTGTTGTGCATACATTGGAGAAACACGTAGAAACGTGGATGCGTATTAAAAAGCATCGAAGATGTAATCGTATTACAGAATTTTTGAAGTGAACAATAACGGAGCACATTCTAGAAACGAGTCAACAACTATATATTTTGTTTGAAAACACTAAGATTTTGATTAATATTTTGAATGAGCGGACAGTCAGGCAAATGCCTGGAGCTTGCCTATTTTGTCTTTCTGTGCAACTTTTTGTTTTTCTTTGCTTTTTTAAACAGTATTATTTTATATTACCTTTTTACATATAAACTTTGAAAAGTTTGTGTAAACAGTGTTTTAATAGGTAATGACAATAACGCATTACAGAATTTTACTTAAATTACGTACAATAATATAATTAACATTTTTTGCTCAAAAGGTCGTACCACGAACCTATAAATAACAACAGAGATTTTTATGTGTTGTTAAACAATGGTTTCCAGATAACATTAAATACAAAAGCCGCTTACAGAGAAGAACTATTGTACAAATTTATACTAGGATTATGTACAATGACATGCCTAACAGAACACTATTTACAAAACCGAAAGGATTTCGGGATGAATCATATTTTATAGGTCTATTCAGCACCTAAGTAAAGCAAACAAATAAAGATAATTTTAATTCGGTCCGGTGGGATTCCTTTAATGACTGAAACACATGACTAAAAAATTCTTTGTTTGTTATAAACACCTGTGATATTGTCACACTGTGATAGTCTATTGCTGTTGTGCTGTGAGTAAGTTTTAAAAAATGCCACCTAATAAACAATCAAAATTTGAAAATGATTACAAGTGGAGTAAATTGGACAATAATTTAACAACCGACAAAATAAACCTTTTTTGTCAAGTTTGTTCAAAATCAGTAAGTTTGTATTATCTTAATTTAAATGCTTTTAATTACTAGTATATGTATTCTTTTAGATCAGTTCTACTAAAAAGTACCATGTAAAACAACACTTGAGTAGGGGAAAGCGGGGAGCCTTGGGTCACAAAATGTTTATTTGATTGTAAACATTTTTTAAGTTGAACAAATATGAAAAAAAACAAATTTGTTCTAGTTTTAGTTACTTTCTTCATGTAATGGTTGCACAAAAAATAAAAAATATGTTTCCTAAATACAAAAAAATATGCTGAAAATTTGTTCTCTAAAGGCTGAAAGCTCCCCATACCTAGGGAGCATTTGGCCAGAAGATGGGGAGCCTTCAGCTACGTATAAGAAATTACTCTAAAATACATAAAAAAATATTTACTTATAAAAAATTCTTCACATAGCTGTCATAAAACAAAAAAATTGAAAAAAATAATTTACGACCAAAGTATTAAAGTCATAACAGAAACGAAAATATGATGCCCTTCTTGTAGTGCCACTTGTTGGAGGAGCTTTTAATTTTGTTATATCATTTTCAACCTCATATATGTCGTCAATCGCTGGAAAATAAAAAGTTGTTGATAGACCTTTTCTTCTCAAAAACTTCAAGGTAGTTGTATCTTTCGAATATTTTAATATCTGGCCAACAAAATGCACCAATTTAGTTTTTGCTTTAAATCTTACTAAAACAAAATCCCCATCTTTTAAATCTTCTCTACAATTTTCCTCAATATCTTCCATTTCGTCACTTATTTCTTCATCAGAATTATAAATTGATAATCCATCACTTTCGGAACACGATGAATCCGACGGAATTTTCGTTCTACGTTTTTTCTTCGGTTGGTTGTCTACTTGTTTTTCTAGCTTAGTGAAAATGTTTCTTTTAAAACCCTTCTTTTTATTTGTCTTTTTCATTCTCAATTTGTTCCAGTCGTTCCTTGAAGTCCCTGGCGTCCGTTTTGTTTTAGTTTCTTTTCTAATTGCCTTCGGAAAAGGTCTAACTAATTCAGGTGTCACTTTAGTGGGATGTTTTATGTCATTTTTATAACCACTGCAAGATGGTGTATTTTGCAAAATTGTTAAGTCACTTAAAACAATTATCTTGTTATTTCCCGTCAACCCTTCATTTTTTTCCTTAATAAAATCACTGTTTTTGTTATGTTTCCTCTCCATCTTTTGTAACCGGCGTTGAAACTTAGTCGTGAATCTTTTATGTAAGACCCCGTATTCAGATTCATCTGGCTGAATTTTCTGTTTGTCTTTTTTTTAACGATTGATTAGTTCGACGTTAGCATCGAAAACGTTTTACTCGTTATTTTATTACGTTTGATTTAAGTTTATTTGTATTTAATAGTTATTTCCCAATTATTACTGGTATTTTTTTTAAACGCATAAAGTTCCGTGGTTTTGATTTTGATTTAGTGTTTTTACTTCTAGTTATCTCATTAGAATAACAACTCTATCTAATTTACGACTTCCTTTTTGGAATGTAATTTGATCAATTTTTCTTGGTATCTATACTTTTGTTTATGTTGAGTTCATTTGCGAGATATTTGATAATTTAACAGAGTAAGCATTTTCTGTGAGAAGGTTTTCTTTCTTTCGTGTGCATACATGTCATGACGCACGTGGCAATAATATCTTTCATCTTTGTTAATTTACTTTGTTTAGTGTTCCATTTTTTACAAAGATTTTACGGCGCAAGTTTATTAAATTAAGTGGGATTACGAGGTGTTATAAGGAGTAAAACTTTTAATTTTGAGGGATGATCTTTTTTGTCGCAATTAAGAAATACCGAGTACCGTAATGTAGTCAAGTGTTCGGGGTGTTTTACCCTACCGCTATGCAATACCGCGGAAGTTAAACAAATAGTGCCGTGAAAATTGAGTGGTGTGATGGGAAATATTGGTTTTCCAAATTCGTAATTTTACGGTTTAATGAACTTCATGGTATCCATAATAAAACTCACATTCGAGTTGGATTTATTTTCGATGTTTTGTGTTAAAAAATCCAGTCTTCGCTTTTGTGCGGATTTCAATTAAATAGTAAAATAAATCTTCCGTCGTCACTCCATTGTTTGGGGGTCCCACCGAGCTTGCATTCGACTACTGAACACCTAGACTGTCCCGGGGTCGACCTAAACTCGAGAGCTTCTGGAACCGCTGTGGCCAGAGTTTACCTAGAGTATACAATTGAATAAAGGTATTTATTGAATTTGTTATTATCGTGAAGTGAATCGCGATCGATATGATTTAAAAGCTTTGAATTGAGCCGACTGAATTACGGCTAATTTTAAATATTTCAAGAAACACTTGAAGGTGTTTGCGTGAAGTTCACTTTAATTAATTAATTTTGTTTTGTGTATGTAAAAGTAAGTCTTATTCATGCATGAAAGATAATGTAACGAAATGTAACATATAATTTGTTTTAACGTTTAGTTCGAAGCAAAGTTTCGGACGTATATTTTGTGACTTTTGTATTTTTTTTAAATTGTTGTTTGTTGTTAAATTTACGGATTAAGTATGCGGTCAAGGCCTTGAATTTTATTTTTGTGTTTTATTGAAAAACAAGTTAACGCTTTATTTTTTTTTATATATTAATTTGTGTATTCAGTTTGTAAATTTTTGTCTTGCTTATTATTATTTTATTTATTATTTTTATTCAAGTTTGCTTGATATTCATTTTTATTTTTAATATTATTTAGTCAATAAATGTTAAATTGTTAAACTGTAAAGAGCTTTTATTCATTCAGCTGCCGCGTACGTAAATTTTTAAGTGCATTTCAGAGTTTAGCAAGTTACAACTCGAGGTAAGTCCAGGGGTTGTAACCAACCAGATGAGCTTCTGGGTTATCAGGGGTCCGGAAGCTACTATCATCGTGTCCTTGATTGGCGCCCTAACCGATTTTGAGTTTTTACCCTTTTATTTCGATTTTATTGTCAATCTCGTTTGCAAGTTATCACGGAATTTTAAAATAAACCCACCCCGTCTCCACTGAGCAGCGGCACAACATCGTTTATGTTACCTCATTTCAGACAGTGACATTGTTATAACTTTTGAATGTAACACTTTCTCATTTATATTACCGCTATTGCCATTTTCATCCTCTATAACTGTAGTACGTTCTGCAATATTCTTCGAATTATCTACATTTTGTAAAGGTTGATCGGTAACGGCACTCGGAGTGAAATCTACATCACTAAACACCAAGCGGTTTATTGGCCAAATTCCTGTAGTCTTAAAACTACTCACAATATTTTCATTTGTGAATGCTCTAAAATATGCACGATGGGTTAGTTCTGGAATATTCCTAACCGTTATGGTTTTACTGGGAAATGCAATATTACAAAAATTTTTAAAAGGCCCAAAAACTCCGACGTCTTGTGGCTGCATTCGGTGGGTTGTATGGGGAGCGAACTTAGTAAGACAATTCCATTTTCCCTACAGTATTGGACGCATGTAAGGTTTACTTGTTTCCCAGTGCTAGACTCGAAACTGGAGCATCAACTAAAAAGTCTTCTATGTTTCTGATCCGAGGAAAAACATAAACAGGAGGCAGACTTTGTCCAGATGCGCTAATAATTCCCACAAAAGTCACCAATTCACCCCTTTCAGCTGAAGCAGATTGAAAAACTTGTTTCTTTCCAGTGGTAGAAACAATTTTCACTGGTTTTATCACCGTTTTGACTCCCGTCTCATCGAAATTAAATATTCTTTCCGGAGTAAACTTGTAACGCTTCAGTACATTTTTTAGGTTTTCGAAAAATTGACCCACCTTAAACTTATTAAAACCGGTGCTTCTACCCAAGCTCGTGCTATCTGGTTTTCTTGAAGAGAGTCTCGGATGACGTGACATAAACCCTCGGCGCCATCCGTCCTTTGCTTGCCGTTTTTGATGCCACTCTGGAGGAATTGGACAGTTTGGCAAAACAGAAGCATATTCGAAAGCTAGCTTTTCGATTTGAACATATGTCAGTCTATAATTTAAATCAGAACATCTTTTAATATACGCTTCTAGTTCAGACTCTTGTTCCGTTGTAAATACTTGTCTATTTATATATTTGTTTGCATATTTGGGCGATTCTTGATCACTTTCATTACCAAACTCTTCTAAGTTTTGAAAATTTTGACGCAAATATTCTTCTTTGGACCTCTTCTATAATATTCTTTTTATTCGACTTTGTAATGTAGATCTTTTTATATCGTGTATCCTAGCGCATTGAAACAGCCTATAGTTGCTTGTTTGATGCCATTTTCATCTATTTGATTCCTATTAGTTTTTAAAATTCGTTTTCGAAGCATATCTGCAAGAAAAACAAATATTTCAAAAGAATGTAGGGTTCACAATGTGGGCGGATGAATACTCCCCACCTCACGAAGCGAGTGAAATGTGATTATATAGAAAGTGTTTGAATTTAAAGGTTAGGATTAAAAATGTTTATGAATTCTACAGTATTTGAAGATATTATGTACAAAAAAAAGAAAAAAAAGCAAATTTTTCAATAAAATAAACATCAAATATATGAATCAAAAACACTTACTTTCAGGAGCACTTTTAAACTTTTTTCTTTAAAAGTTGATTAAATCGCAACACACGTGTTAGTTTTTACCTAGACGAAGAACTAACGATAGGCAACATTAAAAATATCTACCCTGGATGAATGCTCCCCGTGGCCCAATGCTCCCCGTTTTCCCCTAGTGGTTTACATTTAAAAAATATTTAAAAAACTATGAAACAACTATTGTTAAAAAACGTTGCAGAAGATCAACAGAATAAACCTGGCCCATCAAAAACAACTTTTGCTCTAGATTTGTGCGAAGCATTGGTGTCAATTTTTGCAATTACCTTAAAGAATACACCGAACAAGTTGTTCCAGATGAATCAACTTGGAGAAAAAAATATTTAGACATATGTTACCAACCGGTAAGCAGTTTAATTAAAGTATTAATAGTTTTCAAAATGCTGGTTTACCTTTTATAGAAAATACAGACAATAAGAAATGACATTGGGGATCATTACATTTGGACTTCGGTTGATGAAACAACGGATTGCAGAGGTCGATATATAGCAAATTTTGTAGTTGGTAAATTGTCTAAATTAGAACCAGAAAAAGCTCATTTGCTAGCATCCAAAGAAATTTGACAGACCAATCACAAAACAATTGCAAATTTTTTCGATGATTGTTTACGTAAGTTTTTAATGATTGGTTAATATAATCCAATATATTAATTATAATTATATAATTTTACGTTTGTAGAACTTCTGTATCCCAACGGCGTCAGAAAAAAAAAGGTTCTCTTATTCGTAACCGATGCAACACCTTATATGATCAAATCCGATCAGGCATTAGAAATATTTTATCCGAATTTAAAACATTTAACTTGTCTAGCACATGGAATACATAGGGTGTGTGAATTTATTAGAGACGAGTTTGCAATAGTAAACAAGTTAATTTCTGTCACCAAAAAGGTAAGAATCTCTAACATATTAGATTCTGTTTTTGATTATTGGATCTTGTTTCAGGTTTTTGTGAAAGCACCATTTCGGGTAAGGGCCTATAAAGAAAAATTTCTAGATGTTAAACTTCCACCGAAACCTATCATAACAAGATGGGGAACTTAAATTAAAGAGGTACAGTTCATACTATAATCTGACATCGTCTTATACATTAATTGAATTGTCTTACTTCAGATGGTTGAATTATTTGACGAGACGGCCTCTGCAGCAATTGCTAAATCTCAACAATCTTTTAATGACAAAGCTGTTAAGAGAAGATTAGTTTTGACATTATAGTAATTATATTAAAGAAGCTAGAAAAAAGGGAAACCGCAATGACCGACTCTTTCGCTACATTCGAAAGAATAAGAGCAATTCTAAGAGCATGTCGAAGGACTATAGAAACAAAAATTAATCAAAAATTGGATTTCGTCACATCAAAAAACCCTCTCTTTGACCTCTTTAAACAACTGACTGAAATTCAAAAAGAGGAGGTCTTGAAGCATCAGCAGAAAATATCTTTAACAATAACAGAAACATCGGTATTAAAATTTGCTTCACTAACATCTTGTGATGTCAAAAGAACTTTTTCCTTCTATAAAAATATTTTAAATGATAAAAAGCGATAGCTTCTTGGTCAAAACATTGAAAAATTTTTGATTTGTGCTTGGGAAAATAAAAAAATGTAAAAATCTCTAACATATTAAATTTTCTTTTTGATTATTGGATCTTGTTTCAGGTTTTTGTAAAAACACTATTACGGGTAAGGGCCTATAAAGAAAAACTTCCAGATGTTAAACTTTCACCAGAACCTATCATAACAAAATGGGGAACTTGGTTATCCGCTTGCATTTTTGATGCCACACATTTTGAAAAAAATAAAGAGGTACAGTTCATACTATAATCTGACATTGTCTTATACATTCATTGAATTTTCTTACTTCAGCTGGTTGAATTATTTGACAAGATGGCCTCTGCAGTAATTGCTAAATCTCAAAAAGCTTTTAATGACGAAGCTGTTAAGAGAGGACTAGTTTTTATAAAAACACACTTTTCCGGCATTCCTGACGAATTAAAGAAGCTAGAAGAAAGCTAAACTGCAATGACCAAATCTTTCGCTACATTCGAAAGAATAAGAGCAATTATAAGAGCATGTCCCCCCTATAGGAAGACAAATTAATCAAAAATTGGATTTCATCACATCAAAAACCCTTCCTTTGACCTCTTTAAACAACTGACTGAAATTCAAAAAGAGAGGTCATGAAGCATCAACAGAAAATATCTTTAGCAATAACAGAAACATCGGCATTAAAATTTGCTCCACTAACATCTTCTGATGTCGAAAGAACTTTTTCCTTCTGTAAAAATATTTTTTTGATCAAAGTATTGAAAAATATTTGACTTAATAAACATTGTAAAACAAAAAAATAAACTGTAAATTTTAATAAAGATTTGTGCCTTTTTGGCAAGTTTAATATGCCTTTTATATGTATTGTTTCTTGCCTTACTATCCGCTCTTCAATAATTACTATCAATGAAAAATTAAGAAATCTAAAATCATTAAAAAAAATGTTAATCGAGATTTTCGTTTTCTTTTACCGGAGATACCGGTCTATAAACACGAGATTTCAAGGTGCAATCAATCAGTTTATTCCAGGCTCGGAAGATGTCCATTGCGACGTGTGACAAAAGCTCAGCTTGCATGATAACGATAACACGGGCGTTATCATAAGTTTTAATTTGGCAAAGAAAATTTTGATCTTTAAGATTTATTTGATTTTAGTTAGAAGTGCGATGTTGGCAGTCAATTGATGTGAATTATAGCCCTATGAGATAAGCGATTTTGAGACAATCTTATTAACGTGCAGCAGTACAAACAATTAAAAATCTGAATCCATCAATTGGGAAATTCCTTTAGAAATTTTTGTAGTAATTTAATTAGCTTTATTTTTTTAAACAAGAAACATTGTTGTTATACAAAATACATACGATAATGTATAGTCTTTTCGTTTATTTATTTCAAGAATATGTAAATTTTAAAATGTCAAATATTTTTAGTGTTTTATTAAAACAATGCAAGGTTTCTTATTAGGTGTAATTAGAAATACTAAACCAAATCTCACAGTAAACCTACTTTTATAACTTGAGTAAATAAATGCTACTTACCCGTACATACTTACATTTTGCGATTTTTAGAAATGCTAATACATATTTAAGCTTAATGCAATATTGTTTGTAAATTACAATTAAAATATAGAAAGCTGTTATTTTAACTATTAATAAGTTTTGTATTTTATTTTTTATAATTAAATTAAACATATAAACGTGTGTATGTAGCACACATAATTAAAAAATTGTTTTTTAATGTTGTGTGCAAAATTGTTTAATAAAAGTAATTAAATGAAACCATTTGTTTAAATATTATGCATTATTAAATTGCAAATTGTTTATTAATCATCTACTTTTATAAAAAAATTCTTAGAAAATCAATTAAAAAAATTTCCGCGAGTCTAAATAAAGTTTGAAATGACAGATGCACCTCATTACGCATATACATGTTTGTATGTGGCGTAAATGCAAAGTACTTAAAGAACAAAAAAAATTGTTTATACGTACAACAGTAAGTTCTGGGTTTTTTCAATTTATTTATTGAGAAATTTAAACAAATTATCTTTTACTTTAATGTGATTATTTCATACGTTAAAATTTTTTTTAAAAGCGTGCCAGGTTAAAATGTAACAAAACGATTAAAAGAAATGTTGGATTAAACTAAAAAAACAATTCATATATAATAAAATTACCTTTTACATAATAATTAAATAAAGTTTTATGTGTAGTTTTATATGACTTAGAAATGCATGTAGTTAATTGTAAATCTAATTAAGAAAACAATAAAAGTTTATACGTATAAAACTTAGCAACAATTACAAAAATTCGTTTATCTAAGTTAGTGATGGTTTTCAACATTCGCGAAACAAGAAACAAAAACTGATATCGTTTCAATTTAAACTTATCAATATGATTTTATGTGATGCTGCGCACGTTTTTATTAATTATATTCATCTACGCATACTTGTATAAATGTTTACTAAGTCCTTCAAGCAAAAGCACATAGACAATTATGTGCATAACCAATAAAGATCAAGGAGTGCCTTCGTCTTAGCATGTCTTAGTAATCGTCGCGGATTTCACTTCACAGAATTCTAATGTATTTATCAAACATAATTTTAAACATAAATGTAACTTTATGTTCGTATCACATTCGCATAATAATCAGATGTGCCGAATATTGCATAAGTTTTTATTAAGACACCAATTAATATTTATATTTCAAAATATATTTATTAATACTAATTCGCAACTAATAATAATATTTCAAAAAAATTTTAATAAAAGTATAATGCTTACATAATTAAATTAATTTATTTACAATACACAATAAATAGGTTTCTAATAACTATATATTATTGTCACCAATAGTGATGGTGTCCACCATAATATCTGCTTCCATATCCATGACCATATCCGTGACCATATCCGTGTCCGTAACTACTATATCCACCGTATCCACCATATCCGCCATATCCACCATAACCATAACCTCCGTGTCCATGCAAACCACTTAACTTGCTGCCAACTGCTAAACCTCCTAAAAATCCAATTTTTTTACCAATTAAAAGTCCAACGATTGGCTCTGAAGCTGCGTATGCCAAAATCACACTCAAGACTATAAACACCTACAAAATATTCGTTAGATAAATTTTAACCACACTTTGAAACATACTTTAAGTGAAACCATTTTGCGAATCTACAGTTTTACTGAAACGTTTTTATGAAATAATCATCAGCGCTGTATACCAACTTTTATATGTACAAGTCGACGAGAAGTAAGGGAACAAGGACACAACTTCATTCTTAATTTCAAAATAATTTTCACGGTTACTTATAAAAATATCAAGAAAAAAAACCAGTTTAAAAAACGTCGCTAAAAGAAATAATTTGAAAATTACGTTTTATTTTATTTAAACAATCATTTAGTGGAACTGTGTAAATACTCTATATTTAACCGTGTAATTTCCCCGTTCGTGTTTAAAAAAAATTACTGAACAAGGTGTCATCGCATCGAATTTTCTCATTGCGTAAGATTTCTTTATTAACGTAATTTATTTGCTAAAGTAAATGAATTTAAAATAAGTCCGGGTTAAATTTCCAATAGTTAGTACTCGATAATAATAGAATGTTGTTATACAATCTAATTGATTTTTAATTTAAATGGTACATGTACTTATTGAAATTAAATTTAAACTATTACGTTTATTAGTTTTTTTTCGAGTTTTGGATTACTTATGTAAAAGTAAAACAATTATTGCAGTGAACGAACTTATTGGTTCAAATAAATTCGTACAAATCTCTTGTGTATTGGCCTTATAATTTGCTTGATTTACTTATAAAGGCCTTGTCAAGGTAAGGATAACAACCAAAAGTATGCGAACTTTAATGAGATCTATACATATATAAATACATCGAAGCTACAATTGCAATTATAAACGCTTGCAATGAAGTGTTTTCAACAAGTTTATGTAATTTTTATTTTATAATTTGAATTGTTTTTAATAAATCAAAATTAAATCTATTTTTATGAAATTTCCAAATAGCTTTTAATGTGTTACAAATTTTATACCAGTATATAGACTGCTTTTCTAATTTTATTGTTTTTTTAAGATTTTAATCTTTTATTTTAAAAATGAGTGTTATTTTGTTATTCATTATTAATTGTAATTTGCAATTTTTTTTTACTAAGAATTTCTATTACGAAAATTAATTAATTTTTGTTTGGTATAATTTTGTTTATTTTTGTTTAGTAAAGTAGGTAATAGATCCAAGTTTAAGCAATTCTAATTTTATTATATAACTGTTTAAAATAAGAATTATTTTATAAAATAATGTATATTTTAAACAATTTTTAAAAACTAATAAATACATAAAGAATATTGAAAAATTTGTCTAAGTTTTGTGTATAAAAAAGTGGCTACGAAAAAATCGAAAAATTGCAGTTTAGTTAGTAAAAAAGTTGGAAAACGATTCACGTTTGAATCAACTTTAACTTTGTGTATAGTATTTTTAAAATTACATTCTAAAAACACTAAATTATTAAAGATAAAACTCGTGTTAATTGTCTATTTTAAAATTTTAAAAATCAAAATCAAAATTTTTGGTTAAGAAAAACTAAAATCTCGGTTAATACTAAAAAGATTAATTAATTAATTATTATATTATTATTCCCTAATTTTTCGTTGATAGTAATTAGAAACACTAGTCAAAATTTTGGTGATGACCCGTTTCTAGCACTTGTACTGTCACCTCTGACTTCGAAGATTGTTTAAGACGACTACATTTTTGATGTTTCTGAATACAAACGCCTACGCTTCTATCCCTTTTTCTTATGTATGCACCACCACAAGAACAAGAAATGCTATAAACGCCGTCAGATTGAAAAGGAACAACGTTCACCGAATTTAAGACCTAATTTATTAAGAGTAGAAAACCGAATAACAACATTGTGTTTAGACAGCATTTTTCTTATAGGGTTCTTGGTACCTTTAACATAAGCCAGATAAGCAATAGACAATGGTTGAGATTGCACTGTTACTTTTGGTTTCGACCTAAACTTTGTAATAAATGTTTAATACTTTTGTAATTGTTTGCGACTAAAGCGACCCATAGACGTACACTGCCTCAAAAAAGTAATTGGGCACTTTTAAGCGCAACCTGCAAGGTAGGCAACCAAGCTTACGTTATAACAAAACGCCCAGTTAAATTTGACAACATTGGCATTGTAAACATTACTTGCAAGGACATTACGAGGTTACTTACCATTCCCGATAAGTACTGCCTTAAGCGTTCAAAGAACATGTTTTTTATCCGCAAATATTTATCTAAATTGTATCTTAAAGTTTTAAATTCTTCTTCGCCGAGTTTTCTATTTATTTATGTTCTCTGCTTAAGTAATTAAGGAATTTTAATTATTATTTATAATTAAATAAGTTACGTCTATAGCTCGAATAATGATAAATTGTATGCTCAAATATAAAACTACTGTACTAATTAGCCTAAAAGTCCTAATATATCTGGATTAAATTAAAGTCAACATTCTGATTTTCTTTGCAAATGAAGTATTATCACCATTAAAACGTAATTATAATTATATATAATTTATTCGTATGGAAAATTAAAGGATACATATTTTTTTTTATAAAATCAAGTCTAAGTTCTCATACAGAACGCTAAAAAAACAAAATTCGAAAATACATACCTATGCTGTAAATCTAAAAATCGCCAAATTAAAAAAATGCAAAATGCATTTTTCCGCTTTCTCTTCGTAACATTTAATTTAAGTATTAACTATTTTGAGGGAATATACATTTAATAGTAATGAACTGAAATTTGCAATTTCGTAGTTTGCATTTTTTTATGCTTTAGATTATAATAGTACCTACTACATTTGAATAGAAATAATACCTTAGATATTATTATAAATACATAAACACTATTTATATTACAAGAACAAAACTAGATACAGAAAATCCTAATAAAAAACATGATTAGTAAATATTTGTATTTTACATGTTAGTAATAGGTGTAATATACATTATTGGTTATACATTCCCGTAGACGGTTTGGCATCGAATTGATTAAATTGACTTACATTATATTAGCTCTTCAAAATCTTTCTCACACAGTATTAATATAGCGATGCAAGTTGTTTATATTTCGTATTTCTATGTTATTGTTCAGTTTGTCGTTCCACCCACGCACGGCCGCCGCCCAAAAATTTTCTATAGGGTTTAAATCCGGTGACTAGGTAGCCAACGGATTCTTTCCACTTTTGGATGCTGTAAGAACTATTCTTGAACCATCGCTGCCGTATGTATAGGAGAATTGTCCTGAACAAACCGAATTGGTCCTTCAAGATAAACTTCTCGTACGGAGGACAACATAACGTCTTCGAAAATCGTCAGGTAACTTTGAACAGTTAAGCTAACCCTGGGCTAGCATCACTTATCCATCCCCAGCACGAATTCTCCAACTTCTTTTGTTGGGTTGTACATGTTTTGATTCATATCTAGAATTACGTGGCCTCCAAAAAACTTTTTTACTATCTTGAGAAGTGCAGAAGGTTTTTTCATCTGAAAAAACAACACCTTTTCAATCAAAATTTAAATGTTTCTCTAAAGACTTCAGTCTCCGGTAGGCATTTTCTTCAGTTTCAAGTTTCTTTACAGGTTTACAGGTTACAGGTCTTTCAAAGTATTCGTTATTGTTTGCAAACTGCATTGTAGCTGTAGTCTGCGAATGGTGGCGGAAGTTGTGAATGGAGTCAAACGAGCATCTTGGATAATGTTGTCTTTTTCAACTCTGGATAATAAGAGAGATTGCCTTTCACTAATATGGGCGATCTACAAAGGACGATCATTTTCCACGCCTTGTTTTTTGCGTTGAACTAAATAATGGACCACCCTTTTCTAATAAAATAAATAATAGCTAATTAAAACAGCACAAAAAGATTTACGTTTACTGAAAAGCACCGATAAAGTAATATTATTAATTTAATTGAAAAAGTTAGTCTTTCAAGTAACACTATTGGATTCTTCGTTCAAGGAGAGGCATAAAAAACTGCTCAGTTTTTCTTTATGGCGACGTTATAAACCCATTCTCGGTTCAAAAGAAAAATGATCATAGAACGATTTAGTGTTCAAGAAAACAGATAACAATGTTTGAAAACATTTTTTGTAATATGTAAAACTTTACTCCTATTATATTTAACAAAACTTTCATTTTTTAAATTATGTCATTTTTCTTATCTTCAAATTAAAAAAATAACAGGCAATGTAAACAGAGCACACATGATACATAATGATAACATTATACTTAACCAGAATTAATTTGAATTACTTGAAGGAAAAGAAAAAATAAGAACAGGTAATATTTTTCGTAAGGTAATGCTTTAAGGGCACAGGACGCTCAAATACAACTGTAAAGCACAGTTAAATACGGTCTCATGAGCTGTGAAGAATGTTTAAAATAAACTTCGTCCTGCGGTCCATAGACTGTGACGAAAGTTTAGCCGCGTGGCTAAACGTGTTGTATACTAGCCATTTGTCCCAGCTTTTCATTAGTGTAACCTGTATATATAACCCCCGATGTGACATCTTTTAGGTTAATCGTTACTTATAATTATCATTATTGGGTATTTAAAAAAATCATTTTTTCTTTAAACCAAGGTTTAGACTTAGTGTTTACATTATTAATTTAGAAATAAACGTTGTTGATTATTTTGTACAAAAAAAGTCTGATTTTTCCAATGTTTGGTGATATAACCACTAATTACGTTCAAATGATGATAATAGTTCTTTTACAAAGAAAATCGGAATGTTGACTTTAATTTAATCCGGATACTATTAAAAATTTAGACTAATTAAAACAGCAATTTTATAATATAAAATCTTAAGCTTTCGCTGTTGTTATGTTTATGATTATAAGCGACTTTTGGCTTAGACCGCGTCGTAGTTAAACACCCAGACTTAGGCTTGGTCCTAAGTCTCTTCTTCAGAGCCAAAATAAGAAGTAAAACTTAGCCTTTGCCGTATTGTCGTTTGTGAACCCAAACATTTACCACTCAGAAGATGCAAGCTGCAATGTTTTTCGAAACGTCAGTTTGTTTGGGTTCACGAACGACAATACGGCAAATGTCAAGTTCTACTTCTTCTTTTGACTCCCAAGAAGAGACTAGGACCAAGCCTAAGTCTAGGTGTTTAACTACGACGCGGTCTAAGCCGAAAGTCGCTTATAATCATAAGCAATTTTATATTTGGCCATGCAGTTTAAATTTATTCGCGCTAATAATGGAACTTTTTTTAATTTATTTTAATTATAAATTAAATTATAAATGTCTTAGAACTTTTTTAATTTAATTCATTTAAAACTTGAGCACAGAACATAAATACATAAACAGAAAAAAGTGGTGTATGTGCAGAGGATGTCGAATCTTCGCTGTGATATTTCGAAGAAATAAGGTTTCTCCAAATTTAAAAAACACCTACTGCTTCAATCAGCATGATGGACACATATATGATAGATGTTAATGATGTGGTTAACGGCAACGACGATCGTGGCGATAGAAATGAAACCAACGTTCGCACAGTAAGTTGTATATTTTATTAATTATCTCTACAAGTTTATAGTACATAATATCAACTTATTATTTAACATAATTATTTTACTTTTCCTTATTAATTATTATTATTAATTATTTTATTATTGTTATTATTATTATTATTTAATTATTGGTTGAGCCAATTGCGCTTACAATTTTCCATTGCCATGAAACCAGGCCTTCATTGTTGTAGAAATTAGAATAGGCATCTCCGACTAGTTTAGCACTATTTGTTGCGTTTCTGGAATTTGAATAAAGTAGTTTTATCTCATTTACAACATCCCTCCACAATCCATTAGTGACAACGCATTTTTGCAAATTCTCACTATCCACGATATTTGTAGTGACATAAGTTCGTGATTAGCGTTTGCGTAAAAAAGTTGTGTAAACAACATGTCAAGGCAACTGTTTGAACCTTTTCTGAAAAAAACTGTTATTGACTTCTATAGTACACCAAATCGGCTCACAAAAATTCCAAAAGTATTTTCGATTACACGGCAAGCACGACTCAATCAATATTTAAAATTTTCCTCCTCCTTAATGTTGCCTGGGGATAGGGTTTCATCAAGTTTTCTGTCATCTCAAAAGCATCATCTCCCAAAAAAAAAACGAATGGTACTATTCGGTAGTTGTGTTGGTTCCGGAATTCTCAATGTATTACCAGCAAACGCTTGCTCGAATTTAGTGTAATTCATTACACTACCGTCTGATATATCCCGTTTACTACTATATCAACCATCATGAAGTCATAGTTTGCATTTGCCGCAGCCATCATCACAATGCTCAAAATTTTTTTATAGTCGTAGTAACGTGATTCAGAATTATCTGGTTTCTTTATTGCTACATGCTAGCCATCGATAACACCCACACAATTTAGAAAATTCCACTGATCGTAGAAAACTTGTGAAATTTGTTCCCATTCTCGTTTTGTAGTTGGTACTTGCAACACAGCAAAACAGCTTTATAAGAGCAACAGAAAATTACTAGTTTTTAGGAAAATTTAAATGAAAATAAGCTATTTTTTTAATTTAAAACAATTTAAAAAACAAATTTTTGAAAAATGTTTTTACTTTTTTCTTTTTCTTAGGGAAATGATGCAGTTCCTCAAAAAAAAAAGGAAAAGTAAAGCTATAGATCCAACTGAGGAATTGGTAAAATTGCTTTGCAAACGCTTTCAACAACCGTAAGACGACAGCGATAAAATTGCTGCAGCTTGGGCAATCAAGCTTAAAAAAATGGATCCACAACAACAGTTGTTTGCGAAGAACACCATCAGGGATATTCTATTCGAGGGACAAATGGGGACCTTACATTGTAATTCAGTGAAAATTAACGCCTCACGTGTGTCCACCCCATATAGTCTTCAGTTCCTCCCTTCAATCCCTATTCATTTAATCAGCTTGAATCAACAGACCCCTCTACGAAAGGCGCAAGTTCAATTTTATTCAAACCTTTAGCTGGGAAAAAAAGAGTAATTCAATTAACATTATTAGATCTTTATTTACGAGAACAATGTTTCACTATTACTTTTTTCACAAGGTGCCTTTCTCTATAAACTATCTGCACCGACTAGTGTCGCCAAAGACGGTCTGCACAATATTTTATAAATATTTTATCATTTACTGGCTCAGTTTACAAACGAGGTTGCTATGATATATCATCTATTTTTTGCGAGTGGAAAACTTATTTCAAATGTAACTTGATTTTATATTTTTTTGTTTTTATTACCTTTTAAAATATGATAAAACTAGATACTGATGTTTTTTCTTTAGCAGTACAAACGTTTTCAATTTTTTGCACCTCTATGACCGTTAGAGATGATATTTACTTTTATTATTATAAACCGAAATTGTTGATGAGCTTTTGTTATATTGTTTCCATACCAATAACGAAAAACCCTTTGAATAATTTTCAAAAAAAATTTGAATTATTATTGAAGTAGTTAAATTGTTTAATTATGTTTCTAATCTTTATGTTTGATATGCTGACGAAGTAAATATGTACAATGACGACAAATTAATTTTAAGCTTAATTTCACTACAAACTTTGATCACGCAACAAGACGTATATGCACAGATTGCCACGTCAAAATACTTCAAATTTTGATCAATTTCCGCGGTTTTCTTCTTATTTTAATTTGTTGAAAGTAAACGAATTTAGATTTAATGGTATTTATTATGTAAGACCATTTCCATTAAGAAAACGTGACTTATCACTACTTAAACTATCACACATTAAAGTTGTGGTTGGTCAAAGTTTTAGAATTCAACGAATCTTAAATATTACGGATTTATGCAAATATCATTTCTTAATTACTTTTCTGTTACGATAATTTTATTACGTGTATATAACTAATTACATTAAATAAATTAGTCCATAAACAAAAGTTGTTAATTCATTTTGACGCAGTTTTAAAAAAAAATTAATTCATAATAAAAAATTGATAAGGTTTTCAAGACACTAGATAAACGAAATTTAAAATTTTGCAGAAATCTACAACAATTAGCAAAGTAGCCAGCATAGTTTTTTGGTACGAAATACGTCGTAAAGTTGGTTATCTTCCAGTAAATACTACAATCAACGATAGGACCTATTATAAAAAATGTTTAAGGTCTACATATTTTACTTTTTGAGAAAAGTTTTAGTCACAAAGGTCAAGAGCCGCCATGGGTTTTTCGCTTTTACTGGTTGTTGCTAATATGATGGAAAATTTTGAAAAAACATTCTTATCTACATTTCATCTAAAACTCAAGTGCTGTTACAAATACGTTGACGACACATTTGTCATTTGGCAACATGGTCCTTCTACGCTTAACAAGTTTCTATGTCATTTAAACTCAATTTATCAAAATATTCGTTTTATTATTGAATTAGAATAAAACTCCTCTTTACCATTTTTGAACGTTTTAGTTAGTCGAAATAAAAATGGTTCATTATTACATTTAGTTCATCAAAAATCTACCCATAGAGATAGATATTTAAGTGGATTATCTCATCATCACTCTTCACAGAAATTCTCAGTAGTGAATTCTTTAGCGTACAGAACTGTTTTCTTAAGTTAACTCTAAAATCTTCAAGAATAGTCGCAAACAATTACGATAGAAAAAGTATTAAACGGTTTATTAGAAAGTTTACGTTTGCCAAACCAAGAATAACAGCGAAACCTATGTCTCAACCAATGTCTATCGCTTATCTGCCATATCCCAAAGGTATCACGGACCGTATAAGAAAAATGTTGTCTAAAACAACAAGTCAGTTTTTTTATTTTCTATAGAATTTGGTAAATTAAAAATACACTTCTGTGAAGTTAGTACAAAGATACTAAAAAATGTTGTAATTTTTAGTTAAAATTGACGTTTGTTCTGAAGGTTCAGATATTTTTTTTACATAAAAATAAAAATCTGCGTTTGTTAGGCATGAACTTCAAGATGTTTATTGGCATGGATCTGCTACACTGGTTACTGGTCTGCTAGTAAAATTTAAAAGTGCATTTTGTGTCAGAATGCATGTGATTGAATAGATTTTCTGATATTTTGTCATTTTTACACATAAACGGCAATACATTAATTGATCCAAAAAATAAATTATACAATGTGTGTCCATTTATAGAATCATTATATTACCAGTTGTACTATGAATTAAGACAATTAAGTGTAAGGTATGATTTGATTTAAAGAAAGAAGCGGTATAAATCAATACTATATTCTTAAGCCCATCAAAAGCCATTATAAGTTGTGGTGCTTGGGAGATTAATACGCTTTCATAAAAAAATTGATGTTTATCAAGGTAAAAATGAAAGAAGAAGCAGAATGGGGCAAAAAAAGATTATTTATTTTGGAAGTAATTTCACTACTGTTAAATACCTAAAAAAATTTAAATTAGAGAAAACATTGGCTTGAAGAATAATTAGATCTAAACGTAAAGGAAACCCAAAAAACCTGATTTGCAATAAATTACTGCAAAAAACCGGTGTGGTCACCACACGACTTTCCTATAAAGAATGATAAAGGAATGTCTACATATTTTTTTAAGGGATATATGTTGTCATAAAAACATTTTGAAGTGATATGTACACGTTTGTATTGATTTCCTAGCATGCTATAATTTATTTTAAATTGATTTCCTCAATTTTATTAAGATCATATCGACTAACCCTTATATTTGTGCGCCTTGATATTACTTACCCCTTTAGTAAATCAGTTAACAAAAATCATCGCAGGCAGGATTTAAAACTATTTGTGAATTCATTTTAAATTACAAATTAAATATCCGATACACTGTTAATGTTAGAAATTTTTTTATTTGAATAAATTGTTAGAAAGAATTATTTCTATAAGAAACCGTAAAAATAATTTGAATAATTAACATACGTACGAGATTATATAAGAAAAACTGGCGGATACACTTACTTCCGGTTTCTTTATCAAACCCTTTTTTTAACAAATCAGAGATAATATAAAAAGCCAGCTCCATACCAAATTTCAAATTACTACGACTTTTGGTTCGAGAGTTATCGTGGGTACATCCAAAGATAATTTAAATAAGATGCAGCACTCCGCGTATAAACAAGTCAAAAAAATATAGAAAAAAATTGTTATTTTTTAACTTCAAAATTGGTGGTCAATGCCACCTACGTGGATAAAAAAGTCACTAATAGTGAATTATTATATTGAAAACTATAAGGATGTAGTTAGTGTTTTGAATTTAAACCACACAATTTCAAACTATTGTTTGAATAATAGCGGGAAATTAAATTCACTAACATAAAAGAAAAGTGTAAAAATTTTGATTGTGTAACTGCGGAAACCATCATGAAAGGCTAGTAGACAGAGGTTTCGTCCTATTGGGACTCCTCGGCACTGAAATACTCTGATGCAGTTTCCACATTTACAACAAACAAATATGACATAGTTTTATAGGTTTGGTATAAGATTAAATTGCAAAATTGATGGTCAACGCCACCTACGTGAATAAAAGAGCCACTAAAACAAGTAAAAACAAAAGATCTATACTTGATTATATCTTAGTAGAGGAAAACAAAAGGAATCAGATAAAAGATGTTAAAGTCCACAGAGGAGCAGAAATATGTAGTGACCATTACCTAGTAGTCGCGTTTATACAACACATACACAAAATTCGAACACCAAACAATAAAAATCCGTAAACTAAGTGCATAAGAAATATGTATAAACAAATTATAAATAATAAAATAAGTAGAATAGAAGAAAACGTGGACAAAGCTAGCATTGAACAAATGTGGAAATCATTTAAAAGTATTGTGTTAGAGGCAGCTACAGAAACGTGTGGGACAACTAAAACGTCAAATACTACAAAACATACGAGAATATCAAAAAAGAAGTAAAAGTAAGAAAGAAAGTAAGATGGAAAGAATACATAATTAATAAAAATGAAAATAACTACAATAGATACAAAAACAAAGAATAAAAGTTTAAAATCTAGTGATAAAAGAAAAACAAAAAACCAGGGAAAACTTCGGAAAAAAATTAGAAAGCAATAGTAAAAACAATCAGAAATTATTGTATAAAGTGGTAAAATCAATAAAAAAATTATACATCAACGCATAATGATAGCATAAGAAACAAAAAAGGAGAGTTATTAATAAAAAATCAAGAAATTATAGAAAGATTGAGAGAATAGTTCGAAGAACTACTTAATCCAATACAAGCGGAAACAGAAAAAAAGAGCGTAAAAGAACAAAAACACAGAGGAGAAAAAACGTAGTGATGAAAACAATGAAGAGAATGTAGACTAGGATAATACAGAGGAAATAGGAATAAGAGAAATAAGAGAAGCTATTAAAAGTATAAAAAAGGGCAAAGCATTCGGACATGAGCAAGTAAAGCCAGAGATGATTAAATATATAAGAGTAGCCGAAGAAAAACTATTACTAAAAATCTACAATAAATTGTGGAAAAAAAATTATACCAAAGGAGTGGGGATTTGGAATAATCGTACCTATCCACAAAAGGAGATCCGACAGATTGTAACAATTATAGAGGAATCACATTGTTAAGTGTAGTTCTAAAAGTATACGAACCAATATTAGAAAACAGACTAAAAGGAATAATACAAAAAACATTTTCCGAAAAGCAAAGTGGTTTTAGAAAAGGACGATCATATATTTACCATCAAAAAAATAAAACTGTACATTATAATAATAAAGTGTTTAGTGTATTTATTTACTTAAATAAGACTTTTGACCGATTGAATACAAAAATAGGGTGGGATAGTTTGGTCAGAAGAGAAGTAAAACGGGAATTAATAACTGCTTTTAAAGTTTATATAAAGACAATACAGCTGTCCCTCGATAATCCGACAGTTAAGAGACCGAGAGAGTGTCGGATTACCGAAAATGTCGGATTACCAAAAATGTCATATTATCAAAGATGTTTTATTCTTAATGCGTTTGAACACAATGAAGTTAAAAAAAAAGGAAGAAACAGTAAAGGTACATGTAATTTATTAATACCAGGATACAGAATGACAGTACATGTAAGTTTTTAAAAGAAATACGGAAAGAAATTTAAGTAAAATCTACAATATGTATGTACATACATACATATGTATTTACACATTAAAAAAGTCTGTGATTTTCTTTTGTTTCTTCGCACGCAGGCAGTCCGTCATTGCTTGTTCTTGAATACCTTTTAACATCAAAATATTTGAAAAGTCTAATTCTCTCTCCTCACACCAACGAAGCAAAGTTTTCGTTGCAGATAACGCTTCATCGCAGCTGACGGTGAAGTTTTTCTCTGGCACTGCCTCCTCGTTCACTTCGTCATCTACTGTCATGACTTCCTGGATTATTTCTGCTTCTAATACATCATAAGCAAGGTTGTCCTCAATAATCCATGTTCTGAATTCCTCACTTGATGCTGGCGGAAGTTTCACTTCGTTACAAATTTCAAGTGCAGCCTCCAAAATAGATTCAGAATCGTTGGAAGAAGAGTAGCATGTTGTAAGATGTGGGTTGTTAGGCCAAATATTCTTCCAAGATTTTATCAAGGTTGTGCTTTTTAGTTGCTGCCAAGCAAATACTGCATTCAAAATCGCATCCTTAATGTTAAAGGATTTCAAAACGGCTGCAATGTCATCATTAGGTTGACTGACAATATCCATTAAAAGGCGCTTTTTGTAATGTGCCTTGAGAGTCTTTATGACGTTTTGGTCCATTGGCTGGATCAATGCGGTCGTGTTTTTGGGCAAGTACATTACCTCAATGTAACCATCGGCAGTTTTAACTTTTAATTCATCCTTGTCAGGGTGTCCGGGTGCGTTGTCAAGCAATAGAAGGGTTTTCACTGGTAACTTCTCCTTTTTTAGTTCTTGCTTAACTTGAGGGACAAAGCTTTTAAAGTACCAATCATGAAAAACCTCTTTTGTGACCCATGCACGGCTTTGACACATGTAGGTTACTGGTAAGGATTCGACCTTTACGTTTTTTAACGCACGTGGGTTTTTTGATTTACCAACAACTAACAGTTTTAACTTGTGAGTTCCTGAAGCATTCGCACATGCCATCAGAGTGATTCTTTCTTTTTGTAATTTTCTTCCAGAAACTTTCTTTTCATCTTCGGTTACAAATGACTTTGTTGGTAGCTGACGCCAATTCAAGCCGGTTTCATCGGCGTTATAAATTTGTTCAGGAACTAGGCCAAGTTCATTGATTTTTGCGTCCAATTTTCCAATGAATTCCTGGATTTCAGACTCGTTAGCAGACACTTTTTCGCCACTCATCTGCATAAATCGTATACCATGGCGTTTTTTGAAGTTTTTAAACCACCCGTGACTAGCGCGGAAGTCAGTTTTCTTTGTTATTTCTTGGTAAAAAAACTGGACTTTTTGTTTCAAATGTCTCATGAAATAGGTGCATTCCGGTTTCGCTGCTGTTTGAACCAAATGAAAAGAGCGTCTTCGACCTCGGGCAACTCGCTAGTCTTAAGAGTTTTTCTGTTCCTGGGCTCATCATCAACAGACTTTATGAATTTTTCAATTTTTTCCCTATTTTTCACAATATCGTAGACAGTAGGTCGTCCAATGTCATACTCTTTAGATATTGCACTCGGAGTTTCACCACGGTCTATTCGTTTAATAATTTCCCATTTTTCAGATAAACTTAATGTTTTATGTTTACGTTTCACACTTGTGCTTGCCATTTTTACACTGTCACTACACTCAATCACACTGTCAAAACGTAACACAAAGCAATAGTAAATATACATACTTTCCGTCCGAAACTATACAACACAACTGCTGAACTAACTCACTTGACTGATCTGTCCCCACAGAGCGGAGGGAGGAGGATTCATGTCACTGCAGGTTTGTTTTGCTTCCTGCCGGAGCGGTGGGAGGGAGATGCATGTTGCTGCCTGTAGCGCGTCGGACTACCGAGTACGTCGGATTAAAAAGTGTCGGATTATCGAGGAACAGCTGTATTAATTTTATAATTACTAATAACGTCAGAAAGTTTTAAGACAATAGACATTAAAGCTAGGATATAGAAACCTAAAAGTAGTTGAAATAGCAGAGTGCGCGTTTGCGGATGACGTTATGATAATGGCAGGAAACAAAGGTGATTTACAGACAAACTTAAACGTATGGAATAAAGTTTTAAAAAAAATGGCATGAAATTAAATACCGACAAGACAAAGGTGATGGTAATGCCAAAGAAACCGTATACAGTAAACATTCGATTAGAAGGAACATGAACATAGAACAAATCAATGATTTTTAATATCTAGAAGTGACGATAGAAGTCAAGAACACAAGAATTAGACCTGGACAAACGAATAGAAGAAACCGACAAAATATTTTATGCCATAAAAGATAAATTTCTTAATAAAAAAAGAAGTAACCAAACAAACCAAACTGAGTGTCTACAGAACAGTATATCGTCCAATGCTAACTTATGGATGTGAATCTTGGGTAGTATCAAAAAAAAATGTGGAGTAAAATACAGGCAACAGAAAAAAAGTACATAAGAAATATCGAATCTGAAATGATGCAGTGCGAAAAGAACTAGAGATTGAAACAGTACACCAGTTTATAGAGAAGAGACAGCTCAGCTGGTGGGAACATTTACAGCGTATGAAAAATTAGATACCAGTAAAAAAAAGTGTTGGAAGCAAAAGTGGCATCTAAAAGAAATCGAGGAAGACTTCAAGAAAATTGCAGATATTATTATCAAACTGAAAGAAATAAGTAGAAGTTCGCAGTTCATTATCATTTTACGCGACCTTTTGTCTGAAATGTGTGAAACGGTTACTGAATATCTGTAATGTATGTAGACAGTCACCGTTACGTATAATATTTTATTTTTATGGGAACCAACAAAATGAAGCAATTGACTCGCATTTTATCGTTTAATAGAATATGACTCGAATCAAACTTCTTTATGATAAAGATTCCTAATAACGGGCTTATCAAACAAGTCGAATTAATTGTATAATCTACCACTACTAAAAATACACTAAACTAATTTTGTTAAATTATCCCTTTAGTTACAATAGTAGTATTACCTACTAAAATATTATAAATTATAAAGCAGTTATAGTTCCCATTGACTTACTAAGCGGATATTTCAATAATTTGTAATAAAAGATACCAAACATTCTTGATTCTTGTAATTGTAATTATGCGTCCATGATACTGATGGACAATATTTTTTTAGCTACGTATGTATAAACGTATATCAAAAGTGAAATATGCCTAGGGGAGTTCATACATCTAAGAGGAAAAGTGGGTGTCAGCAGAAAAAAGCAAAACAGGCCAAAATTGATGCAGTTCAGAGCATATCTGGAACCATCTTCAGATATGTTACAACAACTGATACTAACCAAAGTTCATCAAAAGAAGCAGATTCTGATTAACAAGTTGATGTAAGAAATGATTCAGATAACAGCGACATTAAAAAAATGACGACATTCTATGAATAAGAAGGATCAGAAGGAACTGATGACAATGACAGTGATAATACTAATAATTCTATCACTCTCGAAAACGATAATAATATGAACAAATTATTAACTATGCAGGACTTGAGAGACGTCTCACATTGGACTATACCCGTTCCTGATAATCTTTACATTGAAATAATAAAAAAATGAAGTGAACATTTCCAAAACAGAAAAGGACCATTTGGCAGTGTATCTAGATACGGGTTAAATACTAAAGGCGATATTCGACATCTTTTAAAAGAATGGTTTTATAAAAAAATGCCTGATGGTTCAAATATTCTGCGATTGTGGTTGGTTTACTCTCCTATCACGAAGAGCTTGTACTGCTTCTGCTGCCGTTTGTTTGCTGCCACCAATAGCACTGATACGAAATCTGCATTTGTGACTGGATTTTAGAAGTGGTGGAATAAATACTAAAGTGGGCCACCACGAAACTTCAAATAAACATCTGGCAAACTTTGAAAAGTGGAAAACTTTAGAAACGAGGCTAAAATTGCACAAAACAATAGATGACGCGGCCTTGCAATTAATTCTGAAAAACACCAGTGGAAGGCTCTTTTATCTAGATTATTAGATATAACTATGTTCCTGGCTAAACAAAACCTAGCATTTCGTGAACATGATGAAGGAGAAGGTTCTACAAATAAAGGTAACTTCTTAGAACTAGTCAAACTACTTTCAAAGTATGATGTAGTGCTGAAAAAGCACATCTTAAATTTGGAGCATGGTAAATCATCAAAAGTATCATACCTGTCGCCAGTTATATCCAAAATGAATTTATAAGTGTTTTATCGAATAACGTAAAATCTAAACTTTTCAACGAAATTAAATTGGCAAAATATTTCGGTGTCACACCCGACATTTCACATGTTGATCAAATGTCTGAAGTGATTCGTTTCGTAAAAATTGATAATAGAAAAGTGGAAGTCAAAGAAGTATTCCTTGGATTTTTTCCCTTAAAAGGAAAAAAAGCCGCTGGTCTAAGTGATGAAATTCTTAAGAAGCTTAAAAGTGACTGTTTAGATATTATGATGTGTTGTTCTCAAGGCTATGGCAATGCAGCTGTTATGAGTGGCGTACATGGAGGAGTAAACCCATTATTAAAGCTAAAAACAAAAAAGCAGTTTTTGTTGGATGTATTGATCATTCAATTAATTTATGTGGCCAACACTCATTTGCACAAGCCGTATCTTGTGTATCATTTTTTGGAACAGTACAGTCAATTTTTACATTTTTCTCTGCTTCCACTAGTCACTGGCAAGTTTTTGTTAAACATAGCAAAGTATCTGTTAAAAGACTTTCAACAACGCGTTGGAGTGCTCATTATGCTACAGTAAAAACACTAGCAGAAAATTTTGATGAGGTTGTGGCTGCAATTTGAGAATTATGTGATCAACAAGAAAATGTAGACACCAGAGGTGCTGCGCAGAACCTTATACCTGCTGTATGTAATTTCACTTTTCTTTGCTACCTTTTCTTTTGGAATGGTGTACTAAGAAAAATAAATTGCGCTCAGATTGCATTGCAAAGTAAAGTCTTGAGTCTTGACCAGTTAGCTGTAAAAATAAAAGCACTTCGACTTTATATTCAAGAAAAACAGGATCATGTTGTAGAAGAATCAATAGGTTGTTTTGTATTATTCTTTTATGTTTTAAGTAATGTTACCTTCCCGACACTGGTTCGTATTTCTTTATTATAGGAAACACTGACACGTGCGCGTTGTTTATCTAAACAGCAGTATTTTGTTGGTTCTTGTTGAACAAATAAAACTGACACTCATTATTTATATTTCATAGATTTAATGAGTTATAAAAATAACAAAAGGGATGTTGCACAAAAACATGAATAGGCTTAAGCGCGCACGTCGGAACCAGAAGTGGTTGATATTTCGCAACCCCTCCTTAACATTCTTTGTTAGGCGGGGTAAAGATACGCGGCAAATTCAAAATATTTGAAGGCAATAACATGCCGGCCACCTAAAAGACACTAACATGAACATCTTTTGACAGCTAAATTCTTCTGTACATGCATCACATTACGAAAATTTTTTACACTCCCAGCAACACACACAACTAATTAACACTTCTTTTCAGGAGATGTCCATTCGCCAGGGGGACCGTCGCTGAGCGGATTATGTTGTCCGGATGGACATGGACCTCTACAACTCTCCCTAATAGCCACTGGAGTGGTGGTAGGTTATCTTCCTTTATGATAACTAAGGAATTTAACTTAAGTAATGCTAGCATGTGTTGATACCATTTGGTTCTACGTTGCATCTCAGGTACTACCTCACGACATCATCGCTTCCAAAAATGCTGGACCAAACTTTGAATACGTTGGTATTGTGTTAGCTTAGCTTCATTCACGTTTACCAAGTCATTTTCGGGCAAAGTAAGTAAGTGGATTAGTGTCGGAAGGATCGTTTGTTAGCGGAGAAAGCGGACGGGAATTAAGTGTTGCTTCAATCTGAATTAGTAACGTAGAAAAATTTTCGTAATCTAAACAAATGTTACCTAATACCCATTTAAGATGCTCCTTTACACATTTAATGCCACTCTCCCACATACCTCTTTGACGAGGATTTTTAGGAATTACAAAATCCCATTTAATATTACGAGTATGTCAGAGGTTATAGAGGCAGGAACACCTCTGCGACCTATAAAAGGTTTGAACATTGTAAGAAAACCTGCCGTGGATAAATCTGTGACCAGCTCCAAGTGGACGGCTTTTGTTACTATACACACAAACAGACATATGTAAGCCTTGATCAGTTTTGCTCCACGGAGCTTACGGTCCTTAATTAAAATGGGTCCGGCATAATCTGTCTCTACATTTGAAAATACAGAAGTGTTGGCTTCGAGACGTTTGGCTGGCAAATCGCCCATTAGAGGGCTGTAAGCTTTAGGATTGGCACAAAAGCAGTTTATGCAGATATGAATTGTTTGCCTAGCATAGTTTTGTGAAAATAATCAAAAATTAGTTTAGTAAGCAAATGATGCACGGGTAATAATACAGGAAATTTTTTGTCAAATGCAAAGTTAGAATTTCGTATTCTTCCTCCCACTCTTAATATACCACTTTTGTCTAAAAAAGGGTTGAGTGGCAAAATATGTGTGTTGGATTTTAATAGTTGTTTAGTTCATGGCTTGCTGTAATTCTGAAGCTTGCAAGTTTTTTAGTAAACGACTATTTCTATTTGTCCGAGCGCTTTTAACAAAGCGTAGCATCCACGCGACCACGAGCTTCAAGGTAATTAATGACGAATATTTTTGAAAAATGGCTGAAGTTTGAATAACTAAAAAATTTATATTAATATTCGTATTTTTTTTAAGCTCGGGCGCTAGATTTTGATTAGCGGATTTATGGATTTGTTCCGGCCAGTCATTTGGTGATGAAACAAAGTTAGACGGGCCGTGCCACCAAAGAGAGTTATTTATGAGGTCAGTAACTGAACAACCTCTTGATACCAAATCTGCGGAATTTTGTTTGGATGGTACGTAAAACCAATCGCCAGGATCGGATAGTTCTTGTATGGTCGCAATTCTATTAGCTACAAACGTTTTGTATTTTTTTGCAGCAGATCTGATCCAGTTAATCACAATAGTCAAGTCAGACCACAAATAGGTTTTATTAAAGCAAATAAAAAGTGCATTTTGAACCTTTTGAACTAACTCCGCGAGAAGTAGTGCATCGCATAATTCAAGACGCGGTATGGTGGACCCTTGAAGCGGAGCGACCCGAGACTTAGACGCTAGTAACTGGCAAGATATGTTTCCGTATGAATCTCGAGACTTAATATAAACGCAAGCCCCATAAGCGTTGGAGCTGCTGTCACTGAATCCATGGATGTCAATTTCGACGGCGTCAGAAATGATAACACACCTTGGTATTTGTAAAGTATTTAATAAATAAATCTCACTCGGAGCTTAAATGCTGGGGTATACTTTCGTCCCACGTGATTTTAAGTTGCCACAGTTTTTAAATTAGCAGTTTGCTATTAATAATGATAGGCGAAAGTAAGCCTAGAGGATCAAATAGTTGGGCTATAATAGATATTTCTTTTCGAGTTGCCAAATACTGTCCCATCCTTTACTTGCATATTGTATTGGATAACGTCTGACTTGGAGTTCCAGCAAACACCTAGAGCCTTGCTACTTTCGCGTTTGCACGAAGGAACAGTAAGAAGTGATGCTTCTGAGACGCTGTTACTTGAGAGAACATCAGCGTTATTAGACAGAAATTTGCGAATAGGAAATTCCGCGTTTGCTAGTATTGACGTTAATTCGTCACGAATTTTTAAAACCTCCGGAGTTGTATCACCGCCAGTTAAAAGATCATCCATGTAGAAGTCGGATTTAAGAACCTTGCACGTTGTTGGGAAGCGATCTACGTTAATAGCAGCCAAGTGCTGCAATCATTTAGTAGCTAGAGAACTAGCACTAGCACCCTGTTTAATTGGTAGATTTCTATAGGTTTGTCAGGATTTTCACGCCAAAGAATCTGGTGAAATTTCCTCTCAGAAGGATGCACAAGAATTTGGTGATACATTTTTTCGATGTTGCCAGTCAGAGCTATCTGATGCTTCCTAAACCTCAAAAGGGTGGCAAAAAGGTGTCCTGTATTACTAGACCTACAATTTGTGTATCGTTAATAGATATATTTGAGCTTGATTTTGCGCTCCCGTCAAACACAACACGCAACTTCGTGGTAAGTGAGCTTAATTTAAAAACAGCGTGATGGGGGAGAAAGAATGGTGGTATATCAGATATTGAAATTTTTGAATCTAGGGCATCAACAGTAGATGGTTGGTGTTTGAAATGTGGCTCAAGCTTGTTCATGTGACCTAATTCAATATGCTCTTGTATGCATTTAAAGTATTCGACCCGTAATGCAAATCGATTCAGAGCCCGTTCTTTGGATTCACTCAATTGCGATAACCTGGAATTGGAAGGTACAGAAACGATAAAACGACCCAAATGATCTTGGTGAGTGGTTTCAGCAAAATGCCTTTCACAAAAAGCTTCTTCTTTGGAAAATTTAGAAAGCGGGTTTTGCGGCTCAACATTTTCAAGGTGCCAAAATTTTTGTAATAAGTTATCCAAGTTACCATTTGGACAAGAAGGGTCCCTTGGAGTGTAATGTACCCGAAGAGCCTTGATTTGAATGATAACAACCAGATACTACCCAACCAAGTAAGGTTTTTTGGAGAGTCGACCTATTTTTGCCTAGTGAAATTTGACCTACGCACATTAAATTATAATAATTGCCGGCTCCAATTAGCAAGTCAATGAGAAGTAATTTGTTAAAGTTTTCATCCGACAGTCGAATATTTTCTGGGATGTTCAAAAATTATTTATCTAAAGAACGAAGCGGCAAATTTTCTGCAATGCTTGAAATAGTAAGACATTGCAGCGATGTTATGTAAGGAAGCTATTTTCAAATTAAACGCAGAGTTTGGTTGAGAAGAGCAAGAATTGATGCCTAATATTTGAATGTTAGTTTTATTGCGCTTTAAGTTCAATTTTTTTGCAAACTCCTCGGAAATAAAGTTACAATGACTGCCCGTATCTAAAATAACTCTTGCTATATGCCAAGTATTTTCG
This sequence comes from Aquatica leii, assembly GCA_035610365.1. Taxonomy (NCBI): domain Eukaryota; kingdom Metazoa; phylum Arthropoda; class Insecta; order Coleoptera; family Lampyridae; genus Aquatica; species Aquatica leii. The sequence goes on along the minus strand of CM069432.1, from coordinate 20,642,631 downwards.
TTTGACAATATTTTCACACAAGCAGTGGGTAACAATACATCAGCACTTCTGAAGCAGAAAAGTGTTGATTGCGTGTTAGTATTAGCATTATTATTAACCGCTCCTTCATTCGAAATAATTGCAGCTAGATTGCCAGCAGTACTAGGACCTGGTTCAGAGTTTGAAAATGTACTTGATCGTTCAAAACGCAACAAGTTATTATGCCTTTTATTACAAGACGTACAATTATATTTTGATTTGCAAGGATTTCTACTAGAATGTCTCAAGCAATTCCTACTTTTAATTCATATGCTTTATTATAGCGTTGTTGAGTAGTAAGCGCCAAAAGGTTAGGACAATGGTTTAAATAATGATCTCCTTTACAATTTGAGCAGACAATAGACTTTTCCGCAGTTAGGACAAGCGAGCGTCTGTAATTATTTGGAACCATTGGTTGGTTTTTGGTAGATGGGTCAGTTGGCCTAAAATTATTAAAGTTCTTGTTGGTATCAATCTCCTCCATAACCTCGCATTGTCGCTTCAAAAACTCATTTGCCTCATCCAAAGTTGGTATCAATTTTGGTTTATGTTCAGTTAACTTGGATTTTGTGAAGGTATCTAGTTTTGACATCAATATGTAATAAATAAATGCCGCGCAATCTTCCACGGCTACTGACAAATTTTGTAAAGCCCTAATATGTTTAAGATAATCGTCATAAAGTTTACGTAAATCCCCTGAATTATTTTTGACAATGGGTTTTAATTCGATTATGCCTTTTACATGATTTAATATAATTAATTTAGGGTTGTTATATCTTTTGCATAATAAACCAAACGCGATCTTATAATTACTCCCGGATGGTTAAATATTTACAATCGTTTTTTCAGCAGGGTCAATACACCTCCCTTTCAAATACATAAATTTTTCAATATCCGATAAATTAGCATTGTCGTAGATTAACGATGTGAATGTTTCTAAGAAACATTGAAATTCAGTGTAGCTTCCGTTATAACTAGGCAACAAGATTCTAGGAAGCTTGGCATTTGTACCATCATTCGAAGTCGTGCTACTGGTATTTAGTTGTTGAGCAGGTTGGTTTGATTCATCTTTGAAATTTTCTAAAATAAGAGTAGCGCGAGTGCTTGCGTCTAAATAAGCATTATAAAAATTGACGGGAGTCATTGCTTCGGTAACCTCGGTGAATATTCCATCGAGCTGTACGCATAGTTCATGATATTTTTCGGGAAATTCCACTATCCAAATGTAATTTGATTTTGGTAAGAATGGTTTTATTTGCTATTTTGCAACCCCTCCTTAACATTCTTTGTTTCTTTGCCTTAACATAAGTCTTGCTGCGAAAAAATTGGAGGAATACGACATTCCAATAGAAAAGTGAATTCGTCGTAACAAACGAATGGACGGTGAGATGGTCACCGATGCAGAACTCACACTGACAGCTGAAAATCAAAAGGACATGCTGGAATGTCTCGACCGATTCAATACGTTACTTCGAACTAGATCAAAGTCTATTGAAGATGTAGCTTCATTGATCGAGGTTGTACAGACAAATACTTTGCTTTCGGCGAACATCGAGGAGTTGAAATTAGCTGTACCAAAATTTACTGGTGTTTATGATGAGGTATCAGAAGCAGAACTTCTCTTAGAGCTACCACGGTTGAGAAGACATTTAAAAGCAGCTAATGTTGCAGTGTCTGATTGGGTATCTGTAGATTTTTTGAAATTCATCGTGGAATAAGATTTTACAGAGTCCTTTCCAAATCTTATCGTCGCACTGAAGTTATTTATGACAATTTGCGTAGATGTTGCTTCGTGCGAGAGGAGCTTTAGTAAATTAAAATTAATTAAAAATTATTTACGGTCAACAATGAGCAACACGAGGCTAAACAATCTTGCAATGTTAACTATCAAACACGAGGCAACACAAAGTATTAATTTTGAAGATGTGATTGCCGAGTTCGCAGCTGTCAAAGCTAGAAAGAAGAGATTATAATATTTGAAATATGTATTTTAAAGTTAAAAGTTTTTGCAACTTTTATATGTACCTATGTTTAATGTTTATGATACTTGATTGATAGTTTTGTAATTTGATAATCAATAACTAAAATTTTTGAAATGTTTATTTAAATTGCAGTAATAAATTCATACTCCATGCTTATCTGATTTTTTCTTTTACATAACGTTGATTTTCACCGTTTTCGAGGGGTGACACCATCGATATCCGCCCCAGGTGTCACCCATGCTAGCTACGCCACTGGTGTAACCCTACACTGATTGGTAATTGGGATTCTTTTATGCCGTTAGTAGAATTTCTATTAACATTACACTAATAAAAGTTTATTGACGCAATACAAACTAAAAATAAATATTTTTTTCCCTGTCTTTTATCAATCTGCAATCAGCCAAGAGCTATAATCAGATGTGACTTCTATTATATATAAGTGGCTTTAGATATGCACATCCTGTGATGTGTCATTTCTTGTTATTAGATGATTAGATGGTGGCTAGTCGTATTCTTTTTAGGCGGAATATAGAGTTCTTGGTGTTAAGGAGCTCTGTGGCTAAACTATTTATGTGTTTTTCAAGTCTCTGCTTATAGGCATCAGAAGACTTCTCTATTTCTTCTCTGACTGTAGGGAGTTGCAGATATTCATGCACTTCTGTGTTCCTTATGAACCATGGGGCATTGGTCAAAGTTTTTAATGCTTTATTTTGGAAGCGCTGTAGTATTTCTATATTTGAGTGACTAGCTGACTCCCAGAGTTGTATACCGTATGTCCATACTGGTTTTATAATGCACTTGTATATCAGGAGCTTATTCTCCAAGCTGAGAGTCGATTGCCTGCCCAGCAGCCAGTGCATATCCCTGAACTTTTTGTTTGCTTGTTCTCTCTTTGCCTTAATGTGATCCCTCCACGTAAGCCGTTTGTCCAGATGCATACCCAGGTATTTCACTGTTGTTTGTTGTGTCAAGATATCTCCGTTAAGTGTAACAGGTGGACAGGCACCTCTATTCAAAGTAAATGTTATGTGAACTGATTTTGCAGGACTAGCTCTTATTCGCCACATCTTTAGCCATATTCCGATTCTATCTAGATGTTTTTGTAGTTTTACGGATGCTAGACTAGGATCTTTACTGCTAGAAAGGATTGCAGTGTCATCTGCATAGGTCGCAGTTACTACTTCTTCTGTAATAGGTATATCAGCGGTAAATATTGTGCAGAGGATAGGGCCCAGCACCGATCCTTGAGGCACTCCTGCTTCTATTTGGCAGATGGATGACAGGCGATCTCCGCACTTGACTTGGTAAATTCGTTGTTCCAGATAAGACCTCAAAAGCATGTACTCAGTGTTTGGAAGGAGTAGTTTTAGCTTATGTAAGAGACCCTTATGCCATACACGGTCAAAAGCCTGTTGTATGTCTAGGAATACGGCCGTGCACTACTCCTTCCTCTCCAGCGTCTGTCGTATTGTGTGAACTACTCGGTGTATTTGTTCAGTCGTTCCATGGTGTGTCCGAAATCCGAATTGATGGTCTGGTATTATTTTTTGCTCCTCAAGAACTGGGAGAAGTCGACTTAATATTAGTTTCTCAGTAAGTTTTGATAGTACTGGGAGAAGACTTATAGGTCTGTAAGATGTGACTTCTGTGGGAATCTTCCCCGGTTTAAGTACCATATTTATAATGGACACTTTCCACAGATTTGGGAAGTATTGTAGTCTCAACACTGCATTAAAGAAGATTGTCAGCAGAACTATACCTTTCTTTGGTAGCTGTTTCAGAACTTCTGCCGTTATCAGGTCAAAACCGGGAGCTTTCTTTTGTTTTAGTTGGGCTATGGTTTTTTTGACTTCTGCTGGGGTGACTGATTTCAAGGGTAGAGACATTTGCTGATCGCTATTTAAGATCCCGTCGATCGTTTTTTCTGTGTCGTCAGCATCAGCTTCATCGGATTTAAACACACTTTTTAGGAAGGTGGCGAATAATTCTGCTTTATCTTCTGCTTTGTATGGTGATAAAGTCTTTAATTTGTCTTGCAAAATCCTATTCTCTAGTTCTTTGAGCATTGATTTCAGTACTTTTTGAGCTTTGTTTAGTGCCTTTTTGTCTTGGTGATTCCTACTAGTATGCCATTGTCGCCTTATTTTTCTTTTTACAGCTGTCATTTCTCTAATTTCCACGGTAGTGTTCAAATTTTTCGATGTTACTTCTATATAGGGAGATGATAGCCAAGCTGCTTTTTGAATTAAGTTGGTAGTATACAACGCCGCACTTTCTATATCATCTTCCGTTTTAAGAGGTATACAGAGTGTGGTATTATCTTCAATGTAATCCCGGAATGTTTCCCAGTCAGTTTTATGGTTGTATAAAGTCTCGGGTAATTGTTTTAAGATCACTGTAGTGCTTAGTGTACATATGATAGGCGTGTGGTCGGAAGAGCCATCCAGGCATGATTCAATTTTTGTGTAGAGTCCTGATATTCTTTTGGTGACGAAGAAGTCTATGAGGTCTGGGATTTTATTTGGGTCAGTTGGCCAATGAGTCGGTTCCCCTGTTGAAAGTACATTAAGATTATTGCTGTCAATAGCATTTTTCAAAGTTCGGCCTTTCGTATTTGTTAATCGGGAGCCCCAAAATGCGAAGAAGTCATTGTACATCTGCTCGTCGATTCGATATCGGGGGGGGGGGGGCAGTACACTGCAGCCACATTCAACGAGCCCTGCCAGTCGTCAACAGATACTATAGCAGCCTGTATATGTGCTTGTGGATATGGTGGTAACATATGATATCTTATGTTTTCTTTTATTACTATAGCAGTTCCAGCATGTGATGTGCCGTCTGGATGATTAGCGTAGCATACGGTATATCCCTTGATTTTAATCACTCTTTGATCAGTCATATGTGTTTCGGAAATTAATAGAACATCAATTTTGTTGTGGTTTATAAACAGCTCAACCTCGTGCTTATTTGGAGATAAGCCATTGATATTCCATGCAGCTATACGTATAAATTTCATTTCTGGTTCTGAGCTATGAGTGTCGTTAGGAGACCCATTAAGGTGCCTATTTGTGTTATGAGGATATCAATTTTTTCTGATTACTTTATTATTATCTGCTCTAAGGAGCTTGTTGACTGAGAATGTGCATTCTCTATTTTTCGGGTCCAGCAAACATCATTCATGATGTTGGACATAGTTTCAGATGTATGTGCAATGTTTCTTTGCTGGTTGCTTAACTGCTGGTTGCCAAGTTTTAATGGAGGAAAGTTATCTTGAGTAAGGGGGGGTGGCATTGTTGTTTGTGTGGGTTGTTTTGCAATTACTGGGTCTCTTTTGTTTGCAATATTTCCCATTTTTCGAGCCTTTATCTCTTTATACACTTGACAGCCCTTGTAATTGGCTGGGTGGTCACCATGACAGAGAGCGCAGGTGGCCGGTGTATTCTTGTCTTTTTTTGGACAATCAGTGGTTTTGTGTCCTTTACCACATTTGACACACCTGTGGGGACGCATACAGTTGTTTTTTGTATGTCCGTATTGTTGGCACCTAGTGCACTGAGGGATCTCAGTCGATTTTCTTGGGTCCTCTATCTTGACTTTAGTGTGGTTTATATATTTTATATTCTTTACATCTGGGTTGTTAGAGCCTGGTTCAATATTCACGAAAAACATATTGAGTGGCTTTTTATTTTTTCTTGATATTGCACAGATGACTTGACCTCTGACCTTGTTTCCAGTATTCTCAATCTCCTCTATAATGGCTGTTTTTGGAGTGGAGTGGTGCAAGTTTTTGACAACAATTCTGTTACATTTGTTTTGCTTCTGTGTGAAGGTGTGTCCAATAAGGCCGTTGGTTCGAATAACTTCTATTAAGTTTTTATAAGTTTCAGGTGTCTGTGACATTACTCTTAGCTGGTCCCTGTTAATGATCTTGTTCGTGAAGCTGTCTCTAGGCACAGACTTATTTAGTAGTTCTGTTAGTTTAGATAACTCTTCTATGCCATAAAGGACAATAGGTGGGGGCTTGCTATTTTTTCTATTATGGGTGGCTGTAGCTGGCGTTATGTCCTCGGTTAAGTCTATCGGTAATCCACTGAATCTATTCGAGGTATTGATTCCCGTGTGTACTTCAATAGAACTTTTTATATTTGGTGGGCTAGCAGATATTCTCTTTCTTTTTGGGTAGCGGTCTGTACTATCTGGTACTCTTTGCCATGGAGGAGGGCAAACTTTGTTAGCATCTGTGACATTTGCAGATGGTGGTGACACAATTAATGATTTTTTTAAGTCTTCTCCAGTAATTGCACCTATTGAAGATGATCTCGGTCTTGTGATGAGCAGGCTTGGATGGAATACCTGCTGAGTTAATTTTTTTTTGTTTGTGTTTGTGTTGCCAGTAGCATTCACTGTCGCGGAGGCGACACTGGTCACCTACCTCCGCGCACGTTTTGTTGCTTGTGTTATTAGGATCTATCATTTAGTCCCACGAGTAGGGTCGATTAAAACTGTCACTCCTAGGGTGACGCCCATTTCCAGTGAGAAGGCTATTTTCAACGACGGTTCACCTGCTCCATCGAGGTTGGTCGCTCATGGCTGACTCACCAGTCAGTCATCCATCCCCTTGGCGCGCCCCGCACCGTGGGAAAATAAATATTTAAAAATATATTTGTTTCTGCTAAAATACAAACGCATATGTTAAATCTTTACCAACTGTCTAATTTTTATCAACATTTTTTTTTTCTACAACATGCTTTTGTTGATCACAATGCAATGTCGTTTTTTGGTTTGTTTTTTTAAAATAAAATTAAAATATTTTTTTTTAAAAGAGTAGATTAAAAGTTTTTACATTTTTAAGTTCTCTAAAATTACAAAGTTTTAATGTGAAGTCTTTTAAGCTTTATTATTTAAAAATTCAATTCAAATAATAATTTAATTCATTAGAAAATTAATTATTTTTAACAGGCTTTTTTATTTAACACAAAAAAAGTTATGACATTTGCCAAAAACCGGTGGAAATATTGTGAAAACTGCCTATGACTATCTAAACATAGAAGTAATACATATGCAAAATTTAAAAGAATACTGAAATTATTAAGTAACCATTAATGGTTTACTACGAGATTGTTTTGATATTGAACTTCATCTTTATCCACAGTATCAATCATTTTGTTAACAACTAACTTTTTGTGTTTGTATTTATAAATGCAGCTTTAAATTTTTAGTTTTCAAAAACATTTGAACACATTTCGAATAGATTATAACAATATTTCTACATAGGCTACGATGCGAAATTCTTTCGTAAGTGCGTTACAAAATGTTACTATTGCTTTTTACTTATTTCCATAAAAAGATGTCACTTAAAAGAATAAATAATTAATAATAACGATTCTCCTAGTTTTCTCTTCATATGCGATGTTTTATTCTTCATTACCTTGTACTAGTAAACAAAAATAAAGTATACCTACATGAATTCAAATATTTGTTTGTACAATTTCAACCGATTGATGTAATAAAATAACTTTTAAACAAAATGTATTAATTGATTATACAAGATTGTGTTGAAAATGTTGCGTATAGAAGACGCAAAACCACAAATAGCTTAAGAATATGTATAATTTTTATACTAACAGGTGCTCATTAATTTATTATATAAAAATAAATTGTGTCGTTCTTACGTAGTATATATTCTCGCTTACACGAGGCAAATACTTATTTTACAAAAAAAAAGTATTTTTTAGTAATAAAACAATCAAACCAACAGTAATATCGTTCGAGGCAATCAACACAATATGAACTGTTTTAAGATCAAACCGGTGTTACTGCACTCAGAAAAGTAAGAATATAAGTCAAGGTATCTGGCGTTCTCCAAGTCGATGACCCAAAACGTAATTAATTTCCACATCGTAAACAAAAGCCTAATTTTTTTACAATAAATTTATTGATGTTCATTAATTGTCTACATTATAGTATTCATAATATAGTATGTCGAACCTAAAAAAATTAAAAAAAAAAGATTTTGAAAAAATGAAATGCATCAAATAAAATTCACTAAAAAACAATGATTTAACATAATGAAACAATGAAACGACGAAATTTTCATTTAACATTTTAATGATCACTATCAATTAGTCGTCTGGTAGACTTGAACTTCACATCTAACACAATAAATATGACTAATAAACACATCTCAAAATATTTATTTACATGAAATTATTTTTAGAAATCGATGCCATACACATTTAAGCTGAATGTGTGCTAGAGTTTCTGTGTTGTTTTTTTTTTGTTTTTATGGTAATAGTATTTTTAAGGTTTTAACTTCTCCGAACGTTGGTGTAAACCAGAGAAATATTCTGACTTCCATCTACTCTAAAAGTCTTGGACCATTTTCACACAGACTAAACTGGTATTTACTTCCATCTACCGAAACAACACTGGCTTCACTTTTAAATTCGTCGTTTAAGGCGTTAAAAGAATGATAGCTCCTTGAAGGTCCTTCTTGTTCTAAAATTTGCTTCAATTGACAGTTAACAGATTTCACCCACGCTTCTCATTATTTACCAAAATTTGGTGTTTCTGGAGGTATATATGTGCCATGTGTCATTTAAAAATATTCAACTCTTTAGTCTAGCAGCATTTACTCTGCTGGTATAAACGTCATGCTATGATTGCTCATGTCCCCCGTACCACAACCAAACCAATCCACGGGGTACCCACCTCTAGTAATATAAACGAGACATACTGGCAACTATCAGGAACACTCATATTCAACACACCACAACTTCCATTCTCGATTCAACAATTCCCCACACCCACTCAGCCAACTTTCTACCACCATAACTACCTTTTAATTAGCGCACAATACTGCAAGACAACATATTCTCAGGAACCGCAAACCCAGAAAATCACAAAGACATGAAACTAAACTCAGACAAACATTTTAGTGTTGAAAACACTTATAGGAAACCTCATTCAAAGGCTCGTGTAACAAAACGATAAAACGCTCAGATGAAACAAATCTGGAACTTGCGGTGGTGCCCAATTTTACTTAATTTGTTGTATTTTTTGGATGCAGTCTTCATTATTATTATTAAACAAGATATTCATTATGATTAGTTAATTTCACTCAGCAGTGATAAAAAAGTTTTAACACAATTTTCGTGCAACTTTGCACACTTGTATCTTTTAAACTATTGCACGTAATTGTACCCTTCCGCTGATTTTTTTATAGTAAATTCTGTCCTCTATTTTATTTATTTTTATCTTATTTTATTTATTGGTTATCTTAAATTATTAAGCAAATTATTTCAATACAAAAATTTTGGCGATTTTGATGCTGGTGTAATATTACGGCATTGACAAAGCTACCCTTAGCCGCAAAAAAAGCTGCGGTGGTCACTAAAAGCAACTTGATCGAAGCACATGATTCATGCGGTACCTTTTAATGTAGAAGGTCGTATTTACATTTAAGGAAACGTAAAAGTGAAATAGAAGTGTAGAAGTTGGAGAAGATAGTGAGCGAAGGAACGGGAGTTAGTAGTGGTAGTAAGAGAGAACGGCCAAAGGATGTAAATGAATAAAAAAAATAGAAATTTTTGCATTTAAATCGAAATTAAAACAAAATTACTACAAGTGGGACGTTTTAAAACACGAAAAAGCAAAAAAAGAAGATAAGGAAGAAGAAAAATCAATAAAAGAGAGAGAGAGGAAGAGGAAAAGGTAAGACAACAAATATTTGAAAGAGGAAAGAAAACAATGATGAAACAGATAGAAGATGAAAAAAGATTGAAAAAGAGAAATAATATTGTAATAAAGGAGTGGAGAAGTGAAGAACCACAAAATGATTTAGCATTGATGCTAGAAGAAAAATTAAATGTAAAAGTAGAAGTGAAAAAGGTGACAGTAATAAACAGAGAGAAGAAAAAGTAAGTGGCTGTGGCGGAAGTGAGAGGAGGGGAGGAAAAGCAGAAGGTGATGGCGGAAAAGAAAAAATTAAGTAATACAAGAATATATATAAGTCTCGATTTGACATGGGAAGAAAGAAGAGTGCAAAGAGAAATATCGAACATAGCAATGGAAAAAAGAGCGTAAGAAAAAAGAGTATGCGTAGGATACAGGAAAATGGCAATAGACGGAGACAGATACACATGGAACCACAGGGATAAGGGCCTTAGCAGAGAAAGAGGAGAGAAAATAAGTAACCAAAGGGTAAAAAACTAAAGGGCGAAGGGGAGACGATACAGGAAAGAAAATTGATAAAATGGCAAAGAAAAGAAATAATGAATAATGGAAAAAGAAAAAAAAAGAAAAAGAAGGAGGAAAAAAAGAAAATAAGGAAGAAGTACAGAGGGAGGTGAGTGAGCTGAGAGTATTGTTTTAGAACGTAGCGCGAATAAAAAACGGAAACGGAAAGGAACGGGAAAGTTAATATAATAGCGAAGGCTTCCACGGCCGGAAACTATACTAACATTAGAATGTCTTCCGGAACATTCTAATGTTAGAACAGGAAAGTTGCCGGATTTTGAGTGGGTGGTGCAACATTCAGAAAGAGAGAAGAATAAAGAGAGCAAAGGTTGAGTCAGGAAACGAAAGAGAAGGTGAATCAGAGAAGAGAAATTGTAGAAAAGAACATACAGTGGGGAAAAACAAGAATAAAAGTAGTGGCGGTTTATAGCAGTAGAAAGAAAGAAACAAGGAAGAACATAGAAGAGACGATAAAAGAAAGGGAGAAGGGATTGATAATAGTAGGAGGGGACTTTAACGCGAGAATAGGTGTAGAGCGGGTATACAAAAAAAGGAAAAGGACGGGAAAGAGACAAACAAAGGACAAAGTAATAAATAAAGAGAGAGAAGAACTGCTGGAAATGTGCAACGACAAAGGGTGAGCAATAATAAATGGGAAGAGAAGAAGCAGGAATGGGGGAATATACGTACATAGGAGGACGGCGAGAATCAATAGTAGATTGTGTAATGACAAATGAAGAGACTGGAGAAAAGGTGAAGACATTTAAAGTGGAAGAAAGGGTAGAATCAGACCACCAACCATTGGAATTGACAATGGAAGGAGAAAAAAAAGAGAGAGAAGAAGAGGAGTACATAACGAAAAAAAGGTGGCCAGAAGAAGGTATAAAAAGATATAAAGAGAGAATAGGGAATACGGTATGGGTAGGGAAGGGATTACAAGAGAGTGTGGAGGAAATAAGAGAGATGATAGAGAAAGTAAAAGACAGAGTCAGATTTAGAAAGTGGAAGGGGAAGAAAACAGGATGGAAGAAATGGTGGAATAGAAAATGCAAGGAAGCAAAGAAAAATGCAAAGAGAGCATTAAGACAGTGGAAAAAGAGAAAAGAAAAAAACAATACAGAGAAGCAGTAAAAATATACAAGAAAACATGCGAAAGAAAGAAGAAAGAAAACAAAAGAAACAAGAGGAGCGGATCAAAGGAAAAAATGGAAAAAGATGTATGGAAGTACCTGAAAGGAAAAAAGGAAAAAAACATGACAAGGAGAATACAAATTAAAGAATGGGAGATATATTTTAGAAAGCTGCTGTGAGAGGAAGAACAAAATCAGAAAAAAAAAGAAAAGACGAAGTAGTAAGACGGGAAGAAGGAGATAAGGATAGAACAAAGGAAGACGAAGCAGTAGCGGCAATAAAGAAGATAAAAAAGAGAAAAGCGGCAGGAGAAGATGGGATTCAAGGCGAAGAGTAAGTATATGGGGAAGAAAATGTAGCAGAAAGGATGACGGAAATACTAAATAAAATATGGAAAGGGGAAGGATTTCCTGAAAAATGGAGAGAGGGAATAATATGCCCGATCCATAAAAAAAGAGAAAGAAATAAAGTCAAGAATTTCAGAGAGGCAACATTATTAAGCACGGCATACAAATTATATGCGACAGTACTACAAGGAAGACTACTAAAGAAAATAGAAGAAAAACGTTTGGTACTAGACGGACAAGCGGGATTCAGAAAAGGAGGAAGCGTGATAGTCAAGTGTTTATATATATATGCTATATATAAAAACTTGGCGACTAGAGAACTAGAAAAGAAAGAGATAAAATGGTGGTACTATTCGTAGATCTAAAAGCCGCTTTTGACAGAGTGAACAGGGAAAAACTGTGGGAATACATGAAGAGATAAAAAATCAATGAAAGATGAATAGAAAGAATAGAAGAAATCTACGAGGAAACGAGGAGCAGGGTCAATTGAATGGGAAAGAGAGTGAGAAATTTATTACAAAGAGAGGGAAGACAAGGAGAGGACAACAGACAGGAGGGATAATGGTAAAGAAAGCGTAGGTATGGTAGTTGGCGTATGCGGATGACATAGTGTTGATGGCTAAGAAGAAAAAGGAAATAAAAGAGATGATGAAAACGCTGGAAAAATACATGAAAAAAAAAGAAATGGAAGTAAACACGAAGAAATCCAAAATAATGATATTTAGAAAAGGAGAGGGGAAAAGAAAAAGAGAGGAGTGGAAAGGGATGAGAAAGTGCAGGAAGTAGTGTTGTATGGGGCGGAAATATGGGGGTGGAAAGAATGGAAGAAGGTAGAGGGTGTTACGTAAATTTCTCAAAATAAGGACGTAACAAACCCAAGTTCTAACTTTAAAGGAAACCTTACGTTAGTAAAACAAAATATAATTTCAAAATGAAACAAACACAGACGTAGTGGAACCCAAAACACAAATAATAATAATTAGATAAAAAAAAATTTGTTACTATTGTTTCTCTAAATTAATTAAACAAAAAATTAATCCCGATCAGAATCGATTCATCAGGGTTACAAAGGAACGATAATTGCTACTTAAAATTATAGTAACATAATATAATATAGGCGCCACTAGGCCGTAAAGCGTAAATAAATCAAAACCTGTACTTAAACGTCGTCACCTCGAAGACAGGAATCGTATGCGTTTGTCGATAACTCTTGACGACTCCGCTCTAATAAATCGCTAACAAAAGCAACGGAAAACCGAACGTAGAACACCGAAAAATTTCGGTGTTTAAACTAAATTAAAATGTTATTTAAAGAACAACCCTTAGGACTGTATAGTGATTAACAGCCTGACCTGCGGAAACAAAACAAGGATCAACATAAAATAAGGAAAGAAAAATAACTCTTACCGAGTGGTGGATAAATTAAATCCTGGATAAAAAATCCGAATAAATCGTATGTATATTAAATCTGACAAAAATCCCAATAGTTATACTTAAATTACATTTCTGGAGCAAAAATCTCGAAAACCCGAAACTTGCAACCTTAAGCAAAAATTTGCTCCAGAAAATATCTAGGCAATTTTCTCAAATGACCGTTCACCATCGTCTCCTCGAAGTGCCCACACGGGAAATACCTCAGGGTCATTAATCGAATAAATAATAATTTTTGAACCAAAATTAATATAACGCAAAATTTGCATGTAACAAGGGGCTACAGGAAAAATACTGGAGATTAGTTTTGGGACTGGACAGAGATACACCGGGGTATATTGTAAGAGAGGAGGTACAGGTAGCAAAAATGAGAGTAGAGACAAGAAAAAGGGTCATAAAATACGAGAAAAAACTGAGGGAAAGAACAGAATGCAAAATACTGCAAGAATGTTGGAAAGAGATAAAGGGAGGAAAAATGAAGTACGGACAGGAGAGCAGAGAAGGGTATTACAAAAGAAACGGGTACGCGAGAGAAGAAGTGGAGAGATTAAGAGAAGAGGGAGTAGGGGTAAGGGAAGAAATAATATGGAGAGATAGGGACATCGAAAAACAAGAAAGATGGACAAGGATAAAAGAGGGCAGATATAATAGGAATTATAAGAATCTCAAGGGTGAAAGGGTGACAAAATATTTAAATGATATAGAGAATAAAAGCAACAAAAAGAAAAAAACTGATAGCACGGTTAAAATGTTGGAACGCGGAGTTAGGTAACCAATACTGGAAAAAAGAAGAAGAAAAGATGTGTAGACTATGTGGTGAAGAGACGGGGGACCTTAATCACATGAGAGATAAATACAGAGAATTAAGAGAAGAGGTTATGAAAATAGAGGAAATCTTAGACGAAAACGGAAATGGAGCGGAGTGGATGGAAGTAGTATGGAAAAGGAGGAAAAAGTTAAGAGGAGAGGAGGGATAATAAAATGTATTAAAAAAATGTAAATAGAATGTTATGTAGTAATTGTAAATAGGGGAAGCACGAACCAATTTGTAAGCTTAAGCAACAAATAAAGTTAAACTTATACTAGTTTAAATCATAAACGATTTCCCTGTAAAGTTATCAACATAGGACGAAATAGGTAAAATAAAATTTGAGTAAATTTTGAATGTCGAAATTGTATCAAGAGTCAAACAATCGTAAAGATTATTAGCGTTATAAATATGTTAAGACTAGAGAAAGGATTCATGTTAAAGTAAAGTTGGTCCCTTTAATGCTTTTTAATAGTCAGTAACGCATTTGTTTAATATTAATAGAAGAAAAAAATTGTAGAATCGGTAAAAAAAAGATAATTTAATAAAAAGGCATGTCGATTATTTCGCGTTGTAAAATGTTTTTATTGCGAGTCAAATCTGCTGTAAGTTTTCTTTAGATATGACATGCACGCATGATTGCACGAAACGTCGCCATATAAAAAATCTTGAGTGGTTTAATTTGCCTCTCCTAGTGAAGAGTATTCTAGAACCTATTCATTAACTTATTTATTATATTACGTAGGTAATATTGTGTTTGCTTTCAACACCTTCCGATAATTGCGATATCTGTGAATTTTTCATCCCTGCCGAGCGAAATTAAGACTTATTATATTTTTAAAACATAAAATTAATCATAAGGAATATCTTATTTAATAATGATAAAAAGTGCATTCGAAAAATACAAGAAATTAATTGAAATTGGGCACCACCGTAAGTTCCAGATTTGTTTCATCTGAGCGATTCATCGTTTCGTTACACGAGCCTTCGAATCAAGCTCCTTATAAGTGTTTTCAACACTAATATGTCTTACATTTTAGGTAATTAAACCGGGTACACAGGCACTACCGTTTATCTTGCTTAAGCGTGCACGTCACAACCAGAAGTGGTTGCAATTTCGCAACCCCTACTTAACATTCTTTGTTAGGCGGCTAATTCAAAATATTTGTAGGCCGTAACAATACCTACATAACACTAGAAGAAGACCATTTCTCATTTACTAAAAATCATAACATTTTTTACTATTATTTAAAAATATATAAACAACATAGCAAAAAGTTTTTTTATAAAATATTCTATATGAAGCAAATTCTTTTTTGTTTATACCGCATTTAGTTTATTGGCCCAATCTTTAAAAGATGCATAAATTTCTTCTATAACTAAACAATTACATCAATAAATAAATTACGTACACGGTAATGATATTCATTCAATGCCTTTTTTACGCAAACCGGAAAACATCATTAGTTGTGTCTATGATAGATTTTCTGCAAAAATTTAAAGCATGATTTATTTATTTTATTGAAATGTGTATTATTGAGTCCTAAAAGAATCTACACTAAAAAATATATACAGTAATAAATACTACAAACATCGTTAATAATTTAACCCACATAAATGTGTGCCAATGGTTTGATTTATTTCATGTCTGCTGTATCACTTTAATAATATTAGAGAGTATACGTAATAGTTTGTAACAATTTTTGTTGACGATTATTAACATTACTTTTTAGTATTGTGTGTTGCCTATCCATTTGGCGTAAAAACGTTGCATTTACTAAATTTAAAATAAATCACAAATAAGAAAAATTAATGTTTGAAACGCTTAAAAATTCAATTTGTTAATGTGTCGATTTAATCTAATATAAATAGCAGGTTTTAATTCATTAATTTTAAAAACATTATTTATGCCAAGGAATATGTATGTATATATTACTTTTAATGTAGAATAATGGTATTAAAAACTGTTTTGTTTAAACCTGAAAAATCTCCGAGTCTACTGAAACTGATTGTGACTCCGTTATCCAAACAAAAGAGCTAATCATAATCAGTTTTTACTTATTTTTTTCAATTATTACATAAGATTCGATAAGTGCAAAGCCAACTTTACACAACTTGGATAGATTCTTTATTCATACATTTTGGATACCTTCCTCTTCTGAAAGGAACTAGCAATTAGTATAAACAAAACAGATGCGATTTTAAAGTAGCGTGCTTTGTTGGAAGACATTCTAAGTTATATTATCTTTTCTTCTTCTTGTTTAGTCTAGTCTGAAACAGATAATTAACGAATATTATTTTATAACGCAATCAAACTTATCATTCCTTCACAGGGTTTAGAAATGTATCAAATAGAAACTTATCTATAACTTATCGCTAGCGACAGCAAACACAAAAACATATAGCAACAGTTTTATTAGCTTTACCAATAAATATTTAGAATAATTTTAAATTTGTATTTATCACAAAATCTAATTGTGATAAGTAAAAAATATGCTGATGTTCCTTAAATGGATACTGATAGATTTTCAGAAAAAACGTTGCGACTAATTCCATTAGAATTTCAGCTGAATTTCCCGACATGATGAATTTTCTATTTCGTCAATGCTAAAAGTTTAAATTATTTTTTATAAGATTTTTTTGTACGAAAAACAAACATTTGTTTGCTGCTACTATCAAATACACATTAATAATATTCATAATCTGCTAGGAAAAGGTCTCGACCTTTTGATTACTCGTAAATAAAATAGCAACAAATAATCACCGTTTTTTGTCACATTAGATTATATAAAACTGCGTTGTTTTATCTAAACAAACATTCCAAACGTCGTCATTTATTTGTGTTGAAATGTGATTAATCAACAATTATTTATCATTGAAAAAGTTGACAAATTTGTAAAAACAAATAATACAAAAATTACTTTAATGTTAATGAACTATTTATTTAACAGATCACTTTTTGAAACGATAATTTATTTCTACACGCACATTTTTTTATTAGTTTAAAATGTTTTTTGTAATAAAATTTGTGTTATAATTTACCCAAAGTAAATTACCTAAAGTAAAAAATAATTAACTAAGGCGTTAATCGTTATTGCCTAATTATAACAAGAAAATGTACAACAATTTAAGTAATAATTTTTAAAGTACTTCTTAAATGTAGTTCGTCAATCGTAATTGTATTGCCATTAACATTTGGAAAAATAATTTTAATTAACGCAATTATTCGACTATCTAAAAATATTTTCGCTAACCTATACTCAAATATACAAAGTATTTTTTACATTTTTTTTGCAGCTTGCAGAAGTATTGCAACAATGCGTATGTCATATTGATATAAGTTTACATGGAAGCAGCAGCAAAAAAAAACAGTAAAAGAATACCAATAGTCCATCTGCCGTCATATCTTTGCAAAATCCGTCACAATCTTTCAGTTATTAAAAAAAATAAATAAAGCTGCTGAAATGAAGGCCTACGTTTTTTATTCAAGAAAGGACAAAAATCTCACACCTGTATAAAAAGTATTTACAAAAAATCAAAACTTTATGCAAAAAAAGTACAAAAGGACAAAACACGAATTCTCTGATTTACTGCGAAACAATAATCTAACTAAAATTTAACTGCTTACACAAAAAAAATTTGTCTAAGAATGCTATACGATGACAAGTCATTTAAAAAAATCTATCAAAATTGATGATATCTATCTGAAAAATTTAGCCAAGATTGACTTAAAACTTCACAACGATTTAAAAACCTTTTACAAAAAACAAAACAAAACTATATTCAAGAAAGTACTTTACCAAAACACGACTTCTTTGATTACCTATTTAAAAACGTCGATAATTTAAATTTAAAAAAAACAATCAAATTTAAGATTGCTATATTTTCATAACGGTTCGTCACAACGATTTTTTTTTTTTATCAAAAAAATTGCCAAAATCATACTTAATATACATCTTTTACTTTTATAACAAATCTGACTAAATGATAGCATATGATTTTCTGTCGTATCTCATAAAAAAAATGTTTTTTACAGTTATTGTACCACTTTTAAATTTTACTAAAATAATTTGGCTCAATGTTTGATAAACAATATTTTAAAAAACCCAGCTGCGCCTAAAAACTGATCTAGTAAAAAAACAACTAATTTTTTTGTAGATTAAAAGTGAGCTAAACAAAAACGTCTGAGTTTTTTGTCTTGACCTACTACAAGTACAAGCTTATTTCTACTTTTTTGGTACAAATTTTGATCTAGTTGTAAAAACATTGATGTTGCCATCTTGTCAACAACCAATAAATAGTTAGAGAACGTCAAAGTCTACTTAAAAACATATTCTTTTTATTTTAATTTATTTGACACCTTTATCTACGATATATTTAAAACTTTAGGTAAATGGGTTGTCGCTTCAAGCTTACAATGATTTTGAAGTTGTTGCCTAATTTTTTAATTTAATTTAATTAGTTCATATATTCCTAGTACGAAAAAAAGACCCCATGCATTTTTCCCTAAAGTCTTTCTGTAATTTCAACGTTAAGAGTTTGCTGAATGCTGTAGTACCAAACAAATTCAAAAACATACAAAGTAACGTTATAATCTTCAACAAACCCTTTCAAAATATCTTCTTCTTCTCCTTACGTTAGGACTAAGTCCTGTGTTTGCATCAATGGTTTGCTAGGCGTAGTTGGGATGCTGAGGACCAGCTTTGATACCATCTTATAGGTAGTCGTCCAGGTGGTCAAGGTGTATTTGGTTTTTTCTCTTTCGCAGTTTTTGCCAGCCGTTCATTTGGCATTCTGTTTACGTGGTCTCTTCATTCTCTTCTCCAACCTCTTGCCCATCTTACTACATCTTGAATCTCACATGTATCTCTTATTTCTACATTTTTCTTTCGGTCAAATAGCGTATGTCCTGTTATTGATCTTAGTGTTCGTATTTCTGTTGTTCTTAAAAGTCGTTTCGTTGTTGTGTTCTCTGCTCTGGTTTCTATCGCATATGTCATGACCGGTCTTACGCAAGTTTTATATATTCTGACTTTACTCTTTGTGCTCATATGTTTATTCTGCCAAATTATATCTCTTAAGTATCCTAATATTAATGATGCCTTTGTTGTTTAAGCTTTTACTTTGTCCTTTAGGCTCTTATTACTTGTTATGTTTGCTCCTAGATATTTGAAGGACATCACTTGTTCTACACTTTGATGGTAAATCGCGAATTTACATCTTCTTGTAAGGGATTTTGTTTTCTTTGTGGATATTTGCATGTTGAACGTTTTTGCTATTTGTTGGAATTTATACACGAGCCTCTGTAGGTTATCTTCGTCTTCCGATATGATCACTGCGTCATTAGCATAGCATATTAGTTTTATTTCTTTATCACCCATTTGGTATCCTCTCCCAGTTTGCTTTACTTTGTTTATAATTTTATCCATTATGATGTTAAATAAAATTGAGCTTAGGCTGTCTCCTTGTCTGATCCTAGATGCCACAGGTATTTTATTACCTAATTTATTTGCCGTTCTCACATATGTATAATTCTCGGTAAACAGCTTTACGATCATTTTTATTATATTAGAGTGAATGTTCCTTTTTGTTAGTAGGGCTGTAACATCAGTTAAGCGTACCCTATCAAATGCCTGGGTAAAATCGATGAAGCACATATAGGCTGGCTTGTTAAACTCTATAGTCTTTTCAGTTATTTGACGGATTATAAAAATGGCATCTATAGCAGACCTGTTATTTCTGAACCCTTGCTGTTCTTCACAAATCCCGGTTGACATTAGTTTTTCTGCTAAGATTTTAGTAAATAGTTTTTGAATCGCACTCATTAAGCTGATACCTCGATAATTTTGTAGGTCGGTTTTTTCTCCCTTTTTAAAGGTCGGAATCAGAATATTTTCTTTCCATTCAGATGGTATACTCTTGACTACAAGTATTTTGTTAAAGAGAGATTGTAGTTCATCGTGTAGTATGTCCCTTCAATATTTAATTATTTCATTCCTTATTTCGTCAATTCCTGGGGCTTTTCTGTTCATTAGTTTGGCTACCATTTGGTGAATTTTTTCCAAGGAAAAGACCCTATTTTTGGTGTAATTGACGTTTTCAATCTCATGATGTAACTTTTGTGCTTGGGTGTTGGTTTCTGTTAAGCTATAAAGTTTTTCAAAATGTCTTTCCCATTCTTCTGCCGTAATTCTTGTACTTTGTAAGTATTCATTTATTAGTTTTTTTTCTATTTGTTCCATATCATTCAAAAATTTCTCCCAATGTTCTCTCTTGATTTTTCGAATATTTTCATTGATCCTGTTCCTTACAGCTTTATAGTCATTATATGTTATTGCACTAGATCTATATTGCAGGAACGATTTCCTTTTCTCTTTTGCTAAGGTCTTGACTTCTTGTTTAAACCAGGGCTTTGTATTTGGTCTTTCCCCCTTTTTTATTGTCTTTCAGCTGTTCAGCTCTTACATAGATATTATTGTCAGTTATTTTTTCTCTAAGCCTTTATTGATATAGGTATTTAGTCAAGTCCTCTGATAGGAACTCTATATTCAGCTTACTTTGTCCTCGTGTGTTTTCGAAGTTGTATTTATGTCGTGGTTTATGTAGATAGAAAGTATTATTAATTCTTAGTTCATTTTGTATGCCGAGTTGTATCATTTGTTCGCCACTCTCATTAGTTATTTCTTTGTTAAATCGGTTTTTGATACCAGGTATAACCTCATCGCCTACTCTTGCACTGAAATCCCCTAAGATTATTATTTCATTTTCATTTGGTATATTGTCTAAGACTGTTTGTAAGGTCTGGTAAAATAATTTTATTTCCACCTGTGGTTTGCTAGTATCGGGTGCATAGATACTTGTTATATGCGTTAGTCTTGATTTTTGTAATTCGATTGTCATCTGGAGTATTCTGTCACTAATGTATCTTGTATTGCTGATTTGATTTTTATATCTTTCATGTATCTATATGCCAACCCCTGACGTTGCTCTTTCATTTTTATCCTTGCCGCTGTATATTAGAATGTAGTTTCCATATTTACTGTTTCCTTTGCCCTTTTTTTGTCTCCGAGAGTGTAGATATGTCTAATTCGTGTCTTTTAATCCAATTCTAAGTATAGTCGGTTTCCTTATTGGCTTATTCCTTGTTCTCGCCATGTTGTCATTATTAAATCCAGTCAGTTCCGAGGCTAAACTATTGGTTCTAGGAGCACTTGTTTTTTTTCCAAGCAGGTCGTTAGCCTCGCTTAAAGGCCTCCTCTTTTATCCGGGCTTGGGACTGGCTATGACGTCAGTGAGCTACTAAATCCACCCAGTTCTGTCATAGGCAGAGTTTTTCAAAATATAAATAAAATTTTTTTTAAACAACTGTAACTGAAACTATACTGAACTTTTGAGTACTGATACACAGGGTGAGCCAACAGTGTGTAAAAGTAAAGTATTTTTTGTATTATACAAAATATTAAATTATTATAATGTTTTCTACTATACAAGTATTCCATAATTACACGGAAATATAAAATTACGAGAGCATCCGATTTATTAAAAATTTTCGAAGTAAAACGCACTAGTGTGTTGCTATCATCGTACATGTCCACCTATATCTTTGAGTATCAACAGATCAATCTTTTGTAAATGTATTTATTTTTGTTATTAAATAACAAATTTTATCACGCATGTCACTAAAAACTGCGCATTCTAATGTTAGATAATCAAGCTACAAGTTTTGATGTTTTTTATGATCACGTTTATCAGTTGGATTACGATATTATTGCTTTTTCTGAAACATGGCTAAATAGCAGTATATTAGATTGTTTTTAGAATGAAAGGATATCAGCTTGTAAGAAGGGATCGTTTCTTACTCGGAGCGGTCTTCTTTCCAAAACAATATCAAACAAGAAGTGTTTATCTTTAGGTCTTATTTATAGAGCTTTCAGACTGGAACTATTATAAAAGTTTACGAAACTTTACTACTAACGCTACTAGGAGAGAAAACGTGCTTTTTTCCAGCATTCTATAAACAAGTTAACAAGCTCTTAGGTCAATTGAGTTTTTTAACAAACCTAAAAAGCAAGATATTCCAACTGAGTAATGTAATCGAAATCAATAGACTCAAAGTTACCGCAGATGACAATCTCAATTGATGATCTCCATTCCTTTTTGTTGTTCCATTCGCCATCCCTAATGTTTCTTTTTTCCATTCCTTCATCCACTATGTCTCACCATGACTTCCTTGGTCTTCCTCTTTTTCTTCTGCTTATAAGGCTCACGCATGTCACTAAAAACTGCGCATTCTAATGTTAGATCATCAAGCTACAAGTTTTGATGTTTTTTATGATCACGTTTATCAGTTGGTTTACGATATTATTGCTTTTTCTAAAATATGGCTAAATGGCAGTATGTCAGATTGCTTTTAGAATGAAAGGATATCAGTTTGTAAGAATGGATCGTTTATTAGGCGGTGCTGTCTTGTTTTCTATGTCAAAAACAATATCAAACAAGAAATATTTATCTTTAGCTGTTATTTATAGAGCTTTCATACTGGAACTATTTTAAAAGTTTACGAAACTTTACTACTAACGATACTAGCAGAGAAAACGTGCTTTTTTCTAGCATTCTATAAACAATTTAACAAGCTCTTAGGTCAAAATCAATAGACTTAAAGTTCCTGCAGATGACAATCTCAAATGTATCTACAGCCACACTATAAAAAACAATATTCTAAATAAATTTAGTTTTTCATTTGCCACAATTGATGATCTCCATTCCTTTTTGTTGTTCCATTCTCCATCCCTAATGTTTCTTTTTCCCATTCCTTTATCCACTACGTCTCTCCATGACTTCCTTGGTCTTCCTCTTTTTCTTCTGCTTATAGGGCTCCACTTCGTCACTGTATTTATCCATCTACTGTTGCTACACGGTCTGACGTGTCTTTTTTCTTCTATGTAGTTGAGCGTATCTGTCTGCACATTTATTCTATGTCTGATTTCATCATTGCTTATAGTGTTCAATCTCGTAACTCCACAGCACCTTCTCCAATATTCCATTTCAACTACTGTTATTTTACTTCAATTTCTTTTATTTATGATCTAATCCTCTGCTTCGTATGTCATAATGCTTTGTATTATGGTATTATATATCTGGATTTTTGTATTTCTTGTAATGTCCTTATGCCATATCATTGGGTGGAGTTGTCTTATACATTTTCGTGGCTGTCCCAATATATTTTTTATCTCCTCTTCCTTTTTTGTATTTTTAGTTATAGTGTATCCTAAGTATTATTTTTCAACTTCTTTTATTTTGGTGTTTTCGTCTACTATAAGGTCTCCTTTTTTTGTGATGTTACTAGGTATTTTGTTTTCGTAAAATTTATTTCTAGTCTTGTTTTTGTATATTTTTCTTTTAACTTACGCCTAAATCCTCATTATTTTGAGCGATGATCACCTGATGTGGTGAAGTAAAGCAGTCTTGTATCAATCCTTTAGTGGTTTCAAAGTTGTTTGTCATTTTCGATCTAACTTTTACTGCTACTTTGTTGTTCCTATATAAGTTTTTCACTGTCTCTATCAGATTGTGTAGTACTCCGATATCTGTCATGGCTTTCCGGAGTTTGCTTCTTAGTACCGTGTCATACGCTTTTTTTAAATCAATGAAAACGAGATGTATTGCTATATTTTTGGCGGTTTTTTTTTTTCTATAAGTTGCTGTAGCAAGTATATGTGATTTATGGTCGATCTTCCTACTGTAAAACCCACTTGTTCTTCTTCAATTCTTCCTTCTATATTTTTCTCTAGTTTACTCCTTATTGCCCTTTCGTAGACTCGTAGACTCCCATCATCGCTATTACGCCTATTCCTCTGTAATTTTTGCATTTCCTTCTGTCCTCTTTTTTAAATACGGAAGTTAGATGCGTGTTTCCATTCCTCGGGCATTTGTTTTTCATTTATTATTTTTTGGAACATATTTCTGATCATCCGTATGAGTTTTTTGGATCCTTATTTTATTAATTTGGGGTCAATTTCTCTGGGTCCTGGTGATTTATTATTTTTTATTGTTCTTATTGCTTTATGCATGTCTTCTTCCGTGATGTCTATTATTTATTTCTTCCATTTTTCTTTTATGTTCTTCTCTTTGTTCTATAAATTCTTCTCGTGTTTCCGATAGTAGGTTCTTATAGTAGGATTCCCATTCATCTTCCCTGATGTTCCCTGTTATTCGTTTTTGAGGTTTTTATTATTTTCCAGGATTCCGAGCTTTTTGTCCCTCCAATATATTGGTCGGCGTTTTGGCAAGTTCTTTTCCATTTTTATTTTTTTTCTTTATCGACTATCCTTTTTACTTCCCTGTTTTTTTTTGTACTTCCTATAGTCTTCATTCTTTTTTGTGCTTAACCATTTTTGTATAGTTGTTTTTTCACATTAATTGCTTCAGTGGCTGCTTCATGAAATTTCCATTTAAAATTCATTTTTGTTTCATCTATTTCACTCAATGCTTCTAATGCCGCTTCTTTCATACTGTCCTTTATTTTTTATCCTCCACTGTATTAAATCTGAACTCTATTAGTTTTTGTTTTCTATTAAAATATTTGCTTCACCTAATCAACTGCTGTCTAGAATCAAATTACTTTCCAGATTGTTGAGAAATTGCTCATGTTCTCCCTTTTTCAAAAAATAATTCGCCAACTAGTTTTAAGAACTTACGTCCTATTAGTATTTTACTCGCATTTTCTAAATTGTTAAAGAAAATTATGGGAAAGAAATTTGTCAACATTGGTTCTTGCTTAATATTGTTCCAGCAGTTCAGGCTAGGCTTCGTAGTGGATACAGTGTGCTTCAGTTCTATCTTATATAAAGCGTTGGATAACAATAAGGTTTTAATAGTAGTGTTACTTGATTATTCGAAGATATTCGATCTGATTGATTATGACCTATTGTTATGAAATTTATATTCACTTTAGTGATTCTGCCATAAATTCGCTAAAGATCTTTCTGTTCGACTGATTTCAAGAAGTGAAATATAATAAGTCTACGTGCATTGAACATCAAGTGTCAGTTGGTGTGCCGCAGGAGTAAATTTTAGGGCCTTAACTATAATTAACGTTTAACCTTTCTAATATTAAGAAAGCTGTAGACTTTAAACTTAAAGATTTAAATATCACATAAATAAGTTCGTACAGATACTAATTTAAGAATCTCATATGTTAACAGGCATTTTTTAATTGCTAAAGCCAAAGCTGATACGGTATATGTTCCCTGTATATATAGTATTGACATCAAAACAGTTCAACGTACCTTAAATTTTTGTGTTAGATTAATTTTTGGGTTATGTAAGCATGATCACAACTTCCAAAAATTAACTGCTACAGAACGGCTAAATATGATAAATCGTAGATTGCTACATTTTTGCTTAGTTTACAAAACCTTGTTAACAAAAATTCTTGCATATCTTAGCAGTAGGCATACCTATCGTATAGATGTACACAACATCGATATAAGAAATAAAGGTTATCGAAGGCCATTAAAACATCTAGAAATACTGCTGAGCAGTATCTGTCAGTTTCCAGATTGTGTCTGATTTTTTTTGCGCTTCTTTAGTTTAAGTATGTTTAATGATCATTTTTTTGACTTTATCCAATTTGAACTTTTTTATCGGAAAATTCATTTGAAATGGCGCTTTAAACATTTCATGAATCTGTGTTGCTTCCTCAATTGTGAGTTGTGAAGGGAACGGGTCAAACACATTGACCAGATATTTAGCGAAGCCATCCGCTTTTTTGTTGTTGTTCCATGACCAGGTATTGTCACTTTTACGGTATTTGCTTTTGTGGCGGATTCAATTTTTTTGACTTCTATAATGAATAATCATTTGCTTCTGTTGCAGAAAGGCCAGCTAGATATTCTTGGATTTCACGATTTTTGTTATTACCTAATAATACTTTAACCTGATTTGTGGCTTGATTTTGTTTTTTTTTTATCCTTTGGGGTTTTGGTAGTATTCCATCGTCTCCTAAGTCTACGCTTTTCCGTTATAATTTCTTTTATGTAAGAGAGACACGGTTTAGTGTTTGATTTTATATTGGTATCTGAAGTTGCTTTCCATGCTGCCTGTTGGATAGAGCGGTTGAAGATTTCTATTGTTTCATCCATTTCGTCTGGTGTTTTTTACGATAAGTGTAATCGAAGGTTTTTGTTTACCTCATTCAGAATATTTCTCAGTCTTTGTTTTATTGTAAAGCTTGAAGGGGAGTGCTGTTATAAGTTATTTGGGTACTAACATTTGCCAATAACGGTGAGTGGTCAGAA
The DNA here is from genome assembly GCA_035610365.1 of Aquatica leii. Classification (NCBI taxonomy): domain Eukaryota; kingdom Metazoa; phylum Arthropoda; class Insecta; order Coleoptera; family Lampyridae; genus Aquatica; species Aquatica leii. The sequence continues at coordinate 20,616,377 of CM069432.1, read as the reverse complement.
GACAGTTCAAAACAGGGCCTAATTTCCAGATAATTGCTCGAAATGCCTTGGGTTACACAGAAATCTATAGCATCAGGAGCCTTGGTCAGATCTGATGACTAATACGTAGGTTCCCCAATGGCTATGTAATGTAGGTTACTGTTTTTCATTGCTCGGAATAGTGGACGTCCCCTAGGTGTGGTTAATCTCGACCTCCATTATAGTCACCTTCTGCGATAAAGCGGTGGCCAAACTTTTGAAAAAACAGCTTAAACTGATCTTCTTTGATTATCGGTTTAGGTTGACAGTAGACGGCAGAAATGACTAGAGGACCCTTCCAGTCTTTTATCGAGACGCTGGTGGTTTGAAGAAACTTTTCACTATGTTTGCTTAGCTCGTAATATTGGATACTATTTTTAATAATGATCGCAGTACCTTCATGGCCTGTTCCATCTGGATGTTTTGTATTGTATATGTTGTAATTAGGGATTTTTTTGTAGCTTCTGTCTGTGAGATGTGACTTAGAGATGAGAATTAAATCGATACACCTAAAAAGTTTGTCGTCTCTAGGATATGGTTTGTTAAGCCATTAGCGTTCCAGACTACAATTTGTAAATTGTTTAGAGCCATTATGGGAGCTTAGCGATAACAGGGGTGAGGAGGTTTAGGAGTACGTCCATTTTCTCCATAATTTTTGTTAGCATAGTTTCTAGGCTATTGTTTGACAATTGTTGAGGGAAAACGAGGCTTGACTGCTTTGACACTTTTCTTGACTCAGTAATGATTATTGCTACTAGCAATCTAGGAGTAAGTATATCAAGTGTTGTATTAGGATTATATGTTGGTTGCACCGGTATAGGCGTTTTCTTTTCTTTCTGTTCTCTTAGGACAGGAAATTTGGTTTTTTTAGTTCCTTATATATCCTACATCCTTTGTAATTTGCGGTGTAGTTTTCTCTACAGTTAGTGCATTTTACGTCGTTATTGCGTTCGTTTCTGGAACACTGGAACGTTGCATGATTTCCAGTGCATTTAACACAACGTGGGTTTTTGTAACAGAACTTCTTTGTATGGCCATAGCGCTGGCAATTCATGCACTGTGGCATCTCGCGTTTTTGGCGGGGTGGTTCAAATTTGACAATTGCGTTTAAAAGAGAATTGACGTTATATATTTCTTTATTATTTGGCTGTGCTTTAAGTTCGACATGAAAAAGTGGTAAAGCTATTTTTGTTTTACGTTAGCGAATATTGGATACATTCTTTACCTGATTCTCTAGTGCATTTTTTCGGTTTTCAATTGTTTGATGTCAATGGATGGATGCATGTTCCGCAGAACAACTCAAAACGATCTATCTTCCTTAAGTTGGTAGGTGTGAAATTCAGTATTTTTTTCCCTTGAGAACTTTTTTGATAGCTTGATATGCTTCTTTTGTATTTGTATTGTTTACTTCATTATTTAAACATTTTTGAGTGTATTGGTTTGGTGCAACTTGTTTAAGCAAATCTACCAGTAGCTGTATAAATTTTACACCTACTATAAAAAAGGGTAGAGGTTTAATAACTTTAGTTGTAGTTTCCTATTCATTGTCTGTTTGTTCCTGCTCTTATATTTCCTTGTATCTGTTGGAGGTTTTGGGGGAATGATTTAGCTAGTAGTCTTTCAGGGTTCTGTTTTATTATTTGCACAGAACCTTTTGGACTATCTTTTCTGGAACGTGTTATGTACTCTACCGTTTGCCAGTCGTACTCTTGTACTTATGCAATTGGAATTTGTAGAAAGCAGTATAATGCTCTGTTAATGATGTAGAAGCTTGGGGGAGTTGCGCTACGCCATCATAATTATTCTGCATTTGTGGGATTAATTGTTGCATTTGGGGCAAGTACGGTCTTGGCATATGTTGCCGGGTTTGAATTTGAATATTCTGATCACAATAAATTGGTTGCATATTGTAATGAAGAGTTTTGCGGGTTTGACATTATTTCTCACATACCTAATTTTTTAAACTTTTATTTAATGTTGTTTATCTATATTGTGACCTTACGGTCGTAAGTTTATCACTTATCACTTGATATTTCACACAGTGCACAAACCAACGTCTTTACTATACGAAATTCAACAATTTTTTGTGGTTTTGAAGCAATATCGATTTTGAGGTGTATGGCAAACCGACACAATTCTTTTAAATCAGTTATGTCTAAAAATGATATATAAATAAGGACAATCTACCGTATTTATATGATCAAAAAGAACTTTAGTCAAAGGATAGAAAACACTCTTTTGGCACTTATTATTGTTACAAAATACCAAAATTGCAAAAACTAATTTTCTTCAATTACAAAATCGACTTGTTCATCAAGCCTTTCTAAGCGTCCTCAAAATTAAAAGTTTGATTCAAATTTGTGTATCATTATGCAAAAAGCTATGACCGGGAATGAGATATTTCAAAAAAATTGTTTGAAGAGTTTTACTAAGTATTGCTTTTAGAAACTACAATTTTTTGTTGCGGTTTTGTCCCCTACCTGAGCCTGGCTACAAAATCAGTGCGTTTGCAATATAATCTAAATATGTTTTAACATATAGTTTTATGCACAATCCAACTTTATCTGCTCCCAGACTAGAGACACCTTCTGTCCAGATAAAGAAATTTGAAGCTAAGAAATGTTTCATTGCTTCGCGTGCTTCCTTCGCCGTGCTTAAATGAACAGTATGAAAAGACTTTACCTCTTCTCTCTGTATTTTATTTAAGCCTTTATGCCATAATTTTGTGTAATATGTGTCACATGCAGGACAAGTATCTTTTATTGGTAGGTTTTCTTCTAAGATTAAATCTTTCAAAAAAGAATTTTTTGTAAGTAGAGTCTAACTTTTAGGTTGTTTTCTGACAGATACAATGAGTGCTTTAATGGGGCGGATAAATGTGAATGTAAATACTTTCAATAATTTTTCGCCTTCTGGAATGAGACATATATGGGAAATAAACATTTATTATTCTAAATGTTTGTGCCAGATGCTTCCTGTCACGACCTTTTTTTTGTCTTCTTGTTTGGTTTTCTTTTTCATTTATTGACAATTGACATCATTATATTTTTGCCAATGTAGCACTATCATCTAAAGAATCTGAAAAACTTACATCGGTAGGTTGTTAATAGTCAGAACCATTACTTGTATTTTGCTTTTTAGATTTTTAGAACAATTATTTTTACTATTAGCTTCTTGAATTTCTTCGTTGTTAGTAATGTCTTCATTTAATAATTTGATGTTGCTGTTAATTTTGTTGTTTATTTTGCATTACAGTTAATATGTTGATGTATTTCTTTTTTATTGCTTTCTTTGCTTCTCAATACTTTTTTATAGTTGTTCCTTTTGTCTATTGCTTCAAGAGTATCCAAAATAGACATATAATCATAATTTACATCAATACATACATTCTGCTGCCAAGATAACAATCTTATGCAATTACTGAAATACATGTAACTAAATAAATAAGATTAAATTGATATGAGATTAACCAATAAATAAGAAATTAATGCAATTTATTAAAAGCGTTTTTCTAAACATTTTGTTTTGAATACACTCACAAACAATACGATACTTCTATTGCAAACCCTTAAAATTGCAGGTTATGTGAATCCAAACGCCAAGATGATTATTTCAGTTTAACGAAAAAGAACCAACTTGGCGCTTGGTTTTTTTTACATTAACTTGTTATTTAAATAATATGGTTGGCTCCTTTTACATACATGATATTTATATATACTTGCTTAAACTACAGTGCGCGGTATAATATATGTACGAGGGTTAATCAAATATATATATAAGCTTTTTGTATAAACAAAATTTATTTTACAGGTTTCTTTTATTACACATTTTTCTCAACGTTGTATTTCATCTAATTACATTTTTAATATAATACAATACGTCAACTAAAAGGTTTATGAGCTTATCATTATTGTTTTATTAATGTAATGTTTGGCTAAGCAGCAATTTTAGAACGTAATTTAAAAACGTAAAAAACAGAATCCTAAAAAAATTATGTGAGAATATTGTTAAAATTTGTAAAAATTAATATATTTACTTAATCTGCTAAGATGAAGCATAGAATAGCCTTTAATAAATGTCTAAAAGTTGCTTCTTTACACGTTCAATATATAAAGTTGATGCTGTAAAAATGAAATAAATTCGCAAATAAGAATTTTTAAAATTTATAAAAATTAAGATTATTTAAACATATTCATGTTTTAAATAACTATATGTATGTTATCAACATTTTTCAATCAAATCAAAATTTTATTTATTTTTTCAATAAAGATTAAACATAAATATTAGTTTTGCTTAGAAATTTATTAATTGTCAGTTATCGTTAAACTTAAATTAAATGGACTAAATCCTAATTAAAGTGTGACAATTTTTTAATGATCCGCGATAAGTTGACATAATTAATAATATAAAATGAATTTTAATTTACACCATTAAACATTTGTTAAATATAACAAATTACCGCTAATTAAATCCTAATTAAATGTTAACAAGTGTTTATTGATTGGAATCATTAATGAAATCATTTTTGAAAAATTTTCATAATTATGAATTTTGCAAAAAATCTTTTTACTTATATCTACAAAAATGTATTTTTTTGTCAAACGTTTAGTATTATTCATTTTTTCTTTTTAATGCAACTATATTCAATATAAACTGACTTTTCTGTACTTGTGAATAGCAAATGAAAATTATTTTTGTTTAAATAATTTATTAAGCACTTGGTTTCTTTTTTTAATTTTATTTAGCAGGTCGTTTTAACTGATACTCAATTAGAACCAAGCCTAAAAAAACCCATTGAAATTTATTTTTAATTTTTAACTGTCTCAAAAAAAGGAGGCGCTTTCCAATTCGAGTTTTTTAGGTATGTTCAGCAATCATTCTTTACTACGATCATCAATTTCAACAATTTTTTTGCATTAGAATTTGGTCAAATTCTGATGATAGGATGCAAAAGAAAATGATCAAACTTTTACACCGATATAAAATTTTCTTGAACGATGTGCAAGATTTTCAGTGATTAAACTACTATTGTTAACATTAATAAAAAGAGAAAAATAATTTTTTAAACTAATGCAAATAAATAAATATTTAATAATTATTTATGTAATAATAGCAAAAAGTTCGACTTTTCTGTTCAGAGAGGAAAGTTTACCATTCGATGCAGAGCGGAGGGCAGCAATCAACTTTTTTCAAACAATACAATACAACTATTTAGAATACTCTTTCGTATATGAAACAAATTAGTTCTAATATTATAGTTAAAAGTGCGTTTTTGACTATCTTTGATAGAAATTCCTAATCCAAGACCCAATTCGTTTTTGTCAATATTTTAATTATTGCAATTTGCATATAATTGTAAGTTTGTTTTTTGCATAACATTGGAGGAAAAAATTTAAAGGACTAAGATCCGGTGATCGAGCGAGCCAAGCTATTTCACTGTGAGTTTCAATCCATTATTTAGAAAACCTCTGCAATAAATATTTCCGTACATTTGTTGTATTATGCGCTGGGATACATATTGTTGAAACCAGCAGTTGTTGACAATTGCTAGAGGTAATTCATCCAAATTATCGTCGAAATCAGTTTGCAGCAAGTCGAAATACCTTTTAGAATTTAAAGTTAGTAAGTTATTATTGTATGACATAACGAATCGCGTAATCTACATAAAAAATTTAATTACTTTTCTACACCGCCCGCCTTGACAGACTGCCACGTCTTTAACGTTAAACCGTTTTTAATACTACAACTTAACCTATGAAACAACATTAGCAATTAATATTAATAATCCAGTAAAGCAACAAAAAAAAACAAGTAAGCAACACGAACTCGGTTATCACTTCCAGGATTTAATTTGAGAATTTTTCCAAGAATCTATTTTGATGGAGCTAGGTTATTTACCTTTACGATAACCATAGTGTCAACGAAAATATTAGTTGAATCATAACTCCACTTTTCTTCTTTGTTGTAAAGAATTTAAGTGATCTCATGACCAACGTCGCCAAAAACTTTGTAACAATTGTTGTAGTAGCTGTTATCTTGATAACTTACTTATAGGTATATTTAAAACATCTAGATCAGATGAAGTAATTATTTTGCCAATCAAAAAATGACCAGTTAATGGAGTTAAACTATTAGGAGTAGGTGATAAAGCGGTCTAGAATATAAAATACCCGAATTTAAGTCAAAACAGTGGCAAATTCTTTGTATGTCAAAATAGCTTCGTCTATAACTTTATGTAAATGTATTTTAAAAAATATAACATTCGCTTCCCAAATACCTCCTAAATAAAATGAGTTTAAGGGCAAAAATGACATGATTTTTAACAGTATAATCAACAGTTTCATATTCATTTGTTCCGTTGTCATTGCCTTAACACTTATAAATAATCATAAACTTTAATAATTTTGTTTTAAAAAGACTTTCTGTTTTAAATATTAAAATGACCAGCATAATCTCTAGACACGATGTCAGCAGGATTTTGCGTTGACTAAACATAATTTTGTTTAATCTTATAAGTCAACCTTTGAATTTCACTAACTCGTGTACTTACAAACGTTTGCAATCTAAATGGTTCTTTAATGAATATGACCAAAGATAATCTTCAAAATCAAACATCATACATTTGAAAACGCTTGCGACTAATCTAGCTAAGGCTAAAGCAGCCAAAAGCTCTAATCTTGTCATAGTGGGCTGTTCTAAAGGAGATAGTTCTGTCTTTGCACATAAAAGTGAAACTTTAACTTCACCGTGGTTATTAACTGACTGCATATACCATACAAACATCTATTCTTAGCATCAGAAAAACCAAAAAGTTGAATCCGAAACGGGTTAGACACTAAAACATTTCTTGAAATCTTAAGAAACTTAAATTAAACAAATCCTTTTAAATCGAACGCTTTGTAAGTATAACAGACGGAAAAAGTACTCCTAACGGGTCCTAAATTTTTGAAATCTCAGATTCAACAACCAACAAATCGGTAAAAAAAACGACAAATTAACAGAAACACGTCTATTAAATCTCTAAACACGTGTTTTTGTCACAAATGTTTGAATCTTTTGACTATTAGAGCTCCAATTTTTTAAACTAAAACTACCCAAATCTTACATATCTCTGTACAAATCTTTATCGTTTCTGTCTTATTTTGAAATCCAACCATTAACTCGTCAACATAAAAATTTTATAAAATCATTTTAGAAACGACAGAAAATTGTTCCTTAAAATCAAATGCAAGTTGGTGCAAATATTTCATTGTCAAAAAAGGGGTGGTAACGAATCTGCACGTAACAGTATTAAGGTCATATATGTCTAAATCGTTTTATTTAATTTCCAAACTATTCTTTGATACCGTCTATTGCTGGCATGTACTAAAATCTGTCTGTACATTTTAGATATGTCAGACGAAACAAATGTCTAAGCTTAATCAAAATCTGAAATAAACTATAAATCTAGGGATCTGTAAACTGTAAATAATTCACAGAATATCCCAAATGGGATGGTGACAAACCATTAAAAACAACTTTGACCTTAGTAGTAAAACTGCCTTTTTTGAAAACGGCGTGGTGCCCAAGAAAATTAAAAATCTCATTCTTTTTAAAATCTGTAACGTTTTTTTTAATTTATATAATCAAATTAAGGTTGTTTCAATAAAATTTACTTTAAGTTAACATGTAATTTGGTGTAAGCGTAGTTGCCTAAGTTGTTGCATTTTCAAAAATTGAATTGGAATGATTTCCAGTTTAAACGTAACTAAAATTTTATCTGACACCTGTGATATCGCAGAACTTGTGATAAAGACAGTCTTCTTTGAGTAATTTTCCAAAAAGGAAGTTGTGCTTTTTCGAACGCGACTACTTTGAATTTGTACACATAGTGGTAAATCGTATGGTTATCAAAGATCTAAGTGCTCAATTCTTTCACATTCTGCGTATTTATGATTGCTTAATTCGAATCGATAGGGTCCTTTTAGCTTCATTTAGGACACTATCACGTTTCGGCGGATATTAAGCACTCTTCAGAAGCTATTCTACAATGTATATATCCAAACAATTTCGATATTTTCCGATTCTGAAACATCCCCGGCTTACAAAAAGTTGCAAACGAAACTTAGTCGCGTTTTAGGTAGAGCTTATTCTTTAGTTACGGGTAACGATGATAAAAAGAAGAAAATAAGGGTTAATTTTCTTCAGGAAATTCTTTGTTTGATATCTGACACACAACAAAAGGTATCAGACTTTAATGCAATTCCGGAAGTCGAAAATCGTGTTGACAATGTCGGTTTATCCGGTTTAGCAAATTTAGTCGAAGTAGAATCTGATGCTAATCAAAATGATCCTATAGCTACTTCAACGTTTGTAGGTTCTCCAGGTTCAGAAAATACTTCTAATTGCAACATTAAATCGGTACCTGTCATGAAATGGAGTTTAAAGTTTAGCGGACACGGCTTTAAAATTTATCTTAACGCATTTCTTCAGCGTGTTAAAGAACTTAGAGTAGCTCGTATTATCTCGGAATCACAACTATTTGCTTCGGTTATTGATTTGTTCGAAGATCAAGCATTGTTATAGTTTAGGTTCAAGTAAAACTTCTGACTGGAATTCTTTAATAAAATTATTAAGAGAAGAATATTTACCGCGAGAGTATGACGAAAAACTTATCGATGAAATTAAGCGTGGGACTCAATATCCTAAAGAAGGTATGGGTTCTTATATAGCTACAATGGAAAATTATTTTTTGAGGCTTACTCATAAGTTAAATGAAGATTTTAAACTCAAAATTTTATTTAAAAATATAGCTCCAGATTATGTTATGCAATTAGGGTTTCATAAGATTAAGTCAATTAACGATCTTCTAGAGTTTGGTAGGTTGATCGAACACAAGCGTTTTGTTGTTGAAAGCTTTGATCCTTCGAGTCGAAAAAGGACAGATCTTGAGCTTGACTTACCTTTTATTCGAACGCCTTTCGTAAATACAATTAATTCTTCTTCCGGGTCAAAATGTTTCAACTGCAAAACTTGTGGACATTTAAGATCTGAGTGTCCGGAACCAAAAACAAAAAAATGTTTTCGATGCAGGAAACCAGGGTTTACTAAATATTCATGTTCGGATTTCAAAATGAGAAAAAATTCTTCAATAAATAACTCCTCTAATTCAAATCCAGGGACATAGGAAGTCGACTAGTGTCTCGGTGTAGTTTCGAATCGACTAATTCAGTATTAGACTTTGCAATGTCTTTAACTATTCTTAGTCAAAATTATCTAGGTTTATTAGATTCAGGTGCGACGACAACTTTTATTGGTGGTCCTGGCTGGAAACTTTTTCGTGCGTTAGGTCTTAAATTGCAGCCTTCTACTATCAATTATTGTGTTGTTGGTAATGGCGATAAATGTGAGTGTATTGGAGAAATTGTAGTAACGGTCTGTCTTAAATTTAAAGTTAAAATGATAACTATTTTGTTTGTTCCAAAACTTTCTCAAAGCTTAATTCTAGGTGTTGATTTTTGGCGTACGATGGGAATTATTCCTAATCTAAGGACAGGTCAATAGAAATTTTTAGCAAACGAATCTAAAGAGTTAGCTACGATTTTTACTTCTTCTAACTGTGAACAGTCTATATTGAGTCCTAGTTTGACACCAGAGCAAACTCAAGCTTTTTAAAAGTTGTTTTATAAAAATTTTTCTCTAAAATTTGACTCCACTAGTTTAGGATGTGCTACAAAAATTGAACATGTTATAAGGACAAAGGCTGAATCAATCAAACAAAGGTACTATCCTGTGTCCCCTTATATGCAACGGCATATTGACAAGGAACTAGAAAACATGCTTAAAATGGGTGTAGTTGAGCCTTCGTCTAGTCCATTGTCTTTGCTTATTCTCATGGTCAAAAAAAAACGCGACGCTTATCCACTACTTTACGTAAACCATACATTAGACAAACTAAGAGATGCAAAATATTTAACCACGCTTGACGTAAAGTCAGCTTTTTGGCAGATTCCTCTCACCAAAGAGTAAACTATCGATCGCTTTTACTATACCCAATAGAGGCTTATATCAGTTCACTGTCATACCTTTTGGTTTCTACAATGTTCCAGCTACATGGCAACGTTTCATAGATGGTACTTTGGGTTGTGATCTTAAGGGTCACGTTTTAGTGTATCTGGATGATATAATTGTTGTCACCTCTACTTTTGAAAAACATATTCTCTTGCGTAAAGTTTTCAATCGTTTACGTAATGCAGGTATCATCATTTATGGTCGCTTAATTTGAATTATCGATAGGGTTCTTTTAGCTTCATTTAGGACACCATCACGCTTCGGTTGATATTAAGCACTCTTCAGAAGCTATTCTACAATTTATATAATTTTTTTTACATTATAGGACATGTGGCAACTTATCAACAAACCATCGTCCATTTTGTATACAAATGACACCAGGTGCTTGGTATGATTCAATAATTAAGCACATCCATAATTATATTACGTTTTGTCGCATTTTTACTACAAGCCTACTAAGATCAAAGGTGATTTTATTGTGTTTAGTAGGCATATGTCGCTTTGAGTTATATATATTTTGTGCTTTTTTTTCCTTTGGGCACATTGGGTTTTTGATTACGGCGCTGCCACGGTTATCGTCGCTTCCGCTTTTATTGTCCTTCATATGCTGGAACTACACGAGAGCTAAGTTTTAGTTATAAGTATTAATAGTTTTGTATTTTTTTTCCTTATGATCTTATGTTATTATTGCACTTGATAAAAGTTACTAAAAACAATGATAGTGAGATTTAATACGATTGTAAATTAGTTTTTTTGTTGTGGCCATATAAAAAAATTGAGTTGATAAAAGTTTGTCGGAGATGAAACGGATAAAAAATTTGAAAATCGCAATGACAAAATACTGTTAGTTCGTTTTTAGTTTTCTTAAACAAATAGGAAAATACGAAATTCAAGAAATTAAATGTTTTTGCGATTGACATTAGGCATACGTTTACAATAGCTTTATGCTGTGAATTCTTATCTTGGACACGTTGTATAAGTAGATGAATAAAACAGAAACATAAAAAGTACTGAACTAGTAGATGATAGGTTTAAATTTTATTTAAACAAAGTTTGCAATAATGAAACAATATCGAAAGTTTCATTGTATTACAACGTTTTTCAAAATGCAAAAATTATTATTAATAATATGACGTTTATAAAAAATTTAAAAAATATTTTGAGTGTGTTGCTAAAGCGAGGTATAAAAATTTCGCAATACTTTAAAATTGTTTACAGAAAATAAGTAACTCAGTAACTGTAAGAATTTTTAAAAAATTATTCTCGAGATCTTTTATAACGCTTTTGTGGCTTGACTATTTAATTTTTTTTTGTTTTAAACTTAATTTTTTTATTTACACAATTTTATACAAATTATAATATTTTCTTATAAAATAGTTTTTTGCTCAGTTAAACTACATTTTTTAGAAAATGTAAAAGAAAAAGCGTTTATAACAAAAACGTAGATAATTTTAGTAATGAGAAAAATTTGATGACACATATAATGTGATTTCATTCTTACAAAGAAAGTTTCGTGTACTGCAAAATCTATTAACTTAATTAGATCAAAAATGACTAATCACATTAGACGTACCGGTAATTAAACTTGGAAAACTCGAAAACCCAAAGCGTCTGAGTAATATGAAAATTTGTTTCCTCGGTCACTTTCTCCATTATTTGCATTTCTTAATACTACATCATCTACATTATACTTAAACTATACCATGTATAAATTAATAATAAAAAAAAATTTTTTTAAACAAGCTTTTTTTAAACGATCTACTAAAATAAACTTTAAATTAAATCAAACCTATAAATTTATTAGAGACAAGCTTTGATATCATATAAATTGTGTAATTAATAAACTTATGGATTTGATTTAATTTAAAGTTAGTTCCTTCGTTTTAAAGCATTGAAACAAAAGTTTGTTTTTAAGAATGTTTTTTTATTACTTTATTTTTTAATTTTAGATTTTTACTAACATGCTTATAAGTCTGTTCATTTCATTATTCAAAACCGGTTAGTATAATTAAATGCGTACACAAAATTTTGTGTGCTGTTGACCTCTGAAGAGTTTTTTTATTTGGAGCTGATCCTTCCGTTGTCATCGGAACTGAACCAACATGTAAAAATTCTACCACGTAGAATAAGAAGAAGCGGTCCTAATTCAGCTGACAAGATTTGACCTAAACAAACAAACTAACATACTTTGCTAGTTAAATATAAGCTTTAAAAAATAATTACAATTATTATATATTTTGTTTATGTAGTTTTTTTAATATTGGTTTAATAAAGAAAGAGCTGGTTGAAGGTTAGTTTATGCATTTCAAAAAATATAAAATTGCACCGAATTTAATAAAATTAGTAGTTTCTCATAACGCATTTTGAGTTTTGCTAAATGCTTTTGATATTAAATAAAGCAGCCTGTGCTAAAAAACAATTTTTTGTCAAAGTATTTGACTAAAATTAACCGTATATAAGTAAAGCTATAAAAAACCATTTTAATTTTTTGTTAAAAACTTTAGCTATTTCAAGTGTCTGACTACGTTTGAACATGTTTGAAATTTTTTTCAGGCTTATTGTTCCAACAACTAAAAGTTTTTTTTACGCACTTATAACTTACAATATTATTTAGTAAATTCTTTTATTATTATTTAGGAATGTTATTGCACTGCCAAAAAGCTGTCACGTATACTTAAGAATAATCTTTTATTTTGTTCTCTTCTTTACATTAGTCAATAAAAAAAAAATTTAAGTGTTTTTTTTTATTTTATAAATAAATAAATAAATAATACATTCTAAACTATAACTAAATTATCCCGAAAAATTAGTGGTAGTAACCGCAGCTCCTGGTGGAATTCCATAAGTTAGGTGTGGTTGAGGATGTAGTGGCGTAGTGGCTCCCAGAGTAAGCGAAGGCAATGTAAGACTCCAGTTCGAAAATAGGTTCAAAACAAATTCTAAAACGCTTCTTAACAAACTGACGCCCTTTAAAAGAAAAGCTTGCAGTTGTTGTAATTTCCCAATGATCACGTTGATTAACGCACGGCCCAAATCCCAATTTTCGTTTAGCAAAGATTGGACACGTGCTAAAATTTCACTTTTCAAATTTAAGAAGGCTTCTAGAAAACGAATGATTTCGAGTTGTGGTGCAAGAACGGCTTGTGTGTTTACGGATACGCCAAACGATGGTTGTGGTTCTGGTGGTGGTCCGTACGAACTGGCAACATCGTGATATTCTTCATATGGAAACGATGTCAAATCTGGTAGATTCGATTGGCTTGCGCTTAAAAGTTGTGGTAGTTGTAACGAAGCAAATGTTTCGATGATTCCTGATTCTCCAGTTTGTGTATCGTTCAATTCTTGTTTATCATCTATGGACGTATCGTTAGGAACTGAAGCAGCGTATACAGTAACCAAAGGAATCTACAGTAACATGTTAACGTTGTAAAATAAAATCATAACGTAATCGTACAAAACTTACCAAAAACAATAATAAAAGTCTTAATGCCATTGTAATGTTGTAGAAGGAACCTCGTGCAGATCAAATTTAAGACTGATGCTTTTAATAAAATATTTTTCTTTAAATAAGCGTTTGGTTTAGGAATAGAAAGCGCGTGAAACAAAATTAGCAATATGTAATTAGTGCAATTGGATTAATTTCCCATTGTAAGCGCATATTACTCATCGGTTAATTACTAAATTTTGGTATAAAAGTTTTAAAATTTTATCACTGAATGTAGTCCAGTTTCAACATTTCGCTAACAATTTTGTGTATTGTTATATAATACATAAAAAGATGGAGCTTCTAATTTTATCGTTGGTAAGAAAAAAATGTTTATTTTATAGCACAATTTATAATTATTTATTTATACAGATATTTTCGGTGATGGTTAGTAATACTATTGCTATACCTTCACACTCAAAAAATCATAGAGAAAGAGATGAGGTAGACAGCGATGGCGCAGAATCATATATCCAAACCTTAGCGACTTTACCACTTGAAAACAACGTTCCCGAAGAGCTTTTAGACGCAGCTTCACTTCCACATGAAGCTTTACACCAATTTAGTTCGTATGTTCCTCCACCAACCGGCTATGGTCCACCTGCAGTACCAGTACCAACATACGGCGTTCCAGAACCAACATACGGTGTGCCAGCACCAACGTACGGTTTACCAGTACCCGTTCCACACCCAGTTGGCGTCACCATCAACAAAAACGTTGTTTTATCACCTCAAGTTGAAATTTTCCGTTTTATAGAAGCTTTTCTACACTTCAAAACAGAAATAATTGCTCGCCTTCAACTTTGAATCAACGAAAATTGGGAATTGGTTCGTTCAATTATAAATTTCGTTCTTGGAAAGCTACAAAAACTACATGGATTTACGCTTACATTTATTAGCATCTTACGACAAATGTTTGAAGTTGCCATTGGATTATTTTCACAGATCAACGTTAATCTTCCTTCAGTTAACGTTGGTGTATCTGGTCACGTTGCACCAGTTCCAAACATCAACATGCAATCATTGGTTTCTGCTGCAACTAGATGGCTAAACGGATAAAATATTGTATTTGTACCTGTTTATTATTTTGTTTTAAGTATTTATTAAACATCTACCATCTAAGAATTATTGTAATACGTTAGTTAATAGAACTGTTATCTTTATAATATTAATTTAAAATAAACACCGCTTTGGAAATAATTGTTTTTATTTTTAGTATTTTATTAGTTTTAGAAATCTTAAGGTCGTGTAATTCAACCTTAGTCTAGTGTCTATAAATATTTTTTTATGTCAAACAAACTAGTCAAAATCTTGAATCTAAATTTTTGTCATTTGCTAATTACATTTTTTGTCGCTCATTAATTCCTTTTTGACCTTAATATTAAATTACTTTAACATTCTTGAAATTTCTCGGCTTTCTAAAGACAATTTTTCTCCTTGCCTTGAATAACGTTTTAATTGCAATTGTTTTTGATTTAAGCTTTATGTAATTTCTCCGTGGTTATTTAATGTTGGTAGTATTTTCATCTGCGTTTTATCATTTTGTCATTTTATTTATATAGTTATTTTATGTTGATTTCTTTAAAATTGTAATTAAAAGTTTAAACATACATATAAAAGCTTAAAACATAACACTGTGAAAAACATTGATGTTTTATTTTTTGTATCTATTGTAAATACCTAAAATATTGATAATTATCTCGTTTATTATTTATAAAAAAATACAAGTTAGCTTTTAGGGCGTGTTTAAGAATATTAGCCAGGATTTTTGTTTAGGAAAGACTACATTGTAAACAACAAATACCACATTTTCCAAGTGTACAAACAGTGACAAAAATAATATGCATCTGTTAAGGGGACTTGTTTGCTGTACTATATTTTTAAAAATTCACAGCTTCTTTATTATTTCTTAGATTTACTTGAAATTTAAAATAAGTGTATAATTCTATTAGACCCATAAACGTGAGTATCAGTTTTTAAATTGAAGCTATACTTTTGAAGATACAGAGTATAAATTGAGAAATATAATCAAATATACTAATTTCTATACTCACGATGCTAGAAAATGTCACTGTTATTCTAATTTTAAAATGTCATTGTTCTATTTGGAATAGTTTTTATTTTATTGTAATTTAAAATTTGCTTGATTTTGTATCTGGAAAATAGCGCTACCTAGCGCGGTTACTCGTAATTCTTATAAGGTACACTCCGAACCCGAACGAAATAAAAATAATAATATCAAACATTTTAAATGATTTGTTATTATTTTTATTTCGTTCGGGTTCGGAGTGTACCTTATAAGAATTACGAGTAACCGCGCTAGGTAGCGCTATTTTCCAGATACAAAATCAAGCAAATTTTAAATTACAATAAAATAAAAACTATTCCAAATAGAACAATGACATTTTAAAATTAGAATAACAGTGACATTTTCTAGCATCGTGAGTATAGAAATTAGTATATTTGATTATATTTCTCAATTTATACTCTGTATCTTCAAAAGTATAGCTTCAATTTAAAAGCTGATACTCACGTTTATGGGTCTAATAGAATTATACACTTATTTTAAATTTCAAGTAAATCTAAGAAATAATAAAGAAGCTGTGAATTTTTAAAAATATAGTACAGCAAACAAGTCCCCTTAAGCAACCAGATTGTTTCTGTCCCGGTTTCGAAAAATTTCGTAGGGGTTATAACGATACATTTGTTCAACGTTTTTATAAGTTATGATAAAACCGTTTTTCTAAGTAAAACACTTCATTTTAGAGTTTTAAGCAAAAGAAACGTAAATACAAAAATTGTATTGAAACTATTTGTTGGTATGATTTTACTTTTTACTTTCCTATAAAGAAAGTATAGATTGCAATTTTTTGTCAAAAAATGTTTTTTGAAGAAATTTACGTTTTAAAGTCTCCTGAATCAGAAAAACGTATTTTTGACAAATAATACAGAATACAGCAACATTCAAAACGACTTTGAGGATTTCAATGATTCATTCAACACAGATGAGCCTGTCGCTCATAACGATTCAGCATCGCAAACGTGCTTCATTTGCGAAAAATAACGTAAACGTGAAGTTCGCTTAGGAAAAAAAATGATATATCGATGTTAGAAAAACTTAGCTCTTTCTACGATGATTCCAAAATTTCTTACCATAAATGTTGCAAGGATCAATTACGAGAAATTTAAGATTGTAAATAGCGAATTTCTAAGAAAAAAAAAGTTCACTATACTGCGTATACTATTCTTTGTGATATGCTAGAAGAAAGAGTGGTCAAGAATAACGAATGCTTGGTTTTTGACTACATAAAAAAAGAATATCAAAAATTGCTAAAACAGCAATACAGTTTATTGTCTAATTCTATTACTATTTCTTCGTTCTCAGACCGTGACTTAGAAAGAAAATTAATGGAAACTTTTGACAAAAAGATTAAGATTATTTATGCTGAAAAGAAAAAGTTGATTGCTTCATTTTCCGCCGCTCTTTTAACCTACAAGGATTTATTTAAAACGATGGCAGTAAAAGAATCAATTCATTTAGTTGCAACACAACTTCGCGAAGAAATCTTTAACTCGACCAGAAGAGAATTGCTTGAAAATTGTACGGCTGAAGATTTAATGATGGGAGAATGCGATAACGTGCCAGAGCTTCTTACTTGTTTTTTGGAATTATTCATTTGGGGCGATGTTTTTCATATATCCAAAAAAACACGTGAAAATAGAAAAAACAAGACTAAATTTTCTATTTTTTCCATTGGACAAGATCTGATTTACGCAGCTTTTGTCCACAAAATCAAAAAATATAAGCACATTACCCTAGATCTAGCAGTGAAGAGTTTATGTAACAGTAAGAAAGTTGTTAACATACTGTCAAAATATGGACAATGTTGCTCTTACACAACTCTAGAAGAGCTAGAGACTGCGCTGACGTTTTCAACGGTAAATAGTGCTCACGTATGTCCTGAAGATATTCTACGTCGCCCGGACTTGAATACTGGCGTCGCATTCGACATTCGACCGCTTTGTAGAAACCCTAAACGGCAAAGATACTCTGCATGATACGGTGGGGATCATTTTTCAGGATACCGTGCAAAATGTACACCGGTGTCTGTGGAATCTTCTAGTCCTTGTGTACATGAAAATTCAACATTTTCACAATTGATGAGATTATGCGTGGTAGTTTTTCTGAATTATCCGTTACCACCACAAAAACAAAAAACCGAAAACGCAAGGCTTTTGAAGAAGTTACTTTTGAAATGCATCCATTCACCAAGAAATTAAAAATTACCACCTGGAGTCAGCTAGAAATCTCAGAACTTAATAAAGCTCCAGACAATTTGAGTATGTCGAAACAGCTGGGTGTTATGTTGATGTTATTACATAAGTATAAACTATCGGATGTTCCAATATGGGTTGGATTTCACAGCAAGATTTTGATAGACGATTCACGAGTTCAAAAAGTTTTATATCTGACTCCCATAAATGAATCTCCCACCAACAATTTAACTGTCTTGAAAATTCTAGAATTGAGTCAGGATGCTCCAAATGAATGTCAAGCTCCCTATATCCAGATCACCTATGATCTAGCTATTGCTCGCACTAGTTATTGTATTTAAGCTCAAGAATCTCCAAGATTTGACAATATTTTTATTCATTTAGGGGCCTTTCACATTGAATTGGCTTTTTTCAAAGTAGTTGGCACTTTTATAAAGATTGTGGACTGAGCAGCATCATGACTTAATGTGAATTGATCGCTAATGGTTCAGTTTCAGATTTTATTGGCGAAAAAAATTACAACAGATGTAAGCGGTTACATACTCTCGTGGCATTGGCATTGCAACAATTACATTTTGAAGCATTTTTAGAAAACAAACAATTGACAGTTGGGGAATCATTGTTAGAATATCTCACCACATTTTTGGCTCATAAAGATGTCTCTCCACAAGTTCGGCATGAAGAAACAGAGCGTCTCATTCAATCTTATGCGGAATGTATAGAAGACACATTAGACGGCAATCACGGAAAAACAGCGCAATTTTACGCAATGTATGTCAATTTTTTAAATCTTTACTACTTGTTCATTAAAAGTATTATAATTGCAGATTTAAATTTGTACTTATATACCATTGCGAAAATTGTCAGCTTATTCTTCTATTACAATCAACCCAACTATAGTGGATGGCTAGTGTACTACATTAATTTACTCCAACACGTAGATAACACACATCTAGGCTTCCAATCTGAAATGGCTAAGAGCTCGTTTGGAATCAGAGGAACCAACAAGCCTTACTCACGAATTCCTGTGGATTTAATGTTAGAGCAGACGATAAATGGTGATGCTGCTCGTCGTCTTACTGGAATTGTTAACTTCACAATTTCAATTGCTGCTAGACAACGTTGGGCTAAAAATCATGGGGCGCGAACAAGAATCATATCTCATGTACTTCCTCGTGCAGCACTAGACGGAAACTACCATGATATTGCTGCTGATCTACACCCAGATAGAATGAAAAAACAACACAGCCAAATTGAAGCTTTTTTGAACAGTGTCTTCCAGACCAATAACCCATTCTCTCCTTCAATTGATAAGGATCAATTGTTTAACATTTCATCAGGGCAAGCTGCCCCTCTAGAAATTACAAACTATTTACTAAAGACAGTGTCTGGAGGAACATTTCTGCAAGATCAATTCATAATGGAATGAAATTTAAATTCAGACAGGTTTTACCAGCCATTAAAAAAAAATGCGGTGCTGACTTTTGCAAGCCTCAAGAAGAAAAGAAAAATGAAAATTGGTGGAAAAGTGCACGAAGTTAAATTGCAGCGGGATTTATTTGGTCGGTTATTAGCTCTATCTCTTGATACGAGTATAGACCTGGAAACAGTACTTTGTTTTCCTATAACTCCTACGCCGTTATCACTGTGCCATACAGATGGTTCTTTATACAAGACTGATAAGTCAGTACAAATTCATGAATTAGAGAAACAAGTAGAAAATGCGGAGTAACCGCCATCCCAAATTGACCTTGTAATTGTAGATGACAAAAGATAAATAATCTGATAAAGATACCGGAAGTAGGTGTATCCACCATTTTGAACAGTTTTTCTTATATAATTTTGTACGAATGTAAATTATTCGAATTATTTTTACAGTTTCTTATAAAGATAATTCTTCCTAGCAATTTATTCAAATTAATTTTTTTCTAACATTAACAAATTATTAGATATTTAATTTATAATTTAAAGTGATTTCCATTATATAATCTAGGTTTGAATGCTGCCTGCGACGATTTTTTTTTAGAAAAAATAAGTAGCCGGTTGCACAAAAATCTGGTTAGTTGGCGATTTATTTTTAATTTGACCAAACAACTTTTATGTGGCGTCACACTCACTGATAACAAAAATAAAGATAAATATATTGGCGAAGTCATCATTGAATTATGTGGTTAAGTATTAACTATCAGCGATGAGAACAAAAAGGTCAATGTGTTTACAAACCATAGGAACATAGTCATACTAAAAAGAAGCAGAAACGGCAGTGTGGCAATCATGAGGCCAGCATCGTCGACTGTTTTGCTTTTTGTAAAGCTTTCTTAAACAGTTCAATAAATCGCTTTTTATTGCTTTTAATTGCAAGGAACTATTATATCAGGAAAAGAATAGAGTACCCGTCGAAGTCGTTCAAAACTTTTGGTGCTCTTTTTGTCATCATCAAGGTAACCATCAAAAACCACAGTTATATCTTGACCCTAATGATTACCCAAGACTTAACTTCGCCACACAACTTTCTGTAGTAAATTTCCACATCCATTACAACATACTGGCATCCCACAGGTAATGATGAGTAAATACAAATTTTGTCTTTTTACACGTGTCTTTTTTTTGTAAATAACGACATAGGGAAAGGTGACCATTTAAATTTGAAAAATGCTTTTAAATAGTAGTCTGACAGCTTTGCTACTAACTATATTGTCATTCTGTTCAAATTTAACATAATTACTATCATTTTCTACCATACTTTAGACAAATAGCAATTTATGTCACTACTTCCCACAATTCCTAAATCTAATGACATTATCACATCATTGTTAAGGAATAGATTATGTTTAGAAAACTATTGGGAGAGCTTTTCTGTATCTTTATTATCACGGGCTATTTGAGAAGGCTTTGTATCAACATGTTGTTCAGAGGATGCTAATGTTATTTCGCAGAATTTTTTAATTTCAGGACAAATGTTTTGGAGATGTATCAGTCTAAGAGTTCATCGAGTAAGCATTCTATCAGTTATTTTCCTAAGTATTAATAATCCACCGGATTGGCATTAGAGTTTGCTCTATCGTCTGATCTATATAAACAGACCAGAATTTTTTGATAACAATTCCGGAAATCGTCAACGCATGGTATTTAGTTAAATTGATTGTGTTTTGCAAAATCAACATATTTTGCAAATAAAAATGTACACAGTCTGCATAGAAGAAATATCCAGCTGCGTAAAAAATGGTATCATTTTTCAGATAGAGTTCAGTTTCTCATCCGCTCTGTTTCTATGAATTGTGTAATTATAGTGACTATTGAAAAATACTACATTCATAGCTTAATAGTAAGTCCACAATTTATAAAGATATACAGTCTCCTTGAATTTTGTCGAGGCTAGTTTCAATAACTCATTTTCTTCGACGTTTAAAGCAATAGTTGTCTCATTGTTGTTAAGTGTGATATTCATTGTAACTGTTTCATCTTCTGACAGATCTACTAATTTCCAAATCAATTTGATCAAGACAAGATGAACCAAAATATGAGCCCATAATTATTGTTAGAAATTTTCTTAATCCACTTCCAGCCATTATAGTTCTAATAGTCCAATGAAGAACATAAGAAGATGAAAGCCTTTCAGGCAAACTTCTATATTCTTTTCTGAGTCATCACAGTTTCTTATTATTTGAGGCTAATCAAATGTGACATAACAAGTGGGGATTATTAATAAAAGAAAGACATAATGTCTTAAAGCGCTTCTACTCTTTATCCTTCCATGAACCCATTCCATTCAGAAATCTGAATACTGTTTGAGTTTTGGCCATACACCCAAAATATGTCTGAACCAGACGGCAGTAATGCGTTATTCCGGGACTAAATATTTTCATCTATAATTGATACGCTTGTCAATCTTGGCTTGTCGCTAAGTTTTTTATATATTGCACTACAAAACCGTAAGACCACACCAACAAATAATGGAATCCAACTGAATAGAAAATAATGAAACAGCCCAGAGTAAACTGGCGGTCTCACCCACTCTATCCATTTCCCAAATCTACCCGGATAAACACCTGCAACCACATAGTCTTGGCTATTTAGTATCCAATCAAATAAGACATTTTGTGTTTGTGTAACATAATATTACAATTTACGTGATATCGTAGTAAAACCGACTAATATGCTATTGTATTTCATTGGTTTCAAGAGATTCCCTTAATCCCTAACTGCTGGAGTAATTGTTTGGCTTTTACTGTAACCGAGGCCATTCTAATGAATCATACAATTTAGCAATGTTTGGTAAAATGTGATTGTTGTTGACTTATGTAGATTTTAAACATAAAACAATCCTGTCTTGGTGACCAATGCAAACCCAAAGTTTTCTTATTTTCTTTTTCATCGATTTCCAGCACATACATCCCTCTGACATGAGCTGGTAAGACTTGTTTTAATTCTAAATTGTTGTTTTCTCATTTTCTTAACATAAATTCTCTAGATCTGCAGAGTTTGATTATTCCTTGTTGTAATTGTGTTGCCTTTTCTAGGGTATCTGTTCTTGACATCAAATCATCTATGTACATATAAATTATTACTTACAACCGAACGTGTATATCTGCCCTTTTCATCTTCTGATATTTGTAAAAGTATGCAAACAGTTAAATAGGGCGCGAGGACGTATCATATGTAA
Source organism: Aquatica leii (assembly GCA_035610365.1). Taxonomy (NCBI): domain Eukaryota; kingdom Metazoa; phylum Arthropoda; class Insecta; order Coleoptera; family Lampyridae; genus Aquatica; species Aquatica leii. The sequence continues at coordinate 20,593,887 of CM069432.1, read as the reverse complement.
CGGTTGTTAGTTTATGATCTCGTATGGGCTCATCTCATCAACTGACACCAAAAGTTTTAGAATCATGTTATGTGTTACATATCTTTTATTAAAGAAAACTGTCAAATCGTCTACTATAGGAATCAACAAAGTGCGCCAATAATATTCTTCTGGATTATCCGTTGGTATATTTTCTTTGTATCTTTGAGTCCCAACCGATGTCCAAAGACAGTTGTACACCAAATCACTTTTACAAGATTTTTAATAAATTTTCTTATACTCTTCGTTCTTGCTTTTAACAGCATATAACGGTAGACATTTTTAAATCACAGATCTCGTTTACATCGTTAGAACACTGAAAATTAACAAATCGCAAAATACAATTATAACAACAAACATATTTATTTCATCAATAGAGAAAGAAGTTAAAAACCTGTACAATTAAGCAAATAAATAACAATTAAGGGTTCGTTATCAAATATCACAGTTAATAATAATGATGTAGGTCTCTTAGATTAGGCAACATCTTGTACTATTAAACAATTGTCAAATATCCCGAGCTTATGCAAAACAAAGCGCATCGTTTAACTTAATACATGCAAAAAAAGTAGTATATTTAGTTGCGATAATAAGCTTAATATGTACGTCTAGTGTGCGTGTATACGACTGACCACAGAACAAAAAGAAATTATACATAAGAAACAAGGTACTTACAATTACGCGTCTCCAAACATGCAATTAGCTAATGGCACATTCAACACAAATCTCCTTAAATTTATGTAAATGAAACTGTTACATATAAACATAATTACCACAAATAATTTGCTCAATTTTATACAATAAATTAAAAGACCAAATGCGCTAAGCTTCCCAAAGTTAATGAAAAGTTTTTAGTAAGTGTGCTCTCCAATTTATCGTAATGCTGATTACAATCACAGAAATCAATGTCCCCATCTAACATATTTAGGTTGTCAGAATAGGCATTCGGGACAGTTCTCAATAATCAGTTTACCATAGGAATTTTTTAAGGTAACGAAACATGTGGAGATATCTAAAGTTGTCCAGAAAATTTCTCACAACCGCAATTTATTTATTTAAAATCAGCGTGGACGATTTAAGATGTAGAAATCCCTGGGCACGACATTAACACACCCGTGTAATTTTCTTAACGTACAAAACGTACGTGTCTTTATTGACGTATCATAGAACAAAATTGCTACAGTACGAAAACAATACCAAAATATTTAGTTAAAAAAAGGTTTTTTTTTACATATCTCGGAAACCATTAAAGAAATGAGAAATCAAAATAAGAGTTTCTGAAAGAGAAGAAAACTTTCTAAAAAGGATCTTACTTCCCGAAAATCTACCGCCAAATTTTATAATATAAACAAGAAAAGAAATGACTTCTTCAATCTAAGTAATTTCACTAAAGATTTGGTAATAGTTGAAATTTATAAGACGGGATCGATGAAGGCGCACATTTTGTAAAAAGAACCAATTTTATCGGCAATGTAAGTCTGAAACGTTCCTAACAATACTTGCTTTAACCTGAGATGCTGCAAAGCTAGGTAAAGAAGTTGAGGTAAATAAAAAAGCATCTGATTTATGTAAACTAAAAAAAAATTTAGCCATAATCGTATGAACTTATATATTTATCTCATCAAATTGACTCGGACTGGTCTATTTAAACCGCGCGCGTAAACCAAATCGCTAATTTTTTTTTCTAGGTTAGTGCAACCTTCTTTGACATTCGTGTGAAGTTTGAGCGGAATACGTCTATTAGCGTGGGTTTGGCAGTTATTTCTTTAACACGCGAAAAGCTTGCCTGGCAATTTTTACTTAAAATTTTGTGTTTCCAATGGAATTACAACTACGAATTCATTGAAAATGTTGCAGGAGTGTTTTGGAGAGAACGACGATAACATCGAAACAGAAAAGCAAATTGGCTCCTTAGCATTTCTTATAGATGAACGATTATCGCCACCAGACTCGTACCGAAAAATCTCAATTTTTTGCAAAAAGAACGTCAATTAGAGATCGCAAAAGAGATGCTTGCCAACGTTGCTGATCACTCTACATCTATCAAAGGCATTATTACTGGTCACGAGACGTGGGTTTATAAATATTACGTTGAGCTACCGTCAAAAATGAACCGAAACAAAAAAAAACCACGTCAAACTCTGTCAAAAATCAAGATGATACTCATCGTTTTCTTTTGATTGCCATGGTGTGGTTCACCATAAATTCGTTCCGGAGAGGCAAACGATAAATATATAGCGAAACTTGGAATTTTTCAAAAAAATTTTAGATGCGATTGTAGGCAAACTCAAATTTGAAAAAATTGGCACTTGTTGACTAGATAATTTGGAACTTACACAGTTCTAAATTAGATAATATAATAATTTATGTGATCAGCTTATAGTTTTTTTTTATCCAAATCACAACTAATTTATTTTAGTTATAGTTCATTTTTTTGAATTTTAAGGAAGTCAAAAACAAATTTATTTTGATTATATTTTTATTTTAATTTTTTTCTAATGAGTCATTTATAAAGAATACGTAGATCTTAAAACGTCTTTTTTAAAGCCACATACGTTTAGGTTCAGACGTCAAAAAGACATAAAACAGACATCTTTAATACGTCTGGCTAAATCAAAAGATATTTATATTACTGTAACGAATTTTAAATCTAATTTATTTATACAAAATATATTATATACACGTAGCTAATTAAATCAAACAATATTTAAGAAAAACACACACCAATTTGTATATTACCATCACTCAGAAAATAATGTCAGCGGATAACTTTTGTTTATCTAAAACTGATACTTGTTTACATTAAAGACAACTACGTTTAAACTCCGATACATTTATCTCGAACACACGCGTTAATCAATTATTTATTTAAACATCTTCCTAATACTTTCGACTTCGAATAACTGACCTACGATTTCTTTAACCCGTTTTTATATATTTCTGTTATCTTCTCGAGAATTTTCTACATCCTGACAAGTTCGTGAACGTTCTGGAAATTGACAATAACTTTGTGAACGTTTCATTATTTATGAATCGACATGTAGACTGTTAGTAATAGATTAGTTTACACGTGTATAAATTTTTATTTACAATTTTTACAAACACGTTAATATACAAATAAATTTTATACTAATGTATAAACAAAAACTTTAAAGAAATAACAACTAAGCAAAAGTAAACACAGGATATTTTGCTTCTGCATTGACTTTCTCAAAGTCACTACTTATGTCGTCTTCGCTGCTGTCATCGTCGTCAACTTTGATAAACAGTTGTTCCTGTTTGTCTTCTTTGTCTGTTAGCATTTTTATAGGTTTTGAAATAAAAATCCCAGAATGCACATCTTCATCAGAATCTGCGAATTTTGAATCTTCTTCGAGAGAATGATGGTAAATATGCATCGAATAATAAGGAATCTTTTCGTGCATACTAGAATAAGGCTTTTTAGAATAGTAAATTTTTTCGTTGCTTGAATGTTTGTGATTTAAATAATCCGATATGTATAATTCGTGGCTGGAAACTTTATGAGATTCTTTAATATGATCTGTTTCTTCGATGGCGCCGTGATGAGAAAGAAACAAATCTTCTTTTTTATCTTCTTTAGAATTCGTAGTTTTTTGTCCTTGGTCGTTCTTTTCTTTACTTTCAGAAGACGATGTTAGATGTGACTCAAATAAAACTGTCTCGTTCTTTTTTGTAGGCGATTTGGAGTCTTCCGTTGAATCGTTTACGTTGTTTGCTGGTGTCGTAATCCCAAGATTTATCATTGATTCTGTTATTACATAAATTTCTGAATTCAAAGACGTAGTTTCTGTTGCAACTTTAGCATCTTCCGTATTTTTTATATCGTTATTAGAGGGTATTTTAATCTGTGTATTTTCTTCTTTATTATTTAATGTCTGAGTACTATTAGAAATTTGTTTGTCGTTTTGATTAGAACCAAATAGATTTGATAAGAAATTAATTCCTGTTTTAATTGGAGAAAGAATTCTGTTGTTTGCATTCGTATTAATTTGATCGGATGATTCAATATTAGATAAGGTAAGGTCGGTTCCTTTAGTGTTACCATAAGTTACATCAACAAACATCGATTGTTTTTCTTCCGCTGTTTCTTGTGGCAAGTTTAGAATTTGGCAGTAGTGAATTTTACCACGTATAACCATTGAAATATTTTTCAAAATAAGTTGACTAGGTAATGAAATAGACGTTGAGTTGTCACCAACCATCGCCCAATTTGCCTCATTTTCAACCATAGCGTCTTTGTATTCTTGTATCATACTTAACGACTCATATTTTCCTATAACAGACCCTGTAGTGGGATCCTTACAAATTACAATTACTTGACTAAAATTATCAGTTACAGGTAAACTTGTTTCTGATGTCTTGGAGGAAATTTCTTCGACATTAGTGTTACTAAGCGCATTAGGGATAACTTGGTATCCATTATTTTCTTTATTTGTATAGATTTTTTTATTATTATTCAAAAATACATTTGTGGTATACCTGTCTACAGTTTTCTTGTCCGTTCCAAAATCATCATTACTCATAGTCCCTGAAACGTACGTAATACTTTCAGTTACTGGGTAACCGCTAACTTCTGTTTTTGTCGCTTTGTCATATATGTTATTCTTATTAGATTCGTTATTAGAAGAAAGTGCAAGTAGGTTGTGTTTTTGTTTTGTGTCGTCCTTTGATGCTTCGTATAAATTAACGTTAGCATTGTTGTTTAAACCATTTTTATAACCGTTTTCTTTACTGTTTAAGTCACTGATGTAATTAACTTCTCCTTGATTTAAATGTGTACCACTTTTGTTAGTTGTGCCATTTTGCACGATGTAAGTAAATGAACTACTTGATGGAGAACTGTTTCCTGTTTGATAAATGTTACCGTATGTACTACTTCCATTTTGTATTGTGTAAAAAACCGATCCATCTGAAATACCTTCATCTGGACCATTTTCAAAAACAATTGTATCATCTCCATAATTTTGCTTTGTATAAATAATCTCGCCGTTACTGTTATCTGAAGCATTTTTAAAATTATAAACGAAAGTTTTATCACCGTAGTTTCCACCTGTTTGATAAATGTTAGTGTCATTTCTGACAATCAGTTTATTTTGATTGTCTCCGCCGGACAATGCAGATTGAAAAGAATTCCAACCACCTGATTCGAAAGCGTTGTCACCATATTTAGTCGAACCTTCTTCTTTAACAATTAACGGTTTTATAGTAGTAGTTTTCTTTTCGTTTGATCCAAAAATATTTCCAAAAAAAGGAAAGCGAGCTCTAGGATTTCCTTGATCAAGTGCAACTGGTTTGGTGCACGCCTCTTTAATAAAAATTACAAACACGTAAATCTAAAAGTGCACACATTAAAAAACGTCAAGTAAACAATTAAATAATACAAATTACCAAAATTACACGCATCTTGTACGTGACTAAAATTAACACTAACTAGAGACGTTTTATCGCTACCTTAATACAGAAATAATTTGTTAAATCGGTAAACAATTCTGTAATCACTTGATGATTAACAACTTCTTTAGGCAGTGTTGAGTTGATTATATTATAATTTTATTATCTTTACATTTCTTAATGATGCGACAAAGAAAATAGGCTAAGCAGACGATGAGATTTTTAAAAGGTTGGCGTATTTTATTCGTGTATTTCAAATTTCATCGTTAAATTGTGTAATTAAACAATCTGGGCCATTTACTTTTTATTAATTATCTGGATGACCATGTACATACATTTTACTTCTGCATTAAAGATTTACTTTCATTATGTTCTTAATTTTGTATATAATGCACTAATGCGTATTTCGCTGATACAAAAGGACCACGTTTGACGTATGTATAAATGCTGGTCTATTCTTACTGAGAATGCACTTTGGTTTGAATATTTCTTGTGTGCTGCGTAATGAGTTTTAAGTCTATAGAACCTTCTGATGATATTCTATTATTATTAACGTTTAAGTTTTTTAAATATTTGAATTAGCAAATATTAAAAAAAATAGTCTATATGATTGCATACTGAAAAGTGAAAACTTAGAGCTTATACGTATTTATCTGAGAAACTTTGCATTGAATTTTTAACAGGTAGTAACACGTTGAGTGTCGGAATATTAAAAAAAACATATAATTTAGCACGTAGCAAGTTTGAGGTTAAGTAGAACCAAAACGTGTTGCATCACTTACTAAAGTGGCGAGAGATAGCAAGATGGATTTTAAAACCCAGATAGAAAAACTAGAAGGTGCAAGCAATTGGAACAAGTGGCGCAGAAAGTTCGAGTTGTTACTGAGCCATCAAGAAGTTTTAGAAATGGTAAATGGAAGTCACAAGTCACCCACCAAACTGGATGCAGATGCGTCATCAGCGGATAAAGAAGCTTATAAAGTTGAAGCAAAAGCATTTAAGAAAGCCGATTCATTGGCTCAACTGATACTGGTAAACAGTATGGATAATGCAAACATCGATCTTACTGGAACACGTGACTCCGTTAAAAACTAATATATGTTTATGAACAGAGTTGTGGTCAGGGAGTGGATAGACTGATGAAGCAGTTCTTTAGTTACGAAAAAGATGTATCTGAGGATATAGTTACCCACATAGCTCGTTTACAGCGTAATTTTAGAGAACTGAACGATGAACTGAAAAGACTGGTTAATACAAAACTTCCAGATTTGCTATTGATGAGTCGTATCATGTCCACACTCCGTGAAAAATATTTCGAATTTAAGAGCGTTGGGCAGTCAGTGCCACTTGAAGAAAAAACACTCAATAAACTTACAGAAAGGTTACGACTAATAGAGATGCGACTGCCTGAGAAACGAAGAGATTCAACAGCATTACTAGTACGATTAAGTAAAAACCTTGCCAGTGAAATACAAGCCAGGGATAACAAATAAAAAGTGCTTCAAATGTCATCAGGCTAGACATTTTGCAAAGAATTGCCCTAAGAAGCCACATGGAGGAACCACAAGCTCACCTTCTTCAGGAGATGCATTTGTGATTACAGTTGATAGTGATATTGAGACAGACAAGTGTTGGCCGACTCTGGTGCAACAATGCACATGACTAAAACAAAACACTATTTTTTCACTTACGAATCTTTTGGAACTGCTAAGCCTGTAAGAGTAGGGAACAGTCAAGTGATAAATGCATATGGTTATGGAGTTATAAATGTTGAAATGAAAGTAAACGGAGCTTGGATAAGAAATTATGTGGAAAACGTTTGGTATGTACCCGAAATTACTAGAAATTTGTTGTCAATTAATCAAACGATAGAAAAAGGGTTCCTATTTCAAGCATATTTAAATGGTTATTTGTTCACGAAGAATGGTAAAGCAATGTTAATTGGAAGAAAGACTTCAAAAGGGTTGTATGAATTAAATATGCGTGTATGTAAATCAGACATTTATGAAGAGATGTTTACGGCATCACCTGTTGACACTTTACAATTGTGGCATGAAAGACTGTGCCACCAAAATAAACGACACGTGAAGCAGTTCTTGAAGCAGCGTGGTGTTACTGTGAATATCAAAGAGGAGTTCTGTGATGCTTGTGTTATTGGGAAACAACAGTGAAGCAGTTTTCATCCACGAATGCAAAAGCATCAGACTCCAGGTGAGCTAATCAATGCGGATGTATGTGGACCTATGCAGGAGATGTCTCTAGGAGGTGCTAAATACTTTGTTTGCTTCAAAGACGAATATTCGAAGTATCGCCGTGTGTTTTTTATTAAACTTAAATCTGGAGTTTTAGAGTGCATGAAAACCTTCATCAATGAATCCGATACAATAAGTGTTAAAATCAAAGAACTTTTATGTGATGGAGGAAGCGAGTTTGTTAATTCAAATGTAAAAGCTCTTTTTGATTCGAAAGGAATTAATTTAAGAGTATCTATGCCGTACACTCCAGAACAAAATGGGCCAGTTGAACGGGAGAACCGCACTCTCGTTGAAAGCGCTTGAACAACGATCCAGGCAAAAGACTTACCGGTAAAGCTGTGGGCTGAAGCGATCAATACAACAGCTTATACCCTTAATCGTACAGGACTCACACCTGTAGCAAATAAAACTCCATTGGAGTTGTAGTTTGGTAAGGAAGCAGTAAATCTTGATAATTAAAAATATTCGGTACACAATGCTTTGTTTATGTGGCTAAAGAAAAGCGCAGAAAATAGGATAGAAAAAGCATAGCAGGCATTTTTGTAGGATACTGTGGCGAAAAAAATGGCTACAGAATTTGGATTAACGATAGAAACAAAATCATTCGTAATCGTGATGTAATTTTTAAAGAAGAAGTAACGTTAAACAAGAAACTTCTGTTAACGACCGAAACTAATAATAATAGAAATGCTGTGATTACCCACACAGAAATAAATGAAGCTAAAGGTGAGAATAAAAAATCACCATTAGAGGATGTTAGAGAAATTACCGAATTGCAATCTTCAAGTTCAGAACAAGTGGAACCAGTGGGTTTAACAGGAAGGCAAATTAAGAAGCCAGCACACCTAAACGATTATGTACTTTCTGCTGAACATGTGCCTGAAAATTCTTTCGTCTCAGCTATGCAGTCCAGTGAAGCAGACAAGTGGAAATCTGCCATGCAGGAAGAACTGGAAACTGTAGAAGAAAATAACACATGGGATATTGTTGACATGCCAAATGGTAAAAAGCTCATTGGTAATTGCTGGATGTTACGATTAAAAACAAAACCAGATGGATCGATAGATCGATAGATAGATGCAAGGCTAGACTGGTTGCAAAGGGGTACGCACAAAAGCATGGAATAGACTATGAAGAAACTTTCAGCCCTGTAGCAAGGTTTGACACTGTACGTAGCATCCTAAGCGTGGCAGCATTTGAAGATATGTGCCTCGTGCAGTTTGATGGAAAAACTGCGTTCCTGTATGGAGGATGAAGGAAGAGGTCTTCATGAAACAACCCGAAGGGTTTGAAGATGGGTCAGGACAAGTGTGCAAATTACAGAAAAGCATATATGGACTTAAACAAGCTCCACGTTGCTGGAACAAGCGCCTTGTAGATTTTATGGTAGTTAAGCTAGGTTTTGTACAAAGTGAAGCAGACTCTGGTTTATTTATTAAAAACTCAGCTACAAGTAAGACTTTAGTAGGTGTGTATGTTGACGATGAACTTGTGGCAGGTAATAATAACAGTAAAATAAAAAGCTTTTTGTGCAAACTGTTAAAATTAAGTACATTAAAAGAATACTGGAACGATTCAAAATGCAAGGTTCTACCTACGTGACTACTCCATGTGAACAAAACATACCTGATACAGAATCTGATTTAAAATTAAGTGAAGATATTTCTTATCGAGAAGCTGTCGGTTGCCTAATGTATTTATCAGTTGCCACCAGACCTGATATTACATATGCAGTGAATCTGGTTTCGGAGTATGTGGCTGATCCAAAAGTGTCACATTGACAGGCTTAAAACGTATCTCTCGATATCTAAAAGGAACCTTAGATTTTGGTATCGCATATTATCAGGATCACAATACTAGTATATTAGAAGCATTCAGTGATGCGGACTATGCTGGAGATCCGCTTTCAAGACGTTCAAGAACGGGCACAGTCTGTAAATATGCTGGTGAAGCCATCACTTGGTTGAGTCAAAAGCAAAGAAGTGTTGTTCTCTCCACAACAGAGGCAGAATATGTTGCTGCAAGCGAGGTAGTAAAAGATCTTATTTGGCTCAAGCGGCTAATGAATGAATTAACAAAATTGAAAGAAGTTTCATGTCTCCAAAAGGACAATGCTAGTGCACTGAAACTAGTAAAGAATCCAGAATTCCATGAACGCACCAAACATATTGAAATCAAGTACCATTTGATTAGAGAAAAGTATAACGAAGAGGAAATTGATGTACAACATGTGGATGGTACAAATCAGGTTGCTGATATTCTTACTAAACCGTTACCTCGTCTAAGGTTTCAAAGCATTCGGGAAATGCTAAGCGTTTCTTGTAAAGGCAATATGTTAAGAAGTGAATAATGTACACACATAAATATATATAAAGAAAAACTTAGGTGTATTTGATGTGAGACAAAATATTTTTGTGAGGAAGTATTGAAGTAAATGTCAAAAATGTTTTGTCACATTTAGTTGTTAGTTACTTTTGTTTTGTGTCGACTGTAGCAAGTAGTGGTTGTTGTAACTATAACGTGATTTTTTTTGTACACGCTGCTGATTCACAGTAGCGTCTGTCTCTTGTTTGCAGTCTTGCAGTAAACACGTTTTTTTTTCTTGTTCAGTTTTTATTATTAACTTTAATTAAATCAAACTGCTACTAAGGTCGCTTTATTTTATTCAACAACAGGGCCACTTAAAAATTGATTGTTTAAAAACCTACCATGAAAAGAAGAAGAACCGTTATGAACAGCATGGATCTTAGTTTCCTTTTCACTGCATTTAGAAACACGGTGATGTGACTACGAAAAGGTAGCAACCGACATGCGTCTCAAGTCTTGATACTCAGACATAAATTGTTGATAAGTGGCACAACAAAAAAGGTCTCGAGTTAAACGTCTTTTTAAATTTAAAAAAGCTTTATACGGTGACTTTGAATTAGCAGCAACCTCGACAGCGTTGGGCTTTAGAGGTAGAGCAACAACATATTTACCTTTGGAAGTTTGAGCATGTTTATTTCTGAACAAGCGTTTGCACCATTCTTCATCAGGGTTACCGAAGTTATGTATCGGCTAGTTGACGATGTTTTTAACTAGAGTAGACTTGTTCGGAACACGGGCCAAAGGAAGGTTTTGACATATTACAGAAGTAAAGTAAAGAGCAGATGTGATTACAGAAAAATGACTAGATTTTATTACATAGTCAACAATACCAAGAGGACTAAAGCCCATTTGCCTATTTCCTGAAAATCTAAGCTTTTAACCATTGCGTTTGTAATAACAGAGACTTGCGAACCACCGCAACTATCTCGGAGTAGAACTTGAACAATACCGAGAAAACCAGTATGATTCGCGTGAGTAAGAAAAAGACAACAAGACATTGTTTCAAAAACTGGAAGACTAATTAAAAAAGTACTTGATTATAAAAGTATAGGATTAGAAATCTCTTCCTTGTCCAAATGCAGTGAAGAATAATGCTTACGACTGTCACAATGCAAGCACGGTCGTTCAGATGACAATCTGCTATTAAATGAGCGTCGACACAATTAAAACAACGCGTGCGGTTACGCATGGCTTCGTTTTTTTAATCTATTGGCATTCGTTAGAAGTCTGAACACCAAATAATACTGTAATTAGATTACATACATAGGCGTCTTCTTGTGTAAAATTTTGTGGGTTTCTAGGATTTTCTGTTCCGACAAAAGTGTTTGAAAATGACTGGTTCAATAATATTTACTCTTATAACATAAGAATAAATATTAATCCATATATCAGTAACGTAGCCAGAAAAGAGTGGGGGCAGGAGACTACAACTACAGAGTAAAGAAAACGTATGCTACATTAGTTAGGCGCATATGAAATAGTTACATCAGTACACGTTCAAACGAGAACAGTTAATGTATAAGCCCAATCAGTTTGTAAAATTGTGGCAATATTTCTTTCAGTAACTTACATGTTTTTTAAATTCTTCATTTCATCAAAATCTGAAAGAGCTTTTTTTTAAAGTTGTAGGATAACGTAAAATATTGTTTTGCAAAACAATAGTTTTTGTCGTCTACATAAAAATTTAATTAGTGGAGGTAGTCTTCTTGATTAGATTTTTCAACCATTAATTGATCTGCGATTTGAAAAAAAATATCTTGGATGAATATGTTCTATTCTGTATTCATTTTCAAGATTGAGCAAATGTAAACAAACTGAATTGCATGCTCAATGCATGATCATCACGTGTTGCTTTAAATGCTATTGTATTCTATCGCTCATTAAAACAGGTGATGCAATTTTGCAGATCCAGATTCGACATGTTCACGTGAACACCGCATGTATTTGTTTACGCGCGCTCTATCTTGGAAATGAATAGACAGTAGAAGTTCAATAATACACGACACTATCTATAATTTCAAATACCTAACTGTAATTTGTAATGATCTGTAACATTGTCTAAATCAGCATCAAGACCACGTAGAACACGTCGATAAGGAAGAAGCTTTGCTGGGTCTAGTTTGAGAGAAGCGTACTGACTTCCAGAAAAATTGCAACACCTAGAAGTGAACGATTTTATTGAAATTTTCAGGAAACGTTTATTTTCACGAAACAAAGTGATGATTAAAATTTAAAAAGAAAAGAACAAAAGCTTAAAAAGTTTTTCCAATAATGAGTGGCTCCGCCACGATTTTTAATGCACTCATTTAAACATCTTGGCATGCTATCAATCAAGTGATCTATAGCTACTTGTGGTATATCGTCTCAAGCTTCTTGAATCCGTAGCTGGAGATCGTGTAAGTTATCTGAAGGATTTGGTAAATTACCCAGTCGCCTACCAATCATCCAATACATGTTCAACGGGCGACAAATCAGGCGGCTTCTAAAATCCGTGTTGTAGCCCATACCGTATGAGGGCGCGCATTATCCTGCTAGAAAATGAGCTTTTGCAGCCCCTGAAAATATGGAAGCCGAACTGGTTGTAGCACATTACCAATGTAACCAGCTGCGTTTAGGTTGCCATCATTAAATACCAAGGGTGATCTGCTACCATAACATATTGCACCCCATACCATAACTTCTTCAGTGAGGACTGTGTTGCGTTCCACAAAAAATGTTGGATTTTTACGTTCTCCACGCATCCATTTGACCCTCCTACGACCATCGTGGGCCTACAAGCAAAATTGGGACTCGTCACTAAACACAATTTGATGCCGTTCTTGCGCCCAATTAACGCTTTCGTTGGTCCACTCTAACCTGCGTAGACGGTGAAGTGGTGCAAGGGGAAGACATAAAAATAGACGATATGAACGCAACCCATAAGATCTTATCCGGCGATAAACAGATGACACTGACATTCGGAGTCCTATACCTCTCATGCAATCATTTGCAATTGATCGAGTTGTTGAAAATCTGTCTCTTGTGGCCAAAACTCTTAAGTGACGTTCTTCGCAATCTGTAGTCCTCCGAGAACGTCCAGATCCACACCGACGATGTTGAACCCCTTCCTCGGACCATTTGAAACAACATCTCAATACCGGTTTACACGACGAGCAATTTTTCTTAGCAAAAGTCCGGCTTTTGTCATACCAATAATACGGCCACGTTCAAAATTACTTAATTAGACAAAATGTTGATGTTGACGTACTCTTGCCGTTGTTATCAAGTTCAGAATGAAATTGTGCACAAACAACAACAATTTGCAAACTTGAGAATAACTAAATGGTCTACTACTTCAACTTTATTGTTACTATGTTACTATGGAAACAACAGGAAAAAACAAAAAACTACTAGCTAGATTTTTTTTCAAATTTTAATCATCACTTTGTTTCATGTAAATAAACGTTTATTAAAAATTTCAATAAAATCGTTCAACAAGTTCTAGGTGTTGCAATTTTTCTGGAAGTTAGTATAGTTATCGAAAACTCTAAAAACTAATCTTGTTATCTGAAAAATTCTATTACAGTCTTTAAAGATGCAAACATAGTAGTTGAAACGTAATTTATTTACAAATTGTTATTTCTCTTATATTGGTAGAATAAAAAAAAGATTCCAAATGGGGCTGAAAACTACTTGTATTTGCTTCAACTTCATCCCTCTGAAATGTTAACAGTTTCGACATAAAATCTACAAAACAAAAAAAATAATTTATCAACATAGACCCGTGGGTGGTACCGAGGATACCAAATACTTGGGTGGAAACAAAATTCAGCCTGGAAATAACAAGCAGCATTTCCAGTACTTATCTGAAGCACATAGGAAATTATCGTGGACTGGTTCAAGTAATGACAGTAAAGAACTCGACTGCAACAGATGGCCTCTATTCTGCAATGGCGAAAGCAATAAAAACCACTCCATTACAACTTCCTAGTACAATAAGCATGACAGTTTCAAACTAAATGGGATTCAGTTCCCGGCAAATTTTAGATAGTCAAAGGCTGCTAATAATCTCCGGGTTAGTTATGCGAATTTGTACGTGGAATGTTTGAGCAATATATTAAACAGAGAAATGCTATACAGGAGGTGAATAAGCTAAACATCGATGTTATAGAAGTTAGCGAGATGAGATTCTGGGAATTACACAATTAGTGAGTATATTTCTCTGGAAATAACGACGGGAAACACCAAAATAGAATAGGCCTTGTACAAGTCAATATCATGCAGATATATTCACCTACGACTGACAAACGTGATGATGAAGCGGAGAGTTTTACCAAGACCTTCGACAAAAAAATATCACAATTATTATAGGAGACTTTTACGCCAAATTGGGAAAGGGAAACGGTAATGAACTTGTTGAACCATACGGATTTTTTATACGAAACGAAAGAGACAAAATGTTATTTACGTTTGCAACAGAAAACCAAATGGTGGTACTTAATACTTTTTTGAAACTACCGACCGTCGCTTATATACCTGTCCGGAACACATAATAAAAAAACAGATAAAATTTATGCTGGTCAATAGGCGTTATCGAAACATTTTCACCGCTGTGAAGATTTACCCCGACGCTGACCTGACAAAAACTGGAAAAAGAAACCATAGATGACTATCGGAATACTAAGTTTAATGGAAGAACGACAAAAAATAGAAGACAAAGACCAAGAGAAATATAAAGAAATATTCGAAAAGAAATACGACAAGGTAAAGATATATGGATACAAGAATGGAAAAGTTCAGAACCAGACGATGTTCATGCTGAATTTTTGAAATTACTGAACGAGGACAGAATAAAATGATTGATAAAAATACTTAATGATAATTACGACACCGGAGATATTTCTCGAAACTGGTTCAAGTCCACATTTATTCCTATACCATAAAAAAAACAATGCAAAACATTGCAAAGATTATAGGTTAATTAACCTTATGAGCCATCTTCTCAAATTATTTCTAAAAGAAATCCATAAACAAATATATAAAAATGCTAGAAAAATATATCAAATACACAATTTGGGCACGGAGATGCACTGGGAACTAGAGAGGCTCGGTTCGCAATTTAAGTCCTGTTTTGGCGATGTAGGAATTTTAGCTGTAATATGTACGTTTGTCTGACAAATTACCACAAAGTTTTCGATAAGGTCCAGCACAATAAAATAATAAGGGTACTAAGAATAAAAGGCATTGACGAGAAACACTTACGTCTTATAATAAATTTGTACAGGCACCAAACAGCAGATACCAAATTGAAGGGTGGTTACTCAGAATGTATAAATATAAGACGTGGTTATAGGTAAGGTTTGTGTTTACTCTATTTAACTTATAATCGAAGCATATATGTAACATGGCACTAGAGAATACAAACGCTGGAGTGTCAATCAATGGAGAGAGATAGCACACTATACGTTACGCGGACGTTACCGTTGTGTTCGTTGATTTTCTTAAAGCTCTCTAGGAATTGATGAATCACGTCGTTAACGATATCTCAGAGTACGGATTATCTTCTGATATAAAAAAAATCAAGCTCATGGTAATTAGTAAACATAATATACAGCCCGGCCAACTGGTAATTAATAATCAACAAATTGAAAACGTAACTAATTACACATATTTGGGTACTACGATTAATGAGCAATGAAATCACTCTGAAGAAATGCCGCCTAGAAAAACCCAGTTTCACTAAAATAGGAATTTTATTTAAAAGCAGAGACCTTAATTTACTTATCATACAAAAAGTATTTAAAAGTTATATCTGGCCTGTACTCCTATATGATGCTAAATCTTGGACCTTGACGGAAGCGTTCACAAAAAAACTTGATGCCTTTTCCTGAATAGATCACGTCTCCAATAACATAGTTCTAAAAATGCTTCAAAAAGACACCGCAATAATGGACATAATTAAAAAACGCATACTAGAATATTTTGAACACATTGGAACGAAAAGAGACATAACCTGCTCCAGTTGATACTCCAAGAAATAGCTCTAGGCATAAGAAGACCTAGAAGGCGCAGAATCTCCTGGTTAAAAAACCTATGTCTAGTCGAGGACTGATTAGAGCATGCAGTCAGTAAAGTTTAAATTAATTTGCTGATGGGTTTATGTACAAATGGCAGAAATAAAATAGTTACTTAGGTGTCAACATTTTAGTAAGAATGAGAACATGACAGACGATTGTTTGCACAAACTAAAGCCAGGTACTCATTGGCAAGCCGAACTGTAATAGCAGCGGTTACTATAACTAAAATTCGTCAGTGTGAACGCGTTGAGAATTCTGCGGGCGATCGTACCTATTTTTTTTTTTTTTTTTTTGACTAAGAATTCGTATTATAAACTAAACACAAAAATCCTACTACATAGAACAAATAAAAAAAACAAGATGAAAGTAAAAAATAAATAAATAATAATAATAATTTAAAAAAATAATAATCCTAAACCCTCCACCGCTAATCAATTCGCTCTATATACATTTATTACACTACATGTAGTCTTTTTCTCCTTTTTATAACTATTTCCATCCATCCCACTCCTTCTCCTCCTTCTCCCAATAACCTTCCTCTCTTCTCTTAGCTCTATACATTCCTTTAACATGGGCTCTATATTTTCCCACCCCTCCCCACATAGTCTACATCTCTTATCTTTATCTTTCTTTCAGTCCTTATTCTCTTGCTCTTCATTCCCGCATCTAAACCTTGCTTGCTTTCATTCTCGACACCAGATCTTTTCGGAATCACAGGTATACTTAAAAATGATGTCAAATTATCACCATCTCTCCATCTTCTTTGAATAACTTCCACTGTTGAACTATTCTCGAAATCAAAAAATCCTGGAGGTGTATATAAATGTTTCGAAAAACTGCTGCATCGTAAAAAAGTATGCAAATGAATGGATGTCATTGCAATAACTTGTAGTTTATCTGCCTGCAGTAGCATAAGCTTTGTAAATATCCTAAATACCGAAACAAGAATGCCAAATACATTTTCCATTACTCTTCGACTTCAAGATAAACGATAGTTGAAAATTCGTTGTTTTGACCCTTTAGGATGAATTCTTGGTTTCATAATATTTACACTCATAGAAAAAGCTGAGTCGGCCAGAAAAATAAAGGGTATGTTTTTATCTCTATTTAATAATTTTTGACGTGGTAGTATTTCTAAATTATTGTTTTCAATCATCTCATTCAAACTACAGCTTTTAAAAACACCTCTATCAGAGATTCTTTCATGCGCACCAAAATATATTCTGGATTTAAAACTGCAAGTAACACTATACTAAAGTTAGATTAGTAATTGTAAAAATCCTTTCCACTGTTGAAAGGGGTCTGGCCCTCAAGACCCCCTACCTTGACTACGTCACTGTATGTTGATATATCCGACCAGCTGAAATCTTACAATACTTGCCTCCGACGTAGTCTAAAATGGTACAGAAAATTAGTACGTAAATTATTGACCGAAACTGCGTTAGTAAATGCTCATATTGTTTACAGTTACCGACTTCAAAAAACATATAAGTGATGGTTTACTAAAAACGGATACATTAGAAGAAGAAATACAAGAACTTGCATAAACTAGATTATGTAGGTCGTTCCAAAAGACAGACAGAAACTTAAAAAAAATGTTTTTTATGGCAATGTTGCCCCATACAAGCACTAACATTGCATTTTTAGATGATTTTTATGTGTTGACAATAGTACCTCAAATGTGGGGTAACATTGCCAAATTTTCAAAAACAAAAAAAAATATTTCTTGTGGTATTTTTTTATATAACATTTTAGAATTTCACAGAAAAAATATAAATGTAGCACATATGTGGACAGATTCTTCTTAAGGAAAAAAAATATTTTGAAAAAACAATATACTCAAAATATACTCAAAAATTCACAGCGACAAAGACTTTTTTCGGTAAACTAGAAAAGATGTTTTGTAAATATTTTTTCACACTTGCCAGAATCTAGAAAAGCGATGCGACTGTGACAGAATTGCTCTTTATAAACGCTAAATATGGTGTAAAACAAGTAGGACAAGGGACCTACGCCGAAAGAGGGCAGCTCATAAGACTGCTAGCATTTGTTTCTGCTACAAGAAATCATATCTCTCCCGTATTCATATTTCTTCGGATTCGACTTAAGATTTTTATGGTTCTAATCGTTAACAACCACGAAACTCATATTAATGTTGAAGTGATTCTACAAAGACTGTATTGCCTTGAGATGTATCTGTCTTTAAACCGTTTAAAAGTTATTTTAAAGTTGCTCACAACGATTGGATGATAAGTTGTAAATTCAGGAAAATCATATCAATTTACCATTTGCCAAAACTTACTAATTTAGCATTTATCAGCTTTTTCACTCCAAAAAATATGTGTTCTAGGTTTCTTAAAGCTAGAATGTATTCTTTTGATACAAATATTTTTGAAAACAAAATTTTCTTCATGCAGCAGTAACCGATAAGTCCGATCCGTACAATCAAGACGAATTAGTACAATTTCATTTTTCTGATGCCCTTGCAATAGTTTCTTCAATTTCTGTAAAACCGTTTTCTAAAGCACCGCCTAAGCAATTGTATTGCTTCAGGAAATAGTTCTGGGCGGAAGATAACAAAAAAAAAAGGTTTTTTAATCCAGTAGTAGCAAAATTAGTAGTAAAGGTGACATCGAATATGCAGAAAGTAACAGTTAGTTTAACTGAAGTGTCAAAATTAGAAAAGAAGTGTCGCAGAAATAACTAATTTACTAGATGAAAATGAAGTAACAAATAAGTTTAAAAAAAAAAAATCAGTAACAGTTATCACATTAGTTATCCAGGAAGATGTGATGAAGATGAAATCGTTATAATATAGGAACTACAAAAATCAAGACATTAATTTAATTAATCATTTTTTGTACACAAAATTACTCCTACAACGTGTTTTTTATTCTTATGCTTACTAAATTACAAAAATAAATAGAGATTCCCAAAAAAACTCATTATTTCCAAAATGTCTCTTTTATGACGTATCTCCGTAAAATGTTACAAAAAAAATTTAATGTCAAAAAATAGTTTTTTTAAATGCAGAATCGTTGCAAAAATTATAAATAGTTATAATTTGAAAAAATCATCACTATCCTATGACTCTAACTTTTCAGGAACATATTTGAGTAATTTTTTTTTAATTGGCACACAGAAAAATGTGATCATAAGCTTTGCTAAACTAAAAATTATAAATGTTAACATCAATTTAATAACAATAATTAACGTAAATAGTAATTTTTATAAACTAGTTAATAACAAACCATATATTTATTGATACAACTCTAGATTATATATATATATATATATAGTTATAAACCGCACGCAATTGAGCCCGATATGTAAACAGGTGCCCGATGAGCCCGGGCGGTAACGCCTTTCTACACGACGTTATTAGCGCGCTGTTAAGCCCGACTGCGTTGCCAATATTATACACGCTCTAAACGTAGTTATTAAGCAAAATTTGACAATGATTTGAAATTTTAATATTTGCGTTTAGTCTTTGCAGATAACTTTCTTAAACATCTTCCGATCTAATAATTTTTTTTTAATTTACCTTGATTAATATTGACGTAACAAATAAACTTTCTGTAGATTTAAAATAAAAACTGTATTCAAGCATTAAACTCTTTTTATGATTGGTGCAAAGTTTGTTTTATTTGTAAATATAATTCAAAATTGTAAGCTATAACTTGTGTGTATTAGCAAATTCTTATCTGAAAAAAAAAACATACTCAAAACGGCAGCAAATTAAATAATTTTCTTTAAAATTCCGCATGTAACTCTGTTTTTGGCAACTTTTTAAAGAAATGTTAAATTTAACCGTTGCCGCAAGTTGCACGACTAACGTAGAGTGTGTTATTTATCATCATTTGACACAAATTAATTTTTAAATCAAACTTACAATATACCGCATAATAAAAAAAATAATGATTCTACAATCGTATTTTGATGACATACGCATATATACAGAGATGCGCCTAAAACTGAGATATATAACGGTTCTTCGGGCTAGAGAACGTAGCGTTTATATGTTCTACGGGCTCAACAACAACCTGTTTACATGTTTGTACCTACATATTCCTATTTACACACACAAAGTTTTTTTAATAAATCGGAAATAAATTGAAAGGTTAGTTTTGGGCATACAGTATGTCATACAACATTATCATGAAATTTTAGTTGAAATTAAAATATGTATGTGATAGTATTTAGAATACTCTGTTTCAAATAACGAAATTGAGGAATTCTAATAAGTAGTCTGAAACATTTTCACTCAATTTATTTGTTCCTTAATGTGGACGATTAAAGTAACAGATTTATCATTAATCGGACCGTCACAAACTATTAAAAAAAGCTTAGAACGAACTACAGATCATCATATAGTAACTCCAGAAACAATGTTCGATTTCTGCTCTAATGAAATTCTTGGCATAAAAATTATTTTTTTGTATCGAGTGTGAATGTTCAAGCTGCTGTAACATAATATGTATTAATAAGATAATAACATAAAAAGGTACAATAATTTAATATAGTTTAGGTTTCTCACGGTCACAGCTAGTTGATACCGTAAAGGTATTCAGTTTTCTATAATTGTGATGCCGTCAATATCGTTAAGCCAATAAGCTAAGCCTTTTAAGAAAATATAATGTTTTATTTCAAAAAATTTAATATTCCATCATATGTTATATTTACGTAATAAATCTCACTTACAATACACACAATTTCAATGAAAATGAAAACATAATATCACGTTTAAAAAACATTCAACCTACTTGCTATAATATAAGATACAAACAAAGTAGATAAAACTACACTAAATATCTAGAAAACAAACATGTAGTGTTTTATGAATTTTCACATAAAAAAGTAACCAATTGCAAATAATATTTTTAACCTAATAAAATTACTTAGACTTTAAAAAACCAAGTGTATAGGCACTAAGAATGTGACAACAAGACGACTAATGTAGCCTGAAAAACGCGATTTCATCGAATTTCAAGCATTTTTTTTGTACAAAAAGTGGGTTTTTTGATCAGTTGTTGGGTTTATTCTTTTTAGGATATGTAAACTTAATTTCTGAATAACATTAGGTGCTTACATTAAACGACCAAGACACTAAAGTCAGTTAAAAATCACTGAAAATAAGTTAAAAAACGTATTTTTAGCAGCGCGTTGATCGGTATTGAATAAATTTTCGTTGTGCACTCAAAAAAAGCATAAAAATTATGTTTTTCAATTCGGTCAGGTGAAAACGGGCGTTCATCAAAACTAAATGTGCGTAGATTTCTTTTTTAGGACTCTAAAATAAGTCAGCTTTTACTTTTAGACGATTTCATATGAAATGACTCAAACTTTAAAAAAATATCTTATTTCTTGTAAGAAGTGGATTAACTGTTTGTCTTAATTATTATTTTTCTAACTTTTAAGTAAATTGTCATCACAATTACTTAAAAACTCTGTGTCGATTTTAAAATTCATGACTGTAAGTTTTGTTTCTTTCTGCTAGCACAATTCTTTTTTTTTTCAATTTTGTTTGTAAAAGCTTTGTGTTGGTAAAACCAAATTTAATTTTTTTAATTGTACAGTGTTATCTGCAAAATTATCATAACTTTCCATAATTATTTCACGAGAAGTAATATTTTCCCATTGATTCTACAAAACTCTTTCAGAATACTAAAAAATGTCTATGCTTCTAAGAATTTTTTCACTACAAAACGAGATTCCTACATTGTTTTTAAAGATTTTTAGTAAAAGAAAAAAAACTATATGAGAAATGCTAATATCATATCCTAAGACATATCTTTTTCGTTATAACGTTTTTATTAAATGTATGTATTTATGTTTCAAATTATTTTATAGGTCTCACATCATGAATGAACCAACAAATCATTCTTATAACTTTAAAGTTTCTTAGCTACCTATATTGTACTTTTGATCCAAATCTCTTTAGAGGTTTTCAAATAATTTTTTCAATACTTTAATTTTAATTTAATTTAATAGTTATAAAAGTACCACATTCTACATATGTACGTACAAGCATCACGTAGAAATTTCAAACGTTTTTAAAAATCAACTTCCGATTTTTGACTAAAACGGTTTGTATTGTTTTTGTGAAAAATTATTAAAACGTGATGATACTCAAAAAGTGCATAAAACTCATACTAAAGTAAAATACACTTAGAGTATACGTTTACTGCTCGTTATTAAACCCGTCCAACGTTGTCGCATGTTGGGCTACACAACGTACCGTCCGTGTCTGTAAACAGTTTGTATATAAAAGCGACCTCTGCAGCGACTAACTCTGAACTATTTTATATATAATGCAGATATAAACGGTACAATATGAAGCCCGGCCAAATTTTTGGATTTACACGTTTTGATGCTTATATAATCGTATTTTGATTATATACACATGGATACGTAGATGAGCCCGAAACCGGGCTTAATAGCGTTTCTTCGGGCTAAAGAGCGTAGCGTTTATATATTCTACGGGCTCAACAACAACCGGTTTATATGTCTATATATATATATATATATATATATATATATATATATATTCTATTTCGAAATTTTGTCGCAGTAGACAGTGTCAAAGAGAAATCATTTTAGGCTTTAAAAATGTTCATTGCGATATGTGACAAAAG
Organism: Aquatica leii; assembly: GCA_035610365.1. NCBI lineage: Eukaryota > Metazoa > Arthropoda > Insecta > Coleoptera > Lampyridae > Aquatica > Aquatica leii. The sequence continues at coordinate 20,571,144 of CM069432.1, read as the reverse complement.
CTTGGCTTAAATTTTTCTGTGGTAACATAATCTTTTTCAAATTTATTTTTCTATTAATTTTTTGTTTTAACAAATAATTTACAAATTCTGTATTGTTTATTGATGTAGTCTGTTTTCTTTTCTTAACTACTTTTAAACAGTTTTATTAAATACAAATAAAATAATTGACATAATAGTTATAAGTACTTGAAAACATAATTATGGTTACTTCTTTGTTGTTTTGTGATTAATTTATATAAGTGTTACATTACTAATTACAATACTTCAACAACATTTATAATGAGTGAGATTTAGTTTAATGATATCCATGACCACTGTACGGTGGATTGTAATGTTGTGGAGGCCCATAATTGGGCGGCGTCATCGTTGGTGGAGGATTGTATGGTGGAGGACTGTTCGATGGAGGATTATACAGTGGAGGATTGTATGGTGGTGAATTGTACGGTGGAGCATCATACGATGGAGTATTATATGACGGAGGATCATGCGCAGGAGTATTATATGATGGAGGCTTATAATGCGGTTTTTCGTAGCTCGGAGGCGATGAATGATGATGGTGACCACCGTAGTCGCTGTGTACGGAGTGGATTACAAAACCAATTAAAAGTACAAAACGAATCTAAAAAAAATCACAATGTAGTTATTGTAACAATAATCTATATAAACTTACCCCCAGCAACGCCATTATTTTGTAAAAGTATACAGTATTTATAAAATAAACAAGTTATGTATATATACTCGAGATAAACAATAAATTTTCATTAAAAGATCGTTAACGATTCTAGTTATTTGTAATATTAGAAAAACAGTAAGGAGTAAATTAATATTATCAAATTTTAATGTTTTCCTAATTTTCTGATGAGTCGGCAATTTTGAAATATGTTTCTTAATTATATTAAGTAATAATAATTTTTTATAGGAATCTTAAAAGAAAACATAAATTCAAAAAACGTTTTAGTAAGTTATAAATATGTAAAACACAAAAGAGAAGACGTTTTGTGTTTGCTGTTACTGGTTTCAACAAAACAGTGACGAAAATACAAATGTACCTAAAAAAATAACATACAAAATTATTATTATTTTTTTTTTTTTTTTTTTTTGAAATTGACATTGTTATTATCATTTGTAATGTTAGTGTGAAAATTCCAATTATGGATAATTTAAAAAAAATGTTTTGAACACCTCTTATTGAAGGTAATGTGCATGTTGTCGTGAGACAATTTTTGTAATGCTGCCAAGCTTTTATCAAGAATCGCAAAGCATCTGCAAGAACAAAAACATTCTAAATCACCCATAATAATTTAGAAATTTAATCAGTGGCAGCTGGTGGTCAATTATACAAGAGGGTCATTTAAAAAAACACAATTATTGCAAAGTATAAAAAAACATTCTTACATTAACACGATTTATATTTAAGATCAATTATATTTAAGATTAAGATATTTAAGATATCTATACAATTACCAAAAAGATCGATAAAAATTTATAGTTTTTAACGGAAAATTTTTCAATGCTTTGCATAGAAATTCTCACGACTTTTTTGTCCCATACTATTGCTGATTGCATAGAAATCATTTAATTTTTTTTACGGGAGTCGCAGGTAAAGTCAATCAGTTATTTTATTTAATATGCGTGTCTATTTTTTAAACATTTTTATTGTGGTTTTTAATTGACTTCGGCAAGCGCTGTCCAATTGTATTTGTAAACGAATATTAACGCGACCAAAAATAGCATAATTTATACATATTGTCATGTGATTCGCCGATAACGACCGCTTTTTCACTGTTTCTTTTAAATGCTATACATCGTTAACTTTATTTTTACATGAACCATGTGAAAACAGTGAACCTACAAAACAGTAAAATCTATTATTTACTTCAAATTCACAAATTCAATCTGACGAATCATATATAGATTCTTTAAAGTTATTGTAGGACTTCTTTATTTTTATGTTTACTGGTCTTACAAATTTGAAGTAAAGGCTAAGGATGAGCATTAAATTTAAATTCTAAACGTCTATGTGATAAGAAATGTGCATTCTAGCATCTGTGTTTTATACACACGTGCTGCCACGGTAATGATAAATAACGTAAGTCACGTAAGGATTGCACTGCTACTGAGGCGGAATGACCTCCGGGCTCAAGACCGCAAGCAAGCATTTAAGCGTTTACTTATCTTCGTTTCCAACTTGTATAAAATTGTATTATGTGTGTCTCACTATATATCATTTACGATTCGGTTTTAATATTATGCACGCGGGCACAAGCAAATGTGAGCCTCGGGTAGATTCGCAAGTTTTCGTATCTCAATACTCAATTTAAACGCTTGGAATTCAAACTCTGGTAATTTGATTTAAACGCAAATTTTCTGTAATTTTAAAATAAATGAAATGCAATCCTTATTCATTTTTTGGGAGGGTCGCTGACTAAATAACCTAATAGAAAAACCGCCACCGAATTTAATAATCTCTATTTAATAAATTGCAAGCTTATTTAAACCATGTTAGATATATGAGATGAATTATAGAAGTCCAATAAAGAGAATGCTGTCTACAGGGATTGTTGATAAATTATAAACTGGATTTAAACAGAAAAAATCCTGTCGAAACAAGCAAAACACAAACTGAAGACACGAATTGCCACCGGCATCCCGTACACCGCTTAATTAACAGCAGCTATCAGCTCCTTGGCTGCAATTTTGTCAACAATATCATTCACGTCGCGATCTGTCACAACTTGTCGCTTTTCGTAGTCCTGTATAAGAAAAGCAGTAGTTTCGATTCTTTACAATATTAGAACACTGTTATATTGTGTAAATAGTGCTTTAGTGAAGTATTGTAATTCTTCATAAGGTAAGTCAACCAACATATGTATAATAGATATACTTCGGCATGTTATTTTTGTTTTATTGTTAATTTATTATTCTACACTTTTTATCATGTTCGTACCTGTGGGTTAATTTAAAATTTTAGAAAATTGAATACATATTCCTATTTTAAGACGTATTCTAGTTAGATCCTTTTAGATAGAAGAGTTTTGCAAATTCTCTACAACATTAAGGAAGTACTTATTTCTAACACTTGTAATAGATTTTCACATGGTAACTTCAAATATACATGCTACTTCTTTGCGTCAAGTGGATTAAAATTTGCTGCTACTTGGCAAATGATCGTTACTAATCACTTAAAAGTTTACAAATGAAATTGAAATAAGGACAGATTCAACTACTGCAAACATTTTCCGGAAGTATTTAGAAACTAAACTATTAAGTTTGCAGTTTTATATGTAACCTTGTAAAGAATTTGCAATAAATTTACCTTGCTTATTGGGAATAAAAAAAAATACTTGCCAAATTTTTGAAGGATTTTTCGCCACTTGCCGTATTTTTAAACTACAACAAGATACAAGAAAAATTAAGAATCAGCTTATATTTTAGCAAACAATTAGTGATACACGTGTGGTAGAAATTTTAGTGACTTTAATAGGATGTTGCTGGTTTCTTTTTCTCTTATAGGAATTGAAATTAAATTCTAAATTACTCTGAATGGCATCAGCTTGTTAAGATGAAATAATAAACAAATTAGTAGGTTACCATAGAGTTTGTTTATGATTATAAGCGACATTTGGCTTAGACCGCGTCGTAGTTAAACACCCAGACTTAGACTTGGTTCTACTATCTTCTTGAGAGCCAATACAAGAAGTAGAACTTGGCCTTTGCCATATTGTCGTTCGTGAACCCAAACAAACTGAGATTTCGCAAGACATTGCATCTTCAGAGTGGTAAATGTCACTGAAAGAAAAAGTGTAAATGGCGATATTTATACCAATAGCGATTAACGTGATTAACAGTCATAACCTTTCCGTTACCGCTTGACTGACCTCACTATTACTCGGAGTAAATGTTTGTGTCCTTTCCAAGAAGGTTGATCTTTGTCTTAGAAGTTATAATACTGGTAGCCAAGATTTGCTGAGTCATAAACCGTCTTCTCGGTTCATATTACATCGATGTTTTTCTGTTTCCACATCTTTGCGGATTAGTTTGGGAAAGTAAAAAGGAGTTCTAGCCAACACTTTAGTTTGGTCAAAATTCAGCTTGTGTTCTTGGTTCCACACGTGTTCTGCCACTGCTGATTTAGTAACTCTGCGGTGTTTGCAGTCAGCCATTATCTTCTTTTATTCTAACTTCAATAGAGCGTCCCGTCTGTCCTATATAACTTGATCCACAGGAACAAGGAATTTTGTAAATTCCGGTATACTTTAGAACCCCTTGTTTGTCTTGAGCAGATGTAAACCAGGTGTTCAGGGTATCCTTAGTCGTAAAGACAGTTTTAATATTATGTTTCTTTAGCATCCTGTTTATTTTGCACACGTATAGCTCTTTTGGCTACGACGCGGTCTAAGCCGAAAATCGCTTATAATCATAAACATAACAACCGCGAAAGCTGTTTGGTTTCAACTTTTGATAGTTGTTTTTGTAAAAACTATTATTTTTCAGATGTGGAAAGAAAAAAAAAACTATCGGTTTACCAAAATTTAATAAACAAGAGGAAACGAGACGAAGAGCGCGACAAAAGCACCACAAGTATAACACTGTTTTTTCCTGCTCCATGTAGATCAACTTTGAGTACTTGTTCTTCTTGCTCTTCGGCTTCGGCAAAGACGACTCTTATTGATAATGAAGGAAACTTAATGGCGCACCACTCTGATGCGCAGATTACAACTAAGGAAGAGCCACAAAAATTAACAACCTTTGATGAAAGCAACACTGATATAGACCTGAGGAAGGTATACTGTATTCACGATCATCCAGGTCATTGGCCAAAGGCTCTAAGTACGAATACTATGCAAATTTTAGTTGAAAATGGTTCGAAACAAATTACACGCTTCAATTTTTCTCGTGATTTGTCGTCGAAGATTTTCTTTTAATTATTATAAAAGACGTTTAAAAAACAGAGAAATTTATCATAGAAATTGGTTACTTTAATCGATTTCTAAAAACATGGTTTTCTGTTTTTGTTGCAAACTTTTCGATGTGCAAGAAAATAAGAAATTTACTCAGGGTTGTAATGATTAAAAAAGAACATCAGACGCACACACAGAGAGAAGAGACTTCTTAGTCCGGCATCGCGCAACATTCGTGCGATAACCAACATCGAATGATATGGTCGAAAGCAAAAATCATACACAGAGGGGAACATTGGTACAAACGGAAATTTAAAGAAGCGGCATTCATCAACAACAACAAAGAAATTTTTAGCCAGCCAAGTGTCGAGATAAGCAACATATGGAAACCACTAATCGAACCTCTAAAACAACTTAAATTCACTAAGTAATTTTGTTAATTAATCTGTTACGCTAAGTTGATTTTGTACGCTTGAACGCTTCATCGAACATGTCTTTAGTATATAAGCTCCAGTAGTTTCTAAATTTGTTAGTATTCACCTGATGACGATTGCAGATAATACAGCAATCGAAACGTTGTGGATATTCGTTTCAAAATAATAAACAATGAAAGTTCAGCAGAATGTTATTACTTTGTAATGATTAGTTACATTTAGCAATAAACTAGACACGAAAAAAATTCACCTCACTTTAGTTACTATCAAAAATAGATAGAACTATGTCAAGCATTAAAAAATAAAACTACAATTGATAATGCCAATAAAAAATTTCTTGCAATCAAAAAACAACAATGTTATAATATAATTAAAGTAACAATATATGTTATTCAGTTTTCAGCTCGGCAAAATTTAGCTTTTCGAAGCTAAGACAGTACATTATATCAAAATAATAAATTTTTTGAGATGGTAAGTACATTTGATCTTATAATGAGTAATCATATTCAACGTGCTCCTTCACAAACTAAAAAAAATCTCACGTATTTTGGTGACAAAATCTAAAATGAAATCGTATCTGTTTTGGCAAAGAAAATCCAAACTTCAATTTTGAATTTATGCAGACAGTGTAAGTATTTTTTAATAATATTGGACTGTATTTTTATAAGGCTTTTGATATAATAGAATCATGGTCCATTCTAAAATCAATGGAAAATGCCAGAATCGACTATAAATATGCGGCAATTATAAAAGACATTTACCAAAATGCCACAATAGATATCAAGATTGAAGAAGGCATAACCTCTAATAAAATAAAAATACAAAGAGGAGCTTGTGAGGAAGATACCATTTCACCAAAACTATTTACGTTAGTCCTAAAAGATGTTTTCAAAAAGTTAAAACGGGAGGAGAAAGGTGTGAAAATTTATGGCAAAACCAAAACTTGAGTTCAAATAACATCGAACTTCAAATTGACAACCAAACAATAGAAAACCTGAACGAATATATACCTAGGCCATGCCATTAGATTTGGAAGAGAAAATCAAAGAGCAGAAGTGACCCGAAGGATAGGACTCACCTAAGCCACCTTTGGCAAACTACACTACATCTTAAAGAACCAAGATATCCCGATAAATCTAAAACGGAAAGTATACCACTTTTGTGTTTTCCCAGTAGCCACATACGGCGTAAAGACAATGTCACTAACGAAACGACATGCCAACAAAATAAGAATGACACAAAGGAGTATGGAACGCGCAATGCTCGGGATCTCTCTAAGAGACCACATCAGAAATGAGGAAATCAGGAGAAGAACCAAGGTAACCGATGTGATGGTACCAATGGCGGAGCTGAAGTGGCGTTGGATGGGACATGTTTCAAGACAGAAAAATAATAAATGGACAACCCGAGTAGTACAGTGGCGGTCGCGTGAAACAAAAAGAAGCAGAGGAAGGCTACAAAGACGCTGGACAGACGACATTAAGGAGACAGCTGAAAAAAAATGATATCAAAAAGCCCAAGACAGGAAAGAGTGAAAAAGGTTGGAAGAAGCCTACGTCCAGGAGTGGACGAAAGAAGGCTGAAGAGATTGTACTATAACCGGATATTGCACATATAGAGCAAATACATATTAACATAGTTTTTGTTCACTTTAACACCTGTTCTAAAGAATTAGAAATCAACAAACATTTTTGTTTTTTGCTTTTTGTCTTATTTTTGATACTACTATTATTGGTTTGAGTTCTTTTATAATAAGATATTTTTAAAAAATTCGATTTAGACAAATAATATGAGGGATTATGATAACGGTTCCAATATGCGTGGTAAAAATTGCGGATTGCAGAGCATTCTTTTAGATCTGAATCCACAAGCGTTTTATAAACCCGGTGCCATACACGCTTCAAATATAATAGTTAATGATGCTGCAAAAGTTAATCACGAAACAGTTGGTTTTTTTAGTTTAGTTCAAGAGTTTTACAAATATTTATCTCACGCGAGATGGTCAAGCAGAGTTGATGCATTAAAGCCACTTTAGCAGAAATATATGACGCATTATACGACATAACAAATTTAGATAGATTTGATCAGGAATCAAAATATTGTTACGTATCTATTTATTAAAAACTAATTTATTTAAACGATTAAAACTACGTTTACTTTTATAGAAATATGTATACTTTTAAATTAACGGAACTAATTAAATCTAATAATAAAAACACTTACACTATAATTTATGTATAACCGTTGTATAACACTTAAGATAACTAACACTAGATAAGATAACGTCCTCGGATTTGTTTACACTATAAGTCGCGTTCACTCGATTTATTTAGAACTCCGCACCTGCTAATCACTTATTTATCTTCACTTGCTTAATCTTCTTAATACTGCATGCATTCACATTCCAGCAATAACTGACCTACGATTTCCATCTTCGGCTTTTATAGACATCGGCGAATTCTCGATCGTTCCTCACTTTTCGCTATATCTTCTAGAAACTAGATAACAGTTCTAGAAGGCTCTTGCATTTGCACGTAATTTCTCGGACGTTTCACTGCCCCCTTCTTAGGACTGTTCTGTCCCAGAACAGGAGACTGGATGCGACACCGGTAAAAGGGATCGTGGCGATAGCGGCAGCTTCCTCCATTTCGGCAACTTCCTTGACCATAAAAGTAACAGTCAATGGACTTTTCTTGACCCAATACTCTCCTCGGTTGGTAACTACAGACCAACACTTGAATGCCTGTTCCTCGGAAGACGACCTCCAACATGTTTCGAACTGTCCTCCAATTCAGTTGGTCTAAGCCACAACCAAGCTTGGGTACTGCCAATTTCTTAACATGATGGAACTCCATTTGTCTCTTGAGACTCCATAATGTTCGCCACAGATCTTTGTATAACGGCTTGACACGTGAGTATTTCTTGGTGACCAGATAGAAAACGAAGCGTCCGTCACCACGTAGTCCTAAAACCTTTCCGACTGCCGGTTGCTGTCTTCGTAATTCATCTAGCTGTCCAAACTTCTTTTTAAACACGACTGCAACCCCTTTGGACATGTCAAGCTCCTCGCTCACGCAATGTGCGATGGCGTAATCTTTTTGTGTCTGGAACAGGTCTTGTTATGCCTCGGTGGTAACTCCGAACTTAGCTTTTCTAGAACCTCCGTATAAGTTCATAAACTTCTCGAACTCCATTTCTTCGATTGAATTCTTGGTTCTGCTACTTATTACTCTGGTTCGGACCTGAACTTGCGCATTGTGGTTATCGCCAGCAAACGGGGCTAGACGATCGACGTGGACCACTTTTGGCTTGCCTCTGGGCGGTTTTCGGATGCGGTATATAACGTCGTTAATACGCTGCACGACTTCATAGGGGCCCTCCCATTGCTTTTGCAGCTTCGGCGACAAACCACGTCTCCTTTGAGGGTTATACAACCAGACCATATCGCCAGGTTGAAACCCACCATTTTGCGCCTTGACGTCATATCTTGTTTTCATCCTGTCGCTGGCAATTTGTGTGTTTTTACGAACCTCTTCATGTACTTCGTCTAGCCTCTTTGCTAGCTTGCTGACGTAATCTTCTCCAGCGACTTCTTCTTCCGGTCTTCGTCCAAATTGAAGATCGCATGGTAATCTTATCTCACGACCGAGCATGACACAGGATGGTGTTTGGCCTGTGCTTTCGTGAACGGATGATCGGTACGCCATTAAGAAGAGGTGCAAGTACTGATCCCAGTCTCTTTGATGTTCGGACACTACCTTGGCTAAGTACTTGCCCATTGTTCGATTCATCCGTTCAACCATGCCATCAGACTGAAGATGGAGAGGCGTTGTCCTAGTCTTTTTAATTCCTAACAGTCGGCAAACTTCTTGAAACAGCCCAGACTCAAAATTGCGGCCTTGTATTGTTTCATGGGTGCTTTGCGCTTTCTCGCTGGACCATTTCCTGAAGCGCAGACTATGCATTTACGGCACCATTTCATGACGTCCTCTTTGCAGTTCATCCAGTAGAATCGTTCTCGCACTTTACCCAACGTCTTCTTAATGCCAAAGTGTCCTCCTGATGTCCCATCGTGGAGATGCTTCAACACTTCTGTCACCCTGCTCTTCGGCACTACCAGCTGTAGTCTGTTTCCCGTGCCCTCGGCACTTTCTAGGGATCGCTTAAGAATACCGTCTTCTACTATCAAGGAGTCCCACTGCGCCCAGTACGCTTTGATATTTTTGCCCAAAGCACTCACTTCTTCCCAGGTTGGTCGTCGGCCGCTATCTTTCCAGTCCAGGAATAGTCTTATTTCAGGATCGTCTTCTTGTTCGCGACGTAACTGCTTAGGTTCCCACTCATCATCAACCATAGCAGTTCTCCGGAGACATTCGACTTTTTCTTCCAGTCGCGAACAATGGCTGCAGTCCGCCGGACATGGTCTTCTGGACAAGGCATCAGCGTTTCGATGACTGCTTCCGGCACGGTGTTCTGTGTCATAGTCATACTCTTGCAGTCTCTCGATCCATCTTGCCACTTGTCCTTCTGGGTTACGGAACTGCAGAAGCCATTTTAAAGCGGCGTGGTCTGTTCTCAGTAAAAACTTTCGTCCATACAAATACTTGTAGAAATGTTCGATGGACTTAACGACTGCTAACAGCTCCCTCTTAGTGACGCAATAATTCCTTTCTGGCCTGGACAAAACCTTGCTAAAATACGCGATAACCTTTTTTTGTCCATCTTGAATCTGCGAAAGGACCGCGCCTATGGCCAGATTGCTTGCGTCGGTATCCAAAACAAACTTTCCATCTTCTCTTGGATAACTCAAAATCGGCGAAGTGACTAGGGCTTGTTTTAGTTGATTAAAAGAACTTTCGCAGTCTTTATTCCATCTAAATTCTGCTTTTTCTTCAGTTAATTTTGTTAATGGTTTGGCAATATTGGCAAATCCGGGTACAAATCTTCTATAATAAGTGCACAACCCAAGGAAACTTCGGATCTGATGTTTGTCGGTTGGTCTTGGCCATGCTTGCACTGCTCGGATTTTGTCTGGGTCAGCCCTCACTCCATCTCTAGATACGACGTGGCCAAGGTATTGGACTTCCTTCTTAAATACGTGGCACTTCTTAGGGCTCAGTTTGAGGTTAGCCCCACGTAATCGCTGGAACACTTCCTTCAAGTTGCTCAAGTGTTCTTCAAACGACCTTCCAACCACGATCACGTCGTCCAGGTAAACCAAGCACGTCTTCCAAGACAATCCGCGCAAGATGGTCTCCATCAAACGCTCGAACGTTGCAGGAGCGTTACACAGGCCGAAGGGCATTAAAGTGAACTGCTACAAACCAGTTCCGATCGTAAAAGCTGTTTTTTCACGATCTTTGGGTTCTAATTCTACCTGCCAGTATCCACTCTTTAAATCTAACGTAGAAAACCACTGGGATCCTGACAGGGTGTCTAGCGTAACGTCAATTCTGGGTAAAGGGTAGCTGTCCTTTTTGGTCACGTCGTCTGTAGTCTACGCAAAACCTCGTTGATCCATCCTTCTTCTTCACGAGTACCACTGGGGATGCCCATGGACTACTTGAAGGTTCAATCACGCCTTCTCTCTCCATATCCGTAATTATTTGTTCGGCTTCTACTCTTTTCGCCAAAGGAAGTCTGCGTGGATGTTGTCGTATCGGCCGAGCGTCTCCGGTATTAATTTTATGTTTCACCACGTTAGTTCTTCCTTTGGAACCACTCTCCAGCGCGAACACATCTTGGTACTCTTGGATCAACACTTTAACTTTAGCCAGCTGGTCTTGGCTGAGGTTTTGGCATTTGGTGGTAAGAATGTCCAATAGATGTTGTGGACACTTCTTCGGCGGCGTATCTTCGTTCGTCTTCACGCATCTCACAATTTGTGATACTGGCGTGCATTGGCCTACCACGGTCTTCTTTTTCAACGTTACAGGATCTGAGTTGATGTTTAAGATCCTTACTGGCATCGTGTTCTTTACTCGTACTAAGGTTCTGCCAACGAGTAGTCCCTTTTCAACTAAGCCGCCTTCCATTGGTTCAATCGCGCGTATGTAACCTTCCCGGAGACTTCCATCCAGGCGTGCCATCACCACACTTTCAGTCCTTGCAGGCAGAGTCACGTCTTCACTCAATAAGACTCGCACGGCTGCCTTCTCTGACGAATGAAAAGGAATTTCTTCATTGTCGATCTTCAGGACATCGTTCTTCATATCCAAATGGAACCCATACTTCTTTATCACGTCCATTCCCAGGATAACTTCTTCCGTGATGTCGGCTACCAGTACTTGATGGTTGAGTACTCCATTTCCCAAACCAATGGTTACTTTGACTTGTCCGTGAGTAGGTATTTTGTCGCCCGTCGCTGTTCGAAGTCGTACTGTTACTGGTGATGTCTTCTCGTTTTCCAATAAGATGTCAGGACGAATGATGGTCTTCGTCGCTCCCGTGTCAACCAGTAACTGGACGCTTCTCCCATTGATCTTGCCATCGAGATAAATGCTATGCAATTGCTCTCTAGGCGATGCCATTTGGATTGTAACCTCCGGAGTTTGACTAGATGAGATTACTTTTTGTTTCTTTCGCTCGCCTCGTTCCAAATTTTCGAGGGCTCTTCTAGTCCTCTTCTTAGGTTTGGTACGATGCCGTCGTACATGGCCTATTTCATCGCAGTTCAAAGCTGTCACTCCTCTTTCCCGAAGTATTCGTCGCGCTATCTCCTCGATGCTTTCCAGTGTCTGCGCGGGTACTTCTGTAGCACAGCAGAGTCTATGACCATCTCGTTGCGATGCTTGTTTTGCTGCTTCAAACTCCAAAGCATGCACCAAAGCGTCATCCATGTCTTCGGGTCGAGCTACCGGAGAGTCTGCTGTGTTTCGCTGTCTCGGAGGCCATCTACAAAAGTTTGAATAGCCAATTGCTCCAAGAAGGTATCTGGCGCTGTAGGATACGCAAGCCGTGTTAGTCTGGCGATGTCAGCCTCAAACTCTTGAAGACTTTCGGCAGCTTTCTGAACCCGACTTTTAATTTGAGCTTGATAGACTTGTTGAAGATGGGCATCTCCATATCTCATTTCTAATCGTGATATTAAAAGTTCGTAATTTTCTTGTAGGTGGTCAGGAACAGTTTGTAAAATTCCAAGCGCTTCTCCACGTAAGGACACTATTAAAGACGTCGCTTTCTGCTTGTTGCTCCACCCATTAGCAGTAGCTGCGGCTTCAAACTGCTTGTAGTAGGTTGACCATGGAACTTTACCATCAAAATTCGGTGGTACAACTTTGAACTTGTGAGTGTTTTCTTCTCGATGGTCCATTATTAAATCTTCACTCGTGACGCTTCCTTCGCCGTGACAATTCAATCGACTTATTCTTTCTTCAAGCAGTTTCATTCTGTCTTCTAGTTTGTCCTCTATTGCTTCCATTTTCTCATTCATAGATTCGCAAATTTCTTCTTTTAAATTTAACATATCTGCTTGGGTTTCCTCTTGCACAATTTTGATTTGGTTTCCTACACTAACTTGTATTTGTTCTTCAATAGTCTTTATTTGATTTTCCATGCTCGCTTGTATCTCTTCTTTTAAACTTCTAGAATTTTCTTCCAGTTTTTCTTCAATTTTCTGTGAATTTTCTTCCATTTCACGTTTCAATATCAAGCTAGATGTTTAGGCGATAAAATATCAACATTTACGTTTATATGTTCAGTTGACATCTGGTATGAAGTTTTAGAGTAAGTAAGTCGGTTTTGTTAGTAAAATTTTACAATCAGAAACTATGAAACTTTAGAAACATTACAAAAATTAAATAATGATCGCATTCTGTACAAAAAAGAAACCTAATGGCGTTATTACTGCAGCAAACGAAATCGCAAAAAAGTTAGATGTGGAATCCAATTTTCAAACAGTTACCCTTTTACGGCGTCGACAAAAAACTAAACAGTTCGACTACGAACATAAAGATGAACCAACTTCAGATCCTAAAACATTATAAAACATTAACTTTTTTTATTGCATTCTCGATCAAGCTTAATTTCAGTCAATAAAAATGTTTCTCATTAGAAAATTACATAGACGCCTTTCAATTTTTATAAAGGTTGCAGGAAAAACTGCAATTTAACAATATTTCAGATATAGATGGAGACGATTTATACGACGAAATTGTACAAATCCAGCCTACGTTGATAGATTAAAAAATGATATATTTAAGATTTTACAGTTTATAATTTATAATGATTTAGTTGCAGTATATCCAAACTTAGCAGTTGCTATTCGAATTCTACTCACTTTATCAGAATCTATTGCCACTGCAGAAAAATCCTTCTTTATTATCTTCTATATTAGAAGAAACAGATATTCACCATATCATAAAAAATGACAACACTATGCCACGCCACGATATACGCGATCCCGGTACCTAACTACATCGAAAATATGATGTAGGAAAAATGACATCCTTTATTGCCAATATTAAAACAGGTATTACCTATAAAGCTGCAAGAGAATACCGCGATATAGACGATACTGTCTTGTATAGATATACGAAAAAGAAGGATCTGTAAAGAAAAAAAAGAAGACAAATGATTTTACACTTCAGAGTGGAAAAATTATTGGTTAAAAACATTATTGCCTGTGAAAATTGGGGGTATCCCACGAATACCTATATGAAGTCAGAATGCTCGTCAAGTCATATTTGGACAAAATAGGTATAGAAGAGAAATTCCTTTAATAGCAATGTACCGGCCAAAAACTTTATTACATTGTTTCTGAAACGCGATAAGGAAAAAATATTTATCCGTATGTGTCGAAATATAAATGTACACGACACTCCATAAACTACGACAAGACGAATCTTAGCAACGAATCTTAGCAACTATCCAGGTCGCAAAAAAAAATAATTAAAAGGATTGCATATTTTAGACCTATAGAAACCGCTTAGCACAATAATTTAACAAAGTAGAAAAACAACCGGACGCAGAGAATCAACGATTCTAAAAGCATATTTCCTATCTTATTAAAAGCTCTGATGCAAACTGTTGCAGTGAATTTTACTAAAAATATCACGTCTGGTTGCAATAAATGTGGAATCGTACCCGGTTAATAGAGAGCGCGTTCTGTCACGGTTACCTCTTGAAGATCTAAAGGAAGTTAGTGATGAACATAAAAACTTTCTAAAAGAATCAGTGGTTAATTTGTTAAAACCATTGCGTTATGATGATGAATTCAAAAAACAAACCCAACACAAAAAAATATCCGTTGAAGCCGAGAAGAGTGTTAAAACTGAAAGCAGTAGTAAAGAAGAACTAGAAAACACTTTAATGTAATATAGCGACTGTGATGAGGATCATGATGTAGAGGCACTAATAGAACAACATTTGGAAGAAAGAATGGTAGGAGACTTAGAAAAAAATATTAAATTGGTTACTGGTCAAATTATTAGAAGAACATTATATATGCCAAGTACATAAAAGTCAAATTGAGGCAAAATTTACCCAAACCAAGATAACAACATTTGTTGCTGATGAAACATTTCTCTATGTGTCTAATGAAGCTAAAAACAACTACTCATTCCTCTTCAGTGGTGTTATTCGGAAAGTAGTTTTTTCAAAATAGAGAGAAGAAGAATATTGCGTATTACTATAAACTCAAATATGTAGTATAAATAGCTTTTCTTTGTATTTGCTTTGTAATTTAATTTGTTTGTACTAAATAAATACATTTCTGATGTTTTTGAAGAATTTGTATTTACTCACATTTTGAAGTACTTTTAATTTTTTTGTTGAACATTGTTGTCATATGTCCTCCGTGATATAGCAACTTAAAAAAAGGTTAAGTAAGTGTCGTAATTAAATCCGATTGAAGGGCAGGTCACAACAACAAGTAAAAAATAAAAAACAAAATTTGTAATATAGTTGAAGATTTGTAATTACTGGTAGATAAAGAAAAAGTAGATCATGAGCAATTGCTTAACTAGAAAAATAAGATTATCACATACATTCTAAGAACCAAGCCACAAGGACGAAAAGACACTATTTTAGAAAGACGTTTGATTGAAGAAGATTAGTAGAAGAATGTTTTAAAAAGAATTCTGCTAGCAATAAAATTTTTATCTTGGCAAGGATTAGCATTCAGAGAAAGGAACATTTGGACGAAGAACGATAAAAAAATTATTTAGCCACTTTGAAGTTAACTGCTCAGTTTGATTCTTTTTTTTAAAACCATCTGAAGTTAAAAATCAACCAAGGAAGAGCCAATGTATTTTATATTTCTAAATCTGCATATATGCATGTGTAGCAAAGATGATCATGGAACATAACAAACTGAAGTAAAAAAATGTAAATATTATAAAATAAGTTTTGATGCAACTCTTGATATATCCCAAGCAGACCAGTTAAATTTCATAATTAGATACTCCTGTACCAGAGTGAAAACAGTGAAAGAAAGTGCATGCGACAATTGTCTAATTTAATGAAAGTAACAGAAAGTATTAAATAAAATAGTTGAAGTAAAAATGTGTAATAAGTGTCAAAGAAAGGAATAGAAGATAGGATAGTAATAACCTAATTAATAGAAGAATAAATAAACGACGAGATCGGCACGTTAGCTTGAAAGCAGCTTGGGAACAACTGATAACGCCAGAAACAAATTGATAACAAGCAAAACTTAAATTTTAATACTCGTTTAAACAGCGATTCAAAGAAATAAATAAAATAAATGGCGTATAAAGAAAGAGGAAACAATTTATGACGGGTGGACAAACTGCCAAAAAAGCTACACCTAAACTACACCCACAAGAAAACGTTAGTAATATACTGTTACGCCCTGAGCAAATTTTTTCTAAATCCGGCACTCCACGATAGCTACCGATACTATTTCTCTTAAACGACATAATCGTCGAAAACGACATACCCGTCAAAAATTATAACTTTCCTATCTTATCCCTTTCCTTTCCTACTTTCTACGTTTCTTCCAACGTCCTATGGGTGATTGGATGAGGACGTTGTGGGGGTTCTTAGTAGGTCAGTGCTCAACCCCTTTCTTTCCTTAAAGCGCTGTCCTCGCTATAACATCAAGCCCTATTCATGACTTCATTCTTTGTTTTCTTCCTTTCTCTGCTTCTACCATGAACATTTTCATTAGCTCATCCCTGGTATACTCACTCATCACTCCTTATTGGTTTCGCTACTCAGCTTCCTTTCTTTTCCGCTTCCTAGCTCAACTTTTGTTAGGGGGGTGTTACGCCCTGAGCAAATTTTTCTAAATCCGGCACTGTCTGATTCATTTAAGTTAGACGTGTGGGAATCTGCTGCTACTAATTTCACGCGTTATTATGTTACATTTTAAAGTCGAAAATTTGTAATTTATGAGTAGTTAAGAGCGTATTATTTTCGCTTAATACGTGATTAAATGCTGCTTTTCTACAAGCGTTTATAAATATTTTTGCTTAAAATATCATATTACTGGAGCGTTCTCACGAGTTTGCTGACAAATTTATTTTGTTATCATGTGACGTCATTATGAGCTTAGATTCTTTCGTTTCTTTCTTTAATTAGTTCCTGACAAACTCTTGTTGAGATCACTTCGAAAATTTACTGTACCTTGGAAGTACTAACGTTTACTGAAACACGGTGATTTTACCGGATATTACGTTAAAACCTTCCTAACTTTTAGTACATCAACGGAACCTGTTTCTTTCCTGAAATTACTAAAAATCGTATATTTACGGCTATAAGTTACTTTAAATTTTAAAAGTGTACTTAGTTTTCTTAACGCTGGATTATTATACCCAGGTAAAGTACTTAGTTTTTGCTTTATTTAGTTAATCTGACTTCGCTTCTCTTCCTTCTTTTTATAGCGGGTTTTTCTTCCGACGAAATTGTTCTAATTCATATGAACGTTTCCTCCAACGGATTGTTTACTCCACGTGTGAGAGTTCCTTTGTTCATCTGTAAACTCCACTAACGCTACGCTGAGAAGTCAACTTCGATTGCACCAACTGACGCTAAGTGAAAAAAAACAACCTTTAACTTTCGTTCTATTGTGAATCAACTCATATTTGTGCAAATCTGAAAGCTTTATTTTCTACAGTGAACTTTTAATCAGAATCTTACTTGCGTAATCAACTTTAGAAATTCAAAAAAAAAACTTTTCTTTATACTTTAAAATTTTACAATTTCCTTTTTTTTGCTATTTAAAATTCACTTTTGTTATTTAAACTTTGGCTTGATTTACTTAATTTAATTTCTCTTTGTTTCTATAAGAAGTTGTTATCTGATTTACCTTGAAATTGTTTGTTTTAAATATTTTATTTAAGGAAACTTCGGCTGGAATTACCGTGCACGGAGTTTTATCAGCGAAGTAATAAGGTAAGATTTTTTTTTTTTGTATTTCAAATTTGTAATTACTGTCTTGTCGAATAACGATCGCTGCCCCAAATTAATTTTTTTTTTGTTTTGTTTTGCTAATTAAATTAGTTTTACTACTTTTGTTTTAACACAAGGTAATTTAGATCCTGAAATTTTGTAACATTTAAAATCCATTATCGTTTATTTTATTCAACTTGTTTGCATAATTCAAAATTGAATATTTTATTGATTATATTGTAAATTGCTGTTTATTCTAAATTCATTATATTTACATCAAATTTACTGAATGCTATTTATTGCTTAACCTTCCCCGTTTTTTTTTCTTTTTCTTTCTCTTTCAGCAACCCTTCGCTACTACTAGAGCCCTGTTAAACTTTTACAATTTACTTAACAGGACCGTAACTAAACAAATTGTGTGGCGCCCATTTATAACCGTTTCTAATTACTATTTGACTAACTTTATTTACCACGACATCTTTGATTCAAATATTCCCCTCACAATTTCTTACCCACCCCAATTTGCATACAAGAACCGAGCTACTGCGGCCATCGCTCCCTTTAAATTTAGTTACATATAATTCTTACAGTAACAATACCGTTTGGAATTAACGCACTTATCTCTATAAAAAGAAAACCTAGAAAAGTATGGCATCGAACCCCTGCCCCAGCGGATAAAACTAATTATAATAATTTAAGTAACAAACTCAAACTAAAACTAAAACAACTACGTGACAAGAGCTACTCAGATTACATCACTAACCTTTATAGATACGATATCAGCTGGAAACCGGTTAAAGCCTCAAGAAAACCAATAAGAGCAATACCACCGATACGCGTTGAATTCCCATCCGTTGGGCGATAGACCAAATCTAACCATGAAAAGGCTGACCTTTTTGGAGAACACTTAGAAGCAGTATTTACTCCAAATAACGATAAACCAGACAAGGACATTTTAAATTTTTTAAATGGTAATACATCGGATGTCACTGCGAGTAAAATGCACCTCTAAAAATACGAAAAAAATAGATCTGCTGAACAACAAAAAAGCTTCTGGTATTGACCAAGTTACTCCTAAGATGCTAAAAAAATTTTAAAAAAAGAACACTTATGTAAACTTATATATTTAATGCCATACTCAGGCTTCAATATTGCCCACAAGCCCTGAAAGTATCAGAAATAATTTTAATATCAAAACCTGGAATGCAATCTCGTACAGATTGATAAGCTTGCTTTCAACGATATCGAAACTACTGGAGCGACTATTAGTTCATCACATCAAAGCTCTAAAAGATGTAATCTCTGACCATCAATTTGGGTTTTGAGTCGAGCACTCTACTGTACAACCGTGTCATCGGATAGTTAAAACTATTCAAGGATCTCTAGATAATAAAAAATAATGTACAATTGCATTCCTCGATGTGAGCCAGGTTTTTGGCAAGCAGGTCTTCTATATAAAATCAAACGCAATCTACCGGAACCTTGACATATGTTGTGGAAATCGTATCTCAAAGATAGAAAATCCTTGAACCCTATTTATATTTAATATATACATTTGACCTTCCTACAAATACCAGCATAACAACGGACGGCACACACTCCAATTATGGCTGAATAAAAGAAAAATAAATAAAATAAAGTAACTTTTACCTTACGCAATCAATAATACTCACAAGTTTCCATCAACAATATACAACTTCCAGTATCAACAAATGTAAACTATCTTAGAACCCATCTAGACTCAAAACTAACATGGAGAGAGCAGATGAGATCAAAAGGTTAAAACGCCAATGGCAAATCTACCTGAAGTAAGGTAGTGGAGGCCTGATAGTTGGAGAAAACTTCATCAGGACACTAGTGGATTCAGTATTGTTAAGTGAATTCTAAGTCAGTAAATAGCCCACAGAACATGTAATTCTGATTGCTGTTTTTAATTAATAATTATCTGCAAAAAAAAAACTTTCAACGGTAAGATGGTCAGTCAGTGCAGATACAGTAAAGGCAATGTATGAAGATTATTAAGCATTCAAATCTGCTTTAGAAAATTGTAACAATAATTTTTTACAACCACTTAATGTCAAAGCTCAAACAAGTGGCATGACAAGAATGTATTACTAGATTTATAGAACCACATTTTTAAACATTTTGATAAAACTAGCAAAACACTAGAAAATATGAATATAGACGTTCTTTTGGTTGATAAATTATATGAATTGTCACTAAGATTTATAAAAAATCATAGTAAGAAACATCAAATATTTTGAAAAAATTACTGGCTGTCAGAATTACCAAATCGATAACAAAAAGACAAAAAAACATACAAGGCGATGAAACTAGATTAAATAAGGCGATTTGATAGTAGAAAGAGAACAAAGAGAAAAAAAGCACCGAAAAAATTTTGGATCTGTTCGGGATTTTAGAAAAAAATGTATTATAATCTGATGACAAAATAAGAACAAAAGCAGAGGAACTTGAAGACGTCTATAAAAATGATATGGACGATTAATTTCTTCAGGAATGCGTTCAGTATAAATATGTTTTGATTCGAAGTGGTCACGATAGCACCCTAAATTTCTGCTAAGTTTAAAATTTGAAAACCTAATCTTGACGTTTCCAAATACTAGAAGAGTTAAAAATTACCTCAGAAACACACTTTCAGCAGAGAAGATAAATGACTTGGCACTGATCAACGTCACTCATGACGTTTTAAATTTTTTGAAATTTTTGAAAATGAAATAATAGATTTATATTATTATAACAAAGAAAGACGTGTTGCAATTTTTCTGAATTTGCGCCTCAGCAAAGACTATTATAATATAGTATTCTTTGATTTTAGTTTAAGTATGTAGTTTTTCGTAATAAAAACTGAGTAGGCTTGGAAGAGGCGAAATAGTTTTGATCGCCTAGGGATGAAAAAAAGCTTAATTCCAAGTAAAAATTGTTAGAAAGATTAGTTTTTTGACCTAAATATTTATAATTTTTTTTTAAATTGTCTCGAATAACATATAATAAAAACTCTATTTAGATTACACAGTACACGCATCTGTACTAATAAATCCATTAAATTCTCATTTCTTAAATAAAAAGAATTTTTGTATGTGGAAATTTTAATTTAAATACTTTTTAATTGTCACAGTACTGATAAAATTAACATCAACGTTAGTAAAGTGTTAAATTGTTCAGTATTGGCATTAACTATCTGTAAAGATGCTGCCTAAAAAGGTAAGTGTTATATTTTTAAAATACAATTTTAAATTGTGTTTTTTAGGTTGTGCTTTTCTTTTTGCTGTTGTTTACAGTAGCGAATGCTTGTGATTTTGATTTATTAATGGAAACTTTATATGACGATTACACAAGCGATGAAGACGAAACCTCGACAGCTAAACCAAACGCTACTACTCCTCAAGGATCGCAAAGTTCTGCATCTAGTAGTACCAGCGAAAGTAGCAACGCACCTAGGTCTACTACTCAACCAACGTCTACTTCTAGTCAAGCCCCGCCGCAAACTAATAGCGCAGCGCCAAGCTCTGCTAGATCACCGAAGGCTCGTCGCCATCGAAAAACTCGTAAACATGTAACTGGTAAAATACTACAAGAAGGAAAGTTAATGGAAATGACACGCGATTCTAGACTGTACGCAAACGTAAACCCTTCTTTGCATAGGTACGCATCAAAGTATTCAGATGCAGACAATTACGAACACGCCGATGAGAAAATTAAAGCAACTGGTAGAAGCTTACAACCTGTTTTCGATAAAGATAAAGCAAATGACGACGATGGAAATAAAGATGAATCTTCACTTCGATCTATCTTTGACAAACTTTTTGGTCCATTGCAATATCACGAACAAGACGAAGAAACTGGTAGAAGCAGCAGTTCTAATGAAAGCATCTTACTAAAACTTTTAATGGCCGAAATGGAAAGAAACGCAAACATACTTAAGAAGAAACGTAAGCATCAGTTACAACAGAAAGAAAAGCGTATAGAAACTAATAAAAAACTATTTGATTTTTTTCTAAAATTACTTGAAAATAGTTTAAAACATGACCATAACGAAAACAAGAACGATTCTGGAATATCTCAGCATGTATTCATTTTAATGTCTAACGATAAAAACAAAGAAGATTTAAAAAAAGAAGATAAATTAGGTGAGGAGATGAAATGTAAGACTGTTAATGATAACGTTGTTACTTGCATAAAAGATCAAACTATTTACGAAACTATAAAATTAAACCCGAAAGAAAATTCGGGATTTCGTAAGACTGAAGAAAGTATACGTTACTCTACTATTAAAGATAACTCCAAAATTAAAGAATCGATGGATCATGTTTTTAAAGGTAAGAATCCGTATTCAGAACATGAAAGTTTAGAAGAGTATGGACACTATTCCGATCCGTATCACACAAACCGGCCTTATAATAATCGACCTCACGATGACGAATATGTTATAGATAAAGATCGTCATCATAGACGACCTTACATTGACACATCAAATCGATTTAACCCAGAGGATAAAGAAAAACTTGAAGATCAAGAAAAAACGGATGGAACAACGAAAATGGAAGAAATGAGCAGTGTGAGTGCAAAAGAATCGACCACTTTTATGCCAGTTACACAAAAATCTTAGTTATTATTATAATTAAATTGTTTAGAAATAATCATCAGTTTTTTGGTATAATTAGTACTTTTTTAATTCGAACTAAAAATAAAAGATCATAAAACGTATGTTAAAAAAAATACTAGGCTATTAAACAATTTGATTAAGAATATTACTTACTTTAATATACTAATTGAATTAAAAAATGTTTGATATACTATTTGTTAACAAATATTATAACTATAATACACTTTTTTTTAATTGTAAGTAGTTTTAAGAATTTATTTTTAAAATAAAAAAATAGTTTAACTGAAAAACTTAAACTATAATTTTTTTTGTTTTGTTTTTTTATTTCAGTTAACGCAAAAGTAGAATTTGCTTCTTTTAAACGCGCCTTTAAATTATGTAGCAATTTAAATGTATTTAAACGATTTTAATAAATTGAATTAAACTTTTAGACAATTACTTAAATTTAAATATGCAATTGAGTTTTATGGTATGAACTGTTCTTATCACTGCCTTATTGACTAACTCTAGATAATGGTTTTTATAAATTTTGTTGTTTATAACAAATATTGTTACAATTATGTATAAATAAAGTTAAGTTTACAAATAATTGTGACAAATTAATTTAAAAAAAAATTGTTATTGTACATATTGTGATTATCTGCTTCGTATTTAACTTGAAAAAATGTGTTAAAAAAGTATTTGCGTTGAAGTGCGAACCTTGTCAAATTAAAACCGAAAAATATTTTTTTCAGCTCTGCAAAAATGTTTGAAGCAACGAAAAATTAGATACCAATAGATCACACAAGTACATTTTACCTAAAAACATTAAATTAAATGTTTGGCAATTTATGCAGCCTCATGTGTGTTTGGTTGCATCTACATCGGCTACTTCAAATCTAAAAGTTACTTCAACTACATAATTCGTATGCATACCGTTGATTCAGTTATTTTTCCAATATTAGTTCTATTTCTATTTCAATCAAAATTTATATAAAATCAGATATTAATTTGATCATTTAGCTGATGCATCGATTTCTACCCGTAGGGTCTCAATATAAATTGAAGTAATTAATTACAATTAAAGTTTAGAAAATTATCTATCTGCATTTAAAGCATTAAAAGAATTAAAGGTATAATACTGTACATTTAATTAAAAAAACTAATTTGTTTAAGACCGTTTATCAAAATTTACAAGCCCGTTTAAACGGATTAATAATTATACACATAATTCTAGATACACATTTTATATACGTGCTGATACGTGTCAAATGTTCTATTCTATGGACACTAAAATTTGTACTTGAAGTTCTGCATTTGTAATTAATACTGAAACGTTATTGTCAACTTCCAAAACGTTTACCGAAGTATGTAGAAAATTGCCGAGAAGATAACAGAAATATATAAAAACGATTCAAAGGAATCATGGGTCAGTTAATCGAAGTCGGAAGTATTGAGAAAACTGTTTAAATAAATAAGTGATTAACGCGTGTGTTAGAGATAAATATAACTGAGTTCATGCGTACGTGTTTTTAATATAAACAAGTATTACTTTTAGATAAACAGAAGTAATCCACGGACATTATTATTTTCGAGTGATAGTAATAAATAAATTACTGTGTTTTTCTTAAATATTGTTAGATTTAATTAGTTATGTGTAGCTAT
The DNA here is from genome assembly GCA_035610365.1 of Aquatica leii. Taxonomy (NCBI): domain Eukaryota; kingdom Metazoa; phylum Arthropoda; class Insecta; order Coleoptera; family Lampyridae; genus Aquatica; species Aquatica leii. The sequence continues at coordinate 20,547,187 of CM069432.1, read as the reverse complement.
AAACGTATTGAAACGTTCGAGAAATTATTTACAAATGCAAGAGCCTTCTAGAACCTGTCTAGAAGATATAGCGAAAAGTAGGGAACGTTCGAGAAGGATTCGAGAAGGATTCACCGATGTCTATAAATGCCGAACATGGAAATCGCAGGTCAGTTATTGCTGGAATGTGAATGCATGCAGTATTAAGAAGATTATTCAAGTGAAGATAAATAAGTGATTAGCACGTGCGGAGTTTTAAATAAATAACAGTGTACACCGAATCGAGTGAACGTGACTTACAGTGTGAAATCCGAGGACGTTATCTTATCTTAAGTTATACAACGGTTATACATAAATTCGTGTAAGTGTTTTCATTAAATATTATTAGATTTAATTAGTTCGGTTAATTTAAAAGTGTACATATTTCTAGATTAAGTAAACGTATTTTTAGTCGTTATAAATAAATTAGTTTTTAATAAATAAATACGTAACAGTGCCGTCAGTGTGGGATATCGTTCGCGAATTTTAGTGTAAATATCATTAAGTAATCTAATCGCTCCCGTAATAAAAACATTCATTGCGTAAATATCTGTTAAGATTCGCGATAAGCGTGTTTACTAAACTTTTTCTATTAACAAGTGGATCGTTATTAAAATTTTGTGTTATACGAAAACTGCATTTTAAAAAGTAGTGTATTTAAACTTTATATTCGTGTTATATTTAAATTTATGCCGGTGACGCGTTTGCAAGCAGTTAAAATGGATGCAAAACTATTTGAATTTCTTGAATCGATAAAAAATGGTCAAGAGTCGATGAATAGAAAAATGGAAGAAAATTCTCAGAAGATGGAAGAAAATTCTAGAAAAATGGAAGAAAATGCTAGAAGTTTAAAAGAAGAAATACGAGCGAGCATGGAAAATCAAATAAGGACTATTGAGGAACAAATACAAGTTAGTGTAGGAAATCAAATCAAAATTGCGCAAGAGGAAACCCAAGCAGATATGCTAAATTTGAAAGAAGAAATTTGCGAATCTGTGAATGAGAAAATAGAAGCAATAGAGGACAAATTAGAAGACAGAAAAAAACTGATTGAAGAAAGAATGAAGCAAATAAATTGTCACGGCGAAAGAAGCGTCACGAGTGAAGATTTAATAATAGATCATCGAGAAGAAAACACTCACAAGTTCAATGTTGTACCACCGAATTTTGATGGTAACGTTCCATGGTCAACCTACTACAAGCAGTTTGAAGCCGCAGCTACAGCTAATGGTTGGAGCAACAAGCAGAAAGCGACGTCTTTGATAGTGTCCTTACGTGGAGAAGCGCTTGGAATTTTACAAACTGTTCCGGACCATCTGCAAGAAAATTACGAACTCTTAATATCACGATTAGAAATGAGATATGGAGATGCCCATCTTCAACAAATCTATCAAGCTCAAATTAAAAATCGGGTTCAGAAAGCTGCCGAAAGTCTTCAAGAGTTTGAGGCTGACATCGCCAGATTAACACGGCTTGCGTATCCTACAGCACCAGATACCTTCTTGGAGCAGTTGGCTATTCAAACCTTCGTAGACGGCCTCCGAGACAACGAAACGCAGCAGACTCTCCGGTTAGCTCGACCCAAGACATTGGATGACGCTTTGGTGCATGCTTTGGAGTTTGAAGCAGCAAAACAAGCATCACAACGAGATGGTCATAGACTCTGCTGTGCTACAGAAGTATCCGCGCAGACGCTGGAAAGCATCGAGGAGATAGCGCGACGAATACTTCGGGAAAGAGGAGTGACAGCTTTGAACTGCGATGAAATAGGCCATGTACGACGGCATCGTACTAAACCTAAGAAGAGGACAAGAAGAGCGCTCGATAATTTGGAACGAGGCGAGCAAAAGAGACAAAAAGTAATCTCATCTAGTCAGACCCCGGAGATTACCATCCAAATGGCATCGCCTAGGGAGCAATTGCATAGCATTTATCTCGATGGCAAGATCAATGGGAGAAGCGTCCAGTTACTGGTTGACACGGGAGCGACGAAGACCATCATTCGTCCTGACATGTTATTGGAAAACGAGAAGACATCACCAGTAACAGCACGACTTCGAACAGCGACGGGCGACGAAATACATACTCATGGACAAGTCAAAGTAACCATTGGTTTGGGAAATGGAGTACTCGACCATCAAGTACTGGTAGCCGACATCACGGAAGAAGTTATCCTGGGAATGGACGTGATAAAGAAGTATGGGTTCCATTTGGATATGAAGAACGATGTCCTGAAGATCGACAATGAAGAAATTCCTTTTCATTCGTCAGAGAAGGCAGCCGTGCGAGTCTTGTTGAGTGAAGAGGTGATTCTGCCTGCAATGACGGAAAGTGTGGTGATGGCACGCCTGAATGGAAATCTCCGGGAAGGCTACATACGCGCGATTAAACCAATGGAAGGCGGCTTAGTTGAAAAGGGACTACTCGTTGCCAGAACCTTAGTACGAGTAAAGAAGACGATGCCAGTAAGGATTTTAAACATCAACTCAGATCCTGTAACGCTGAAAAAGAAGACCGTGGTAGGCCAATGCACGCCAGTATCACAAATTGTGAGATGCGTGAAGTCGAACGAAGATATGTCGCCGAAAAAGTGTCCACAACATCTATTGGACATTCTTACCACCAAATGCGAAAACCTCAGCCAAGACCAGCTGGCTAAAGTTAAAGTGTTGATCCAAGAGTACCAAGATGTGTTCGCGCTGGAGAGTGGCTCCAAAGGAAGAACTAACGTGGTGAAACATAAAATTAATACCGGAGACGCTCGGCCGATACGACAACATCCACGCAGACTTCCTTTGGCGAAAAGAGAAGAAGCCGAACAAATAATTACGGATATGGAGAGAGAAAGCGTGATTGAACCTTCAAGTAGTCCATGGGCATCCCCAGTGGTACTCGTGAAGAAGAAGGATGGATCAACGAGATTTTGCGTAGACTACAGGCAGCTAAACGACGTGACCAAAAAGGACAGCTACCCTTTACCCAGAATTGACGATACGCTAGACACCCTGTCAGGATCCCAGTGGTTTTCTACGTTAGATTTAAAGAGTGGATACTGGCAGGTAGAATTAGAACCCAAGGATCGTGAAAAAACAGCTTTTACGATCGGAACTGGTTTGTGGCAGTTCACTGTAATGCCCTTCGGCCTGTGTAACGCTCCTGCAACGTTCGAGCGTTTGATGGAGACCATCTTGCGCGGATTGTCTTGGAAGACGTGTTTGGTTTACCTGGACGACGTGATCGTGGTTGGAAGGTCGTTTGAAGAGCACTTGAACAACTTGAAGGAAGTGTTCCAGAGATTACGTGGGGCTAACCTCAAACTGAGCCCAAAGAAGTGCCACGTGTTTTAGAAGGAAGTCCAATACCTTGGCCACGTCGTATCTAGAGATGGAGTAAGGGCTGACCCAGACAAAATCTGAACAGTGCAAGCATGGCCAAGACCGATTGATAAACATCAGGTCCGAAGTTTCCTTGGGTTGTGCACTTATTATAGAAGATTTGTCCCCGGATTTTCCAATATTGACAAACCATTGACAAAACTAACCGAAGAAAAAGCAGAATTTAGATGGAATGAAGACTGCGAAAATTCTTTTAATCAAATAAAACAGGCCCTAGTCACTTCGCCGATTTTGAGTTATCCACGAGAAGATGGAAAGTTTGTTTTGGATACCGACGCAAGCAATATGGCCATAGCAAGGTTTTGTCTAGGCCAGAAAGGAATTATTGCGTGACTAGGAGGGAGCTGTTAGCAGTCGTTAAGTCCATCGAACATTTCTACAAGTATTTGTATGGACGAAAATTCTTACTGAGAACAGACCACGCCGCTTTAAAATAGCTACTGCAGTTCTGTAACCCAGAAGGACAAGTAGCAAGATGGATCGATAGACTGCAAGAGTATGACTACGACATAGAACACCGTGCCGGAAGCAGTCATCGGAACGCTGATGTCTTGTCCAGAAGACCATGTCCGGCGGACTGCAGCCATTGTTCGCGACTGGAAGAAGAAGTCGAATGCTTCCGGAAAACTGCTATGGTTGATGATGAGTGGGAACCTGAACAGTTACGTCGCGAACAAGAAGACGATCCTGAAATAAGACTACTCCTGGACTGGAAAGAAAGCGGCCGACGACCAACCTGGGAAGAAGTGAGTGCTTTGGGCAGAAACATCAAAGCGTACTGGGCGCAGTGGGACTCCTTGATAGTAGAAGACGGTCTTCTTAAGCGATCCCTAGAAAGTGCCGAGGGCACGGGAAACAGACTACAGCTGGTAGTGCCGAAGAGCAGGGTGACCGAAGTGTTGAAGCATCTCTACGATGGTACATCAGGAGGACACTTTGGCATTAAGAAGACGTTGGGTAAAGTGCGAGAACAATTCTACTGGATGAACTGCAAAGAGGACGTCATGAAATGGTGCCGTAAATGCATAGTCTGCGCTTCAGGAAATGGTCCAGCGAGAAAGCGCAAAGCACCCATAAAACAATACAACGTAGGAAGCCCTTTGGAAAGAGTGGCGATTGACATCGCAGGGCCGTTCCCAGAATCCGATTCGGGAAATAAATACATCCTGGTGGCGATGGATTATTTCACGAAATGGACGCCATACCCAATCAGGAAGCAGCTACAGTCGCAGACGTATTAGTAAAGGAGTTTTTCTGCCGGTTTGGAGTTCCGTTGGAATTACACTCCGATCAAGGCCGCAATTTTGAGTCTGAGCTGTTTCAAGAAGTTTGCCGACTGTTAGGAATTAAAAAGACTAGGACAACGCCTCTCCATCCTCAGTCTGGTGGCATGGTTGAACGGATGAATCGAACAATGGGCAAGTACTTAGCCAAGGTAGTGTCCGTACATCAAAGAGACTGGGATCAGTACTTGCACCTCTTCTTAATGGCATACCGATCATCCGTTCACGAAAGCACAGGCCAAACACCATCCTGTGTCATGCTGGGTCGTGAGTTAAGATTACCATGCGATCTTCAATTTGGGCGAAGACCGGAAGAAGAGGTTGCTGGAGAAGATTACGTCAGCAAGCTGGCCAAGAGGTTAGACGAAGTACATGAAGAGGCCCGTAAAAACACACAAATTGCCAGCGACAGGATGAAAACAAGATATGACGTCAAGGCGCAAAATGGTGGGTTTCAACCTGGCGATATGGTCTGGTTGTATAACCCTCAAAGGAGACGTGGTTTGTCGCCGAAGCTGCAAAGGCAATGGGAGGGCCCCTATGAAGTCGTGCAGCGTATTAACGACGTTATATACCGCATCCGAAAACCGCCCAGAGGCAAGCCAAAAGTGGTCCACGTCGATCGTCTAGCCCCGTTTGCTGGCGATAACCACAATCCGCAAGTTCAGGTCCGAACCAGAGTAATAAGTAGCAGAACCAGGAATCCAATCGAAGAAATGGAGTTCGAAAAGTTTATGAACTTATACGGAGGTTCTGGAAAAGCTAGGTTCGGAGTTACCACCGAGGAACAACAAGACCTGTTCCAGACACAAAAAGATTACGCCATCGCACATTGCGTGAGCGAGGACCTTGACATGTCCAAAGGGGTTGCAGTCGTGTTTAAAAAGAAGTTTAGGCAGCTAGATGAATTACGAAGACAGCAACCGGCAGTCGGAAAAGTTTTAGGACTACGTGGTGACGGACGCTTTGTTTTCTATCTGGTCACCAAGAAATACTCACGTGTCAAGCCGTTATACAAAGATCTGTGGTGAATATTATGGAGTCTCAAGAGACAAATGGAGTTCCATCATGTTAAGAAATTGGCAGTACCCAAGCTTGGTTGTGGCTTAGATCAACTGAATTGGAGGACAGTTCAAAACATGTTGGAGGTCGTCTTCCGAGGAACAGGCATTCAAGTGTTGGTCTGTAGTTACCAACCAAGGAGAATATTGGGTCAGGAAAAGTCCATTGACTGTTACTTTTATGGTCAAGGAAGTTGCCGAAATGGAGGAAGCTGCCGCTATCGCCACGATCCCTTTTACCGGTGTCACATCCAGTCTCCTGTTGTGGGACAGAACAGTCCTAAGAAGGGGGCAGTGAAACGTTCGAGAAATTATTTACAAATGCAAGAGCCTTCTAGAACCTGTCTAGAAGATATAGCGAAAAGTAGGGAACGTTTGAGAAGGATTCGAGAAGGATTCGCCGATGTCTATAAATGCCGAACATGGAAATCGTAGGTCAGTTATTGCTGGAATGTGAATGCATGCAGTATTAAGAAGATTATTCAAGTGAAGATAAATAAGTGATTAGCACGTGCGGAGTTTTAAATAAATAACAGTGTACACCGAATCGAGTGAACGTGACTTACAGTGTAAAATCCGAGGACGTTATCTTATCTTAAGTTATACAACATAAATTCGTGTAAGTGTTTTCATTAAATATTATTAGATTTAATTAGTTCGGTTAATTTAAAAGTGTACATATTTCTAGATTAAGTAAACGTATTTTTAGTCGTTATAAATAAATTAGTTTTTAATAAATAAATACGTAACAGTATAAATATTTTGGTTTAAATAAATTCGATTTAAAAATTTGTTACAATACCATATAGACTACAGGCCCGTGTCAAAAATTGATGGGTCATTTGAACCACCAGGAGACCTATGTAGAAAGATAGAAGGGCATAAAATAATAAGATTCAGCACTATGCCGTCACTTGTAAGCTGTCCAACTGAGTGCAGGTGAGAATTCAAAAGCACAGGTAAAGCGGGTACATTTTTTTCATATATTTTTGTACGGAATTCTTCCCATCAATAGATCCATGAAAAATAATGATTTTCCGGCGATTTTCAGAGTAAATTTGGTCATTTGATTGTGTACGGCATCGGTTCCATACAGTTTCAATATCTCTTCTAATCCATTATTCCGCAACGCCGTACAAAAATTATGCGACAAAGGGAAAAGATCGAGGGTTTTAAAAAAGCGCATCGAAGCGATTGATGTTAGGAATAAGCAGCAACCTAGCATCTTTAGAAGATCCATGGATGCTTCAATTCAATTGTCCAAAGATCTGGAGAAAAAAGAATATCATCAAAAGTGTTATAAAAAATTAACAAACTTATCTGGAAAACGAAAAATAGAAGAAATTGTTGATCCCGATGCCAACGAGAATTCAGAAAGGTAATAATTTGTATTTATTATAAATATCTAGTTCATCGAATTTATATTTTTCTTTAGTTAATAGTAACATTTGTTTCATATAATCTGAAATTAAATATCATAGAATATATACGAATAAGTAAAAGCATAGAATTCGGAGTTTGAGGACGTTCGATGGCGTCTCTTTCGCACAGGCGTCTTCTCTTGCCGCGCAGCGTCTCTAGTCCAGTCATTATTAAAAGCAACATTAACTTTTTTCCATACGAACAAAATATTATTTACTCCAAAATGGAGTATGTGATTGCTATACTTGATCTCGGTGTCCACACATTACACAAAATGCAATCTCGAAGCATTAATTTATAATTTTGTGCATTCGATGAAATACAACAAATACTTCATTGACAATTATATTTGAAGAAATATTTTTTTCATTGAAACCTTATAAAAATTTTGAAGAGTTCTACATACTATGAATTTAAAATTACAAGTATGGTGACAATCTGCAACGTACTATGAATAATCAGATTAATATATTTTTTTTAGCGAAAATAACGAAGAATCTGAAGCACATATCTTTCGAACATGGTTGAAGTGCTTGTGTTTTTTGTACACACGTTCGCAAAAGACATCACCGCCAACTCATGTCATGTAGCTTCGCTAAAGTTAAATAAAATTACCAAAATGTTTCGACACGTCTAATTTGCAAAGTGAAATTTTAGAACATTTCAAAGACTCTGCCATCATTATTCACAATCGTGGATGCAAACACGATGTTTCTGCTAGTGCTACTCTAGAAAATATTGACATGACTTACGTAAATAAAGAAAGCACTATTAATTCTTTGGCGTTATTTTTACGCAAAATTATTCTGAGAGTACAAAAAAATGTAATCAATGATAATGTAACTGCGCCAAAACTTATCAAAGGTAAATGTGAAATTCCATATGCTCTATTACGTTTTTATTGTCTTTTGTTAACTGAAAGTGACGTGGATGTAATAAAAGACCCGAAAATGTTAGTCTTAGCCAAGTCTTATGCTTCTGATGTTATTATGCAATTCGCAGAGGAAGAGTTAAGACATCTAAACATATAACTCTTGGAATAACAGTCAAAAGTTTAACTAGTAGTGAAAAGCTGGTACGCCTCTTACATTCCTACGGACATTGCATTTTGTACTCGAAAGTATTAGAATTGGAGACAGAGGCAACCTATAATATCTCGGAAACAGATAAAGTGTGCCCTGCTGGTATGGTATTACAACCATCTCCCAATAGTGGTTTTGCTTTCGATAATTTTGATCGATACGTGAAAACATGTGACGGTAAAGAAATTGGTAACAAAGATAGATTTTTGGAAACGTGTATAAAATGCTTTATTGATAAAGGGTCAGCTGATTACTACGACGAAATGAGCAAACAGCACTATGAAGAATGAATTAGGATTGTATTAGCGTCAATAACTGTAATTGACCAAACACAAACTGACATTATTCTGTGGGTTTAAAATAGACAAATAAAGATTACCTGAAAAAAATACTTGTTGCAAAAGATTGTAAAAGATTTGGGAGGAGATAATGTGAAATTTTTACTGCTTCCGGCGGCACACTGTGAAATCAATCCTGTAGAACTCATATGGGTTTACGTTAATAATATGGTAGCAAAATTAAATTCTACTTTTAAAATAAAGGACATTTTGGTTCTTTGTAAATCAACAACAAAAAAGTCTTTCTTCTTTTCTCTTCTGCTGAGCTTCTTGTTTGTTTATTTTTTCTTGGTCTTGCTTTTCAATATGTTTTCTCCAAGCTTTAGATGAGATAGCACTTGGCAATTTTTCTTTCTTTCTATTTTCCGAGCCTTTTATAGGTTCCAGAAATCTCAGATGGCGGGAAAATGGGCTTAACACTTCTTCTGTCTTCATAGTTTTTATGGGGGTCTTTTCTTTAGACTATTTTGTTGTTAAGTCGTTGTTTTCAGATTGTCCTAATTTTAATGGCGACTTCTCTATGTTTTTAATTTCTTCCTCCAATTCAAATTTATTACTTTCTTTCGAGCGTTCTTCTTTTTCTTTCTTCTTTAAATTTGTCCCTTCGTTTTTACTGTCTTCTGCTTCTTGTTCTGTTGCTTGCTCCAAATTATCTCGTATTACTTCAATTTTCTCCGTGACGTCTGGATCAATATTTTCTTTATCTTCTGTTTTGTTTGTGTCTTCCTCCTGTTCAGTTTTTAAGTTTTCTTTCTTTGTGTTCTGTTCGTTTTGTTGTGGTTCTTCAAGAACCTGATTCATCGAGATATTATCTAATGTAAATAGATTTATTTCATCAACAGGAATAATATCTAGTGAATCCATACGTAGTACGGTTCCTACTTTCAAAGGAAAAATATTTAAAATATCCTGTCTATTAATGGTGATGTCGCTTATAACATGCATTTTTTGTCCTTGTCTTACATTCCCGTTATTGTCAGCATCATCTGAGTTAGCATTTAATGTTATGTCATTAATTGCTTCATAAATTATATCCGTGTCAATACCATTATTTTTTAATTTTCTTTCGAGTACTCTAATAACTTTTTTTGCTGATTCAGCTTCTGCATTGCTTATGTTTTCCACATGCTCTGTGTTGTCGTGTTTTCTTTCTAATTCATTTTTCACACATTTAGTGTAGTCCACATTATTTGAATTCAAAGGAAACTAACCACATTTCCGGAAGCCATTTCTAATACACGTTTCCAAATCTGCTTTATTTAACGCCCGCTGAAATATTTATGAAAAATTCATTTTTGTGACACAGGTGCTGATATCTTGTTCAAATTGCCATAATCTAACTGTTTTCTTCAATTCATGTTTTAATGGCCTAAACACACTCACATCAGCCGGCTGTAAGATGTGAGTTGTGTTTGGCGGACGGGCATACAAAATTATTCCATTTTTTTTCACAAAATTCACTCAGAAATATATTAAGGTGTGATCTGTGTCCATCAATAAAAAATATTATTGGTCTCTTAATATTATTGTCTTTAAGCCACTGGTTAAAATCGTTGCAAACATACTCGTAAAATACGTCGCTTTTCATCCAACCACTGTCAGATTTTCCTAGCATCCAATTTTCTGGCATATTATTAATTACTGCTTTCGGAGGTCTCACGTATGGGAAAACAACAAGTGGAAGACAAATACTACCACTGGCATTAAATGTTAGAAGTACTGTCAATGTTTCCTTTTCATTGCCTTGCTTAATTGAATAAACATTTTTATAGCGTCGGGGAGCAAGGACTCCGGTTTTTTGACATAATAAAAAACCGGATTCATTCCCATTAAAAATGCAGAAAGGGTCCTCCATAACATCCATAATGTTATTTTCTATTAAGAAATTTTCTAATTCTGAAAACAAGGATCTGATGTATTGTTCCGTGACGACTGCTATTGCTTTGTTAATGCTCTCGGGTTCACGCAATCTTATCTCTGGGTGCCTTTTGATAAAACACGTATACCATTTTTCCCCATGTCGGTTATTTTTAAATTTTTCAATTTTTCCGTTGTCTGTTGCTATTTTGGTTACTGTTTGGATCAGTTCATGTTTTTTTATTGGGAATCCACACTTGGCCAGACCTAAGAGCCAGTCTTTTATGCGCTTTTCTCTTTCAACAGTCATAATAGGCTCTGGACCCGTTTTACGCAATTTGTCTGGTGTTTTTCCCGAAACCCTGTCTTGGAGAGTGCTCCTTGGTATATTAAAATACTTTGCAGCAGTTTTTGTGCTTATTTTGTCCTCTCTTACAGCTTGTAGTGTTGGCTTAAGATTTTCTCCTGAGTAGTTGAATAATTTTCTTGCCTGCTTCGACACATTTTTGTCTTTCTTGGTGGCTATCTGGCAAAGAAAACATTTATTTTATAAGTTAACAGTTTTTAGGATTCTCAAGTTTGCTTTTTTTAAAAGGTAGACACAATAATTATAAAAAGCAATTTAAACCTTTAGGAGTTAAAGGTAGTGGCGGAGAGAAGGCCAACATACCTGTTCTCGGCTACTGCTTAAGCTTCTTTATTTGTCGCGTTTTTGTAGATGGTCCGGCCGAAAACTAGCTATTTTGTAGAAGTAACTCTTTTAAATATATCATAAAACAAGATACGCCCAGTTACGAAACGGTATATTAGAAAATGATAAACAATATATTACTTTTCAAACCGCTTCTCGGCCACCCCGGCCGAGAAAAGGATTAAGCGTTTTAGCTAAACCAGACGGTCACTCAAAAAAACACTTAAAATCCACAATTTATTATTTTTTCTAAATATAATAAGAATAGTACAACATATTATTTATCTAAAACAATAAAAACTTACCTTTAGCTCCAGTATTTCACAAAATATTCACTATTTCTCTATTGGCTGCACACTACCAAAATTTTAGGTTACTGGCGATACACCGGCCTTCCATGAGGGACAACTTTTAACTGATTTTTTTCTTTGTTAGCAAAGCTTGCAAAATGGCGCGTAGTGCAGAGTGGTGGGGATAAGAAGTCTGCAGTTAGGAGGATATTTAAATACTTCAGAAGAGGTCAAAAACTTATAATTGATTCACTATATTCTCGAAAAGTGACCGAGAACTGGTGGTGGCCGGCTATTAAGTGACCCTATTAATAGTTTTCAAAATGTTAGTTTACCTTTTATAGAAAATACAGACAATAAGGAATAACATTGGTGACTATTACATTTGGACTTCGGTTGATGAAACAACCGGTTGCGGAGGTCGATATATAACAAATTTTGTAGTTAGTAAATTGTCTAAACTAGAATCAGGTAAAGCTCATTTGCTAGCATCCAAACAAATTCCACAGACCAATCACCAAACAGTTGCAAATTTTTTCGATGATTGTTTACGTAAGTTTTTTTTAAATGATTGATTAATATAATCCAATCTATTAATTACAATTGTATAATTTTATGTTTTTAGAACTTCTTCCCAATGGCATAAAAAAAGAAAAGGTTCTCTTATTCGTAACCGATGCAGCACCTTATATGATAAAATCCGCTCAGGCATTAGAAATATTTTTTCCGAATTTAAAACATTTAACTTGTCTAGCACATGGAATACATAGGGTGTGTGAATTTATTAGAGACCAGTTTGCAATAGTAAACAAGTTCATTTCTGCCACCAAAAAGGTAAAAATCTCTAACATATTAGAATTTCTTTTTGATTATTGGATCTTGTTTCAGGTTTTTGTGCCTATAAAGAAAAACTTCCAGATGTTAAACTTTCACCGGAATTTTGTTACGTGCATAAATTTAAATAATGCATTACCCTGTATATCAATTTAATTAAAATTACTTTGATATATCTTGACGCCATCTATCGGGTTCGTTGGTCACTTTATATTGCGCAGACGACATCCGGTGTCTTCTCCGACATTTTAACTTTAACATCGTAGCTGGTAATATCTAGGGTTGCGTGAGTGAAAGTTCGTTCTCTAAAATCATCCACGTGTTAGGGACACGATGGAAATTATGTAGTTTCTTTAAATAACTAATTTGCTCCCGCAACGTAAGTGATTTTATTTCTTTCTTTAATTAAAGGTAATTTTTATGTCTTTTTGGTTAGCCGCCATGTGCCACCTCATAACTAAGGGCATTCTGGTTATAATTTAAAGCCCACCAGGGAAAGTTTGTGATTTCGTTGCGATCGTGGGGTGTTCGTATCGTCACCGGCTATTCTTACCACCATCCGGCCCATGAATTCTAGTCGATACCGAAAGACGAGAGATAACCCTCGACGAATATTGTGTTGGAACGATTCTAAATATTTATAAGGCCTACTGTTGGAATTAATTAAATCATAGAAAAAGGGTATAACAGCATCCGACGTTCGGTTTGTGTTATGTGTACACTTTAAAATTTAAGTAATGACTTTGTAGATTTGGATTTCGTGAGCTATTAGGTTGACACGAATTGCGATTCAAATTATTTACAGGGTACGTGTCGAAGGAAGTACTTTCTCCGCACAAAAGGAACGCCTGTATTGGTGGTAAGTGTTTTTATAAATTTTCTTTCGTCGTCAACGAGGTTACTCACGAAACTTTCATTAATCATAACTTCGTACTGATTACCGTAATTGTAATGTCATTAGTTAGTAAATTCGCTTATACTACGTATGCTGTTTATGCTTATTTATTGTGATAATTTAATGTTAATGCTATACTAATTATTTTGCCTTATTGTCGTTAATGCCATATTACTAATTATGTAAACGATATTTACTGCGAACTATTCGTCGCCATGTTCTTCACTTATGTCATGTAAGTTGTCTATCTTACTGTGATTCGATTTTGTATATTCTCGCTAGTACCTACTCAGATTTGACTATTTAATTCTTACTATATTTATCGTGATAGAGTAATTAAAGTACCATTGTTATTAACGATTGAGTTTCTTTTCCTTTTATTCGTTTCTTTCAGCAGTTACGAACCTTAACACCTAGTTACAAGTTTCTTACCATTCTGTTGTGAGCAGGCAGAACTGACTTTGGATAGGCTCTGGCGCCCTTAATTATCTTTTATATATCTCTTGAAAACCTACCCTAATTAGTATAGGGTTACTAGCAGGAGTAGGTAGTTTATATTGTTGACTTGCTATCGATTTAGTGTGTGCGATCATAAGTTCTTCTAGCTTTATTGATTCTTTTATCTTTTCTTAGTCTTACGTGGGTTCGATTTGACTTTGCTTTGTTTCTTTAGTTACTGCTGCTAGACTTGACGTCTGAGTTACTTTACTAACTTTTACTTTTGTTATTTTCTTTAGTGCTGCAGTTTGACTGTAGATTAGCACTATGCTTACGTTTCTTTTAATCGGACCTTTGCTTTGATTTGTGGATTGACTCGACTACGTCGATTAATTTGTTTTCTTATTGGATTACTTAGTTGGTAGTAATACGGCTTGTACTTAATGTTATTTTAAATTTTGGCCAGACACGTGGTGGCACATTTCTGTTGTAGTTGACTGCTTTGGTTAGTTTCTTGTTTACTTGTTATTGTTTTAGCTATGTATTCTTCAGATAAAGAACCACCACTTCTTACTTCATCAGACTCTGATTCGGAAATGAACTTGGCTGATTGGAATATTACTTTCTCTGGTGAAGATCCGTTTGTACTAATGGAGTTTCTTATTCGTATTGATGAGTTGTGTTTGTCTCGTGAAGTTTCTCAACACCAACTTTTTCTTTCAGCTTCTGATGTGTTATCGGGTAAAGCTCTTATTGTGTTTAGAAGTAGACGACATACCTTGCGTTCTTGGAAAGAGGTTACTGCGATGCTGAAAGCTGAATTTCTGCCTGTAGATTATGAGGAAAGGTTAATGGATACTATTCGTAATCGAGTGATGGAACCTAAGGAACCTATTGTGATGTACGTTGCTACTATGCAATATCTTTTTATGCAATTGTTAGAACCATTCTCGGAGAAGACGCAGTTAAAAATCGTACGCCGCAACTTGGCTCCATTGTATCAATCTCATTTTGCACTGGTGGATATTACATCCTTTTCTCAATTGATTTCTTTAGGCAAACGTTTGGAGTTGAACTTTAATCGTAGCAATTCTCGTAGTCTTATAACATCCGAAAGGAATGACTTACTTCTAGAATCATCTGTGATTAATACTGCTACTACCGCAGTTTCTGTTAATACGGTTGCTGATTCTCTTACTACTCCTCCACTTCCTTCTTCTATAACTACTGAGTCTAATACTTGTATACACTGTCGTTCTAAAACTGAGAAACTTGTACGTCCTGTTCGTTCTTTAGCTTCTCTTCCTCCAAATTTTTCTTCAGTTTCTAGGATTATTAGACCTACTACCGATCCTTGGTACTTAGGTTTGGTTTCTAAAGTTTCTGCTTTTCCTCGTCGTTTCTCTCGTTGGTGTCTTGTGAAAGGTCTTCTATGTAAACGTGTACGCATTTCTTTGTCGGACTCTTGCGTGTGGAAATTAGTTGTCCCTTCGGACCAACGCAAACAATTAATCCACGATCACCATCTTCCATCTGAGCGTGAACACCGCAATGTTAGGAGTACGTTGGAAGCTCTTCGCTATCACTTCTACTGGCCTCATATGAAACCCAAGGTTGCTGAGTTTATACGTCACTGTTCTTGTTCGAACGCACAGCGAAGCAATCCTATTAGGTCATGTCACGTTCGGCCAGCAACGATGAAGCTTTCCAACACTAGTGTTGCTACAAGGTCTGCGCGTCTACATAAGGATCGTGCTGTTTCTCCGGATGTAAAGGCCGCTGCCATTGCTTTTGCATCTCCTCCTTCAGTCGCTTCTAATTATTCTTTGTTGTCTCCTTCTCTTAATCGTTCTCTTCGCTTTCATCGGCGTCGCAAGCGTCGTAAGTGCTAGTTCACTTTTTGGCCTTTTGACTTTCGACCTTTGCTATTCTTTTGGTTCTTTTCTTTCGGTTTTGGTGGTTCGAGTCTTTGGATACGTCGTCGATATCTTGTTGGTTGTAACTTGGATGCTACCCAATTGTTCTTCTCATATTGCTGTCACCGATTTTCTTTTCTTTGCTTAAGTTTCTAGTACTTTTGTTTTGGTTTCTTTCTTCTCCATCTTACTTCAGGACAGACTACCTTTCCGTCTGTATATATTTATATCCGCTTAGTCGGCATTTTTGGATTGGTACGTCATATATAGAATTCTCCTCTGCTTTTGGATTTGGTTTTTCTTTTTTTGAGTTTTCTATTCCGCTCGTCGGCATTAAAGTCGTGAAGTATATTTTCCAATTTGGGACAGCAATTGGTACGCTTTCGTTCTATGACTAACTGATATCTTTTCTTTTCTCTTCTTCTATACTTTGGGCGGTTGGTTGGGCACCGAATGGTGGTCTCTCTTTTCATTCTTTTACGGGGTGAAGAATGAATCAGGCATTAAGATGAAGCCTTATCTTTCTCCGTCTTTCTATATCTCTTATCTTTTCTACTTTTTATTTTTTTCTTCTTGGGCCTATCTATCTTTTCTTTGTGCCAACCATTATTCTTTGTTTGGATTCTTTTTGTGGTTCGCCTCTAGGGCGGTTGGTTGGGCATTGAAGGGTTGGTCACTCCTTTTCGTTTCTTCTACGGAGAGAAGAACGAATCAGACATCTACATCTTGTCTTATCTTTCTCCGTCTGTTTCTTTTCTGCCTTTCTTGTTTTTCTTACTTCTTATTTTTTTCCTTCTTCTTGATTTGTTGATCACCTACATGCCACATCTCTTTCTTTCTTCTTCTTCTTCCTAAAGGTTTACCCTTAGGGCGGTTGGTTGGGCACCGTAGAGTGGTCTCTCTTTTCATTCTTGTACGGGGTGAAGAATGAATCAGGCAGTTACGTCAAACCTTATCTTACTCCGTCTTTCTCTATCTCTTATCTTTCCTATTTCGCATTTTTTCTTTTTAGGCTTAGGGATTTTCTATGTGACATCAATTTTTTTTTTCTTTTTGATCTTCTTATGGTTCACCTCTTGGGTGGTTAGTTGAACCTAGAAATGCCTAGTCTTATCTTTTTTGTCTTTTTTCTTTTTTCCTTTTATCTTGGTTTTGTTGCTTGAACACTTTCTTTTTTCTCTTTGTAGTTACTTCTTTCTTTAGTGTTCACTGCAACTGTGTTTCTTTTTTTTCTTTTCTTTCTCAGTTACTTCTCTGGTTTTATTGGGTTTAGTGGGTTTTTGTTTTGTTGTTTTTGGATTGAAGCTTGGAATAGACTGCAACGTCGCTCCTTGTACTCTGTACTTCTGCTTAGTCGGCATTTTTGATGTTGTCAGTCACCGTTAGGATATTTCTCTTCTTTGGGTTTCTTTTGCTCTTGGAATATTCTAATCCGTTCTTCGGCATTTAGGTTCCAACGTGACATTCCAACACAACAAGCACTAACGCACGACGTTCAATTAGCAAGTGAAGTTTCCTATTCTTTATTGACTCTTACTTCTTTTTCTTTCTTTCTTTTGGTTTTGTTTTGGGTTTCGCGGTTTGGATTTCTTTCGGATTGGCACTCATTTAGTGTTTTGTTTTTTTGGTAACTTTGTTGATGTGACTCTGGGATTACTGATTTTTTTTCTCTGCCTTTTTGGTAGTCCGACTTATGTCGACTTTTAATCAGAATCTTTCTTTTTGCTTGAGATTTCTTCATTAGTTTTCTTTGCTTAGATCTTTAGGATCTGTTTGGTTGTTTTGGTGGAAGAATCTCATATCGTCGCTTGACGACTTGTTGAGCACAACTGCATTAGTTTTTCTTTTTGACTTTTCTTCTAAATCCGCGTATCCCAATACAACATCTACATACTTTTTCTTTTTATTTCGTTAGCTTAGTTAGCTTTGGGGACTTATATTACTTCTTTTCTTTCCTATTATTCTTCTTTTTCTCGTGGTTTGCTTAGTACTGTCGATCAGTAAGGTCTAGGGGACTGCGTTGCTTTCTGGCTTTTTAGCGTAACGACTGTTGTCGACTTTCAACGAGTACCTGTGCTGATACTTCTATTCTGTTAGTTGAGTTTCTGGTTCTTTGAAGTATCATTCCGCTTCATGCGACTTTTGGACACATCTGGTTGGTGATGCTTAGTAAACCGAGAAAACTTCTTTCATCTACGTTTCTTCTGGGGTTGGGCGTTATTGTGTTTTGGGGTTGGTTTTGGATTTTAGGGTTCTATCCTTGGCGTATGCTTAAATTTCTATCTTCATTTTAGCTTTTGTCTTCGTTATTCTCGCTCCACGCTTTTATCTTGCTGGGGGGGAATTCTGTTACGTACATAAATTTAAATAATGTATTACCCTGTATATCAATTTAATTAAAAATTACTTTGGTATTTCTTGACGCCATCTATCGGGTTCGTTGGTCACTTTGTATTGCGCAGACGACATCCGGTGTCTTCTCCGACATTTTAACTTTAACATCGTAGCTGGTAATATCTAGGGTTGCGTGAGTGAAAGTTCGTTCTCTAAAATCATCCACGTGTTAGGGACACGATGGAAATTATGTAGTTTCTTTAAATAACTAATTTGCTCCCGCAACGTAAGTGATTTTATTTCTTTCTTTAATTAAAGGTAATTTTTATGTCTTTTTGGTTAGCCGCCATGTGCCACCTCATAAATAAGGGCATTCTGGTTATAATTTAAAGCCCACCAGGGAAGTTTGTGATTTCGTTACGATCGTGGGGTGTTCGTATAGTCACCGGCTATTCTTACCACCATCCGTCCCATGAATTCTATCCGATACCGAAAGACGAGAGATAACCCTCGACGAATATTGTGTTGGAAACGATTCTAAATATTTATAAGGCCTACTGTTGGAATTAATTAAATCATAGAAAAAGGGTATAACAGCATCCGACGTTCGGTTTGTGTTATGTGTACATTTTAAAATTTAAGTAATGACTTTGTAGATTTGGATTTCGTGAGCTATTAGGTTGACACGGATTGTGATTAAAATTATTTACAGGGTACGTGTCGCAGGAAGTACTTCCTCCGCACAAAAGGAACGCCTGTATTGGTGGTAAGTGTTTTTATAAATTTTCTTTCGTCGTCAACGAGGTTACTCACGAAACTTACACTAATCATAACTTCGTACTGATTACCGTAATTGTAATATCATTAGTTAGTAAATTTGCTTATACTACGTATGCTGTTTATGCTTATTTGTTGTGATAATTTGATGTTAATGCTATACTAATTATTTTGCCTTATTGTCGTTAAGGCCATATTACTAATTATGTAAACGATATTTACTGCGAACTATTCGTCGCCATGTTCTTCACTTATGTCATGTAAGTTGCCTATCTTACTGTGATTCGATTTTGTATATTCTCGCTAGTACCTACTCAGATTTGACTATTTAATTCTTACTATATTTATCGTGATAGAGTAATTAAAGTACCATTGTTATTAACGATTGAGTTTCTTTTCCTTTTATTCGTTTCTTTCAGCAGTTACGAACCTTAACACCTAGTTACAAGTTTCTTACCATTCTGTTGTGAGCAGGCAGAACTGACTTTGGATAGGCTCTGGCGCCCTTAATTATCTTTTATATACTTCTAGAAACCTACCCCTCTCTCCGACTATTGAGAGTTGGCCGTGCAGGTTCGTAAAACAGCTAAAGCTTGTAACAATTTTTATGCCACACATTTTGAAAAAATTAAAGAGGTACAGTTCATACTATAATCTGACATTGTCTTATACATTAATTGAATTGTCTTACTTCAGGTGGTTGAATTATTTGACGAGACGGCCTCTGCAGCAATTGCTAAATCTCAAAAAGCTTTTAATGACGAAGCTGTTAAGAGAGGACTAGTTTTTATAAAAACACACTTTTCCGGCATTCCTGACAAATTAAAGAAGCTAGAAAAAAGCGAAACCGCAATGACCGAATCTTTCGCTACATTCGAAAGAATAAGAACAATTATAAGAGCATGTCCAGAGACTATAGGAAGAAAAATTAATCAAAAATTGGATTCTGTCATATCAAAAAACCTTTCCTTTGACCTTTTTAAACAACTGACTGAAGTTCAAAAAGGGGAGGTCATGAATCATCAACAGAAAATATCTTTAACAATATCAGAAACATCGGCATTAAAATTTGTTCCACTATCATCTTGTGATGTCGAAAGAAATTTTTCCTTTTATAAAAATATTTTAAATAATAAAAGGCAACAATTTCTTGGTCAAAATATTGAAAAATATTTTATTTGTGCTTGGGGAAATAATAGCACTTAATAAACATTGTAAAACAAAAAATAAACTGTAAATTTTAATAGATATTTGTGCCTTTTTTATTGCCTATTTGACAGGTTCAATATGCCTTTTAAGCCACCTTTTTGGTATTTTTTCTTGCCTTACTATCTGCTCTTTAGTTATAACAGACGTATTCGCTATAACGGATTTCAACTGTACTTCTTGCACGCAATCTCTTTATTCTATTATTTTTACCATGTTCTGTATTTTTATGTATAGTATTAAAGTATTTGGAAACTTGGAAACAAAAATGGAAAATGTGTAGTAGAATAAATTTTTTTCACAAATTCTATCAAAACTGCACTTTTATCAAAACGAAGCATGAAGATAACTAATATCTGCTCATAAGCATTTGTAACGAGGTTACAAAAATCCCCAATGAGTTTAGATAAAACTAGATGTGCTGCTTTATTCACAACAAAAACAAGGATTAATGGTTTTTAAGAAATACTGACGTAACCGATAGAATCGGAATAAAAATAAGATTCTAGAATTTTTTTTTAAACTTGCTGTTAAAAAAATTTTGTATAACGTTCAAAATAGTTTTTGAAAAAGTAATTTTATAGTATACATTTTATCAAACAAAATTTTCTAGTTGATGTGTTTCTAGACTAATACAACACTATGATTACAATGTTATGATTAATTTGTTTAAAATAAAATTTTGTCAGTTGCTATTACATTATTTATATGAAGTTTTATTACAAAGTAGAAGAATTTTATGATTTGATAAAGTTTTTTTAAAGTAGTAACTTAAATTGTACTAAAAACACATTGACATTCAGATTAGTAATGTTTGTCTTGATAATCTTTATGTTTAAGAAATCTTATATTCAATAACTTGACATAGATGTTTGTATTATTTTAAACTATTTCTAATTTATTATAATTTAGAGTTACGTATGCAAATAAAATTGAAATGTTTTAAAATTTTATCATCGAATGATTCATCTTTGGTGTTAGTGCAACTGCAAGGTTATTTAAATGTATAATCAAATTTAAAATGATTCGTATAATTTTGATCAAATGCTAAGGATAAACTAGCAAGGATAGCATCGTAGGTTAAGTAAATTATACCAAGCTTTTTATCTAACGATTTTTGTAATTGAAAATTGTATTTATATAAAACTTCTAACTTTAAAAAAAAATTAACAAGGTAATTCACTTATCACTTTTTATTCTTTACAAAGAGATACACCGAGAATCTTAAATTGTTTACTTTAGTTTTAATTTTTGTAGTTAGAAATTAATAAACAAAATCCTTTTAACAAAAAAATTTTAGTTACGCATTGGCGCTTGTTAGCAGTAAATTTTTACTATCAAGATAAGTAATAATTATTACTTTTGGAGAAAATCAATAAAAACCAACTAATAGTTTAAACAATTGCGATATGGTACCGTTTTTGTCACGATGAATTAAAGCAGACTAACTTCGTAGTTCCTTATATTAAACAATAATTGTTTTATTCCCAAAAAAGAAATATCCGATTTAGAAAAAAAAAATAGTTAGTTGTTACGTGACCTTTTATTTCATGCAATAATTTAAAAAAGCGCCAGAACGGTGGAAAACTATTAATGGCAGATAACGTTAATATTTGTCGAACACTGTAAGAAAACAAATGACAAAATACAGGTTATAAAAATTGAGGTTTCCACGAGTTGAATTTGTAAATTCCGATTAATAAAACTAGTTTCCAAATCTCTAGTAAAAGAAGGAATAACAACAACACGGGAATTATCCAGAAGTTTTAACAACAAAGGAAAAAATTTAAAAAAAAGACGCGAGGCAGTACATATATATAGTAACAATTAAAAGTTTGTCGATAAATAGCACATGCAAGCCCTGGAGGGTAAACAACACTTCATACATAAAATTAAGGCACAGTTAGAAGCGACTGAAGAAGTAGATGCAATAGCAGCGGTTTTTTTACATACGGAAAAAGCGTAGAATCTTTATGTAGACGTATAGAAGATTTTGTAGAGATACAAGTGTTGGAAAGCTTTATCGTTACTGGCAATGCGTGACGTCAAAATAGGATTGTTTCGTTAAAAGAACGAGTAACGTATAAACTCAGCAACCTTAGGTCTCATATAAAGCTAGCAAAAGTGACAGTCAAGAACACCTAACACGGTGATCACAACTAGATGAAATGTGATAGTCGTAGATTAGCTGCTTGCGTTGCTCTGATGGAACAACTAATTTCCAAAAATAAAGATCAAAATAAGAAATACGTACACGTTTGTATAAAAAACCTTTTACAACACACCAACAACAACAGAAACAACGAGAAGAAGCAGTAACGTTAAGTACTAGATCTAAGTATTACAAATCTTTAGTAGGCATTGGACACCTTGCCATAAAATGCTCTACATTCTCTCTTTCTTGGCCATTGCACATTGAACATAACTCCCTACCCCTGTCCTTCCGGGTCTGTATTTAAGATAAAGAAGGCCAGATCTTAGTTTGCAAAACCACCTTATGTTCCTAGGTAACATTTCTTCATTCTTAAAATACTGGTTACACATCCCAAAAGTAGTGACTACAAAATTTTGACTCTTGCATGGCTTCCCCCGCACTTTTCTTATATTCCTCCTTCACTGCTACAACTACTTTTTCCAACATCCATGGCCAGCTATCCCTTATTTCCCACTTTGTATGTACTTCAATCACACTCTGCACTCTTGACTTCACCCACAGTTCGACCTTATCATCTCTCTCAGCAGTATTTTAGGGTATCTATCATCTGAGTACTTCAACACCCTATTTGCATATTTTGCATGTAATCGTAAATAACCATACGTTTTCTATCCCGGTTTCCGGATCAAAAATATAATTCGGAGAATATCTAAAAAGTATTAACATTTTTTTAATGAAGAATTTCCTTACTTTACTTACTTACTACTTACTTTACTTTACTTTATTTTCTTGCCCTAATATGTAATCATGGCCCTCATAACCCCCTCATCAAACCTTACTTTTGCAGATAAAGGTAGATCGGCTCTCGTGACTATTTGACTATACGCATATGTATCGCTCTCATAGCAGCTACCTGCCTCTACTCACAGTGCTTGGTTAAAGCCAGACATTGTGTCATCTCCAATGAATTCATGCAAATTATTTGTGTACAGAGAAAAAATGTCAGTATTTAACACATCCCCTTGTCTCGTTCCCACGATGCAATCATACCATTCCGACATCTTATGCAATCCTCAGACCGCTGATTAGTTAATTTAGTCGAGAGACCCATACACCCCAAATCATAAAACAGGGCACGATGCTCAACTGTGTCAAATCCGGCACTCAGATCAAAAAAACAACAGTACGCATTTTTGAAACCCTTTGCGTGCAAAATTTTGATTATCGCAGTCAGATTGAATATGTTGTCCACCGCTAAGTAACCAGTCCTGCATCCTCCTTGAAATTCAACTAACACCCTCTTTTCTAACAACTATTTTTTTATTTTACCCTTAATAAGATATGAAAAGAGCTTTTCCGCTGCATTTAAGAACGTAAAGAATTATGGTTTGTCTTGAAAACAAGAAAAATTTTGTCAGATAAAACCGTAACAGCTAAAAGGAAAGGTTCGTGTTGTGAGACCCCACAAGGCAAATACAGTTCGTCAGTACGAATAAGAAACTCGATGAGTACAGATGGATCTTCACCAGAGAAAGTGACATTCCAATCCGTTAAATTAATTTCGGAAATCCGAGTCCAAAGAAGTAAGAAGTAGTGAATCTTAATCTGAAAAATACATAACTAACACAATAAAACGTAAAACATAAAACTAATCAAAGTAACAAACCAAAGCATAAAACCGTTGTCAGCATCACTAATTTTTTCCATTTTTGTAGTTCAATTTCTTTGCCCTTTATATCTCCAAGAGAAACGGAAATTGTGGTCGGCATTGAATTAGTATTAAAAACTCTAAATCCAAACACTCCCAGTTGTTGTTTCCCATTAATAGTTTTAGTAGTATGTAATAGTTTAGTCCGAAATGATTGCAAACTGGAGGGTACATTTTTTATAGAAAATTTTTCTAGAGAAGCACAAAAATGAGTATTTTGGCTGTGTTGGTAACGCTTAGGTTCTCTTTTCCAAGTGATGTAGGGTAAAAAAACACAAAACAAGCAACAAAATCTGAAATCATTGAACTTTATTTGACAAAAAATATTTTCAAGGCAAAAAGTCACCTTCGCAAAGCTCAAATAATAATATTGCGCTCGCAAGCATGTTATGCGAGGAAAAGTCGAAAAATTGTGGTTTACGTCCACTGACTCATTTTCTGCTGGCTTAGATACGTTTGAAACGATTCGAATAAATGTAAACTTTTCTCTAGACACAATCAATTTTAGGGCCAAAGTGGAACTTTCAAAAATTAAGCCAGGCTTTGATTGAATACGTTTCGATTAAATAAATCATTCACTGATTAAATATTCAATTTATATCGCGTGATTCCTGACAATCGTTTCACCACACTCGAATTAGTTGACACGCATTTTTAAAAAAACAACAAAAGTAAGTGATTACTGGATTTTACCCGAGTTTTATAGCGGCTCACAGTTCAACAGCTTCTAAAATTATGACACGATTGAGAAGATTTTACCTTTGGAAATGTGGATCTACAGTTTATAAATTGGTTTTTTGCATTCCCGATTCGACTCGCAATAAAAACATTTTGCGACGCAAAATAATTGACATGCCTTTTTATTAAATTCTTCTAAGTGTTCGTAGCGTGATATTTTGGCGTAAAAGAAGTAAAACTAATCTTATAAGCAACTTGTCAATTGCCAAAAACAAAAAAAGAATTATTAAATTTGCTCTCTCCGTTTACACCAGAAAAGCAAACAAAAAACCTCGTTTAAGCGATAGAATTAAATTTAAATAATCATTCTCAAATTTTTTTCCGTTAGACAGTATCACAGTTCATCGCATCTCTCGTACAATAATTAAAAAAAAAACTTACAAATCCCTTCCTAAGTTTCTTGGCAAATAAAACTGAAAAGTATGATTGATAAAGCCTCCAATACGTTTTGAGCACACAACTTATCCATGAGTATCCGACTTATAAAGATAATGGTTAAAATGAGAAACAGAAAAACGCTGTTTTCTTGCTCTTAAAATACATATTTTTTTAATAATATTTTGGCAATCAGCCCTTAGCATTCATGATTCATGAGAAAGGATCTATCTGAAGTCAATTAGTACTTTTCTGCAATATATGCTAAAAACGAGATAGAATTTCTTAGCATTGTTTTCTGTATTAAACGATGTGTTTATGTATAAAGAAAATGTCATAAAAATCAAAATAGTTAAAAATGTCAATAAATTCCTTTCTCAGATAAACAATTCACTAGTGTTTCATATTTAGCTTTATTATTATTAGCTCATGTAGACATTTGTAAATACGTTATCTTTGAGTTATTTGGTATTTTTTATGCATTTGGAAAAAAATGTGCAGTTCTTATAATAACAACTTAATTTAACTACGTCTTGAGTGATAACATTATTTTCTAATTAATTTTAATGCCAGCCAATAGCTTAGCAGAAATGTGTAATATTTGGTTATTGTTATAAAAATCACTGCTTTTAGATACAACCTTATTAATTGTTGGTGATTTAGACCAGTACCAACTGCACGACAATTATAAAACTGCTGATAGAATCATTGTTATGTCAGAAGGAACTGTTCAAGAAGAAAGTACTCATCAAAATCTGATGCTGAAGAAAGGTGCATATTAAATGCTTAAAAATTAACATACTATTACAGACGTTTGAAGAAACTGAAAACATAAATAGTTGTTTAAATTGGCATATCATGAAATATAATTTACCAGAATATTGGGTTATTGCTCTGGGTTGTATTTATTTGCTCATCAAAGGAGGTAGTACTCTCTTATACGCTATCATATTTGGTAGTTTCTTAAAAGTAATTTAACCATAAACAGTGTAACACACAGTGATGATAATTATTAGGTTTTAGTCTCAGATGATCCCAAAGTGATTGCATTAAGCGGTGTGCACTGCGTCTTGTTAAAAATTTTCGTAAGGAAAGTATAACTTTATTATCAATAACTTTATTATGTTTAAAACAAAACAAAGTAAGTTTTAACTGGAATGCGTTTATCTAAAGTAACATAAACATTTAATTTTTTTATGTATGTACATTTGTTTTTTAAAAAAATGAGACAAACTTTTTGTGACAAAAAGAAGTTTTATTGTTGTTAAGGGGGTTTAACCGTAAGAACCGCCCGTTTTCCTGTATTAATTGTTAGTTCTTGAATTGTTTATAATGTGAGAGTTTTGCTCATATGTACATATTTATGGAAATAAACACCTTAAAAAATTATTTATTAGAAATTAATAATAATGAATGTTTAGTAAATAGCAGTAGCCACTATATTTCCATAGTTGAAAGAAAAGTTTTTGTTTTTAACGTAAAACTAATAATTTTTTGTAAACACCTTATAAGATAATTTTAATCCACACAAGCAATTATATTTTCTTAAACAATATAAAGACGTCTGGCTTGCCTATTTTACTTTAATTAATAAAAAAATCTTTTTTTTTTTTTATAAGTAATGAGCAAATGCCGTTGTATTGTATTTGTTAATCAAAATATTTAATTTCTATTTATTTGTCAGTCTTACTAGACTTGCTTGGCGCAAATAAAAATTAAAAATGCTTTGAATTAAATTAAATTCAATTCTTTGTAAAAAAAAATGAACTACGCTGGTATCGTAAAACGCCCAGGAAACTTGCACAAAAGCAGCAAAAATAATACACGTATTTATAACACAGATGCTTGTAAAATTATTAGAAATGAAAGAGTCGCTAGGCGCTTAAATTAAAACATGCTGGTGAATTATACCACATACACCGAAAAAATGGTTTTCCTGTCGTTGAAAAATTCTAGCAACCACTCTATCGCGCATGACTGTCATATCGAAAAGTGGGCGAGAACAAATTTTATACTTGAAAATTTTAACATACCAACTTTTTAACATAACTATAGGTATGTGGAAAACTTTTACATCATAAACAATACGAAAATTAACATTTAATAACACATTATAAAGTACCCGTTATTGACAAATAATATTTTTAATAAAATTAGTTTTTTCTTTTTTATGGTTTAATTTCAATGTTCTCAGTTACAGGGATTGACACCTAAATCTTCGTTTCGTCACAAAAAGTGTGTCTCGATTTTTTTCAAAACGAGTGTACACTGTAACCATAAAGTTAGTTCAGCAAAACACAATTAATAAATAAAACGTTTAAAATTTAAAATCCAACATCCCAAAGAATGTGTCGTTGTGTTCTTTAACTTTTGCTTAGAATGTTATATAAAATTAATAAATCACAAATTCTTTTTTAGAAAATCTAGCGCCTTCATTTGCAAGTGAAAGTTTCACTTTATTTAAATATATATAACAAACAATGATAAACAAAAAATTACCATTTGTAAAATTTGTAAAAACTAGTTTTTGATGGATTCGAATCTATAATACTGTTCTTTTGTTGAACTTACTTGAACTCGAACAATTTTCTATCATTAAATAGATTCAATATTTTTTGCAACGTTTTTACAAACCAGTTGAAGTTCTAGGAAGCGACGAGATTTGCAGTGTTATAAGAAGCACAGACGTAAAAAATAAATTGCCATGAAGATTGTATTAAAAGTTGTTTTGGCTTAAGGCATGTTATTTTCAAACATGTAATTATTTATACTTTGAAAGAATTAAGTTACATTATTATTTTTTCAATCCTCAGTTTTTTTGCGTGCAAAAACCGTTTTTTATTCATATGACGTAACTATACACATAACATAAATATTGAAAAACAGCAATAAATTTTATTTTTAAAGATGTTTAGTGTTATTAGGTAACTACTAATACCCTTGACCTTCGTCAACTTTATTAGCAACTTTTACTTTTTCACACAAAATGTAATTAATTATTTATTTTAAAAAATAAAATGCATAGATTTGCTTAAAATAATGATTTAGCACTAAAACATGCTTGATTATGCATTCTACTAGAAACGGGAAGGATCAAATTTATTGTCCTTTCTAAAAAAAACTTTTCGATGGCATTTTCTTTTCTCTTGACGGATGCACTTTCAATTTTGCAATAAACACGTATGCTACACAAAATTGTTTCCCATTATAGTTATCTACCTTGAATGTTTATAACGATTATCTCATCATAATAAGATTATATAAAAAGGAGTTTCAATTAAGTTTTTCGGTTTGAAACTTGTAGTGGTCAGAATGGTGTCTTTAACGGTGAGTTTTAAAATACCATTTTTTGTTGCCATTTTTTGTTTTTGGGGATAACAATACTATTTTTAATAGTATTAGTTACATAATAACTAAATTTAGAATTTTTTTAACACAACGGGTGTTTGTTGTTTTTAACAATAATCTTAAAGTTTTTTTTAATATTAATAAATAAAAATAAATTAATTATTCTAAAAGATATTTTTTCAAGAAATTGGAATGGATGGTTAATATGTGTGAAATTGTAAAAAAGTTATATTATTCAAGTTACGATTGGTGTAGTGTTTAGTTTGTGAGTATTATTATAATATTCCAAGTATGGTATTATTATTTTTTCCGTGTTTTCTTTTATTGATTTTTATTTTTGTCTAGGTGGTTTTAGTCAATGTTTTTACTGTTTTCATTATACCTTTAACTTTTTTAATTCGTATTTTATATTACATTTGTTTTATTATGATTTTTAACAAGCTTTGCCTGAATCTATCTATGTAACAGAATTTTTCAACATAATTTTCACCAACTTCAAGACGTGTGATTAAACTGAAAATTTGCACACGTATTGATAAAATTTTTTAAGAGATTTGGTTTAAAAAACTAAAAATTGTAGTTTATTTAATGAGTTCCTGTGCAAATTAAACGCTTTTTTCCCAAGAGGGCATTTTTAAACCCGAGTGAAATTAGGAGGCCCCCAAAGTCTCAAAATCTCTCGATAATAATTTGACGTTTATGTGCGCACAAACTGCCAAAGACGGTTTACAAAGCGAAAAATTAAAATTTATTACAGTTAAGAACAATAAACACGTTTTAATGGTAACTCAAACTTAAAAGTTTAACATAATTTTTAGTATAAGAATAGTCTAATAAAAATGATTTTTTTACTTTTTAGTTTGATTTACCAACACGTTTTTTTCTAGTTTTTTAAACTATGATTTTTTTTAAATACTTTTGTAATCATTTTATTTTATATTTTTATTTAACTTTTCTTTATTTTCATGGTTACGTAAATGTATCTTTTTTGTAGGTTACTTGCTGCCATGAATATTCGTTATATTACATTTTTTATTGACGTTGTTATTGTATTTTGTTAAAAATGCGTAGGTTTAACTATTCTGTGGCCACAGAAACACCTGTGTTCTAAGACAGGTTTATTGTATTTTACTGGGACAATTTTAACCCGAAAAAAAATTGTAACACCAAGAAGGAGTGGAAATTTTGTGAACAAATTTGGCAAAAAAATTTAGCTACTCAGAGGTAGTCAATGATTAAATCTTCAAAGAAGAAGAACAATAATTTAATAATGACTTGGGATTGATCACTGAAGCCTACTGTACGCGATTCCAGATTTCAGTGAAGTCGCAACCTACACCACTTCAAACGTTGATATTGGTGTTGAGCCGTCAGTGGTAGTACAAGATGTAGCCAGTAGAATTGCAATCCGAAACTACTAATTCGATGGGCTTCATTACGTTAGCATTGATCTGGTACTGGAAAAGCGGTCTCTTATTGCCAATCGAAGATAGTGGTCTTGCACCCCATTTGTTTGTCTCCGTCCCTCAGTTCTTTGTCTTCCGCAGTTCATGCTTGATAACAAAGCATGACAGTGGATTGGTACCGGTTAAAACGATGGGAATTTTCTTGAACGAAAAACCATTTTCATGTATGCCAACAATTCGACTTCTGTCAAATTTGCTTAAGTATCTGTAATTTTCACGTTAAACAGAAGTACTACAAGAGATAACAATATTAGAATTAAGCAAAACTTGCATATAATAAGCACGATAATGAAGTAGCAGAACCAAAACCGTCAGATATACCATTATCACTTGATCGATTTGAATAAAATTTTAATCATTTACTACTATGAGTAGATAAACCTTCCTGCCAAGTTTAGTCACAAAATTCCCATTTGATGAGCACGTTGGCTGCAGGTACTTTTTGCTTACTCCGGTAATCAATACTTCAACAATATCAGATTCTTTAATAGCCGTCATGGATCAAACACATTTTAATTTAATAATAATTTTATTAATAAGTGGTCGATTATTTAACTTTAACTTTAAAGATTCTGCTCCATAAATTTTGAAGAATTGAGTCTGGTTGGTGTTATAACTCAACCATCTCTATTTAGTTAACAATTAATCTACTTCTAATTGTGATTGCGGTGATGCTGGTAGTTTAGAATGCTTTGTAGTGCAGTTTCACAGATGCCCTTAACGATGCCCTAAATGATTTGATTTCCAAGATGTTTGTTTTATGTTTTCGTGTAAGTTTTCTTCTGCTTGTCGAAGATTGCTGGTGTCATCTGATAGCTTAAGTACTGTCTCCCTTTTTATATAGTGTTTTAAATTATGTTCTCAAGTGTTGTTAATAAGAATATACAGGGTGTCCCACAAGGTACTGTACATACTGAGATGGTATGTTCCTTAGGTCAATTTAAGTAGAAAACGTTCTATAAACATAGGTCCAATTCGCCATAGTTACACAGATACAAACGTTCCAAGTTTATAACTGATCACACATTTTTTGAAAATTAATTATTCTTAGTCAACTGGGAAACAAAAGCCGAACAATATGTCATTTACTGCTTTCTTATCTACTAATGTCACAGTCGATTTTATTAAATGAAGTGTAATTTAAATGCAAAATGTCTTCTCATTTTTCTAACGAAGAGTATGCTGATATCAATTACATTTATGGATTTTGTGATGGAAATGCGAGATCTGCCGTTAGGGAATATGAACGAAGATTTCCGAACAGGAGGGTGCCAAATCACCAAACCTTTTCTTCTGTGTTTCAACATGTACGGACTCATGGTTCATTTCCATCAGTTTCAACAAGATCTGAGCGTTCTGTGCAGTTAAATGTGAATGAGCAGGAAAACATTCTACAGATGATTGATCGGAGTCCAGGGTTGAGTACTAGAAGAATTTCTTCTCGAACGGAACTCCCCCGTATGTCAGTATGGCGAACATTACATGATGGGTTTTTTTATTCCTATCACATACAACAGGTTCAGCATCTGGAACCTGGAGATTTTGCTGCCCGGTTGAATTTCTGCCACTGGCTACAGGTAAATCCACAATTAGTTCCATTCATTTTATTTAGCGACGATGCGCAATTTACTAGAGATGGGAGTGAACAATACACGTAATTCTCATTTGTGGTCATATCAAAATCCACATGGCACAACAGAAACTAACTTTCAGCGCAGATTTTCTGTTAACGTATGGTGTGGCATAATTGACAATCAACTGATTGGACCTTTTTTTTTAGGAACGTCTGACAGGAGAAGCATATGCTAACTTTTTGCGGAATGAATTGCTACCTCTTTTAGAAGTACCCTTACTAACAAGACAACAAATGTTTCTGCAACATGATGGAGCTCCTCCACATTTTAGTCGGCATGTGACCGAATATCTAAATGTTGCTTACCCCAATAGGTGGATTGGGCGTAGAGGCCCGCATGCTTGGCCACCGAGATCGCCCGATCTCACACCTTTGGACTTCTATCTGTGGGGTCATGTGAAAAGTTTAGTATACGAGGTAAAAGTTAATACCAGAGCTGAACTAATACAGCGTATCCTGGATGTGTGTCAACAAACACGGAACAACCAGCAGGTGCTTTGAGCGGCTACTCGGTTCATTTTAGATCGCAGCCGTCGTTGAGTTAACGCCGAAGGAGCTCGTTTCGAGCATTTGATGTGATTTTTTTTTGTTTGTTTTGTAGTCCGATTTTCTGTTTTTAATAATAATAATTTTCAAAAAATGTGTTAGCATTTATAAACTTTGAACGCTTGTATCTGTGTAACTATGGCGAATTGGACCTATGTTTATAGGACGTTTTCTACTTAAATTGACCTAAGGAACATACCATTTCAGTATGTACAGTACCTCGTGGGACACCCTGTATATAGCGTTTCACTAGTATACTGTTTTTTGATAAGTGGTTAATATATTTTGCTTTGTCTGTATATAGCTGTCTTATTTTGTTGATTCTAGTTTCGCTTAGAATTACATTCTGTTTTTTTCTATTACAAATTACTGCTACCTTGGTTGGTGAATCTTGTCGATGAAGCAGTTTGGACTTGTTTTAAAACTTTTTTAGAGTTGCTTAGAGCCCAATATGTTCCATTTTCCATTTTGCGAAAGTAGGTGTGGCCTGGATCACATGGTAATCAAAGATGTCGACAAAAAACATCAAAAAACATTAAAGTAATATTCATCTGGTTCCATGGTTAACTTGATTAATTAATTGGATACTTTGATAAGTTTTTTTTAATTCTGATCTTATGTGTTCATGTTTACGTATACTACATCGTTGACTCCAAAGATGGATGTTTCCTCGTTTGTAGCGATTTTGGAGTATATTTGGTTTGTTTGGTTTTATTCGTCTTCCGGCTCTTGTAGATGATGTGTTAAAGCTTTGCACTTGGTTGCTTCAGGCATCGATGCAGTTTCTTTGCAAAAGTCTTAAAACTGTTTGTTTACTGCTAATATTCTCGTTGCATCAGTATTAAATCTGGTTTTTTCCAATTTAACTTGAGTTCGAAAGATTTTTTGCTTAACCATGACCTATGTTCTCAATGTATAACCTTGGTGAAAATGGTAGAATCTAAATATAGCTAAGCATACAGAACAGCAATAATGTGAGTCAGTTTCTTCTTCAAACGTTGGTGGTTCTTCTGGATTAGTTGCTAGTGGAATAGAGTTTTTTTTTAAAAGGTTTCCATCAGTTATCTTGACCGTGAGGATTCCCACCTTGTTATCGTTGCCAAAATGTACTTTAGTTATGTTATGTTATTTTTCAAGGACAATTGTGTCTTTTTTAAGATTACCCATCTAGATGATGAAATTGCTTGTGATGGAGGTAGTTAATGAATTTTGAGATTTTCTTCTTATGAGCAAATGGTTTGAAGTTAATACTCTAATTTGATGTTATTTGCATTGTCTTCTATTGAGAAAAGTAATCGAAACTTTAGACATGCTTCTCTCTGATGTAGTAGTTTTGTTAGTTTTTCACAAGTTTAAGTTGAGTTGCCAATTATTAGTTTGAGATAGTGTTTGAATGATTTTACTCCAGCTTCTCCACATAATCCTCTAAACTAAGGAGCTGCGAAGGCCAGTAAGTACCACCAGTTGCTATAGGATCTTGAATTGTTGTTTGCGTTGTTAGTTAATAACTTTGTTTTGTTCCTATAAAGTTTGTTCCAATTTAACTATATAAATGTTCACAATGACCTCTTATGGATGTAAATCTTTTATAAACTGCCATGAATGCGTTGTTGGTAATGCTACTGACTATTTTCAGATGTATTGTTTTGATTGAAAGGACTATCAATACAACGTGTCTCTTTTTTTTCTAAAAGCTGTTATTTGAATTGGACCTGCGTAGTCTATTCCTGTGTGTAAAAATGGTCAAGACGGTGTTACTCGTTGGTTGCACTTTCTGTTTGTAGATTTTTAATGGCTTTGACAAATATATTTGTTGTGTCATAGAGTTTGCTGATGCTTTTTGATGATTGTTTGTAAATGGAATACCTATAATTTTATTTATTAATTTAGATATTATTAATCATCTATATGGGCACTGTTTCTTTAACAAGATTCATCCAACTTTGTCGGATGATCTTCTTTTCTTGTGTGGGATTTTAGGTATTGCATTTTTTTATGCTCGTTAAGGTTGAATTATCATGAATTACTTTAAAGAATACAACGTAAAAGATGAGCCATTTTTCGTATCCGCCACTAAACGTCGGTAGTGTTATTTTCGTAAATGTAATGTTAGAATTCTCTTCTATTCTTTGTTTACCTTCTTCAGGAGAAATGCGTATCGATGTTTTTTTTTTGTTTTTCATGATTTCTTGATTTACTTGGATTAGTGTTTGGTACAAGTTATTTATTCGATATTCTGTCTTCTTTAGGCGTTTCAGTAGCTTTAAGACACGTATTTAAATAGTTTTTTTTATATGTTTCTTGTGTTTACTTCCATAATTTTTCTAAGGTTATTAGACAGCGATACTAAGTCTTTGTTGTTGAAATAAATACTTGCTATTTATATTGACCTAGTTGTTCTCGTATTTATTTTTTTTCGTTTTAATTGTTTGCTTCTTTTTCTTTTAAAGAGCCAGTTTTCCTTGAAGGACCAAATGATCGCTGGTCGTACTTAACAATTTTTTGCTTACTTTGATAACCAATATCATAATAATAAAAACAGTTTATAGTATTTATTGAACATATTCCAATTATTACATTAACCTATTGTAAAATGCTGAAGTGTGTATTGCTGCGTTGATGTTGTTATGAAATACAACCTCGTGCGCCCTACATAACCTAACCTAAAATTTGACGTTTCTTTGGTCGATACATAATTATTGATTTTTTTGTATGTTTTACATAAAATCATATAAGATATGTCCACCCTAGATGGTTATTTTGAGGTTAAGGTTACTTAGTTTTCTTAACGTTTTTTTTGTTTTTTGCAACTAAAAAATTTTTTTGAAATTATCGCACCGGCATTTTTTAGTGCTATAATGTTCCATTGAGGGTTTTTAGTTTCAAACGAATAGTGGCAGACAATGATTTACAGTACTATACTAAATATTTCTAAAACATAGAATCTATTGAAGATAATACATTTGCTACAGATGAAGATTCAGATTATGAAAATGAGCCTGATGACAGTTAATTCTCTGATGAAAACGACGATGATCCTGATATTGAAGAAGAAACATAAGCAGAGCAAATAAAAATGTAGTATATCCAGATATCGTTTAATCAGATTGCCACAAAATTTTGTACCAAAATTTATTATTTTTCCGAAACAAAAACGTAAGATTTATAAAAATATTCATAGAACTACAAAACTGCATGTTTACAAGCAACTTTTTCCACCCAGTTTGATGCTTATTATATTAGAGAATAAAAATAAACGATATGCAAGTTTTAATAAAGAAAGGAAAGTAAAAAAACATCTAGTTGATACAAGTAAAATAATTAGACTGTTTATTTCGTGATGTGATTCAACAAATTACACTGGTCTGCATGAAAATTGGCCCTGATACCATTATTGACGATTCTTATGTAAAATGACCTCCTGAATCCAAAAATGAGCTCCGTTTTTACGCATCACCCACCTATTTTAGGGGGACCCCATTTTTATTTTATTTTTTGCATTTTTTTTTTAGAATTTTAACTTATAGCCGTTAAACTTCCCAAAGCCGGTAATAAAATTTATACCAAAGTATATGGCAAAACATTTCCTATAAAATGTATATAGAAACAACAATAAAATACAAATATATAAGAACAGTAAAAAAATATCAATAAACAGTTAGGAAGATTCACAGCACAACGCTGGCGATCTCAATACCACATGCAGGTTTGAACAGGAATTTTCGACAGGCTTGAACTTGCATTGTTCTTCTCATTATAGTATATTACATTGTTTGCTTAACTGCTTCGATCAGTACATCTATAGCTGTTGCAGAGTTAACTTGTCGACGTTTTAAACGTGCTGGATTTTGTGTTCATTTTTGTTCATTTGTGTAAAACAGTAAAACTACTTTTACTCCGGATTTTTTTAAGTGACTAAGTGTGATTTGTGGTTAATGTCGGGCGTTGAATTACTGTTTAATTATGCCACGTGAGTGTAAAAATCATCCCGATAGCTTCTGTTATGTCTGCGGGGAATTAACTTTAAAAGCGCAACGAAAACCCCTTTCTCCGCTTGTTAAAACAGCTTATAAATGGTACTTTGATTGTTAAGTTGGCGACCAAGATAAGACTTGGGCTCCATCAGTTTGCTGTACGACTTGTTACAGAAGTTTGACCAAATGGATCAAAGGTACCCGTAAATCAATGCCATTTGCTGTGCCCATGGTTTGGCATGAACCTCGCTGTCATCTTACAGTTTGTTACTTTTGTATGACTTCCACCGTCGGGTTTTTGAGCAAAAGTAAGCATACAATTCAGTATCCCAATATTCCGTCAGCTCTAAGACCTGTTCCTCATAACGATACTTTCCCAATCCCAGAGCCCCCAAACACTTATACTCTAGAGCCGGAAATTGATTTAAATAACTCTGAGCCACAACCTGGGGCTTCGAATGATACGTTTAATGATGATGAAGAGTATTTCGCAGATTTAGTTTCTCGGCAATTTCACTTCCTCACTGAATCAGAATTAAATGATCTTGTCAGGGATTTGCAGTTACCCAAGACTAAATCTCAGCTCCTAGGATCGCGACTTCAACAGTGGAATCTCTTAGAAAAGGAGTAAAAATATTCTCTTACAGGACCATACAAGCAACCCTGAAATGTTTTTTCTCAGAAGATAAAGGTTTAGTGTTCTGCCCTAATGCAAATTTATTGATGACAGAGTTACAGATGCCATGTGACCCAGACAAATGGAGACTGTTTATAGACTCATCAAAAACAAGCTTAAAAGTTGTCCTGTTGGCAAATGAGAATGACTTCCCATCAGTTCCAGTTGCATAGTCTGTTGATATGAAGGAAACGTACGAAAACATCTTCAGAATCCTTGATAAAATTAGTTATCATGATTAAAAGTGGAAACTTTGCGCTGACTTAAAAGTTGTTGCTCTACTCACGGGCCTATAATCAGGATTCACAAAATATTGTTGCTTCCTTTGTGAATGGGATAGCCGAGCCCGAGATAAACATTACATCGTACGGGACTGGCTTCTGCGAGAAAATATTATTCCTGGTCAGAAAAATGTCGCCCACAATCCTTTGGTTCGGAAGGAAAATATTTACTTACCACCTTTACACATCAAACTTGGATTGACCAAGCAGTTTGTGAAAACAGTGGACAAGACAGGTGGTGCATTTCAATTTTTGAAAATTAAATTTCCTCGTCTTAGCGAAGCTAAAATCAAAGAAGGCGTTTTTGTTGGTCCCCAGATTAAACAACTCTTCCAAGATTTGACGTTTATTGAACACCTAAATTGAAAAGAAAAACGAGCTTGGCTTGCATTTCAAAACGTTTGTAAGAACTTCCTGGGTACCACAAAAGTGAAGATTATGTCGCTCACGTCGAGGAACTGCTTTTAGCGTACAAGGACATAGGATGTAACATGTCTCTTAAAGTTCACTTCCTTCACTCGCATCTGGACTTTTTCCCTGAAAATTTAGGAGCAGTCTCGGATGAACACGGGGAACGGTTCCATCAAAACATCGCTAAGCTGGAGAATAGATTTTCAGGGAAGTGGAATGCAAGCATGTTGGCGGAGTACTGCTGGTTTTTGAAACGAGAAAGCTGTACCTCAGGGTATAAAAGGAAAGCAAGCACCAAGTAACGATGAATATCTTTTTATTTATTACTGTTTATTGCTAAAATAGTTCTTTTTCCCATTTAAATTAAATTCATGTCCAGATATTTATTATTATAATAATTATTATAATTATTATTATTGTTCGATAAACAAATTATAATTAATTTAAGGAAAAGTGGTAAAATTAAAGATTTGGGGCTCCCTCGAAAATGGTAGGTGATGGAAGAAAACGGAAGACATATTTGGATTCAGCACGTTATTTTACAGAAGAATCACCCGGAATAGTGTCAGGGCTCGATAAAAAATATTTTTTTGCAGACCAGTGTTACCAGAATTATAAAACCGCTAGTCAGGTAAAAGAAACATGCGTAATATGTAAACGATTCAAATATACCTGTAGAAGCTCAAAAAATATTATTGTGTAAACCCAATTATTGAATGTCTAAAATAGACGTTCCAAAAATGTAAACACGACAGTTGTCATAAACCAATTGATGCGAGTATGGCTCAATTCAAAAGGAGATTCAGTTTTCAGCAATATATGCCGATCAAACCTGCAAAACGCAGGTTTAATTAGGTGTAATTATATATTACAATCACTCAAAAAATAATGTCTACGGATAACTTCTTTTTATTTAAAACTGACACTTGTTTACATTAAAAGCACGTACGTTTATACTCCGTTATTATATACACGTTAATCACTTATTTATTTAAATATCTTCTTAACACTTCCGACTTCGAATAACTGATCTATGATTTGTTTAAACCGCTTTTGTGCATTTCTGTTATCTTTTCGAGAATTTTCTACATCTTTCCCAAACGTTCTAGTTGTTGATAATACCTCGTGAACGCTCTCGAAGCTGAACGTTTCAATATGAACATTTATTTTGGGGCAGAAACAGTGCGGCAAGAAGGAACATTGGTAGAAAGTGTTATCTTGAAACTATCTGGAAGAATAAAAAACAGTTTTAATAGATTCTTTAGTTATTTTACCTAATTCCAAGACATAAAATTTGCTGCAACAAGCACTTGCGTTAGGAGCACAAAAAAATTAAAGACATACCTAAAGACATAACAGAACTAGATAAAAACGACTCAACATTTCAATGTAATGAAGATATGACGGTATTCATAAAATGGCAAATACACAAGAAGTGTTAGTGTTGACTGTCACAGTAATAACACTGTACTTGTAAAACGAAAACAAAAGAATGCTAAAAAGTGCATTGCTCAAAACCAATCGCCTTTTAGAACCAACGCATAGGTGGAGTAGATCTTGCGGACCAACTGTCTAATTTATATGACAGTTTTGTTATGTATGTTACTGTAAAAAACTGAAACTCGGCAACAGTGTAAATAATACGAACAATAATGGTTAACCTATGTACAAATATATATTAACATTATAATAGTTCAAAATCTTATATTATGTATTAACTTTCTACAAATAAACCTAAAGAGACACAAAAGTGGTGCCAGAACTAGGATTTTGCAAATTAGTGTATAGTAATATTGTAAACATTAAAAAATGGAAGTGCCACCTGAATTAGTGCAAGCAATGATCAATATTTGCTTACAAGTGCTTTGCAAACCTCGCTAGCAAGTGCACATGCTGAAGCCCCGGGGTCGTCCACAACATTGCATTTAAGAGCACCATCATTTTCAATGGGCGAATTCCGATTATCAGAAGGAACAACTGTCGAAGATTATTTCAAACGTTTTAACTGGGCTTTACAACTCAGCAACATTCCTACAGATCAGCACGCTAACTTTGCACCAATTCACATGAGATCAGAGCTCAATAATGCTCTAAAATTCTTGACCAGTCCGAAACAACCTGAAGAAGTGCAGTACGATGAACTATGCACTACCCTTATAAATCACTTCGATCGTATGAGAAACAAGTTTGTAGAAAGCATAAAATTCAGGCAAATCATGCAAAATACTGGTGAGTCAATTGCAAATTACTCGTTACGCTTGAAACAAGATGCTGCTTACTGTGAATATGGAGAATTCATCGACAGGATGCTAATCGAACAGCTCCTACATGGTCTCAAAGCTCGTGAAATGTACGATGAAATAATAGCAAGAAAACCTTCCACATTCAAACAAGCATATGAGATTGCACACACTCTTGAAGCAACTCATACGACTGTTAATGAAGTGAGGTCTTCAGGAACACCAGTAACTGTTCACAAACTATGGTATGCACCACCTCAGATAAAATACAAAAAACAACCACCACATAGATCTTTGTCACGCGGCCAAAATCAGCACCGACGCTCTCGTGGTCCATTACGCCATGGTGAATGAAACACGCGAGGCGAGCATCGTCTACGTCACTGCAATGGTTGCGGAGGTAAACATGCACGGGATAAATGTCCTTTCAAAGATGCAACATGTCACACATGCGGTAAAAATTCACATATAGCTAAAGTATGTCGATCAAAATTACAAACCGCAACAGGAGAGTATGCAAGTCAACCAACGGAGCAAATAGATTCAGTACAATGTCTCAATAAATTGGATGAGATCAACGTTATCAAATCGTCGAGCAAGCGCATCCTAAATGTTTAAATAAATGGTCACAATGTACCAATGGAACTAGATTCAGGAGCACCGTGCAGCATAATTATTAAAGATAACTTATTCTTTATGAAACCCAATTGTAAACTACAAAAAACGGAGAGGTCGTTTTTGACTACACAGGAAATCGTGTCAACTGCATAGGCCGACTTTTGGTTAACGCCAAACTAGGGTCAACAACACACTGTGTATATATATATATTGTCGATGGAAATTATGATACTCTTATTGGAAGAGAATGGATAACAGAATTCATAAATGAAATAAATTTTCATAAACTTTTTGCGGCTGACGAACAAATTTGCTCATTAACAATTGTTTCTCCCAATCTGTTACCAAACCAACAAAACCAGCTCGATATAATTCTGACTCGTCATAAGGACATCTTTAGTAACACAGCCGGCAAGCTCACAGGATCACCAGCTGAAGTACACTTCAAATCCGATGCGACTCCATTGTTCTCACGTGCACGCG
This sequence comes from Aquatica leii, assembly GCA_035610365.1. Lineage (NCBI taxonomy): Eukaryota > Metazoa > Arthropoda > Insecta > Coleoptera > Lampyridae > Aquatica > Aquatica leii. Next base: position 20,506,698 of record CM069432.1, on the reverse strand, counting down.
AAGTACCTTTAGCGTTGCGTGAAGCGTATGCAAAAGAAATAGATGCCAAAATTAATTCAGGATTCTACGAACGTGTGGAACATTCAGAATAGGCATCAACTACACACGTCGTCACGAAGAAGAATGGCGGACTACGTATTACCGGAAATTACAAACCAACACTGAATCCACGAATATTTATCGATGAACATCCCATATCAAGAACCGAGCACTTGTTCAACAAAATGATAGGGGCCAAGTTCTTTTGTCACCTGGACATTACTGACGCTTACACACATTTGACAGTAAGTGAAGAGTTTAGCCATGCCTTAACGCTCAACACACCAACACATGGATTGGTTCGTCCTACTCGCGCAGTATATGGTGCCGCAAACATCCCCGCAATTTGGCAGCGTCAAATGGAGACTGTTCTTCAGGATTTACCAAACGTTATTAACTTCTTTGATGATGTTCTTCTTATTGCTGACAGTTTTGAGAATCTAATGCCTACGTTAGAAGCTACACTACGGCGTATGGAACAACATGGTTTTAAACTAAATCGCAACAAATGTATTTTTGCCGCACTTTCTGTGGAATTTTTGGGTCATAAAATAGACAGCCAAGGTGTACACAAATCCGACAAACATGTAGAAGCTATTGGTGATGCTCCTAAACCTTCTTCACCAGAACAACTCCAATTGTTCTTAGGCAAAGCTACATATTACAGCTCGTTTATTCCGGACCTATCTGCTCTGAATCGTCCGTTACGACCAATCGCTTATGCTAGTCGTACTATGAGCACAACAGAGCAGCGTTACCCACAAATAGACAAAAAAGCTCTCGCTATCGTTTGGGCGATACAAAATTTTTTTCATTATTTGTACGCACGTCACTTCACGTTGATTACCGATCACAAACCACTGACGCAAATCCTACATCCAGAGAAGTCACTGCCAACTCTCTGCATTATTCGCATGGCGAACTACGCCGATTATCTGGCACATTTCAACTTCGATGTCATTTTTAAGTCTACTAAAGAAAATGCAAATGCCGACTACTGTTCTGGATTACCATAATCAATAAATATTGACGTTGTTAACAAACTTTCTCTAAACGAAGGAAGAAAAATAAGGGAATACGATGATTTCGATAATTTTACAATGTACCAGATCAAGCAACTTCCTGTTCGTGCCGAAAATATAGCCAAAGAGAGACGAAAAGATTCTCATTTAGGCAAGATTGTCCAGCTGTTAGAGACAGGACAAAACCTAACACGTTATAGTTATAAATAACCGGAAGCTAGTTACACTTTAGCAGCGAATTGCTTATTATTCGAACACCGCGTGGTTATACCACCATCACTTCAACAAAGCATCTTAAACGATTTGCATTCAGCTCATGTAGGGATTGTATAAATGAAAGGTATGGCACGCTCATTTGTGTTTTGGCGAGGAATCGATGCCGATATCGAACGTATTGCCAAATCGTGTCCTGAATGTAGAAAACATGGACATATTCCACCTAAATTCCGAGATCACCATTGGAAATATCCGAAAGGGCCCTGGCAACACATTCACATTGACTACGCAAGCGCGGTCGCAGGATCAATGTTACTGATTGTCGTAGATGCCTACAGCAAATGGCTGGAAGTCAAATGCACCAACTCGACAACAACCGCAGCAACAATTGCAATTTTGGATGAATTGTTTGCCACGTATTGGTACTCCAGTTACTATTGTTTCGGATAACGGTCCACAATTTACAGCCGCTGAGTTCAAGACATTTTTGCAAGCAAGTGGTGTGAAATACCATAAACTAACTGCTCCGTACCATCCTTCAACTAATGGTCAGGCAGAACGTTACGTACAATCAGTTAAAGATTCTTTAAAACCGATGTCTACGACACCAAAGCCGTTACGGAAGAACTTAAACGAGTTTCTACGCCAATACAAGAAAACTCCACATTGTACAATTGGTCAACCACCAGCAATGCTATTCTTGGGAAGAAATATTCGAACACGTTTAGATTTGGTTAAACCTGATGATCTTCATACTAAAATAACCGAGAAACAGCAGACTAAAGTTGAAACAACAGTTAGAGTTTCAACCTGCTCAATCAGTTTATTTTCTTTCTGGTAATCCACGAATGGACAAATGGATTCCTGGGATCGTCGTTACTCGCTTAGGTGATCTTCATTATAAACTCGACAATAAAAATCAGCGATTGAAAAGACATGTTGACCAAGTTAAATCTCGAGAAGATTCAACACCAATAACCTCGGTGCCATCTGAGCCATATTGAATAATCCGTTTTTATGGAGACGAGATCACATCACCTGCAGGACAATCTACCGCACAAGAACTTGTTATACGACCAGTAGCGCAATAGACAACCAATCTTCCGGTCATGACATCGGTGATACCTCGTAGAACGGGACGTATTCGACGCCCCCCACAACCGTACTCTCCATGAATATTTATGAGTGCCAATACACCCCTATGTAAATAATACAAACAATGTTGGTTAACCTATGTACAAATATATATTAACATTATACCAAAAAGTTTAATTTTATCCACACGGGTTAAAAATATTTCGCCAAAAGTCTTATTAGAACCGATATGTCCCAGGGCCAAAAATTTATTGTAAAATGTATATACTTTTATGTCTTTTTGGAAATATTAGGCCCACTAAAAATATTTGTAATTTCATCATGCAAAAGTGGTCTTCAAAGGGTTAAATGAGACAGAACCAGAACTGAAGAAAAATTAAGTAGTACTTTAGGTCGAGTTTTAAGAAAAAGTCAAGATCTTGCTACTTTATTTTTTTTTAATCTTTTAAGCTTTTATACGTTCAGCTTTGGTATATGTTTTATATAAATTTTGTTTAATATTTTCTAATGTGCTCTTTTTTTTAAATTTTTTTTTGTTGTAATTTTATCATTACTGTGTTATAATTTATCTTTATTTATGCTTATGTTTATACTTGCGTTTGACCTCTGATTATATTATCACTGCGGTATTTCGGTGTAATAATCCTACGAGTCTCCACGTCAAGACCTATTTGTCAATTTTGATCTCGTTTTCTAAATCAGCTTATTATTTGAATAAATTATTTTTATTAAAATTACTAAATATTTTTAAACAAATTACACTGGCTTCAAATTGCTACTGATTAAATATAGCAGGAATTACTGTTAGAAATTTTTCGAACCAAACGTTAAAATATGTTTTTTCAAAACAAGCACCAAATAATTGTCTGACAATGAAGATAATTAAATTATTTTTATTTATTTAGTTATTCACGTTTGTCACATTTACTATTGCAATCAAAACTATTACCAATATTATCTTTATAAGAAGTAGTAGTTATATAATCGTACACAAAACTATAATAACTGTTTATGCAACAACAAAATATCAACAATTTTCTGTTGCGATAATTTTTTCACAGTTTGTAATTTAATTGCATTTATTAATAATTAATAATGTTACACAACGTGTACAAGATAATAGAGATACAAACTTAAGTTATATAAGACACACGCGCTTCCTCATATTGTAACAACTACAAATTTGTAAATTTCTACTAACAATTTTTATATAAATGAACTTTTGTAAAGGATCTATGCATTAGTATTATCTAAAATAATACATTGTTTTTTGTTACAGATTTATGTATGTGCAATTTTAATAATTTGTCAAGCAAACTTGAACGTTGCGCAATTTCCTGATTTAAATTCACAATTCTCACAACCAGCAGTTCCAAGAGATCCCAGCCAAGCTAGGCAATTATTGGGTTATAACAAGTACGATCGCGCTGAAGTCAGAAATTCCGACAAACAGGTCTATTACGGAAATAATTGGGAACAATTTTTGTAAAAAAAAACTAACTTATTATGTACACAAAACAAATTTTAATAAACAAATAAATATCTACGTTTTACTAATTTTTATTAACCCTTAGGCAATCCTGTTTATCTTAGAGCAGCCATTTCGACAAATGCTATTTATTAGCCTAAATTCGAAAACAGTATTGCAAGACTGTTGTAATCTTATAAGATACGTTTAACCTTCACCTTGGTAAAAGATGAATGGAATCCCTTTTGAATAATAAACATCAACATATTGAAAACAAGTTTGTTATCTGTATTAATTCAATATAATATACATATTAATTTGCCTTAATTAAACAACTACATTATATTTTATTATCAACTAGAAATAGCAAGACTATTTTTCTATTCGCGTTCATTTTTGATATCAAAATTTCTTAGTTGTGACTGCCAGTCAAAAAAAGTATTTATTTTTAATTTAGAGAGAAACAAATGAAACTGGAGAACTGGCTACATGTTACAAAACTGGCTCAAGATAATACCTGCCGATAATAAATGTTTTTTTATTCGAAAAATATTTTTTCAATGGCAATAATTAGTTTAAAATTGTCACTTTTCCGGAAATTACCCGTTAACTGTATTTTCTTGTTGTGTAAATAAACTGGTTTTTATGCAGCCACTAAATATTCAAATTAACTAACAATACCTGCGTATATAGATATTTTTTTGTAATTACTTTAGAGAAAGGGTTATTTAATATCTAATTGCAAACAAAGCTGAAAATAGATTCTTACTAATGATTTTTACAAATTTCAATGTGCTGTTGTTTTCTATAATTTTTTATCGGTTTTTTAATCACATACAAAAACAAGTATAAATGTAATGTAGTTTATTTATTTGCTTGAGAGATTGCAATGTTTGTTGTACACTGATAAGTTTGTTCCTTAGACTGTAACAAAGTCTTTCAATTTCTACCTGTACATGATCATCTTTACTGTCTATGACAATACCTGTTCTGCAATGACAGTGTTTAACTTTACACATACATTATAGTACAGTATAGTCAAATATTTTTTACTTTCAACGGTTTGATAAAAAAATTTGAAATTAAATATTTGTAAATGACAGATTGTTGTGGTTGACACCAATAAAAGGATTGGACTATAAAAATTTTGTAATCTATAATGAATTCTGTCAAAAATAGAAACTATCACAAAGCCACTGTAGTCTATGCTTTTAACAAAAACTATGAACAGTTTTGTTGAAAGTATTTACCTTAACGTATTTTATTATTATATTATATTGATTATATTATTATGTATATTTCACAAATTTAACACGTTTAATAAATATTGTCCATATTTATATTATAGTTTAGTAATTAGTTTCAAAAATATATGTAACTTTTTTTTGTTATTGAATTGTACTATTGATGTAGACATGTAAAAAAATGTTTATATACTGTACGTTTATGATAAAAAAAAATTCGTTTAAAATTCAGATAATTATTTTGTGGAAAAACACTCAGAAAAATCAATAAGTATTTTTATTAGTGGATGTTTTGATATGAAAAATATATACAGAGTAAAACACTTTTCCATTTTGAGTCGTTATCATACCAGCTGAGTTTTTGTCACAGATCGCATTTGACATCTTCAAAGCCCAAAACAAACTGATTGATTGCGTCCTAAAGTCTAGTTTTTGTAGACCGGTCCACAATTGATAAAACTGGTTTTTAAATGTCTGATAAAAAAAAGTAGAATCTCAGTTAATTTTGAAAGGATTTTTAATTATTTTAATAGATTCTCTAACTTTTGCTAATATTAATTAGAAATATTCGCCAAAATTTTAGTGTTTTTTAAAACATTTTGATAGCCCGTTTCTAGCATGTGTTTTGCCACCGCTGACTTCAAAGATTGTTTAAGAGGATTACACCTGATACCCCTTAATACGTATTTCTACATTTCTACACGTTTCTTCTATGTATGTAGGACCAAAGGAATGCTTAAACACCGTTAGATTGAAAAGGAATAACGTCTTTCACCGAATTTAAAAACTGACCCAATTAAGTGTAAAAATGCACAATGTTGTGGTTACGTTAATGGCACCTTTGTCATTTGGCAACATGGTCCTTTTACGTTCAACGAATTTCTATGTCATTTAAACTCAATTCATTAAAATATTTGTTTTACTATGGAATTAGAACTATTTACCAATTTTAGACGTCTTAGTTAACCGAAATGATGAAGATGGTTCATTATCACATTCAGTATATCAAAAACTTAATTATTGAGATATATATTTAAATGGATTGTTTCATCATCACCTTTCTCAGAAATTATCAGTGATGAATTCTTTGATGTGCAAAGCTGTTTACTTAAGTCAACTCCAAAATCTTCAAAAAAAAGTTAAATTATCTAACCAATGTGTTAATCGCAAACAATTACAATAGAAAAAGTATTAAAAAATCTATTACAAAGTTTACGTCTGCAAAATCAAGAATAACAGCGGAATCTAGGTGTTTATCAGTGTCTATCGCTTATCTATCCTAAGTCAAAGATTCCACAAACCGTATAGGAAAAATGTCTAAATACAACGTCGTTACTCGGTTTTGTACTCTTCCTAAATTGGTTTAAAAATCCGGTAAAGAACGTTATTATTTCCTTTTGAATCCAATAGTGTTTATAGCATTCCTTGCTCTTGTAATCGTACATACATAGGAGAAACGGGTATAAACGTAAGAATTCGTATTAAAAAGCATAAAAAGTGTAGTCACTGTAATGATTCAAAAACCTTTTACTATTAATTTAGATTCTAGTTTTCTTTTACCGGTGATTTGGAAACCAGTTTTATCTATTGAGGACCGGTTTATAAAAGCGATACTCTACGGCGCAATCAATTAGTTTGTTCCGAACTCTATAGACGCCCACTGCGAAGTATGACAAAAGTATGATTGTATGATAGCGCCAACACAAAAGTTGTCTAGAATGGAAAAGTGCATTACGAATGCCGCCTGTAAAAACTTGAATTCTACTATATACAAAGTGTCTCAAAAAAAACATAAGCAGTCATCGTTGTTTTTTTTTAAATAAAACACTCTGTGTATTATGCCATTTTTAATGGTACGGTAAATTTTAAACACTTTTTGTATGAGATATCATATCTCCACAATCAGAATTTTTTTTTAATAATGACGTTTCAAAATTAAAATTTTGAAATTCACACAAATAGTTTGTAACGTACAAATTGGGTAAGTAAAAAAAGTTGTAGTTGTTTTGCTTACCGTTTGGTTAGCTGTGCCGCAGATGGTCGTGAGTCAGATCGTTAGTAAAAAGCACTCTTAACATAAGCCATGCTCTGCGCCACCTTTTCTTACGGATAATAATAGAACAAACGTCTAGGCTAGAAAAAAGGAAATATCTTAGATCTGCAATCCCCAAAATACATCAGTAAATAAATCAATAAATATAGGAAACTAAAAGTTTCGTTTGTTTTGTTTCTTTTTGTTTAGTTACTACAACCGACCCTAGCAAAAAAAATAGAGAAGAAAGAATTCAGGGTCAAATTGTCGTTGCATAAAAATGTTTAATGTTTCCATGGCTACGTCACTGTTATTATTAGTACTATTACACAAATACACAAAAAAGAAAAAAATAACTTAGTATAGACCTTGAAAGTACTTAATTGTAACACAATCGATGGCAATGTTTCTATTGTTGAAAACGAGACGGCGGTACGGGATACTCAACAGCACGCGATTGATTAGAGGTAGAACTAGTGTTGCTCTCAGATTGATTTACCTTTAAAACAATGGAACTTAAATACCTTGTTCTTACAGAATATGTTGGAGACAAAAACCGAAGATGTTAGGAGGAGGTAATCAGTTATAAGTCTATGAACTCTACAAAATATATCAATTCATAACCTCAAAACACCGCAAACTATAAACAGCTTCCCAATCCGCAATGAATAACGTAATCAATAAAATTATATACAAAAATTAAGCCATATTAGCTATTCCCACAAGCAAGCCATACAAAATAAAGTAACAAGAAATAGTTTGCGACTCGCAACAACGATTACCACGTTTTAATGCTAACCTACCGATCTTCGAACAGTGATTCGAAATAGTAGTGAGTTGTCTCACGGACTTTCACATACGAAATAATAAGTAAGACTTACTAAAAAAAAAAGCATTTATAAGCCCGATGCCGATTGAAGACAAAATTTCATTATCCTTTACCAATCCTTTTGCGTTTTACCGCCGGCACACACATCGCACTTGGCGTATCAAAAATCAAAAGTGAACGGATATGTTTTTGGAAAATCAACTACAATCTGCGCCGTACAACTCAACCAAATATTTTCTAGGTCAAGCATTCATACGTCGGCGGTGGCAAAGTTACCTATTCGTCAATCGAAAAGAATTTCAAACTACATTTTTGCCGCTACAAATTCCCCCCTAGCAAGAAGTTAGACCCACGAGCACATATATAAAGAAGACTTAGAGTGAAACCTAAAAACCAAAACCTAACCCAAGAAGAAAAACCCCAACCCGGTAGTCAACGGAAAAGAAGATTTCGACGTTCTCTAAAATCAAACAGACCTGACTTGGACTAGAAACGCACAAAGCAAAATGACACTGCTCGAGAAACTCAACAGAATTTAGAAAGCTAATACCAGGAACTGAACGTACTCATTAAAGCCACTAAAATGTGATTCTAGGTATAAATTATCAACAAAACGTTTTACCAAGTAAGAAGAAAAAACCAAAGAGAAACTAAGAGAAAATAGAAGAGGAGAAAAATAATGAAAATTTAGATAAGCGTCAAAGACCCAAAAACTCAAAAATCCTAATAAAATCCCAACCTACATATAAGCAAACCCCAAAGAAATAATCCCACTACTAGTAATCCTAAGGAAAGAAAGAAGTAAAAATATGAAAACGTTAAAATTATCTGTTACGAATCAAACGCTCGTAAATCATCGATCGCTGTGCTGGATTGTCACAATGAGACTTAGAAACCGATTAACGGATTAAAGTACTCCCAGAAAAAACCAAAGAAAAATAACAAAAGAGATGCCCCAATAATGACTAACAATATCCAAAGAATCTGACTAAGCGGACATACATACAGTACAGAAAACGGAGTTGTAGCCTGCCTCAAGTTTCAGATTTACAGAACAACCACACTAAGTCCAATCAAGCAACACAAAGAAGAAACTTAGAAAGAAAGAAGAAGCATAGTTACAGTGAATACTCAAAAGAAAAAGTTATCAAATATAAATTAAGTGTTCAAGCAACATAAGAGATAAAGAAGCAAGAAAGAAAAACAGAAAAAGAAAAGAGTGTCCTGATCAACATCTAGTTACTAGATCTACTGTCAGCAAGATTAAATTGAAATTTTCTGAGCACGACCACGTTAGAGTTTTACCTAAAGGAAAACCAGCAAATATATCGGAAGATTCTTAACTTTAGTAAAAACTGTAATTAATTTTGATCGAAGAACGCAGTTTTGTGAACAGATAATTGAGATTAATAATCCAAGTTTAGATTTCACCCAAAAGATAATTTGTTCTAATGATGCTAATTTTGTTTTAAATAGACTCGTGAAGAGAGAAAATTGCAGATACTGTATAACTGAAAATCCTCGTTGGACACAAGACGTCGTCAAAAAATAAGTGTTTGGGCGAATATTGTCAAAAATCGAATTCTTGGATTTAATTTTTTTGGAGAAATTTGAAATGGAGATCGCTACTTAAACTTTCTTCAGTTTGAACTCATTTTGCAATTGCAGTTCAGCAATTTCTTCATTTAACTTTCTTTAATAAGTGAATTGGACGCAGCCCTGTTGAGTGGCCATCAAGGTCACCGTATTTAACCCCATTAGATTTTTTCTTATGAGGTTGTTTGAAATCTAAGTTTTATGTAAATAGACCAAGTAATCATAATGACCCATAACAGAAAATACGCCAGGAAATAAAACTTATTCCACCAGAATTGAATTGAACGGATAAAACATTAAACATTTATTATAAAGCAATTGTTATTATTTTTTTTGCATGTTTTATTATTAAGTCTATAAAAAAAATTGTCAAAAAATCCGCAACTAAAAATACTCATCGACGTGTCCAAGCGTTTTTCTACATAATAATTACCTGAATTTTAAACGAATTTTTTTTGTTCATCATAAACGCACAATATAAAAACACGAGTGAAAGCTTTGATTTGCATTAGAAAATTAGAAAAAATTTCTTGAATAATAAGACAACAATTATGAATTTACAAATAATATCATTAGATAATAAACGGAAATTTTACAATAAAAATTTTCAATACTGTCTGATAATAGAAAAAATAACGTTCATTACATGATGAATTAGTTAGGTTAAAATTTTTATTATAAATAAATAGGTACCTATTTCATTATTTTATTAGTAAATTATATCGCTGGTAGAAGTTTTTGAGATATTAAAAACAGATCCCAAAAATGATTCCTTGGCCTAGTGACATACTTACATAAGTTTATCTAACTGAATTCTTCAAAATTTGTTTTTGTGTATTAATAACAAGTTGGTTATTAACAAGTCAAGTTCAGTAACGACAAGGTTTTGATAACACGATTTAATTATGCAATGATTTTTGTTAACATTACTAGAAAATACAAAACATAGAAATAAAAAATACTGGCTAATCAAATTCAAAAACAACATACAAGATTTTGTTTTACTTTATGCTACTTTTGCTAGCAAAATATGTATAACAGACATAAAGTGTAAAATGTATTTAGTATTAAATATGCAATTAACTGCAGAAATAACATCTACAACATACTGTACACAAAAATCAAAAATAAAGCTAACATACTTGAGCGACATAATGTTGTCTATAAGATCGACTGTGTAAACTGCAATAAACGTTATGTAGGACAAACAAAACAAAAAACATTTAACCGGTTAAAAAACCTTAAATACGATTGTGCAAAGAAAAAAACGAAATTAACATTAGCGCTACACCTTGTTAAAACAAGGCACAGTTTTGATTTTGATAACAATTAAATTTTAGATGAACCAAATTATAAAAAAATAGATTAATAACGGAAATTATTTTTATACTCAAACTTTAAGTACTATTTATAAGAATCTTATCACCAAAATGAGGTAATGCAAGCTTTTTCCAGTAATGTCCGTAATATTTCGTCAACTCAATCTTGATGAAAAAAATTTATTGTTATGGTTATGGTTATGGTTTTGTGTTTTCAGAGCATTTTATTATCGTACTTTGGGTGGCCTCATCTCATCTCATAATAATTACAAAATCATTATATCTAGGGGAAAGCGGGGAGCATTGGGTCACAAAATGTTTATTTGATTGTAAACATTTTTTAAGTTGAACAAATATGAAAAAAAACAAATTTATTCTAGTTTTAGTTACTTTCTTCATGTAATGGTTGCACAAAAAATAAAAAATATGTTTTCTAAATACAAAAAAAATATGCTGAAAATTTGTTCTCTAAAGGCCTATAGCTCCCCATACCTAGGGAGCATTTGGCCAGAAGATGGGGAGTCTTCAGCCACGTATAAGAAATGACTCTAAAACACATAAAAAAATATTTATTTTTTCACATAGCTGTCATAGAACGAAAAAATTGAAAAAATTAATTTACGACCAAAGTATTAGTCATAACAGAAACGAAAATATGATGCTGTTCTTGTAGTTCCACTTGTTAAAGGAGCTTTCAATTTTGTTATGATATCATCATTTTCAACCTCACATATTTCGTCAAACAAAAATAAAAAGTTGTTGATAGACCTTTTCTTCTCAAAAATTTCAAGATAGTTGTATCTTTCGAATATTTTAATATCTGGCCAACAAAATGCACCAATTTAGTTTTAGCTTTAAATCTTACTAAAACAAAATCCCCATCATTTAAATCTTCTCTACAATTCTCCTCAATATCTTCCATTTCGTCACTTATTTTTTCATCAGAATTATCATAAATTGATAATCCATCACTTTCGGAAGACGATGAATCCGACGAAATTTTCGTTCTACGTTTTTTCTTCGGTTGGTTGTCTACTTGTTTTTCTAGCTTAGTAAAAATCTTTCTTTTAAAGCTCTTCTTTTTTTTGTCTTTTTCTGGGGTGTCAGTATAAACCCTTGAAGTCCCTGGCGTCCGTTTTGTTTTAGTTTCTTTTCTAATTGCCTTCGGAAAAGGTCTAACTAATTCAGGTGTCACTTTAGTTTGTTTTATGTCATTTTTATAACCACTGCAAGATGGTGTATTTTGCAAAATTGTTATGTCACTTAAAACAATTATCTTGTTATTACCCGTCAACCCTTCATTTTTTTCCTTAATAAAATCACTGTTTTTGTTATGTTCTTCTCCATCTTTCTCATTTATATTACCGCTATTGCCGTTTTCATCCTCTATAAATGTAGTACTTTCTGCAATATTATTCGAATTATCTACATTTGGTAAAGGTTGATCGGTAACGGCACTCGGAGTGAAATCTACATCACTAAACACCAAGCGGTTCATTGGCCAAATTCCTGTGGTCTTAAAACTACTCACAATATTTTTATTTGTGTATGCTCTCAAATATGCACGATGGGTTAGTTCTGAAATATTCCTAACCGTTATGGTTTTACCGGGATTGGACACCATCCAGTCATTAAATGCAATATTACAAATATTTTTAAAAGGCCCAAAAACTCCGAAGTCTAGTGGCTGCATTCGGTGGAAGCAAAACTTAGTAAGACAATTCCATTTTCCCTACAGTATTGGACGCATGTAAGGCTAACATGTGACTCTTGGTTATCGACTAACAACAAAATTGGATTGCTACGAGAGCAAGACGTATGTTTAACTATATGCTTTAATACAGAAGGAAACAACTCGTTAGTCATCCAACCAGACTTGTTTCCCAGTGCTACACTCGAAACTGGAGCATCACCTAAAAGTCCTCCAGGTTTCTGATCCGAGGAAAAACATAACCAGGAGGCAGACTGTCCAGATGCGCTAATAATTCCCACAAAAGTCACCAATTCACCTCTTTCAGCTGAGGCAGTTTGAGAAACTTGTTTTTTTCCAGTAGTAGAAACAATTTTCACTGGTTTCATCACCGTTGTGACTCCCGTCTCATCGAGATTAAATATTCTTTCCGGAGTAAATTTGTAACGCTCCAGTACACTTTTTGTTGGTCACTTGAATATAATAAAAGTACTGAACAGCACTGAATACTGAATGAATCTAGACTATCGAATGTGAATGCGAATCTGAATTGAATCGAATGTTAATTGCCCACCCAAGCACAACATCGTGTATTTATATGTTGTCGATTTCCTGGATGTGCAATTATTCCTTTGTTACTTGATTTACAGAAATTGTTACCACATCCTCCACGCGCTGAATTTTGTGAAATCCATAACCAATATTCGCGTGATGTGTTAACTTGGACATTACGTGTTAACCACATAACAAAGAAATCTCTTAGAACTAAATGATACCTCTTCCTGTAGGAAGTACATGACTATATCGATTGCAACATTCGTACATTATTGCGTTATGCAATTAAATCATACATTATATGAGTAATAACATAAAAAATGAATAATAAAATAAGGTTACAATTTAAAGTAATTTTTGGCGTAACGTAACATTTCCCCGCGGCTTCTAAAAAGCTGGACCCACAGCTTTTCTCAGTGATTGAGTATTACGACTCGTCAAAGAGAGTTGCCGTCAGATCAATTTCTTAGTCTACAAGCGCTTACAAAACTAAAATATGACAAATTCGTAGTCTAGTCTACTCTATCTCTAAATTATCATCTAACCACACTATCCGTTTTTTCGTTAAAATCCGTTAAAAACTTTTTCACTAGTCACTAAGTAGTATAGTTTGTTAACAACCGGTTTGTTCTGTTTTCAATTATTGTCTGTAGCAAACATTTTACTAAAAGGCACATATTGTGATTTGTTCATTGGCACATAATGTGATGGTGATGTTGAAGTTGTAGGTGTAACTGGATTACTGGTTGGCATCATCGGTGAACTGTGTTGTATGATAGAACTGGGTGTGGCCGATGAGGTTGAGGGTATGTTTACTTCATTCGGATCTAAATATTCAGTTTCTTCTTGTATCGGCTCAGGTAATGGTCGATCCTTGGGTCTGGTATACGTTGTTTTTGCTTTTCTGAATTTTACTGAACCAATTTCAAATGTCTTTTTATCGGCTGGGTTGAGCTTATGACGCTCGTAGTAAACAATTTTTTTCTTTAGTTTAACGTATAAATAAGCGTTAGTAAAGATTATGCTTACTATTAACAAAAAGTTAATAACGACAAAATACGTTATCACTGGCGTAGAACTAGATTTGACATTTTCTTCGATCCAGTTCTTATTTAAACAATTATGTAAATTGTCAAATTGTGGTAATGTTGAATCCCATGAGGGTAAGGTTAAACCTTGGAATTGAGACCATACGGCTGGCACTAAATGTCGACGTCCGTATGTGATTGTCTTGTCGATACACCGATAAGTAGGGTACGTGGTTATATTCTCGTTATCTTGAAAAGTACATCCGCAAGGCGCATCGATCCATAGAGAACCAATGTTTGAATCGATTGTTAAGTTGTAAGTTTCTTCTTGACGCTTTAACACTAAAGTTTTCTTTGGATGTGTCACTGAAAACTTTTGATTTCCGATATACGTCACAAACTGTTCTTGTTTTCCAGTTTCACGACAAGATACTGGACACACTGCCATAAATTGTTTAATTGTTCCACCAGTTAACACTTGTTTAATGCACAATAAAGTTAAGGTTTCTGCAATTTGAGTTTCTGTGACTAAACACAATTCTTCTTTGAAAGGATCACACTTAAGAATTAATATAGTCCATTGGTTGTGTGGCTATAGTAAGGGATGGTATATTCACTGAACATGTATATTCGTTCCATGCATAAGTCGGTGTGACTACTTTTTTCATCGTAAGTCCCGATAAGTCCTTCTTCAATAAAGGAATATGAATACCTACGATTCCTAAGTCTGGTGAAATAATGCATTCGATTAGTGGCATGGTATAATACTGAGATACGGTGGTTAGAGCTATAACATAATTGATCCGGATGAATAGATAGTAATGATTTCTTCAAGAAAGAGAGGGGAGGTCTGATCTCAAACGAAGATAGTACTGTCTGAGATACAAGCCGCCCTAACTCTCTCAAAGATTTTAGTTTAATCACAATTAATCACTAATTTAAATATTAAACGTAAAATGCTGAAGATGTAGACCTGTTGGACGAGAGCATCATTATTAAATGTGATGCAAATGACCAACTGGTTTATATCGTGCGCACAGTTTTTTTAAATTTTTTTTTATAAGATATTAATGAGTCTATTCATTAGCACCAAATACGTAGATGGTCAGTTCTTGAGAGGAGAGAATAATGAAATGATATTGAAAGAACTAGGAGTGTATACACCGGAAACAAAAAAAGAAGAGATCTACTTATTCAAGAAGCCATATGGAGTGGAGAGGTTGGACCAAAAGAGATTGTGACAAACGCATGGTTAGAAACGCAGTTCATGGCAACTGTAATCATGTAAGTCTTTAAATATATTTTATGCTTTAATAAACCTGCTTAAACGAATACAATGTTGTTTCTTCAAACGATTCTGGTTGAAAGTCACGACCTCACCCCCGTATCGTGACAAATGGTGGAGGCGCCGGTCTTTTCATTTTAACCAGACAAATGGTGGAGGCGCCGTTCTTTAAATTGTATGCGTGGAATAGTAGAGGTGCAGTTTTTATATTTTGCCTAGTGCAAATGTTTTTTTTATTAATTTCATATCTGATATGTTTCTAGTCCAATAATGCCAAATAATACTTGCATAATAGCTACAACCATTATAACGTGTGTAATTTCAGTTACAATTATTTCATTATCATATTTCTTTGTTAAAATCCAATTATTTTAAATGAAGCATTTTTTTCAATGTCCAATCAGAATCCAACAAGTACTCCGAAACATGCTTACGAAACGCGTAGCAAAATAATATTTCGTACTAAAATTAGTAAAGTCCATTCAAATTCCGTATTTTCGCCGTCAAAAGAGTTGAATAGGTCACCACCAAATAATTCTAATAATTTGGTAGATAATTCAAGTAATTTAGATAAAAGTTTACCACAAACCACGATGACGACTAACAACGTTACGTTACAACAAGTGATATCAGCTGAAAATATTCCAATTTTACCTAAATTTGTAGTACCACATTCATTTACACCTGGTGAAACAAATCCTCATACATTCATCAGAAATTTCAATCGATGTGCAGATTCTAATCATTGGGATGTTTCTAATAAAATTAGCTTCTTTAGTAATTATCTTAACGGAAACGCTTATACATGGTTTAATCTATATAAATATAATCAACAAAATGTAAATAAAACATGGGATGATATTACAAAAGATTTTCTCAATCATTTTGAAGGTTCTTCTTCTACATTAGATCCTATTGATCGTCTTAAAAATAGGAAACAGTTACCCAACGAATTAGTTATGAAATATTATTACGACTTTCTAGAAATAGCTGTAGAAATTGTACCTCCATTAGTTTGCGATGAACTAGTTAAATAATTTAGAGATGGTCTTCAACCAAATTGAAAATCAGATTTTTTATTACGATATCCAACACGTAAAGGTTGGACAAATGACTCTTTTAGAGATGCCGCTTCTAGCATTGCTTTTATTCAAGAAACGAGAATTAAAGATACTCTTTAAAATCGTTCAGATTCTCTTTTGAATTACTCAGTCAAACAGGTGAATCGTTCAGTAAACACAGTACCACCTACGCGCAGTTTTCCAAATACAAACCAACATGGCAAGTGTAATCATGTAAGTCTTTAAATATATTTTATGCTTTAATATAAGTTTAACTTTATTCATTGCCATTTGGCTTACAAATTTGGTCGTGTTGTCTATACATATATATTACATTTTCTTATCCCTTCTCCCCCCTTAACTTTTTCCTCCTGCTCCATACTTCTTCCATCCATTCCGTTTTCATCTAAGATATCCACTGTTTTCATCACCTCTTCTCTTAGTTCCCTGCATCTCTTTCTCATGTGGTTCAGATCTTCCGTTTCTTCACCACATAGCCTGCACAACTTTTCTGGTTTTTCCTTCCAATATTTGTTCCCTAACTCCTCGTTGCCACATCTGAACCTTGCCACCATTTTTTTCCTTTTGTTGCTTTTAATCTCACTGTCTTTTAAATATTCCGGCACCCCTTCACCCTTGATATCTTTATAATTCCTATTATATCTGCTCTCTTTTATCTTTGTCCATCTTTCTTGTTTTTCGATGTCTCTCTCTCCTTATTATTTCTTCTCTTGTCCCTACCCCCTCTTCTCTTAATCTCTCCACTTCTTCTCTCGCGTACCCGTTTCTTTTGTAATACTCTTCTCTGCCCTCCTGCCCGTACTTCACTTTCCCTCCCTTTATCTCTTTCCAACATTCTTGCAGAATTTTGCAATCTGTTCTTTCCCTCATTTCTTCCTCGTATTTTATTGCTCTTTTCCTGTCTCAATCCTTATTTTTTCTATCTGAACCTCCTCTCTCACAATATACCCCGGTGTATCCCTGTCCAATCCTAACACCCATCTCCAGTATTTTTCCTGTAGCCCCTCTACCTCCCTCCACTCCTTCCAGCGCCATATTTCCGCTCCATACATTACCACCCCTTTATTAATTTTTTCGAACAGCAATTTTCTTTTTTTTTATATCCATCTTGAATATTCTTTCCCCACACCCCATACTTGTCCTATTAGCCTGTTTTTTCTTCACCCTTTCCTTTATGTGTTCTCCCTCTTTATTATCCTGTTTTATCGTGTAGCCCAGGTATGTAAATTCCTTCACTTGTTGCACTTTTTCATCACTCCATCTTCACTCCTCTCTTTTTCTTTTCCCCCTCCTTTTCTAAATATCATTATCTTTGTTTTCTCCGTGTTTACTTCCAATTCTTTTTTTTTCATATATTTTTCTAGCGTTTTCATCATCTCTGTCATTTCCTTTTCCTCCTTAGCCACCAGCACTATGTCATCCGCATACGCCAACGACCATACCTTAGCTTTCCCTACCACTATCCCTCCTGTCTGTTGTCCTCTCATTGTCTCTTCCAGATCCCCCGTATATACCGAGAACAGGCTTGGGCTCAGTGGACATCCCTGCCTCAACCCTCTCTTTGTTATGAATTTCTCACTCTCTTCCCCATTCACTTTAACCCTGCTTCTCGTTTCTTTGTATATTTCCTCTATTCTTTGTATTAATCTTTCATTGATTTTTTTTCTTTTCATATATTCCCACAGCTTTTCCCTATTCACTTTGTCAAAAGCAGCTTTTAGGTCTACGAATAGTGCTACCTTTTTCCCTCTTTTTTTTCTAGTTCTTTATTTGCTAAGTGTTTCATTATATATATGTTGTCTATCGCCCTTCTTCCTTTTCTGAGTCCCGCTTGTCCGTCTGGTACCAAACTTCTTTCTTCTATTTCCTTCTGTAATCTTTCTTGCAGTATTGTCGCGTACAATTTGTATGCCGAGCTCAGTAATGTTACCCCTCTATAATTCTCGACTTTCTTTTTTTCGCCTTTTTTATGTATTGGGCATATTATTCCCTCTCTCCATCTCTCTGGGAATCCTTCCCCTTTCCATATTTTGTTTATTATTTTTGTCATCCTTTTTGCTACATTTTCTCCCCCGTATATCCACTCTTCTCCTTGTATCCCATCTTCTCCTGTCGCCTTTCCTTTTTTATATTCTTTATTGCCTCTATTACTTCTTCCTCCCTTATTTTATCTCTATCTCCTTCTTCTTGTCTTACTACCGCGTCTTTCCTTTTTTCTTCTTCCTGCTTTTGTTCTTCCCTTCCCAACAGGTTCCGAAAATATATCTCCCATTCTTTGATTTTTATTCCCTTTGTCGTCCTGTTTTTTTTTCCTCTGCTTCTTTAGGTACTTCCATACATCTTCTTCCGTTTTTATTCCTTTAATCTGCTCCTCTTGTTTCTTTTTGTTTTCCTCCTTCTTTCTATCGCATGTTTTTTTGTATATTTTTACTGCTTCTTTGTATTCTTCTTTTTCTTTCTTCCCTTTTTTCCACTGTCTTAATGCTCTTCTTGCCTTTTTCTTTGCTTCCTTGCATTCCTTATCCCACCATTTCTTCCATCCAGTTTTCTCCCTCTTCCATTTTCTAAATCTGACTCTCTCTGTTGCTTTCTCCATCATCTCTCTCATTTCCTCTACACTTTCTTGTACTTCCTTCCCTATCCATACCGTTTTTCCTATTCTCTCTTTATATCTTTTTATACTCTCTTCTGTCCACTTTTTTTTAGTTATGTACTTCTCCTCTTCCTCTCTCTCTTCTCTTTCCCTTCCTTCCATTGTCAATTCCAGTGGTTGATGTCTGACTCTACTCTTTCTCCCACCTTAAATGTCTTTACCTTTTCTGCGACCTCTTCATTTGTCATTACAAAATCTATTATTGATTCTCCCTTTCCTCCTATGTACGTAAATTCCCCCTTTCCATCATCTTCTCTGTTCCCGTTCATTATTTCCCACCCTTTTTCGTTGCACAATTCCAGCAGTTCCTCTCCCTCTTTATTTATCACCTTGTCCTTTGTTTGTCTCTTTCCCGTCCCTTTTCTTTCTTGTATTCCCCCCTCTTCCTCTATTCTTGCGTTGAAGTCCCCTCCTACTATTATCAATCCCTCTTCCCTCTCTTCTATCATCTCTTCTAAGTTTTTCCTTGTCTCTTTCATTCTACTGCTACAAACCGTCACCACTTTTATTTTTGTTTTTCCCCACTGCATGTTCCTTTCTACAACTCCTCTTCTCTTTCTGCATGTTGCACCACCCACTCAAGTTCCTCTGGCAACTCTTTTTCCCACCACTCCCATTCTTTTTTTTCCATCCATGTTTCCTGTAATCCCACTACATCCTGTTCCTTGATGTACTTCCAGAAATCATGTTCCTTGTTTTTTATTCCTTCTACGTTCCAAAACAATACTCTTAGCTCACTCACCTCCCCCCGTGCTTCTTCCTTACTTTCTTTTTTTCTCCCTTCTTTTTTCCATTTCCATCTCTCATTATTCTTTTTCTTTGCCGTTTCGTCAACTTTCCCTCCTTTACCACCCCTTTGCCTTTTAGTTTTTTGCCTTTTGGTTCCCCACTTTCTCTTCTCTTTCTCTGCACAGTCCCCTATCCTTGTCGTTCCATATGTATCTGTCTCCGTCTCCATGTTTCTGTACCCTACCCATACTCTTTTTCCTTCCGCTCTTCTTTCCATCGCTATGTTCATTATTTCTCTTTGCACTCTTCTTTCCTCCCATGTTAAATCGTGACTTATATATATTCTTGTATTCTTTAATTTCTTCTTCTCCTCCATTACCTTCTGTTTTTCCTCCCATCCTCCGATTTACGCCACCACCATCTCATTTTTCTTCTCTTTGTTTATTACTGTCACTTTTTTCACCTCTACTTAGATTTAATTTTTCTTCCAGCATCACTGCTAAATCTTTTTGTGGTTTTTCATTTCTCCACCCCTTTATCACGATATTATTTTTTCTTTTCTATCTTTCCTCGTTTTCCGCTTTTTTCTCCAGTTTTTCTATTCTCTCCACCAGTTTCTCTTTTTCTTTCTCCCACTTCTTTTCTCTTTCTCCCGTTTCTTTTTTCATTTCTTTGATTTCTTGTCTTATTCCTTGCATATTTTCATCCATCTGTTTCATCATTTCTCTCATTAATTCTTTTAACTCCTCCATTTCTTTTCTCCTCCTTCTGTTCTTGAGGTTTTTCCTTCGTTCTCCTCCGATATCTTTTTAACGTCTGGTGATCTTATTGTTTTTTTTCCTCTTTCAAATATTTGTTGCCTTTCTCTTTCCTCTTCCTCTCTCTCTTTTATTCATCCCTTTCCCCCTTTTGTTATTACTTATTA
Source organism: Aquatica leii (assembly GCA_035610365.1). Lineage (NCBI taxonomy): Eukaryota > Metazoa > Arthropoda > Insecta > Coleoptera > Lampyridae > Aquatica > Aquatica leii. Next base: position 20,485,891 of record CM069432.1, on the reverse strand, counting down.
GTTATTATTTATTTATTTTTTTTCAAATTTAGTTATTTATTTAATTTTTTTTTCTTTATTAATATTTTTTAAATTTATTGTTACTATGATTCTTCTAATTGTATTTAATTAACGCCCACCACAAATATTCGAAAAAGTATATAAATAAAAGTTTGTATTTCCCTGTTATCACAAGCACGCGCTTGACCTTTAATCTAGTCCGCGATATCCGCTCGCCTTCGCATACGTTATCTGAGCCACCTTCACATTCCTCAACACGCACACGTAAATTAATTGCTGTAAATCACCTTAAATTACACCAAACTCCGTACTACTATTAAACTATTAAACACGTCCTCACTTAATCACCTTCAAAACACGACTTCCTTTTTCTTCCTTATTTTATGCTTTAATAAACCTGCTTAAACGAATACAATGTTGTTTCTTCAAACGATTCTGGTTGAAAGTCACGACCTCACCCCCGTATCGTGACAATATGTCATTCCATAATTTAAATCATCTTTTAATATACGCTTCTAGTTCAGACTCTTGTTCCCATGTAAATACTTGTCTATTTGTATATTTGTTTGCATATTTAGACGATTCTTGATCGCTTTTATTACCAGACTCTTCTAAGTTTTGAAAATTTTGACGCAAATATTCTTCTTTGGACCTCTTCTGTAATATTCTTTTTATTCGACTTTGTAATGTAGATCTTTTTATACCGTGTATCTTGGCGCCCTCTCTTACGGAGAAGGTACCCTTGAAACAGCCTATAATTGCTTGTTTGATGCTATTTTCATCTATTTGATTCCTATTAGTTTTTAAAATTCGTTTTCGAGGCATATCTAAAAGAAACAAAAATTTTTCAAAAGAATATAGGGTGCATTCGGCCATGGCCGAATGCACACACAATGTGGGCGGATGAATGCTCCCCACCTCACGAAGCGAGTGAAATGTGGTTATACAGAAAGTGTTTGAATTTGTAGGTTAGGATTGAAAATGTTTATGAATTCTACAGTATTTGAAGATATTATGCACAAAAAAAAAGAAAAAAAGCAAATTTTTCAATAAAATAAACATCAAATATATGAATCAAAAACACTTACTTTCAAGAGCACTTTTAAACTTTTTTCTTTAAAAGTTGATTAAACCGCAACACACGTGTTAGTTTTTACCTAGACGAAGAACTAACGATAGGCAATCTAATCTATTGTGCGGGAAATTTGAATCACATTAAAAATATCTACCCTGGATGAATGCTCCCCGTGGCCCAATGCTCTCCGCTTTCCCCTACAGTTTAAGTATTTATTGTATTTAAAAATATAAAAAGCACTGTTGGTAGTCTTAGTAGTACTACTACGTTAGGATCATTCCGTATGAAATCAACAGACTAAAACCCAAAAATTTACTTGACTACTTCAGACTTTGATGAAATTTGGTATGAAAATTTTCATCATAGAGATTTAAAAAAATGCTAATTTTTTTTAAACATTGCAAACAGTTTCAAAATTACGGCTATGTAAAGATTATGAAAACCCGTCAAAAAACATAACCGACATATTTTGAAGTCGCCATAGTTTTTCTCATAATTGAGCTAGAAAGATGGTAGTAGTGTCATTTTACTCACTCAGTTCCAATGCTCTTTCTTTTGATGTAAAACACATCACATCATACTTGGTTATAAAAAAAGTTTTTGAGAAATCAAATTCAAAATTTTGATTTTTTCTAAATGTACATTTTTAAAAGTTTTAAATATTTTTGACAAATAGTTTATGCTTTTGGTGAGTGATTCTCAAAATTTCAAAGTGGGAGGCTAAAGGGCTTAGAGTTAAATAATCATTTTAAAAAAGGAACTTTTATAAGTTTTTGTATAACTTTAACACTAACCCTAACTTTACTTAATTTATTTACGATTGTGATTATTACCATAATTAATTACGTACTTAAGAAAGTTGCTTTTAGGGCAACAATTTAGTTATTTACAAATAATATTTTTTTAGTTAAGTTGGAAATAGCTTTTATAACTTAGGTACTTTATAATGCATTTTATTTGAAAATGTAAAGAGAGACTCATAAATAATAATCAGTAGAGTCTGTTCTAGATGATTCTTCAAGTTGTGACATGAAACGTGACTAATAGTGGGTAGGTTGTTTAATTGTTTCATGAGGTGACAAGAGCCTCGCATATTCAAGTTGAGATACTCTCAAGGTGTTATATTGTCTGCAGTTTGTATGAGTAAGATGTCGGTACATAATGTAGGTGTTTAAAAGTGAACAGATCCCAAAAATGATTTTTTGGCCTAGTGACACACTTACATAAGTTTACTTAACTAACTGAGTTCTTCAACAAGGTTTTGATAACACGATTAGAAAAATAATGCGTGAATTTAATGCACCAAATTATATGGTCAAACAAACAAAAAAATATTTTTAAAAAAGTATTTTAGAAAGCCCTAACCCAAAGCCTGAAAAGGTTTTTTCGAAAGCTATTGTTGATACCGTTAAGTCATTTTATGAAAGTGATGATATAAGCAGAATAATGCCCGGTATTAAGGGCTATTTGACTGTAGTCGATTCGAATGGAATTAAAACAAAAAATCTACTTACTCTTTAAGGAAAGATTCTCAGATATTATAATAAGTTTTTCAAAATTTGTGTAGTTTTGACGAAAACATTGCATACTGACAGGTTAAGGTGGTACAAATTCAGTCTGTGTATGCACAATCCACCAGACCTTGAAGTTAATGACATAAAATACGAAATTAGAAGCTTTGACAAATAGAGAACTAAATACTTATAAACACTGTTTGGCAAAAGTTTTGTGTAATTCACCAAACATTAATTGCCATACAAGTGAATGTACAGAGCAAGCCTACAACGTCTATATGACGACCAAATTTTAACACGTATCTAACTTTATAAATGGGCAGTTGAAAATTTATCGAGAATTGATTTCACTTTTCCTATAAATTCAAGCGTATTAAAGATATGTGTAAAAATATTCTCTGAAGGTCACAGTGACTATCCAAAAATGCTCTGAAAAACTACAAATAGCAGAAATTACTGGATATATAACCATTGTATATGACCAAAAGTAGTGGTTGGCATATGTGTTGGAGAAGAATGAAAAAGAAGATGAACTAAAAGTGACATTTCTGCATCCTGCTGGTTCGTCATAAAAAATAAATCACACCACTTCTATCTTTCTAGATCAATTGGGAGAAAAGCTATGGCGGTTTTAAAATATGTCGGTTAGGTTTTTTTGGCGGATTTTAAGAAACTTTACATAGCCGTAATTTTAAAACTGTTTGAGATATTTAAAAACATTGGCATTTTTTAAATCTCTATGATGACAATCTTCATACCAAAGCTCATCAAATTCTGATGTGGTCAGGTTTATACCCGGTGTTGATTTGATATGAAATGACCCATTAATTTAAATGTGTGCTCTCGCAAATAACGATTTCATCGCTGTGTGTAGAAACAAGTCTTTAAAGCACGTGCACGACACGAGGCGGAGTGTTATAAAGGCACTTCTACACGCATGTCATATGCTAATTTTTACAACAATTGCATCATAATTCGAGAAATAGAACTGAAATCTATATTTCAAGTCAACATTTTAATTTTGAATTTGTATCATTTTCGAAAGTAACCTTTTAATGACGTCATGTCGTTGGTATGAAGAAAAACAATAAAGGAATTTTTATACGATTTTTTTTTGCTTCAAAGTTAGTTTTTCTTTTTAACATTTCTTTATTAACGCGTTTTTACAACGAAACGTTTGGCAAACAAATTTTCTATTCTAATGCAATTTCAACAGGTTTTAATCATAAGCATCAAATTTTGACATTTATGTATCCAATTGGATTTTCTTGTTTAATTTTTATATAATCTTTGCTGAAAATGCTAACGCGTCCGCAAACAAGTATGGCAAACGTTTTTCAAACCAAAGACTACCTAAAGAAAATGCATTTCAAAGACTAGATCAAAGACTTTGAGAAGCTGGTTCGTTTATAACGTATAAAGATGTGCAATAGAACTAGAAGAACAAATTTCTTTGTTTAGTACTCTACAAGTGGTTCTACAAGAAGACCTGCTTTATCCATATCACGTTTTAATATTCAACTCCTCTGTGTTAACGACAACATATTACGATTAAATTTCTGTAACACAATATTAAATTCAATTCAAAAAGATGGCGACGTTCTCCGGCGTATTCTTTAAAGTGATAAATCTATGTTTACCAGGGATAGTGTATTTAATGCTCATAATTTTTGCCATTGGGTATGAATTTATACAGTATGGTCACCAAAGAAGGTTTTCCATTAACGTATGGCTGGGCATCACAAATCACAAGGTCGTTGGGCCAATGTATTTATCATGCTGTTGAGCATACGCCATAACATAACATGCACGATAGAGCTCCTGCTCACTGCTCGTAATGTAAAACAGTAGTTGGATGAACACTTTTCGAATAGATCGATTGGTTGCGGTGGTTCCATCATATGGTCTGCGATATATCTCAATATCAATCCTCTAGACTTTTTTGTTTAGAGTTTTATCAAAGAATGTAGGCAACGCCTCTTCAAAACGCTGACCAAGTCACAGAAAGAGTTAACGCGACGGTATTAGAAATTACACCAGAAAAACTCAAATAAATAATAAGTGTGAATAAGGCAGGTGAAGGGGATGGTTTTGTGTGGGTTGAAATTAACAAGTACTATATATATAGCTGCTACTACAGCCCAAATGAAAATGAATTAGTATTAGGAAATAGGTTAAATAGGTTAGCAAAAGTTATTAGAAGTAATGATAGAAGCCGAACTATTGTAGCGGGACATTTTAATGCTGCACCCGTTTTATGGGGTGCAGATAAAACCAATAAAAGAGGTGAGACAGTGGTAGAATGGATGGCCAATTTAGACTTGGCAATTGCCAACACGGGCAAAACCCCTACCTTCGAAAGGGGGAAACAGCGATCCATAATAGACGTTACATGTGTATCTACAGAAAGAGCAAATGAAGTGCGAAGCTGGAAGGTGTTAGAAGTGACCATAAATATATAACATGGGACTACATGGAATACAGGAATCAAAACCGGCTAAGAGAACAGAAGAAGAGAAATGATGTACAAAACGGGTGGAACATAAAGAATATTGATAAAGACAAACTAAACGACATGATTAAAAAAGTTAATATAAACAAATTAGAAGATGCAAACCAAATAGACATTATGCTCCAGAAAGTCTGCAGGAATACAATGTCGAGAAGGAATAACAAGGGAAAAGCAGAATATTGGTGGAACCAAAAGATAGCTTTACTAAGAAAGCAATGCAACGCTGTAAGAAGAACATACCAACATAGGTTAAGGAAAAATGGCGAAGCAGACAGGAAAAGGAAATTGTAAAACTAACAAGAAAAATGCTACGGGATAAAATTAAAAGCAGTAAAAAAGAAAAATGTAAACAGCTACGCGATGAACTTGACGAAGACATCTGGGGCAAAGGCTACCAAATTGTAGCCCAAAGAATAAAGAATAGAACTCCTCTGGTAGGTTGGAACGAAAAAGCCCTAATGGAAACTGTTGGAAAACTATTCCCAGTACAAGATCGATTGGATGAACATCAAAAACATAAACAGGAAGGAGAATATCAGAAAATCGAAATCAATGAAATTGTAGAAGCTGCAAAGTAGATATCCAACAAGAAAGCTCCCGGGCCGGACGGAGTACCCCCGGAAATAGTTAAAGCAACGGCTGTAACGAGGCCCGAAATATGGGAAAAAATATTTAACAAACATTATACAGAAGGTGAATTTCCACAAATATGGAAAAGAGCTACATTGGTACTGATACCAAAAAGCGACAAACTAAGTTTCAGACCGCTTTGTCTACTAGACGTGGCAGGCAAACTGTTTGAAAAGATAATTGCCAAAAGGGTACGGGATGCCACGGATAGCCAACTGGCGACAACCCAATATGGGTTTAGAAAGGGCAAATCTACGTTGGATGCAATTAATAAAATAGTTAGCATAGCAAAGCAGGCAAAAGCAGACACATGGAGAACCCAAAAAATATGCGCAATAGTTACGTTGGACGTTAAAAACGCCTTTAATTGCGCATCCAGGAAGGCAATACTAGAGTCTTTAAGACAGATGGGGCTGTTGAAATATATTCTAAGGATCATACACAGTTATCTAGTAGATAGAACATTAGTTGTAACTAAAACAGACAAAAAACAAATGGTGGTAAATGTTAGTGTGGGTGTACCACAGGGCTCTGTTCTAGGCCCACTGCTGTGGAACATAATGTATGATGGCGTAGTGAAACTAAAAATTCCAGATGGGGTACATACTATAGGATTCGCAGATGATTTGACAATAATCATTACTGATAAAAACATAGAAGAGGTGATTACTAAAACACAAATTGCGGTAAATAGTATAAACTCATTCATAAACTACCGGTGCTTAGAAATAGTGCCCAACAAAACTCAAGTTGCGCTTATCACGGGCAGAAGGAAAATTGAGGTTACAAGTATGGAACTACTGGGGCAAAAAATACAAATAGAAAAAAGTATTAAAATATTACGGGTTTTAATTGATAAAGATTTAAGCTTTATTAAGCATATAAAATATGTCACGGACAAAGCCATCAAATGTATATGGGCATTATGTGGAATACTACCCAACATAGGAGGAGCCAGAGCATCGAGAAGAAAGGTCCTCGCAAGTGCAGTGGACTCAATAGTTTTGTATGCCGCCAGTGTATGGGCCGAACCAACTAAATGGAAGGTGGTAACTAAATTGTTCAACAAAGTCCAGCGACTTATTGCGATAAGAGTTACCAGTGCGTACAGAACGGTAGCATCGCAAGACGTAATGATAATAGCCGGGCTGGTACCACTACACATTATGGCGAAAGGCAGAGAAGGCCATTGGGACAGGGATAAAATATTAAATGAATGGCAAAAGGAATGGAACACAAGGACCTCATGGACGAAATCGCTAATACCGGACGTACGAAAATGGGTGACAAGAAACTCCGGGGAAGTTAACTACTATTTAACGCAATTTTTAACAGGTCACGGGGAAAACGGTATATATTTAAAGAAATTTAAAATAAGGGGAAATGAAAATTGTGTAGATTGTAATAACGTGGACGGTAGTGACCATGCCATATTTAAGTGCACGAGGTGGTATAGTAAAAGGATAGAAGTAAATCTAAAACTAGGAACTAAACTAACACCAAATAATATAATACAAACTATGTTGGTAAAGGAGGAGTACTGGGCAATTATTAATGAATACTGTGTGCAAGTCATTAAAACCAGAGAACAAGAAACCAGAGAAAAACAAAGTAGGAAGTGAGCTAAAGGCAGAATGACCCCGTGATGAAATGCGAGAGCGGTACCCGGGGTCATTAAAATATGAAGAAGAGGAGGAGTGGTTTTAGCCGGTAGGCGCCTTGTCAAGAGACAGGCGAATCCGGCACACCCCGTTAATAACGAAAGTCTTTAGAAGATTTCCACCCCTCCAAAAAAAAAAAAAGTTACCCAAGACTAAATCTCAGCTCCTAGGATCGCGATTTCAACAGTGGAATCTCTTAGAAAAGGGAGTAAAAATATCTTCTTACAGGACCAGACAAGCAACCCTGAAATGTCTTTTCTCAGAAGATAAAGGTTTAGTGTTCTGCCCTAATGCAAATTTATTGATGACAGAGCTACAGATGCCATGTGACCCAGACAAATGGAGACTGTTTATCGACTCATCAAAAACAAGCTTAAAAGTTGTCCTGTTGGCAAATGGGAATGACTTCCCATCAGTTCCAGTTGCATACTCTGTTGATATGAAGGAAACGTACGAAAACATTTTTAGAATCCTTGATAAAATTAGTTATCATGATTATAAGTGAGATAAACATTACATCGTACGAGACTGGCCTCTGCGAGAAAATCTTATTCCTGGTCAGAAAAATATCGCCCACAATCCTTTGGTTCCGAAGGAAAATATTTACTTACCACCTTTACACATCAAACTTGGATTGATCAAGCAGTTTGTGAAAGCAGTGGACAAGACAGGTGGCGCATTTCAATTTTTGAAAACTAAATTTCCTCGTCTTAGCAAAGCTAAAATCAAAGAAAACGTTTTTGTTGGTCCCCAGATTAGACAACTCTTCCAAGATTGGACTTTTATTGAACACCTAAATTAAAAAACTAAACGAGCTTGGCTTGTAAGAACTTCCTGGGTAACCACAAAAGTGAAGATTATGTCGCTCACGTCGAGGAACATGTCTCTTAAAATTCACTTCATTCACTCGCATCTGGACTTTTTCCCTGAAAATTTAGGAGCAGCAGCATCAAGATATCGCTAAGCTGTAGAAGAGATTTTTAGGGAAGTGAAATGCAAGCATGTTGGTGGAGTACTGCTGGTTTTTGAAACGAGAGAGCTGTATCTCAGGGTATAAAAGGAAAGCAAGCACCAAGTAACGATGAATATCTTTTTATTTATTACTGTTTATAGCTAAAATAGTCCTTTTTCCCATTTAAATTAAATTCATGTCCATATATTTATTATTATAATATAATTATTATTATCGTTCGATAAATAAATTATAATTAATTTATCGAAAAGTGGTAAAATTAGAGATTTGGGGCTCCCTCGAAAATGGTGGGTGATGGAAGAAAACGGAAGACATATTTGGATTCAGGACGTCATTTTACATAAGAATCACCCGGAATAGTGTCAGGGCTCGATAATTTTTTTTTGCAGACCAGTGTAATTAATGCAATCGACTTTTTAAAATACGGATCTCACAGCATTTACAACTCTCCGCCTATTTAAGTAGACAAAACCGGCCTGAAAACGAATTGCAAATATCTCAAAAATGAGCACAATTTTTACCCACTCGACAATTCTTCGTCAACAGTAGTGGCTTTTAAAGCTTCTTTTTATCTAAATAAAAAACATAAATATGCGTGATATATAAGTTTATGTACGACGGTTAATGTTATTTTGTTTTTGGCTATGACTGCGTTCAAATGATAGAAGGAACTTGACGGATGTTACGTTAACGTACTCAACGACAATACATAAGGTTACAGATGATATAAAGTTTGCGACTGAAAGTAAATTAAAGTCAGTATGATCTAACGTATAATTACTTAAAATAATTTATAGGCTGATGACTAACGGTTAGTCAATACAATTAAAACAAATTACATAAAGAAAATTATACGTTACTAAGAAGGAATACGTACAAAACTGACATAATTAAACTAATAAATATAAAGCGAGAAGGTATTCCCTATACTAAGTAATGTGTCTTCTCTCTTCTGATTGCATAAAACGAAGTAGACTTCACAGGTTACATATACCAAAAATGGCCGGGTACAAAACACAGACTTGACATTGGATTTTAAGCGGCTGCAATGTTCCGTGCGTCTGGCTTTTGCGATGACCTTAAACAAATCACAAGGCCAGTCATTGAAAGTTCGCGGAATTAACAAGGAGTTTCCCTGTTTTGCGAATGAACATGTTGCGTGTTCCCGTATTGAAAACTCGTCATTTTTGTACACTTACACACCGGAAAACAAACAAAGCTTTATATTTAATAAGATTGACATTGAATTCATTTGAATTATGAACAAGTTTCGTTTAATAATGAAATTCAACGCAATTTAGCGAGCATTATTGATAATGAATTGGAGTTAAAAGGTTGATTAGGATTGATAATCGCTGATCAAAAGTTATAATATAATTTTGGCAACATTCTTACTTTCAAAAAAAAAATTGTTATTTTCTCAAATATCAGCAGTATTGATGTAATTTTTCTTCAAGACTGTATCAAGTTACTTATAATAAAAACTTTACAAAAAAATTGTTTTGTATAATTTTGTGCTTGAAGTTAATGTATTTTTGTATTGGGTTTAATTAGTAAACTATTCACTAATAATCTTTTGTGTCAAATTAATCACTTAAAGCAGTATCGAGTTGAATTACAAACGCATGTTTTGATATTTTTATAAAAAACCTTTAATTCGATCGTAGTTTGTAAAATTAAATTTTTATTTCATAATTGTATAACAATATTTAACCAAACTTTTAATGATTTTAAAAAAATAGTATCCAGTTTAATGGTGTCCTCCATAACCACCGCCACTATGATGACCACCACCGCCAGCATGATGACTACCACCGCCACCATGATGACCACTTCCTCCAGGATAAACTCCACCGCTTCCATGATGACCACCACTTCCAGGATAAACTCCACCGCTTCCATGATGACCTCCACCGCTTGAATGATGACCACCACTTCCAGGATAACCTATGCCGCTTCCGTGATGACTACCTCCACCTCCATGATGATCATAATCAGAGCCACCGTGGTGACCATGTCCGTAATCACACATTACGCTGACGAGTAAGCACGCAAAAACAATAATCTAAAAAGCATACATTGTAAACAATTCTACAAAAATAAATAAAATTCTAACTTACAAGAGCACGCATGGTTGATGAGGCACAGCAAACGATCAAGTAACTACTCTGCAGTTAGTTAGGGCGGTCGTGCTTTTATACTCGATCTCAATATAATAAAAAGATCTAAAAACAAGATACATTATTGCAAAAAAAAACAAATTGATTAATTGCATATATAAATTGATCTTACCTAAAGTTCAATAATAATTAATTTAATAATACTGTGATAATCAAAAAAGAATTTTAAATGTAGTGGATTATTTAGTAAAATATAAGCTTTGTTCTTTAATTTCTTTTTTTTTTTTGAAGTAGCGCGTTTTACTTTTTTTTATTTTTTTATATGTTTTCATGTTTTTTTGAACCTTTATGATCTTAGATTAGTGAGTCTTTAATTTGATTTGTTTTATTATTACACGTGTTGTTATTAAATACAATTTTTGTAATTAAGACCATTGTATTATCAGTAAAACTTTTTAAAGTGCAACAGTATTGATAATAAATGTCTTAAGTGGCGTTTCTTATTTCATAGTACTACTACAATTAAATCATTTTTTTCATCAAATTTTTTTCTAGGAATTGTTTGTTACTTATAAATTGTTACAAAAAAGTTGCTTTGTATTATATTGGTTTACTAATTTAATAACCCATAATTAGCATACAAAATTAATATATTTATAAAAAAATACTGGTCTGTAAGTAACTACAAATAATTATTCTAATGTTACACCGTCGTTGAAATGCTGTTATTCCCATACACTTTTTATTTCTGTTGTACATAATTATTGTATAATAATTGTAACATAATTTGCACAATCCTAACTTTTTGAACTATAAAGCTTCTCGTTGCCTAAAGGATTTTTTTCTAGCAAAAAAATTCGTGTTTTACTTAATTAGCACTCAACCGGATTGAAGAATGGAAGAATAGACTTCTGAAAAATGTGAATACAAACTTTAATCTACGTGTTAATAGTGTGATGGTCAAAAGTAATAGAATCCATCAGACCCAACGTAAAATAATTCTTTTTACATTAGGTGTTGAATAAAAAAGCTCATACAAGATGTTGTAAATGCACACTCATTACCCCTTTTGAAAATCTTCGACAAGAATAACGGAAATAATTTCCAAAACATTTGTTAATGTATTGATAAATTACAAATAAATTAATTGATGTTTCATTAATTATTTTTTCTTATCAAAAAATGTCAAAATTATAAACCAAGCATACCACTGAATTCTTTATTAAATTTTCCAAAAAATTACGCATCACAAGTAGGGTCGTGGCATTTAAAAAAATTTAGAGATAGTTTCTGAGGGTCAGGAGGTTAATTTACAAAAATCGTTTTCAGTATTGAAATTAATCTGTTTTTGCATTTTTTTATTTTTGCATCGTAACGTCTACCTCGTCATTACACTTTGTCATCACTACTTTTCTTAAATTTGAAAAACCGTTAACCCGTTAAGGCCTGGCGTTACCGTATGGTAACGCTAGTCTAATACCATTGCCGTTTACAGATGCTTATAGAACATATTTTCCATTTTAGGCGCGGTCTTGCGAATAGGCTAACTAAAAACTTTAGAGTTAGCGTACTTGAAGGAGATAGACTCAATTTACGTTGAGCCACTCGACGCTGATAACGCTTGGATGGATGAAGACTTCGGGAGTGAACTAGCAGAGGTAAAATTTGCTAATAAGAATAATATAGTCAGATCACTCAGGTTATTATAAAAAAAAAGACGTAAAAATTCAACCTGAGTTCTCACCCACTCATCCAATCCGAGACCGAGAAAGTTAATAGTCAAGTTCTAGATATTGCATAATCAACCATGATTGGCTTAACAATTTCAGTATTAACCTGATAGATGCCTCCTAAGCTTAGATGCAAGGCAGTTCACTTTTTATATTATTTGCAATTAATATTTAGCGAAAGGAATTAAACAATTTTGTAATGCAACTCATTTGTTAACTAATTTTAAACATACACTGAAATTCCCGCGTCACATTTACATCTAACCTCTTATCGAGTAGGACGCAAGTTTACTAATGCCTAAAACATAAATGCACCCAATACGGTGGAGGACAACATCCTTTCTCGACACTTAAAGCAGATCAGGATTGATAAGTAAACATAAAACACACTATATATACCGTAAAGTGGGGTTACTTTGCCCTACTGGTGACTTTACACGGTCGTGCATTTTGGTGCATTTGGCAGTGTTGAATGAAACCTTGCAACAATGTAAAGGAAAATGCGGCGAGAACAGACACTGTTGGCATCCGTTAGTAGTCGCAAGACCATCGGCTGATGATGTGTTGCCTGTTTCTAAAGTTATCAGCTGTTGAAGAAGAACGTTGAAACTTTTAATTTTATAAAGTGTTAAAACTAAGGGTTCTGGTTGAGAAATACTGAGAATTATTAGGTAGGTTAGTATTTCAGCATTAGATAGTATACTGATTTAAAGATATTTTGAATTTAAAGTAAATCGCTCTCAAGGTTATCCTTGTACAGGGTGATTAAGAAAATAATGCACACCGGCAGGTGACTTTGCCCAAGAGTTAAACCTAAAAAATTTGTTGCATACCTACCTAACGTACCTATATCAAAATTATGGGCCGAATTTATAAAAAACCCTTGGTTCCCGCAATTAAGTGAATTATTCAGAAGAGCAACTTGAAAAAGCTGTCGCAGATATTAGACGCAATGGATTATCGTATGCAGCAGCTTCCAGAAAACATCCCTAAGAAGACTCTCTGGAACAAAGTAAACAATAAACATACAAACAAACATGGAGGCCAAACAACTTTGTCGGAAGTTCAGGAATGTCATTTACTTGATGTTTGAGGACTGGTTTTTATCAGTTGTAATCCCCTGGGCTAAATCCAAACAAGGGCCAAAAATAGTAATCGGCGATAACCTATCCTCACACTTAAACGTTAACATCATTGCTGAATGTCAACGGAATAATATTAAATTTGTGTTTCTACCGACACATTTGACTCACCTTACTCAGCCCCTCGACGTTGAATATTATTGCCCGATGAAAGGAATGTAGAGAAAAATACTTCAATCCTATAAAATTCAGAATCCTCGGGAAAAAACGCTTAACAAGACAGCTTTTCCAAAGTTATTGAAAATATTAATTGAGCAGCTAAAATTCACAGACATACGAAATGTAACCAATGCATTCAAGGCTACCGGAATTATCCCATTGGATCGTCATCAAGTTGTTAAGAGACTTCCAAAAGCAAGAGGTGAAGAACATGTGAGTAACAGAATAAGCGATACATTGCTCATTTTTTTAAAAGAAACAAAAACTCCACCCATCACACCAACATTAGAGAAAAAAAGAAAAAAAAATGCTGAAGGTTGTTCCTAGAAAATCAGTCACATATGAAGAAATGTCTGAACAAGAACCTGAGCTACAAAAGGATGAAATCGTCTCAGAAAATGAAGACGAAGAATACATTTTAGTGAGCGAACAAAACGAAACCACTCAACTAGAACAAGATCTGGAGGAAGACGATAACGAAATCTCAAGGATAATACCAAAACCTGGAAAATATGTTGTAGTTGCATTAGCAACAAAAAAAAACTGTTCGCCACTTCGTGGGGCAGATAGTTGAAGTTAATACAACAGAATTGCTGATAAAGTTCTTGAGAAAAAAGAGAGAAAGTTTTGTATTTTCAAATGAGGATGACATCTCCGCCCAGCAAGAGGATGATATTGTTGAATATTTAACAGAACCGACTGTTAGAAGAGGAATCGTAAAGTTCGAAAATAAGAACTTTCATAAATATAAATTCTAATCGAATTTGTTAGAAATAAGAGCCAAGGAGTTTAAGTTTTATATATTTTTATACAAAGAATTACATTTCTATTTTATTGTTTTAATGCGTTTTTAACGATTTCTTATATCATGAAATAAACGATCTTACAAAAAAACCCTTTTTGTTATAAATTCAGTTTATATACACCAGACAATCATTGCGATTGGTTTGCACGCCCTCTAAGAGATCGTCCGGTAACGGGCAATGCGATTGACCCAGCAGGAAGTGGTAAGAGGTGAAAAAGGAGACAAGATCACAAGACAATAGGCTTAAAGCTTTGAATTGATAACGTGCACTTTGTAATAATACGGTGTTCAGTCCCTCATACGTCAAATTCGCATTACGTAATATTTTATGAATGTGCGATTTGATTGATTTAATATTAGATTCCCAAATACCACCAAAGTGGGGTGACGCGGGCGAAATAAAACGCCAACTCTTTGGACAGTAGGTAACTGTTTTAAAATTTCTTATGTAATGTTTGTAACTGTTTAGAAGTGGCAATAAATTTTTTGGCATTCTCGGTAAACATTGACGGAGACTTGCTACGCCTTAAAATAAATCTTCATGAACTTCAATGAAAATCTGCGAGGTTCGACTAGTAACTAAATCCAAGTCGACTTGGAACTCATGCAAATGAATAGGACAATGTAAGCCTTTACTAACTTATGGTTTCTAGTGTAGCGGTCACGTACATAAACAAGATCCTCAAAATTTACTACGGTGAAAAAGAAACAAAACAAGTGCATTATAAGGTAAATTGAGGGCAGATCGCCTATTAAGTTACTTGCAACTCTTGGGCTAACCCTAAAACGGACTACGCAATTCCTCGTAATAAACATGAGTTTAGTGAATGCGTTACGTTTTGGTACCAATAGCAACTATGAATTTTTGAAGTTCCCTGATCTTGTTGACAAAGTCTAGTTAGCGTTAGTAACGACTCATCAAATTCGCTAACAAAAAGATTACCGAGGCGTCTGCACTCAAAAGAAGACCGAAGATTTCTAATAAAATGCTACACATACGATAGAATCCGTTGTAATTTAGTGAAAGAGAAAAATTTGCAAAACATCTCATTTGCAAAATGCTAGTAAAGAAGGCAAAATTGGAGCAATTCGGTACTGCAAGATTTGAAGAACCGGGCGATTCTAATTTGATGGAAAAAACTCAGAAACCGAGACTCTTAAACCATAACATTTCGATAAGTATGTTGGACGGAACAGTCAGATATTAAATCTGCTAGATTGTCGGCACTTTTGCAATGAAAAGAATTAGCACCATTAATTTTTGAATTAGGGCAATGCGGTTTGCTGGAAAGGTTTTGAAGTTTTGAATCCGTTTGGAGCTGCTTGTATCCAACCCAACGTTATTTTAAAACCTTTCTAGTAAAAAAATTTTTATTCCGCTAGGAAAAATAGTTCGAACCTCATCTGTAAGTTCGGCTAGCATAACGGTTGTAGATAGTTCTAGACGAGAAAGTGTTACTAGTTTGAGGAGAGCTACGCGACTTTTTGAACAAAGAAGTCGCACTCTTACAATATTTGGAAAAACGGAACGTACGTAGATGCAAGCCTAATGAGCTTGAGTGTTTGCATCGCCAAAGCCATGTAATCAACAAAAAAAGCTTCAGTAGATATCACGTATCGTCGGGTTTTAATAGTGGCCGGCTTTGGCAAGCTTGAGAAAAATTTGTCTACTCACCTTGGAAAAGCATAGGAGTAGACTCATCCCAGTTTAGTTGCAGTTTCTACACTTCCTATATGATGAGTTAGGCGGTTATGATAATAGGCTCTAATGGGAAAAACAATACTGGAAGAAGTAAAGAAGGAAATTTTGTACTGAAATTCATGAGAGTAGGAATGCTATTAAATGCTTAAAGCCTTCGATTCAGTTTCTCTGAAGATTAACGCAACGCTGACAGAGAGTTTCGAAAAGTACAAGATCATTAGGAAGTTTTCTCAAAGGAAAGCCTGTTTGCGACATTATTTGAGCGACGTTAGCAATCAAAGTCTTAGCGGAATTAGCAACCGAAACGAAATCGTCCTCGTAGAAATCGTTTAGTATCTTGCGGAATGTTTCTGAAAATGAAGTTTTGTTTTGTTTAGAACCAAGTTTTGCAAACACTTAGTGGCAACTTAAGAAGAACTTGTCAACCTACGGGTTTAACTGCAACACTTTTATGTTATTAAAGAGATGGTTCCATCACAAATTAGTTTGAACCCTTCTCTGCTCAGGCATTAACTAAACTTGCCTATACATTTTTTTGCAATCGACCGTATTGCGGCATGGTATGGCCGGAAATTCAAAAATATAGAAAAGAGGTCTCGTTGTACAACTGAACCAGAAATCTGGCAAACGTTTAAACAAAGTACGGAATCGGTCTATGCGCTACCGGTGAACACAACGCTCAACTTTGTGGTCGCGGATTCTGAGTACACTACGCCATGGTGAGGAAGAAAATGGAAACCATGGTTGTTCCGCAGTGGCACTCAATAAGATGACCTAGGTGAAAGTTCTCCTGCATGAATTGGTAGTATACTGTTTTAATTGAGGATTCTTGTTCGTTTTTCTTTCAAACAACTAAAAGCGATTGAGAATTATTTAATACGAAGATCCAAGTTTGTCGATCCAATCGTTGAAAGGAATCAATACGTCGTATTTCCCGTCTATTGAGCGATGTGGCGTTAAGTCACCATGATCTTCGCAGAATCTTTCCTCTGTTGAGAGCAATAATTTTGTCAAGGACAGCGACACGTTCTGAATCTATCAACACCTTTCATGTCAAAATCGAGTGAAGATAAGAACACTGCAGTTTGTTATCGATTATGGGAGAGTTACAAAATCCGACCAGTAACCAAGTAACTTAATTTGGATTTTTTAAGAACAGGAATGTCTAATCTAATAGCAATTTGACCAAAACATAGCAATTCGTAGAACAACAATACTCCAATGAAGAGATCAATATCAAAAGAAATATTGAACTGTGGATTTGTGAGTTTGATGTTGTGTGTTATATCACACTTCGAATTTGGGATGTTATTCGGGCAATAACTAACCAGGCCAGTGCCTTTTGAAAATTAGTAGTAGTAGTAAATAAATTAGAAAAATTACAAATTAATTCATTAGCTACAAGGCATATATTCTCAAACCTCCCTGGCTAATAATATAATGGGTTTATTACAAATAAAGGTGATTCAACTGGTTTATCTGTATGCTCATGATCGATTTCTTTGTCTAAAACCGGCTACACACGGTCCGGCAGGCATCTCAATTCAAATTGAACAGTTTGCCTAAAAGCCAGTCACCAAATGGACTGACGAATCTGAAATGTTTTTCAGTCTCAATCATCATAGCTTCTAGTGACAACGAGATGTTAGCACTTTTCCATTCAGTAGTCACTTTCTCGAGTAAATAAAACAAACGAAAACGTACAGTATGGTGTAAATATTGGTAGTATTTTTTATGTTAATTTGCTCAATGCATTCAAGTTGGCTCCAAATAATTGGCACAATTATCTACGTATGGATGAAGATACGTATCTGAAGCTTTTATCATTGATAGTGCCTTTGATAGAAAGAAAAAAAATGTAATGAAAGAAGCAAACCCACCTTAGGAAAGATTGACAGTGACCTTAAAGTTTTTAACTACCGGAAGAACCTCCAGCTTTTCACTATTATATAACTGCAGCCTCTGCGTTATATTATTTTTGAAACTTGTAAGGCAATAGGGAAGTTATACGCAAAGATTTTATGAAGGTAAAAAATAAGTTTCTTGACGATTAAACATATAAACAAACATTACGTTTCTTCACTAAAAAATACAAAAAAAATCTAGTTATCAGTATTAATTTGTGAATGAAGAGAAAATAAACTAGTTGATGGGTCATGGCGTGGTAATGCATGATTCCATTTATTAAATTATTAAAAAAATCATTTTGATAGTGATGTGAAGATTTGGAGTTCCGTAGTAGCAACTGCTGCGGTTAAGATAGGAAATAGATGAATGATTGAGATAATGTTCTTTTGAAGATAGAGAGTTCAGTAACATTAACTGCTGTGGTGATGCTAATGTTAAGAAGAGTTGAAAGCTTAGGCGGTTAAGATAGGCACTGGGTGAAGGATAGCAATTAGCTGAGGGTGGTTGATAAGTCAATTAATAATAAGTTGTTAAGGTTATACCCACAGTTACGAAAAGTATGTCATTAATGAATTTTTCTGCAAGGCATCTCTGATCATTGTTTAAATCTCTGAGCTTCATAGTGACGTTTTTAACGGCAATGTTGAACCGGTCATCTGCGGTTGTTCGGAGTGGTTATTGACGGTCTCTAGTACTTTTTGCGTTTGTTTGGTCATCTTGTATTCGAGGTCGGTCTATGGCAAAACTAAGACTCTGGAGCCACGCCTGAAGTAATTTTAGTAGGATCTTGGGTTTGAAGTTCGGTTTCAGAGCCGACTAAATCTGTGTTTACACTATCAGCATATGAATCGTCTTGTTACAAAACATTTTTATGAAATGGGTTCCATAGAAAGAAGTAGGTTCGAACGTAAAATTTTTTGCAGGGTGTTAGTTAATCATATTCATAAATTCAAAGCATGCAAAAATTAAATATTTGTTCACTTTTTTCTTTTTTTTTATTTTCCACGACTAAAACACGCCTGGAGTCATTTCCTAGAGCTTTGAGAAACTTTGAAACTTTTTCCATTGTTAGGTTCGGAGTACTGACAGCTAGATTCAGAATATTTTACACTTACAATAATTTGGAACCGCGAAACATTGAAACCATATTAATGGTTTGCTGCACCTTACATAACTCTTTAATAGCTAAGTGATTAAGAACATATGCTCCTTCAGAGTGTTTTGACTATGATGATACTGAGGAAGGTGTAACGAATTTTCTCAAGATTTTAATATGTCTAGCTTGCAACAAAGACTATTTGGAAACACAGCGAATGCGCATCAAGGTAAAACTTCTTGGCAAAATTTTTTTTTAAAGACCTTTGGTTTGTTTTTCTTCAAAGCCAGGTATTTTAGTTTTATTGGAATATGAACCGCCAGGTGTTTCTCCACTGTTTCAGAGGTATTCCTTTTAATTTCCGTTCTTCTGGTATACCCCCTAGAGCCGTACGAACCATTCTCTCTTTGTCAGTTTTTTTACGTAGTCATTTCATTGACGTCTTTTCTGTTGTTCTCATTTTAGCACATCATCTACTGCGCACGTTCTTCTTATTTCGTTATTCCTAATACTGTCACTGAATGTTTTTCCGGCGATCATTCTTAACGTTCTCATTTCTGCTGTCTTTAACATTGTTAGTGTCTGCTGTTGTCTCGATTCCATAAGCTAGTACAGGTCTTACAATTGCTTTATATATCTTTATTTTGCTATCCGTTGGCATATATTTGTTATTCCACACCATAACTCTTAATCATCTAGATGTAACGGCGTCTCTATTTATTTGATTTTTTAATTATTGCTCTGGTTTATGGTAACTCATTGTATCTAGTCAAAAGTATTTAAAATCCGTAACTTGCTTTATACTGCTTCTTTCAATTTTAATTTTGCGTTTTACTGGGTCTTTGAAATATGTCATCATTTTTTTTTTGTATGAAATTTTCATATTATATTTGAATGGAACGGAAAGCTTGTCTCCGATAGTCGCTTTCCGTTTCTGACATCACCGACGTAACCAAATGGGCTGAGGCTGTCCCCTTGTCTAGTTTCGTTTGGTGTTGGTATATCTTTAGTTGTTTGATTACTGACTTTAATAACCGTCGTGTTGTTGGTATTTAGTTGATATACATATGTTAACAGGCATACAGCGGTTTGTAAAATTCGATAGACTTTTCTTTGAGCTGTTTTTTCTGAAATCTTATTGTTCGTTTCTGTTTTTGATTTAAGTTTAATGATAGAGGTGAACAGTTTCATGGTTGTGCATAAGAGACTTACCCTTCTATAGTTTTCGGGATTTGTCTGTTGTCCTTTCTTAAAGATAGGTTTGGTAATTCTTGTCGGTCGGGATTGTGCTTTTGCTTAAAATTTCATTAAATAGAATTGTTAGACGTTTAGCCAGTTTCTTGCTTCCACATTTAACAAACTCATTTGGGATATTGTCAATTCCTGGCGCCTTCCTGTTTTGTAGCTTTTTTATTCCTGAGATTATATCATTTATTCTGAACTTTATTTGTACTTATTCTCCTTGTTCTATCACTTCGGAGTTTTCCTCTAAATCATATAGTTTTTTTAACATACTCTTCCCATTCGTCTTTGTTTGCATAAATTCGTTGATTGGCTTTTTCCTGTTTTTTAGCAAAGTAAATCGTTGCCAGTATTCTGTTTTAATGCTTCTGATTTTGGAGTTTACTTTATTTCTAACCTGTATATATTTGTTATAGTTTTCTTGTGTTGGTGAGCTTTTGTATTTTACGTGGGCCATTTTCTTTTCTTTGGCTAGTTCTTTTACCTCTATGGTAAACCATGATTTTTTTGTGTGTTAGAAATGTTAACTTTTCTTGTTCAAATTAATTATTTTGCAGTTATTGTTATTCATTTTTTTAGATTGGCCTATATAATATCTACATCGTCGGTTTTAAAATTTTGTGTTGTTAATTTACAAGTTCTGTTCTTATATAGTTCTCTCGTGCTTTCCACATCTAGTGATTCCAAATTGTATTTGTCTATGTAGTTTGGTTCGTGATTTATTTTTAAGGGTTTTCCTATTCTTATTTTATAGAGGACAAGGTTATGGTCTGTCCCTGTATTGGTCGAGGTCAGCGACCTTGTATCTAGTATATGTATCTGCCGGTATTATGTAGTCAATCATAGATTTGTATCCCTGGGAGCTGTTAAACATATACTTATGTTCTTGGTTATGCTGATAGAATGTATTGCTTATTCTAAGTTCATTTCTACAGCAAAGGTCGATTAGCTGTTTGCCGTTTTCATTACTTATGGCCTTATTAAACTTTTGTTTTGCCCCTGGTATCTTGTCATTCCTTATTCTTGCATTTAGGTCTCCCGTTAGGATTATTTTCTGTTTTCCTGATATATTTTGTAGCTTTTCGATTCGATTTCTTCTCTTGGTTTTGTTATATCAGGTGCATATGTGCTAACTATATGTAGAACTCTCCTGTTTAGTTTGGGACTTACTTTCAGTATTCTTTCATTTACATACTCGATATTTTCAATTGAATTTACGTATTTTTATGAAGTAGTAGTCCTACTTTTGAATGTACTCGTGTTTGGATCTGCCAAAGTATAGCAAGGTGTAGTTTTTATAGCTTGCTGTTCCTAGCTTTTTCTTAGTTTCTGAAAGAGCAGAAGTATCTATTTTTTGTGTGTTTATTTCTATTATGATTTTTTGATCTTTTGCATTCTATGTCTGGATGTTCTAGCATGCTATCCTAATTATGATATTTCCTTTCCGTAATCGTGTCATTTTTCTTGTCGTTGTCAACAAGAGTTTTCGTCCTGTTTCCGAGGCCTGATTTTCTGATCTCTAACCCGTCATGATTTTTTTACATTGGGCAGGAGGTTGGTTTAACTCAAAAATAATCCTCAGTTTACCCAGGAAGGGTAGATAGATGGCAGGGTACGTTGAGCAACTCATTTCATGGAAACTTAAAATGCAAGTATATAATATTGCTAATAACTCGATAAAAGTTATTCCTTTTATAAGATTAAGAATTTTTTTATATATGTGTAATTATAGTTCAAGAATTACCCGACTTGCAAAATATTGGTTTTTCTTAGTATTGTCAAAGCATAAACTAGAAAGTAAATATCTATGGTAAATATTAAGATATTTTTCTTAATCGTGTCTTGTTCGGGTTCAAGGTTGTTCTTCTTTAAACTGGTTAAGTAATTCGAAATTTATTAGAAGTTAAAACAAAATATTATTATTATTAGTATTATTTTGATGAAATTACTTATACAGATAAGAGCTACAATAATAAAAACAAAGTGACATTTTCGTGGTCCAATTTGTGTATAAATACCAAATCGTTTGCCGGAGTTTGCAGTATTGCTTATTTGTACGTGTTAACACATTCGAACAAAATGAAAGCTGTTGTAAGTACTTAAATATTTCTTTTATTTTTTTTTAATTTGTATTTTCTTTTAGTTTGTTGTATTTGCATGTATGCTTGTTGCTGTAATGGCGACTTACGGCGGTTACGATGGTGGTCATTATCCTTCAGGGGGACATTATGATGACCATAATGGAGGTGGTCATCAAGGTGGTGGTCACCATGACGGGGGTCATCACGGTGGCGGTCATCACGATGGCGGTCATCATGGCGGTGAAAGTCATACCCCAAGTGGTGGATATCGTGCCGGTGGGCACGGTTACGGTTATTAAATAAACGTGATGAAAACCAGAAAAACGCGCTTTTTAGAAATTCTTAGAAAGTTGTACATTTGTTAATATTTTCATAAAATAATGTTATTTTAAGGAAAAAGAGGTTTGTTTCATATTACAGTTAATTGTAAAAAGAAAAACTTCTAATACCGCTAAGTGTCTTTTTTTTAGTTTATCTAACTGTTTCAGCAGGCACTTTTGGTAAATTACTTACTAGGTATCCAGACATAATTTTTCAGTTCAAACTTACTAACAAAAAATTACATAACTCTATGATCGAATCTCTAATCTCAATTTTTTGACGTTGTTAAATAAATTTTTTTAATACCATTAAGTTTTGTATGTTTCACAAGCAAATTCTTAAAACATTTTAATATCAACAATTACTGGGCAAGAACTGCTGGTGTGTGATGACTGTAAATTCGTAAAATAAATAAAAAGTTTTATCACAGTTCGTGCCATATGCAGTGTTGTTAAAAGTATTGTAACAAATTATAAAACCAATTTATTTATAAACAAAATATTTACACGATTAGAACTACACGTAACTAATTAAAAACAAGGATATTTAGGAAAAATAATTGCATTAATTTATGTATTACTATCACTAGGTCCGCACTTTTTAATTGTTCCTAAAATTGATACTTGTTTATGTTAACAACACGTACACGACGTATTTATGTTTCACTAGCACGGCCACTTTATTTATTTATCTTAGCACACACGTTAAATACTTATTTATTTAAACCGATAAAAATCTTCTTCTCAATTTAATTCGAAAACTGATCCAAGCTTCCTTTGAATCGTTTTTGTATATTTTTGTTATCTGTGTCCAAAATATTCAAGATCCTTTGGTCATTTTAACAATAATTTTGCGAACGATTTACTGTCCCTTTCTTAACTAAATGCAACACCGGTAGAAAGGATCGTGGCGGCAGCAGCTCTCTCCATTTCGGAAACTTCTTTGAGCATAAAAACAGCATTCTACTTGAATGGTAACTATAGACCAACACTTGAAGGTATGTTTATCGGAAGACGACCTCCAACATATTTCGAACTGTCCTCCAATTCAATTCTAAGCCTCAACCAAGCTTGTGTGCTGCCAGTTTCTTAATATTGTAGAACTCCATTTTTCTTTTGAGATTCTATAATGCTCGCCACAAATTTTCGTATAACGGCTTTGCACGTGAGTATTTCTTAGTGACCAGATACGAAATGAAGCGTTAGACATCATGTAGTTTTAAAACCTTTCCGAGCGCCGGTTGCTGTCTTCGTAGTTCATCTAATCGTCCAAACTTCTTCTTAAATAAGACTGCAACCCATGTGGATATTTCAATCATTGTAATCGTAATCTTTTCTTGTTTGAAACAGGTCTTGTTCTATGGTTGTTACTCCGAACTTAGTCTTGCCAGAACCCCCGTACATGCTCAGCAACTCTTGGTTCTGCTCGTTATTACTTTGGTTCAGAACCTGATCGTGTGTAATGTTGTTATTGCCAAGAAACGGGGCTAGACGATCAATGCGGATTACGTTTTCTTTAGGGTTTTGTTCCTTGACGTCATATCTCGTCTTTATTTTGTCGCCGACAATTTGTGTGATTTTACAGCTCGCCAAGAAGGTGTATTTGTTCCCTGAATCAGATTCTGGGAACGGCCCTGCAATGTTAATCGCAACTCTCTCCAAAGCGCTTTCCACGTTATACTGTTTCATCGATGTTTTGCGCTTTTTGGTTATACCATTTCCTGATACGCAGACCGTGCACTTACGGCACCATTCTATAACGTTCTCTCTGCAGATCACCTTTCTCCAATGTCTTACGGCAAAGTGTCCTTTTGATGTACCATCATGTACACTCGTGACAACCGGGTCTTTGGCACTACCAACTGTAGTCAATTTTTTGTGCCCTCGACAGTTTCTAGGGATTGTTTAAAAAGACCGTCTTCTACTTTTAAAGAGTTTCATTGCACCTAGTACGATTTGATGTTTCTTCTTTTCAGGTTGGCCGTCGGCCGATTTCTTTCTAGTTTAGGAGTACCCTTATTTCGGGATTGTTTTCTTGTTTGTGACGCACTTCTTAGGTTTCTACTCGTCATTAACCATAACAGTTCTCCGAAAGACCTTTTCTTCAATTTGCGAACAATAGCTACGGTTTACCGGACATGGTCTTTTAGACAAGGCATCAGCGTTCCGATTATTGCTTTCTGCACGGTGTTCTATGTCATAGACATACTCTTGCAGTCTTTCGATCCATCTTGCTACTTGTCCTTCCGGATTACGAATTATTTTAGTGGATGGAAAGCGTTTTCATAGTCGTCTATAATAGGTGCACGACCCAAGGAATCTTTGGACTTGATTGTCGATTGGTCTTGGCCCTGCTTACACTGCTCGGATTTTGTATGGGTCGGCCCTTACTTCATCTCTAGCTACGACGTGGCCAAGGTATTGCCCTTCCTTCTTAAATACGTAGAAATTTTTTGGGTTCAGTTTTAGATTTGCCCCTCGTAGTCGTTAAACATCCTTTTTTAAGTTATTCAACTGTTCTTCAAACGACCTTCCAACTACGATCACGCCGTCTATGTAAACCAAGCACGTCTTCCAAGACAGTCCGCGCAAGATGGTCTTCATGAAACGCTTAAACGATGCAACAGCGTTACACAGGCCGAAAGGCATCACAGTGAACTGCTACAAACCAGTTTTAATTGTAAACGCTGTTTTTTTCACAATCTTTGAGTTCCAATTCTACCTGCCAGTTACTACTTTTTAAATTCAACGTGGAAAACTACTAGAATCCTGAAGAAGGTCTAACGTGTCGTAAATTCTTGGTAAAGGGCAGCTGTCTGATTTGACCACGTTGTTAAGTTGTCTATAGTCTACGCAAAATCTCGTTGATCCATTTTTCTTTTTTACGAGTATCATTGGGGACGCCTATGGGCTATTTGAAGGTTCAACCACACATTTTCTCTCCATATCTGTAATTATCGGTTTCTTCTCTTTTTGGCAAATGAAGTTGACGTGGATGTTGTCGTATTACTAATTTTATGTTTCACCACATTAGTTTGTTCTTTGGAACCACTCTCCAGAGCAAACACATCTTGATACTGTTGGATACACACTTTAACTTCAGCCAGCTGGTATTGACTGAGCTTTTGGCATTTAGAGATAAGAATTCCAATAGTCCAATAATGGATCTGAGTAGTCTTTTTTCAACTAAGTCGCCTTCTATTAGTTCAGTAGCGTGAATGTAGTCTTTCCAGAGATTTTCATCCAGGCGTGCCATTACCACACTTTCAGTCTTTGCAGCAAAGTCACGTTTTTACTCAATAAGACTTGTACGGCTGTTTTCTCTGACGAATGAAAATGAATTTCTTCATTGTCTTTTTTAGTGAAGTCAGCTACCATTAATTGATGGTCGAGTACTCCTTTTCCTATTCCGATTTTTCCGTAATATGTCCGGATGAATGATGGTTTTTGTCGCTCCAATGTCAACTAGTAACGGAACACTTACGACCATTAATTTTGCCATCGATATAAATGCTAAGCAATTGCTTCCTAAGCGATGCCATTTGAATGGCATAGATGAGATGAACTTTAATCTGTTTTAGTCAACTAGTTCCAAACTTTCAAACGCTCTTTTTGTCTTCTTCTTAGGTTTAGCGCGATGTACGTGGCTTATTTTACCGCAGTTCAAAATTGTCACTTCGCTTTCCTGAAGTATTCATCGCGTTATATCCTTTATGCTTTCTTGTGTTTGCGCGGGTACTTCTGCTGGACAACGGAGTTTATTACCGTTTCGTTGCGATGTTTGTTTTGCTGTTTCAAACTCCAAAGCATGCACTAAAGCATTACCTAGCGTCTTAGGTCAAGCTAACCGTAAAGTTTACTGCGTTTTCGTGTTTCGAAGCCCGTCAACGAAGGTTTGAATAACCAATTGCTTCAGAAAGGTATCTGGTCCTGTAGGATACGCAAGTTGTCGGTCTGGGAATGTCAGCTTCAAACTGTTGAAGACTCTCTGCAACTTTCTGAACCCCTCATTATAAATACCTTAATTCGATTTTGTAGCTTTAGGTAGTACCTTTTCGTTTGTTCGTGAAGCTCTTCAAATAATATTGCTAAAAAATTAGGTGGTTATAGGTCTCCAATGGTCCGTTCAAAAATGATTAATTGCCACAAAGCAAAATGGAATTATGCGACACACGTTTGCACTTTACAGAATCAATTCTTTGATACGATAATTTAACTCGGATACAAGTAAAACGTGAAAACCGTAAAACATACAAACTACGATCCTTCTAATAACTTAAACTTTTACTGAATCCAATTATAACCTTTAGGACACCCGTACCAAAAATTAAGGGTTGAAACCTATCAAAAACTGCATTTTCAGGATGAAAGTTATAAAAGAACTTCCTTGTTAAAACGAAAACTACCCATATATATATATACATAAACTTGGTTACCATCACTAAATTTAAAAACTGTGACGTAAAATCTTCAAAAGAAATCAACAATACAATACAACAAATAATAAATGTTATCTGGAAAACGAATTGGTATTTTAACAAAGCGAAGCTCCTTTGCATTATGATTTACAAGTTCGATAATATCTGTACTAACAATTTACGAATCAATAGATTGAAAGAAGGGAGCCATGTTACGTGCTTTAAATTCTAAAACTGTGCTACTCTGTATATTCTTAGTTGATTTGAAGTTGCCTCCAAATGTGGGTCACGATCCTTTACTGTAAAAGTTAGCATCGACGGTGGAAAAGTTCTAAAAGGAAAAATCGAACCTATAAGTAATGCCACGCGATAGGCAAATACAATTAATATTGTCAACAGCATACGATACACTCTGGTCTGCGTAATCCTCAGAAAGGTTACCTTTTAGCTATTGTAGAGTTCGTAAGTTACCAGTTTGACACGGCTATCTTCAGGTAGCTTAATTAGAGGGGAGCTAGTAGGAAAACGTTTTCTGAAAGTAACTCTGGATTTGGGTAAGTCATATTTTAGATTTTATTTATTTTGTCACTACGGTGCTTCTCACACGAATTATATTTGGTCATCATGTGGACTGCTGAGTTTTTGCAAGATTTACGTAAACGCAGAGTTAAAACATGTCATGTTATTACTCCTGAAATACTTCAGAATGTTTCAGAACGTTTTTATCAAAATCTTTAATATTGCATGGAAATTGACGGCGAGCGTTTTAAGCAGTTAATCAAGGAAAATTGTATTGTGCATAATTTTTTTTTCGTAATACATAAAAAAATAATTTATTTAAAAATTAAAAGATTGTTCATTCTTTGCCTTAGAGGTGCAACTTACAATGCTGACAAATGGCAGTAAACGTAGCTCTCCTAAAAGTGCACTTGACCTACTCAAACTTTTTTTAGTTTTTAATTGCTTTAAACCTATTTTTTATTTTGTGTTTTTCAACTTCAAATTCTTTATCAAAAATTAATAAAACCCAAAAAAAATAGTGCATTAAATTAAGAAAAGGAATACCAAAGTGTAAGTTGCCCCATCATCCCAATTCAAATTTTAGAGATGAAATTGTTTAAGGGTAAAATTTATTATAAAAGAATATAAAAATTGACATGTTTTTTTTTTAATTCTATTGCCTATAAACTTCTCTGTAAAGTTTTCGTTGGGTCACTCTGTAGGAAAGTCAATGCGACTATTATAAGTGGTGTAAAAGAAATACAATTATGAAAATGTTCAAAGACTGTTGTGTTATAAGAGCTTTTCACTGTAGACTAAATATTCGTGTTGCAAATAACTAAATATAATTCTTTATCTGAAATAAAAGACAAAGCCATATACACCAAAAAAATCCTACACATTAACTTTTTGATTTGCGCAGATAATGTCATTGTGATATTCACCACTCCGAAGATGCAAGCTCCATGGTCTTACAAAACGTCAGTTTGTTTGGGGCAATGCGGCAAATGTTAAGTTCTACTTCGTGTTTTGGCTCTCAACGAGAGACTAGAAACAATATTTATTATAATGCAGTTGTTTATCTTGAAAGGCATTCTTCATATTTATGTTACATATTTAAATTGAGGACATTAGCTTTAAGAAAAAATTCAGCCCATGGAGTAAACGAAAATGAACGAAAGCATGGTATAAAACTTTCATTGTTTTGGTTGAGACACGATTTTTAAATCCTGTAAAAGTTTTAATAGTTAGATTTTTTTTTAATTCACTTTTTTAGTTTAAGTTATTTAAACGTTCGAGAAGTTATCTACAAATTCAAGAGCCTTCTGGAAGCTGTTATCCATCTTCTAACAAATATACTGAAAGATAGGGAACACTCGAGAAGGATTTCCAAATGTGTATAAATACCAAAGAAACAATCGTAGGTCAGTTGTTGCCGTAATGCGAATACAGCAGTGTTAAGAAGATTATTCAAGTCTAAATAAATAAGTCGTTAGCACGCGTGTATACATAAATATAGCGCGTGTGTAAATATACGGAGAATAATCTTGTACTACGTGATTTTAATGTAAACAGTGTGTGAAGCTATCTGCAGACTTTACCTTATCTTAATTAGTGTAAGTGTTTTTATTAAATATTATTAGATTTAATTAGTTTGGTTAATTTACAAGTGTACATATTTCTAGTATAAGTAAAACATATTTTTAGTCGTTTAAATAAATTAGTTTTAATAATAAAACTCGTAGCAGTGGCGTCAGTGTGGGGTATCGTTCGCGAATTTTAGTGTAAATATCATTAAGAAATATCGCTTCTTTAATAAAAACATTAAATGCGTAAATAACTGTTAAGTTCGCGATACGCGTGTTTATTTATAAAGTGTAATCATAGCTAAATTCGTTAAAATAGTGTTTATTAAACTTTTTCTTTTAACAAGTGCGTGATCGCGATATTAATTAAAGTCGTTTCCGTACACTAGTGGTATAATATTAACAAGTGGATCGTTATTAAAATTTTGTGTTATACAAATAATTCATTTTAAAAAGTAGTGTAATTAAACTTTTATATTCGTATCATATTTAAGTTTATGCCGGTGACGCGTTTGCAAAAAGTGAAAATGGATTCAAAAATATTTGAAATTCTCGAATCGATGAATAAAAATATCCAAGAAAAACTGTTCGAAAATTCTCAGAAGATGGAAAAAAATTCGCAGAAAATAGAAGAAAAGTTTTACGAAAATTTACAGAAAATTGAAGAAAAACTGTCGGAAAATTCCAGAAAACTGGAAGAAGATTTAAGAAAAATGGAAGAAAAACTCTCTGAACATTCTCAGAAAATGGAGGAAAGTTCTAGAAGTTTAAAAAAAAATACGAACGAGCATAGAAAATCAAATCAAAATTGTTCAAGGAGAAACTCAAGCAGACATGTTAAATCTAAAAGAATAAATATGCGAAATTCTGGAAAACGGAAAACAATCTATGAATGAGAAAATAGAAGCTATAGAGGACAAATTAGAAGACAGAATAACACTGCTTGAAGAAAGAATGAACCAAATGAATTACCATGGTGAAGGAAGTGTCACGAGTGAAGATTTAATAATGGACCGTCGGGAAGAAACAACCCACAAGTTTAAGATTGTACCGCCAAACTTTGAAGGTGAAGCTCTACGGTCTACCTACTACAAGCAGTTCAAAGCCACAGCTGCAGCTAATGGTTGGAACAACAAGCAGAAAGCGACGTCTTTAATAGTGTCCTTACGTAGAGAAGCGCTTAGAATTTTACAAACTGTTCTTGACCACCTATAAGAAAATTGCGAACTCTTAATATCACGATAAGAAATGAGATATGGAGATGCCCATCTTCAACAAGTCCATCAAGCTCAAATTAAAAGTCGGGTTCAGAAAGATGCCGAAAGTCTTCAAGAGCCATTACTGGTGGTATGGAAGTCCTACCATATGTGGTGTATAAGGCAGAACGAATTTATGATTTATGGACCATTGCTGGGCTCAAGGAAACCCGATACAATCGTTCAAAGTCTGGTTGGTTTGACTCTTGCACGTTTGAGGACTGGTTTTTATCAGTTGTAATCCCCTGGGCTAAATCCAAGCAAGGGCCAAAAGTAGTAATCGGCGATAACCTATCCTCACACTTAAACGTTAACATCATTGCTGAATGTCAACGGAGTAATATTAAATTTGTGTTTCTACCGCCACATTTGACTCACCTTACTCAGTCCCTCGACGTTGAATATTATCGCCCGATGAAGGGAATGTGGAGGAAAATACTTCAATCCTATAAAATTCAGAGTCCTCGGGAAAAAACACTTAACAAGACAGCTTTTCCAAGGTTATTGAAAACATTAATTGAGCAGCTAAAATTCACAGACATACGAAATGTAACCAATGCATTCAAGGCTACCGGAATTATCCCATTGGATCGTCATCAAGTTGTTAAGAGACTTCCAAAAGCAAGAGGTGAAGAACATGTGAGTAACAGAATAAGCGATACATTGCTCAATTTTTTAAAAGAAACAAGAATTCAACCCATCACACCAACTTTAGAGAAAAAAAGAAAGAAAATGCTGAAGGTTGTTCCTGGAAAATCAGTCACATATGAAGAAACCTCTGAACAAGAACCTGAGCAACAAGAGGATGAAATCGTCTCAAAAAATGAAGACAAAGAATACATTTTAGTGAGCGAACAAAACGAAACCACTCAACTAGAACAAGATCTGGAGGAAGACGATAACGAAATCTCAAGGATAATACCAAAACCTGGAAAATATGTTGTAGTTGCATTTGCAACAAAAAAAACTGTTCGCCACTTCGTGGGGAGATAGTTGAAGTTAATAGACCAGAATTGCTCATAAAGTTCTTGAAAAAAAAAGGAGAAAGTTTTGTATTTCCAAATGAGGATGACATCTCCGCCCAGCAAGAAGATAATATTGTTGAATATTTAACAGAACCGACTGTTAGAAGAGGAGAAGTTCGAAAATAAAAACTTTCATAAATATACATTCTAATCGAATTTGTTGGAAATAAGAGCCAAAGAGTTTAAGTTTTATATTTTTATACAAAGAGTTACATTTTTATTTTATTGTTTTAATGGTTTTTTAACGATTTTTTATATCATGAAATAAACAATCTTACAAAAAACCCTTTTTGTTATAAATTCAGTTTATATACACCAGACAATCATTGCGATTGGTTTGCACGCCCTCTAAGAGATCGTCCGGTAACGGGCAATGCGATTGGCCCAGCAGGAAGTGGTAAGAGGTGAAAAAGAAGACAAGATCACAAGACAATAGGCTTAAAGCTTTGAATTCATAACGTGCACTGTTTGTAATAATACGGTGTTCAGTCCCTCATACGTCAAATTCGCATTACGTAATATTTTATGAATGTGCGATTTGATTGATTTAATATTAGACGCGGGCGAAATAAAACGCCAACTCTTCGGACAGTAGGTAACTGTTTTAAATTTTTTTATGTAATGTTTGTAACTGTTTAGAAGTGGCAATAATTTTTTTGGCATTCTCGGTAAACATTGACGAAGACTTGCCACGCCTTAAAATAAATCTTCATGAACTTCAATGAATATCTGCGAGGTTCGACTAGTAACTCAATCCAAGTCGCCTTGGAACTCATGCAAATGAATAGGACAATGTAAGCCTTTACTAACTTATGGCTTCTAGTGTAGCGGTCACGTATATAAACAAGATCCTCAAAATTTACTACGGTGGAAAAGAAACAAAACAGGTGCATTATAAGGTAAATTGAGGGCAGATCGCCCATTAAGTTAATCGCAACTCTTGGACTAACCCTAAAACAGACTAGGCAATTCCTCGTAATAAACATGTTTAGTGAATGCGTTACGTTTTGGTAGCAATAGCAACTATGAATTTTTGAAGTTCCCTGATTTTGTTGACAAAGTCTAGTTAGCGTTGATCACGAGTCATCAAGTTCGGTAACAAAAAGATTACCGAGGCGTCTGGACTCCAAAGAAGACCGAAAACTCATCTCATTTGCAAAATCATTACTGCTGCTAGTGATGATGGCAAAATTGGAGCAATTCGGTAGTGCAAGATTTGAAGAACCGGGCGATTCTAATTTGATGGAAAAAACTCAGAAACCGGAAACTCTCAAACCATAACATTTCGTTAAGTATGTTGGACGGAGCAGTCAGATATTAAATCTGCTAGATTGTCGGCACTTTTGCAATGAAAAGAATTAGCACCATTAATTTTTGAATTAGGGCAATGCGGTTTGCTGGAAAGGTTTTAAAGTTTTGAATCGGTTTGGAGCTGCTTGTATCCAACCCAACGTTATTTTAAAACCTTTCTAGTAAAAAATATCTTTTATTCCCCTAGGAAAAATAGTTCGAACCTCATCTGTAAGTTCGGCTACCATAACGGTTGTAGATAGTTCTAGACGAGAAAGTGTTACTAGTTTGAGGGGAGCTACGCGACTTTTTGAACAAAGAAGTCGCACTCTTACAATATTTGGAAAAACAAAACGTACGTAGATGCAAGCCCTATGAGCTTGAGTGTTTGCATCGCCAAAGCCATGTAATCAACAAAAAAAGCTTCAGTAGATAACACGTATCGTCGGGTTTTAATAGTGGCCGGTTTTGACAAGCTTGAGAACAATTTGTCTACTCACCTTGGAAAAGCATAGGAATAGACTCATCCCAGTTTAGTTGCAGTTTCTACACTTCCTATATGATGAGTTAGGGGGTTATGATAATAGGCTCTAATAGGACAAACAATACCGGAAGAAGTAAAGAAGGAAATTTTGTACTGAAATTCATGAAAGTAGGAATGCTATTAAATGCTTAAAGCCTTCAATTCAGTTTCTCTGAAGATTAACGCAACGCTGACAGAGAGCTTCGAAAAGTACAAGATCATTAGGAAGTTTTCTCAAAGGATAGCCTGTTTGCGACATTATTTGAACGACGTTAGCAATCAAAGTCTTGGCGGAATTAGCAACCGAAACAAAATCGTCCACGTAGAAATCCTTTAGTATCTTGCGGAATGCTTCTGAAAATGAAGTTTTGTTTTGTTTAGAACCAAGTTTTGCTAACACTTAGTGGCAACTTAAGAAGAACTTGTCAACCTACGGGTTTAACTGCAACACTTTTATGTTATTAAAGAGATGGCTCCATCACAAAATAGTTTGAACCCTTCTCTGCTCAGGCATTAACTAAACTTGCCTATACATTTTTTTGCAATCGACCGTATTGCGGTATGGTATGGCCGGAAATTCAAAAATATAGAAAAGAGGTATCGTTGTACAACTGAACCAGAAATCTGGCAAACGTTTAAACAAAGTACGGAATCGGTCTATGCGCTACCGGTGAATACAACGCTCAACTTTGTGGTCGTAGATTCTGAGTACACTAC
Organism: Aquatica leii; assembly: GCA_035610365.1. Taxonomy (NCBI): domain Eukaryota; kingdom Metazoa; phylum Arthropoda; class Insecta; order Coleoptera; family Lampyridae; genus Aquatica; species Aquatica leii. The sequence continues at coordinate 20,451,905 of CM069432.1, read as the reverse complement.
GCCATGGTGAGGAAGAAAATGGAAACCATGGTTGTTCCGCAGTGGCACTCAATAAGATGACGTAGGTGAAAGTACTCCTGCATGAATTGGTAGTATACTGTTTTAATTGAGGATTCTTGTTCGTTTTTCTTTCAAACAAGTAAAAGCGATTGAGAACTATTTAATACGAAGATCCAAGTTTGTCGATCCAATCGTTGAAAGGAATCAATACGACGTATTTCCCGTCTATTGAGCGATGTGGCGTTAAGTCACCATGATCTTCGCAGAATCTTTCCTCTGTTGAGAGCAATAATTTTGTCAAGGACAGAGACACGTTCTGAATCTATCAACACCTTTCATGTCAAAATCGAGTGAAGATAAGAACACTGCAGTTTGTTATCGATTATGGGAGAGTTACAAAATCCGACCAGTAACCAAGTAACTTAATTTGGATTTTTTAAGAACAGGAATGTCTAATCTAATAGCAATTTGACCGAAACATAGCAATTCGTAGAACAACAATACTCCAATGAAGAGATCAATATCAAAAGAAATATTGAACTGTGGATTTGTGAGTTTGATGTTGTGTGTTATATCACACTTCGAATTTGGGATGTTATTCGGGCAATAACTAACCAGGCCAGTGCCTTTTGAAAATTAGTAGTAGTAAATAAATTAGAAAAATTACAAATTAATTCATTAGCTACAAGGCATATATTCTCAAACCTCCCTGGCTAATAATATAATGGGTTTATTACAAATAAAGGTGATTCAACTGGTTTATCTGTATGCTCATGATCGATTTAAAGGTCTAAAACCGGCTACACACGGTCCGGCAGGCATCTCAATTCAAATTGAACAGTTTGCCTAAAAGCCAGTCACCAAATGGACTGACGAATCTGAAATGTTTTTCAGTCTCAATCATCATAGCTTCTAGTGGCAACGAGATGTTAGCACTTTTTAATTCAGTAGTCATTTTTTCGAGTAAATAAAACAAAAGAAAACGTACAGTATGGTGTAAACAATGGTAGTATTTTTCATGTGAATTTGCTCGATGGATTGAAGTTGGCTCCAAATAATTGGCACAATTATCTACGTATGGATGAAGATACGTATCTGAAGCTTTTATCAATGATAGTGCCTTTGATAGAAAGAAAAAAACATTGTAATGAGAGAAGCAATCCCACCTTAGAAATGATTGACCGTGACCTTAAAGTTTTTAACTACCGGAAGAACCTCCAGCTTTTCACTATTATATAACCGCGTTATATTATTTTTGAAACTTGTAAGGCAATAGGGAAGTTATACGCAAAGATTTTATGAAGGTAAAAAATAAGTTTCTTGAAGATTAAACATATAAACAAACATTACGTTTCTTCACTAAAAAATACAAAAAAAGTCTAGTTATCAGTATTAATTTGTGCGTGGTAATGCATGATTCCATTTATTAAATGATGAAAAAAATCATTTTGATAGTGATGTGAAGATTTGGAGTTCCGTAGTAGCAACTGCTGCTGTTAAGATAGGAAATAGATGAATGATTGAGATAATGTTCTTTTGAAGATAAAGAGTTCAGTAACATTAACTGATGTGGTGATGCTAATGTTAAGAAGAGTTAAAAGCTTAGGCGGTTAAGATAGGCACTGGGTGAAGGATAGCGATTAGCTGAGGGTGGTTGATAAGTCAATTAATAATAAGTTGTTAAATTCTACCCACAGTTACGAAAAGTATGTCATTATTGAATTTTTCTGCAAGGCGTCTCTGATCATTTTTTAAATCTCTGAGCTTCATAGTGACGTTTTTAACGACAATGTCGAACCGGTCATCTCCTGTGCGCGGTTGTTCGGAGTGGTTATTGACGGTCTCTAGTACTTTTTGCGTTTGTTTGGTCATCTTGTATTCGAGGTCGGTCTATGGCAAAACTAAGACTCTGAAGCCACGCCTGAAGTAATTTTAATAGGATCTTGAGTTTGAAATTCGGTTTCAGAGCCGACTAATTCTGTGTTTACACTATCAGCATATAAATCGTCTTGTTACAAAACATTTTTATGAAATAGGTTCCATAGAAAGAAGTATGTTCGAACGTAAAATTTTATGCAGGGTGTTACTTAATCATACTCATAAACTCAGCATGCAAAAATTAAAAATTTTTTCACTTTTTTATTTTTTTTTTATTTTCCACGACTAAAACACGCCTGGAGACATTTCTCAGAGCTTTGAGAAACTTTGGAATTTTTTCCATTGTTTTGGGCTATTGACTGCAAGCATGTGATCATCATTTTCCCACCTGGTAAAAGATCGTATTCTTATAATTTTTATAATATGTCTGATGATGGTGTATTACAAACATCACGAGCAACGAAAATTTATTCGGAGTGCTGACAGCTAGATTCAGAATAATTCAGAATAATGCAGAAACCATATCAATGGCTTGCTGCATCTTACATAACTCTCTAATAGCTAAGTCATTAAGAACATATACCCCTTCAGAGTGTTTTGACTATGATGATACTGATACTGAGCGGTGTAACAAATTTTCTCGAGATTTTAATATGTCTAGTTTGCAACGAAGACCATTTGGAAACACAGCGAATGCAGCAAAAGAAGTTAGGGATGCTTTTATGAGTTACTTTGCGCATAAGGGTAAAGCTTCTTGGCAAAATAAACTCTTTTTTTTAAGACCTTTGATTTGTTTTTCTTCAAAGTCAGGTATTTTAGTTTTATTGGAATATGGACCGCCAGGTGTTTTTCCACTGTTTCAGAGGTATTCCCTTTGATTTCCGTTCTCCTGGGATACCCTCTAGAGCCGTACGAACCATTCTCTCTTTGTCAGTTTTTTTACGTAATCATTTCATTGACGTCTTCTTTGTTGTTCCCATTTTACCACATCATCCACTTCGCACGTTCTTCTTATTTTGTTATTCCTAAATCTGTCTCTGAATGTTTTTCCGGCGATCATTCCTAACGTTCTCATTTCTGCTGTCTTTAACATGATTTTGTTTTGTTAGTGTCTGCTGTTGTCTCGATTCCATAAGCTAGTACAGGTCTTACAATTGCTTTATATATCTTTATTTTGCTATCCGTTGGCATATATTTGTTATTTCACACCATAACTCTGAATCATCAAGATGTAACGGCGTCTCTATTTATTTGATTTTTTAATTATTGCACTGGTTTATGGTAACTCATTGTATCTAGTCAAAAGTATTTAAAATCCGTAACTTGCTTTATACTGCTTCTTTTAATTTGAATTTTGCGTTTTACTAGGTCTTTGAAATATGTCATCATTTTTTTTGTTTGAAATTTTCATATTATATTTGAAAGAAACGGAAAGCTTGTCTCCGATAGTCGTTTTCCGTTTCTGACATGACCGACGTAACCAAATGGGCTGAGGCTGTCCCCTTGTCTAGTTTCGTTTGGTGTTGGTATATCTTTAGTTGTTTGATTACTGACTTTAATAACCGTCGTGTTGTTGGTATTTAGTTGATATATGTTAACGATTTCCGAAGATACATGTCGTTCTTCTAAAATAAGATTGATGAAACAGGCATACAGCGGTTTGTAAAATTCGATAGACTTTTCTTTGAGCTGTTTTTTCTGAAATCTTATTGTTCGTCTCTGTTTTTGATTTAAGATTAATGATAGAGGTGAACAGTTTCATGGTTGTGCATAAGAGACTTACCCTTCTATAGTTTTCGGGATTTGTCTGTTGTCCTTTCTTAAAGATAGGTTTGGTAATTCTTGTCGGTCGGGATTGTGCTTTTGCTTAAAATTTCATTAAATAGAATTGTTAGACGTTTAGCCAGTTTCTTGCTTCCACATTTAACAAACTCATTTGGGATATTGTCAATTCCTGGCGCCTTCCTGTTTTGTAGCTTTTTTATTCCTGAGATTATATCATTTATTCTGAACTTTATTTGTACTTATTCTCCTTGTTCTATCACTTCGGAGTTTTCCTCTAAATCATATAGTTTTTTTAACATACTCTTCCCATTCGTCTTTGTTTGCATAAATTCGTTGATTGGCTTTTTCCTGTTTTTTAGCAAAGTAAATCGTTGCCAGTATTCTGTTTTAATGCTTCTGATTTTGGAGTTTACTTTATTTCTAACCTGTATATATTTGTTATAGTTTTCTTGTGTTGGTGAGCTTTTGTATTTTACGTGGGCCATTTTCTTTTCTTTGGCTAGTTCTTTTACCTCTATGGTAAACCATGATTTTTTTGTGTGTTGGAAATGTTAACTTTTCTTGTTCCAATTGATTCTTTTGCAGTTATTGTTATTCATTTTTTTAGATTGGCCTATATAGTATCTACATCGTCGGTTTTAAAATTTTGTGTTGTTAATTTACAAGTTCTGTTCTTATATAGTTTTCTCGTGCTTTCCACATGTAGTGATTCCAAATTGTATTTCTCTATGTAGTTTGGTTCGTGATTTATTTTTAAGGGTTTTCCTATTTTTATTTTATAGAGGACAAGGTTATGGTCTGTCCCTGTGTTGGTCGAGGTCAGCGACCATGTATCTAGTATATGTATCTGCCGGTATTATGTAGTCAATCATAGATTTGTATCCCTGGGAGTTGTGAAACATATACTTATGTTCTCGTTTATGCTGATAGAATGTATTGCTTATTCTCAGTTCAGCAAAGGTCGATTAGCTGTTTGCCGTTTTCATTACTTATGGCCTCATTAAACTTTTGTTTTACCCCTGGTATCTTGTCATTTCTTATTCTGGCATTTAGGTCTCCCGTTAGGATTATTTTCTGACTCTGATCGGTGTTTCCTGGTATATTTTGTAGCTTTCTCTAGAACTATTCGATTTCTTCTCTTGGTTTTGTTATATCAGATGCATATGTGCTAACTAGATATAGAACTCTGCTGTTTAGTTTAAAACTTACTTTCAGTATTTTGTCATTTATATACTTTTTGTTATGAAGTAGTATTCCTACTATTGAATGTGCTCGTGCGTGTTTGGGCCTGCCAAAGTATAGCAGGGTGTATTTTTCATAGCTTGCTGTTCCTAGCTCTTTCTTTTTAGTTTCTGAAAGAGCACAAGTATCTATTTTGTGTGTGTTCATTTCTCTTATGATTTTTGTTTCTTTTGCATTCCATGTCTGGATGTTTCAGCATGCTATCCTAATTATGGTATTTCTTTTCCATAATCGTGTCATTTTACCTGTCGTTGTCAACGAGAGTTTCCGTCCTGTTTCCGAGGCCTGATTTTCTGATCTGTAAATTGTCATGATTTTTTTACATTGGGCAGGAGGCTGGCTTAACCCAAAAACAATCTTCAGTTTACCAGAGAGGGCAGATAGATGGCAGCGTACGTTGCGCAACTCATTTCATGGAAACTTAAAATGCAAGTATATAATATTGCTAATAACTCGATAAAAGTTATTCCTTTTATAAGATTAAGAATTTTTTTATATAGTATTTGTAGTTATAGTTCAAGAATTACCAGACTTGCAAAACATTGATTTTTCTTAGTATTGTCAAAGCATAAACTAGGAAGTAAATATCTATGGTAAACTACATTATCGTAAAAAAATCAGAAGCTTCTACGAAACGTCAAGATTAGAACCAATTACGTTAGTAAACACAAAATAAAATTCGTAATTCGATAATTAATCGAAACCAAATCAAATCACGTCATACGATTCTATTTAAACGATTTTTGATTTATTCACTATCTCGTTAAAAACCAGTTTTGCAATTTTTCTTAATCGTGTCTTGTTCGGGTTCAAGGTTGTTCTTCTTTAAACTGGTTAAGTAATTCGAAATTTATTAGAAGTTAAAACAAAATAATCTATTTTGATGAAATTACTTATACAGATAAGAGATACAATAATAAAAACAAAGTGACATCTGATTTTTGTGGTCCAATTTGTGTATAAATACCAAGTCGTTTGCCGGAGTTTGCAGTATTGCTTATTTGTACGTGTTAACATATTCGAACAAAATGAAAGCTGTTGTAAGTACTTAAATATTTCTTTTATTTTTTTTTATTTGTATTTTCTTTTAGTTTGTTGTATTTGTATGTATGCTTGTTGCTGTAATGGCGACTTACGGCGGTTACGGTGGTGGTCATCATTCTTCAGGGGGACATTATGATGACCATTATGGAGGCGGCCACCATGGCGGCGGCGGTCATCATGGTGGTGGTCACTATGACGGGGGTCATCACGGAGGTGGCCATCACGGTGGTGGCCATCACGGTGGTGGCCATCACGGTGGCGGTCATCACGATGGCGGGCATCATGGCGGTGGGCACGGTTACGGTTATTAAATAAACGTGATGAAAACCAGAAAAACGCGCTTTTTAGAAATCTTTAGAAAATTGTACATTTGTTAATATTTAAATAAAATTATTTTATTTTAAGAAAAAAGAGGTTTATTTCATATTACAGTTAATTGTAAAAATTAAAAACTTTTAATAAAAGTGTCTTTTTTTACTTTTTCTAATTGTTTCAGCACGCACTTTTGGTAAATTACTTACTAGGTATCCAGACATAATTTTTCAGTTCAAACTTACTAACAAAAAAAACAATTACTGGGCAAGAACTGTGATATTGACTGTCAATTGGTAAGATAAATAAAGTTTCATCACAGTTCGTTCCGTCTTATTTAACATGTGTAGTGATGATAAATCTTATATTCTTAGCCAAATGTAGTGTTGTTAAAAGTATTGTAACGAATTTTAAAATTAATTTATTTATAAACAAAATAGTTACACGATTCGAACTAACGTAACTAATGAAATCTAAGGACATTTAGGAAAAACAATTAAGTACATTAGTTTATGTATTCCTATCACTAGGTCCGGACTTTAACTGAGCACACACGTTAAATACTTATTTATTTAAACCGATAAAAATCTTTTCGATTTAATTGGAAAACTGACGCCAGCTTCCTTTGGATCGTTTTTATATATTTTAGTTGTTTGTGTCTAAAATCTTCAAGATTCTTTGGTCATTTTGACAATAATTCGAAAACGTTTCACTGTCCTCTTCTTAAGACTAACTAAATGCGACATCGGTAGAAAGGATCGTGGCGATAGCAGTAGCTCTCTCTATTTCGGCAATTTGTTTGAGCATAAAAGGAGCAGTCAATAGACTTTTCCTGACTTGATTATCTACTGGGATGGTAAGTGCAGACCAACACTTGAACGTCTGTTTCTCGAAAGACGAGTTCCAACATATTTCGAACTGCAATTCAATTCTACACCGCAATCAAGCTTGTGCACTGCCAATTTCTAATATTGGGAAACTCCATTTCTCTTTCCACGTATTTCTTGGTGACCAGATAGAAAATGAAGCGTTATTCATCATGTAGTTTTAAAACCTTTTTGACCGCCGGTTGGTGTTTTCGCAGTTCATCTAATCGTTTAAACTTCTGCAATCCCTCTGGACATGTCAAGATTCTCACTCACGCAATCTGCGATGGCGTACTCTTTTCTTATTTGGAACAGATCTTGTTTTTCTTCGATTGCAACTCCGAACCTAGTCTTTCCAGAACCCCCGTACATAAGTTTATCGAAGTCGATTCTATTGACGTGATTTCTGGTTCTGCTTGTGATTACCTTGGTTCGCGGTTGGGCTTGCGTAACGTTGCTATCGCCAGCCAAGGGGGCTAGACGATTGATGTGAACCGCTTTTGACTTGCCACTGGGTGATTGTAGAAGGCGATATATGACGTATTGTTTATACCGTGAGTGCAGAAAGTGAAAATAAACTGGAAATTACCAATATTTAAGCTGAAACAAATCTAACTAATCAAAACTAAATCAAGTATGTTACGGACGAAATTTTTATTACGTACGACTGTGTATATTGACTTGAAATTAGATTCCGGTTTTGACGCCCTCTACCGATTTTTGGTCGCGACTGTCATTTTTACGACAAACTTTCGAAGCTGTCGATTGTCTAAAATGGTCGGTGCGTCTTAAGTAATTTCTTTTTCCAATACCATCCGGAATAATGGAAATTCAACTGTAATTACATTTAGTGCATAAAATATTTGAGGCGTCACAGGATAAGATAATTGCTGTCGTTTTATTAAAATTAGGTTGTAATTCTTTCTTTCTTGAACAGCCATTTTCTATCCGCTTCGAGCACATGTACGTTTTCAATAAAGGAATGGTGAATCGTAATTCCTACTAGGAAATCACGTTACCGTACACATACGCTTTTGGAAGGCGTTTGCTACGCCACGAAAACGAGGTCTCGATCAGCCTTACCGTGGGAGATGTTACTACCTGTGTATTACTCGATTGGGTTATCAGCCACCTGTTCTAAATTACTACTTATCTTATTCGATACACTGGAGTCCTATTTAATGCTAAAGACAGACGTTGATTGTGTTATCAGCCACTTGTTCTGATTTGCTGCGTACAGTAGTCGATACACCGGTTTTTATACATATTTAATGAATTATTAATACTAAATGTTTTAGCTTAATATTCTTTGTGAGTTGGTGTGTGACACGATTTGCGGTTAAATACTTATTACAGGCCACTGGAGAGGGAAAACGTTTTCTTCACGCCAGTGGAAGCTGGACTTCGGGTGAGTTACTTTAATTGATTTTTGTGTATATCGTTGTCACGAAAATTACTCACAAAATTTTGATTCATATTAACGATCGTAAATATATGTATTGTGTAGCTACCAATAAGGTAACTGTAATCATTCATTTTACTGTATCGCATACTGTGTGTGGGTGAAGAATATTTACTTCGACTTACTTTAAATGTGTGTTGTGTGTTGCCAATACTGCAGACATTCACGTACTAAATTTTCTATATAATCCTGTAAATTTACTTGTTGCGAAATCAAAGTTTACTACACTTGTTCATGCTTATTGTTAGTTCTCCTAGTAGTTAGGATTTCAGAATTCAATGTATAACGATCATTCTGCTACTCTAAGTTAAAGCTGTGATATTTGTTAACTATAATCTTGAAGTGATTAAATTCGTTAAGCTCTCTTGTTAATTTTCTCTCTCTTGTGGTTATTGTTCCTTACTAACTAATTTGGGCTACTCGATCAGCCGAGTATAAGGATTACGAACCTTCAATTGAGTTACAAGTTTGGATCGTCTGTCGTGAGCGAGACAGAAGTATTACGTTGGATCAGCTCTGGCGCCCTTAAGCATATTTTCTGTGTTTTCTGTGAACCTCCCCTACTCCCGAATATTGTGAGTTGGCCGTGCAAGGTTCGTAAAACCAAAAGCTTGTAACAAGTACTTGCTACAAAGATTAAAGATTAAATAGAGAAAACAGTGACGCGAGGCAAATAGACAAAAACACTACAAATAGAATAGAATTTTAATTTTAAAATAAAATACGGTACCTTAAGACATAGTTTCTAACATAAAACTATTAAAAGAATTAAATAAAATCAAGACCAAAATAGATAAAGTAGACAAGAGAAGTAAAAGAATAGATCAGTAGATGGAAGTACTCCAGAGCTAACAGATATGAGAGCAAAAACTGCACAGCTCAAAGAAGAGAATCAATATCTTATAAGAATAACGAAACAACAGACAGAAAAATAGAAGAAATAGAAAGAAAACTAAAGAACAAAAGGATTGTAATATATGGGATTGTGAACCAAGTGAAGAGAATGAGCTGATCCTAAGAGAGAAAATAAGAACACTATTGAGATACGTAAACGTACAGATAGAAATCGAACAAAAAAACAATATCAGAAAAATCTGAAAGTACCAAATCAACTACGTCATGCCAAGTAGAGAACATTTACATTAGTGAAAGCTACTTTTTTTTATTAATTCAAGAGGTGGTTCGTCTAGCACCCCTGCACTGCGGTCTCTTTGGTCCTTTTGTGCACCTTTGATTTATTACTCCATCAACAGTTCTGTTTCGTCAATGAAGTCCAGAAGTTTATTCTAAGGGGCTTTTTCCAACTTCATCGGTTAGCTTTGGTTTTCGAGAATTGTTGTGCGTTGCATTTGATACGCTTCGCATTTGCACAGCAGATGCTGCGGAGTCTCGTCGTCTTCCAAGCATCCGCGGCATAAGGGGCTACTTCGCAGTCCCATTTTATACATATGTTTGTTAAGACCACGGTGCCTTGTAATTAGTCCTCTGAGTTTCCTTAATTTTTGTCGACTCATGCTTGATAGTGCAGTATGAGTGTTTAATTGTGGCTCTATAAGGAAAAGTTTTGTGTGCCTCATCCCTGAAGAGTTTTTAAATAAAATCAATAGCAAAATAGATAAAGTAGACAAGAGAATTGAAAGAATATATCCGTAAATGGAGGTACTCCTGAAACAGCTAACAGATATGAGAGAAAAAATGCACAGCTCAAAAAAGAAAATCAATATATTATAAGAATAACGAAGCAACAGGAAGAAAAATAGAAGAAATAGATAGAAAACTAAAGAAAAAAATGATTGTAATATATGGGATTGTGGTCCAAGGAAAGAGAATGAGCTAATCCTAAAAGAGAAAATAAGAACACTATTGAGAGACATAAACGTACAGATAGAAATCGAACAAAAAAATCGACATCAGAAGAATCTGAAAGTACCAAATCAACTACGTCATGCCAATTGCGATGTAATTACAGACTTGGTACAAAAAATTAGAGATACCAAAAGCGACTAAATGCATTAAAGGAGAGAACATTTACATTACTACTCAAAAGAAATACTTTTACAATGAAAAAAATTAGTAAAATTGATGAAGATAATCAAGGAAAATGGAAATCAGGTAACAATGAGGTACTAGCTAATAGTAATTGGAGAATAATCCGTTGAACAATTAAAATTTATCGAAATGGAATCAAAAAAGTAATAGAAAAAGTAGTAAATGAAGAAGAAACATCAGTGAATTATAACAGCAACGCTCAGACACAAGAAGACAAAACTAATGCAGAAGGAAAAAGCAATCAAGAAAACTGTTTGGATAAGATCAAAAAAGGTAGAACTCTAAGCCAAAAATCCCCGGAAACCACAGAAGAAGAAACCTTAAGAAATAAACTGATAAAGGTAACCAAAACAAGCCGAATTACAAATAAGGAACAAAAGTGAAGGAAGGACGGGAACGGAGGATTACTTTTGCAATGGAAAATAATTTCTAGACTACAAAACAAAATAAAAATACAGTAATGGAAACGAAGACAAAAAATTATATTGGATGTTGGAACGTAAGGTCTATGTATGCAAGTGGGAAAATAACTCAAATCGTACAACAAATAATTAAGTACAAAATAGGGATATTAAGGTTAAGTGAAGTGAGGTGGATTGGAAACGGCAAAGTCCAAACTGAAAAGGGGATAACGATACTGTATTCCGGAAAAATTATTACAGCAAGATTTTATGGGAAACCTTTCAATATTATGATGATATATAATTATGCCCCCCCAAAAAAAAATACAATCAGTAAAATACAATGAATGAAAATGGAATTATGTTCCTGGGTTTCTGCAACATAAATAACTTTGGAAGCAGCATCTTCCTATATAAATCAATAGATAAAATCACGTAGATAGGCCCAGCTGAAAAACCAAAATATCAAATCGATCACATAACAGCTTAATAGATGTGAGATCAATGCGCGGAGCAGATGCTGCATCTGACCACTTTCTGGTAAGGGCCAAAATAAAAATAAAAATGAGAAGTACAGTCAGAGAAAAATACTAATATAGTATACAATTACTAGAGAATCAAGAAACTAGAATTAACTACAACAAGAAACTCAAAGAAAAATTTGAATATGAGAAAGGGATCAAAAACCTAAGTGTACAAGAAATGTGGAGATAATACAAAAACATATTACACGATGCAGCTAAGGGAACAAGCAGAATAAAGAGATGGACCGATAAACCCTGGTTAAAGAGAGGTATAATTGATTGCTAAAAAAACTAAATAAAACAAAAAAATCTAGTAGCGAAATCACAAGAGGAAATCATGGAATTAGAACAAAATTATTATAATATAGACAAACAAATAAAGAGTAGTGCAATAAACGATAAAGAACAACAACAAGAGGAGTGGCTAAAAGAAGCAGAGACAGCAGCCAAAAAATATTACTTGAAAACCCTATAAAACACACCAAGAAAATTGACCGGAATTAGAACCACAATGATGAATAACGTTAAAATTAAAGGTGGAATAATACTTACATCGCAAGAAGTTACAGATATATGGATAAAATACTTTAAAGATATCTAGACGAGAGAAGAATCATCAACAAGCACTACAACCCCAACAATTGAAGAACACGAAACAGAACAACTTGTTATGTTAAAAAGTTGGTAAGTTAAAATTTTTCGAGTATAAAATTTGTCCTCGACACGCCTACCTTTTTGCAGACGGATGTCAAACGATTTATTCTTCCGGTAACGTCTTGTGCAACACGGACCATTTTGGCGAGTCTGCATCCAACCAGGCTTTCATCATCAAGTTGTTTCACACGATTCCACGTGATAATGCAAACGGATTTTGTGTCTCAGTAAAAGCTTATTTGGGGTATGTGATTATATAACTTTTTTTGTATAGAGGGTTTAAATTAATTCTTTAGCGTCTTCACTGTCTTATTGAAAGAAATACTTACACAAGTACGAAGTTATTTAGAGGAAAGTTCGACGCATTCATTTACTTCAATTATCGTATGAATTTACTTGTGATAATGCCGTATGTACGTTTTTGTGTAAAATTTCATATTACGTTTTAGGTCATACTGGTACGGAATAATCCTCTACTGGATAATACACAACTGTAAGGATTGCATTTTCTATTTATACGAGTACTACTTCGTTGGTCATGTCGATTGTTGGAATGGCCAGACGTACATACTAGGTTGTAATCACAATTAATGTTAAAACCTTTCTTTTGTGTGTCACGTACTCTGCTGGGACGCTTTTTCTAGAGTTTTGATTTTCGAATTCTTGTAATTTAAATTAATAAAGTAAAATCAAATGAAAAAGTTAGACCGATTAGGTCGCTTTGATGTATGACGTGTTGCTCAGTCAAGGGCGTAACTTATATCTGGCTTGTGATATCAACCTATATAAATATTGTTTGCAACGCTTATATAACTATACTTATGTACTGTTTTCGTCCTCTTTAACTGCTTCTGTGATAAAATAAATATATATTCTGTGTTATCACTTTTGTCGTGTTATTTGTTCTTTTCCAGCTGCGGGTAGAGTTAAACGATATCTCCCTAATTTAATCTTTCATTGTTTTGGCGCCTTTTTAGATTTAATTTATAATTTCGCATCACAAAGACTGCGACTCTCTCTCTTTTGCGACCGAACATGACGCAGGATAGTGTTTGGCCATTTAGATTTATTTAATCAACTCATGTGAGCAAGAGAGGAAATTCTTATTTTTACACAGCTCGGATGTATAATTATGTTTTCAATCAAATAAGAAAGTACATGTTATATAACATGAACGAAATAGTAAGATTATATAAATAAGACTTCGCCTGAGTTTCAAGCTTCAACTCGTGCTTAAATTTGCCCAGTTTATTAACACACTTCACATAATTGGGTAAGCCGTTAAATGTTATGGCAGTTTCTCTAGTAACATCACTCTTCACTCTGTTATTTACTGATTTATCTAGATGAATATTATCACTGCTAGTTTAGTGTTCATGTATAGCCCAGTTTATAGTGAAAGTCATGTTTGCATTTATAATGCAGTTATTTATCTTGAAAGTTAACAGCCATTTATCTTACATATTTAAATTAAGGACATTTGCTTTAAGAAATAGTTCAGGCTTTATTTGGCTCTCTTTGTAGGAGACCAATGTGAGTTTGCGCGATATCCTCCCCAGATAGAGTTTAAGTTTATGAAATGTGGATAAACAAAGGCATAGTACAAAACTATTTTTTTTTTTTGGTTAAGGTCAAATTTTTGATTCGTTTTTTAATCCAATAGTTAGATTTTTCTATTCGCCTTTTTAGTTTAAGTTATCGTTCAGTTTCAATCCTAGAAACTTAACGTTACTCTCGCGAATTAATTGTTGATGGTTGATGAGCATAGAAATTTTTTTGGGTTTTCTCCCCAACACAACATAAATTAATTTACTGATATTTAATGTTAGTAAATAAGCTTCCATGTATTTGTTATTCATTGAGAGATCAGATTACATTTCTTTGGCAGATTTTATGGTGGTGGGAGCATCATAAATTAGGCAAATGTCATCTGCATAAGAGAATAGCTTTCCTTGCAGTAGTAGATAAAACAGGTTGTTAATGCGTATGATGAACAGTGTGGGTCCTAAAATACTTCCCTGCGGAACGTCATGCCTTATGTATTATTCAGTTTTGCTCAGTGTTTCTTTTATTCTGATTACCTAGGTAGTCTGCAATTAAAAGGTTAGTTTTGCTTTTTATGCTTGTTTTCTTTAGTGTATGTAGAACATAGAGCTAAAGGCTTTTTTCATGCTTAGGAAGAGTCCTATTGGTTTAGTACTAATATTATGGGCTTCGTTTAATTGATTTATTAAGTTTGTCACGGCGCGGCGTCTTGGGCTCTGCGTATATGGTGGATGATGCTTTATTCTTAAATCTATATACATCTTTCACAACCAAAATATCACTGTCAACAATGACGGAATTTTGTCTTCTGAACCCTCGTTTGTTAGTAGTCTTTCAAATCTTGGCACTTTTATCTTAGGGGATTTGAGTGTAGTTTCAATTATGTCGTATTTATAACCCAGCGTTTGTGTCATGATTTCTTTGAGTAGGTTTAAATCGGTATTTCCTTCACATTTTATTGTCACAAAATGTTTTTTTTATTGCAACTTTATTCAATATACTCAAACCTTTTTCTTTATTAATGGCCACCATATAAAAAACAAAATTTGGTATCGATATAAAGTAAAGTAATAACGATAACAAAAATTTATTGCCATCATCTGAGAGAGCAAAAAAAGTTCTGTTAAGAAAGTTTTTTCAGTTTTTAAATACCTCCCCAAATAACAATTTTAAAGCTAAAAATCAAAAACACGAATTTTATTATTTTCCGCCATATTTCAGAAACTTTATAGAGGGGGTAAATTTTGTTTTTTGTATTTATTTAGGAATAACTTATAAATCATTTTTGTCCATTTAACCAACTCTCTATCTCTGATAATAAACGAGATCCCTGTACTTAACACGAAATTTTATAGGGTGAAGCGGGGGAATGGCGGTCCCCTAAGGAAAATGTCAAGTTGTTAGTTATGTTAGTAAGTTATAACAGGGAAAAATGAAAAAATAATAAGAACACACATTTTTCTAATCTATCTATCTATCCAGCTTGGCGGGGTAATGCCAGCCGTCTTTACAAACAAAAATCGCAAATAAACTTTTTCTCTTTTGTTGTGCCTGTACATGCCTTGGGAGCACTTGCCACACATTACACATCTTAACCAAACTTCTTTATTTTTTCCAAATTCTCCGCAGAATATACATATGTCTTCATTGAAATCTAAGTCTCTATCATTGTCATTGTCATTTTCACAGTATTCTCCCTCTTTATAATTAACAGCATTTTTTTGACGATCTGGTTTCTGTTTCAGTATCGTTGAATCCTTTTCTTCCACATAATATTTTTTTTTACTGATTTAACATTTTCTGCCGTTATCTTATTTTGTTTATTATTGTCTTTTCTTTCCAAATCTTCTTTTAGCGGCGTTGACGTGAAAATAATAAAATGTTGTTTTTTTACATTTCTTTCCGGTTTTGGAATTGCATTCGAGCAAGACGGGATAGTAATGAAGTCGTTAAAAGTAACACTTCTGTTCAGTTCCGTGTTTTCATGCCGAACAATCTTTTTTTCCGGAGTTCTAGTCTCATTTTCTTTTTGAGGTTCGTGTGGCGGCTCAACAAATCTAGGCTCTAGGGCTTCTGCAGGAGCAAAGTCTTCATTCGAAAATACGTCGGGATTAAAAGGAAATAATCCTGTCTCTTTAAAGCCTTTAATGGCCTTTTCCGGGGTAGCTACTCTACTGAACGCCAGGTTAAATAACTCAGCAATATTTCTAGGATTAATTTTGTCCCCAAGATGACTCGTTAAGAATTTGGAACATTCCGAATTAAAAGCTGCCTTTAAGGATGCATAGAAGGTCACATTCAAGGGCTGGAGGCGGTGGGATGAGTGTGGAGGAATTGTCAAAACTATGATATGGTTATCCATAATCAAAAGAACTGGATCATCTTTAGAACATTTTATGAATAACTGGAAATGTTTTAGTCACATAATAAATAAGTCTTCTGTAATCCATCCATTTTTTGAGCATCAGTAGATGGCACCTGGAGAACCATTTCGCTAAAGATGTACTGTCATTCTTTGGCGGGCAAATATGAACGTGGGCGGAATGTAAGTACCCGAAGCGCTGAACGCACACATTACTGTAGTTGTTTTTCTTCGCTCCCAGCTTGTGACAAAACCAACCCGTTTCTGCCCTCGATCTGTAAATATTTTAGGTGGACGCTGCACCGTGGTAACGCCAGTTTTGTCGCAATTGTATATCTTATTAGGTGCAAATTAATATTTTCTCATGAGCCCAGATAAATTATTGAAAAAAATAGATACCTCTTCGCGATTAAATGCTTTAATTCGTTTAATGCTAGTTCCTTCGGGTTTTCTTAACGCAATATTGTGTCTAGACGTGAGTCCGGCCGCCCAGTCCTCGCCAGCCAATTCTTTCTCTTGATTGAATGGGACATTGATATTGCATAGGCATATGCGCATCTTCGCACTTCAATGGGAGTTAAACCATAAAACTGTTTAGCCAACTTTTTAACTTGGTCGGCCAGTTCATTCTCGGCTTCTTTTGAAAAGACTGGCTTACGTCGTAATGAAGGTCCAGAATTAACAGCGTAATTTTTCATTTGGTCTTGTATGGTGGATCTTGGTACCCCAAATCTTGCTGCTGCTTGTCTTACTAACACACCATTTTGGATGGCAGGTAGTGCTTCTTGCAAATGCTCCTTCCGCCAGGAAGCTTTTTCTGTTTTTCTTTTATAATGCCGTGGCATCTGCAAATACAAAAAAATAGGTAAATAACTTGTGACATTTTTATGTGGGGTAATACCGGCTACAGCCGCCATTACCCCATTTACGGTGGCCCGTATAACCCCAAAATGACGTAAACTAATTTACTGGTGCTGGTATTTTTTCTTACAACTATATCTCCAAAATATATTACAATAATTGTAATATACTTAATAATCTATGAATTTACATATTAGTTCATCAATTACTAGTAACCAAATCGTCAATACTTACGTTTGACAATATCAGTTTCTTATAACAGCGCGAGTAAATTGCGTTTGTTCACGATAACCATCGGCACATACACACAGGTTAGGATTAAACTGAAGTCTGCGTCGGTAGTGCTTAAAATCCAGCTACCAACGAGCCCGCCGCTCGGTTATATACGGTTATACTTTGCAGGCCGGCATTACCCCACTGGCCGTTATTTCCCCGCTTTGACCTACAGCCTGTATATATTGTGTCGTATATCAAATTAAAGAGCATAAAAAAAGCAATAAAATGACACCACTCCCGTCTCTCTAAGTCTAAGTGAACTAGAAGAGCTACAATTATAGGGGAACCTGTCCTAAAATGACATACCCTAAACAAAAAATGTTTTAATGTGGTTATTTTTTATTAAATAAAATTCTTAAAACATATTTTATTACAAAAGGTTTACATATCCACTATTGCAAACACATTTCGAAAAACATTATTAATAATAATTATTTTTTAATTTTAAACAAAAGGTTTGTTGTGTCATTTTATCTTAGTTACTGTGGATAAAATGACATATCCACATTTTCTATTGGCAAACTTTGCACACAAAGGTTTTTGCTCTGGCAGATAGTCCTGCACACTCGCCATGTGCCCACAAAGAGCATGCATGCACCTCATCCACAGTTCCCTTGACCTAGATTGACTGTAGAGTCCATTGCCATATAGACAAGCTGCATCTTGATCATGATCATCCTTAACTGCATAAGGTTCCTCATCACTTGCATCATCACCCAAATATAAATACTTTTTATCCCGTTTTGCAGCACGACGCTCTTCGACTTTTTTTTCCGCTGCCTTGGCCTTAAGTTCTTCTAAATAAGGACTGCTTGTGAGTAATTGAGAGCCCTCATGATTTCTTTTTTTTTGCCGGGACTGAGAAGCACATGGCACTGGTGATAAGTCAATTGGCCTTACAATTATTTGAGCTTGAGTTGAGACAGTATCATCTTTACTCGTAGTATTCTCAATGACTCTGGAACTGTTTTCATCGACTCCGTCAATGACTCTGTCAGTAGTCTGTGCAGGGGAAAATAAATGGTCAGGAAATATTTCTGGATTGTAAAACCAGATTCCTGTGTTTTGAAAGCCGCTTAAGGCATGTTGATTGGTAGCTGCCTTTCCATATGCCTGAGCAAATAAGCCAGTAATCTGGTATTGGGTCACAACCCTACCAGGGTTACACTTCAACCATTTTGTCACTTCCAAATCATAGTAAGTCTTCAGCGGGCCATAAAAAGAGATATCTAAGGGCTGCAGACGATGCGTACAGTGAGGTGGGAACGCTAACATCACTATACCATGTTCTTTGGCGTATGATATTACATCGACATGCTTATGACTGGAGTGACCATCAAGCAGCAGCAACGCCTTGTTTTCTAAAGTAGGATTTGTATACTCTTTAAAATGCATCAACCATTTTAAAAAAAGCTCGCCAGTCATCCAACCGGAATCCTGTACAAGCCCCAGAGTTCCTGTTGGCGCTCCATCAATAAGCTCATTCTTCCACCTTTTTCTTGCGTAAATTAATGCTGGAGGAATAAAACTTCCTGACGAACTCATACTGCAAACTACAGTCACATACTGGCCGCGTTCAGCACTGGTAAGAGCACCAACTTGTTTCTTTTCCTTTGTAGCAAACACTTTATGAGGTTTTTGCACTGTAGGGAGTACAGATTTATCCACATTTTAGAGTCTAGTGCAGTGAATATTATGTTTTTTTATGGTGTCCTGTAGAATCGTAAAAAATTTACTAACTTAGGGTTTGTTGAAAGCTTGAGCTCTACCAAATGATGTTGCCTCAGGCCGCCTCAGTGAGATATCTGGGTGTCTCATACGAAAACCACGTAGCCACTCCTACCCTGCCATTTTTGTATTCTTGCAGAACCTGTGCTCAATTCCATTCTTTTCCGCAACTTGAAATGCTAGCTTACGGAGTTCGTTACATGATAACCCAAACAATTGAGATTCTAGCAATTTTATATGTTCCTTTAGTTCCCGTTCAAGTTCTAACGAGAATGTGATCGCAAAACGACCTAGTCTTTTTTCCACTCCCAAAACTTGCTTGTTTTTATTGTGCGCCCTGCGTCTTAGAGTAGCTTGTGG
The DNA here is from genome assembly GCA_035610365.1 of Aquatica leii. Taxonomy (NCBI): domain Eukaryota; kingdom Metazoa; phylum Arthropoda; class Insecta; order Coleoptera; family Lampyridae; genus Aquatica; species Aquatica leii. Next base: position 20,432,556 of record CM069432.1, on the reverse strand, counting down.
CACCCCATACATTTTTGAGGCTTTAAACCAGCCAACTTCGCCATTGTTAACAGCATTTATGGCTTTCTGCATGTTCTCCTTATCCCATGACTGGTGATTACTTTTTCTTGTGTAGACTCCCACCATAGCCTGAAAAATAATAATAATAATTTATTATTAGATGCCTAATTCAGTATAAACATCCTTATTAAATTAAAATGTTAATAAAAAGAATTGAAATGCATTTAAACACGTAGCCAATGATGCTCGGGTAAAATGACACAGTATGTCATTTTATCGTAGTGAGATGTGTGTCATTTTACTGGTATTTACGCGATGAGGTTAGTAGTACTGATAAATTTTAATTACTCAATGAAAACAAAAAATACATCGTAGATAATATAGCATAAATATATAGGTACTTACTGTTGGTGTTTCTGTTGTTAAGATTAACTTTAGGATTCACAAGAAAACCAACGATAATTTTTCTGCCGCAGAAAACTTTTAGGCGTTTGTTTACAAGAATCTTTGGAAATATGTGTGCTATGCAATTGCAGAAACACGACAGACGTCTCGCTTGCCACATCTTGCGGTGAATATAAGAAATAAGCGGACTATGTGATTTTACCGGAGTATGTCATTTTAGGACAGTCTCCCCTAATTAAAAAAAAAAAGTCGGTCGATCATTTTTTTGCCTTTTTTGAGAAATTTACATAGTTTTAAATCGTAAAAAGGATAAACAGTTTTCAATGAAATTTTGTATTTTTCTTAATTTTGACAAAAACTAAATGTGTGCCAAATTTCAACTAAATCTGAGATGGTGATACAAAAAATTAATAAAAGCGTGTTGATTTGAGATGGATATCAACAACACCAAAAAATTTGTTAAAATAATGTATTATAATACGTAAATATAAATCGTTAATACTAGTCAATACAATACAAAACGTTTAAATTGCGTATTCTTGCTGTACTATAAATACTAATAAGGAAACTAATGTTGCAATAGCCTGGAATATGAAAACGTAATAATAACAAATATATGTGTCTTACTTACGTTAAAAATTACGGAATACTCAATAACAAATAACCCAAAAACAGTATAGGTTAAAGGTTTATGCAAGAGGCATAACGAATACAGATGAACCTGTAAAACAATAATTTGGATTATAAATGCTGCACTATAAAACATCATTTTTACTAGAAATATAAATTTCTCGTCAGGAATATTATTGGTTTGGGCACCATGCATTGCCGCTCCAAAACTATAAGCCTAAAATTTACTGAATTATTACATTGTTACAAGAAATACATTAAAAGCATACCTCTAATCGAGTGTAGCCAAATACATTGGTCACAAACATTATATCGTATGCTCCATTAAAAAAAGTAATTGTATGAGTAACACATTTAAAAATTTTACTATAACTCCACGAATCTGTACTTCCAATAGACACATATATAAAGTAAATACTAATAAATCCGTTAATAAATTGAAGCATACCAGTCGTTAAAAAAGCTTTCTGAAAAGCAATTGTCACTTTAAACGTACTTTGATACAGCATCGCGTGTGCATTATATAATGCTTTTAGTCTCATATCTGAAAGGTTCACTTGCGTTTTACTATAAGAACGTAGAGCTTTCTTTAATACATGAAATCGATAACCGCTCATATATAAAAAAATTGTACACCTACAGAGAAATAACGATTTTATAGTTGCATTAATCATAAGAAAGATTTTTTCTAGAGCACTTAGTTCTAAAGCTATCGAAACTAGTGTAAATGCCATTAACGTGCCAATAACTGAAATTAAAGAAAAAACAAAAGCATGTATTTCTAACTTTTTGTAATTCACTTTAACTTCAATTTTTTTAAGATCACTATCGATTTGTGCATAATCTTCTAATATTTTATGTTGGCAATTCCAAGTTAGTGTCATATTAATAATAGTATTAAACGAGTTAATAATTAACGCTAAAAAATAACCAGTTAATTGTAACTTATTTATCTCACGATTTTTAAAATATTCTGAAGAGGCGTTTTTAATAATTTGGAAATACAGCACACATTCAAATATTATAAAACACATAACGTATAACAAATTTAAATGCGATTTTAGATTAGTTGTGTTTTTTGTATCTGTTAATGGTTCCATCGCACATATTTTTGATAAATATAAAATAAATTTAAATGCTTTAAAGTTATATTGATACAGCCTTTGCTTAGTAGCACTCATATTTCACGTGATTAGTTAAATTAAAAAACTACCGATCATGCTGTACGCATAAAACCATCAAATTGTAATAACATAAATATTTAATTTTTAATGTATTCGAAAGTAAATTGTTTGATTTTTTAGCATTTGTGAGATACAAGTAAATTTATTACATTTGTTCAAAAAAAAATTCTTATAGTTGTTAAAATTAATAGTAATAGTAATAACAAATCTGACAATAAATGATTATGAAGTTTTATTAAACTGTACAAGCCTTGTTCAAATGAGTATATTATAAAACGAGTGTTACAATGAAGAAAAATGTAATGCGAGCAGCTTTGCTTTAACGAGCAGCGTAGCGGCTTCATGGGATTGGCATCCGAATGAACTTTAGTTATCACTACGTCGAGAGACGACGTTGAGCTTATATCAGGAGGTCTAACAACACTAGTACTAGATTGGTATTACGATTTACGCATCTTGGTTTACCACATCCAAAACAGACAAGTTTTTATGTAACGTTTTGTCACACTTGAAGCACTTCAGTCTGGTATTTTTTTGACACACAACACCTGCCTCTTCTCGTCCTTTGAGTTGAGTTGACTTTACTTTGATTAAACACATAGCAATTGTACGCCAAGATTCTAAATGACTTATTCGTTTTTCGCCATTTACGTATTCATAAAAACGATATGCTGCAACAACGGATAACTTTTTAGATCTCAGTCTTGAGCCATAACTAGAACAAAGGCGATCTAGTAGATCAACCTCACCTATCCCTTCTTTATACTTCTTTAATAGATTTGGCTGAGTTACTTCCTTTTTAAGTTCCACTTTTACTCTTCTGGCAGTCTTTTGGAGTAGTGTCAATCCATAATAATTACTTTGTAGAGTCACTACCAAATTATCGTTCCCTTTTATACATATTACATTGCCGTCAGATCTATAATCATATGAGCCTCTATCTTGTTTTTTTAGTATAAAAGATGTTATCAAAGGACACTTGGCAGTTCTATTTTCACGTATAGTACCGCATGCACAAATGTTCTTTTAAGATAGCCATGGAAATAGCCTATAGCTCGAAAAGAAGTTGTCAAAGAAAACTACATGTTGTGAAGACTCTTCAATAATAGCCAACATATTTTTTACGACACGAGTGCCTAACGGGTCATTGTTGTCTCTTACACACTTACCACAATATATGTCCATATTGTATGGGTAATCATTTGTGCCACACAACATCCATATTTTGAATCCAAAACGGACGGGTTTGTTTTTTATGAACATCTTAGCGGAATGGTGCCCATGATACGGAATCATCGCTTCGTCAATACTTAAATCTTTGTGAAACACTCCAAACTGCTGCAAGTTTCGGTTCAACATTTTATATAATGGTAACACTTTAGCGATTTTCATATTTTCTAACTTTCTGTTATCAGCTACATGAAAGTAACGCTTTATCAGCTTGAATGTGTCTCGATGTCTTCAGCTGTTGACCAGTAATCATTTTCACTTGGAAGACTATGATAACCATCGATTAACAATAAACCCAGAAACTGGGTGATTTCTTCTTCAGTTATAGAAAAATTATGTTGATTTTTGTCTCTACGTGCATAAAGGTTTGTTTGTTGTGTCAAATAGGATACAACTTTTTCGGTTCAAAATAACAAAAATATTTCATATTCCGATTTTCCAGCATGCTCGATACCCACTTTTTGAGCTCAGATGCAACATTCGTGATAGCTACGTTTTTGGTTCGTTTCCAATACGTTTTTCTTTTTTTTTTTGTAGGAGGCTCTGTACTGTCTGATTTTTCTTCCTCGCTTGTTTCACTTTCATGATACCTCTTTCGGAGGATTTTTTACTTCCAAATTTTCATCATCATTACCATCTACGTCATTTTGCATTTCACTATCACCCGATTCTGGAGGTAATAACACAATATCACGTACGTTGTTAGACGTAGATGCTTCTACAGCGTCTACGGCATCACACAAAAAGCGGAATTGTTTTATAGACGAACCCTTTCTGAAAACGTTATAAGTAAATATATAAACTAGTTCTGAAAAATAGATTCATACCCGTAAAAAATTTTTGGATCCATTGAAACTGTACGCTTGACAATAATCGCAATAAAAACAGAATAAGTACACTAACTTAGTACCATCTACTCTTCAAAACGTTTCAATCACAAATGAGACGCAAAACAATAAGCAGTTTTATCAGACTGCTCAAATAACAACTCGTTTTCAAGACACGCGTGAGTCACCTACCGACCTACCCTAAACAGTCCAACGCTCCCAAATTGGGACAGGCCGACTTTTCAAGAAATTGTTAGAACGCGTTGATAACTTTTGACCAGGTAAACACTGAAATGAATTGTGAGTTATATAATAAGACAATATCAAGTAGCAAATTATTATAAATACAGTAAATGACGATAAAATATAGAAAACAAAATCAAAAGACACAAACGACAAAATTTATAACGTTCTAACTTAAAAAATTACTTGTTGATATAACTATAAAGATTATAGATAAAAGTTAACAGCTTATAGAATATTACATTGTGTAAAACAATGCCAAGTGCGTAACCAATCTTTACAGAAAAAAATGTTAAACCATGTTCCCATTTTGGGAACGTTGGCCATTAAAAGGGTAGAACTGATAGGAATTGAACAGCAATAATTGATTTATATGTAAGCCTATTTTTTTATACCATCGAATGGTTTTCCGTTGACACGGGTAATAGGCCATAAACTGATCCTGACGATCAATTCCTCCCATAAACTTGTTGTACTGTATAATTGCTTTGGGTTTCGTTTTTTGGTGGCTTCTTTTGTCCAAATAAGTTTCTATGTCATTCGAGTATTCAGTAGTAATATAATTCACTTCACGCCTATCGCGCCATTTGCCCACCATAACACCTTGACAGTACCTGGGAACTGTTTGTCCCCGTTTCAGTTTATTATTTTTCAAACTGCTTGGGAATCCTTTGCAATCAGGACGTAATGTTCCAGTCGTAAAAGTATTTTTAACTAGTAATTCCGAAGATAAAGAGACACTGTTATAATAATTGTCTAACAAAAAACTAAATGTCCCGCCTGTAATTTTCCCTCCAACAGGTGGAAGACGACTTTTTGTGCATGTCCTTTGCCGCCGTATTCGTCTAGTGCTCCTGTATATATCGCAAACTTTAGGATTAGTCCACAAGGTTCGGTAAGCATATAAAACTTTACGCCATACTGTGTCGTTTATTACTAGTGTATTGGCAAAACGACAAACGACCTCGCCATAGCGTCATAGATTCATCTAAACATAGCTTCCTGCTAAGATAATAAATTTTAATCATTTTTGTGTTGAAATAATTTATTATGGGTCGTATTTTAAAAAGGCGATCAACAGACTTAGGCGTGGTTTCGGAAGGGTTTTCTGCAAAATGCAGACACCTTAAAATCAACAAAAAGCGATCCCGTCCCATGTAATCAGGAAAGCACGATCGAAACAAACGGCTTGTTTTCCAGTAGTCTTGAACTCGTGTCATTTGGACCGTACCGGTATAAAAAAACAATCCTAAGAATATTTTTAATTCTTCGACTGTAAGGGGTTTCCATTTTATAATTCTTCCATGCACGAAATTTCCTTTCAACAAAAACAATTTTTCCGCATAAGTAGGTGCATAAAGGGGTAATTTTTAAAGATTTATCAGTAGCAAGCAAATGCATTTTTTATGTTTTAGTACTATTCAGGTTTCCACAAGCTCAGCTTTCGTCACACGACGCAGTGGACATCTGTATAAACTGGAATACACTGATTGATTGAGTCGTTAAAACATGTCTTATATACCGATCTGCAATCAATAAAACAGATTTTTAAATCTCACGCAAAAAAAATAAATTGAAAATGATTTTTAATTATTTCAATAAATTTGCTGACTACATCTTTGACGTTCTTTAATACTAATTCCTACACTCTAGTATAAGAACAACCACAAGAGCAAGGAATGCTATAGGAATAGCGACTAATTCTATAAAATAAATACAATATATTGTCAATTACTGCACGTGTTACAGTCTTTGTTAATATTTCTTATAAGTTATTGTTGCGAATTTTATTATTAAAACTAATTTATTTAAACTACTAAAAATTTGTAACTTATAGTAGAAATATGTACACTTTTAAATTAACAGAACTAATTAAATCTAATAATATTTAATAAAAACACTTACACTATAATTTATATCACTTACACGAAGATAAGATAAAGTCCGCGGATAGCTTCACACACTTGTTTACACTAAAGTCACGTACTTCGTAGATTTATTTATAACACGCCTTAACGACTTATTTATTTAGACTTGAATAATCTTCTTAACACTGCTGTCTTTGCGTTACGGCCATAACTGACCTACGATTTGTTTCTTCGGTATATACAGCTCCTCTTTGCAAACATGATAGTCGGAAAATGTCAACTAAAAAAATTAATTTGAAATTTATGCCGCGATAAATAATTTGTCCAATCATAATAGAGAATTCGAAGTTGGTACATTCACAATTAAAAGTTGGTTAAAAGTAAATTATGACAGTTTACAGTTTACATTCAACCACTAACCAAAACCACTAACAAACAGCAACTGAGTAATTTTACTTTTTTTTAAATTACATTTCCGTTAGAAAATTGATTGCGCGTGACATTCTTAACTTACCAACTAATTCTTATAATAACTAATTCCTTTTATATCTAAATTATTTTACGAAAATCTAATTACTACAAAGGTTATGATTATTATGGCTGGAACTACGAAGAAAACTATCTATTCTGAGGCTCGAATTATTATCAAAAATGTTATTTAGTTCTTCGATAGTCTAAAAGCTGCTGGTGAATGGTCATTACTTTTGGACCAGGCAACCGAACTTGCAGCGGCTGCTGTTAGGAAATCAGTGGCTACTATTTTGAGAATCAGAAAAGAAGCTGCTGTAGCTGACGGTGATCTACTAAAATCCCCTTCGAAAAAAAAGAAGCGGAGGATCCAACAAAATAGTGATCGATGAGTACTATTTAGGAATTTAAAAAAAAACAGTGCAAGAGGTTTACACGGTTGACAAACAAGTGCCAACGTTAAAAATTTTAGTGAGTAAAAAGCAAGACAAGATTAATTATACTGGCGAACCAAAAACCATTCGAAAACATCTTTTAAGAATTGGTTTCAAATTAAAAAAATGTGAAAACCGATGAAAATTGCTCATGGAACGCAATGATATCGTAGCTTGGCGTTCTCGTTATCTACGAAAGTTGAGAGAAAACACTGCTCTCGGAGAAAATAAAAAACCAATTACATATTTAGACGAAACTTTTATTCACCCATCTTATGGGGTCAGTAAGTGCTTGCAGTCAAAGGACCAACCAAGTGTATATAAAGCTGATCATTCTGGTCAGCGATACATTATTGTGCACGCAGGTAGTGCGTATGGATTTGTTAACAACGGGTTATTAATTTTTAGATCTAAAAGCAAATCAGAAAATTACCACGACAACATGAATCATCACAATTTTATGCAGTGGATCGAAAAACAGTTTATCCCAAATTTACCAAAAGGAATCGTTGTTTTAGATAATGCACCGTACCACAGTGTTCAAATCAACAAACCTCTAATCAAAGCCACAAGAAAGCAGGAAATTAGAGACTGGCTTGAAAGTAACGAAGTTTCAGCAACTGGGGATATGCGGAAAGCCGAATTGTTAGAACTGGTAAAAAAGATTGGCTACACTAAAACATTTTATGTAGACAAAAACATAGACATACAGTGTTACGTTTGCTTCCATATCATTGCAATCTTAATCCAATTCAGTTCATATGGAGTTTGGCTAAATATAAGGTCGCAATGAATAACCTACAGCAAAGCGCCAAGGAAATCGAGGTGTTAGTAAGGAATGTGTTAAATGAAATCACGGCATTAGATTGGCAAAAACAGTGCGTCTCGTGGATCAGTTGGTTCAAGAAATGTGGGTGAACGATGGATTAGTTAATGAAGCAATGGAAAACTTTAAATTTGTAGTGAATACTGGTTCATCGAGAGATGACACAAGTTGGGAAGAAGAAGAATATGAAAGTGATTAATAAAATTGTTTAAATAAGCACCTGTTCAATTAATTTTGATTTCAATTTAAGGATTAATTTGTGTTACTAAAAATTGCCTAGCAAATAACAAATTATCAAACTTGAATACATTTAAGATAAGCAAAAGGAATTTTATAAATCTTAAGTTATTTAAAACTGTTTCTGTAAAATTTAATATTGTTACTAAAAATTGTATATTCATGTTTTGGTTTTTAAGTTTAATAAAGTAATTCTTTTATAGATATGTTCCATTCTGATTTTGCAAAGAAAAAAATAAGTTACACTTGTTATGCAGCACACAATACATTTATATGTATCCAACAATATACATTTAAATTAAACGCCCAAATACTTTTTTTGGAATTGTACCATACAAGCTACTGTAGCGCCGGTATCCCCTCTCCAACTATCTAGTTTGCTCTGTGGACCTGTATACACATTTTGAAAATAATTCTCGAGTGTTCCATATCTTTCGATATACGTTCTAGAAAACAACTTCGAGAAGGCTCTTGAGTTTGCGAATAACTTCTCGAACGTTTCATTATTTATAGTTCACACGTAAGACGTGTAACACAAGTAATACTAATTATTAATGTAACTTTATATACGGTCATCCTGCTTTGGTGCGCCATCGCATGATAATATCTAAATAATCAAATAAGACTTGGTTTTGAACAAAATAAAATAATCATGTAATGTACAAAAAAGAACTATTAAAGGGCAAAAAAATGACTTAACCATTGAAGGTTCAAAAAGTAACGTAACCATTTAAGATTCAAAGTAGCTTAACCATTTAAAATTTAAAGAATAACTTGGCTGTTTAAAAGCTAAAGTAACTTAACCATTAAGATTCAAAATTAACTTAACTTCTTCTGAAACCACACCTAAATCCTAAAGTTTGCGATATATACAGGAGCACTGGACGAACACGGCGGCAAGGGACATGCACAAAAAGTCGTTTTCCACCTGTTGAAGGGAAAATTACAGGCGGGACATTCAGTTTTTTTAGACAATTATTATAACAGTGTCTCTTTATCTTCGGAATTACTAGTTAAAAAATCTTTTACGACTGGAACATTACGTCCTGATCGCAAAGGATTCCCAAGCGGTTTGAAAAATAATAAACTGAAATGGGGACAAACAGTTCCCAGGTACTGTCAAGGTGTTATGGTGGGCAAACGGCGCGATAGGCGTGAAGTGAATTATATTACTACTGAATACTCGAATGACATAGAAACTTATTTGGACAAAAGAGGCCACCAAAAAACGAAACCCAAAGCAATTATTCAGTACAAGTTTATGGGAGGAATTGATCGTCAGGATCAGTTTATAGACTATTACCCGTGTCAACGGAAATCCATTCGATGATATAAAAAAATAGGCCTACATATAATTCAATTATTGCTGTTAAAATCCTATCAGTTCTACAGGAAATATAAAGCGCCAAGGTGCATATTTTATGACTACCGGTTGGACATCATCCACCATTTCTTGCCCGATGAAATGGCTCAACCTTGCAAACCAAAGACAACTGAACACGTTTTGAAACACCAACCAAGAGGAGAAAACGGCAAAATAAAAAGAATACGGTGCAAGGCATGCTCCAAACGCGGAATAAAAAAGGATGTTCTATACGAAGGTGTGGCATGTTCAGCAGACTTTTGTGTTGATCCTTGCTTTGATCAGTGTCATAAAAATATGTAGATCTTATCACATTTTTGTAAATACCATATTTGAAGTTCTGTAGCTTGTAACGCGCCAGTGCGTCAGTAGCGTTGTACAACAAAATCGTTAAGATTCAAAGTAGCTTAACTATTTAAACTTTAAAAAATAACTTAACCGTTTAAGAGTCAAAGTAACTTAACCATTAACCTTCCACCGGGCGCGCTGTCGTAAAATTTACGACAAACGCACCTAATCGCTTCCTCCACTTTTACAACTTAGTCGCGATCGAGCTCCGAGCTGTTTAAAAGTCAGTGTCTTTCTAATCTAACAAGGTATCGGGTGTGCACAAAAGTGTTTGTTATCTATTGACATTTAGGAAATTTCCGTTGAGCGTAAATTCTACGACGCGCGCCTTGTACTGTAAGTCTCCTTTATGGCTAAATGTGCTTTTTCGTTTCAGATGTGTTCCATTATGGCTCATAAGCCGCTTACACAAACAGAGCTAGAAAAAATCGTCCGAGATATGTTTAATGAGCCTGAGCAAGATGAGGAGACTAACTTTCCCTCGTGTGACAGCGAGTTTTCGGAAAAAAAATTGATAAACATAGTGAAGAGGGTGCTACCGAGCAAGAAGGAGGAACCGATGGAAAAAATTTTTATTGGAAAAACAAATCAACTGAGTGGCGGAAGACAACTTACCGTGTTTCTCAAAAAACGAAGAAGATAAACGTTGTCACGGTACCCACTGGCCTGAGTGGACGTGCTCGCGGTATCGAAAATGAACTTGATGCGTTCTTCCAAATCGTCGACCTCTCCATGATTGACGATGTTTTGAAATACACAAATATGTATACCGATCAGCTGAGAGTTGACAGCTAATATTTTCGAGATCGAGAGTCTACTATATTGCATCGGTGTAAAAAAATCTCACCACGCAAGTGTTCAAGAGATATTTACCGGTAACAGTACGGGAATTAAAATAGTAAGAGCTGTCATGAACTACAAGAGATTTCTCTTCATAACTCGTTGTCTGAGATTCGATGACAAGCAGACCAGAGTTGAAAGGAAGAACGTTGACAAACTGGCAGCGATACGTGACATCTTCCAAGCTTTTGTCAACAACAAGCCAGCGAAATACGGGCTAAAGTTTTTTGCGTTATGTGATGCCAAAAGTTTTTACACATCTAATCTCGAAATATACTGCGGAAAACAACGGGATGGTCCATTTGCCGCCTCTAATAATCCAACGGAAATAGTAAAGCGTCTAATCAAACCAATAGAAAACTCAAACAGGAATTTGACCATCGATAATTGGTATACAAGTGTACCACTCGCTGATTATTTGCTTACGAAAAAAACAACGGTTTTGGGCACAATGAAGAAAAATAAAGCTGAAATCCCAAAAAATTCTCGCCATGCAAAAGTAGTAGTAATATTACTGTCAACATTACATGACGACCATGAAATAGATCCCGACACCCGAAAACCTCAGTTGATACTGAACTATAACAAAACTACAGACGGAGTTGATACTGTCGACAAAATGTGTGCGGCATACTCGGTCTCTAGAATAGCAAAGAGATGGCCATGTGTAATTTTCTACACTCTGATGAATATTGGCCGCATAAATGCTCAAATTTGGCTGTCCAACGAAAGCTCCTAAGTATCGAAGAGTTTTCCTGAAAAATTTGGCGTACAATTTGATGAAAGAGCATCTTATCTTCAGAGCAAGTCTCAAATATTTACCTCAAGATACAATTGCTTTTCTAAAAGTGAATTACGGTCGGGATGTTGACCGGATAACACAAGATGAAAAAAGAACCTCTCCAAAACGCGGAGTGTGTCGTCCATGTGCACTTGGGAAGAAAAGATCATCAGCATCAATGAAGTGTAGCCGTTGTCAGTCGTTTACTTGCAAGAACCATTCTGCGGTTGAGGTGGTTTGCAGTTGTTGTAAGGACGAGGATGTCGAATCTGACCAATAGTTCGATGAAGTTTTATTTGTCCTGAAATATTTTCTTTTTTAAAGTGTTCCATAGTTTTTTTGTTCACATATATTTTTTAATTACTGCCATAATATTTCATTTTTCCTATCCTCAAACCAATTTCCTAACATTTATGTAAAGAAAACACCATTTGCTTGAAGACGTAAAATTTACGACAAGCGTCCGCTCATGTGAAATTACAGAGCGCGTCTGGTGGAAGACTAAGATTCAAAATAACTCCATTTAAAGTTCAAAAATAACCTAAACGTTTAAGGTTTAAGGTAATTTAAAGATATAAAGTTCAAAAATAACTTAATCATTTAAGGTTCAAATATAACATAACCATTTAAGGTTTAAAAATGATTTAACCATTTAAGGTTTAAAAAACAACCTAACCATTTAAGGTTCAAAATAATTTAAAAATCAAAGGTTAAAAAAATAAATTAACTATTTAGGGTTCAAAAAATAACCTAACCATTTAAGGTTCAAAGTAAATTAAAGAATTAAGGTTAAGATTCAAAAGTAGTTTAACCATTTAAGGTTCAAAATAGTTTAACCATTTTTTTTAAGTAAAAGGACGTTGGCTTGCCACGACAAGCTCAAGTGGCCCTCTACCGGCCAGTTGTGTAAGGTGGTAAACTATTCAGTTTTCTTCGCCCTTATGCAACCTCGAATACATATTAAAATTAATTGTTAAAGATCAAGAATTCTCAATGACACCTACATGTTTTAAGAAAAACTACGCGACAAATCTGCCTAATGTTTGTGAAGAACAGCTAATGTCCATTTTTTCACTCTAGCTCCTTCTGACGACGTCAGGAAAGCATTAATGTCACTCCAGGCTTCGACACTGGACCAAATCTTTCTTGCATAGATTATATTTGCCCGCCAGTGGCGCTTTTTCGACCTGCTAGTGTTGGCACGAAAAAACCGTGTAGTGGGCACCGTCTAATCCTCGCCACACAGGAAGCAAGACGGATTTTTTTCAGTATACTTGCATGAAATGCCCGGAAGTAACCGTGTCCTGTAAACACCTGCGTACTATGGTAGCTGAAGTTGCCGAATCTTCTTGCTGTCTATATCCGCAAGTCAGGAATGAGCTCTGTCGTCCAGGCCGCTTGTGAGTAATTTGCCCGTTTGGTCTGCCACATTTTTAGTGTTAATTCTTTTCTATCAGTTTTGCCCATGCCGTTACTTGCGATGCTGCGTTTCTCAGCTAAATTGTCGATTGGCGCGGTCCTAGCAAAAACCCTGACAGCTTCAAAGGAAACCGTCCTATAAGCTCTATATTTTTTTGGCTAACATATTCCTGTCGATCCTGAATGCAGATTGTCACACAGAAACAGCGTACATGAGAGTGTTGAACGCCGTGATCAGAATTATCATCCTCGTGCCTTGAGTTGGCCTGCTTACTGGTGTGATGAGTTTGAGAAGGGCTACCTCTCTTGTTCTTGATTTATTTAGCACAGTTTTCAGGTGTAGTGTAAATGAAAGGCGAGTATCTTGTGTCACCCCAAAACATTTTAAACCGTGCATATACGTGATTGCTCTAAGGCTCCTTCTCTCTTTGAACACCATAGTCTCTTTTCTTCACTATTTAAAAGCATTCGTCCGTATCTAGTTGTCGACTATTACAATCGCCTGGTTTATGGCCTCTTCTAAGGCTTCAGGCGTGCGTCCTTGCCCAAATATTGCAAGGTCGTCCGCGTACGCTGTTAGTTCAATTGGTGCGAGTAACCAGATGAAGAGAATGTCATCATAGAAAATATTCTACAGGGTGGGGCCTAAGATAGACTTTTGTGGAAAACCGCAGGTAACTTTATAGTGTAAACTTTGATTGAGTCTATCTACATATATTACTCTTCTATTAGTAATGTAAGTGTCGATGACGTTAAGTAGATAAGCGTCCAACCTTTTAGACTTCATCTTCTCGAGAATTTTAGACCACGGCGCCGAGTTAAACACGTTTTGGATATCAAAAGAAACCAGCGCCCCTATTTTTTTAGTCCGCCAAGTTCTTGCTTTTGCCTCTTTTGCCAACCTAGTGAGCCTTATCAAGACATCCGTTGTCGATTTTCCCTTTTTAAAGCCAAATCCCCTTTTATGACTAAGTCTTGTAGTAGCCTATCTAGGACGAGTCTTTCATAGACTTTCGTAGCGCTATTTATAAAACAGATAGGACGGAAAGATCTAGTTGAGGTGTTTCTTATACCAAAATTCGGTAGTACGGCGATTGTGGCCTATTTCCATTTATCTGAGAAGTTGCCTCTGGCATATTCGTAGTGTGCTCAACTACGACGCAGTTGAAATCGAAAGTCGCTTATAATAGTAAGAAATGTATCATATAGTTTTTTAAGAAATATATAAAACCAAACGTGCAAAATCATATTCCAAAACGAGAAAATACTTGGAGCTTTCTATGGACGGTACCTAATGAAAAAATAGCTGATCTGATTTCGATTTCGATTCACCTATATCATCTGAACATATCAAAAAGCTTTGTTTTAATGGAGTCTGGTTTTATGGATATCCCGGAGTGCTCTATTGCCATAATCATCGGCAAATATCTCTATCAGTAAAAGTGACCCGATTCACTGGTGTCAATGTTAAAACCCGTTCCACGCCCACGTAACTTCTGTCTGGTTTCAACCACGACGTTTACATGCGATGCCATTTTTTTAATTTTCCAACCGCGCTAAAATTAACATTAGCGTTTGCAAAAGTCTAACTTTTCTTGCAAACCAAAAGTCGAACGAACTCCTTTTCATAGTCAAAACTTGCCCACAGACCCCTGAGTAAAAAAACTTCATAAATGCATAGTAGAAAAATTACAAATTTAACTTTGATGTCTTCAATGGTAACTGGTGAAAATAAAGTATGAATAAAACATTTGTGTTGTAGAAGTGTTGAAATATTTGTCAATGTTTGTGAGTAGCAACCGCAAATCCCTATAAGTACTAATTTCTACTCGGTGCCTTTTTTTGTGATGAGAGCCATAACGGCACTGAATCTACGTTCTACCAAATAAGAAGACGGAAAAGCAATCAGCAGCTTCTGTATAATAACCCATAATGCTGGATTTAAAATTGGGATCTGTTTTTGTAACCAGAAGTTGTCGTATCCTTGTTTAAATAAAGTTCAATAAAATTTCTCTAGTATTAGTATGTTTTTATCTGTATTTGTGCTCTACTCGCAAAAAGCGCCGTTAAGTGTTGACCATAAGCAAACAAATCTTCATCTCTATTTTGCAATTTTGAAAGATTTGGAAACTGAGTACATTTTCCTTTTCCCAAGATTTGTTTGTATAGCAAAAGTTTTGCAACAAACGCAGATATTATATTTTTGGCTTTGATTAAACGTAATGTGTTACCTGGTAGTTTCATATTAGTCTTGTTAAACCTGGCAATTAATCATTGTTTTTTGCTCTAGGAATTCCAACAAGGTTTTTTGCGACCAAATAATGTAGATGAATAACTCAGTGTACCGATAATACATTCGGTACAGCTTGTTTTAAGTAAACCAGAAAGCCTCGGTACCGTTCTACAGTTGCCAGATCACCGTCAACTGAGATGATATTAGTCAATGGTATAGCTTTTACATCAATTTTTTTTTAATTTAGGATATCACGTTTCACATTTTGTATTATTTAGCAAACAACAATTCTTGAAAAAAAATTTTTTTGTTTACAAATCACAAATAAGCTTAATAATAATAAGTAAAGCTTCGTTTCCTGGTAACATTGACTCGTAAAGTTCTATAGAGAATTCAGATGTTTTTAAGTAGTCACATAAAGAGATTTTTACACAGTGAGCCATTTCGTCGATCCTTGTTTGTACAATTTTTTTAGTCAGTAGAATTCTTTTTGGTTTGTACCAATAGTGTGCGGCCTTCCGGACATTAAAGAAATATTATAAGAAGCACGCAATCTATCGTCATCTTTCTTAGATGTTGTTTCTATGAGTTCTTGCAATATTTGTGTTATCAAATATTTTTTTATTAAATATTCCTTAGGCTTTAAGGTTTTATTGACTCAAAATCGTTTTATTACATAGAAAACACAATAAGTAAAGTACTATTATCTGGTGACGGAATAAAGCCATATTTATATATTCAACACTGTGTTGTCTGCGTTTTTCTTCAGCGCACTCATATGTTATCTGAAAAAAAAACCAAAAAGATATAGGAAAATATATATACATATATCAAAATTTTTATTTGCAACAAACCACTGTTAATTATATTGTAACGAATTTTATTAAAACTAATTTATTTGAACTAAAAATATGTACACGTTTAAACTAACCGAAGTAATCAAATCTAACTATCTAAGAATAAAAACTTACGGTAATTTATATAACAATAACGTTATCACTAATAGGTCCACAGTTGTTTACTTTAAAAGTCACGTTTACTTGTATCGATGTACACTTTATTTATTTAAAATTTTGCACGTGCTAATCACTTATTTATCTTCACCGTAACAACACTTTAACTTCATTCAGTAACTGCTCATGCATCACTGATCTTTCGCATGCTCAAACACTTCTTATACATTCATGTTATCTCGGTCGAGAACATTCGCAACCTTTCTGCATTTATCGTTCGCTATCTGGAATTTGGCTATATCGAGTCGTAGATTCGACGTTATTCGCGAATGTTTTACTGACCTCTTCTTAAGCCTGTTCTGTCCCAGAACAAGAAACTGGATGCGACACCGGTAGAATGGATCGTGGCGATAGCGGCAGCTCTCTCCATTTCTCTCCTCATTTCATTTCATGGACTTGTCCTGACCCGATAGTCCACTTGGGTGGTAACTGCAGACCAACACTTGAACGTCTGTTCCTCGGAAGACGATCTCCAGTATATTTCGAACTCTCCTCCAATCTAATTGATCTAGGCCACAACCAAGCTTGGGTACTGCCAATTTTTTAATTTTGTGGAACTCTATTTCTCTCTTGAGATTCCATAATACTCGCCACAGATTTTCGTATAAGGGCTTGCTACGTGAGTATTTCTTGGTGACCAAATAGAAAACAAAGCGTCTGTCACCGCGTAGCCTTAAAACTTTTCCGACTGCCGGTTGGTGTCTTGGTAGTTCATCTAGAAGCCCAAACTTTTTTTTAAATACCACTGCAGCCCCTCTGGACATGTCAAGATCCTCGCTCACGCAATGTGCGACGGCGTAATCTTTTTGTGTTTGGAACAGGTCTTGTTGTTCCTCGGTGGTAACTCCAAACCTAGTTTTTCCAGAACCTCCATATAAGCTCATAAACTTCGCAAAATCCATTCCTTTGATTTGATTCCTGGTTCTGCTGCATATTACACTGGTTTGGACCTAAACTTGTGTATTGTAATAATCGCCAGCAAACGGGGCTAGACGATCGACGTGGACCATTTTTGGCTTGCTTCTGGGTGGTTTTTGGATACGATATATAACGTCATTAACACGACTTCATAAGGGCCTTCCTATTGCCTTTGCAGCTTCGGCGACAAACCACGTCTCCTTTGGGGATTATACAACCAGACTATGTCGCCAGGTTGAAACCTACGATTTTGTGCCTTGACGTCATATCATCTAGTCTTCATCCTGTCGCCAGCAGTTTGTATTTTTACGGACCTCTTTATGTACTTCGTCTAGTTTTTCAGTCAGTTTGCTGACGTAATCTTCTCCAGCAACCTCTTCTTCCGGTCTTCGTCTAAATTGGAGGTCGCGCGGCAATCGTATTTTGCGACCGAGCATCACACAGGATGGTGTTTGGTCTGTGCTTTCGTGAACGATTAATCGGTATGCCATTAGGAAAAAGTGCAAATACTGATCCCAATCTCGTTGGTGTTCGGACACTACTTTGGCTAAGTACTTGCTCATTGTTTGATTCATCCGCTCATCCATGCCATCAGATTGAGGATGGAGAAGCGTTCTAGTTTTCTTAATTCCCAACAGTTGTCAAACTTCTTGAAACAGCCCAGACTCAAAGTTGCGGCCTTGATCGGGGTGTAATACTAACGGAACTCCAAACCGTCAAAAAACCCTTTTACTAATACGTCTGCGACTGTAGCTGCTTCTTGATTGGGTATGGCGTAAGCCTCCGTCCATTTCGTGAAATAATCCATCGTCACCAGGATGTATTTATTTCCCGAATCGAATTTTGGGAACGGCTCTGCGATATCAATCGCTACTTTTTCCAAAGTGCTTCCTACGATGCATTGCTTCATGGGTGCTTTGCGCTTTCTCGTTGGATCATTTCCTGATGCGCAGACCGTGCACTTACGGCACCATTTCATGACGTCTTCTTTGCAGTTCATCCAGTAGAAACTTTCTCGCACTTTACCCAATGTCTTCTTAATGCCAAAGTGTCCTCCTGATGTCCCAGCGTGAAGATACTTCAAGACTTCTGACACCCTGCTCTTCGCCACTACCAACTGTAGTCTGTTTCCCGTGCCTTCCACACTTTCTAGGAATCGCTTAAGAAGACCGTCTTCTACTGCCAAAGAGTCCCGCGCCCAGTACGCTTTGATGTTTCTGCCCACAGCACTCATTTTTTTCTAGGTTGGTCGTCGGCCGTTTTCTTTCCAGTTCAGAAGTAGTCTTATTTCAGGATCGTTTTTTTGTTCGCGACGTAACTGCTCAGGTTCCCACTCATCATCAACCATAGCAGTTCTCCGGAGGCAATCAACTTTATCTTCCAGTCGCGAACAATGGCTGCGGTCCGCCGGACATGCTCTTCTAGACAAAGCATCAGCGTTTCGATTACTGCTCCGGCACGGTGTTCTGTGTCATAGTCATACTCTTGCAGTCTCTCGATCCATCTTGCCACTTGTCCTTTCGGGTTACGGAACTGCAGTAGCCGTTTTAAGGCGCGTGGTCTGTTCTCAGTAAAAATTTTCTTCCATACAAATATTTGTAGAAATGTTCGATGTCCTTAACGACTGCTAACAGCTCCCTTCTAGTCCCGCAATAATTTTTTTCTGGCCTAAACAGAACTTTGCTAAAATACGCGATAACTTTTCCTTGTTCATCTTGAACCTGCAAAAGGACCGCGCCTATGGTCAGATTGCTTGCGTCGGTATCCAAAACAAATTTTTTATCTTCTCTTGGATAACTCAAAATCTGCGAAGTAATTGGGGCTTGTTTTAGTTGATGGAAAGAATTTTCGCAGCTTTCATTCCATCTAAATTCTGCTCTTTGTTCCGTCAATTTCGTCAAAGGTTTGACAATATTGGCAAATCCGGGTACAAATCGTCGATAATAGGTGCTCAACCCAAGAAAACTTCGGACTTGATGTTTTTCGATTGGCCTTGGCCATGCTTGCACTGCTCAAATTTTGTCTGGGTCAGCATTTACCCCATCTGCAGATACGACTTGGCTAAGCTATTGTACTTACTTCTTAAATACGTGGAACTTCTTTGGACTCAGTTTGAGATTAGCCCCACGTAGTTGCTGAAACACTTCCTCCAAGTTGTTCAAGTGTTCTTCAAACAACCTTCGAACCACGATGACGTCGTCTAGGTAAACCAAGCACGTCTTCCAAGACAATCCGCGCAAAATGGTTTCCATCAAACGCTCAAACGTTGCAGAAGCGTTAAACAGGCTGAAGGGCGTCACAGTGAACTGCCACAAACCAGTTCCAATCGTAAAAGCTGTTTTTTACGATCCTTGAGTTCCAATTCTACATGCTAGTAACTACTCTTTAAATCTGACGTAGAAAACCACTGGGATCTTGACAGGGTGTCTAACGTATTGTCAATTCTGGGTAAATTGTAGCTGTCCTTTTTGGTCACGTCGTTTACCTGTCTGTAGTCTACGCAATACCTGGTTGTTTCATCTTTTTTCTTTACGAGTACCACTGGGGATGTCCATAGGCTACTTGAAGGTTCAATCACGCTTTCTTGCTCCATATCCGTAATTATTTGTTTGGCATCTTCTCTTTTTGCCAAAGAAAGTCTGCATGGATGCTGTCGTATCGACCGAGCGTCTCCGGTAATAATTTTATGTTTAACCACGTTAGTTCTTCCATTGGAACCACTCTCCAGCGCGAACACATTTTGATACTTTTGCATCAACACTTTAACTTTAGCCAGCTGGTCTTGGCTGAGGTTTTGGTATTTGGTGGTAAGAATGTCCAATAGATGTTGTGAATACCTCTTCGGCGACGTATCTTCGTTAGACTTCACGCATCTCACAATTTGAGATACAGGCGTGCATTGGCCTACCATGTTCTTCTTTTTTAACGATACAGGATCTGAATTTTACTCGTACTAAAGTTCTGCTAACGAGTAGTACCTTTTCAACTAAGCCGCCCTCGATTGCTTCAATCGCGCGTATGTAGCCTTCTCGGAGATTTCAATCCAGGCGTGCCATCACCACACTTTAAGCCCTCGAAGGCAGAGCCACGTCTTCACTCAATAAGACTCGCACGGCTGTCTCCTCTGACGAATGAAAAGGAATTTCTTCATTGTCGATCTTCAGGACATCGGTTTTCATATCCAAATAGAACCCGTATTTTTTTATCACATCCATTCCCAGGATAACTTTTTTCGTGATATCGGCTACCAGTACTTGATGGTCGAGTACTCCATTTCCCAAACCAATGGTTACTTTAACTTGTCCGTGAGTAGGTATTTCCTCGCCCGTCGCTGTTACTGGTGATGTCTTTTCGTTTTCCAATAACATGGCAAGACGAATGATAGTCTTCGTCGCTCTCGTGTCAACCCGTAACTGAACGAATATAATTAATATCGCGTTCCGCCCTTGTTAAAAGAAAATGTTTATTAAACACTATATCGAATTACCAACTGTAATATCGTCCCACGTCTGATAAGAATGAAATTTTTAAAACGAAACGAATTTAACTTACGAGTTACTATTTATTACGGAAGCGGTATTAAATTACTTATTTACACTATAAATTGCGACCTCACAAATATGTACACGTTTAAACTAACCGAACTAACTAAATTTAACTATCTAAGAATAAAAACTTACGGTAATTTATATAAAAGAATAATACGCTATCACTAATAGGTCCACAGTTGTTTACTTTAAAAGTCACGTTTACTTTCATCGATGTACACTTTATTTATTTAAAATTTCGCACGTGCTAATCACTTATTTATCTTCACCGTAACAACACTTTAACTTTATTCAGTAACTGCTGATACAGAACTGACCTTTTGCATCCTCGAACACTTCTTATAAATTCATGTTATCTTAGTCTAGAACATTCGCAACCTTTCTGCATTTATCGCTCGCTATCTGGAATTTGGCTTTATCGAATCGTAGATTCGACGTTATTCGCGAATGTTTCAATATTTTTTTAATGGAATGTTGCTCTTGAATTAATTATTTGAGATGTAAGCGTAAAATTTCATATTGTGTAGGTACTCATTGTGTACTAATTAATTTTTCAAGAAAATAAATAATTTAAAAATTAATTAACAATAGAATATAATAACACAGTAATATACAGTGATTCCAAACATTAGCGGATTCGGTTATACAAAATAAACAAAAATGTTACGTATGAAGACTCAAAAAAAAAAAACCAACACTAACTATATAATGAACAACTTACCCAAAGTTATTTCCCCGTGATGATTTTCGAAAGGAACAGGAAGAGAGGGATACGGTGAAAGACTTGGACGGTTTTTGTATGTTGCACTTAGCACGACTTTGATTTAAGGTGTTCCTAATTTTTTTTAATTTATTGCACTGTCTTAATTTATACTTTTCATCATCATTGCATATCTTTAATTAATTGAAATGAACATAAAAGGCGTTATAGCGCGCCGGCTAACTATCTAACACTGACTTATTTTACATAAAAAATAGTGACTATAAAACTTTATCACAAGGTTCAACAAAACGCATTTCATTTAAAGGAAAAATAAAATTTATTTACTCGAAACACACCACCTTTACTAAACTATAAAACCCATTATGTCTAATTTCTTTTACAGAATTATTAATAATATATTGTTTTCTTTTTTTTAATAAAAAAGAAACCCTTAATAAAATGTTAAAGGATTATTGTACTCATAACTGTGATATATAATTCTTTCAATCAATTTAAACAAAAGTGTAATTTTGCTTAAATAAATTTAAATGAAAAAAAATATCAATTTTATTTAAACTTGCATAACCAAAGTACGCTATCTGCGTAACAATACAAACAATTATACTTTTTTTGTCTAAGACTAGAAAAATTTGTTGTATGCACTTTACATCACGCATAACACAGAACTTAATTGTTGATTAGATACATTTTTTTTATAGTTCATATTATAAACTTGTTGGTGCATGTATCGGCTCTATTGCGTTCCTGTATAAACCCGTATAGATACGCCTGACTCACTGCGATGCCTGTTATTACTTGTATTTTGTGCACCTGTCGCTAATAATTTATTTATTGTTATTTATTGCATATTAATAAAAATGTGTCAGAATTTTTTTAATTTTGTATTAAACTTTGCGCGGACCCCCTGACGTTATTTAGGGACCCTCCCAAATCAAAAAAAAATGTTTGTAAATAATCTATTATAATATATAAACATAAATCTTTAATACCAAACAATAATTATTTTAACAAAACATTTAAATTGCGTATTCTTGTTGTACTATAAATACTAATAAAGAAATTAATGTTACAATACCCTATAACAGAATAACGTAAATATAAGGAATATTTGCAATTGGCCTTACTTACGTTAAAAATTACGGAATACTCAATAACAAATAACCCAAAAACAGTATATGGTAAAGGTTTATGCAACAGGTATAACGAGTACAGATGAACCTATAAAGTGTAAATTCGATTATATATGTTGCACTATAATATACAATTTTTACTCGAAGTATAAATTGCTCGTCGGAAATATTATTGATGTGGACACCATGCATTGCTGCTCCAAAACTATAAGCCTAAAGTTTACTGAATTATTACATTATTACAAGAAATACGTTAAAATCATACCTCTAATCGAGTGTAGTCAAATACACTTATCACAAACATTATTTCGTATGCTCCATTAAAAAAAGTAATTGTATGAATAAAGCAATTAAAAATTTTACTGTAACTCCACGAATCTGTACTTCCAATAGACACGTATATAAAGTACATACTAATAAATGCGTTAATCAATTGAAGCATACCAGTCGTTAAAAAAGCTTTCTGAAAAGCAATTGTCACTTTAAACGTACTTTGATATAGCATCGCGTGTGCTTTATATAATGTTTTTAGTCTGATGTCTAACATATTCACTTGCGTTTTACTGTAAGAACGTAGAGCTTTCTTCAACACGTGAAATCGATAACCGCTCATATACAAAAAAATTGTACATCTACAAATAAACAACGATTTTATAATTGCGTTGATAACAAGAAAGATTCCTTCTATAGCACTTAGTTCTAAAGCTATCGAAACTAGTGTAAATGCCATTAACGTGCCAATAACTGAAATTGAAGAAAAAACAAAAGCATGTATTTCTAACTTTTTGTAATTCACTTTAACTTCAATTTTTTTAAGATCACTATCGATTTGTGCATAATCTTCTAATATTTTATGTTGGCAATTCCAAGTTAGTGTCATATTAATAATAGTATTAAACGAGTTAATGAATAATGCTAAAAAATAACAAGTTAATTGTAAATTATTTATCTCACGATTTTTAAAATATTCTGAAGAGGCATTTTTTATAATTTGTAAATACAGCACACATTCAAATATTATAAAACACATAACGTATAACAAATTTAAATGCGATTTTAATTTGGTAGTGTTTTTTGTATCTGTTAATGGTTCCATCGCGCATATTTTTGATAAATATAAAATAACTTTAAATGCTTTAAAGTTATATTGATACAACCTTTGCTTAGTAGCACTCATATTTCACGTGATCAGTCAAATTAAAAATCGACTAGCCAAATTGTACGCATAAAACCATTAAATTCTAATAACATAAATATTTCATAGCTTTGCAAGTTAATGTATTCCAAAACGAATTGTCTGATTTTTTAGCGGGTCGGACCGATACTTCGAGAAAAATGAATCGCGTTACCGCTATTCTTTACTTTGTCTAGAATAGTTTTGCGATATCGATAAAAGTATCGCTATAATTTTGCGTTACTTATGGCGATACTTTTTCATTAGTGGTCTGAAAATGTAGTTTTCGATTTTGCAGTACTTTGAGTTGTATCTCTTTTGTTAAAGTTCGATTATAGAAATATTCCTATCTTACTAAAATAAAATTCAAAACCGGATGATAGTGACAATAAAACACATCTTAATCATCTTTACTTTAAGATAAAACTGTACTCATTTATTTAAACAGAACAAAATTATAATTCGTAACGTCTCTTCCTGGAGAAAGTCGCTCGTTCTTGCAACATGAATACTTACTGTCTGCTATTTAGCTTACTTTTGTTATTATTATAAGTGTTGAAAACACTTATAGAGAGCTTAATTCGAAGGCTCGTGTAACGAAACGATGAAACGCTCAGATGAAACAAATCTGGAACTTGCGGTGGTGCCCAATTTCACTTCATTTTTTGTATTTTTCGGATGCAGTCTTTATTATTATTAAACAAGATATTCCTTATTATTCGTTTTATGTTTTAAAAATATAATAAATCTTAATTTCACTCCGCAGTGATGAAAACTGATTATAGTAATTGCAGAATTAGATCCGCGCGAGCTTCCGCCTTGTACGCTGCAAAAACGGCAAAATATAGATGAAAATTGCACATAAACAATTTATTTAGTACAAAATATACTACAAAAAAATGCGCGAGAGTGTATAATTATATCTAATAGTTTAAGAGTTACAGAATTTTTAAAATAATTTTTGTGCAACTTTGCACACTTGTTTCTTCTAAACTATTAAAGGTAATTGTACCCTTCTGCCGACTTTTTTATAGAAAATTTTGTCCTCTATAAAAATGTTTATGTGCAACTTTTCTCTATTTTGCACCGTTTTAGGATAATAGTTTATTGGTTATTTTAAGTTATTAAGCAAATCATTTCAATACAAAAATTGTGGCGGTTTTGATGCAGGTATGATTTACAAGGAAAACAACTTACGACAACGACAAAGCTATCCTTAGTCGCAAAAAAAGCTACGGTGGTCACCAAAAGCAACTCAACCGAAACACAGATGTTCTACTAAACTAGACGTTTAGTAGAATTGAACAAGTCAGTGCAAGTTGCCGAAGCTCTGAGATTGCGCGTATGCTTGTAACAAGATGATACTGGAATATTATTATGTGCAGGTTTTTACAAGTTCAAAATGTATTGCTACCACAAAGCGAATGCCTACATCCTACAACTTACACAATTTTATAAACATTTATAATAAATTTGTTACGTGCAAAATTTTTATAACGTAATACCCTGTATATTGAATTAAAATTTGATTCCGGTTTTGACGCCCTCTGCCGATCTTTCCTTGTAATTGTCATTTTACCACAAAAACGTTAAGCTGACAACTGCATAAAATGGCCTGTGTCGCTTAAAGAAAAATTTCGAATGACATCCGCTGTAATGAAAATCAAATTATAACTTTATTGCGCTTTTAAAATAATTTAGTCGTCACAGGGTAAGATAATTACATCCGTTTTGTTAGAATTTTTTTGTAATTTCTTCTTGATTTGATAGCCGTTCTACCACGTTTTGGCCCACATGTTTCTAGTAAATAAAGAACCATGAGGAATTAATATCGACAAATACCTTCATGGGTATAACTCTATATATAAGGCCTACGGTTAAAACTAAAAAAACCGAAGACAAGGATTTTTCTTCGAGATCCTACTCATGCGGCAAACACGTGCGAAACCAACTTTCATTGAATGTGTACAACAGCATTCGACAATCGGGTTATGTTATGTGTACTTTCTTTTAGCAATAATTAACAATTTTGTAGATCTTGATTTCGTGAGTCATTGTGTTGACACGATTTGCTACACAAATTTATTTCAAGCTCACTTGCCGAGGAAAACGTTTTCTTCGACCAAGTAGGTACTGGATTGTGGGTAAGTTGATTTAATTATTTTATCGCTGTCAGAAAAGTCACTCACGGAACTTTGGCTAGTGTTAATTCCGTAATTACTATCATTGTTTTAATACCATTAAGGTAGTTTCATTAATTATTTTGTGTGTATCGCATGCTGTGTACAAACAATATTTACTACGAAATTTTCTTCGCTGTTCGCTTTGACTTAACCTACATATGTATTGTGTGTTGCCGATACTGCTGGCATTTATGCACTGAGAGTTAGATATACTTGTGTTAATCATCTACGTTACTAAATTAAAGTTTTTATACCTGTTAATCTTTTTTTTATGGTAACATACCTTTCTCTATTATTGTGGTTACCCGAACATCAGAGTAACAAGGATTACGAACCTAAAAATTCGTTACAAGCTTGGACCGTCTGTCTTGATCGAGGCAGAAGTGTTAATTATAAATGATCTGGCGCCCTTACTTATTATTCTCTTGAACCTCCCCTATCTCCGACTGTGTGAGTTGGCCGTGCAAGGTTCGTAAGACCTAAAGCTTGTAACAAATTTTTTACTTCATAGGTACTTTTATAAATAATGTATATGTCTTTATATTATAAGATAGTATAATGTAAGTAGGGGAATAGGGGGCAGGGCCGGGTAACGAGGCAAAACCGGGTATCCCTATTATAATCACTACCTTGCGCTTTGGTAACGCGCATGTAGCTTATGTTTGATCACGCGATTAACGACAGTGTCGATTGTAAGTTTGAGTGCAAATATTGTTGCAGTTTTAAAGAAAAGCGAAAAAACGTGTTTTAATAGGTGAGTGTTGTTATTTTGCTTAATTTTCAATCATTCTACAGTTAACTACTGGTATAATTGGTAATGTTTTTAGTTATAACATTAGATGCCGTATATTCTTGGCAATACGCCTGTAGTAACCAGTTTTCTTTCAACTTAAACTATAACCGATATTTTAATGTTTTGTAAATTTACAGCATGTGGGGCAGAACCGGTGGTGGCAATCTACTTTGGAGAATAGAATTAAAAAAATAAAGCAGAATGGTTTATCATTGGAAGAGGCTTCTTTGAAGGGTAAGATACTGATAGATAAATTGTCTCTAAGACAATAAAAATGATTTTTTTTTGTTAGGAATGGAAAAATACAAATGTGTTTTTTCAAAAGAACAAGAGATTGAGCTTGTAGGATACGTGCAACTCATGGAGAGTCGTTTGTTTGGCCTTACTACTACTGAATTAAGACGTGTCGCTTATCAATTGGCCGAAAAGAATCAACTAGCACACAATTTTAATCGGAACAATGAAATCGCTGGGTTGGATTGGCTAAAAGGTTTCCTTAAGCGGCATCATAATTTGTCACTAAGATCTCTAGAACCTACATCGGCAGCACGTGTCATGAGATTTAATAAAGTGGCTGCTGGCAAATTCTTTGATCTACTGATAAATTTAACTGACAATTTAAGTTTCGTCCAAGTAGAATCTATAACATCAAAACAGCTTATAAACTGGGACCACAACAGTGTCTAGTACAAGTAGATAACTCAGTAGATAAACTCAAAATAATGCAAAACAAGATAAAATTGAAAAACATAGAAGAGTCTAGGGTATTTATTAACAACGATCTATCAAAGAAAGAAAGAGATATAGATAAACAAATCAGAAACATAGCGCAAGAAGAAAGAAAAAAAGGAAGAACTGTTAGAATTGGATATCAAAAACTAATAATAGAAGAGAAAGAGTGGAGATGGAATATAGAAAAAAATTCACTAGAGGAAAAAATTAAAAATAAGACAAAAAACTAAACACAATTCGGGCGGAACACAAGAAGACAAAAATGGCAAAGAAAAAGGACATGCAAACAGAAACGAATAAACATAAAAATGATAGACAAGAAACACAAGTAATGCTAAGAATAGGAAATTGGAATATAAAAAGCATAAAAGGAAAAGAACATGAACTCGTAGAAGAATTTGAAAAAGCAAATCTAGATTTCCTAGCAATTACCGAAACTAAAAAGAAAGGACAAGGAATGATAAAATTAGAAAAAGGACACGTATTATTTTATAGCGGAGTAACAGCAGAACAAAGAGCAGCAGAAGGAGTAGGATGTTTAATAAAAAAAAGAACAGGTGAAAAATATAAAGAAATGGAAATATATATCAAAAAATATACTACAAATAGAACTACAACTAAACCAACAGAGCAAAACAACCATGATAATAACATATGGCCCTAGCGAAGACGAAACAACAAATAAGAAAGACGAATTCTGGGAAAAAAAGACAGAAGTAGTAGTAAACTTAAATGGCAGAGTAATAATATTAGGAGACTTCAACAGCCGTGTTGGAAGAAGAAACAACGCGACAGCCGATGTGATTGGACAATACGGAGAAGAACACAGAAACAAAAATGGGGAAAGGCTAATAAACTACTGTGTAGAAAATAACTTAATAGTAACAAATACATTTTATCCTCATAAGAATATACATAAATACACAAGAGAAGTAAAAAGTAGAAACGAAAAGTCCATAATATATTATATTCTTATCAACAGACCATATAGGAAAGAAATTGTTGATGTCAAAGTGAGACGAGGACCAGAAATTTATAGCGACCATTACCTGATAGTAGCAAAAGTAAGACTACGCACACAGAACAAAAAAGAAGACCTTAAAACAATGAGGCAAAAAAACAAAGGATAATGAAATAATTAAAAAATATAAACTACAAGAATCAGAAACAGCTTAGAAGCTTAGAGAAGAAACAGAAAAAAAGATGGAAAAAGACATGGAAAAGTGGAAAGACCTGAATCTAAGACAAAGATGGTATCAATACAAACAAACGATTTTAACAACAGCGAAAGAAAATTGTGGAACTATAACAATAAACAAAAACAAGAAACAAACTAGATGGTGGAACCAAGAAATCAAAGACCAAGTCAAAAACAAGAAAAAAAATGGAACTTATACCTGACCAATAAAACCAAAGAAAATTACACAGTGTACAAGCAACAACGAATTAAAGTAAAGGAAATGGTACTAAAAGCTAAACAACAAGCATGTAAATATTTCGAAAAAAAATTAGAAACAGACAGCCAAAGAAACCAAAAGCTATTTTACAAAATTCTAAAAAATCTAAGAAAAGAAAATAGTTATACATTAAAACAATTAAAAACAAAAGACAACAAAGTAGTAACGGAAGAAAAAGAAATCATGAAAAGATGGAAAGAATACTTCTGGGAACTCCATAACACCGACAAACAAAACAACCTTAGAAACTATCAAGAACCCAACTACTCACAAGACGAAGACGAAAATAATATAAAAACAGAAGAAGTAACACAAGCAATTAAAAGTATGAAAAAAGGAAAATCGGCAGGTCATGACAAAATAAATGCAGATATGCTGAAAATTTTAGGAAATAAAGCGATAGAAACACTAACAAAAATTTTAAATGAAGCGTGGAACACAGGACAAATACCCGACGATTGGAAGATAGGAATCATATTACCAATATTCAAAAAGGGCGACAGCAGAGAGTGTGCAAACTACAGAGGCATAACATTACTAAGTGTGGTATCAAAGGTGTATGAACGTGTATTAGATAAAAGATTGAGATATCAAATAGAAGAAAACTTAGCAGAAGCACAAAGTGGTTTCAGAAAAGGGAGAAGCGTACAGGACCATATATTCAGTATAAAACAAATGATAGAGAAAAACAGAATAAAAAATTCAGAAGTATTAATGACTTTCCTAGACGTTGAAAAAGCTTTTGACAAGGTAACGCAAAAAGAAGTATGGAATAGTCCAAGAAAAAGAAATGTAAATCCAAAATTAATAAAAGGGATCAAAAGTTTGTATGAAAACAATAAGAGTTACGTGAGAAAAAATAATGCACATTCGGAAATCTTTGAAATTAATGATGGTTTAAGGCAAGGTGGAGTGTTGAGCCCTACCTTATTCATAATAACAATGGACGATATAATCAAAGCCACATCACAGAAAACCAAAAAGCTACACATAGGATTTAACAAATTAATACCAGTAAACGTATCAGAATGTGCTTTTGCCGACGATGTAATGTTATGGGCAGGGAAAAAAGAAGACCTACAGAAAAATTTACAAATATGGAAAGAAGAACTATCTAAGAGAAATATGAAAATAAATACAGAAAAAACAAAAATAATGGTGATAAGCAAAGAAAACAAAAATGTCCAGTTAGAAATAAACCAAACAAAAATAGAGCAAGTTGATGTACTCAAATATTTAGGAGTGATAATAGATAGAGAAGGAAATATGGAAAACGAAATAAATGAAAGGATTGGAAACGCAGCAAAAATATACCACAGCTTAAGCAAGGCATTTATAGGAAAAAAAGAAGTAGTCATAACAACAAAAATGACAATATATAAAACAATTTTTAGACCAATACTTACGTACGGAAGTGAGAGTTGGATTTTAACAAAAGCAATGAAAAGTAAAATTCAAGCAATCGATATGAAATATTTGAGAAAAGTAAAAGGAATAACTAGCAGAGATAGAATAAAGAATGACGTAGTAAGAGACGAACTAGGAGCTGAACATATTATTAAATTTGTAGAAAAACAGAAATTGAAATGGTCTGGACACATGTGTAGAATGAAAAACAATCGACAAGTTAAACAAATATGGGAAGCTGGAATACAGAGAAGTAAAGCAAAAGGAAGACCAAGAAAGACGTGGAACGATGAAATAAGTAAAGTACTGCAAGAAAAAGGTAAAAAATGGACAGAAGCAAAAACGTTGGCAAAAATAAGAAAGAATGGTCAAAATTTGTGCATGCAAATGAAATAATAAAATAATATGTAATATAATAACAATATTATTATAAGATAATAATGTAAAACCACCTTACACCTTAGAGTAAAAGGTTATTGATAATATATATTGATAATATATATAGAATCTATAACGTCGATGGAACGGGCCTTACAACTGTTCCAAAGAGCCATTCTAAGGTAATTGCAATGAGAAGCCGCAAACAAGTGGGAACTTTGGTGTCCGGAGAACGAGAACAATTGGTAACAGCAGTTTTATGCTTCTCGGTAGCAGGTCATTATGTCCCTCCATTTCTCATATTTCCACGGTTAAGAATGAAGGCTGAATTACTAGACGGTGCGCCTACTGAAACAACAGCAGCATGTCATCCAAGTGGTTGGATGCAGGCAACTATTTTCGTTGAGTGGATGCAACACTTTATTAAGCACATCAAACCAACAAAGAATGATCCGGTTTTATTACTTTTAGATGGTCATGCCACTCATACAAAGAATATTGGTTTAATAGACCTTGCGCGTCAAAATGGTGTCATATTATTATGCTTCCCTCCACATTGCACGCACAAATTATAACCGCTAGATATTAGCTTCATGGCGCCGCTAAGTACTTTTTACAGCCAGGAGGTAAAAACGTGACTTCGAACGAACCCTGAAAGAGTGGATACACAATACCAAATTGGAGCTCTGTTTGGCAAAGCTTACAACATAGCAGCAATCATTCAAACAGCACAATCTGGATTTCGACAGACAGGAATTTACAGACAAATATCGCTTTGTCAAGACTGACTTTGCTCTAGCGGAAACAACCAAGCGTGACGAGCCAATGCAAGGAACTATACCTGAGATTATACCCGATATCGAGACCTTAGCAGAAACTGCACCCGAGGATATTCCCAAGACTTTATCCACTTCCCCTGTAGCTGGGCCATCTGGAATAAGTGTCAATAAACACACAATTGAGTTGGATAGACAAGTTACACCCAAAAGATGCATTCCGAATACCCAGTTGCCACATCTGACAATAAAACCAAGTAAATTTTATTGTCAGTCCAGTCCTTCTACGTTCACTGTATCTCCGATGGCTGTAATGGAAGTTCCACTTGGTAATCGAAAAATAACTACGGGTCCCGTAAGAGGGAAAACCGCGATTTTGACAGAATCGTCTTACAAGAATGAGTTTGAAGAATTGTTCGCTGCTAGGAATAAATCAACAAAATCGCAGCATGTAAAAAGAAAGATTACTGAAAAAAGTAATAAAAATAATAGAAAGAAAGGTATTGAGGAGACTACCTTAGAATCCGAGACTGAAGAGGAAGACTCACAAGATGTGCATTTATTGCAAAGAACTATATTCAGCAACAAAAAGAAATGACGGTTTCATTTAATGCTGCAATACATGAAGGTTGTACGAGATGGCTTGAAAACGATATGGACGATTTTGTCTGTAAAATTTGCGAATTCAAACGTTAACATTATGTTACCGCTTGGATTCGTTAATAACATACCATACCCGGTTTGCCCCTTTTAACATACGGTTCTGCCCCTACCCATGGGGCAGAACCGTATTTTGAAGTGTTTTAGTTTTTACTTCTTTTTTTGTTTTTTTTTAGATACTTCTATCGATTCCAATTAGCGTTACTTTTTGTATTATACTGTAGTGTTTACATTAATAGCATACAAAATAAAAAATTAAAAAATCAAATATTTTACAGATAATTTTCCTTAGATACCCGGTTCGCCTAAATAGGTACTATCAGTGTATGTCAGAAATTCCCAAACTTTTTTGTGTTCTAGACCCCATGCCATGTTTTTCGGGTTCGGGTAGACCCCCTACTTACCTGATATTGATTTTTTGTAAATTTCTAACTGTAGTGAAGTTTAGTGATAAAAATTAAAAAAAGGTAAAAACACATGTTAAGTTTTATACATTTATTAATTGAATTTAAATTAAAACTACTCAAAATAAAATTTTGTATCTGTTATATAAAATATACGTAACATAAAATAAACCTAAAATAAACTAAGCAATAAGTAAATGTTTTTAGTGACAAGGATGAACCTGACGCTTTAATAATAAATTATCAACATTTGGCGTCAATTTTGTAAGGTTTATTATTAAATCTCCTCGGCTAATGATGTCCAGTTTGTTTCTTTTTTCGTTAGAAGATTGGTAACATCGCTGAACCCCCTTTCCACTAGGTATGACGATGGAAAGGAAATTAAAAAATTTCCTCGCTATATTCCATAATACTTAACTCAGTCAGTTCTTCTTGTATTATGACATTCGTTTCTTCTATGTCACTATAAAGGTTAACTATCACGGTGGTATTATCATAGTCAAAACACCCTCAAACCTAGTTTCAAAATCTGAATAGAGGGCATTTAAATGTTGAAGGTAGGTTGAAACGTCGTTTTCCTGGCAGTTTGTCTGTGACCGGGAAAATTCGCCCCGTTCAATATTTTGCTTCATTAGTTTAACTCTGGCAAGAAACGCTGATAAGATGGACTTTGTTTTAATCAAATTAAGACTGTCGCCTTGCAATATAACCATATTAAATTTTGTAAATAAATCTGTTAAATAGGCGATGTCTGTTTTCCACTCCATTAAAGTGTTTTTTAAAATTTTATCTTTAGTATCCATAAATTCTAAAATAGTCTCAAAAAAACCTTGTCAAAGATAAGCCTTTCGACAGCCAGCGTACTTTAGTGTGAAGGAGTAATTGGTGAAAGTGTACGTCATTTTCTTCACACAACTGCGCAAATAACCACGTATTCAACACGTTGCTTCGGATTCGGTTTACTGCATCAATGACTAATTGAAGAAATTCATGCAATCTAACCCTCAAATTTTTAGCAACTAAATGTTGTCGATTGATGACGCAATGTATTGCTAACACCCCTGACACATTTTGTTTTAAATAGCTTATAAATGCACGATAACGTCCAACCATGGCAGGTGCTCCATGTGTAGCTACTGATATTATATTTGATAAAGGAATTGTTTTTTCAATAAAGTAATCTTTCAAAACATGAAATACTGATTCACCTTCAGTGTCGGTTGTCAAAGTTCTTGCGAAGAGCAGTTCTTCGTAGATTTCTTTATTTATAATAAAACGAACATTTGCCAATAATAATGCTACATTACCAGGTAAAGGTGACTCGTCCAGTTGTATAGAGAAATGGGTCGTTTGCAAATAATTACACAAGAAGCTTTCAATATCAGAACTTATTTCATCAATACGTCTTTCAACAGTATTGTTGCTTAAGAGAATTCGTTTATTGATATCAGATGCAGGTTTGTGTAAAACAGTTTTAAAACCTCTTCAACGACTGGCAAAATTAACTTCTCTGCGATAGTATGCGGTTTTCCGGATTTTGCTATAAGTAGCGGGATATTGTAAGACGCCCGCAAACCATCATCGTTTCTTTGTGACTTTGAAGCGAACATTCCGTCCAGCGTGGGTCTATTCTGAAGTTTATCTTTGAGTGTTTGAAAGTAAGGGAAATGTGCCTATGATGGACCTTCGCCAATGATGGACCACTAGCTGTATTTTCAAATATACCGCGCATAATACACTACCAACATATTGGTTAGGTTGATTGAAGTTCCCAAGTAGTTGTTTACAAGTGTTCACGTGAACATGTGCAGTTTCTGTTTAACTACATGGATAATTTATAATTGGTAAGTATTGGTGTAAGAAAGTAGCTTGGTATGATGTTATATATCTTTTGTTTTACGTTCAACCATAATCTGTTTTTGTTACTGCAGCTTGAAGAAACTATTGTACATATGTTAATTCTCGAGCAACAATTGAGATTATTTGAAAGAACAAAAAAGTTTGGGATTTATATTTGATTTTTGCAATGTGGCCTATGATAGACTACTTATCTGTGTCCTATGAGGGACCAGGGGTTCATCATGGGCAATGAAATAATTTCACCTCGATTTACTTTTCTTTTTCATTTATAGGAATGGCATCCAAAAAAAGAGAACAGTGGGATCAGTATGACATGCAACAGGCTATTCAGAACGTGAAAAACCACAATATGGACTATAAGTTGGCTGCCAAGACCTTCAAGGTTTCTAAAAGATATTTGCGAAGGCGTTTGGATAAACAGGACGCTTCCAAGGGTGATTTGGGAGAACGAAGAGCAACTTTCTCTAGAGCCATCGGAGAGGAGATTGCAGTGCATGTTATTGAGATCGAAACAGGTTTTTTTTGGACTAACTTCCAAAGATTTGTGGCGGATGGTATTCGAAGTAGCCGAAAAAAAGAAAATTAACCATGGGTTTAATCGAGAAGCAAAATGGCAGGTTGGAAATGGATTAAAAGATTCCTAAAGCGCAATCCACAAATATCTTTGCGTAGCCCAGAAAATACATCATTAGCTAGAGCCCAGGCTTTTAACAAAGCTAATATTGAAGCCTATTTCAAGGCACTAGATAATACTCTGCAGAAGTACAATTTTTTCCCCGAAAAATTTATAATATGGACGAGTCGGGTTTGACTACGGTCCAAAAGAAATGCCAAAAAATGTATGCAGCAAAAGGCCGTAAGCAAGTTGGTGCACTTAGCAGTGCATAGCGCGGGCAACACTTAACCGTAGTGTGTGCAATGAGTGCCATAGGCAACTACGTCCCTCCTGCTCTTGTTTACCCTCGCCAAAGGATGAACGAGGAGCTGATGAACGATGCTTCCGCTGGTAGCATAGCATTCCCACAAAAAAAAGACTGGATGACCAGTAAAATTTTTTGTAAATGGCTTAAGCATTTTGTTAGATATACGAAGGCTTCAAATCAGAATAAGGTTCTATTACTGCTAGATGGGCACAGTAGTCTTGAATCCCTACAGTTTGCTAGAGAAAATGGTGTAGTTGTGTTTTGCTTCCCTGTACACTGTTCTTATCAAGTTCAACCATTGGACGTTGGATTTTTCCGTCCTCTTCAAACATATTTCGACTAAAAAATACAATTATGGCTCCGTCAAAATCCAGAAAAGGCAGTAACCCAATTCAAAATAGCAGGCCTTTACCTGTACCAACAAATGCGATAAATTCATTCAAAAAGATTGGCATCCATCCTTTCAATCCTCATATATATGAGGACTGGGAGTTTGCACCAGCTTTAGCTACGGATAGGCCGATTCCCGAGGCTGAAGACGAAAACCAAATGGAATTAAAAATGCAAGAGCAATCTAAATCTTCTCTTAACTCGTCTTCATCCTCAGTTCTTGACATTTTGGTGAAAGAAATTTTACCTCCTCCTCGAGCTGTAGCCATTGGCGCTGATAAACGAAAAGGCAGAAGACGTGGAAAAACAGGCCATTTGAATTCAACACTAGAAATTTAAAAACTTAAAGAGAAAGTTATTGAAAAGAAAATGAAGGTGAGAAAACAAGTCAGGTCAGTAAAACAACGAATCGTCATTGACAATGACGCTTTTGATGAAGACGTAGTTATTTTGGAGAACACACGTGCAAAAGAAACTTGGATTCGATGCCAAATATGCGCGGACGGGCGTTGCCCCGCGTTGCAAATCTTTTGCTTGTGAACTATGTATATAATATGTTATTATGTTAGTTTGTTCTATTTTATTATGTTAGTTCTTCTTATATTTTGTTAAATAAAACTGTTTAAAGACACTTTTATTAATTTATTTTTTTTATATAAAACAAAATAATTATTGCAAAACTAAAATAGTTATAATCATATTTCCTTAAGGGGTCCAACATAGGTGCGCTTCCCCTATTTCATTATCTATTGTATCAATGTGACATTTTCTCAGATGATTCTGCAGCTTATATGGTTTCATAACGTCATGGTCCAAAGGCACATAGGCAATTGTTTGTCCGACAATGATGGAATGAAGCCAAATTTCAAATAATCAACACTGTACTGTCTAAATTTCTTTTTATTTTTGGACATGACAACAGTCATCTGTGGGCAAAATTAATCTATTTAAATAAGACAAAGTCCAGCAGCTGTATATTAAAAAATTAAAGTCAAATTTAAATCGTATAGTCTTAGATTTTATGGCAGGCGTAGGCGTACAGCCATTATATGTGAATGTGAAAAGAGGAATATTATGAATGTTACTTAAGGTTTTGATATGATGGAGCTTTAAGGAAATTTGAAAATAACATGACAAAAAGATGTTAAAATAAAATATTATACAACGAATAATAATAACAAATTGTTATGCGATTTCTCTCTACGTACATTCAACTGTCGTGTAAAAATATGGTAAAAATTCACTGGTTCCACTTTAGCAATAATACAAAATTTTAATTTTAATATAGAGAAGTATGTACAGTGCAATATCCATAATCCGAACTTCCGTAATCCGAACATTCCAGTAATCCGAACTGGCCCACAGTGTAACGACCAATGAACAAAAATCCAGTTTTTTTACTTTTTTTGTGAAGTTATTTGGTGAGATATATGTATTTATAAAAAAATAATAAATTCCTAGCAAGGTCGTAAATAAGAAAATATTGACTCACATACATATGATTATGTTATTTTTCACAATTATTAATTTAAAATTTATTTTGACTACTTTTATGTCAGGTTTCTCCCTTTATGGAATCTGTGTGTAGACTCAATAATAATACAGAAAATATGACACAAATTATATTTACTTTAATAACAATACAAATTTTAACTTAATCAGACAAACAAACAAATAAAGAAGTAATGTAAACAAATTACATTAATATAAAAACTTAAAACTTTAAAGTACAACAATTTACTTTTAACAACACAACTATTAAAGTAACGCAACTTGCCGTTAATGCAATCTTACACAAATTAACTACATTTTTCTATTTGAAATTTTTGTTATTTACATTTTCAAACATTCTAAGCTACTACTCTGTATAGAATATGAAATACCTTTATTCTTGAAGTCACACTATTTTGCCCCACGCTCACAATTGCAACGGGCTTCCAACAATAACTAAATATTATTTATTTTCAAACTGCAATATTGGAACAGTCATCATTGTCTTTTTCACAATTACGTCCTACATATTTTTATGTAACTTTTAGTCAGTTTTATTTTTCTCTCGAACCACACACGTGTTTTACTATTTGTCTTTTTACGTTGCTTGTTTTCTTTTTATTCATAATAATTTCTGACAATTTTTTTTCTCATCTCTAATCAATAATCAATTTTTTTTACCGCCGTTTCTTTTTTTTTATTTGCTTACCCAATTTTGCTAAAACTACCTTACATACTAATTACATTTATTATTTATTTATTTTTGTTCGCATTTCTTTTTCTGTTTAATTTTATTTCTTCATTTATTTTTATTCGCACTCAATTTCTTTCCCCTCAGATTCTGTAAGTACGTATTTTAGACTTACATTAAATTTTATACGTTACATAATATTCCCCTGACCAGATAAAATATGTGACGAAGCATGAGGAATATATTTATTTATATAATTTATCTTTTAAAAAAGTAACATATTGTATTGTAACGAATTTTATTACTAACTACTAATTTATTTAAATTACTAAAAACATTTTTTACTTATACTAAAAATATGTACACTTTTGAATTAACCGAACTAATTAAATCTAATAATATTTAATAAAAACACTTACATTAATTTATATCACTTACACGAAGATAAGATAAAGTCCGCGGATAGCTTCACACACTTGTTTACACTAAAGTCACGTACAAGATTATACTTCGTATATTTATCTGCGCACACGCGTCAATCATTTATTTATTTGAATTTGAACAATATTCTTAACAATGCCGTCTTCACGTTACGGGAATAACTCACCTACGATTTGTTTGTTCAGTATTTATACATTGTGAAAGAACGTTCCCGTATGTTCTGCATTCTTCGGTGAACGTTCAAGAAAACCTCGAAGGCTCTCGAAGTTGCGAATAACTTCTCAAACGTTTCACTGTCCCCTTCTTAGGACTGTTTTGTCCCAGAACAAGAGACTGGATGCGACACCGGTAAAAAGGATCGTCGCAATAGCGGCAGCTTTTTCCATTTCGGCAACTTTCTTGACCATAAAAATAACAGTCAATGGACTTTTTCTGACCTGATATTCTTCTTGGTTACTACAGACCAACACTTGAACGCCTGTTCCTCGGAAGACAACCTCCAACATGTTTTGAACTGTCCTCCAATTCAGTTGATCTAAGCCACAACCAAGGTTGGGTACTGCCAATTTCTTAACATGATGGAACTCCATTTCTCTCTTGAGGTTCCATAATGTTCGCCACAGATTTTTGTATAAGAGCTTGTTACGTGAGTATTTCTTGGTGACCAGATAGAAAACGAAACGTCTGTCACCACATATTCCTAAAAATTTTCCGACTGCCGGTTGCTGTCTTCGTAATTCATCTAGTTTTCCAAACTTCTTTTTAAACACGACTGCAACTCCTCTGGACATGTCAAGGTCCTCGCTCACACAATGTGCGATGACCTAATCTTTTTGTTTCTGGAACAGGTTCCTCGGTGGTAACTCCGAACCTAGCTTTTCCAGAACCTCCGTATAAGTTCATAAACTTCTCAAACTCCATTTCTTCGATTGGATTCCTGGTTCTGCTGTTTATTACTCTGGTTCGGACCTGAATTTGTGTATTGTGGTTATTGCCAGCAAACGGGGCTAGACGATCGACGTGGACCACTTTTGGCTTGTTTCTGGGCGATTTTCGGATGCCATATATGACGTCATTAATTTACTGCATGCCTTCATAGGGGCCCTCCCATTGCTTTTGCAGCTTCGGCGACAAACCACGTCTCCTGTGAGGATTATACAACCAGACCATATCGTCAGGTTGAAACCCACCATTTTGTGCCTTGACGTCATATCTAGTCTTCATCCTGTCGCTGGCAATTTGTGTGTTTTTACGGACCTCTTCATGCACTTCGTCTAGCCTCTTGGTCAGCTTGCTGACGTAATCTTCTCCAGCAATTTTTTCTTCCGGTTTTCGTTCAAATTGAAGGTCGCATGGCCATCGAGCATGACACAGGATGGTGTTTGGCCTGTGCTTTTGTGAACGGTTGATCGGTATGCCATTAGGAAAAGGTGCAAGTACTGATCCCAGTCTGTTTGGTGTTCGGACACTACCTTGGCTAAGTACTTGCCCATTCGATTCATTCGTTCAACCATGCTACTAGATTGAGGATGGAGAGGCGTCGTCTTAGTTTTCTTAATTTCTAACAGTAGGCAAACTTTTTGAAACAGCCCAGACTCAAAATTGCGGCCTTGGTCGGAGTGTAATTCCAACGGAACTTCAAACCTGCAAAAAAACTCTTTTACTAATACGTCTGCGACTGTAGCTGCTTCTTGATTGGGTATAGCGTAAGCCTCGGTCCATTTCGTGAAATAATCCATCGCCACCAAGATGTATTTATTTTGCAAATCGAATTCTTAAAACGGCTCTGCGATGTCAATCGCTACTCTTTCAAAGGGCTTCTTACGTTGTATTGCTTCATTGGTGCTTTGCGCTTTCTCGCTGGACCATTTCCTGATGCGCAGACCGTGCACTTACGGCACCATTTCATGACGTCTTCTTTGCAGTTCAAAATCGTTCTCGCACTTTACCTAATGTCTTCCTGATGTCCCATCGTGGAGATGCTTCAACATGTCTATCACCCGGCTCTTTGTCACCACCAACTGTAGTCTGTTTCCCGTGCCCTCGGCACTTTCTAGGGATCGCGTAAGAACACTATCCAAGAGTCCCACTGCGCCCAGTACGCTTTGATATTTCTGCCCAAAGCACTCACTTCTTCCCAGGTTGGTCGTCGGCCGTTTTCTTTCCAGTCTAGGAGTAGTCTTATTTTAGGATTTTCTTGTTTGCGACGTAACTGCTCAGGTTCCCAGTCATCATCAATCATAACAGTTCTCCGGAGGCATTCGACTTGCAGTCTCTCGATCCATCTTGCCACTTGTCCTTCCGGGTTACGGAACTGCAGTAGCCATTTTAAAGCAGCGTGGTTTTTTCTCAGTAAAAATTTTCGTCCATACAAATACTTGTAAAAATGTTCGGTGGACTTATCGACTGCTAACAGCTCCCTCCTAGTCACGCAATAATTCTTTTCTGGCCTGGACAAAACCTTGCTAAAATACGCGATAACGTTTTCTTGTACATCTTGAATCTGCGAAAGGACCGCGCCTATGGCCAGATTGCTTGCGTCGGTATCCAAAACAAATTTTCCATCTTCTCTTGGATAACTCAAAATCGACGAAGTAACTAGAGGCTGTTTTAGTTGATTATAAGAATTTTCGCAGTCTTCATTCCATCTAAATTCTGCTCTTTCTTCCGTCAATTTTGTCAATGGTTTGGCAATATTGACAAATCCGGGGACAAATCGTCTGTAATAGGTGCACAACCCAAGAAAACTTCGAACCTGATTGGTCTTGGCCATGCTTGCACTGCTCGAATTTTGTCTGGGTCAGCATTTTCTCTATCTCTAGATACGACGTGGCCCAAATATTGCACTTCCTTCTTAAATACGTGGCACTTTTTTGTGCTTTTTTTTTAGATTATTAGCCCCACGTAGTCGCTGAAACACTTCTTTCAAGTTGTTCAAGTGTTCTTCAAACGACCTTCCAACTACGATCACGTCGTCCAGGTAAATCAAACACATCTTCCAAGACAATCCGCGCAAGATAGTCTCCATTAAATGCTTGAATGTTGCAGGAACGTTTTACAGGCGGAAGGGCATCACAGTGAACTGCCACAAACCAGTTCAGATCGTAAAAGCTGTTTTTTCACAATCCTTGGGTTCTAATTCTACCTGCCAGTAACTACTCTTTAAGTCTAACGTGGAAAACCTTGTTGTTCCATCCTTCTTCTTTACGAGTATCACTGGGAATGCCCATGGACTACTTGAAGGTTCAATTACGCCTTCTATCTCCATCTCCGTAATTATTTGTTCGGCTTCCTCTCTTTTTGCCAAAGGAAGTCTGCGTTGATGTTGTCTCCAGCGCGAACACATCTTGATACTCTTGAATCAACACTTTAACTTTAGCCAGCTGGTCTTGGCGATAATTTGGCATTTGGTAGTAAGAATGTCCAATAGATGTTGTGGACACTTTGACACGTTTGACTTCACGCATCTCACAATTTGTGATACTGGCGTGCATTGGCCTACCACGGTTTTCTTTTTCAACGTTACAGGATCTGAGTTGATGTTTAAGATCCTTACTGTCATCGTGTTCTTTACTCGTACTAAAGTTCTGCCAACGAGTAGTCTCTTTTCAACTAAGCCGCCCTCAATTGCGCGTATGTAGCCTTCTTGGAGATTTCCATCCAGGCGTGTCATCACCACACTTTCCGTTCTGGCAGGCAGAATCACGTCTTCACTCAATAAGACTCGCACGACTGCCTTCTCTGACGAATGAAAAGGAATTTCTTCATTGTCGATCTTCAAGACATCGTTCTTCATATCCAAATGGAACCCATACTTCTTTATGACGTCCATTCTTAGGATAACTTCTTCCGTGATGTCGGCTACCAATACTTGATGGTCGAGTACTCCATTTCCCAAACTAATGTCCGTGAGTAAGTATTTCTTCGCCCGTCGCCGTTCGAAGTCGTACTGTGATGTCTTCTCGTTTTTGAATAACATGTCAGGACGAATGATCGTTTTCGTCGCTCCAGTGTCAACCAGTAACTGAACACTTCTTCCATTGATCTTACTATCGAGATAAATGCTATGCAATTGCTCCCTAGGCGACGCCATTCAAGTTGTAATCTCCGGATCCTGACTTGACGAGATTACTTTTTGTCTCTTTTGGTCGCCTCGTTCCAAATTTTCGAGCGCTCTTTTTGTCCTCTTTTTAGGTTTTCCCGAAGTATTCGTAGCGCTATCTCCTCGATACTTTCCAGTGTCTGCGCGGGTACTTCTGCAGCACAGCAAAGTTTATGACAGTCTCGATGCGATGCTTGTTTTGCTGCTTCAAACTCCAAAACATGCACCAAAGCGTCATCCAATGTTTTCGGTTGAGCTAACCGGAGAGTCTGCTGCGATTCGTTGTCTCGGAGGCCGTCTACAAAGGTTTGAATAGCCAACTGCTCCAAGAAGCAGTAGGATACGCAAGTCGTGTTAATTTGGCAATGTCAGCCTCAAACTCTTAAAGACTTTCGGAAACTTTTTGAACCCGACTTTTAATTTGAGCCTAATACACCTGTTGAAGATGAGCATCTCCATATCTTATTTCTAATCGTGAAATTAAGAGTTCGTAATTTTCTTGCAGGTGGTAAGGAATTGTTTGTAAAATTCTAAGCGCTTCTCCACGTAAGGACACCATTAAAGACGTCGTTTTCTGCTTGTTGCTCCAACCATTAGCTGTAGTTGCGGCTTCAAACTGCTTGTAGTAGGTTGACCATGGAACTTTACCATCAAAATTTGGCGGTACAACCTTAAATTTGTGTCTTCTAATTTGTCCTCTATTGCTTCTATTTTCTCATTCATAGATTTTTTTCCGTTTTCCAGAACTTGGCATATTTCTTATCTTAAATTTAACATGTCTGCTTGAGTTTCTTCTTGAACAATTTTGATTTGATTTTCTATGCTCGTTCGTGTTTCTTCTTTTAAACTTCTAGAACTTTCCTCCATTTTCTGAGAATGTTCGGAGAGTTTTTTTTATTATTTTCTTCCATATTTTTATTCATCGATTCGAGAATTTCAAATATTTTTGAATCCATTTAATTGCTTGCAAACGCGTCACCGGCATAAATTTAACCACGAATAATAATAAAAAAAAGTTTAATAACACTACTTTAACAAACTGATATATTCTCGGGAAACAATGCAGAAAGTCATTCCCTCCAACTAAAAAAAAATCGCTAAAAATCTTCTGGACTTGCTGCACACAGATCTTATGGGGCCATTCCAAGTAAAATCATGGGGTGGAGCACTCTTATAGATGATCATTCAAGAAAAGTTTTTGCATACCTTTTAAAATCCAAGGACAAAGTTCCAGACGTGTTTTTTAAAATTTAAACTGTTGGTAGTAAATCAGTGTGAGCAAAAAATAAAGGCAATACGATCAGATAACGAATCGGAATATTGCAACAAAAGATTTACCGATATATTAAAAAGCTGCGGAATACAGCACCAGCTCACAGCGCCCTACAATCCAGAAAATAACTCGGTTGCTGAAAGATATAATCGGCCAATTCTGGAAAAGATGCGTGCAATGCTTCAAGACGAT
Source organism: Aquatica leii (assembly GCA_035610365.1). NCBI lineage: Eukaryota > Metazoa > Arthropoda > Insecta > Coleoptera > Lampyridae > Aquatica > Aquatica leii. The sequence continues at coordinate 20,388,560 of CM069432.1, read as the reverse complement.
AATTGTGATCAACGTATGTGGGCAGAAGTCGCTAACACAGCAGTTTACTTAATCAACAGATCGCCTTCTAAAAAAATCCCAGGGCAAACTCTTGAAGAAAGATGGACTGGAAAGAAGGTCGACCTATCAAACTTAACGCAAGAAGTTAGACCCCAAGACCAAAAAATATATTTTTGTTGATATGAACATTCAAAAGCTTATAGACTTTTTCATCCATTAACTCAAACCGTTATAACGGCTTGTAGTGTAATCTTCCTGAAAGAAGACATGTTTGAAACTTCTCCTGCTATCAATCCAGTGGAGTCCAAAATAGAAAATGACTCCACAGATATCGTGGTTTTTCCAATATTACAACAAGATGAATTGGAGAACACTGAAAACATTACTAAGAGAGAAGACTTGACTTCAAATCGACGTCAAGACCAACGTTCAGTTAGTTCCGAAACCTCTAATGAAGAAGATGAGAGCATATATCAAAAAGCTTTGGCCACAACAGGAGTGGAAAATTTCAAACATGACTACACTCTACTTCCACAAAATGTGATACAAGCGATTAAACCGATTTATGAAGATTGCGTAAAGACGAACTTCTAGAAAAGTGTCTTGGAGGGTTTACTCAAAATGTCAACAAAAGTTTGAACCAGCTGATTTAGAGAATTGCACCGAAAAAATGATCTGGCAGCAGACAAATTGTTGAATTTGCATCTTATGTAGCTGCATGCACTTTTAATGAAGGTGCTGGTGCTTTTCTAATTTTTCTGTCTGATATGAACGTCAGCGTCGGCCCAAGCGTTTATGATTATGCAACATTTGCGGACAGTAATCGCATTGACAGAGCCAAGAAGCCAGAATAAAATAAAGACTTGAGAGAAAACAGGCTGAAGACATCGACAATGCCGCAGGAAGTCTGCTGTATGGAGCTGGAATCGATGATTCTGTGTAAGTTGGAAAACATTTTTTTCTTTTTACTTTTTTAGTTCATAAACTTTAGACGCGTTTTTACGCCATTTAAAAACTACTTGACCGATTTATTTCAAACTTTGTACACATTTTCTACATATAAAATACCTCCCCCCAACGTTTAGTTAATTTTTTTTTTACATTAAGTTTGTTTCCCACCCACAAAATGGCGGAATTTTTTGTGAAAAATAACAGTTCACACTTTAGATAGCCGCCAAAAATTTTTAAATGAAAACAAATTATGAGAGAACGTTGGGGGAAAGATTTATTTATTATTATTTGACTAAATTTTCATGGTTTTTCATTTTCAGATAATTTCCGGTCGAGTTATAGTGAACACCGCAAATTGTTTTTTCCCAAGACGTTCTGGGGGAAGCTCTATTACCGGCTTATGCTTCAATATTTTTGCATGATAAAATTACACAACAATGTCAAAAATATGCACCCTGCTTATTTTGTCTGTCGAACTCCTACAGTATGGTAAATAAGCGGTGACATTTACCACTCTAAAAATGTAAGCTGCAATGTCTTGCGCAACGTCAGTTTGTTTCGGTTTATGACCGACAATACAGCAAAGGCTAATACCTACTTTTTGTTTTGGTTCTCAAGGAGAGACTGAACCAAACTTAAAAAGTCGGTCGCGGTCTAAGCCAAAAACCGTTTCTAAATATAACGGCATTCAAGCGTACACGCCTTTAATATAAAGAAGTATCAGTTTTAGATAAACAGAAGTTATCAGTGGACATTATTTTTCGAGTGATCCTAATATATAAATTAGTGTAAGTGTTTTTCTTAAATATTAATTAGTTACATGTAGTTATGTGTAAATATTTGGTTTTAAATAAACTAAATTTAAAATTCGTTACACTGTTATCGCTATACTTTTGACCATTGGATATAAGCACATTTATTATATTTGTTTAAAAAAAACTGTTAACGTAATATACTAACATTAGAATGTCTTCCGGGTTTGGACCGTGTCATAGTTGCAACCGAAGCTGCCAACGTTTCGCCCACTTAGCTTCGGTTGCAACTATGACACGGTCCAAACCCGGAAGACATTCTAATGTTAGTATAGATTCCGGCCGTGGAAGCCTTCGCTATTATGTTAACGTAATAGTTAATGTTGCAAATAATAAGAAATCTGGCACAGGTAACAAATAATACAATTTTTTTTAATATATTTATTTTTTTGTTAGATTAATACATAAGTAATAATACCAATATTTAACGAATTTTAAACATTATAAACGTAATCTACATTAACAACAATTTTATATCTTAAATAAGTTTTCATCAGTTACACTTACATATTGTTTATATTGCATAATCATTTTGTATTATAACCAGCAACATTGATAGTACTAGTCCAATAGCCTACAACAAAAAAATAAAATGTAAGTAAATAGAAAATTAAACAAAATACGTAAACACGACGTTTTAGCGCAAAGACGCTTCTATCGTTTAAGTTTCAGTTTACTGAAATTTAATTTCCAAATACTAGCACATTGAATTTTGTTTTCTTTTGTAGTTCTTTTTGTTTATATTTTTTAATTTTTATAGAACGCTAGCAAATACAAAAACTTCACATAAGAAAATAACTAGAGTAGGACATTATTTTACACGGTAATGCAAGAAAATAAAAAACAAAAAACAAACAAACTAATGTAAACCCATATGTATACAAATAAATAAAATTAAAATGTCTATTTGCAATGTCAAAATAACAGTTTTTTTATATACATATGAAACCGTCCATTACTTAAAATCGTGCTTGCGATAGCAAAAATAATTTTTTAAAATCATCGGCTTGTGTTGAGACTATGATATAAAACAAAAACGCGTTTCTATTAGTTTATTCATCACACGGTAAGCTTTTACTATTAGTTTCTAGAATTCGTTTGTAATTACCCTGTTAATTTGTTAGCACGACCCGACACGTGTTAGTCCACATGTGTTCGGTGTATTCTCCACCAATGAACGGTTAATATCGACCAAATACTTGAATTAAAATATTATAATTTGGAAGGCCTACGTTATATCTAAAAAAGGAAGTTTTGAGAAGAACATTTTCTCCGATGTACTGTTACCTACAGGTCAATAGACTGCGATATCACCTTTAATTTAATTTATATAACAGTATTCGATAACCGGGTTTTTATTTCTAATTCCTTTTAGCATTAATTAACAGTGTTGTAGATTTTTGCTTTCGTGAATCATTGTGCTGACACGATTTGTTCTATTCATTAATATGCCAGATTGACACAACGAGCTAAAGATTTTTTTCGGGTAAGTACTGGATTGTAGGTAAGTCTTATTTAATTATATTTGTGTCATCGTTAAGGTCTTTCACGAAAATTTTGCTTGTTATTCTAACTTACGTAATTACAACAATTGTTTCAATACCATTTAGGTATTTTCATTAAATATTTTTGTGTGTCGCGTGCTGTTAATCATGGAATACTTGTCATTATCAATTTATTCTTTTACTTTATATACACTCTATGTATTGTGTGTTGCTGTTACTTTCGGCGTTTATATAAACTTTGTTGAACAATTCACGATGAACAATATTAAATTAAAGTTGTACCATTGATTATATACCTTTATAGATAGTCGGTCCTTGGTTAAAAGTGTGACGCTCATAAAAAGGACACAGGAAATTTTAGTTCTGGATACTGGATGCAGCGCTGCGATCGTGGACATTTTCAGTAGCTGTCGGTAACAAAACCTGTACTTTAATAGCACCTTTTTAGCTATTGTTTTACAGTTTTCTAGTGTATTTGTACAAATGTTAGATTGGATATTTCGCGCGTATTTGCTTGGCGCCAGTCGTACTTAGGTGATTTATGACTGTGATAACGCCAAGAATGAAATAAATACCTCTTATCTTACGTTGAATAATAAATTTAAATAATCAGTTCTTACAAAAACTGTTATCGATTATAAGAAAAAAATAGCGATCATAACTGTCGCATACATAAAAAATAGTTGGTTCCTGTGTAAATTAGCAGTTTTTCAATCATTTTAAACCCGAGCGCAAAAACTTGCATAGACGGTACTTATACAATAGCGAAAAATTAAAATTTATAATAGTTAACAACAATAAAGCATATTTATTTTAAGTAAGTAATTTGTTTTAGCTGATGCAACATTATTAATTGTTTTAGAATGAATTACAAATTGATAAATTACATATTCTAACAGTTTTTACATTCAAAATAGTTTTGCACTGCTGTTGACATTATAAAAAGAAAGTGTCAGAATTGAAATAGTTTAAACAGAGCAGTGGAATATTTTTTCTAGGCGGGCTACTGCGGTCATAAAATTTATGGTACCCTTGCAGTAGTTTAAAATTAAAAAAAAAAAAAGGTTACAAAACAAACAAAATATTTGTTAAATCGCTTGAGCGCCGATGTATTGGTAATTACACGTGTAATATTTAATTTGTAAAGATGAAAATACTTATAAATTAAATTTAAAGTAAACACAGATTATGCAAAACCACATGCAAAAATTAGAATTTTACAAAATAAATGATTTGGTAATTTTATAATACAATAGCAAATTGCCCTCGGCAAAAATACTATTAGTACTTTTTTATCTTATTCTATTCGAAAAACAGTATTTTATGCGATTTTATCTCAGACTTAAGTTACAACATTGATTCCAGTAGTTGACCGTTGATTCGTCGTTGATTACGACTTGTCCTTATAAGAATTTAGAGTAAAATAAAATCGTTTGTATATATTCATACAGTATTGTAAAATGTTTAACTTTCATAGGTATTTAATAATAAAATAATTTAAATTTAGATGTTTTAGTAACTGAATTGTTAAAACCGCATCTTGCATATAGAATAATTTAATTGTTTACATAACAAGAGATAATCCAGTGTTCCAATCCATAAAGAAATAATTGTTTTTTATCTAAGATGATATCGTTTCATACACCTAACAAAGTTTATACTTTGAACACGTTTATGCCATTTCGAATTCACGAGCTAGTAAACACGCAGATCAAGGTCAAACAGCACCTCTAAGAAGAAATAGCTGTAACTAAAATAATCGACTTGGGTTGCACCGCTTGCTAATTATTTTAAAATTATTAATCTTAGCAACATCTACTGGAAAAATTTGAAGCATGAAATTGAGCACCCAATTCTCCTATGCGACCGACTATCTATAAACGTATATAATCAATGGTTGTACATATCGATCTTTCTTTTTTTTGTTGATTGAGGATTACGAACCTGATTTTGTTGCAAGTCTGGATCTTCTGTCTTGATCTAAACAGAGTAAGATCTGGTGCCCATTAAACTCTATTTACTGGAACCTTCCCTATCTCCGACTAGTGCGAGTTTGCCGATCAGTGTTGGTAACACCTATAAGCTTGTAGCAATTGTACCAATTCTTTGTTAGATTATTGTTTTACATTTTTTGACGCCCTGACAAAAATAGGAACAACTTTGCCAACTTCAATTACAACATCAACACGGCCTAAAACCGGAAGGCGTTCTAATTTTAACATAGACTCCGACTATGAATGCCTTCGCAATTACATTAGTTTCTATATCCGGATTAACAACAACTTGATTTAAATGTTTCTTTATATTACGAAAACTAGCATTTTGTTTATAATTATAACTGGATAACACAATCTTTTTTAGCGCAACAAAATAAAGGTCTGTTACGCTGGTTTTCTTGTAACAACAAAAAAAAAGAGGCAACGGCTAACACAGTTTCCCCGGAGATGGAATCGCAGGCTTTGTGATGCTAAATTATAGATAAAAGCTAAAAAGACGCCAAGACGATGAAGCATTCAATTAGGGAGATATTGTCTAACTCTACTCGTAGCTGGAAAAGATCAAATAACACGACAGAAGTGATAACACAGAATATATATTTATTGTATCACAAAAGTAGTTGAAGAAAACAGTATATAAGTATAGTTATATAAACGTTGCAAACAATATTACATGGGTTGATATCACAGGCCAAATATAAGTTACGCCCTTTGTCGAGACAACAAGTCACACATCTACGTGCCCTAATCAATCTTTTAAATTTAACTGACTTGACTTGACTTTATTAAGTAAAATTTCAAGAATACGAAAATCAAAGTATCGAGAATCAAAGCGCACCCGATAAGTACATGACACACAACTAAGTTTAATATTAATTGTGATTACAACCTAGTATGTACGTGTGGCCATTCTAATAATCGGCATAACCAACAAAATAAAATAGAAATTGCAATACTTACAGTTGTGTATTATGCAGTAGGGGATTAGTTAATTCCGTACCAGTCTGACCTAAAACGTTATATGAAATTTGACAGAAGTGTACATACTGTGTCAGCACAAGTAACTTGATTTAATGCATACAATAGTAAAAAAATACGCCGAGTTTCCTTCTAATTAACTTCGCAGTTTATAAGTATTTCTTTCCATAAAGTGGTGTACAACCCCTTAGCCTTCAGCGACCTGACGTCATAGAAAGTTTTCGACAAACAGGTGTTCCAGGTGTTACGAACGTCAATGATAAGGTTACTGTGGAGGGATCCGACCCGCTCAAAATAAGCTTTCACTCAACACTACTTAAAATTCGCCCACATATTCACGTGGAGTATCGTGAACCAACTTAATAATGAAAGCTTTTTGTTGGGCCAAAAAGACCGCTAAGAACAATCCGTAATTTAGAAAACGTTCGCAGGAAATGAATTCGTTTTGACAGCCGACTACGAAGAAAAGGATCGCGTATGACGCGGGATAAATTTCATACTTGAAAAATTTTTATACTAGAAAAGTGAACTATCAAATTTTTTTACAAAACAGGTCACTTCTACACTTCTAAAGATATTTACAACAATCACTAACTTTGACAACGCTAACGCTAACGTGAACTCTCTCTAATATTATATAACAAATTAAAGAGTGAATGTTAATGAGTGTTGCGTCTTGTATATGTATGTATACTTACAGTATATATTACAGTGTAATCAATAACAAATAACCCATACACAGTAAAGTTCAAACGTTTATGTAGCAGAAACAACGAGTACGTTGGAATCTATACGGCAAAATTAAAGCATTTGAAGTACAGTACACGACTCTTACTAGCTCTTTGTATTTCTTGTCCAGCGTATTAATTTCTACATAGTGCATTGCGCCTCCAAATTCATTTGCCTGAAATACGTAGTTATCACAAGAAGTACAACTTAAACATACCTTTTTGCGAGTGTATACAAACACGTTGATTCCAAACAATATTTCGTAGGTTTCATTAAAAGCCCATTCCGAATAAACGATACATTCAAAAATACTGGTATAATTCCAATAGTTGATCTTTGCTATTGACGCATACACTAAATAAAGACTAAGAAAAGAAGTGACAAATTGAACCATTGCAGTTGTTAAAATTGCTGGATAAACATTAAACGTCAAATCATGCACATTTTTGTAAACCATAGAGTGAACGTGCTTTAAAATTTCTAATTTGGAATGTAGAAGACTAACTTTGGTTTTAGCATAGTACTGTAGAGTTTTCTTCAATGCGTGAAATCGATAACCGTTTACATGTAAATCAACATTAGATTTGCAAACGAACAATGATTTAATGATTACGTTGCTAATAACGAATACGGTTTCTTTTCCAGTAAGTTTTAAATTGAATGAAACTAAACTAAACGCTATAAACGTGGCAATAACTGAAATTAACGACCGCCAATTTAAACGTTTTTCTATTTTTTTGTAATCTATTTGAACTTCAATTTCTCTAAGGTAACTATCAATCAATGCATTGTTTTCTACTGCTTTCGATTGATAATTCCAAGATCGAATCATGGAAATAATAGTACTGAATGTATTAACAATCAATGTTAAAAAGTAAGCATTTAACTGAAGCTTACTTAACTGACGATTTGTTAAATTCTCTGAATAATTCGTGGTAGTTTGTAAAAAAAGCACCAAACAATACACCATACAGCACATAGCGTATATCATATTTAGATGCGCGTAAAAACGTTTGTTATTAGTTTTATTTGTTAACGGTTTGATTGTGCATATTTTCGATAAATATGATATAAATTTAAACGTTTTTAAACTCTGTTGATGGTGCGTTTCGTTAACTACACTCATCTCTTAAGAAATGTTCTGTTACGGCGATCATTATTTTTTAATCGTAACGGGACCTACATAAATTATTAGGATAATAAATTATATAAATTATTAATTTTTCAAAGTACATTTCGTAATTGTAGGAAATAATATAGAATTGTGTTTTAGATATTTTTTTAGTGCTCGTTACACGAATAAATTAAATTAAGCATATATGCTTTTGTCTTAAATTTATTTGAACTTCTCGATATCAGCAATTTAATTCAACCAATTGCTTTCAATAACTTTTTAAGCAAACTTCTGTTTCATTTAAAATTGGCACTTTCTCGGAGTTGTGTAAATACATTTTTCTACTCTTGTACTAGTAAATTGCATATTACCTACTATCATTGACTAATCTTATAAGACTTGTAACCGGACTAGTTGGGGTCTAACAGGGATAGATGGCGAGGGGCCAACGCAAGTCGCAACAGTACTTACGGTGGCCTACAATATACTATTATACTGGGCACTTCTAATAATAGCGCATAATTCAAGAATGAATGACACTCGACTGAATATTACGCTCAAGGTCGTCTAGTATTTACGCGTTATATAGGTTAGCGTTTGTCACTAACTTTCTCCGAATGATGACAATTAATACGTGCACAATCATAGCGTTTACAGATAAAAATAACTTAAGATTGTAAATTCACGTATTTGTTTTTTTAAATTAAAGCAATACAATTCCCAACATAATTTTGCACAATGTAAAACTTCTAATTTATTTTTTGACAGTATTTCTTAACCGATTGAGTTCGGGTTTTGTGTAGTAAATTTCTTAGCTAAATACCTACAAAATTCTTTCATTAGTTCTTAAAATATTTACTAAAATTAACTCAAAATTAGGATTGGTCGTTTCATTACTCTATAAATCTGGTTGGAAAAAAAACAAAAAAAAATGGTTTAAAAGTTTTACGAGTATAACCACAGTAACTAAATGACGTTAAACCACTGTGGTTTTTTTACAATACGTGAAAAAGTTTGGAAGATAGTAAGCAAGAAGAGAGATCACAGTCTTTGTACTCATATTATTTTTGATTTGCACTGCCTGCCTGTTAGTATGCATCGTAATAATATTGCTAACGTACAAAATATAAAATTATGAAATTAGGTTTTTTGCAATCCTGTAAAGAAAAAAATATCCTAAAACTAGTAAACTTTTAAAGCTATCTAAAACATCTGGCTTAATATGTTTATTTTAGCTAGGCTGTATCAAAGAGCCTCAGCTTTCGCGGATGTATTCCTTCATATTAAAAATGCCAAAAATCAGTAAACTTTTTAGCACCTAAGTGTTTTAACTAATCGCCAGGTAGTATCAAGATGTCAAACCATTTAAAAGTAAAGTTAAACTGTTAACGTCCTTAGTTTTTAGTTTACTATTTGATTTTCAGTTTTAGATTAAAAATGTAAGCTTTATGATGTAAATTTGAAATTTAGTACTCACATTGTACATAAAAAGTGTTTTTTATTTTTGATTTATATAGTTAGAAATATATTAAAAAAATCAACAGTTTTATAATTTTAAGTTATTGACTAAAGGCGGAAAGAAAAAGTGTGTATTGTTTTATGTGCAATGTAATTCATAAAAGGTTTATGTTTACAAATGATTGTGAAGCAGGACGTGTCTTATCGCTTTGAACGATGGATACGCGCAAACAGCTATTTGCAAACACACGTCTACAACAGTATGAAGAAAATCAGTGGTAATTGTCAACGACGTAACGGTTATGATCTAGACAAGCAAAACACGTTCGCCATTTCTTGCATAAAAACGCAACTAAAGGTTGAATGTCTTATACCTGTGTCCCACGCTAGGGGTGCCCCATGGGATTTAACATGGGAAAATTGAATTTTTCCTGCTTCCCAAATTAAAAAATTTTGACACAGATTTAAAGTGGCACTTAAAACGTTTCTAAAAACAATTTTTTTTATTATAATTTGATAATTAATAAATGAATTACAGGCATTTGAAATTCGAAATTTTGAAGGTTTTTTGCGCATGCGAGGCAGATCGGCTATCTTCGGTTTTTAAAGTAATATGGATGCTAAAATTAAATTGTAGCCCGTCAAAACTTTATTTTTGAGGAAATGGCTAAAAAAACAAATTGCGCCCGCGTTTGCGTGCTAATAAACCAGCTTATGATTTCAAAATAAAATAAACTTGAATTATGTCCAAGTAAATAGGTATTAAAAATCAAGTTAGCATTGACTTGTTATAAAACATTTGAAGTGTTGACAGTTTTGATAGAATTGTTTTACAAGCTTCGAAAATGAATGTAGTAGAAAAAATTCTTGTGGTAAAACAATATTTTTGAGGTGTTTTAATGGTCCAAATTCGAGAAGACGTTGCTACCTTCTTTAAAGAATATCAAAAAAACGATACAATTATTTGAAGCCACTGGCTCCGTAAATTCACCATGTAAGTGTCAGCGTCCACCACCCTTACACGACCAGCAAGCAAGCCAGGTCGTATTTAAGAAGAAGTTTGGACGGTTAGATAAGTTACTAAGACAGCAACCAGCGGTCGGCATAGTCTTAAAGCTACGTGATGACCGACGGCGACGTTTCGTTTTCTATGTCGTCATCAAGAAAGCTTTACGTGCAAAATCGTCATACAAAAACATGTGGCGAGCATTATGGAACACAAGAAAAAATCAAATTTCGCAACATTAAGAAATTAGTAGTACCTAAGCTTAGTTGTGACTTAGATCAACTGAATTGGAGGGCAGTTCGAGTCGGACGGTACGGAGTTAGGATTTACGATATTCTTCTTCCCAGGTTTCAGAATAGTAATAAGTTTACAAGTCTTTCTGTTGGTATAAAAACAACCACATTTAATGCATGAGTTAAATAATTCAACGATCGAAGAAGAGAGGGAATTTTGTACAACTATACCTAAGACATTACAATGTATTCCGTCAGGTCCGGCAAACTTGTTTTTAGAAATCTACAAACCACTGCGGTTATATTGTTGCTTCTGATCATCTAGTACTGTTGAGATCTTATTTGGAAATCAGTGCGGCATCTTATTTGAGCATGCAAAGGACTGTCGTCGAATCGTCGTCAGGAAACAAGAAGCAAACAATAGCTTTAATCGCCTTGTATTCTCAGATAGTGTATCTGTCGCCGTCTTGGACATTGGAGCTCGGTCGACAGGAACTTACAAAAGAATCCCCACGGGCTTGTCACTAAGTTATACTTTACTGTCTTCACTACCAGTTTGTACTGGTGAAGCGCAACCTTGTAAGAAGCGAACTATTGAGGTTTTCAGTCTACTTGGGGTTTTTGGTGATGCTTTTGTAAACAACGCACCGCTTGCTTTAACCTGTCTAACTTAGAACTCTACTTGCTATTATGATAAAAACGTTTCTTGTTCCTCAAGAATTTTATCGAGATTTTAAAGATGAATGCGTACATCCTCACTCGGTGGCAAATAAACGCCGACGATAGTTAAGGAGATCTAACTTTATTTCACTTTTACAGTCGTCCGAATAAAACGCAACACGAATATGGGTATTGACTCTAAACGCTTTCCAGGCGTAAACGCGACGTGGTGCCAAAAGAAATTTTTGGATTTTTGATGGGCCTTCCAGAATCTAGTGACCGTTAGTTCTGTTCCAATGACCGAAACGAAAAAGAACTTTTATTTGCTCATTGGCAAGATGTAGAATGTCCTCAGAAGCGTCGTCGAAATTTTGCGATAGCATGGCTTCTTTTACCTGCTCAGTGGAGAGGTTTATAGAAACGTCGAGGGTAGAAACACGAGGTAAGGATTTACTTTGCGGTTTGACGACCAAACCGGCTTTATCAAAAACGGCCGTACGAATTTTTGTTAAATCTACATCAATTTTTTCAATTTCAAAACCCAGAATATATATATCCAAACCCCGTTCTAACTTTTTTCGGCCCGAAATCAAATCGGGTCTCGGGACGGTACCGAGCTAAAGCCCGGCCTGCGGATCATTTTTTGGTAGGGCCTCTAATAAATCTAATGTCAATTTAGTTCTTATATTGCTTATTAAAAGCAAAAGATATTAAAGTAGATTAGCAGAGTATGATACAGTTAAGTCTTGTATATGTGGGTATGCACACAGAAAGATGTAATACTTACAGTATATATTATAGTGTAGTCAATAACAAATAATCCATACACGGCAAAATTCATACGTTTGTGTAAGAGAAATAACGAGTACGTCGGCATCTGAATAGTAAAATTAAAGTTTCATAAATACAACATAAAACTCTTACTAGTTCATTGCATTTCCTGTCTGATGTATTAATTTCTGCATAGTGTATTGCCGCTCCAAATTGGTTTGCCTAAAATACGTAATTATCCCATGGAGTACAAACTTAACCATACCTTTTGACGAATGTATACACACACGTTGATCCCAAAAGCTATATCGAAGGCTTCGTGATAACCCCATTCTGAATACACCATGCATTTAAAAACATTGCTAAAATTCCATATAGTGATGCTGGATATTGACACATAAACTAAATAAAGACTAGCAAAAGCAGTAACAAATTGAACCGTGGCAGTTGTTAAAGCTACTTGGGAACAATTAAACGTCAAGTCATGCACATTTTTGTACAACATCGCGTGAACCTGTCTTAAAACTTCTAATTTGGAGTGTAGAAAACTAACTTTGGTTTTAGCATAGTAGTGTAGAGTTTTCTTCAATACATGAAATCGATAACCATTTAGATATAAAAAAAAATTCTGTTTGCAAAGGAATAATGACTTAATGATTATATTACCAACAAAAAATACAGTTTCTTCTACAGTAAGATTTAAATTAAACGAAACTAAATTAAATATTATAAACGTAGAAATAAGTGAAATGAACGAGCGCCGATTTAAACGCTTTTCTAATTTTTTATAATCTATTTTAACCTCAATTTCTTTAAGACAAGTATCAATGAATGCGATGTTTTCTGCTACTTTTAATTGATAATTCCAAGATCGAACCATAGCAATAATAGTACTGAATGTATTAAGAATCAATAATAAGAAGTAAGCATGTAACTGAAGTTTACTTAACTGACGATCTGTTAAATTTTCTGGATAATTCGTAGTAACTCGTAAAAAAAGCATCAAACAAAGCACCATACAACACATAGCGTATAACATATTTATATGCGCGTTTAAATGTTTCTTGTGTGTTACGTTTGTTAACGGTTCGATTGCACATATTTTTGATAAATATATTATCAATTTGGATGGTTTTGAATTCTGTTGATGGTGCGCTTGATTATTCGTACTCATTTTTTGATTTACAATAGCAATATTTTTTAAGCATAACATTATATACATAAATTGTGATTACAATAAATTACATGAATAATTAATCTATTAAAGTATATTACATAAATGTAGAAATAATGCATCAATGTAGTTCAATTATTTTTTAATGTGCTTGACACAAATACTCTAAATGAGGATATAGGGTTTCCGCTTTTGTCTTAAATTTAATCGGACTTTTCCATGTCAACTTATTAGATCAAAATAATCAGCTGTATCTGCGTTGTGAATTTAGCAACGTCAATCTGTTTCTGTATGACAAAAAAGTAGAAGAAACATCCACAAAATCGCCTGCATGTGATAGTTTTGGTCCGCTTCGAGAGATGTCTCTACCGTCGGTTTTAATCTGTCACGGTTGATAGTTAGCAGTACAAACAAATTCGTGCGTTCGTGTTTGTCTTTTTGTGAACGAAGTTTGACATTTAAGTAAATCGAATTGATTGTATTTTTGAAGCAATTGGAATGATTGATCAGTTTATGGTGTAGAAAGCTTAGTTGATTGCTCGAACAAAAAAAGCATAACCTCAACAAAAACGGTTGCGTTCAAGTCGGGCCTCTTCGATGTGCTTAAAGCGAGTCTCTTCTTTTTCTGTTCCCGTATGACCCGTTGCTTTTTATGCTCAATTTTTCTTAATTATCATAAATCATATTTTTTTATCCCTTTTTCAGATTGAAGCGCGAAATAATGCCAAAAACAAAATTAAGAACTTTGTCATCAGATGAGAAGGAGGAGGAAGTAGGCCCACCATACCACGCAAACTTGCTTGGTACAAGTTCATCACAAGAGGGATAAGTTAAGAAGGAAATGTTACGAGTAGATAGGATAATCTTACAAGACCAGTAGGATGGGCTAAGTATTTATGCGTGCTATGAGAACACGTGGTTTTGCAAATTAAGCAACAAAATCTCAAAACATTGAACTTTATTTGACAAAAAATATTTTCAAGGCAAAAAGTCACCTTCACAAAGCTCAAATCAAATATTGCACTCACAAGCATGTTATGTGAGAAAAGGTCGAAAAACTAAGATTCACGTCTACTGGCTGTCATTTTCTGCTAGCTTAGATACGGTTGAGAGCATTCTGAGATATGTAAATTTTTTTCATGACACAATCAATTTTAGAGCTAAAGTGGAACTTTCTTAAATTTAGCCAGACTTTGATTGAATACGCTTGGATTAAATAAATCATTCCCTGATTAAATATACAATTTATATCTCGTGATTCCTGACAATTGTTTCACCACACTCTAATCAGTTGACGGGCATTTTAAAAAAAAACAACGAACGTAAATGAATACTGGATTTTACCAGAGTTTTACAGCGGTTCACACTTCAACAGCTTCTAAGATTATGACACAATTGCGCATTGCAAAATTTTGGAAATGTGCTTCCACAGTTTATACATTAGATTTTTTTCAACAGTTTGTCGCGTTCACGATTTCTTGTCATATCTAAAGAAGACTTACAGCAGATTGGAATCGCAATAAAAACATTTCGTGACGCGAAATAATCGACATGCTTTTTTATTAAATTTTCTAGATGTTTTTAGCGTGATCTTTCAGCGTAAAAGAAGTAAAACTAATCTTATAAGCGACTTGTCGATTGCCAAAGACAAAGAAAAGAAATATTAAAATTTGCTCTCTCCGTTGACTGAACGCAGGTTGGGAACTACGTAACAATTTGTCACTAACTAATAATTTTATACAAAACGTACACTCAAAGAAAAGTAATAATAATTATAATAAGTTATTTCGTTTACGCATTTTAAAATTTGAACATAAATTATCGGTTTAGTAGAACATGTGTGTTTCGGTCGAGTTGGTTTTGGTGACCACCGCGGCTTTTTTTGCGGCTTGTCGGTGTCATAATATTACACACGCTACAATTTTGGTATTGGAATGATTTGCTTAATAACTTAAAATAATCAATAAACTATTACCTTAAATTGGTCAAGGAGGAAAGTTGCACATAAACATTTTTATAGAAGACAAAATTTACTATAAAAAAGTCGGCGGAAGGGTACAATTACTTTCAATACTTTAGAAGATACAAGTGTGCAAAGTTGCACGAAAATGTCTTCCGTTACATTAAAATTATGTAACTCTTAAACTATTATATATAATTATACACTCCCGCGGACTTTTTTGTAGTAAAATTTGTGCTCAATAAATTGTTTATGTGCAATTTTCATCTATGTATATTGCACAGTGTTTGCAGCGTACAAGATGAAAGCTCGCGCGCATCTAATTCTGCAATTACTGTAAATATTTTTTAGCACTGCTGAGTGAAATTAAGACTTATTATATTTTTAAAACATAAAACGAATCATAAGAAATATCTTGTTTAATAATAACAAATACTGCATCCAAAAAATACAGAAAAAAATGAAATTAAGCACCACCGCAAGTTCCAGCTTTGTTTCATCTGAGCGTTTCATCGTTTCGTTACATCAACCTTCGAATCAAGCATTCTATAAGTGTTTTCAACACTAAAACTCTTAAATTCTTTAGATTGTTAACTGTCTTGCCAGACCATAATTCCAGTGGAGCTTTACTTTCTACTGGACTGGGTCCAGTTAGATTTAAAATTTACACTGCAGTATTGCAAACCTCGGCCAACAAAAAGTGTTGTAGTTTTCTGATTTAGAACATAGAGCGAGCCGACTCTACAGTTTTATTTTTTTTTCACAAGGATTTTGTTCTGGACACAAAGGTGATACAGTTTGCAACACTACACCGTTTTCTTCGGCTACTGTCACAATCTCGATGAATAAATGAACCACAATGTGACTTTCCAAGAGCACACCCTTCACAAAAATACGCTTCTTTAGGCACATCAATACCATATTTTGCAAGAACTGACATTACATGGGATTTGTTTTAGATAGTAAATTGACACTGATGACAATCTGCAATGAACGTGTGTGTGGCCTTACTAATAGAAAACAAATTCTTGTTAGCCGCTAGCACATACCACAATAATAAAATTTCAACAACAGAAATTAATTAATAAACATTGTAACAATGCAGCACAGCATGCAAGAATTATTCTACAGTCGTCATCGAAAACGATAATCCGTTTTAAATGACAACGAAATCCGACGTGTGAAGAAAGGATTTGGACTGCCTCTCGTCCGAGAACGTGGGACATACTGACCCAGGTAGGAATAACCGGAATTAGAGAGTAGGCGTTACGTCTTTTTTTAGAGGTGTCCTACAACTGCTGCCATTCACCCAAGATCAGCCTTGCCAAGAACTTTGGCGCAGTAAATTTCCTGCAAAAAGAGATGTAGGAGAAGATGGTTGGATATAACACAGAGGGTATCTACGGAAACGATGTGATAAGTGACGAGAATAGTTCTAAGATATAGAGATTGGAACGAAAGTGTCTAAACCATACGTGAGCATGGGTATAAAACTCAATCTGTCATCAAGCAAAAGTCCCAAATACTTGAATTTGAAAACCCTGCACATGGGAATGTTGTTGAGGCACATTGAAGGATCTCGTTTTAAGGAGAAGTCGTAAACCATGCTGAAACAGTCAGTTTGTTGCTGCCAGTCCAGTTTGTCACTATGTTTAGGCAGATGTTAGATTTTTCTCGTCTAGAAATTGTGGACAGCGTGACAATGATGTCTGCGTATGCAAAAATGTTGCAGTCTGCTGGTAGTTCTGTGCTAAGCAAGTCGTTTACAACCAGACTCTACAAGGTCGGCCTAAAAACCGGGCCTTGTAGACGTTTAGCATAAACAAAACGGGATACGTTCGATGAATAAGTTATCAATCTGTTCGATAAATAATTACGAATGGAACAAAGCCATATTGACTGGGATAGAAAAAAATCTGTAAAGGAATGTCGTCATGAATCTTTTTAAGAGAAGCATGTTCAAAAAATTTTCCAAGCTCTGATAATAGAGTTATAGGACGGCACGTCCTTTTTCCCAGGATCGAGAATGGTGATTGTTTTACCAGTTGTGGCAGGAAAATAACCACATTTGATGCATGAGTTAAACAAATCAACGACCGTAAAAGAGAAGGAATTTTGTACAATTACACGTAAGGTATTATAATGTATTCCGTCAGGTCCTAGAGACTTTTGTTTTTAATTCCGCCGCTATATCGTCGCTAGTGACCATCCAGTACTGTTGGGAACTTATTTGAAAATCAGTACGGAATCTCATTTGAGCGTGCAAGGACTATCTGTCGTCGGGTCGTTGTCAGAAAACAGGAATCGAACAATAGCTTAATCGTCTCGTATTCTAAGATAATGTATCTGTCGTCGTCTCGGACATTGGAGCTTGGTTATACCGGCCAAAAGTTACAAAAAGACAGCTTGCAAACTAACTCCCACGGGCTAATCAACCTTTATTCAACAAATATTTGCCAGGAGCTATACTTTGCTGTCTTCACTGACAGTTTGTACCAGTATAGAGCGACTTTGTAACCGTGAAACCATTAAAGTTTTAAATCTACTGGAGCTTTTTGATAGTGTTTTTCTAAACAACGTACCGCTCGCTTTGACCTGTCTAATTTAAGACACCAGCTTCAGAGCTTATGGGTTTGTGGTTTAAGCTACGTTGGCAAGAATCAAAGATGACTGCGTGTACAAATCTAAGATAGTGGCACAAAGTATCACGTGGAAGAAAAGCAAGAATAGAACTTGCGATTGCCATATTTAGACAAACGGGATCTATGCGTTTATAACCAAGGATTCTCTTAGAGATAGGTTATAGATTGTGGGCTTTAAAAGTTAACTCAAGCCGTATCAGTCGGTAGTCACTTTTAATAACTTTTGGAACAACACGCCAGTTTAAAATTTTTTGGCAACAGAAAAAGACGCCAAAGTGACGTCGATGTTTGGTCGAGCCTAAGTGGCTACAGAAGGTGAAAGCTTAGTGAGATTTGTTAACAACACAGAAGTCACGTTCACCAACGAGGTTCTCCACGCATCGCCCGCGTTTGTCGGTTACCGGGGAGTGCCAAACCTGCTATTATAATAGGAACGTCTTTTAGTTCATCAAGAATTTTATCGAGGTGTTGGAGATGAATGCGTACATACATCTTCACTGAGCGGCCAATAAACGCCGACGATTGCCAAAGAAATGTTTCCAATGGTAATCATAAATACTACAGGCTAGTTATTTGTTAAGTGGCGTTTGACTGTTTAAAACAATAGCCGAGTAGTACCACAGAGAAGAAAATGCGGAAATACTGCGAGGATAGAAACACAAAGTAATGATTTACCTTGCGGTTTGACGATCAGAGTTTTATCAAGGACGGCTGTGGGAATCCTGTACGTTTAGATTCAAGCTTTATAGAGTTTTTGCCCGTCTTAGTTACTCTGTCTAGTCGTAGACCATAGATTTTTGAAATTTGGTTAAGTTTCTATGTATAAACGTTTTTAATCGGTACTACTGAGTGTCCGAAGTTTGCCAACCCATCTGCTATTTTTTTATGTTCAGTTGTCTGAGGTATGCTTTGCAGTGTTACTCTGCACTTCCTGTCTTTATCTAGTCTGTACGCGTGTCTAATGACCTCGTTGTCGTCCAGTGGTTTTTTAATTGTTTTGTAGTTTTTAATTGTCTTTATTTTGTGATAGTGTACAGTGGCTGGTGCAAATAAGCATGTTGTGCTCCAGAATGTAGTTGGTTAAGTACATTAACATAAGTGTACGAATTTTATAAACGTTGAGATGCATGCGCTTGTAAAAACTGAATTTAAAGCTTGTCTGTTTGTAGTTGTTGATTTGTCTGTCGGTTTTGAATTAATTTGTAATCTTTATGGAACGTTCTTTTTTAGTTCCCGCTAGTGTGCGGCGCGCTGTGAGATAATATTTAATACTTATGATTGAACTTTATTGTTATAACACTTTGTAACGTTAATTCTTATTACCTTGGGCCATGCCAAAAAGAAAAGAGAGAAGAGAAAAAAAGAGACTTAAATGGATAGTCCACGGTCGGACGCTGACCAACCACGACTGCTCAGCTTGGTTAGTGGTCGAAGGTTTCTATTTATAACCCAGTCGAAACCAAACCGACCCTAAAATAATGGGCGCCAGGTATCTACTAATGTGTTTGCAGGAGAGTACCATCCTTCTGGTGCATATAATCAGTTCTGGTTACAAGACTAATAAATAGCCACAATTAACGAATTAAGAATATTTATTGGTGAAATTCACTTAACTTAAGTAATTGAATTGAATAAATAAAGCCGAATAAATAATTACGGATATGAAGAGAGAAGGCGTGATTGAGGCTTTAAGTAGCCCATGGGCATCCCCAGTGGTACTCATAAAGAAGAAGGATGGATCAACGAGGTTTTGCGTAGACTACAGACAACTAAACGACGTGACCAAAAAGGACAGTTACCCTTTACCCAGAATTGACGATACGTTAGACACCCTGTCCGGGTCCCAGTGGTTTTCCACGTTAGATTTAAAGTGTGGTTACTGGCAGGTAGAATTAGAACCCAAGGATCGTGAAAAAACAGCTTTTACGATTGGAACTGATTTGTGGCAGTTCACTGTGATGACCTTCGGACTGTGTAACGCTCCTGCAACATTCGAGCGTTTGATGGAGACCATCTTGCGCGGAATGTCTTGGAAGACGTGTTTGGTTTACCTAGACGACGTGATAGTAGTTGGAAGGTCGTTTCCAACGACTACGTGGGGCTAATCTCAAACTGAGCCCAAAGAAGTGCCACATATTTAAGAAGCAAGTGCAATACTTTGGCCACGTAGTATCTAGAGATGGGTTAAAGGCTGATTCAGACAAAATCTGAGAAGTGCAAGCATGGCCAAGACCAATCGACAAACATCAGGTCCGAAATTTCCTTGGGTTGTGCACCTATTATAGACGATTTGTACCCGGATTTGCTAATATTGCAAAACCTTTGACATAAATTGACGGAAGAAAGAGCAGTATTTAGATGTAATGAAGACTGCGAAAATTCTTTCCATCAACTAAAACAGGCCTTAGTCACTTCGCCGATTTTGAGTTATACAAGAAAAGATGGAAAATTTGTTTTGGAAGACGGTCTTCTTAAGCGAACCTTACAAAGCGTCGGGGACACGGGAAACAGACTACAGTTGCTAGTGCCAAAGAGCCGGGTGTTAGAAGTTTTGAAGCATCTCCACGATGGTACATCAGGAGGAACTTTGGCATTAAGAAGACATTGGAAAAAGTTCGAGAACAATTCTATTAAGTGAACTGCAAAGAGGACGTCATAAAATGGTGTCGTAAATGCACGGTCTGCGCATCAGGAAATGGTCCAACAAGAAAGCGCAAAGCACTCATGAAGCAATACAACGTACGAAGCCTTTTGAAAAGAATATCGATTGACATCGCAAGGCCGTTCTCAGAATCCGATTCGGGAAATAAATACATCCTGGTGGCGATGTATTATTTCACGAAATGTACGGAGGCTTACGCCATATCCAATCAGGAAGCAGCTACAGTCGCAGACGTATTAGTAAAAGGGTTTTTCTGCCGGTTTAGAGTTCCGTTGAAATTACACTCCGATTAAGGCCGCAACTTTGAGTCTGGACTGTTTCAAGAAGTTTGCCGACTGTTAGGAATTAGGAAAACTAGAACGACGCCTCTTCACCCTCAATCAGATGGCATGGTTGAGCGGATGAATCGAACAATGGGAAAATACTTAGCCAAAGTACTATCCAAACTCAAAATAGACTGAGAGTAGCGCTTGCACCTTTTCCTAATGGCATACCGATCATCCGTTTACGAAACCACAAGCCAAACACCATCCTATGCCCCTATGAAGTCGTGCAGCGTATTAATGACGTCATATATCGCATCCGAAAACCACCCAGAGGCAAGCCAAAGGTGGTCTACGTTGATCGTCTAGCCTCGTTTGCTGGCGATAACCACAATACACAAATTCAGATTCGAACCAGAGTAATAAGCAGAAGAACCAGGAATCAAATCGAAGAAATGGAGTTCGAGAAGTTTATGAGCTTATACGGAGGTTGTGGAAAAGCTAGGTTCGGAGTTACCACCGACTAACAACAAGACCTCTTCCAAACACAAAAAGATTACGTCGTGTTTAAAAAGAAGTTTGGGCAGCTAGATGAACTACGAAGACAGCAACCGGAAGTCGGAGAAGTTTTAAGACTACGTAGTGACAGACACTTCGATTTCTATCTGATCACCAAAAAATACTTACGTATTAGGCCGTTATACGAAAATCTCTGGCGAACATTATGGAATCTCAAGAGAGAAATGGAGTTCCACCATGTTAAAAAATTGGCAGTACCCAAGCTTGCTTGTGGCCTAGATCAATTGAATTGGAGGATAGTTCGAAACCTGTTGGAGGTCGTCTTCCGAGGAACAGGCGTTCAACTGTTGGTCTTTTATAATTAAGGAAGTTGCTGAAATGGAGAGAAAGCTGCCGCTATCGCCACGATCCATTCTACCGGTGTTACATCCAGATTCCTGTTCTGAGACAGAATAGTCTTAAGAAGGGGGCAGTGAAACATTCGCGAAGTTTTTGTAAATTTCGAGAACGTTCCCGTACTTTTTATCCACGTCTAGAACGTTCACAAAAGAATGTAGAGGCTTCTAGAATGTTTGCAGAAATGTATAAATGCGGTACAAAGAAATCGTAGGTCAGTTATTTCCCAAAATTCGAAGACGGCAGTGTTAAGAAAATTATTTATTCAAGTCTAAATAAATAAGTAATTAACGCGTGTGAGATAAATCTACGGTGTATAACCTTGTACGTGACTTTAATGTAAACAAACGTTAGTGTTTAAATAAATTGAAGTTATCTTTGTGTAAGTGATATAAATTAGTGTGTTTTTATTAAATATCCTTAGATTTAAGTTAGTTCGGTTAGTTATAAACATGTAGGTACATGTTTTTATTATAAATAAATTAGTAGTAATAATAATAATCGTTACAATTAGTTAAAAATGAACAGAAAGTTTTGGTTATGGTCTATATGGATGATGGAGTGATTGCTGAAACGAGAAATAAAGAAATTCAATCGTTTCTGAGCAAATTGGAAACTGAATTTAAAATTAAAGTACGGCAACAATCACTCGCCCTGATATAGCTTATGCGGTAAGTGTAGTATCAGAAAAGCTTAATAGTCCATCACAAGTTCCTTAGTATAAGGAGAAAGAATTTTGAGATACTTTCAAGGAACAATAAATCTACCAGAATAACTAGATACAATCGAACATTGGAGTTTTTAGTGTTGTGGATTTTGCTGGAGATCTAACCACACAACGCTCAAGAACAGGTGTGGTAGGTCTATATACCAACGCGGCTATTACACGGTTTAGCCTAAAACAAAAGTGTATTGTCAAGCACTGAAG
Source organism: Aquatica leii (assembly GCA_035610365.1). Classification (NCBI taxonomy): domain Eukaryota; kingdom Metazoa; phylum Arthropoda; class Insecta; order Coleoptera; family Lampyridae; genus Aquatica; species Aquatica leii. Next base: position 20,365,802 of record CM069432.1, on the reverse strand, counting down.
CGGAATATGTGGCACCTAGTAAAAGAACCAAAGAACTTATTTAGGTTGAGCGTCTTATTGCTGAAATCACTAAGCTCACCTTAATATCTACGCTGACTACGCTTAGGATGAATAACGCGGGTGCAATAAAGTTAATTAAAAACACCGAATTTTGTAAAAGATCTAAACATTTAGCTCTTAGGTATTATTTTGTGCGAGAAAAATATAGTGAAGGGGCGTTTAAGGTTGAACAAGTAAGTGGTGAATATCAAGTAGCCGATAACTTTACAGAGCTTCATGCGCGTATTCGTTTTGAAAGGTTCGGAATGACAAATATGTGTTAGTATATGTTATCTACTATGATAAATGTATAAACAATTAATATTTTGAAAGAAAGGGTTAAATATCAAAACATTAGTTTGATGTTAACTTTGTACATTTTAGTTTCTGGTGATGGAGTAAACACAGCCAAACCGTTAGTTTTATCTTTGCCGTTAGTAATGTAAGAGACACGCCCAAGTAACAATTTTATATTTTATAACGTTTGAGAGAACGTTTACAAAACAAGATTTATAAAACACCTTTTGTCCTAAGAACGTAACTAAAACGTTCTTACAGTAGCTATAAATGCAAAATGGGCACATATTTATAAAACATATTTGTTTTTTAACGTGTTTTATAAAGCCAACAAAACACTGTTATGGGATAGTTACGTAAACGTTATATATCAATTACAAAACAGTTTCATGAAGATTTTATAGTTGGTTGGCTCTTTATTACAATAGTTTTGATGAAGTTACAAAACATTTTTGTAGTGTAGAGCAGCTTCAATAAAATCAAACAGTTATTAAGTACTACTTTTCGGAACTTAATTATTCCTATTATTTACTTAAACTAAAACTGATGGCTATTTCATAAAAAATGGCAACGTATAAAAGTATATATTATTTACACGAAATTTAATGAGATAGATCTACACGGACGTCGTTTTTTGCTACGAAGGAAATTTTACTGTCAATTATGAGGTAGATAGGTCGCAAATTTTAAGTGCGCCGCAGGTTTAATGAGTATTTAAAAAAAAATTAAAAATCAGATAAAAAACAAAAGGTTTACATATCAATGTTTTATCATAAAACCACAATAGTAGATAGATACCAGTATAAGAAGCTTTAACTGATGTGTTTTTGTCGTCAAAGTAGTGAATTAGAAGTTAATTTTATGTTCCTCGAGAATGGCCGCCATGTAAATATGTGCGAGTACATTTTCAATTTTTAATAAAACATTTTTATTACCAAATTTACTCTTATACAACAATTATCGCGTAATCAGTAATAAAAAGTTAATGAAAATGGCCGAGCAGACGAATTACATATTGCAGCGTAACTTAACAATAAGCTGCAATTCATTCATTATTAATCTTTTTAAAAGAATTATTTTAGCTTCTTCGACAAACAGTTGTAGATATGCTGCCAAATCAGGTGATTTTCTCTTACGCCAGTATATCCGAATTGTTTTATAACTATATTTAACACAATAATTTTGCGCTTTAATAGCAGTATTGCTCTATATCTGCTTTTCTCTTATTTTATAACTGAAGGTTTGTCTCCTTTTAATTAACAGTTATATTGGAACTTTCGTTGTGAGTAATCTGATGCAGAAAGCAAAATTGTTATATAATATTACTAATACAACAATTATATAACGTAGTCACATACTTTATTAAAACAGTTGTATAAAACAGTTCTAAAGTGATAAATGACATAGCTACATAGCTATTATAAATCAATTAATATATATCTTCTAACCAACATTATATAAACGTTTACAAAACACTTTTATATTTATCATATAAGCAGTTTTATAATTTTGTTGTAAGAACGTTCTAAACATCGATTTAAAAAACAATTTTGAATAGATAACAAAATAATCTTCCAAACAACTTTAATAGAACCATTTTACATTTAGAGAGCAACAACATAACTACAATAAAATTGAAAAGTTTTCTAGCTTAAGAATTATAAAACCACTTTGTTACTTGGGACAGTATATATACATTTAGGTTTTTGATGACCACCACGTTTTATGTTTAGTTATAATTATGAACGTGCTAATAACCGAACACGATTTAAATAAGAATAATGAGCCGGGTCCGGTCTAAAGCCCGAAATATATATACCCGAAATCAAATCGTGTTTCGGACCAAAGCCCAGCCTGCGGACCATTCTTAGGTAGGGTCGTATTTATCATACATTAATATGTCCTTTATAAATTATTAACTCTTCTTTCATAAGTAATTTTAAAAACAGGGTATATAAAAAATGAACTTTTAGACACATACATGACTTCAGTAAGTTAATTACAAAGATATTACAGTCATCTAAATACTTTTTTTTTGTTATAGATTGCAAAAATGAAGGGTTAGAACTCGTTGCTGCGTCTTACAACGATTAGTAACTCTAACAAATCCAAAATTAATTTAGCAGAGTATGATAGAGTTACGTCTTGTATATGTGCGCATGCAGACAGAAAGATGTAATACTTACAGTATATATTACAGTGTAGTCAATAACAAATAATCCATACACGGCAAAGTTCAAACGTTTGTGTAAGAGAAATAACGAGTACGTCGGCATCTGAATAGTAAAATTAAAGTTTCATAAATACAACGTAAAACTCTTACTAGTTCCTTGCATTTCTTGTCTGGCGTATTAATTTCTACATAGTGCATTGCCGCTCCAAATTCGTTTGCCTAAAATACCTAATTATCACAAGAAGTACAAATTTCAACGTACCTTTTCACGAGTGTATACAAACACGTTGATCCCAAATACTATGTCGTAGGCTTCGTGATAACCCCATTCTGAATACACCATGCATTTAAAAACATTGCGAAAATTCCATAAGTTGATGCTGGATATTGAGACATAAACTAAATAGAGACTAACAAAAGCAGTAAAAAATTGAACCGTGGCCGTTGTTAAAATTGCTTGGTAACAATTACACGTCAAGTCATTCACATTTTTATACAACGTCGCGTGAACCTGTCTTAAAGTTTCTAATTTGGAGTGTAGAAAACTAACTCTGGTTTTAGCATAGTAGTGTAGAGTTTTCTTCAATACATGAAATCGATAACCATTTACATATAAACAAAAATTCTGTTTGCAAAGAAACAATGACTTAATGATTATATTACCAACAAAGAATACAGTTTCTTCTATGGTAAGATTTAAATTAAAGGAAACTAAATTAAATATTATAAACGTAGAAATAAGTGAAATTAACGAGCGCCGATTTAAATGCTTTTCTACTTTTTTATAATCTATTTTAGCCTCAATTTCTTTAAGATAAGTATCAATAAATGCGATGTTTTCTACTACTTTTAATTGATAATTCCAAGATCGAACCATAGCAATAATAGTACTGAATGTATTAAGAATCAATATTAAGAAGTAAGCATGTAACTGAAGTTTACTTAACTGACGATCTGTTAAATTTTCTGGATGATTCGTAGTAACTTGTAAAAAAAGCATCAAACAAAACAACATACAACACATAGCGTATAACATGTTTATATGCGCGTTTAAATGTTTGTTGTGTGTTACGTTTGTTAACGGTTCGATTGCGCATATTTTTGATAAATATGATATCAATTTGGATGGTTTTAAATTCTGTTGAAGGTGCGCTTGGTTATTCGCACTCATTTTTTGATTTACAATAGCAATATTTTTTAAGTATAACATTATATACATAAATTGTGATTACAATAAATTACATGAATAATTAATCTATTAAAGTATATTACATAAATGTAGAAATAATACATCAATGTAGTTCAATTTTTTTTAATGTGTTATCTATCTAATAATCTAAATGAGGATGGGGTTTCTGCTTTTGCTTTAATTTAATCAATATCAACTTATTAGATCGAAATAATCAACTGTATTTGTATCTGGGTTGTAAATTTAGCACCGTCAATTTGTCTCTGTATGGCAAAAAGTAAAGGAAATATCCACAAAATCGTCTGCATGTGATAGCTTTAGATCAATAACTTGGTCATCAGATGAGAAGAAGGAGGAGGATGTGGACCCACCAAACCACCCGAACTTGCTTAGTACAAGTTCACCACAGAAAGATATGTAAGATGGGCTAGGTATCGGAACGTGCTTAGAGAGTACTACGCTCTTCAGCGAGACAGTATACGGCTTATCCTCGCTTCTAAGGCATAAAACTAAGTAGGTAGAAAAAGGACTTAGATAATCGTGAGTAATTTAGAGAGGTAGAGTTAGTCCAAGTAGCTACAGCAAAAAAGAAACCAAAATGGTTGTTAAGGGGTGGAAATAAACTTGCTTAAATTTAATTATTTAGTTATAATTGTAAATAATTTAATGCCTTTCCCATATAACTGTTTTTTATTTATTAATTACACTGGTCTGCAAAAAAATAATATTTCGAGCCCTAACACTATTCCGGGTGATCCTTATGTAAAATGACGTCCTGAATCCAAATATGTCTTCCGTTTTCTTCCATCACCTACCATTTTTGAGGGACCCCCAAATCTCTAACTTTACCACTTTTCGATAAATTAATTATAATAATTATTATAATAATAAATATATAGACATGAATTTAATTTAAATGGGAAAAAGAACTATTTTAGCTATAAACAGTAATAAATAAAAAGATATTCATCGTTACTTGGTGCTTGCTTTCCTTTTATACCCTGAGGTACAGCTCTCTCGTTTCAAAAACCAGCAGTACTCCGCTAACATGCTTGCATTCCACTTTCCTGAAAATCTCTTCTCCAGCTTAGGGATGTCTTAATGAAACCGTTCCCCGTGTTCATCCGAGACTGCTCCTAAATTTTCAGCCTTACAGGATCTGAGTTGATGTTTAAGATCCTTACTGGCATCGTCTTCTTTACTCGTACTAAAGTTCTGCCAACGAGTAGTCCCTTTTCAACTAAGCCGCCCTCCATTGGTTCAATCGCGCGTATGTAGCCTTCCCGGAGACTTCCATCCAGGCGTGCCATCACCACACTTTCAGTCCTTGCAGGCAGAATCACGTCTTCACTCAATAAGACTCCCACGGCTGCCTTTTCTGACGAATGAAAAGGAATTTCTTCATTGTCGATCTTCAGGACATCGTTCTTCATATCCAAATGGAACCCATACTTCTTTATCACGTCCATTCCCAGGATAACTTCTTCCGTGATGTTGGCTACCAGTACTTGATGGTCGAGTACTCCATTTCCCAAACCAATGGTTACTTTGACTTGTCCGTGAGTAGGTATTTCGTCGCCCGTCGCCGTTCGAAGTCGTACTGTTACTGGTGATGTCTTCTCGTTTTCCAATAAGATGTCAGGACGAATGATGGTCTTCGTCGCTCCCGTGTCAACCAGTAACTGAACGCTTCTTCCATTGATCTTGCCATCGAGATAAATGCTATACAACTGCTCCCTAGGCGATGCCATTTGAATGGTAATCTCCGGGGCATGGCTCGTTGAGGTCGACTTTCGCCCCATTTGGTCGACCTGTTCTTGTTTTCCGGACGCTCTTCTGGTCTTCTTTTGGGCTTAGTACAACGGCGTCGTACGTGACCCACTTCTCCGCAGTCCCAGCACGTCAGTTCTCTTCCTCGAGCTACTCGTTCCCGAAATACCCGTCGCACTATGTCTTCAATGCTTTCTTCTGTGTGCGAGGATACTTCTGCAGCACATCGGAGCTTATGGTTGCTTCGGTGCGACGCTTGTTTCGCCGCCTCGAACTCCAAAGCATGGGTTAATGCGTCATCCAACGTCTTCGGTCGAGCTAACCGGAGAGTCTGCTGTGTTTCGCTGTCTCGGAGGCCGTCTACAAAGGTTTGAATAGCCAATTGCTCCAAGAAGGTATCTGGCGCTGTAGGATACGCAAGCCGTGTTAGTCTGGCGATGTCAGCCTCAAACTCTTGAAGACTTTCGGCAGCTTTTTGAACCCGACTTTTAATTTGAGCCTGGTATACTTGTTGAAGATGAGCATCCCCATATCTCATTTCTAATCGTGATATTAAGAGTTCGTAATTTTCTTGCAGGTGGTCCGGAACAGTTTGTAAAATTCCTAGCGCTTCTCCACGTAAGGACACTATTAAAGACGTCGCTTTCTGCTTGTTGCTCCAACCATTAGCTGTAGCTGCGGCTTCAAACTGCTTGTAGTAGGTTGACCATGGAACTTTACCATCAAAATTCGGTGGTACAACTTTGAACTTGTGAGTGTTTTCTTCTCGATGGTCCATTATTAAATCTTCACTCGTGACGCTTCCTTTGCCGTGACAATTCAATCGACTTATTTTTTCTTCAAGCAGTTTCATTCTGTCTTCTAGTTTGTCCTCTATTGCTTCCATTTTCTCATTCATAGATTCGCAAATTTCTTCTCTTAAATTTAACATGTCTGCTTGAGTTTCCTCTTGAACAATCTTGATTTGATTTTCTATGCTCGTTCGTATTTCTTCTTTTAAACTTCTAGAACTTTCCTCCATTTTCTGAGAATGTTCGAAGAATTTTTCTTCCATTTTTCTTGAATTTTCTTCCATTTTTCTTGAATTTTCTTCCATTTTTCTTGAATTTTCTTCCATTTTTCTGGAATTTTTCGTCAGTTTTTCTTCAATTTTTTGTGGATTTTCGTGAAACTTTTCTTCCATGTTTCTAGAATTTTCGGACAGTTTTGCTTCGATTTTCTGAGAATTTTCGCCCATTTTCCTATTCATCGATTCGAGAATTTCAAGTATTTTTGAATCCATTTTAACTGCTTGCAAACGCGTCACCGGCATAAATTTAAATATAACACGAATATTAAGTTTAAATACACTACTTTTTAAAATGCAGTTTTTGTATAACACAAAATTTAATAACTATCCACTTATTAATATTAAACCACTAGTGTACGGAAACGAATTTAAATAATATCGCAATCACGCACTTGTTAAAAGAAAAAGTTTAATAAACACTATTTTATACTGTATAAATAAACACGCGTATCGCAAACTTAAAAGTTATTTACGTAATCAATGTTTTTATTACGGGAGCGATTTCAAATAACTTAATGGTATTCACACTAAAAATTGCGAACGGTTTGTTCTATTCGATACCTCAACACCTGACGCCACTGTTACGTGTTTATTTATTAAAAACTAATTTATTTAAAACGACTAAAAATTAGGTTTACTTATTCTAGAAATATGTACAGTTTTAATTTAACCGAACTAATAAAATCTAATAATATTTAATAAAAACACTTACACTAGAATTTATATCACTTAAGATAAGATAACGTCCTCGGATTTCACACTTGTTTACACTAATAATCACATACACGCGTGCTAACGATACTTATTTATTTCAACTTGATAATCTTCTTAATACAGCTGCATTCGCGTTTCGACAATAACTGACCTACGATCTGTCTCGTCGCTATATAAAGACATACGGAAATCCTTCTCGATCGTTCCTCACTTTTCGCTATAACTTCTAGAAAATAAATAACAGCCTTCTAGAAGGCTCTTGCGTTTGCAAGTAATTTCTTGAACGTTTCATTATATATTTGTATTTTATTGTTGTTTCTATATACATTTTATAGCAAAACTTTTGCCATATACTTTGATATAAATTTTATTACCTGCTTTGGGATGTTTAATAGCTATAAGTTAAAATTCTAAAAAAAATGCAAAAAATAAAATAAAAATGGGGTCCCCCCAAAATAGGTGGGTGATAGGTAAAAACGGAGCTCATTTCTAGATTCAGGAAGTCATTTTACAAAAGAATCGTCAAGAATGGTATCAGGGCCGATTTTCATGCAGACCAGTGTTATTAGTGGCTACATGTTTCAACCTAACGGTCATCATCAGGCCTCTAAAATTATCAACTAAAGTAAAATCTCAACCTTAAAATTCTTAAATTACTTACAATTAATAAATACATTAATAAACAGTTTATGTCATAATGACAATATAAATTAAACAAAATGACAATATAAAATAAACGAGAAAGGTATATAAAATAATAATATTATTAACAAAAAAATTAAATAAATATAAAAATAATTTAAACAAAAATAAAAATATTATTTAAGAAAAAGAAAATCATTTTCAAAATTAACAATTTCATTTAAACATGCATCTGGTTCTAAGTTTAAAAAAAAATTAATTTTCGACTTTTATTGCAAATATAAAGAATTTCGTAGTTACTTTTATAATCAAAACGATGGTTATATTCTAATATATGATTAGCGAAAGAATATATTATAGAAATTAATACCAACATTATGGTATTTAATGTAAGAAAAATGTTCTGTTATTCTTGTTCGAAATTTACGGCTGGTTTGTCCAATATAAAAAGAGCTATAGCTACCACAGTTTAATTTGTAAACACCAAATTTATTCAGAATATCAACTTTATCTTTACTATTGACAAGTAAAGATTTTAAATTAAATTTAGACGAAAAAGAAATATTAATACTATGCTTTTTAAATAAATTTCGAAATTGAAAAGAAGAGCGACCAATGTAAGGAAGAGAAAAATATGTTTTTTTAATGTTATCTGAAAGTGGAGTAAGAGGTGTAATGGTTTTAATATTAATAGAATTAAAATTTTATTTTGAAGTTTTTTGTTCATATCTAAAGGATAATTATTTTTATTTGCTAAATTATAAATAATATTAAGTTCTTTATTAAAATTGAATTTATCAAGAAGTAATTTGTGTAAACAATTCAAAATCAAAATCTAAAAGATGACATTTGGTGTGAAAAAATCAAATCAAAATATCAATTTTGACAGAATTATTAACTCTATTTAAAGATAAGTCTAGAAAATTAAGAACGTTATTAGATTCTTTTTCAAAAGTGAATTTAATGTTAGGATGTTAATTTTGAAAATGATTTTCTTTTTCTTAAATAATATTTTTGTTTTTATTTAAATTATTTTTATATTTATTTAATTTTCTTGTTAATAATATTATTATTTTATATACCTTTCTCGTTTAATTTATATTGTCATTTTGTTTAATTGATATTGTAACGAATTTTATTATTAAAACTAATTTATTTAAACTACTAAAAATTTTTTTTAGTTATACTGTAACGTGTAAATTCAAATTCGAGCAAAAATCCGCCTGAGAGTAGGCAACTTACCGTAAATATGTTTACTCGACCTCGAGTCGTGTTTCTAAGTTACGCGCGCAGAGGGCACTCGAAGGTAGTCGGCCATCTACAAACCTCATTTTTATGCTGTCATTTGGTTGTGTAGGAACGTGAAAACGTCGGAGAGGTAAGATACATGGAATTTCTTTTTCATCTTTTAACATCTACTACAACGACGCTTTACTTTAGCAATTAATAACGAATCCGACTAAACGTTCGATGCATATAAGACTAGAGCGATGTATTTTGCGGCCAAACGCATAAAGTGGGTTAGTATTTCACACGTGGTTTAGAAATGGAGGCGTATCAACTAATTATCGCTATTTTAGCTCCTTAGTCCTTAGTTACTTCGTTCGTTGTTCTTTCATCTGTCGTCTGTACTGTTGGGGTTTCTACCATGGCTGGGGGAATTTTATTATGAATCCGGTGAAGATGGTGGAATCGCTAAACTAATGCGAATCGTAGTCGTAGGGGAAAACAACAAAAATAAAGGATCCCAGGGGATCGTTGGCGCTGTGCTCAAGTGAGGGAATGAAGTATCGAGGTATTTATAAACTCCTTAACTTCGAGTCGCGGGAGACTCACTAGCTGTCGGCTCATTTCGTCCACGCGCTGCGGACTGCTGCTATCGCTACGTACGGTTCGTGTTAAGTGAAATCGTGCTCTCGTACATCTTTCTTTTCTTGTCGACTACAATTATTTGAAATTTCTTGGATTAAGGCTAACGAACTTTTGTAACGGACATAATTGTGATAAATAATATTTAAAGTAATTTTTCTTTAACAGATTAAGATAATGAACGTTTGTAATTGGTATAACTACGATTGATACTATGTAACGTCACTTTGCTTTATCACAGTAATAGTAATGCATTTTTGTAACTTGCCGAATTAAGTTTAAGACTATCTAACGTTATTTTGCTGTATAATATTAATAGTATTTATTCACAAGGTTATCAAACGCCTTATTTGTAATGGTTGATTCATTACAATTATTTATCGTAACTTCCACTTTGTAATTTGTGTTTCATATCCAATTTTGTGCTATTATCAAGGGTAGAAATTTGGGAGCTATGCCGTCTCTCGGAAACTAATTAAATGTTACTTGTTATTACCGGTCGTGCGAACTTGATATCAAGGTCAACGGGCGGTATTGCGTACGTTAACGCGATTGCGATTTGCTACGATCCACGGTAGCCGCGGAGATAATTGTTTAATAACAACGTTTTAAATTCTGTTGGCTCCCAGAGTCTATTTATGGGACCTGCTTTAATTTTATGTGTAATTTGTATGTATATTATTACCATTTCTTGGTGGGGGTTATGTAAATAATTAATAGCGGATTATAGCAGTGGCGTAACCGTCGAGGAGCCTTTTCTTCCGTTCCGGAAGGGGGCTATGAGTCAATAATTTCAATAAATGGTTATTGTTAATTCACAATATGTTTCTTATGGGGGACCTCGGGTCTAGGCTCTCCTTTTCTCCTACCTAGACTGGATATCTGCGATAAAAACATTTCGAGAAGAGGTGGCGCACTTGGGCATTTAGCTTACCTAAAGAAAACTTGGTGTCTTACGATTTTCTTTTACCCGACAACCATCTACGGTGAGGCTAGCCGAAAGGTAAGCAACAACATCTCGGTAATTACGTTTAGGTAATTTATTCTTCGTTCTTTCTTTTTCTCCACCTCCTCCATTGGATCATAACAAATATTGTAACAATACTACAAATATGTACACTTTTAAATTAATCGAACTAATTAAATCTAATAATATTTAATAAAAAGACTTACACTAATTTAGATCACTTACACGAAGATAAGATAAAGTCCGCGGATAGCTTCACACGCTTGTTTACACTAAAGTCACGTACTTCGTAGATTTATTTATAACACGCGTTAACGACTTATTTATTTAAACTTGAATAATCTTCTTAACACTGCTGTCTTCGCATTACGGCAATAACTGACCTACGATTTGTTTGTTCCGTTACCTTGTGACAAAACGTTACCGTATCTTCTGCATCCTTCGGTGAACGTTCTAGAAAACCTCGCGAAGGCTCTCGAAGTTGCGAATAACTTCTCGAACGTTTCAATATTGTCACTTTGACATAAACTGTTTAATTTTAATTTATTTATTAACTGTAAGTATATTAAGAATTTGAAGGTCGAGATTTTACTTTAGTTGATAATTTTAGAGGCCTGATGATGAGCGTTAGGTTGAAACATGTAGCCACCAATAATTAATGAATAAAAAACAGTTATATGGGAAAGGCATTAAATTATTTACAATTATAATTGAAAATCCCATTTTGAGTTAGACTTTATAATGGATAATACAATCTTTAATTATTTAGTTTTATTTGCTTTAGAGCGTAGTTACCATTATTCTCAATTTTGATACATTTTATTTATTGGAAATTTTAATCCCCCACTTTCTATACGTCACATACGCGCACGTAGTGCACAGTTGGTTGCATACCATAGTAATAACTTAAAATAAATTCTTTCATACTGCCCACCTTCGAATATTTCTGAATATTTAATCAAAATTCATATATGTAATAGCGAAAGCTTCCACGACCGGAGTCTATACTAAGATAAGAACGTCTTCCGGGTTTGGACCGTGTCAATGTTGTAACCAAAGTTGCCAACGTTTCGCTCACTTTCGTAAGCGGCTTCATCAGAGCGTGAGAGAAATCGAAGAACTCAAACAAGCAACCGAAATCTAACTAAACACTTCTCAAAAGTTAGATAATCAATTTGTGAACCAACCCAGATTATAGCATAAACTAAAACCATGCAAATTCGTTAGAAAATAAAACTTTATTCTTATTGTAGGCTCTGGTCTCTCCGGACGAATGATTTATAAATATTTACATCAGGCACCAGTTCGAGGATGGCCTGAGGGGAATCGAGATAAGGATTGACAGTGGATAACAGGGCACTCCGATCATCCTCGAATTCGCGACAAGCGTGAATCTGATGTGCCGGGGTGTACGGAACGCCAAACGACAGACTCCTGTCGCTAATGCGTTTTAGATTACAACCAAATCCGCCGAGTGAAAACAGGGTTTGGATGGTCTCTCGTTCAGGTACGTGGGGCATTCTGACCCAGCTAAGGATATCCGGGATGATAGAATAGGCGTTACGCCCTTTATGTAAAAAACTTTGTTGCAGTAAGTTTCTTGAAAAAAGAAGATGTAGGGGGGGATGTTTGGAAATAACACAAAGAGTATCTATGAGAACAGTGCGATAAGCCCCGAGAATAGTTCTTAGGAATAAGAATTGAAACAAGGCTAGTTTCCTAACATCGTCAAAGATATTCGCAAGATGTTTTTTGTGAAGGTTCCATTTCAAGCGTGAGCATTTGTAGAACATGTACAAGACACTCTTACACTTGTCAACCACGAAATCGCAATGTTTTACAAAAGTCAGCTTATCGTCGAGTACTTAAATTCGAGAACCCTACGGACAGGAGTATCGTGGAGACGCAGTCAAGGATCTCGTCTTAGCGTAGAGCCAAAAGCCATGTACTTCGCAGAATACGTTATCGATCTATTCGACAAATAGTTACAAATGACGCGCCTAGCGTCAGCAGGTACTCTCTTAACGACGACAGCTTTGATTATAAAGGGCCACCATACGCTGTTGAACGCTTCAGAAATGTTTATGAAAATAGCTAGTCTGTACTTGGACACGTTCGATTGTACAATAGTCATTAATCGACGGGCGGCGTCAGTCGTCGTTTTTCCAAGAACAAAGCCATATTGACTAGGATGGAATAAAACGTTTGGCGGAATATCGTCGTGTATGTTTTTCAGAATTTTTTTTTTAATTTATCGGACGGTACGAGTTAGGGTTAGCGAGATACTTCTTTCCGGGTTTGAGAATACTGATTGGTTTACCAGCTTTCCAGCTAGTAGGAAAATAGCCAACTTTTATGCAGAACAGCCGTTCGCAAAACATTACAATGTATTCCGTCAAGTCCATGAGTTTTATTTTTAGGAATTTCGCTAGCCACCGCGGCTAAATCGTCGCTAGTGACCACGCACAGTGATTCCAAATCCCAAACTGCTGGCCAAAAATAGAAGGGATTGTTGAATCGCTACGAAATTTGGTACTCGGGGGTTTTTGGGGTCGCTGAACACGAATCTGAAAAAAATTTTAAAAAAAAGCAACGGCTTGTACCACTTTTGCGGCGTCTGGTTACGAACGCCTGCAATTTTTCTTCTTTTTGACCGTTCACTAGATTCGTCGAAGCTCTGCGAACGACGACCACGTCCAACAACTGCGACTGCATCCTTTTCTGTTGAGGTTTCTTTATGGTTTCCAAAGACGATGACTGTGCTTAGCCAATCCGTATTTTTTTCTAAAAACCTCGCCTTAATACTTCTAGCTTTCTGCCATTTGTCTTGAATGTCGCATAATACCTTACGGGTTTGTTTTTCATCGGCGGACAATGTATAACTACGTTGAATTTTTTTGGACAATGCGACCTCCAGTATTGGATATATTTCATTCGCAGTATCATTCAAATGATCCTCAAATAAATGAAACAATTCCTGTCGCGTAAAACTAACTGCGGCCGCTTCACTGTGAATCCGAGAGCCTGAAAAAAACAATTCAGTAAGACAATGATGAATAATTTTAAAGAACTAATAATGATTACATGATGATCGATCCTACCTGCTCGAGCGTTCCGGTTCGAATGAGATCCCAACGGCTAAATGCAACATCAGCCATTTCTACCTGGTCCAACAGTTAGAATTCCTTCAACATAAACTTTATTTTTCGATTTTTGGCCAGCTATTTGGGGTTTCGAACCACTGTGCCACGCAGTCCTGTCGGGAATTACTTTGCAAAAGAGATCGTGTCTAGTTCTGAGATTATGTATTTGTCGCCGTCTTTAACATTGAAACATAGTTAGACCGACAGGAACTTCCGGGAGGATAACCTGTAAACTAACCCCCAAGGACTCGTCGCCAAGTTTTTTTCCACGAAACTTTGCCAGGAGCTATACTTTGCTGTCTTCACTGCTAGTTTCTACCGGTGAAGCGCGGCCTCATACGAGGCAAACCATTAATGTTTTACATCTGCAAGGGCTTTTTGATGTTGTTTTTGCAAACAACGTACCGCTCGCTTTAACCTGTCTTACTTAGGACTCTATCATGGTTCACCAGCTTTAGATCTTAGGCGTATGGTATTCAAGCCATTTTGGCAAGAATCGAGGATCCTGGTCAACTTATCAATGAAGGCGTCCACAGGTTTGGGATCGTGGCACAAAGTACATCGAGGAAGATAAGTAGGAATTGAATTTGCAATAACATTATTTAGGCGAACTGGATCAATGCGTTTAAAATCAACAATTTTTTTAAGAATCGGTACGAAGTTAGGGGCCTTGACGGTTAACTCAAACCGTATCAGTCGGTGGTCACTTTCTATCACTTCAGGAATAACTCGCCAGTCTACTATTTTCCTTGCTAAACAGGGAGAAGCTAATGTTACATCTATGTTAGTTGAACCTAGCGAAAGTGAAAGGTTAATGTGCTTCGTTGACAACACAGAGGTCACGTTTGCCCTCTAGGTTCTCTACACATCGTCCTCGTTTGTCGGTCACCGAGGAGTGCCAGAGCGGCAATTTGGAATTGAAGTCACCTGCTATAATAATAGGAATGCTTCTTAGTTAATTAAGAATTTTGTCTAAGTGTTGGAGATGAATACAAACATTCTCACTCGACGGCCAATAAACGCCGGCGATTTCCAAGGAGGTGTTTCCAACCGTAACCATAGTTACCGCATTGCAGTCATTAGTTAAATGGCTGAGTATCACCACTCCGAGTTTCGAACTATTGAAAACAATAGCCGATTAATTCCGCACAAAAGAGAATGCGGCAATCCTGTTGAAGAGTACAGCCGACCCAGCGAGCTTGTACCCTGAACTTGAACTAAACTGGGTCAGTAGTATGTCTATATTGTTGTCGAAAGAGAAACTCATTGCTTCGAAATTCGCTACACGTGAATTGCGAAGATTCACTTGCGCAAACCTCAAAGTTAATTGAGTCTCCTTTAAGTCCATAATCGGTATTGGAAATTTTGGCGTTGAGCCTTTTCAGGTAGGCTGGGCAAGTGTTGGAAATGGCTTAGTGTTGGACGATGTCTCCTTTGTAGCCAAAGCGAACGCAGTTAGCGCATGTAGGATCTCGTTGCAAGTTAGAACATGTCTTTGTTTCGTGCTTTTCAGCACAATGGCCGCACTGTATCTCGCTTTTACAGTATGTCTAATGATGGCCGTATTTTGGACAATTAAAGCAACCAGTAACTCGGATGTGGTCATTGGCCCTACACGCATTCAACGCTACATAAACGCGACGCGATGCCAAAAGGTATCGTCGAACCTCGGAGTGGACCTCAATGATCCAGTTACCATTGAGTTGGTCTCTAGGACCAAAACAAGACTTTTAAATGCTGATTGGCCAGATGTAGCACCTAGTCAGAAGCGTCATGGAAGTTTCGGGAAATAATTGCCTCTTTGACCTGCTCAGAGGATAGCTTAGTGGGAACGTTTATGAAGGATAGACGTGGTGTGGCTTAATCACAAAACCGGTTTGATCAAGGATGGCGGTAAGGATTTTAGTCAAGCCAGTTTTTTTCTAATTTGAGTTTTATTTAAGTTTTGCCTGTCTTGGTAACACGGTTAAGTCTAAGGCCGTACTTTGGAGGATCTAGGACTTTCATCAAAGTCGTCTTCGTTTCGTCGGCGGTTATAAGGGGAGAGTCGGGTTTAGGAACGATGACTACTGTTGAACGAGATTTACCAGAATGTACTTTGACCTTCTCAACAATTTTTGAGCGTGCAGAAGTTGGGCAGGAGGCGCAGCAATGGCAGTTGTGAAAAGCTTGGTTGATACATTCTGCAAGGTATTGGCGATGTCAGCAGTTTACTGCGAGACGCGACGGGAAATAATGGATTTTTGAAATATCGCTTGAAGCCTGCTGACAATGTCAATCATCTTTGATTGACGAGAAGTCGTAATCTTACAGGCAGGGATTACTTTTGTAAAACGGAGTATATCTGCGTCGAAGGAGGATTCCATGCTGTCAGACACGTATCTATAAGGATTTCGTCAATGTCGTCTTCACGACGGCGCTTGGTTGAGGCAGATTCCGCCACCATAGCGGAGGAGGCTGAAAGAATAGGGGAGGTAGAGCGCGACAGCTCGACGTTCGTGGAGTGCCGGCTGGAGAAATAAACTGTTACCTAATACCTTTTTAGCCGTTCACAGGAGCTTATTGCTAAAAACCTTTAATCTCGTGGAGATAAAGGTCTAAAACACCATAGAAAGAAACAGACTTCACTTGATTGCTCACAAATTTAAATTAGTCAAAGTCCTTTCGCTTTAGTTAAAGGTGAAAGATTTATTCGGATATTAAAGAGAAGTTTATCGGTTCGTTTTATGTAAACCGGAAAGTTTCGTATCACACCTACGAATTTGTCTGATGAGACGGAAGCATCTAAAAGCATTTGAGACGCCACTGACTTAAAGCTTGACCCGAATAGGACAATTTAGTTTTTTTTTTATTAGTTTATCTCGTTTATTGTCTTCTGTTTTCGTGAGGCGACTAAACAATGATTCTTTTATTTTTCTTCCCTTTACTACTTTGTCTATTTTTTTCTTTATTATTATGTGATTGTTGGTAGCTAGATTCTATCGTTTGGTGATGATTCTTGGTTGTAGGAGCAAGGATCTTGTAAAATGCAGCACGTTTTCTTCTGTGGTTCAGCATCACCCATACCAACCATACTAACTTTCCTTTTGGTTGAGTTAACTTCGTTTTCGGATTTTGTGCTAGACTTTACGTTTTGATGGTCTTCTTTTGGCTCTCGTCGTTTGCCAGATTTGTAGTTTTAATTTACGTTTTGTTTATTAGTGTTACTTTAGTAGTGTTTTGGTTTACATTTTTGAGTTTTACTCCTATGAGTAATTCGGTTATGTTGTCTTTTATGATGCGATTTTCAAAATCATTAACGAACTTAGATTTTCATATAATTGCTTTCTATTAGATGTAACAAATTTATTCTTAATTGATTGAATAAATCGCAAAAATAATATTTTTTTGCTATGTGCTGCTACATTAGTTTCTAGTATTAGTAAAGCCAGTTGTTAAAGATTATGCATTAGTTCATTCATTAGTCCAGTCCGAAATAAATTAAGTTAACAAAATCATTTAATTTAATGTTTGAACTAAGGTGTAGATTACTAAAATAAATAATATAATTAATAAATTGTAACAAAACTGTACTCATAGTTAACTTTTTCGTTTAAATTGACATAGAAAGATTAAGATCTAGCTCATAGATGTGAACTTGTTGAATTTGTTTAAATAACCAATTTTTTTTTAAAAATGAAATATTATATCATTAGTTATCTGAAATTACGTTCTAATAGTTCCATTGTTGTTTTTAAGGAGTTACTGTTAAAATTTAAAAATTGTGTTTAAATTATTTATTTAGCTACGTGCTGACATCTAATACGGTTAACTATAAATTTTGAACAGTAATAAAATTGGCAGATCCAAAGATTTGTACTTTGACTAGTTTACTCAATGTTCTATAGATGGCATATGACTAAAATATTTTAATTCAAAAAATGTTTGAGCTAAAATTTACGTTACTAAAAAATATAATACAATTGTTAACAATATAGAAACTGTATTATAACAGAAGATTAGAGAATTAATTTATAAAATCATGAAATTTCCAATAAATGCAAATTTTGCGAATTTACTAAAAATTTTTTGTGAATAATAATTTAATGTTAATTAATTAAATAACAATTATAAATTGAATAGTTTTTTTGATGTAGTATTAGAGCAAATCTAAACACATTAATTTGTAATTAAAATTTAAATTTACCCGCTTCTAAACTAAAATTAATTAAACGAGTGCCATCTGTAATTCCGTTAAACAACTACGCAGGTTTGCCAATATTTTAATTTATCAATGTTCTTGTGATATAATCACATGCAATCACAGTTGGAATAAATATTTCTACAGTTTTAGATTTCATAAGTTGTAAATATGTTGGTGGCTGTTATACCAAGGAGATGCTTTAACTTAAGTGCATGCCTTAGAAGACCGACAATAAAGTTTAGGTATGGTACTCGAGAACATCAAAAACTTGAACTTGAAGAAGCGAATTTTCCTCGAGTAACCACACAACCACATAGTGCACAAACTGTACAAGCCGTCGATGAGTTCGAGTTACCACTTAGGTTTAAGCGCAAGCCCTTAGAAGATGCCGAAATAGAATATATTAATAGAGGAGGTCCAGAATAATCCAACTTATATGCTGTTATGTTTAGATAACTTTGTAATGTAAAGTTATGTCATTATTTAATGTGAATGTGAACTCACTTTAAAACGTGCAAAGCAAGAGTATGAATTTTTAATAAGAAGTTGGCTTGTAAATAAAACTGATTTGTTAGTAGCTTCGGGTATTACTTTTTTTCGAATTCATTCAATTCTTACTCTGTTTTATGTTCGATCAACCCTAAGAAAGCCGATGATGTACATAACCCTTTTTATTATAATATCAAATTGACTTTCCTTTTTTGTATAGTCTTAATTCTAATAATTGTATTCATATATTAAATATATTGATTCAATATTGATTTCTAAATACAGTGGCGTGCTGCATAAATTAAAGGCTAGTTTTCACTAACTCGAAATTTACATTTTTTACACGAAACAAAATGGCGACGCTAATCTTGTAGTCTGTTGATAAGCATACGGCTTTTGGGTATCGGTAGAAATAAGTATTGAATACACGCGCGTCGCATTGGAACTACTACTGTTATATACAAAATAATACATGCTAATAAAGATATTATTAGGGTGTGTCTAATACGTGATAATAAGGCTGTTATACTAAAATTCGCGTTCGAAATACAAACAAAATTAATTAATTCAAAAATAAATAAATTAAAAAAAAATTAAAATCTGAAAGAAAAAAAGACTAAAAGAATCTGAAAGAAAAAAAGATTATTAGAATCTCAAAGAAAAAATAAGATTAAAAGAATCTGAAAGAAAAAGGATTAAAAAGAATCTGAAAGAAAAAAATTAAAAGAATCAGAAAGAAAATAAATATTGGAATCTGAAAGAAAAAAAGGTTATTAGAATCTGAAAGAAAAAAAGATTAAAAGAATCTGAAAGAAAAAAGATGAAAAGAATCTGAAATAAAAAAAGATTATTGGAATCTGAAAGAAAAAAAGATTATTAGAATCTGAACGAAAAAAAGATTAAAA